>CP136064.1:135735953-137099366 GCA_032622095.1 Siphonodentalium dalli | reverse complement strand
ACATTAAGCGAAATAAAAATCACAGCCCCTGACATTTACAAATCGTTTAAAGGTCTCAAAATTTCTAATTCAAGTGCGCCCGACAGAATAAGTCCCATGGTTTTGAAAAATTGCTCCTCTTCGCTATGTGATCCTCTTGAATTCTATTTTAGAATATTTACCGAAAACAGCTACTACCCACCCCAGTGGAAGAGTTCCCATGTTACACCCATATTCAAGTGCGGTGATCCCAGTCTTATATCAAACTACCGACCAATTTCACTACTAAGCTGCGTGTCAAAGGTCTATGAAAAATGCATTTATAAATATCTATGGGAATTTCTCGATGAAAACAAACTCCTATCATTTTACAAAGCTGGTTTCGTGGGCAATGACTCAACAGTTTTCCAACTTACCGAAATATATGACAATATATCTCGATCCCTAGACGATGGAAAAGAGGTACGGTGTATATTCTGTGACATAAGTAAATCGTTCGATAAAGTCTGGCACCGTGGCCTCTTGAACAAACTGACGAAAATTGGTATAAGAGGAGACTTGTATAACTTGAATGCAGGCAACAAAAAATTGTCATAGACGGCACGCACTCGGAATTACAAGATGCAACAGCCGGTGTCCCACAGGGCTTCGTATTAGGCCCACTTCTGTTTTTAATTTATAATAATGATATAACCGAAAATATACGGTGCAACATTCGTATATTTGCTGATGACACCTCTCTATTTCTTACTATCGAAGACCCCACTATGGCCGCAAAACTAATCAACGATGACCTCGAAACTCTCATGTGTTCGGCATCAAAATGGCTTGTAAAATTCAATCCCCTGAAAACGGAAGCTCTCTTAATCTCTAGGAAAGAAACACCAGTATATCATCCACACCTGACCATGGGAGCCGCGATAATTATTGAGGTTGACAGCCATAAACATCTAGGACTTACTTTCGACAACTTGGGCTCATGGGGTATCCATATCAGATCTATGCTTGACAAGGCATGGAGTCGAGTAAATCTAGTACGTAAACACAGATACAGGCTAAGCAGAGTAACGCTTGAAAATATACATTATACATTTATCCGACCAATACTAGAATATGCATCAATGTTTGGGATAACTGCCCTGGCTATCTTAGTGATGACATTGAAAAGGTCCAATACGAAATGGCCCGAATAGTAACAGGTGCAATCATCAGTACGAGTAACGCGCGTCTTTTATCAGAAACTGGCTGGTAACTCCTCTCCTCACGTCGTAGAAAACACAAGCTGTGCCATTTTTTTAAAATGATACGCGGAACTGCCCCATCAATCTTAAGAAACTATGTACGACCAATCCAGACAAATAATTCCAGATATAACTTCAGATTTGAACACATAAGACTACCCTCGAATATTAACTATGACTATTATATGGATTCGTTCTTACCATCGGCAATTACTGAATGGAACAAACTACCGGAATCTACAAAGGGCAGCAGTACAATCGAAGACTTCAAAAAAGAACTCAACAGTGACACTATGCGTCCACCTGCCCATTTTTATCATAATAAATGTCGTAAATCTCATATCCTTCATACCCGATTAAGACTGAACTGTAGCCACCTGAGTGGTGACCTGACATATAATCATGTAAAACATTCCCCTTCTGTCTATGTGGGGAACTTGAGACGACTTACCATTATCTCTTTGAATGTACATTTTATCAAGAGCCCAGAAGAGAACTATATGACTCCCTACCGAATGTTGCCCTATCTGAGAACACTCTATTGCGTGGATCAAGGGAGCTTAGCCTTCGCGAAAACAAACAAATATTTAATGCTGTACAAACATATATCATGAGAACAAAAAGATTCCCATGATTCTATCACATGTACGGATAACGAATTGCTTTGGATTCCGGTCGAGTTATGCGGCAGCATGATATTCCCCACTATACATGTTTAACTACTTATTGACGGATGTAACCAATTAATAGCTGCGATTAATCCCCCTGCCATGGCACCTGACGTACACAGAATACTATAGACGAGCATCATTATTATTACGCAACAACCCAACTGAATTATTGAACTCCTCACCACTGCCCCCCCTCTACACTTAATGAAGAGCGGGTGCGAAACAAAATGGGAGCAAACTTAATAAAAACACTTGGGCTTGTTGTTTAACCCCCTTTCCAATCGATCGATCACTTATATTATTCTACTTTACTGTCAAATGTTTGTCAAATGCTAAATATGTTATTATTTTGATTGGAATATAATATGTTTACACCAAGGCATCGCGTTATCATTCATTCACCTTTTTGAGATCGCAAATCTGAATGCTGAGGTGGATGTTCAATTAATTTCAAATGAAATACATTCATAATATATATGCACACAATATTTCGAATATGTTATGGATTCATATTTCAGATGACATTCGCAGTCCAATTGATCAGTCTCAGATACACATAAAACACTCGAGAACTCATCAGAACTCCTTAAGTGATATGCATATTTACTGCACAGAAGCTCGGCGTTTGGTGACATCTTCATCTGTGCCGTTAACATCTTTCTGGACCGACAGTGGTCCCTCCATATCGCGCGGATATTGAGAACGACACGGTTTTTTAAAATTCTGTTCAATCCTATACTTCATTGACAGATTCATCTATATACCGGCATTTGTTTTGGAAGCGTGGAAGTCCAGGAACTATACTAGTGGGCGGATGTTCTCGAAATTTGAGTGAGCAAGAGCAAAAACAATATTGAAAACAATCGCCAAAAAAATATATAATGGTTTGATCTGGGAAAACTGATTGACAACTGGTGGATAAATACTCCTGCTTCGTGTGGACATACACATACGATGTTCGATGTCTGTTTTACGACGAGAAACAAACATATCCCCATCTGCATATCATATACGTGAAAATGACTTTCCCATTTCCTCGGCTTTGGCGATACCCTCGGCTCTGGCGATACCATGTACACGGGGGTGGTGAAGCGCCGAGAAAATAAGGATTTAATTTGGCCAAAGTTTTTTTTATTTGGCTAATAAAATTTTCATTTGGCTAAACTTTTGGCCACATAATATTTCGGTCCAGCGCCTAACTCTTCAGATTGTTCCCACATAGCAAGTGACGTGTGCTAGATGGTGAAGTACAACTGAGCCAGAGTCGACATATCTCATTATACAACATGCCGTTACTATATATTTTATTTTATAAATAGGTTTATTGCAAATAAAAATAAGCAAAGAGCCAGACAACAGGCACGAATGCCTATATATAAAGTCCGACTCAAAAAATGTAAATTACAAAGAAATGAAAATTCACGTGATTAACAAACAAAAATCGATTTGTAATCAAAATTGTAATCGATTGAAGGTTATGTGCATCGGTTTGGGTAATTGGCCAAATAGATCATCATGACACCAGAATATGTATATAGCATTATGTTTTATATAACATTATCTAATTGCGTCCCTTTCCAAAAAGAGAATGAAAGATTAATAATTCAATTCGTAACTATATCAATGTATGTATATGAAGCGCGATAGTTGTGCATTTTTGAATCTGGATGTTACTTCAACATAAATATGAACTGCTTTTACTATTTCTGAATTTATAGTGATACTCAAGCGATTATCTCAATAGAGTAATATGTGTGTTTGATATCGACATCCTGGAATCCCAATGCATCAAAGTGTTCAAATCGCTCCATTACATATAGAGGACAGTACACAAAATAATATTCATATATATTCCCACAAATATATTTTGGATCATCAGTCAGGAATCGCTCAAACTTATGTGATTTTAAATCACTACAGCCAAGGCGTATTCTCGCATGTACTATCTGCGTCTCACGTTTTCCTTCATAAAAATAAACTGGAATAATTGGATCATCCCGTTTCAGAGTGTATTTCAACAACGAAATTGATTTTGATATCGTCAGTTCCTCATCTAAACAGTTCCATAATTTAGAACCTGATTGAAAGAATGAGCTCAAGAAACTTTTAATCGGATTTTGAGAGTATACATAGCTCAAAGTAGTTGTTGTTCTCATTTCGTAGTCGCTAATATCTAGTGTAAACATATTTTTATTTCAAAATCCAACATAACATAATATACAGATGATACAAATATGCACAATAGAAGAGATAATGTATGGAAATGAGGAGCAGACAACAAGCCCGAGGGCTTATATGAAGTCTTCCCCTCTTTGGCGACATGCCCCTTCTCCAATAAGTGAGGGAGGGCTATCGATCAGACGGGAAAGGATTGTAATAATGTTTTTAGGAGAAATGGAGATATTTAACTAAGTTTGAATTAGGGATGAAAACTGGGAGAAGATAGTGTTAGGGATAGCAAGAGGCGGGGAGTGAGAAAGATAGAGAGAGAGGGGGTGAGAAAGTAGAAGGCAGGAGGGGGACAGATGAATCGTGAAATGATGACAGTGGTGGGGAGTTTTTTGAGTCATGGCGTGATAAAAATGATGCCCGTCTATAGTAATATGCATGCGCCAAGCTCCACAGAAGGGGCTCAATCGCAATGGCCAATTCATATTCCGATGGTGTGCACTGTGAACATCGCAGCATCCTTCATATGGAATCATTTCACGTAAATACAGAATGGTGACAAGTTAGTAACAAACAAAATAATCGTTATCGGAAGACATTTAGTACTACATGTACATTATACAGGATATATATAATTGGGAATATCGTGCGGCCGGAATCGAAAGTAATTTATTACCCGTACAAATCATGGAAATATTTATGTTCTCATAATATATGTCTGTACTGCAGTCAATATATGTTTGTTTTCGCGAAGGCTAAGCTCTATTGATCCCCGCATTAAAGTATTCTCAGATAGGGCAACATTAGGTAGGGAGTCGTATAGTTCTCTTCTGGGCTCTTGATAAAATGTACATACAAAGAAAGAGTGGTATAAAGTTTTCTCAAGTTCCCCACATAAACAGAAGGGGGAGATTTTTACATGATAATCTATCAGGTCACAACTCAGGTGGCTGCAGTTCAGTCTTAACCGAGTATGCGGGATATGATATTTACGGGGGTATTGATCGATCACTGATTGCAAATACTATTTTTTTGGAGGGTTTTCCACTACGTGATGGGCTATTCAATGTGTTTTCATTCTTGGTGTCATAATCACGTTTGCTTTTTCTAATAGCCGATGTTGTTTCATTACGTTTAGATCGAAAGTTTGCCC
The DNA here is from genome assembly GCA_032622095.1 of Siphonodentalium dalli. Lineage (NCBI taxonomy): Eukaryota > Metazoa > Mollusca > Scaphopoda > Gadilida > Siphonodentaliidae > Siphonodentalium > Siphonodentalium dalli. The sequence goes on along the minus strand of CP136064.1, from coordinate 137,094,153 downwards.
ATGTTTGTGGTGTGTTTTGCTTTTTAGCTATCTTATGTAATCGATTTCGTTGCCTCATCAGTTTCCGTACATTACACGTAAGCCATTGGGGGCTACATTTCTGGATCAGTACTATCTTATTGGGGATATTTTCACTGCATACCTTCTCAATTTTTGCAGTCAAGTTATCTGCATGAGCTGTTAGTTCAAATGGTGTATTATCATCATAGTTCCAGGTATCGAAGTCAGCCAGATTATAATTCCAGCCACGTCTAGTCGCTAATATCTTATACCCTTTTTCGAATTTGAAGGGACATATAGTTGGTAGCTATTTTGTGGACTGCCTTATGAATCGTAACAACCTTCCTTCTGGACCTTCTATCGGATACTTTCCTTGTAAAGTAAAATATGACTTCCCTTACATTTCCCAAGTGTGTTATAAGTGTAAAATAAGTGTAGGAAATGTTTTCCTCTAAGTGTGCACTTACAACCAAGTGTACAAGTCCAACAGTGGTAGTAAGTGTAGTGCAAGTGTAACATAAGTGTACAGTAAGTGTACGTTCCAACTATGTAAATGAGGTTGTAAGTGTCATATAAGTGTATGATTCTAAAGTGTGGAATAAGTGTATGTTGGCAAGTGTAATGTTATACAATTATCGCATTGTTTCGAGGTTGACATGAGGAATTGTCAAACCGGGGATGACAATATTCACCAAGGCCGTAGTCCGAGGTGAATATTGACTTCCAAGGGCTGACAATTCCCCGTGTCAACCAACAAACAATGCGATAACTGTTTTATTATATGAAACGCTCTTTGATTGGACAAGACGTTGTGACGTTGAACGTCGCTGAGAAAACATGATCTATTTTCAGGTCTGATAATAAGTTATATTAACCCCTGAATTATCTGACGTGACTCAGAACTGTTATTAACCTGTTGTTTCATTAATGAGGTGAACATCGTTGGATATCTCGATATTTTTGTTACGTTTTAACATAGGAATTGGGGAAGGAAACATATGATCATATAATAAAGTGTAGAATAATTGCAAGTGTTTTATAAGTGTAAGTTCTGAATGTGGTTGTAAGTGTATTGTAAGTGTACAATGGTGGTTGTGATGCAAGTGTATTATATAAGTGTATAGTATTAGTAAAATACGTGTAGATCATAGATGGGCATGCACAATCAAGGGAATCACATTCACAATGATTTAGACTGATAAAATACTTTATTATATTATATTAATAATGTTTTAATATATAACTCATCTATAGATTAGGTTCCTTGGGCTTGACTCAATAAATATATTTCATAAATCTGGTGCTGATCATATGCGCAGTTTGAATGAGCTGAAGTATCTTCAAGCAGCAAGCTTGTCTCTTCCCAAAGTTCCCGTTAGTCTTTACTCCACTTATGTAATGGTGTTCATGTCGTATTCACTACCATGTCCCATTTAAAGCATACACTATAAGTTATAACTGTTTTGCAACTGTGTTGTCTTTCACTCTTTGTTGATTAATTATGCTAGTGTCACCCTCACAGTAACTCAGTAAGTTATTGTAATAAATAAGTAAAAAGTTGTAATGTAAAGTGTTCAACTTTTTTGATATTCTCTGACATGCATTTTTTTTTTATCATGACATCAGTGAAGCAGCTGTGTGATGTTTAGTTTAGCACTGAGAGTGAGAGAAATTTGCAAACGTTGGCATGACCTCATTCCAGTTTGTTTTTTGCGTCACTTTTTTTTCTTATGGTGTCACATTATATTGTCTCCGAGATCCAAATTCCAATATGCTCTGTGTGCCCAGTCTATCCCTCCACCAAAATTAGTTTTGTCCGGTAGCACAAGCATTTGGACAAGACGTCAATAAGATTGAAATTGAATCCGTGATCAGTTCTCTTGCCAATCTTGGCGAGTCTTGCCAACAATGAAACATGCGAGAGATCAATCACTGAATCAGCCAGACGACAGCCATTACTCTCCGATTGAGAATTATCACTTGTAAATAAATGTAAGTTGTATTTGAATTTAGCGCACGTTTCCATCGGTTATAATCTGTATGCGTCCAGTGTGACTTCCACTTAACTGTTGACATTTAATTCTCAATGACATCGTGTCATTGTAGAATCACTGGTGGAATTGGGAACAAACTTCGCCTATTTGCGTAATTATTTGCCGAATTCAGACTCCTACCACCTGTTCTATCTCTAGTGTGTTTAATTCCTTTCTTCTTTTTGCCAAATTGTTGAATTGTTTTGGCTTTTCTCGCCATCATTTTCGTAAATGAAAGTTGTTGTCAAATAAAAAGCAGACGAATTTAAAATTTTATATCTTGACCGGAATGTGGTCTGCGCATATATTCACGTGTTAGCTTTCGGCCAATCGTATGCTCAGTTCTAGGCTATCACCTGCTTTAGACATGGATTTCCCAATAAAATGATGACATCAGAGGACGATGTTTACGCATAGTGAGAATGATGCATCATGGGATATAAATTCCCCAAACACGAACACGTGAGCGGAAAGCCGCATGCATTTACTTTGGGAGATTTACAGTGGGTCGATAATCACGCGTATATAAAGTTAAACTTTGTTGATTTTGATAGATTTTGCGTTTCCTTTAAAATTTAAAACAGATAGCAGGTACATATACTTCTCCGAGAATGTTAAAAACAATTTGTATCTGTTCATCGTTATTTTATTGATTTTATGCGATAAAATAGTCGAAAAAGTCACGAAATTACGCTAACTATCGAAGTTTTGCCATAAAAAAACCCGATAAAACATAATTATATTTGGGAATTTTACTCTAAATACTCAGAGACATAGCCCTATCCGGTAATCCAAAATTATTTTCGCTTGTTGGGATTAATTAACCATCATGCTGTCGTGCAACGGAGAGCGCGACGATAGTAAATTCACTCTTTCGTATCCCGGTCCTTGCCGGCGTGTCCGACAAAAATGAAACTTTACAGTTTGAATGCCACCTTTTCTTATTGAGTGGTGATAGATACCTCAAATTAGACAAGTGGTGGATAAATTATATCAAATGTAATCCGGTTAAATCCCGGCCATACGCCCGTCCCTACGAGTTTTGAAAAAATCTATTTGATACATCAACTGCTGCATGCGCGCGTTGATAGGCAACCCATCAACCGTTGATCGGAAACATATCAATGGCGTTTGGCGTCGTCGTTTACTAAAATATCTATAAATGACCATTACTTGAATTCCTTTGCCCCATCATTTTATGATTTAATTACAGTGAATATGAAAAGAGTCCCCGGGTTATATAGTTTGGTTTTGTTCAGTGTGTCGTTTTTTTTGCTCGTCTTTTTCTCGACGGGCCCCGGATCAATTCCGAAATCGACCTTACCATTCGGAGCCACAGATCCCCAGAACAAAAACTCACCCAATCCCCAAAAAATTGGGGTGGGGTAAAAACAATTCTGGAGACCTGTGTTTGGAGTTCAATTATTATATGTTAGAGTATTGCACGTCAAAAGTACGGGTTTGGAAACGACTTTTATTATACTTTCTGATCTGCGTCGTCAAACTACTATCATACAACATTTCTATATTCGAAATGACCATTGTTTGACTGCAGGTGTGTTTGGAAACACAATCATTGAAGCTTTCATATACTCCAATTTCAATATGATAGCGACCAATTTTCATTGTTTCTAATGACAAACATTTTGCAGTTAATAAATGGTAGACATACATACACATATATCTTTATTTTAGCACAAAAGATTCATAAAATTTATCAGAATTTAAATAACAGAAAAACGAAATAATTTCAAAATTGAAAAAGTTCATATTTAATATAAAACGGCACATATAGTACAAAACGTGCGAGGCTGTGAGCAGTATTCCTGAACATATCCATATCAAAGTTCGATAAGTGTGGTATATCCATACCCAAAGTGTACCTATAAGTGTGGGCAGTGTTCCCAAACATTTTAAAAGTAAAAATATCATAAGTGTGTCATAAGTGTAGATAGAACTTTTCAAAGTACCATAAGTGTAGCTGTAAGTGTGGGCAGCATGCCCAAAGATTTTCAAAGTCTCAAAAGTGTAGAGCAAGTGTACACTTATTACAACACTTACACTACACTTACGAAATAAATGTACATTTCGAAAAAGTGAGTGTGGTACAAGTGTACTGAATTAAAAAAACAAAGTGTACTATAAGTGTATACCTGAACTACACTTACAATGAAAGTGTACACTTAAAAAATGTAAGGGTTGTCCCCCTGATAACACCACCGATGGATCTCAACGCGTCGAGTTGAAAATTATCAAGAAGCTCTGCCTTACCTAAAGGAACAGTTATCCCATATGACATCAGCATAGTCGAATAATGGCAAAATATAAGATTTGTAGAGAGTTTCTAATGATTTTTTATTTAGTCTATATTTTCGTCTTCTTAGACAGTTTATCATGGGACTAATATTTTCTAATAATGTATGAATATGAAAATCCCATGTTCCTGATTTGTGAAAATTAGTACTAAATGTTTATGATTATCAACTTCCTTTATTTTTTTACTATTAAGATATAAAGGGAAACACGAGGGTGGTTCATCAACTCTACTGATCGTAAGAGTTTCTGTTTTCGGTGGACTAAATCTGACCTGCCATTTATCAGCCCATTTACCTATTTTACGTAAATCTCTATTCAATATATCCGAAGACAATGTGTCATCTTCAGCTGGAATGAAAAGTGACGTGTCATCAGCGTCAACCTTATATTTGCTTCTATGTCAACAACTATGTCGTTGATGTATACCAGAAATAGTAGGGGCCCTAATACGGCGGACCCCCTGGGGCACTCCAGCTTGTATCAGTTGCGTTTTAGATGTCTGCCCATTTATCACAGTCGATTGTGTCCTACCTGTCAAATAGTTTTGGAACGAAGACAAAAGTTTACCCCTGATACCAATGGTGTGCATTTTAAACAGTTTATGCCATACTAAGTCGAACGCCTTGCTGATATCACAGAACACAAACCTCATCTTTTTCCTATCATTCAGTGCACGTTGAACGTCTGCATCAATGTCTATCAATTGGTAAATAGTGCCATCTCCAGGAACAAAACCAGATTGGAATTTAGTCAGTATATTATTGTCTTTAAAATATGTAAACATATTTTTAAACACTACTTTTTCAAACACTTTACTTAAGCTAGATGTCAGAGAGACTGGCCTATAATTGTCTTTGTTATTGATTGAATCTTTCTTGTGAATTGGCATAACGTTAGCATGTTTCCATTGGTCCGGGAAATAGCTATTTTCTAAACATGTATTAAATAATTTTGCCAAAGGATTTGAAAGAATGCTTGCGGAAAGCTTGATTATTCTATTACTAATTAGGTCTGGGCCTGAGGCTTTTCCTACATTTAGTGAATCAAGAACATCTTTTACCTGTCCATCGGTTACATTTATATCACTCAGAGTGCCTTCTCGTATAACATGGTAACTTTCTGGCAAAGGTGCATCAGATATAACATCAGCGCTCTGATTCGCAAAATGTCCATTTAATATTAACATTATACATGTATACATGTATGTAAGTTAAGACGAGAGACTGTTCTATTACAAGTTTGAATCAGGAGATACAAGGGTGTATTTCATGTGGACATATCAAGATGTCATAACTTTAATCCACCAGCAACAAGTAAGCACTTCATGAGAAAATTAAAATACTTACAAATCAAAACCAATTCAACGGGAGGGGACCAGGAGACATGCCCCGAGGGAGAAATAGCTTGTATCCCCCTCGAGACATGCACTAGATGAAACCTCCCACTAACAACAAGTACATTTCAACTATATTCATATAGAGGGGAGGGGGCTCCAGGAGTACATGACACGAGAGAGATTCAACTCCCATCTAGGCATGCACTAGAGGAATATCCCACCGACAACATCTACACAAAATCTAAGTTATCAGGAGGGGGCCACAGGAGTGCATGTCCAGAGAGAGTTCCTATATCACCAGCTCTATATCCCCATACGATATAGTCATATTGCTATGTTGTTTAATGAAGATAGCTAAGTTGATTAATAAAGAGAGTTAAGTTGATTAATCAAGATAGCTAATGTTGATTAATCAATGTAGCTATTAAGGTTAATTAATGAAGATAGCTAAGTTGATAACTAAGATAGTTACTTTGATTAATCAATGTAGTAAATAGAATTGGCGTGGTTGTTCTACGCTGCCGTAAAAATGCATATGTACAGCAAAATATAATGCGTGTGCATCTTTAAACTATACTCAAACTACATTACCTTCCCTGTGGATTTGACACCTTTCCACAAAGCGAAGTATATCATAATAAACACCGCCATTAGACATAATGCCAGCTGCCATTTAACAGGACCAATATCTTCTATTCCGTGAGATTGGTGGATTTCTAGCACGTATCGCCTGGAATGTATATCGAAATTACACATATTTTCCTACTGGTTTCATATATAGAGGACCACTTGACAAAGGCTCCCTTCGAGAGCCTTTATTCAGCGTTGGAGGGGCCTGCGGTCCCTACACAACGTGTTATGTGGCCCATGTGTGCGTAAGAGGCCCGTGGCCCCTGCGTGCGCGAAGCGCACATATGTATCTAAATATTCACATTGGTTCATATTTGATTCTGAAATAAGCCAAACCCATAGTGGACTTATTCCCGTTATTCTGTTGGATGACGCGGGCCACAGTGAAAACACACATATAAAGAGCGTACATCTGGTCTGCAAATAGGTCCATATTGAACCTAAATATTCACATCTATTTATTACTTATTTGATTAATGTTTTCTAAATCAATTTTTTTTTAAATAACACCGTTTAACAACCTACAGGGTACATATATATATATATACTAGCAGGTTAGCCCGCCACTGGCGGCGTTCGTCCCATGGCTTTGTCAGAAACATGACTTTTTAAATTTTGTTTTGTTTTTCAATGAACCCGTCCATGACACTTCCCGTATTTAGCAAGTTTGAACTATCGGTTCGAGTCTATAAAGGACACACACATATATATGACACTTCCCGTAGGTAGCAAGTTTGAGCTCAATCGGCATTCCCTGGAATTTCCCAGAAGATCGCATTCGTCTGTAGGTCTGAGGAATTATCGGCTAGATATTGTTACCAACATGAAATATTTAAATTAATCCCGCCGTTCACCCCATCACCAACGCGACGTAATTTTGGTAACATGTGTTGCGTTCTAAAAATAGGTCGATTGCAGTGGATTCGTAGATGAAGAAATATGAGTGCGACAGAGAATATTGTTTGATCGAAAGAATTTGAATTAATACGTCACAAGACTCGCCTTGATGCTGGCTAATATATATTTGTCCCTGCTAGGTGTTGGGAATGTAAATTAAAATTGCCGTGGGAATGCCGTGGGGGTCTAATCCGATGAAAATGTCCCCGTTCCTAGGAAGCGAGTTCCAGATAACGTAAACAAACGCCGTCCCCCGTTCAGTATGCGAAAGCCGAAGGGAATAAAGAGCGTTAACCGGTTAACGAATCAAAAATATGGACACTGCGGATAGGAACGCTCTTTAACTATCAACGCTATTAACCCCGAAGTGCCGTTTTTGTGACTGAGAGTGGACAATGGGTGCTCTGAGCTTCTCCAAAATACCGCGACGACGATTCCCGTGGGTTTTTACCCTTAGATGGGAAGTTTGAGCCCAATCGGTCCGGCCGTTTTCGAGTCTATAAAGGACACATATATTTATATATTTATATATATACGTAGTTCTCAAAATATAGAGGAGATATATATATATATATATATCTATTATATATTTTGGAAGATCTGTGTGTGTGTGTGTGTGTGTGAGAGAGAGTGTGTGTGTGTGTGTGTGTGTGTGTGTGTTCGCGATGGACTCGAACACGGCTGGACCGATTTCGACCAATCTTGGTACGGACACGTAATTCGACCCGGGAACGAACATTGGCCCGTCCATTTGTCCATGCGGCGTCACCTTGACCTTCAAAACTCATATCTCGGGATCCGCAGTGCTAACATGCCGGAATTTAGCACTGCGATGCAGGGAGGATAACTCTATATGCATACGTTGACGAACGTAAGCAATTTGCAGGCAATTACGCATCGTGTATTTTCCCCAAAATTATAACATTTACAATATATATTGTCAATTTGCAGGCTATTAAGAATCGTGTATCTATCCCAAAATAAATCATTTACAATTTCTGATATATAAATTTTGTTACAGCTGATATTCTTAGGTCTATTGTCGATAGATTTATTTTTTGTATATTTACACCACGCATAGGCTCAAGTTGTTTACATTTACCCCGCGGGTCTGGAATCTCATCCAAGAATGCATTTAGCTGAAATGCTATTTCGCTGTTGGAATCTACCGGTGGCCCAAAACCGCCAATGCCAACAATATCGACATTGTTCAACTTTGACGGCGAGAAAATAATTAGTTAAAATTTACTACACAATGCTAATTTATCTTTACGTTGAAGCTTGATAATTAACGAGCGTGTGTACATGAGGCGCGTTTATATACTTTAGTGGAAATTTGGTGGGCCCGACTTCGTCCGGGTTGTTTCCTCTCTGCTTTCGAAAGGCGCGATTTGACCTTGAATTGACCATTTTGGTCAAGGTCTGGTCGGGGTCACGATTTGACCCGACAAAAACACTCCCCGGACAAAAGTACCCGCAGGTATAAAATTTCGTCGAAATCCGTCCGTTTAACCAGATTTGACCTTGATTTAACCATTTTGAAGGTCAAGGTCAGGTAGGGGTCACGATTTGACCAGCCCAAAACACTTCCCGGACAAAAGTACCCCTAGGTATCAAATTTCGTCGAAATCCGTCCGGCAGTTTTCCCGGCCATAGCCAACAGACAAACAGACAGACAAACAAACAGAAGTCCCAACATATAGATTAGGTATATATATATACATATATATATATATATAGATAAAAGACAAAGCCAAACCCATACTATCATCTGCGGATTATCGTTACTAACTAGTTTCCCTTGGCCCAACAAACAATGAGCACATTGTCTCGCCTTTGTAAACATTAAACGTACTTTTATTTTTGTTTCTTTTGTGACAAGCTCTCGCTTTATTGCGGCCTGGAGTGATCGATTTTGGCTACAGTTTTTACTAATTAATCGAATTTGGCTGTGTTATTATATTGATTTGATATCGAGTTTACCTGTGTTGGGTTACTAATAAATTAGTGAAATGCTATCAACAGCTTGAAGCACTACAGTGGGTAACATAATTAGGACATTATATCATTGCATTGTGATTTGTAGGCCTTATTTAACAAGTATGTATTGAAGTGCGTTATGCCTTCAGTTATAGTAATTGTATCACCTGATGATTTCAGTTTATCCTTTTTGCCTTTTTTCTGGCTGAGGACCTCTTGTTTTGCTTTCGAATTTTACAATCAGTGTCCGCGGGTTAGATTGTTTCCGGGATGGTACGGGTCCAGTTGTTTTTAACTCACCTGAGACGAGGTTTCCGGTGGAGCTATAGTCATCACTACTCGTCAGTCCGTGCGTCCGTACGAGTCCAGAGGTCCTTGTGCAAAAATGTGTGTGGGGTGCAAAATGGTCACCATAGGTAGTTGTGCGTAGCATCTTAGGACAACAATTGAGGGGTGACAGGGGCCGAAAATTGTCGGCTATTCACGAACATACTTGTGCAATCACGGTGGGTTGTGGGGTGAGAGAATGGTCAAATTGTGTTGTAATCCATGTCCGTATATATACTGCTGTAACTTCAGACAAACTATGAGGGGTGAGAGCAATTCATAATGTCTGGAAACCCAGGTCCCTACTCGTGCAACTTAAGTAGACATATTGGGTGAAATTCGCGAATATTGTAGGGTATATCCAAATCCATAATTGTGCATATCCTCTCATTCGGTTCAAAAGGAGTGCGTTGCAGTGTCGATTCTTCTATAGGGGAACAAATATCTGCGATTTCTCCTTGGGTTAATTTATTTGCATGGATGTTCCGATAATAAGTGCAACAAACAACGTTGGACTGTCTGCTGAACATGTTATTTTAACATCGCTACACATGAAAGAATGGAAATCAAGTAACAATTTGACAGCTACTATCCAGTATTAATTGGGTAAAGACACATGGTGGTTTGTGCTCAATTTTTTTTTGAATTAATAGGTAGATAAATGCCTAAACTACCTTTCTACGGCAAATATATGTCAAAAAAGACGCACACAAGTCATGAAAATTACAACAACAAAAAACATGACAAAAGCCGAGGATAACCGGGTGTCCGTAAATAAACTTCCCCATCACCTCTATTTTTTTCGGTAAGCGATAAGGTGTTTCAATTTGATCTTATGTGTCCATGCGATAACAATGGTCTCTGGTGACAAGAATTTAATGATAGAACAGTCCTCCTGCATTTATCAGGGACGTATATAGCGATGGTCCGAGGGGGTTTCAGACATGAACATAATATTACTAATATAATAAGTAATTATGTTGAGATGCTTTGTATTTAAATTTCAACGCAACATATGGTAATGATTTGCCGTATGTGCTGAATATATTTCTCTTTCTATATATAGAATGGGTCGCTAAGTATTAGATCATGTCACACATTTCTACTCTGGCTATCGTAGAGATCATATTCATTCCGTTCAAATTATGGAACTGTTTAATATTCTGATGGGAACTTTATAGAAGTGAACAAACAACGCAGTGACTATACTTCTTTATTAATTACTTGATTCGAGTCGATGACCCCACCCACCAAAGCTTGAGTATTGATTTTTCGAATACGTTAATTTTCATCACCTGGAATATTTGGCGTCTTAGCGACATATAGTATCGATACCAAATTGAGTTGAACAAAATGTTGATATAAATTTTGGTAATTTTGAAGAAATGTGCTTGTTGTTGGAATCTGATGATACGGGTCACTACTATATCGAATATGTTCTTTTCTTGTTGCAGTTCGCAGGGGAAGCTATTGAATTTATCCCAGTTAGCACTTAAGGTTTATGATATTTGGCCCTTTGGTCTTAGTATGCTCGTATTTGGTTTTAAATTCTGAAGGAGATAGATATTGACTATTTTGATCATGAAAATCAAATGGTGAGTATGGAGATATTTAGTCTGGGTCATTGATATGTTTTAGAAGTTCCTCATATATTTTAGAAAAAAACATGGCTGGGTTCTCCTTGACCTCATCGAGGCTTATTCTATGTGATGCCATAATTACAACATGTCACAATAAAAACATAACTGTGGGATGAACGGAGCAAGTAAACAGACACATGAATAACAATTAAATAATCAACAAGACTATTCACGATGGCATGTATGATGTGCATGTATATGTTGACATATGTTATGTTAACCGCTGGCTACTTGTGTTCTGTATTTATATTAAAGCATATCAAGCTCTTTGTATATTCAAGTTTCTATTTTCGAACAAAAATAACTCAATTGATCTGATATTAACACACATGCGTGTTCAATGCCTGTGGTGGATGCAGTATTCATATAATTGTAATATATTGCCTGTGAGATGTGCTAATTAGTTAATTATGTCATCTCTCAATGATTAGTATCTGGTTGACGTAGGAATTAGTGTTCCTGCTTTCTGATGATTTTATTTAGGAAAATTCTGCATCAGCGAACTCAGATCAGATTCAACTATCAATATTTCGTCGAACGGAACTCAATTTATACAACATCATTTACGCTATGTTTCATATGGTACGGCACATATATATACTATATTTAACGTATTTGAGACAAATACAGTACAGGTGAATTGCACTTGCAATGTACCCATCTCTCTCGCCGAGTGGTAGTGATTATTTTCACCAGTAGTTGGACATAACATGCTATGAATTGGATGAATTCTTTCCACGAACAGACATAAGACCTGACGACCAGTCCAGACTAAAGTCATATGTACTCCCATAGTTGTGTTACATGGCGGGGGGGGGGGGGGGTATGACACATTCAATTAATGTCAATCATTTTTGACAAATTAAGTGTTACTGAATTACTATGCGAATCGTCATAACATATTACATAACGGTCGAGCTGAGTGAGCGCTTGCGAATCTATATCATTTTCCTGGTGGGGGTGTGTATTTCCCTTTAACTTAAATGATAAAAAGTCACTGTTAGTATAAAAAAATAGATTCGATTCCGTCATAGCCGATCGATAACGAGCCAATTCCTTCGTTTATTGTCCGGTGCGCGCTCACCGCAGATTGGTTAGCGTAACCGGTATGGAAGTAGGTCGTCTCGGTTGAGTGATCGTAGTATTAAACGTGGAAGCATAGTAAACTGGAAAAAAAGGTTTGTCACAAATACTAAGTCAATTTCACAAGCTGTGTATAATACATAACCTGTGAGTTGACTCAGTATTTGTGAACAGGAGTGTACTGCTGAGCAGTACAGTGATGAATGGTGGTAGTGACCAGGCCATCGCTGCAAGGGGCCGAATTCTAGACCCATGCACAGTATATACTTAATTGTAAATATAATGTAAATGGATTCAATGATATTTCAATTGATTTTACAATGACTTATGTACACACTAAACATTTGGGGGTTAAGATTGGGGACGTATGTTAATTCGAGATTCAATGCCATAGTTTTACGTGGCCATGAGAGATCGTTTTCAATTTCACTGAGACTCAATTTGAACTCTCCCGGGAGAGATTACTTAATTGGTGATGACGAAATTGGGGTGATCGGCAAAAAACGTGCTAATCTCATTGGTTTAAACATGCACGTGATATATCAGCCGGCGTTTGGGACAGTATCATTGGGTATATGTCGTCAGCACGTGCACGCTTTAATGGCGGATGATTTGAGTCACGGCAAAGCTATCAGAATGAGGGCTTTCGGCTCTAAACCAGCAATTTAAAGGTCAGTATTTTCAATATCCATGCAAATAACCTTGGTAAGTTTCTCGCTGTGGTTGCATTATGACTTTATAAGTCGCCATTCGCCGAATATACTGTTTGCAATGTTGCTATTTATAGTTTTCCTACATCACAAAAAATAAAATGAATTTTCGACTTTCGTGTCTAAAATTTCACACATAAAATGCGCTTAGCATACTTAGTGTATATCGGTAGTTATCCATGCATACTGTATAATACTCAGAATATTGTACGGACACAATGATAATCAAACGTGAACTGGATGTTCTAATTTATGATGGCCATCGCAAATGTTTCAAAATCAGAAATTGAGAGAACATGATGACATCATTGAATCGATCATTGATGTCATGATTCATTGATTGTGGAGTTAACAGTCTAAAAATAGAAAGTGTCAATCCAAGATCGAGGGGATACTGAGCAGTCAAAGTTTTAGTCAAAATAAGTCGAAATTAGGAAAAACTGACAATTTTTTAGGGCTGCATCATATTCATAATTAATATAAAATTAAAGACAATAAAGTGCATTTGTATCTCTGCCTCACAGTTACAACTTACATGTTTATGGGATGCCAAATTGACATTTAATAAATAATTGAGCTTAAGCGCAATAAGGAATCCCTTTTAAGTGCAATAAGGAAAAATCTAATTGCGCTTAAGTGCAATAAGGAAATTTCTTATTGCGCTAAAATAAAATTCCTTATTGCGCTCAAGCGCAATAAGAGATTCCTTATTGTTCTAACTCGTCTTCAGAAGAGTCTTCTATTAACTCGAGAGCCAACTCACTTGTTGACTTAGTTGGTGGACGTCCCAACCAAATTGAACCATTTAAACAGAGCTCTGATAATAAACATCAGGTTTACGGACTATTGTCGACTGAAACTCTGTTTCAGAGTTGAACGTGGCCACCTCGTGTCTGGCACTTTCAATTTGGGCCAGAACTGAGGCCACTAAAACCTCTGGATCCGAAGCCATTTTGAAACAAAAATAAATATGCTCTCGAGATCAAAGGTCAGATCATTAACAGCTAACCAATCAATATCTATCCCTGTTAGCATGCAAATATAGGATGAATCTACTATTTGTAGAGGGTTGATCTCATAAGGATGTAATTGCGCTTAAGCGCAATACTCTCGGGCTCCAAATAAAAGTGCAGGCCCAAATAATAGTGCAGGGGGGGGGGGATTCCATTGAAAGTTAATAAAAGTGCAGACCCAAATAACAGTGCAGGGGGAAATCTGAGCAAAATATCAACTGTGGTTAAACAAATTATTTCAAGTTTATACACTATAGCAGGTCAAGTATAGGAGTCAACAAGGTATGTATCATGCAGTGTTTTTGTATGCCATATACATGAATATGTACATGCATAAAGTTACCAGTAAGCTCATCATTTTGATATCAGAATCACATAGAAATATTGAGTTTGTGTTGATTAAAATTTTTATAGCCTCAAAATTAATAAACGTGCAGACCCAAATAAGCACTGTGCAGGGGAGATGTCCCAAGAAAATAATAAACGTGCATGCATGTTTATTTGGGGCCCAAGAGTAAGGAATTTCCTTATTGCCCTTAAGCGCAATTAGATTTTCCCTTATTGTGCTTAAGGGCAATAAGGGATTCCTTATTGCGCTTAAGGTCAATTATTTATTAAATGTCAATTTGGCATCCCATACATGTTGGTCATTAAGGCATTATAAATAAATATTAGCCATAAAATAAATACAAGTAGGGAAACAAAACATGTTCGAGGCACATGTACCTAATGATTATCAGGTCTGGAAAATGTGAGAATACAGCTACAATAACCTAACTGTATTCTGCTACATATTATACTCTCAAACCGGCTGTTTTTCGATATTAACTATTTTATGTGAAAACATACTATGGCGGTTGATGTCGGTGAGTAAATATTCTGGGGACTATTTTCTGCGAATGCATCCACTAATGCTTTAAGCCCCTGCCACATTCAGGCCGGCGCTCTCATTGCGCTGCAAAAGTATCAAAGCGCCCACCTAAACGCACTAAGGTCTCCAAGAACCGATTGGTGACGCAGTGGACACTGGCTACAACGGACGAGGATCTCCATGGTCGCCCATAGGTGCCAGAGCGCCGCGCTTGTTTTATGCATGCACAAAACAAGCGCAGAGGCTCGGCGTTCTGACCAGGACGTAGTACTGTCGCCGTGACAGCGCAAAGCAAAGCGCCAAGCGAGCGACGTGAGCGTTATGTGGACGTAGCAATAGCGCATATTAGCTTCTCATGGTCGCAGCAAGGAATTAATCTTGTCTTTTGCGACTACAGTAAAGCCCCTGTCACACTCAGGCCGGCGCTCTTATTGCGCTGCAAAAGTATCAAAGCGCCCACCTAAACGCACTAAGGTCTCCAAGAACCGATTGGTGACGCAGTGGACACTGGCTACAACGGGCGAGGATCTCCATGGTCGCCCATAGGTGCCAGAGCGCCGCGCTTGTTTTATGCATGCACAAAACAAGCGCAGAGGCTCGGCGTTCTGACCAGGACGTAGTACTGTCGCCGTGACAGCGCAAAGCAAAGCGCCAAGCGAGCGACGTGAGCGTTATGTGGACGTAGCAAAAGCGCATATTACCTTCTCGTGGTCGCAGCAAGGAATTAATCTTGTCTTTTGCGACTACAGTAAGCTTAATCAAATTCTCACTACGTGCCTTTCCCGTCCTTAATACGCTCAATGAGGCTCTGTCCAAAACTTATTGCGCTCTTTCTGCGCTGTCATGGGGTGTTATGGACTGGTTCCCGCTCATAGAATGTCCACATTGTGCTGCCCCTGCGACTCTGGCGCTCGCTTTACGCCCAAGCGTTATACATGGCGTTCTTCCGGCGTTTACAGCAGGTTTACAGTACGATCCCACTTCGAAATGCGGTCTGCTCACACCAACTGTTGTATTGCGTGTTTCTTTGGCAGGTATCTGTTATGTCTGAATTATATAGTTGTATTGCGTGTGTCTTTGGTAGGTATCTGTTATGTCTGAATTATATATTTGTATTGTGTGTGTCTTTGGTAGGTATCTGTTATGTCTGAATTATATAGTTGTATTGCGTGTGTCTTTGGTAGATATATGTTATGTCTGAATTATATAGTTGTATTGCGTGTATCTTTGCGATCAGGCTGGCGTTTGGTTTGAGTTGAAAAAGTATCAAAATACGAGTAACGCACAGTGGAAGCGCGGAAAATTGTCAGAAATTTTCAATCTGTTAAAACAAGAGAACCAATGTCAGAAATGGTAACGCGCTCAAGATCATATATTATAAACCCAAGAATGTAATTTGTACGACACATCTTTGTACGACACATTCCGTTCCTGCTTTGTCACGTCAATATTCACGCTCTCGCGCGCTCTCACTGCGTTTCCTCCACGCCGTAAACGCTCTTAATGCGTTCAAGTCGTTGTCATTGCGTTGTTAGTACGCTTTGCGTTGTCATGGCGACGGTACTACGTCTGGTCAGAACGCCGAACCTCTGCGCTTGGTTTGTGCATGCACAAAACAAGCGCGGCGCTCTGGCGCTCTGGGGCGATCACGGAGACTCTCTCCCGTCCTAGCCGGTGTCAACTGCGTCACCAATACGTTTTTGGATATCTTACTGCGCTTTGCTTGGCGCTTTGATTATTTTTCAGCGCAATGCAAGCGCCGGCCTGATCGCAGCGGAGTGTGACAGTAGTTTAATCGGACAGCTAATCTATTGCGGAGTGTTGGGTATTTTCCCCACAACATAAAAACTGACTATGACTGGAGAACGCAGGAGGCGCTATCTATACTCTCCGCGCCCGCGCAGAGAACGTTTTGCGAACTTATTGTGAACGTACTAGCATCACAATGACAGCGACTTGAACGCACTAAGAGCGTGAGACTTGACAAAGTAGGAACGCAATAGGAGCACACTTTGTTTTAAAAGTTTGACAATTTTCGACAGTTTTCGGCGCTCCTCCTGCGTGTTACTCATATGCTGGTACTTTTGCAGCGCAGTGAGAGCGCCGGCCTGAGTGTGACAGGGGTTCAGTGTTCGCGCTGGACCGAAAAAAACTTTAGCCAAAAGTTTAGCCAAATGAAAATTTTATTAGCCAAATGAAAAAAACTTTAGCCAAATTTGTTTTGGCCAAATTAAAAAAAACTATGGCCAAATTAAATCATCGTTTTCTGGTCGGTTCACAATTAATGACTAAAACGTCAAATCTAACAGACACAGGTAAAATACACATTAATTTAACTAATTTTGATGAACTAGAAATATTTGTATATATATATCATTTATTTAAAAAATATTAATCTCTATGTGAAAGAGTGATTTGGGGGGGGTGGGTGACCCGGGATTGTCCTTCTTAATGTCATTATGTTTTTGTTTTATATCAATATCTTTTAATTGATTAAATCATGAAATATTAATTATCCTTGCGAAAATATCTAAGTGACATCTGGAAACTAATAAGTTAATATTGTTACGCCATTATCAAATTACAATCTGTCATAAAAGCATGCATATTATTTTGAATGATTCGGTTTTGACAAATAGCCACAAAATATCTGTCGTGATTCACATTTGGCTGATTAAGCTATTGTCTTACACTTGGTGCTCATAAACCTTGACCGTCATAAATACAACGTCATCATAAACATGCATTGTGCAGGAGCCCCGTGAGTGACCAGACAGACAATGGGGGATTAGCGGATTAAATTTAAAACAAAGACTTTTGCTGTTTCGTGCAGAGTTAGTGGTTTCCCTTTGTACTGTCCGCGATCGGGTTTCCCTTTGTACAGTCGTCGATATATTCCCACTTACGATGTTTTTGGACTAGATCGTTCACATCACAGAATTGAAAACCCACTTGCCAAAAATTCATGCTTGCATTCTCCATTTGGGGTCCAAAAAAAGTTTAGCCAAAAGTTTAGCCAAATGAAATTTTTATTAGCCAAATTCGAAAAAGATTAGCCATTGGCTAATTTGGCTACCGACAGCGCGAACACTGCAGGGGTTTAAGCTTAAGCAAATTCTCACTACGTGCCTTTCCCGTCCTTACTACGCTCAATGAGGCTCTGTCCAAAATTTATTGCGCTCTTTCTGCGCTGTCATGGTGTGTTATGGACTGGTTCCCGCTCATAGAACGTCCACATTGTGCTGCCACTGCGACTCTGGTGCTCGCTTTACGCCCAAGCGTTATACATGGCGTTCTTCCGGCGTTTACATCAGGTTTACAGTACGATCCCACTTTGAAATGCGGTCTGCTCACACCACTGTCACTCTCCGCTGCAATCAGGCTGGCGTTTGATTTGAGTTGAAAAAGTATCAAAATACGAGTAACGCACAGTGGAAGCGCGGAAAATTGTCAGAAATTTTCAATCTGTTAAAACAAGAGAACCAATGTCAGAAATGGTAACGCGCTCAAGATCATATATTATAAACACAAGAATGGAATTGTAGAATATAAAATATATTGGTTTTGCGAATGACCAACTCAGAATTCCGTTAAATAACAATAACAACCAGCACCTAATTAACGAACCGGTGGCCGACTCGACCGTCTCCGACCACAACCCCCAGTGGGCTGCAGAAATTTCTTTTATTTGTAATTGACATATAGTTTATCACAAACCAAAAATCATCATTAATCAACGTTGATTAACACAATAAACGAAATTGAATTTCCCCAACTACATGCACCTTTTACGGGACTCGGCCTCCAGCTTGCAGTTTGACTTTTAATCATCCCAAAAATTCCCATTCTATAAATAAAACTAATAAAACACCCATTGATAATGTCAGCCCGCACACGAAACGAGAAACTCCCCCACCAGTTATACATGCGGCGCGCGTGACAAGCTATGCTCCTATCCCGTTTTCATCGCGCTCTTTGTACGACCCATTGCGTTCCTGCTTTGTCACGTCAAGTCTCACGCTCTCACGCGCTCTCACTGCGTTTCCTCCACGCCCCGTAAACGCTCTTAATGCGTTCAAGTCGTTGTCATTGCGTTGTTAGTACGCTTTGCGCTGTCATGGCGACGGTACTACGCCTGGTCAGAACGCCGAACCTCTGCGCTTGTTTTGTGCATGCACAAAACAAGCGCGGCGCTCTGGCGCTCTGGGGCGATCACGGAGACCCTCTCCCGTCCTAGCCAGTGTCCACTGCGTCACCAATACGTTCTTGGATACCTAACTGCGCTTTGCTTGGCGCTTTGATTATTTTTCAGCGCAATACAAGCGCCGGCCTGATCGCAGCGGAGTGTGACAGTAGTTTAATCGGACAGCTAATCTATTGCGGAGTGTAGGGTATTTTCCCCACAACATAAACACTGACTATGACTGGAGAACGCAGGAGGCGCTATCTATACTCTCCGCGCCCGCGCAGAGAACGTTTTGCGAACTTATTGAGAACGTACTAGCATCACAATGACAGCTACTTGAACGCACTAAGAGCGTGAGACTGACAAAGTAGGAACGCAATAGGAGCATACTTTGTTTTTAAAGTTTGACAATTTTCGGCGCTCCTCCTGCGTGTTACTCATATGTTGGTACTTTTGCAGCGCAGTGAGAGCGCCGGCCTGAGTGTGACAGGGGTTTAACTAATTGTTGTTTGTATTTTCGCGATTCGCATTGAATTTGACAGCTATGCGTTTCCGTATTTTTGCGGATAGTCAGCTCAAGCAGTGATTGGAACTCGCTCCGTTAATCTCTGGCTCGAGATGTTCCCTTTTTGACCTATTCGCACCAAACAAACAGCGTTTTAGAAGCATCCTATTGATCATACATCCGGGAATAGTTCCATCTTCGGTGATGAATATTGTATTTAATGTACATTTCAAGGTATTCCTCATTGTACAAGAGTGTTATTAAACCATTATGACCGACATCGACCGCTGTAGAAAATTTTCACACAAAATCAGCATCGCCGTGTCGACAAAAGCCATGCACTTTGTCACAAAACTTGTGATTTGGTTGAGAGTGGCGGAGAATATGGTAGCCTATTTTCGATGTGCAAATTAGCGCTTATAGTTTATATCGAAAAACAGTTGGTTTGAGGGTATAATATATAGCTGAATACAGCTAGGTTAGCTGAATTCAGCCATTGTAGCTGTATTCTCACATTTGCCAGAGTACCTGCTTATTGATTGTAGAAAATTTAGAAAACAATCTTTACATGTACATTTTGATAAAATTAATATATCGAAAGGACAGACATCTGCCGGTTTCCGATTCCGAAAATTTTATGTATTTGTGACTTACTGCAGTATTATGCGCATAAAAGGCATTAATTGTCGCTTGTTTTTCTTCTTCCATTCCAAATATGAAAGACCTGATATTGCACTGTCAATTGAATGCAGCAGAATGTCCATAAAAGCAATATCTGGGATTAAATACGACGTGATTGTTTTGGGCTGACTTTTGTAGTACGTGTCCATCCGCGCGCCCCAAGGCCAAGCCCACCCACCCTGGGTTTAGCATTTCTTATACGTTTTGCGAAGGTTGTGTTTTTGTGGTGTAAATCTATAGACTTGACCGTTATTTCATAAAAGTAATAATTTACGAAAATAACGGGCATCTTAGAGTTCTCTCTCATTTGAAAACATAAACATTGGGCGCTGTCGCATCTAATCACATACTATGCTCCATAAAAATATGTTGTATAACGTACATTACTTTGCTATGATATAATTAATCGAGCTGTTAACGAGGTTACGGGTCGGTACTTACTGAGGTGATACCACCATAATACCGCGGTTAACATTTTGCACCGCAGGTCACCGCGTTATTGGTGCTCGTTACCGCCATACACTGCGTTATTTTTTTCATGACCACGTTCAATTTACTGCAAACCGCCCTCCACCGTGTAGTGAAAACATGCGTGAAACAAACTAGGTGGCCTGCATGAATCCAGTTTGTTATCTCGGGAAGTTAAAGAAATACATTATTGTAACGACGGAACACAATCGTACTCAAGATATTATAAATTTTCGTATTGCGATAATCGCCAACCGAAAAAGTTATATTGATCACACATCTTCTGTGCTAATTTTTGTCGTGTTTTTTTTATTATATTCAGCTGATAAACAATTAAATTGTTATCTGGATAAACCTGTCAAGGAGTGTATGCAGTCTGTAAGTTATAATTAGACCAAGGTTTCCTTAGTTAATTCTCAGTCGAGAGACACAGCGGTACTTAAACTAATTTTTACTTAAAGATGGACAGAACTCCCAGCTTGTGACAGCTAGCCCAGCTCATTAATATTCAAGCCTAATGGAGTTGTTAGTGAGCTAATAACGCTTAAGAGTAATTAGCTATAAAATATGAATTTGGCCTCCCATAGAAAACACTGTCTGATCTACGCTAAATTGTAAATATTTACATCTCGATTCGGGACGCAACAATCTTCGATAAGCTAATGCAGATGATTTTGCCATTAATATACGCATTGCATTTAATAAATATATGACTGTCGGTGTGTTGTAAATTTGGATTAATATTCATAAAAATAACTAGTTTGAGCAAGATTATTCTACATTTCTTTTGATCACCCAACAAAATGTTTCATATCACTTTAATATTGGCGGCATCAGTTTGTTCCAGACAGACATCCCATATAAACTAAACTTTTGGTTAATTACACACATAATATTATTAAAGACTATTATGTACTTGTTCTGCGTGTAAAAATAACTGTATAGATCATGCCACAAATCTATACTCTGGCTAACGCCCATACACATCATATATTCCATGCAACCTATCCATAATCTTGGAACTTTTTGAAGTTTTGACGGGAACCTTAATGTAAAGTCGAAAATATAACTTGAGGATAAATTGCATAAATTATTGTAAGCAAAGCAAAATCGCTCACAAAATCACTTACATCATCACAATTCGGGTTGGGTCATTCAGTCAAGAAATAACGAAGAACTATTTTTCCTGTGTTATTTTTTGGACTTTGTAATGTTCCCTGTCAAAACTTTAAAAAAGTTCCAAGGTTTTGTACAGGTGGAGTTTGATCTATTTGTAGAGCTACAGGTAAATCTAGAGAATTAGCCAGAGAAGAGATATTGACATGATCTAAAAATATGTTAGCATTCAGGGCCATTATCCAACAGGCGGGATGTAGCATTCTGCGAGAATCGCCAGAAAATCTGAAGCAAATCGTCTGAGCGAACTACTAGTAGGCTCAATTGTAAATATTTATTTCTCAATTCAGGATGCGACTCTCAACGATAAACTAATGAAAAGTATTTATTTTGCCATTGAGAGTCACTGCATTTAATTAATATATAGAAATGGCGATGTGCATTGTCAATTTGGTTTATAAATTTGTAAAAATAACTACCAGTACTTTGATCAAGATTTTATTCCATTTATATGTGATCACCACACTGGTGTGTTTTACATAACTTTATTATAATAAACCATAAACAATTAAATTTTAACGCGTGTCCAGTATTTTATTTAGTCATCAAAAGTAAACAAAACAACATAAGTATATTTTGACCTAATTCCGAGCATGTTGAATGTAACCAAATTAATGTTTAAATCAAGTACAGGATGCAAACGTTTATACACTTATACGCCATATACCAAATACCAATGATTTTCAGCAATAATAATAAACGAAATCAGGTAGTGGACAGCTCGAGCTGCTTTCCAAGTCTGGGACAGCAGTTCAGTAATTGAACATACCTGGATCCAATAAGATCGTTAATCGAGTTAATTGAGTAGATGTTGACTGGACGATGGAGACCACCCTAACAGATGCACATTTTAAAATTATATTGCTTCAAAATATTCTCTTTGGGGAAGTTGTGTCCAAATAGTAAGTTCGTGTAGCCATGGTAGGCAATATATATTTTGGTGCATTGAAGTATATATTAGCATATATACAATACTTTGCAGTTCTCATTAGACCAAAGAAAATTAAATATGTCGTTGGTGTTACAAGTTAGAAAACATTCGATTCAGTAGGTCCATGGCTTATTATGCCCCCGACTTGAAGTCGGCGGGTATATAGTCGACGTCTCCGTCCGTACGTCCGTCCGTACGTCCGTCCGTACAAACATTTTGCATTATTGTTCAGCAAACGCTGGGCCGATTTAGCTGATATTTGGTATGGTGACAGAGCAGCATGGGGGAACAGCTACATGCATAGCGCGGTTTCGTCCACCAATTTTCACCAGAGTTATGGCCCTTTATTTTACTTAGAAAATTCAATTTTTCTCTTGTTTATTGGGTTTCCATATGATAGCGTGAGCTTTGGTGGTACAATTGCAAATCCCTTATTTTTCTGGATCAGTTATATGAAAATACATGTCAAGTGCGAATTTGGGTATGATCTGATGATTTTTGCCATTTTTTCAACTTAGAACATTTGAATGTTTGCTTGTTTTGGGGTTTTCGGATCGCTTGTTTTTGGGTGTCCGGAATTTCTAGTACGAACTTCTTTTGGAATGGTCATATAGACCTCCTGGTATATCCGCAGTTTCGTCCATGCTTAATCCGAATTGTTACGGTCGGGGGCAAATGCCACGCGACAGCTTACCTCTTGTTTTATTTTTGTCCCCGACTTTCTGTTAGGGCCCTGCGATTCGATTCATTGCAATTCGGAATCGTTTGTCTAATTAGATTAGATTCAAAATCAGCTAACATGATTCGTAGTTCATCGAATCTTTGGTGACAGGTGAATTTCCATGCTTTCGAGACCCCAATGCTCTTAACGGAAAAGAAAATTCACAATAATAACGTAGTACCATTATTTCCACATGGCAGGACACACAATTTTGGGGGACATTGTTGCAGGCCTAAAGATATCGGTGGCGTTGGCGGTGGGTATGCTGTTAAAATATTCACCTCTGTCAAAAAACCGCCATAAACAGAAAAAACGTTACGTTTCCAGGCTTTTGCTAAGATCTGGATATTTTAAACATAAAGAGCGTTGTTTGTTGCTATTTTCCTGATATGGAAATAATAAAGAGCGTTTATATCATGTTTGTGTGATTAAACAATAGAAATGCGCTGTGTTATGTAAACAGAAGCACAACTTCTGCAACACGAACAGGCTGTTGTTCACGTCCACCATCGTACGTCTTGGCACAATATACTATTTACGCGCTGATAATGTTTGGCATATGAACAAAACTATATATAATTTAATATTCATTCTGTTGGTGGCGATTTGAAAAAATATCAATGTTTATGCAATGAACGCAGCCCGTGCCTTTAAGATTCAACGACAATCAATGAATCGATTCTCGTAATTATTCTCGCGAAACTTTTCAATTTTCAGTGCTTTATTACTAACTTGATTCAGCATTTGATTCTCGAAAAATTAAATGTAGTTTGAGCCTTGTTGTCTCGTGTGTATGTAATGTGATAAATATCGCATGAGTTTCTCTTTTATACAGAATTTATCAACTGAGTTCAGTCGGTTCATTAAATTCGATTTGAGCCGAGGTTTACCGAGTGTGAGATACCTTTTATCACATAATCAAAGAAACGCAAAGCAAAGCGAACTATTTATCGAAAACAACAAACATAAACTGCATAGATCGCAAGTCATTTGAAGAACGGTGTGACGTCATTGCATGCGCTGATATAAACGTGTGTCTTACCGATAATTATGAAAATGCTTTTATGGGCAAATTATGTGATAAAACAGATTTGAAATTTTACCTCAGGATAAACTGTGAGGTTATCAATACCCCTCCTCCCACAGTATCGGCACCTACCACCTCAGAAGATTCTTTCGCTCCCACAGTTTATGTACCTCCCAGTTCAGCAGTTTCCTGTGTCAACAATGATCATACTGTTTGTGCTTCAGACAATGACAATCTAAATAGCACCAATAATGAGCAGCTGAATAGTAAATCGATCAGAGCAAGGGAAGCTAAGTTACGAAAACGCGAACAATAATTCATAGTGAAGGAAAAGATGATAGAAGAATTTGATGCAGAAAGAACATGGTTTCGAACTTATATTGAGAAACTAGAGTCAAAGGTTAAAGAACTGGAGAGAACTAATTCCATTCTCAAAAAACAAATTGACACTCCACAATGTGATATGCAGTTCAATACCAATGGACCAGTATCTAACGCCATGATTCATCTGCATGACAAAGTCTCCAGTTTCATCATCTCACTGATTGATGCAACAGTTGATAATCTGACAAAGGCAGTTGACTCTAAAAAAATGGATGCAAAAGCAGTTGATGATGTGTGTAAACTGTTTGACTTTGCTTCAACAACATTCAAAGTTGATCAGAATCATGCTGAAGTGGTAGAAAATAATAAATCTGCATCGAGAAAGAGAAATGTGAGTATCCATGAACCCTCAGAGAGTACTACTAGTAACAAGTCAGATGTGATTCACTCGCCAATTATTTGTTTACCAGAGGAAGTTGTTCAACTAAGTGTCATTGACAATCAACATACGTCTAGCTATGTTAATAGTTCCTTCCATAAACATGCAGAGAGTACATGTAGTTCACAACCAGATGTTCCTATCAATGTAACTTCACATGTTCCTGAACCTGACTGGAGATGTAAAGATACATGTAATTCAAAGTAAATTCTAGCTGAGCCTATATCGAAACCAAAATTGAAGCATGTGAAAGGTGACCGCAAAACGTTCACGTGTCCGAGAGATAGATTCACTGAGGAACGTACCTGTTTTTTCGGGAGGCAGATCAGCTGACATACGAGAGATAACCAAAACAGTTCGAGATTGCACCCATGACATGGACAATACCACATTTCGTGTAATCTCATTCAATTGTAAAAACATCAAGACCTCAGCTGATACCTTTAATGCTTTATTTGACATGGCAGACTTTTTCCTTATTCAAGAGCACTGGCTGTTTAGCTGTGAACTTTCCCTACTTGCAGACGTTCATTCAAAACTTCTTGGTGCTGGTAAAGCAGTTGACATGGATAGTCCCTCATCTCCACGCAGTCTACCAAGAGGCTATGGTGGCGTAGCTTGTTTATGGAACTGCAGTTCTGACCGGTTTCTGA
This sequence comes from Siphonodentalium dalli, assembly GCA_032622095.1. Lineage (NCBI taxonomy): Eukaryota > Metazoa > Mollusca > Scaphopoda > Gadilida > Siphonodentaliidae > Siphonodentalium > Siphonodentalium dalli. The sequence goes on along the minus strand of CP136064.1, from coordinate 137,068,206 downwards.
GACCAATTCCTGATGGAGGATCACGTATTCAGTGCATAGAACTTACTTTCAAAACACCTATTTTGCTACTGTCTATCTACATGCCAACTAGCAACATGGGACTCCAACCGTTTGAAACAATACTTGACCAAATGCATGAGATTCTCCTGAAATATGAAGAAACACACTATATAGTTATTGGTGGTGACTTCAATACTGACTTATCTAACAAAAACATTCCTGAAAGAATATTGGTTCTTCAAAATTTCATGGATGAGCATAAGCTTAAAACAGACTGCATCAGCAATACCTTTCTCAATGTTAAAGGTACACCTGTTAGTGAAATTGATTATATTCTGTTCCCATTGTGAGACGTTAGTGCTATGTGACTTGAATCCAAATACTTCTGACCATCTGCCAAAGAAATTAACTGTTACATGTGAACTCCCTCTGATTAATACAGACTCTAATGAGGTTGTTGCATCTATTGCTGTTAATCGTAAAGTCAACTGGAAGAAGATCGATAGGTCAGAGTATAGTATTGTGGTGTCCGAGAAAATAGCTGAGCTTCAGGCTGCTGCTCCTGTTTACACTGAGTGCCGAGTAGACAACTTCAATTCCATTATGTCTGAAGCTGCACAAAGTCTGACTAAATGTAATTTGAAGAAGAAAAGTGAACCATAGTTGAAAGTTTGGAATCCAGACATTTCTGCTGCACTTCATAAGAATAGAGAGGCTTTTTACATGTGGTGTGCTGCTGGTAGACAAATAGATGAAGGAAATGCTTTATTAGCTGAGAAAACACTCATCAGAAAGATGTTCAAGGCAGAAGTACGTCGTGCAATATGTGATCGTAGCTATAAAGAACGAGCTCAGATTATGAATGCAAGAGCTGAGAACAAAGAAATGTTCTACAAGATAATCAAGAGACAACGATCTAAAGGTGTGACTTTCATTTCTGATCTTACGGTTGGTGATAGTGTTTTTCATTATGAGGATGTGATAAATAGTTGGCACCAACATTTCAAAACACTAGCTGAACCTACTGACTGTCCCAACTATGAATGTAAATTCATAGATGATTGTGGTGATGATATGAAATTAATTTGTGAGCCGTTCAAGTCTGTGGATCCTCTAACTACAAATGTATCTGAGGTGAAGAGTGCCTTTACAAAACTCAACAAAGGAAAGGCTGCTGACATATTTGGTGTTACGGCCGAACACCTACTTTTTTCCGGAGAAGCAGGTCTGGTCTACACAACCGATGTTATCAACACAATATTTAGTACTGGACATATACCTGACTCATTGAAAAGATGTATACTAAACCCTGTATATAAGAATAAGGGCGACAAGAGGGTATCCAGCAATTATAGAGGCATCACGGTTCTCCCGATCCTGCTGAAGGTTATGGAAATTATCATAAGGCAACATTTACGTAATGATACGTTAGAGAGACAGTCTCCGCTGCAGAGGGGTTTTACACCTGGCGCTTCTCCCATGAATAGTGCGCTGATACTGGAAGAGGCTTTGGGAGACAGTGCAGATAACGCTGTTCCTGTTTATTTGACATTCCTGGGTGCAAAAGCAGCTTTCGATGTTGTGAACCTTCCAATTTTAATGCGAAAACTTTATTTCTATGACATCGCACCATGTGTATGGAACTTGATTAACAACCTAAACGACAACGGTAATTCGGTGGTGAAATGGAAAACCGATGTGTCTGAAAATTTCCAGATACAACAAGGTGTACGTCAAGGTGAAATTTTAAGCAGTGATATGTATAAGTTATATGTGGAGGACCTATTGGATTCTTTTCAAAATGCTGGTGCTGGTGCAAGTATAGGAAACATCGATGTGTGTGCTACAGCATGTGCGGATGACATCGTGCTTGTTGCAAAAAAACCTGGCGAGTTGCAAATGTTAATAAACTGTGCACAACACTACAGTGAACTACATCAGTATACCTTACAGCCAAAGAAAAGTGTTACAGTGGAAGTTAGACCTGGTGCAAGAAGGAAATCAACAGTCAGTACACCTTGGCTTCTGTGTAACAGTGAAATGCCCCACGTAGAGGAAACAACTCATTTAGGTATCGTGCTGTCAACATCTATTACAAAACTGCTTCAAAGACTGTAGATAACAGCATACGAAAGGCCCGTCGCACATGTTATAGTATTCTTCATGTAGGGCTGCATGGTATGAATGGAATTGACCCGGAAACTGCTATTCATATTTACAGGATATATGTGATTCCAACCTTACTTTATGGGTGTGAAGTCGTTCTTCCTTCTGGGACCCCAGATAGCACACGGACGTTGGGCCAACGTTGGAATAATTACGTTGGCCCAACGTCGGCTTTTGCGGTTGGTGCGACGATGGCCCGACGTCGACTTGCGTTGGAATAATTACTTTGGCCCAACGTCAGCTTTTGTGGTTGGTACGACGATGGCCCAACGTCGACTTGCGTTGGAATAATTACGTTGGCCCAACGTCGGCTTTTGTGGTTGGTACGACGATGGCCCAACGTCGACTTGTTGGAATAATTACGTTGGCGCAACGTCGGATTTTGTGGTTGGTACAACGATGGCGCAACGTCGACATGCGTCAGATTTTGCACGTTTCAAACATGGCTACGTTGGCCCGACGTTGGACAACCAACGTTGGGGCAACGTTGGTTTTACCGCTGGTTTAACGTTGGCCCGACGTTGAAAACGTAAAGCACTAGGCGATATGTGAGGTTAGTAGGTGCGTTAGATGTCGACGTTGGACCAACGATGGCCCAACGTTGGTCATATTGTGGAGAAATCGGTCGATTACGTCGTAGCGTCATTTTAACGTCATTCTTAACTGGTCGCGTGTTTCTTTTTCAAATAACGCTTTGGTTTATTGACTGAACTTGCATTTGTGTTCTGAGTGAGCTTCTCGGTTTAATGGATTATTATTTGGATAATGCACCACGGAACACCATCACCAGCTATAGGGACCCGAAGAAGTACCGGTAAGTACTTTAGTTGAGAATATCATGCCGAATAACTTGGAATTTCAACGATAAGCGTGCGTCGTCGGATTCATTTCCTCCACAACCAACTTAAAGTTTGAATTTGAAGTTTAACCCTTCAATTGTCAGAAACGAAAACAAATAAATTTATGTCAGTTTCGTGTGATGGCATCCGACTGTATGAGGAAGAAAATGTCATTCTAATTACTATCTAATTTTCACGATCCATGTGTGATAATACATGTATTTAGGGACATGGCGGCAGGGGTGTTGCACATGTGTCTCGCATCCCCCACCCCACCACAACTTTGGTCAAAATTGTCAACAGTTGAATATTTCATACATGACACAACATTAATTGGAACTTTCGCACGGTCACACCAACAATATTATAGGTTGAGATTGTTCTCGTAGTTTGATTTTCCAACAATTATTAATTGTTTATGGAACATCATTTGCACATTGTCCTACTTTTGGTAAAAAAAATTGACTGAAATGGCATCAGTTGGAAATTTTACGACCTTAGGGTGGGGGGGGGGGGGGGTCTCAGGTTGGAAATTTCCAACAATTGGAATTCTTGAGGCCAGTCTAGATGTTAGGAGTTTGCTATTTTCAGGTTCGGATCTCAAAATGTTCTCAGTGCATTCCGTTCCTTTTCTGGTTGTGGCAAAAATACGACTGATCCATTTAGAATAATGCTAACATCCAGGCTGTGAGGGGCCAGTAACTTTTGGGGAAATCAAACCCCAAAGGGGGGTGCAGTTGAAAATTCCAAGGTGGATGCACCCCTCCCCAACGCTGAAACCCATCTAGCCACGTCCCTGTCATGGATTTCCATGGATAATTAAGTTCAGCCTACGACAGTGGATACCGTTCCACTTTCAGTTGTATACCCTATAATATGCTATTATGCTTATAGCTGTTGGGGGGGGGGGGGGGGGTGTACTACCAGCATAGGAATTTACGATTTCACCACCCCCTTTCGTTGTATAAAATGCTCAAGCTGCAAGTTTACCAGAGTTCTGTCCCCTCGCTACGGTGTCTGACGCCCTGTTATGTAGGAGATTGATTTATGCATGGAGTTCGAACAACCTCCCCCTAATTCGGTATTTTCCAACCGGTACCTTAAATCCACTTGTCGGTTTGCGCTCCAAAATACACCTAATAATATTCTCTTGTGAATTGTTTCCCGTGTCGAAATAGGTCGATAAATACATGTCACAAAAAGATGCATTGAAGTCATAACAAATACAAGTTTGAACACGATGTTTGGGTCCCAACCAAAAATCAGTTATTTACACGGAGCGTTCCGTGTTAGTCTATATATTCCTGATATATGTTATAAATAAAGAGCGTTCGTTTCACTTCTCTGCGAAACATTTAAAACAGCTGGAAAATGACAATGGAAAGTACTTACCAGAGCATATGGCGCCAATGTATCAATATTCTGTCAACCAGGCCATTCTTGTGTGATTACCATGCAGTACATACTTAATCGGAGGGGGGCTTATATTGAGGTGTGAAAGGGTCTATCTGCTCTTTCGAGTATGATTCCCGGGGAAGTTTTTAGTTTCTGAAATATGTACATGTACCTATTTATGGTCTCCGAATCAGTGACGTGGCTACATGGTCTTTGTTATGGTGTGTCAACGTTGAATTTCCTCTTGAACCAGACACCAAACTCCTTCGCGAGTTTCAATTTGCACCCCCCCCCCCCCCCGCCGCTTTGCATTGAAACTTTCCAACCGGCACCCAGGCTTTTCAACTGTTGGCAATTTCCAAACTGAATAAGACTGGAACATTTCCAAAATGGTGTTCATGTCAGACAACAATTTTTACTAAAGTCTAAAAGTTTTAAAAATATGATACCGGAGGTGTAAACAAAAATATTCCTACTGATTGTTGGAAAATCAGACAATGAAAACACGTACTTAAAGTTACCAAGTAATGATGTGTCAGACATGAAATTTTCAACTTTTTTCTACAATGACTCACTTCACAGGGGTTTGAAACGCGATCCGCTGCCCAGCAATTGGCATACACCCATAGTTGCAAAAAAATAATTTCATTTTACAAACTTTACATTACGTGCGTATCATTTTACATTGTTTACGTCAAAGAATCACGTCATATTGATACATTGTGTCAATGTTCACATGACTGGAGGTTCACTATTCCGAAGGTTCACTATTCCGAAGGTTCACTATTCCGAAGGTTTTTGTTATTTTAAAAGTTAATTCTATATTCTAAAGTATTGAGAGGGTTCTTTAGTACGAAGACTAGTTTTATGAAGGAAATAACTTAAAACATTAAACAAAAAATTGTGATTTTGTTTTCGTGGGTTTCCTTGAGATTTAACCCTTTGGCGAGTAGAACGACATACATGTCGTCTATCGGCTGAGGACTAAAACGACATATATGTCGTTTTAGGAAGTGTTATTTTACGTAGACATAACTTCAATAAATCATCTGATTTATAAATGATTTACATAGGAGTTATTTTGATTAATATAATGTCCCAAATGCTAAAGGCGGACTATAACAGTGGGGCTCTTACGGTCAATCAATAATGGAGCGCTATAACTTACCGTATAGCAGAATACCGCTGAATGGACCTAACTGCAATTCTGACTTTGTATTGATTTTAATGTTGATGTTTCTTTCAAGTACAGATTGCCAGTTCGGGTAGAATGCATCTCTAACTCGTAGTTTATTTCAGTCATTGTGTTTTCAACTTTCTATAATATTAAAATGATAAACTGATACTGTCTTCTTGCTATTAATAACCGACATCTGGGACAAATTAGATATTAGATTGGGGTGTATAAATGTATGGGGGCGCAAATTTTTATTCATTTCTGGCTAAAAACTCCCATAATAGAAAACCTTCGGAATAGTGAACCTTCGGAATGGTGAACCTTCGGATTAGTGAACCTTCGGATTAGTGAACCTTCGGATTAGTGAACCTTCGGATTAGTGAACCTTCGGAATAGCAAACCTTCGGAATAGAGAACCCTACCCAATTTGTGTATTGATGCATCCCCCACAAACGACCAATGACTACACAATGGACGTTGTCACTGTATTAAATGCCGCGTGTCTCTAAAACATAAATGTGAACACCCCCCCCCCCAATAATAGACATGATTAGATATTATTGGGCGGGTAATTTAACTTTTTGGGGATATGTAGGACGTGACGGCATGCAGGGGGTGGCGACATACACAACTTTTGGATTTTTTTTTATAATTTTGGCGATATATATGGGGCATTTTTTACCAATAAACAAATATTACCCATCCCATATTTTGTCTGGGGTATTCATATCAATTAATTACTTGGCTTGGGGCTCACCAAGCTACCAACTGAAATAGTTTGTTGTTCTAACCAGTAGGCCTACATTTAGAGCAGTTTGGCAGAAAGGCGGTCTGCTATCAACATGCTGTTGTCAAGCCCCCACCCCCGTTGTCCGCACGCCCCTGACAGTCAGAAGTTAATATCTGTGACAATGTGGGTTGGAATAAATATGGTAATGTGTGCAAAAATGGATGTGGCGACAGGGGTTTGAACATTGAGGTGTTACCACCCCTCCCCAATTGTTGTCAAACTTTTCAACATTTTGGAATTTTCAATAACTTAAATTAATGTCGTGTCAGTCATGAAATGCCTAACTGTTGAACATTTTGGTCAAAGTTAATGGGGCGGGACAACCTTACCCGTATTGTCCCTGACCTGACAGTAAGATTGCCCACTCAGGAGGTTGTGGGTTAGAACAAATAATTAGGGTGATCGCAACATGGATGTGGCGATAGATGTCGAGGTATTACCCCCCCCCCCTCCCCCCCCCCCCCAGATAATTTCAACATTTTAAATTTTCAATAACTTTATAAGTTGAACATCTTAGGCAAAATCTGTTTGAGATCATTTCGATAGTTTACATTTCCAAATTTCTAATGAGTATCGTTTTGGTCATTATTATGCGGTGAGCTAATTTCAAGATTTGGAATGTTCAATATCATAAGTTGAATTTCAGGCAAAATCTTTCTGAGATCGTCTGGATAGTTTCGGTTCCCAACAGATATGTAATATTTAGAGTACATTATATTATTTTCTACAAAGACTATATTATAGCTATTAAATGGTAGTGTGTTGGATTTCAAACTCAGCATCGAATGGGAGACCAGATGAAACTTGGTCAAGTTGGGAAAACAGATTGGTTCACGGGTGGTTGCAATTTAACCCCTCAAAAAAGGAAGGCTTCTGTCAAAGTCCTTGACATATTACCCCCCCCCCCCGTTCTCAAATCCCGTTCTTCATTCCGATTTGTCACCAAATGCTGAGATTTTTTATAAAGCAAGTTTTCAAACCGCTGTTTAATATTCATCGTACTAGTAAATGGGCATTGAAACACAAACACTCTTTATCGTTGACTAGCAGGGTTACCCGGCGTTGCACAGGTTAATGTATGCTGTGGATATTTGTTGGGAATAGAGAATGCTCTTGCTTAAAGTGTTATACGTTTTCTCATAACTTGTATATTTAAATAGCATCACAAAACATGATTATTACAGTCATGGAATATAAGTAGTGGCTCACCTTGTCAATTGTCATTCTGTTTATCGCGATTAATCCGTTCCACCAATAATGAAGTATTTATTTATTTACAACTGCGTAGACATTATACGTTATAATATGATACATGAACATCATAAACACATTAGTTCGATAAAAGATGATAATTGGGTTTTATATATTGAGATGTATCAATCAATCTAGTGGGTTGGACTAATATCTCGAGGACACCTGGCTATCATATCTCCATGAATATACAGATGTTTCAAAGATATTTCCAGGTGTTCCTCTGTTCATGGTGCTATATATTGGCTAAATATTCTTAGTTTAAACGAAATGTTGCTGCGCAGATATATCAGCTACAGGTGCCAGACACAAAGCCAGATTTTGAGTTGTTTATGTCAGTCGATGAGTCTGTTCTAAAACCCTTGTCAGATGTCAGTATTGGTAGGATCCTGAAAGTCTTGTGCTACTAACTGCATTTTCTTGTATATCAGAAGAACTATATGTTACTGCACACTGTGACCACTATTTTTGAACAGGCCTTCCATATCTCTTGACAAATTGTAACTTTTTGTGGAAACTGTATTGAATGGAACAGACTAAATTTTGTTATTATATATATGCAATCCTCTGACGAATCCTCTGACGAATATATGTATCTCTTCAATAGAATGATAAATATACGTTTAATGCTTCTTCTAGTTATCTCTTTTTGCTAGCTCATTGTGTGAATGCATTGATTGCCATTCCCATATAAATATGACTGTTAAGAAGATATAATTGTTCAAGTGACTTATGTGGGTCACCATATGTCGGGATTGTGAAATGTGAACGCCCAACTACTTAAAATGATATGGAGATGGCCTGGTGACTGTATATAACTTATATGTGGATATCGGCGAATAGCAATCGTATCCATGATAGTGCATATCCGCTCGCCATCTGTGACGCAAACGACACCAAATGTGATCTAATTCATGGTATATCGTTAGAGAAAAAAGTGTATGAATTTTTTGATGCAACGCTGACTCGAACAACGCCATATTGCGAAGGTGATTATGTATTCGTTTGCTGGAAATCAGCGACAAAACTATTTCACCATATTTTTTAAATTTCACCTGCCACCAACAGCGTCATTTTAGAAAATTTTAACCCGCACCATTATCTTCCTTGTAAAAAGTTACCCCTCTTAGAACGCCTTGGTGTCATCTCGATTGTACCGCGTGAAGTTATATATAGAACGCACACAGACAGACAAAAAGACAGACAGACAGCACGATTTTATTTCTTGTATCATTTGAGAAGGACGTGTCTGAATTTGATGGTAATTGGTACTAAAAATATTTTGTATCAATTTTGGTGACCCTCCTGTCCCTATTTCGGACTCAAGCTGCACACACTAAGACTCATTAGAGATTAGAGATGCATATATATGAAATTGGTGAAAATTGGCGAGGGTATACAAATTCGTATCAAATTTAAGGTCCCCATATCTCTCCCCCATAGGACACCAATTTGGTGTATCTAAACCACACGATAAGATTCCTCGTATCACGGAGAAGAATATGTATCAATCTGGTGGAAATCGGCACTAAACATATAGATATAATTGTTTGTTTTCCTCTCGTCTCTATACACCACTGACTCGAATGACCCCACTTGTGACATCCTTAAACCACACGATTACACTCCTGATATCATGGAGATGATTGTTTATAAGTTTGGTGATAATCGGCGACTAAACAATTTTTTTATCAAATTTGGTGCCAATCCCTCCCCTCTCCATCTCTCACACAAATAGCACCACTATGGCGTTTTTAAATCACGATTAGATTCCTCGTATCATGGATAAGAACGTTTATCAATTTGGTGGAAATTGGCGCTAAAAAAATTGTGCATCAATTTTGGTGCCCCTGTCCCTTTCAATGCGACCCTGACTCGAATGAGGCCACATTTGACAAATAAAAGCCACACCATTAGACTCCTCATACCATGGGGATGGTTTTGTATAAGTGTGGTGGCAATCGGCGACTTATTATCAAATTTAGTGCCCACCCCCTCCCAATCTATCATCCAAAAACAACAATTTGGCGTTGTTAAATCGCACAATTAGATTCCTTGTATCATGAAGAAGAATATATATCAATTTGGTGGAAATCGGCGCTAAAATTAGTTTTATCAATGTTGGTGCCCCTCTCCCCTTCCGTTCATCCCTGACTCAAACGACGCCACTGTTGACATATATAAACCACACCGTTGGATTCTTCACATCATGGGGATGATTATATGTAAGTTTCGTGGCAATCCGGGCACCCCTGACGCGAACAGCGCGACTTTTGCCATATATAAACCACTCCATTAGATTCCTCATATTATGGGGATGATTATATATAAGTTTGGTGGCAATCGGCGACAATTTTTTTTCTGCCCCTCCCCCTTTTCTGCCCCTGACAACAACGGCGTCACTTTAGAAAATTCTAACCCCTACCATTATCTTTCTCGTAAAAAGATACTCCTAGTAGACCCCTTTGGCATCATCTAGATGGTCCCCTGTGAATTTCTATAGAACACAGACAGACAGACAGACAGACAGACAGACAGACAGACAGACAGACATTCGCAAATATAGATACAGATAGATGATACGGCTGACAACAATTCAAAACATGCTAAAATAATTACTCGATATCTTGCGAATTTACTAATATGTTCGGTCTCATATTTGCTGGTGAAAATTTCCAATGAGCAGAAACTTACCATGCGCTGGCTCTTCAAGTCTTGTGGGATCTGTGCAATTTTATTAATGAACTGATTGACAGTTTTGCTAGAAATTGACACCGACGAGAGTGAGCAGTACGTAGGCTTAGCGAGTTTTGAGAATCCGTGACCAATTGTTTGATTGAGACGATCCTGGGTATTGGGTATATAAGATAATTAATTACCTGCTGTTCTCAGAGATATTCATGAGTTGAGAAAAACTTCGCGCGCGCATAAGACCTCCGCCTACCGGCGTCGGTGTCATCAGCACGTGCTCATGTCCTTCCAACTCACGAATTCCTCGAGACCTGTATATGTATAACGATTACGTACCACGTGCAAAGGTATGGTACCTATATATACTATCGGGAACCGTTCGATTAATTAAAGTACCATATGCATACATATTTTATATATATTATTGGCAACCGGTCAAATAATTAAAGTACTCTCGTGCATGCAAATTTATGCATGTAGGAATTTCCCGGATTGGTCTGGTTCTTATATATCAAGATGTGTACAGTGTGTGACAATGTCAAGCTGCACACAGAAAATGCATTGGGCTAACGTTAATATTCTCTGTTTCTTTCAGGACTTATTTACTTGCTATCCTGTTTCTGGATCTGGATATTTTGTGTATAAGCTACGGTACTATACAAGCGGATTCGATCAAAGTTTACTCGTCTGTCGAAACCATCAACGGCTTGGGGATATGAACTTACATGTACCAGTATTACAGCATCATGGCAGCATGGTCTATATCGTGTTGCACATCGTTATATTGTGAATATTATTGCACGACTGACACCAGCGCGACCGACATAACACCATGTATACGACATGAATTCGTCAGTTTATGGTTATTCACTTGGATGGAAATTCTTACTTGTCCTGTGTTGTGCATTCAATCGGATGCAAAAAAAACTCGGCATTCATCGGTGTATCGATAATCGGCACTGAAAGGATGATGTGTGTTCATCTTGTTGTGGCAGTTATACATCTGATACATCAGTTATTAATAACGTAATGATAACCTATGAAAATGGTAAATTCCAGATATTCAAGGAGGTGAATATAAAATGGTTTCTCTCGCGATATGATTTCTTCAGAAGAATTGTCAATCAATGTCCTACAAAACAGTTGCTTCATACAAGCCAAGTTCCTGCATACATATATGCATGAGCCATGAGTACACTGAATCCAGTTCATGACAGATCATGGAATGATGAAAATATTATATTTCATATAATATGTGGGGTTTTGTATACATAAATTAATCTTTATGGATCCATGCGTTTAATTTCTCCCAGATAAATCATTCCAACATATGCAACAAGTGGCATACATATGTGCATAGATACAAATAAGCTTAGCAATTGCACATTTCATAATATGTCAACAGATAAAATTAATTGCTGTACATGCATGTATTGAATTTATATAATCAGAATCTACAGTATCATGGACTAATTAGAAAACGGATTGCAAAAGCGCGATATTCTTTCTTATGTGACATTGTATATCACCATGCACAGAGTTCCCTCTATATAATAGCACTGGTACGTAAATGAGCAATTACTAGGTTTAATTTAATCATATGTACTTTGAGCCGTTTCAAATTGTGCACATCTACATCAGATCACCCTCCAGAATAATGATGTTCGAAGAAGATGTAACCTGACCAAAGTTTAAAGCCACATAATGTTTGAATATTTTGTTCCCAACATTATCGAGAGCACAAAATCGCAAATTAAGCTGAAATAAAGACATTTCTGTTGTATGGTAAAGGGATATATATAAGCTAACAAAAATATGTAGCATTTTCGATAACTTTATTCAGGAGACCAATCAAAAATATTTTTCTTTAGAGTGAGTAGATGGTCAAGATTCTTAAAATCAACAACTAATGACATGTCATTTTGTCTTTATTTAAATCGGCATACACTTTTTTTTCTATATGTTTCATTTTATTCTGGTTTCATATTTGTGAAATTGAATGTTGTTTCCAATTATAATACGTTGAAGTTGCAAACATTATGTGGGACTTTAAATTTATTGGTATGTTGTATCTCATCGGATGTTAATTTTATAAGGACGCCCTAATGTGAGGGGAATCGACCCTACGAATGGAGCCTCGATCCGTCCCTGTCAATGCCCAAACACAACGTTGGCCCAACGTTGCCCCAACGTCGTATTCTTAGTGGAATTCACCGTTGATTCGACGTCGTTTCAACGTCGGGTGCCCGACGGCGCACCAACGTCGGCTCGACGTCGAACCACCGTCGAGTCGACGACGGGATCCGACGTCAAGCCGACGCCGAGCCAGCGGCAACAGGCATAGTTGGCCCAACGTTGGATTCCAACGTTGATAGAAATGACGTTGGCCCAACGTCGTATTATTAGTGGAATTCACCGTTGGTTCGACGTCGTTTCAACGTCGGGTGCCCGACGGCGCATCAACGTCGGCTCGACGTCGAACCACCGTCGAGTCGACGACGGGATCCGACGTCGATCCGACGCCGTGCCAGCGGCAACAGCCATAGTTGGACCAACGTTGGATTCCAACGTTGGCCCAACGATAGAAATGACGTTGGCCCAACGTTGGCCCAACGTGGGTGTGCTATCTGGGACAACATTGAAGAAGCTGGAAGACTATCATAAATCGACCATCAAACATATCTTGTCGTTATGTGAAAGATGTGCAGATTCATATGCTTAGTGGTGTTCTACCCACTGAAGCGTATATTGATATGAGAATTCTTACTTTGTTCAACTCCATCTGTACCATAGGTGAGTCAGCGGTAGAGAAGCAGCTTGGTGAACGACAACTGGCTATGAAGGACAATTGCAGCTGGTTTATATATATGTGAGGAATACCTTATCAAAATATGGGCTACGAGGTGCACATGAGATTCTAACATCGCCATGGCCGAAACATGATTGGAAGGACGTTGTTTCTAAAGCAGTGGTTGAGTACTGGTCCAGTTGGTTAAATAAATTAGCCCCTTCATATCCTTCTCTGCATTTTCTATGCACAGATCTGTTCCATGCTGGTCAAATCCACCCTGTAATCTTTGTGACCGGTGATCCACCAAGAGCAGTACGAAGGTTGTCAATCAAACTGAGACTATTATTTAATACCTACTCTCTTGAGGCTAATAGGCAAACATGGAACAACAACTCCAGTGGTATATGTAAATTGTGTGGCAAGGAACCAGAAAGTTTGGAACACTTTATCCTAAGGTGTGACAAATTGGAGCAGGGTAGAAATGCAGCACTTTCAAACATCATGTCTGCATATCGTACTTTATTTGGTGTACTATTTACAACCTTGACTGATGATGAACAGATGCAAGCAATTCTTGATATATGGAAGCAAATGCAGTGCTCAGATGCGGACGTAAGAAAGGAGGACATTGTCAAGCTGCAATCACTAACGGACAGATTATGTTATACCCTCCACACAAAAAGGATACAGCTTCTAAATTCATAACTTTTTGTTCAATCTTCAAACTCTTAACTGAATGACTTTCATACTTTTATATTTGTGGATGCGATACTTGGGTCCATCAGAGAAGATTTTATAGTTGTGTTTATTTAACATTTAATGATTAACAGTTTACTGTGTACACACTTTTGTATAGTGTGGTTGCTCTACGAGAGCGGTTAGATCAATAGAAGAAGAAGAAGGTAGGGGGTTAAAATTAGGATTGTTAGGGAAACCCCAACCACAAATATTTTTTTCTGTGACCTAATATTAAAAGACATTAAATAAATATAGCAATGTTTCTGGTAACGCACATGCAAATGTTTGCCCTTTGTAAGTGAACTCTCTATTGTAACTGGTTGTAAGCAAATTCGTATGTAGTGTGTTCAGTCCTCACATTTCATGTTGAGTAAATATAAAAAAAAACATTATCTCCATTGGTCATATAAACGGGATTGTGTGTGGAATTCAAAATTGGAATGCTTGTCACTGTTTGAGGTTTGTAGGTAGATCTATGAACGTTTAGTTCACAATTTCCTTGGACTATGTGTTAGATGTGATTGTTGTGGGTAGTATTGTCAATTACCATAAGCTTTTTATGCTACTCCCAGTAAAAAGAATATTTGAAAAAAATGTAGAAATATAAACAAATATTGCTGGGAAACAACTTTGTTTGGTAGTTAATATATATATATAATGGCTTATTTCTTCCAGAGCAAGACATAACAGAAGTTGAAGCTATTAAATCAAAGTCCTGGTCTCCTTGGAGAACTATTAAATCCCACCGCCCAGTATCGGGCAAAGATTGAAACTTAGTTGTGTGAACGAATTATATGGACAACGTGCAAGTGTGAGTACATATTCTGGTACCGGGTACTTGTTGTTCCTCAAAAACAAAATTGGGAGAACTGTAGATTGATAACAAATGGTCTATTTCATACTTGAGTTCAAAAAGTTGGGAGTAATCCAGGGCCCATTTAATACCTCTGATCGGTATCGCACCCCATCCACTTTTTTCCATACAGTAGGCCGGGTGGTTCAGTTGGGGAAAAAGTAACTTTTTTCCTGAGTGGTCAGTGGAGTGGTCGCAATTTTTTCCTCTTATCACACTTCTGCAATATAATTGCCTCAAAGTGTTCAGCATCATTGTTAAGGTGTGAATGACACATAGGGCAGTGCTTAGGGGGTAGTTAGTGTAGATAAAGGCATGATGCTTCTCATCAATACAGATTACGAACCAACTCTCAGGAATTCGCCTTTTACATCTGATCACCTTGCCATGTACCAATGCTACTGGTTCCAGATGAAAATGGACAGTTGCATGTACATGTATGTGGCACATGAATAAACTTTAATGTAAATAAAATGAAAAAAAACTATTCATTTATAGCATTAATATTTACTCATTACACCTGATCAGACAGACATAATTAGAGACAAAAACATGGAAATCTCATCTTGCTAGACATTATTGAATCCTGTCAAAAGTAATCCAGTGTTAATTTCTGTTTGTTTTATTTAGTTGTATTTATTGTTGGTTTATGGACACGAAGCCATATGGATGCTGATAAATCTGTTAAAAGCCATGGTGTCAGATGGTTTAGGATCTTGTGGATCCAGTATTGTTTAGCATAAATGTTTTGCCAAAATTGATAATTTATTATTTTGATACAGTTTTCACGTGATTACTGAAATTCAGTGAAAAAAAATACTATGTTTATGCAAAACGACCGACCCTAAAAATTAACCGCCCACCCTAATCTTTTTATTGGTATTTGAAGAAAAAGCGGAAAAAAATGAAGAAAAACAACCACCAATGCACATACATAATGATGTTCATTAGTTGCAAAACACATGGTTTCTAACATATCCCTGTGTAAAGTGACCATAAAGAGACAGCTGGATCTCAACAGTTAAAACACCAGGTGTGGGTTGATGGATTCATAGATTGATGGGCATGATTGTGCGATTTTAGTTTCCTGAGAGTGGGTATCAGGCCTGTTTTAAGCCTTGTTTGGGAACTATCAACAGACATGGTGGGTGTGTATAGGTATAAATATAGAGGTTATCACCACATATGGAAGGGGTATAGCTACATATACTGTTTCCAAAAACCAGGTATGTTACTAGTAGGTTGGATGTACATGTGCTGGCTAACTCCAGACAATGGGAAGTATTCATCACAATACAAGTACCGGAGTAATGGTTGTATTATCATGTATTATGGGTCAAATTCTCATAAAACATTAGTGACATCAATTCCATACCAAGTAATATAGCCAAAATTCTGAAAATGCGGTATGTGAATAACAAATCACACACTTAAGTATAAACCAAGTTTGATCTTTTATTCAATCTTAATGTATGTTTCCACTGTGCTCAAGCGATACTTTCCCCACAACAGGGGTTTGTATTTTATGTCACTTCGGTCAAGGTAGTTCAATATTTCTGCAGCTGGATAAAAAATAAAAAAGTGAGAAAAATAATTCCCTGCCTACCTTAATTTTTTCATACCATTAGCGGAAACATACTATCATCAATTAGTATACAAAAACAAACTGGACAACACTGGATGCAGCTTTATATGAATCTTATCTGTTCTCAGACTGAAATTTATGTTTCATTAATTTTTCATGCTGTTCTTCTCGATGTTGAAATGATTTCTAGAAGAACCAGAAACAGAAAAAGTGTAACTGTACGTAATACTGACCATCAAGCTTAGATGGTGTGAGACTGTATATTTGGAAGTCAGAAGGGTGTGGGTACCCCGCATGAAATTGGAAAAAATATTTTCTCCTTCAAATAAGGGGATGGTGGGTACCCAAGAGCCGGAAAAACGTTTTTTCAGCCTACTGTCATGTCACTTTTTTTCTACCCCCCCCCCCCCTGAAAAAGACAAAATTTTCGTTAATTGTTTTTTTTTTCACTGTTTTTACCACTAAATCCAGAGGGGGGTCTGCAAAAAAAAATTCCGTATATAGGGCCAGGGTGGTGGGTGGTTTTTTTTTCCACAATGTTTTTTTTTTCAAACAATTTACAAGTACTGACCATGAAATGTTGTTTGTAAGCATGTTTAGTACCATGTTTGTTGGTGTAGCTATAGTGACTCTTTAGTCTCAGATTTAGGAACATTCTGGATTTCACAGGATCTGGACCACTTCATAGTGGACAACAGTAATAGCGTTTAGGAAACTTATGATCAACAGAAGAAATATTTATTAACAAAATTAATATATTACCCAGTTGTATTACTCGATTAAAAGTAATAAAACAAAAAAAAACTGTATCCCAAATTGGATACTACATGGTGGATACTCAATGATGACTAGATATCATTAACCTGATTGTTGCATAACATGAACTTGAAAAGGGTATCTCATAAATTTCAAATGTCTGAAATACTGTCTTGTTCTGGCATGTAATCAAATTCATTCCTTCTGGTTATTTCTCATCTTGAATGATTGCAAGTGATGTTAATTTGCAACAATTATCCAAATAAAACTGAATTGGTTATGATGAATGACCGTTACTGTTTACTGCTCAGACAATCCCAACTGAAGGTGACGCTATTCTCATTGAATTTCCGAACTTCATCTTGGAGCTTTACTGCTCAACAAGACTAAACTAAAATACTAATTGTATACTGTTATCACTTACAAATTATATAACTCTGGTAGGCATTGATGGTCACAACCCGTGATATTATGCATATTAGTTCCCCTGTTCTGGTCCGTCACCATGCCATAGGGCTTCAAAATATGACAACCGACTCTTTAGTTATAAAATGCTAAATGTTTTACGGACGGACGGCTCAAGACGTCAACTATATAACCGCTGACTAATATCGGGCGGTACAATAACCATATATCTGTGTAGAACTAACAAAAAACAACTTGCCTCCCCAACCCACCCCGGTGGATAAGACGAAAGAGTTCTTTGGTCATGCACAAATAACTGTGGAACCCATGATCTGTTTACCACTATTTACACTGGCAAGTGTTCTCTGTCACACAACACGCTCGATATATTAAGGCTATAATGGGGTCTGGGGCGATTTGTGATACCTACACAATGCTTTATTATTGTTGTTAGATACTGAAAGCATCCGGAAACACCTGGAATATTGGCAAAACACATTTTCATTCTTAAATATATTAATTAGATGCAATGACTCTTGATACCAAAATCATTTGCATTTGTCTATCGCCAATAGTAGCGTCCCAAATCGAGATGTAAATATTTACATTTGAGCTTAGTTCCGACGACGTTTTCTGTGGACTGGTATGGTAAATTTATTTTAAATTTTCGGCAATGTTAGTAGAATGCTACATTCCATGAGTTGGCATAGCACCTGAGTACTAACTTATCAGTTACATGCCCCCCAAACAAAACCAGAATATGTCTTTAATATAACCAAAAAAAGACAGTGAAAATCCTTTTTTTTTTTATTCTATTTAAAACAGTAAAATAAATTCAATGTTTAAAAAAAATTTTTTTTGTTATTTTTTTTCAAATAAAAAAACTATTGCCATTATAACATCCACTGAGGTACCACGAATCACCACACTAAATTTGGTTTAAATCTGTCCATGGTCTGGGAGAAAAATCAGGAACAGACATATTATCCTTGCTTTTTGAATGATCAAACACCTATATTGCCTTGTTATTTCACATTCCCAAATGAAACTAAATTTCTTTGACAGGTCATAACTTTCATTATCAAAACTAAGTGTAATCAATTAACACATGCCACCCTCTCTCATGAGCTATGACTGTGGTGGTAATTACAGATTATATTGTCGAGAAAAACAAGGAGAATTGTCATCTTTAAGTTTTATTGCTTATTTTGATTTATATAGTCATGAAACGACGAGAAATTCACTCTTTCTCTGACAAACATTGTTTGAGTTGGGCTCAAATATTTGGGTGGCCTTCTCACTGGCTATAGATGCTGTTAAGTCATATCCGCTAAAACCACCATAAACAAAAAAGATTGTTATATAATAGACAGATGTTGTTCTTACATCAAATTATAAATATCGTATACATTGCATGTTATTACCATGTTTGTAAGCTTTGTTATGTCAACAAACATCAATTGTCACAGAACCATTTGTTTAAAGACAAACACTCCGAACTAACAAATCGTCCAATAAAATGTTCCATAGCGCGTTCGAAGGCTAAGATAAAATTATTGGCACCATCAACAATCGCATTCAAATGACCAAAACAAGTTTTTAATCGACCAATTTTACCCGCTGTCAGTTCAAAGTGCAGCTAATCCACATTATTTCATGATTGGGAAATGATCAGACAGAAAATGTGTACATAATATAATTGTTCTTGCAAAGAGATGAATATTTTTCAATCCATTTAGTATTCTCTAGTGTTGAGCCAATGATTGGAAATGACAATCAATTATGGAATTTATGGCCTATCGGATGACAATCGGCACATGGGTTTCAACATCGGCATTACCGATTATCTAAATAGGGTGCTTGTTTTTCTTCAATAAAACTGTGTTAAATATGAAGATGTTTTGTTGAATAAATGACCAGTAAACATGGGGAAAGGTTTACCAAACGCAACCTTGACATGCAGCCATGTCCTACCCCGGGTCTATGTTTGAACAATATATTGCTTGCAGCAGGGATAGTTGGGAAGCACTTTGGCACTTTGGTTTTCAGCGAAGATGATGCAACATTAACATGATTATCGAGCCTTAAAATAGGGTGTCTGTCATTTGCAGATTGCTGAGGTGTATGCAGGATGAGGTCCACAGAGGGTGAATTTGGTGATGCTAGCCCACTATGCGGGGTAGCATCACTAAATTCACCCTCTGGGGACCTCATTCTGCAAATGACAGACACACTATTTCAAGGCTTGATGATTATGCATATCTTAATAATTGATAAATTATTGCAATACCAGAACAATCATTTCATTCGATTGATTTCTTTAGCATAGTGATGTACACAAAGGACATCTCATGTATGCCGATAGGTAACTTTATAGTTCCTCAACATGTAGACATTTTTATTTATGTACATGCATGTCAGACTATCAAAATTTAACCTATATATTGTAACACATACAAAATAAACAATTTATTATGATAGTATTGTGAGTTATAAGTTGTAGAGGCACCAAATTGTGGGTTTTACATCCAACGTATAATGGGCGCAATATAAATATGGGCATGACTCAATATCGCGACTGCTTACATGTATAAACAATTCTGGGTTTTTGTGACAAATGAACAATTGTCGACCTACATTTTCACGCACAAAGGTGTGTTTTGTGAATAATATCGCATTCATGTCATCATTATGCTATACTATTAGTATATTGTTCAGGAAATTATCATAATTGGATAAATGTTATTGCTAAATTATAACCCACAAAGAATGCTGCCCGTCCCTTTAAGTGGTGGGGATGGAAATGTCCAGGCTCAAACCTGCGGGGGAAATCTCCAGGGGAGACGACATGTTACACCAGGTCTGGCATTTTATTTTTGCATAAATGCGTTGCACTACAGATAATGTCTCTGTCGCCTAAACCTCAGACAAAAGCGTTTGCGTGTGTGAAATACGAGATGGCGAAGATAAGAACAACATCGTGACTAAACCCGTTAAAATTTCTGGCTCAAACAAATCTTCACTGACGAATACAACAAAAACTGATGTTGGACAGTGCTATTAAATGGCACTGAGATAGAAGAAACGGTGAATTTGTCAAATGACGGACACGTGAGGAATCTAGACAAAATCGACCACATCACCAAACGGCACTTCCGCATGAGTGACTGTGCCCCGCTTCTCACAGTTGAATACAAGGACGGAACAACTGGCGTCATAGATGGAAACAAAATACAACCGAAGCTGTACTACAAGTTATACCAGGAATGGAGGGCAGTACATTTTAAAGATGGATAAGGGTGAATCTACGGTAACTGAGCAAAACACTGTCCAATGGGCACAATTCACCACAAGACAAGCACTGCTCATCACGAGCAAGTACAATGGCCATCATTTTAAAACTGAGAATCCAGGCATTAATTAGATACCAAATTAAGTGACTACCATACTCCGGTATGGGTCTTAGGCATGACGATAACCGGCAAGATACCATGAAACTGCATGTCCCAGAGCAGACACGCCCAATTTCTCCGATTTTTCTTATGCACTGGTGAATGTGTATTCAAAACCGAAATCCACCTTCTGGTGTGGAATTTTGCAAGGAATCTAATGCCACCAAAATTATACAGAGATACCAAAGAAGCATCCAACAAAAAGCTATTTATTTGTCCCAAAAACGTTGTCCCATGATCCAGAATCATTACACTAACGCGAGCCTAAAATGGGTTGCCACGTTTCCATTTGGTGTCAGTTGTATATCACATCTGTCGCAACGTGAATGGAAACTTCCATGTTAACAAACAAAAAAATGTTCCCCGAGTATTCGTGAAATTCTCAGGGAAATTAACATTTGAATCGCCGGATTTTGTACCGTATATTTATTCACCGTCATTACACTAACGCGGAACACTAAAATACTATATGCATTGACTGAACATTAAACAGTTTTGATAAAAGCGTCTGAGGTAAGCGTGTTCATAAACTAGTTGATTGGTTTGGTTGTCGATATTCAAAAATGTTATCGCATGATGAACGCGAAATCGTCATTACACTAACGCGTCATTACACTAACGTTGTTTGCGTTAATGTAATGACACTGCGTTGGTGTAATAACGAGGTTTTCATTATAGTCCAGGCTCTTGGTGTAACAATTGTGCAAAATGTGATACAATAATGAAACTTGGCATATATGTTCCCCGTGTACTACTCATCATTTTCAGATATGGAGGCAATGGCGGCAGGTCCTTCCTTAGCAACTGTTGCTAGGCAACTGCCCAACATCGAATAAAAGCACATATGACTAATATTATGGCAGTTTTAACAAACTAAAATACGCCATGTATCATTTTAATGGTGAAAACAATTATAATAGTTGTTGTCAGTGTGGATCTGACAGGAAAATTACCATATTTCTTACCTACCAGGGTGATAACGGTTGCTAGGGACATACCCGAAATCGAAAATATGAAATATGACTGCTATTGTGGCAATTTTAACAAACTAAACTGCACCATGTAGCATTTTGTCGGTGAAAACAATTATTTTTCTTTCCACAAAGGCATCGTCAACATACTTTTCTCTGTCCATGACGTAGATATATCATGTATACGGGGCTGGGTCCATAAATGTCCTACGTATAGACACCTTCTCATTCTTGGGTACAATGTCATATCATACCTTTATCGACCTGTGTCCCATGACCTACATATATGACCCCCGGTCCATGGCCAACCTGCAGCATGGTGGCATTGGTGCATGGAATATTCAAAGGGACCATCACCCATGATCTTTATATAGGGCATTGGTCAAATATATATATGTGTAGGTGGATACGTGGCATAACTGTCCGATGTGTCCATATAACCTAAAGTACATATGGACATCCTATGAATCCATGATATACTATACAGACAATGTGCATGATATACATATAGGCAGCTGAGTTCACGGCCTAACTATGGGTACCTGGTATTTACACCATGCAACAGCGCCATGATCCTTCTGCGGTCAGAAACAATTCGGGTTAGTTGCTATTATACCTAGTTCCAAGTTGTCATTTAACATTCGAAAAAAGAGAAGAGTGTTGTCATTTTCATATAACACACATAATAGTTCGATTATATTTTCATAAGGTTTCTTGGACCAAAATATCCTTAGCTGTATCTGATTTCGCCCATCACTGTTTACGTGTGGAGAAGGCCAGCAAATGTTATGACAACCTATACCCGGGAAAATTATCCCCACCTCGAAGATACATACATGTAACAATTAACTTGTGTTTGACGGACAGGGACGGGAATAAATGGTGTGAAGGTTGTCTCCGCAATTATGTATCCAGTTGTTCCCTTTCATCACCAGATTTTTGTTGGCGAGGGGAGGGGTGGAAGCTCAAAGGATTTTTCAGCACTTTAAGGGAGAAGGCAATCCACACGAAGTAACTCTCGCGAACACTCATAAGTTTAGAACGTGAAACCCTGGTCTCCTTTAAACTTCTATATTTTTCCTGAGTTAGAAACTCGAAGTTGACGCTTCATATGGGGTCCGGAATCGCTGTCAGAACATTGACGTTTACAACAAAAATTCCAGGGAAGGCCCACACCGGGCCCCTTATTTCGCGCACCACGCATTGACGCAATTTGGCTTCATTGACATCTTTAATTGATTGCATTTTCAATGAACTATAGAATTGACACTGATGGGCTCCAGAATCATATCAAAGCAGTGATTTTCCACAAACTTCCCCGATGGAGGCCGCCCAGGAATGTAGCTTCTATATTGGCACCTTAAACTGATTGTTTTTCTCAATTAGAGATTCGAAATTGAGGCCCAGAATCGCTCTCGGTGCACTGAGTATACACATATTTTCCCAGGGGCTCTGCATGGGGTGGGCACCGGACCCAATCCGCAGGATGGGGCCACATTCGCAACATCTACACTACGCACATTCGGCATCAGATTCGTAACCGCCCACCACAAAAGCTGGCTACGGGATAATCCAAATCAAAGCCTTCTGCTGATGGTCAATAGCGACCATTAACCATTAGTAGAAGTATCGGATTAGCTACGGGCTTGTTACACATCTGACAGCAACATACCTCTCTGTTCATCATAATGTCCACACTTACCCCAAAAACATATATAAATGGTTATAATAGGTATCGTATAATATGTACAGCACCACTGGTGTCGCATGGTCATTTCATCGGCCATCTACTGTCCAACAGGAGGATATAACGTCATTACACTAACGGTGCGCCATTACACTAACAAAATCGTCATTACACTAACGCTAAGGATTATCAGCTGAGTTATCCGAAATATATAACGCAATGAAACTCCCATTCCATCGATTTATTCTTCGTGGGTGTTTAATATAATATGAATCATTATTCCCCATGAAAGTGGTTACGTCCGAGAATATTCAAGAAGTGTTCCGAAGAATGGGCGAAAAAATACACATGTTTGTGCCTCGAAAATTCAGATGAAGCTTTTATTTTCAGAACTAGAACCTCCCCGGCACTCCGAAAATTGCGAAGTTGCCAAGGAACGCGAATAACCATAATAAAAGGCCATATCTTCGTAACTATACATGTGGTGCCTGCTTGAAATGATGATAAAGTGCGTTAGTGTAATGACGTTTCTGGTTTACACTAACGGTCTAAAACAGACAAAATGAGAAAATAATCAGCAAATAATTTTTACCAACCACATTTCTCGAATATTTCTGTCTAACTACACATAGTGTGCCCTATCATACACCACGGAACGAAGTTTGTATTTCTGATGTACCGGGATACTCAAATTGCTCAGTTACCGTAGAATCACCCACAAACACTTCTGTTAAAACTGTTGAACTCATTGTTTTCACAAGTGACTATCGCGATTTATAATTATTATTTTCTTTTGCGATGCGGAACATTTTTTTTTAGGTCGGGGAGTACTATTATAGAGTAAAATATATAGGGTTTTAATTTTGATATAATTCTGTATCAAAGAATTATCATATGGTAAATATACATATATCACATCGTCATAAATGGATGTTGATATATACATAAAGCCGCATGAGTCGTCTTCTCGCGACCAGAGGGTGATGTCAGAGTGATGTTTAGTTTCCTTAAATTTATTTCAGGTTTAGTGGCAACTTTATTTATTTGAAATATTTGAATATGTAGCGGAAATAATCTGATCGCCAATCAATGGCACATGCTGCTATTCGGACCGCGAAGTCAATTACATAATATACCGACTCATGCCGCGCGAAGTCGGTCCCATACGAAGACGGCCCCACGCGAAGTCGGCCCCAGAGAAGTCGGCCCCATATATAAAAGAACCATTGTTTAAAATCATTTATTTATTTTATGATATGAAATATGAGACTGATAATAATAATGACAATATAATAATAACAAATTCAATTAACAAATTCAAGCAATCTCGTCGTCGCTATCACTGTCGGTGTCGTTGTCAGTGATGGGTGCTGTGCCACTTCCATAGGTGAAATATTTGCCCCTGCACATGTGTGGTTTGACTCCGTAGAATTCTACGCAGCTACTTCTCCCTCACTAAATGTTGCTGGAGGGGAATAAAACAATAATATAAGAAAACCAACAAAAATTCATATATAACAGATTTACAATATTTATATATATATTGTAGAGGCGAAATTACTATATATACAAGATTTAAGTATATTCACATTTACTTGAGAAAATATTAAAAATTTAAAGTTCTTATGCCTATAAAGTTTCATAAAAATTAAAATTTAAAATGACTTACCTGCGTTATATATTCGATGAGTCCAACGAGAACAACTGTTGACAAGAGATTTGCAGTAGCCTAATTGTTTTTGTTTTTTTTTATTCTTACCGGTACAGTCACACACTACAATGAATCAATCAAATTAAATTGGGAACACCAACTTAAACACTATCTCAATAAAATTAAGCCGAAAAAATCCCTTCTAATGGACGGGGCCGACTTCTCTGGGACCGACTTCACGTGTGGTCGTCTTCGTATAGGGCCGACTTAATGAATTGTATGCACGGGGTCGTGTTACGTACCACTATCCGCACGAATACCAATAATGTCACATAACGTAACGCTGTTATATCAGAATCATGAAATAATAATCTGCCAGTGGTGGACTTCACACGACATCACATGTCTGACCCTTTGTCCAAGTTAATTAACATGATATAACTATATTACCATAAGTTATCGCAGCGAATGTAACATATGTCCGATTGTATATAGGAGAGTTTGGGACCTACCAGGGCACTTCTGGATATTCCGTCGTCGACACAACACGCTATTATCCGACAGACTTGGTTTTTCCGCTGTTTGGAAATATACATTTTATTTGGATGTTCCATTTTATATGTGTTATATGTATACTTGTTTTGACTACCATAAAGAACTAATTCCCCAGATTGTTCAGCTTAACTTCAACCTGGAAACTCTAAAAGTAAGACTAACAGAAGTATTCAAAATACATAGAAATAATTTAGATTTCTCTTGTGAAGGTTACCACCTTCTCCTATATAAGACGAGAACAGAGACCAATGACGACACAGGTGGGGTGAAGGAGATCACTCGATCTTTTCGACCATTCCGAGGGCTCTGCGCCCACCTACACTCTCTTTCGCTGACGACAGAGGTGGCGTGGCACCATGGTAGAAAATTTACCATATAATATTAGAGACGATCTCACAACTTTTAATGCTCACATATTTGAATCTCTGTTCCTGGAAATATTTCCCGACAAAAATAATTCCTACATCATCATCGGTTGCATCTACAGACCAAATACCGCGCCTTTAGCTGACTTAGCCGCATTAGGAAACATATTAGGTATCGTAAACAACGAACACAAAACATGCTATTTATTCGGTGATTTCAATATAGACTTATTAAAGTTCGCTACACATAATAAAACTGAAAAATTCGTCGATACAATGTTCTCAGAAGACTTTTTACCACCCATTACCAGGCCTACTAGAATAACAGAATTCTCAGCTACTCTAATAGACAACATTCTTTCAAATAACGTTTTGAAGGATAACGAATCGGGTATAATAAATACCTATGTTCTGATCATTTGGCATGTTTCTACATGCACAGGACTAAATCTCCGGCTCCACGTGCAAGCTCTACGCGTGAACGTCGAATTTATTCACAAAAAATATATACTTGTTCGTACAAATTCTTACCACATCATCATTTGACGATATATACAATTATCAGATTTATTACAACGTATACCGCATATCGTATTGGGCATTTTTTTTTTTAAGTGGCCTATTTCTGTCCATTACCATTTTTTTTTATAGAAAAGTGTATTAATTATCAATTTATTTTAATTTGAGATATAAAATGGGAAGCGGTCGACTTGTTAGAGACCGTAGATCATCCGCTCCAATGTATTTCTACACCACAGAGGCTCGTAATATGGCAAAAATGGCCAATTATGCCAGTCCCATTTTCCGAAATCCCTCTAAAAACAGACATTTCGTATAAAATATGACCATTAAATACCACTTTATTAGACAATTTGCATCATATGTAACATGCCTGATCATAAAATCACAATGTATGCGAAATGTTTACCAAGTCAGATGACAAAATCTAGCTCACAAAACTGTCCCACGATTGGTGATCCCTACTATGACTAAGAGACACACACAGAATACAACTGTCTTGGCATTGGCGAATAAGGAAGTGCAAGTTGGTTTCCCATACTACTCATCAATACAGATGGCTAAACAAATGTGGTCTGCTGGTTGGTGCAGTTAATTTGCCCGTAATTGGCAGTATTATTCATCAAACAGGTGAGTAAAACGGGAGTGTGTCACTACTATTATACCTATATATACAGGTCTATGAGTTTATTATTACACAAATGTTTCTCTTCTTAGTTTTGTCCAAGGTGATCGCCATGAGGCAACATATACAATTTGTTTCATTCCAATGGACGCCCAGGGGGAATCCCCTTTATAAACCGGAAACGTCCATACTTGTACCGTCCCTACTGTTACCCTTGAAATAGTAACAGTAGTGAACATGTTGATAACAGCGGAGACAAAATTCTAAAATAGGCATAAATGAGTATATAGCTTGCATGTCAGAATTATTTTGATATCACCCTGCTCGGGTTCGTTGCTTATTACATCAATATGTTCACTGATTTTACCCGTCATTCGGTCTCATTCACGTAATGCTGGACGTGGTAACAGGATGGACAGTGTGGTAACAGCAGTGACAGTCCATTACACAATTGTTATTGTTGGCAATTAATTGACATATATCTGTATTTCCTTGCATGACACAGTCCACTTCTGTCTTCCACACACTCATTTTGGTATAGAATTTTTCTATTATACTTGATTGAGATCCACTAAATGGAAGTATAGGTGCTCATTCGCAATGATCAAAAAGTTTTCACATACATTCACATAGGGCACATTCCCATGCCCAATACAAACCCGTGTAACACCCCTGGTCAAGTGGTCCTGCTAATATGCTGTGATGCTGGTGTTCCTGTTGAATTGCTATGCTGTGGGTAGGGCAAACTGATGCCGTTAGGAAATAGTACCGTTAAGTTGTCATTTTCGCGGTTGTTTGACTAATCCGAGCGATTTGAGAAAAACCAGTGTGTGTGTATGAAACATTCAAGAACATGGTGTTTCTAAAATGACGTGAATAACCCATCTTGAGTATAGTCATTTTTCAAAAACTAATACATTTAGTATTAAAATATTTAGCAATGAATATATTTTTGAATGTTTGACATGCATGCAGAATGGCTTTTCCATCATATGTTCAGATTATCGGAACACCGCGAAAAAGACAAATTAAAAATATATAACGGTACTTTTTGTTAACAGCATTAGTTTGCCCTAACATCATCATAGCAATTCAGCATGACCCAACCGCATCATGAACATTAGCAGACCACTTGACCAGGGGTGATACAGGTTTCGGTTTTGAGCAATTCTCACCAGTATTTAATTCCTTTTTCTTTTCAGTTTATTATGGCCCTTTCAGCAGCAGAAAAACAACTTCATCGTTGATTTATGAAAGTGTCTTATTTATCCAATTACTATTTTGCATATTGGTGTATGATAAATCTATCGGTGCAACCTCTAAATATGAGCTGGTGATAGATTTTGATTGACAAACATTTAATTTCAAGCACCCACGAAATTGAATAATGATTGCGATTAAGCCCACGTACATGTATGAGAAAAGTTATTTAATTGTGAGGTACTATATTCTAAATCAAAACAAAGTATCTTCATCTTTCCAAGGCGATTCCATTAGTCGTATACGAGACACATGAAATATACAGGGTTTACTATAGACTAGTATTTAACGAGACCACTACCCTTATGTAAACAAATAACAATGAGCAATCGGTGTTACGTGGATATTAGCCATCACCATACATGTTCTAGTAGTAAACATATTTGTCAGTTTGTGCTTGAAGTCAGAAGTTGTTCAGTAACCAAATCACAATATCTTTTAAAGCCAATTGCAGTGGTATTTCAAACAAAACGTATTTTATTCAAGATACGACAGCTTTACAATAAATCGGATGAAGGTCATTTCAATCAAATTTTGCGCAGGGCATCGATGAACATAGTTCGAAAATGTATTATTGTAGTATCGTGTTCAATACTATATTTAAACACAATGTTCATGCGTGTCTTGCTCATTGTCACTCTGTTTCTATGCCCCTGCTAGTTTCTAATCGAGACCGCCCGGTTATGTCAACTCGTTATTTGCCTATCTAATAACAATTAACGTGGCACCGTGGGCATCGCGCGCGAAACATGCTGGTTACTTGGGGTTTATATTGGGGACACACATTGATGATCAGTGGTACCATTCTAAGTATTTACGAACAACATGGCTGCAAAATTTTCGAAACAGCAAGTGATCGACATGTTAATGGGAGATGATAGCGAATTTACGAAGATTGCGGTTCCTCGTCATCAGAAGATTCATACGGCGATTACTCTCCCCTGCTACCAGCGACAATGTGACCTCCATCGCCGATAGCAGCTTGAATACTAACCCGATTGGCTGGTCAAATAAACTTCGAAAGGTATCACTTCAACCATTTACACAAAGGACAGGGCCAGTTATACCAGATGAATTCGATACTGATACAGCCACAGCTTTGGACTTGTTCAATTTGATGTTCTCGCCATCGAAGTATGCCGAAATAGCCAGGCACACTAACAACTATGCCAAGTTGAAAATGGAAGACTATATATAGTGCATGGACATCATAGAGAACCCAATGTGTATCGACTGTATATTGATATACTCAGTTAGCATTCAAACTATCCAACTATATTAATTGTTCACGCAACACATTTCATGATATACTTTCAAATTTGGTGAATTGCACGATTTGACTCATTTATAATTTCAAACCAAAGAATTGTCGACAACACCTGGTCAAATGGTCATGCTAATGCGGTTGGGTCCTGCTGAATTGATATGATGCTGTTAGGGCAAACTGTGGCTGTTAACAAAAATTACCGTTATTTTATTTTTAATTTGTCTCAATCGCGGTGTTCCGATAATCTGAAAATCCATTATGCGTATCAAATTATAACATTCAAAATTTTTTTTATTGCGAAATATTTTAAAGATACGGGCGGTGTTCGCGGTGGGTATGGTGTTAAAATATTCATCTCCGTCAAAAACCACCATAAACAGAAGGAACAGTAAGCTATAGACAGACTTTGTTCTTATGCCAATCAGAAATATGGCATAGAAAGTGTCATTGTCAATGTGTTCCCCTTTGTTGTGTAAACAAAAGCAAAAAACGTTACGTTTCCTGGCTTTTGTTTAGATCCGGAAATGGTAAACATAAAGAGCGTTATTTGTTACTTTTTTCCTGATATGGAAATAATAAAGAGCGTTTATATCATTTTTTTATCATTAACCAATATAATGCCGGTCTGTTATGTAAACAGAATCACAACTTATGTAACACGAGCAGACTCTTGTTTACGTACACCATTGTACGTCTTGACGACAATATAATATTTACGCGCTGATTATGTTTGGCATATGAGTGGAACTGTATATATATGTTGGCGTTCATTCTGTTGATGGCGATTTGAACAAATATAAATATTTCTGCAACGAAATGCAATGCCGCCCGTGACTTTCATAATGGTTGCATTAGTTGAAAATCGACTATAATTAGTATTATATTTTTCAAAAATATATATGTTCTTGAATATTTTTTTTTATCAAATCGCTCTAGTTATCCTATCACCGTGAAAATTACAACTTAAGAAAAATAACGGTACTTTTTCGTAACGGAATCAGTTTGCCCTACCCGCATCATAGCAATTCAACATACCACCGGCATCATAGCATATTAGCATGACCACTTGACCAGGGGTTAACATACGACAGCTCAGCTACAATTATGTATTATTGTTTCAAACCGCTGAACATCAAATGGCTGGTGTTACATGCAAGTTTCAGTCGGACGTTATGTTTAATACAATTTGCTTGGTCGAAGATTTCACAAACTATTTTCTCAAACATGTTTGGTTTCTTGAGTAAAAGGAAAGATCTATATCAACACAATTTGTACATTGTGCGGTCCTTTTTCTGACAATGTTGGTATATGTTTCTGGTGTTTATGACGTATGTGATAAAATAGTGTGTATACATACGCACACCTATATACCGGTATATGGATTGTTTCAAATGTCTCTTATATTCTATAATGCTAAATTTTAAAGACATATTATGGACTTGTTCGAGTGCGTTAAACTGATAAGTTAGCATTCAGGCGCTATGCCAACCCGGGGAATGTAGCATTCTACAACATCGCCGAAAATTGCAAAGAAATTTACCATACCACTCCATAGAAAACATAATCTGAACCATTCTCAATTGTAAATATTTACAACCTGAATCGGGACGCAACTATCGGCAATAAACTAACACAAATGATTTCGCCATTAATAGTCATTGCATTGAATTAATATATAAGAATTGCTGTGTATGGTTTCA
Source organism: Siphonodentalium dalli (assembly GCA_032622095.1). NCBI lineage: Eukaryota > Metazoa > Mollusca > Scaphopoda > Gadilida > Siphonodentaliidae > Siphonodentalium > Siphonodentalium dalli. The sequence goes on along the minus strand of CP136064.1, from coordinate 137,036,717 downwards.
GTTTGGAATAATATTCGTAAAACTAACTTTGAGCAAGATTATCCTTTATTTCTAATTTAGCACCATACCGGAGTGTTTCACATCACTTTAAATGGTGATGCCATACAGTGTTTGCACGAAGATTAACTTCCACACTTAGCACGACGTGTTATATAGTAGGTGTTTTGAAGTCGAAAATGCTGATAAATGTTACCGTTCTGAAAATATATTTTAAAATCTTACAGCGCGTTATTTTGGCTAAACGAAATAGAGGATATATAGCGTTCTGAATTGATACCGGACAAATATATTTATTTATTTTAGCGAGCGACTAGCTGCACTTTTCGCCAGCGGAAATACATTATTTCTGGCAGCAGCAACAGAAACCCATTATCTCCAGAAACAATGTACTTTCGGTCACGACAAGTTGGTCGCGAAATTTAGTCCTTGGGCCATATCATGAGATATTTCTGGTATCCACTTAAAATATTATAGATATCCTCTCTTTAATTGTCTTCTAGATAAGAAGAAAACAGAACACATTTGCTTTGAATTGTTTACAAAATACTTTTGGTAGTTGGTGACTTTTTCCAAATAAGACGGGTCTAAATCCTGAGCAAGGCTCATTTGTAAAGACATATTTTATTGTCACAATGTGACATTCGTGTGCATTACACGTCGTGGACACTTCACCTCATGTAATCTGAGTAAATAATCACATTTTGTATGGAATATTAAAAGCAACATTTCAGAGCTGACGAAACGCACAATACATATAGTTTAATATACTGATATTGAACTAATCCCAATGAAAAAGTCAAAGATACTAGCTTGCCCAGGGCTCTTTTACTCAGGTGTCGATTTTTTCTCATATTACGACACACGTCCCGGCTTATGCTCATTATCCCCAGTTGGAGCTGTCACTGCAACAGATTACCCTCACATCAACACAGTAACAGGTTTACCACCATTTATGAAGCAACTGGATACTTTCCGACAAGCCAAATACTTATGGGGAAATAGCGTCTGGTACTTGATATATACCCGTGAACACACCGTCGGTATCATGTTATATCTGCAGGGAGATGACGGGGTGGCTTATACAGCTAGTGTGGGAACTAAAGAGTTGATATGCCATTACCAGTGTGCTATCCGTATTTATAGTTAAAATTGTCACGCAGTTCTGCAATAATACAACATACGAAAAATATACACCATTTATAATATAGTCTGACAAGACATAAGAATTGTCAATATGCTATAGTTACGCTAATGTCCTTCCTGTTACCGGAGACCAATTGCGGCATTTACTTCATAAATTTCATCAATTGCACCTATATTTTACAATCATAACGTTAGCTTGTAGTTATCCTATGACGGGTCGCATACTATATTCTGCTCTTGGTCACATTTTGTATGGGTGTGTCCTTCCTGTTACTACCAGTCCCTCCTGTTACCAAATGTTAACATAAAATGCATCAGACTCTCGGTTAATTCATTTTGTTTCCAGTTGTGGTACGCGTTTGGTCCAGTTGGATCTCGTTCACTTATAGAAAGTGACATTTTGTTTTATTGTTAGAAATAATGTTTCCACAAGCATGTGCATAATAACACTGCCCCTTAATATGTTACGTCAAGTGTCTCTCCTGTTACTGGCTTGTCCCATCTGTTACCGTCGATGTTTTCTGTCGCATCGAGATTAATTTGAATTGGATTCTCAATCCCCGATAGAATTGTGGGATATTTACCTTACCCTTCGGAAAAACATATGGCCATAATCAAATAGAAATTCACATCATATCAGGTCGAGAAAACTCGATCCCTGGATATAGGAAATTTATGCATATCACGTATGCATTATCATAAATCGTTATGCTCATCATATTTTGATGTTTATTTTTGGAAATTCTGATGACCACACAGTGCACATGTTGCTCATATATTATTTTCCACCTCTATATCACACAAAATCATATTTATATTGAAAACAATAACGGTAACAGTAGGGACACTAGGTGTGGGTGCATTGTCATTGGACCTGATCCGGACAGGATCTAGCGGTGATTAAGGTTGCACTGTACTTTCCTCTGCTCAACAACGAAAGCGGTTAAAATATGTTCCAGTTTTGTCGCACAGTAGATCGGTGGGCTTAAAGGTTACACTGGTGTAAATAAGGTTCCGAGTGACATCTGGTGGATGCGGGAGGAATATATAGGAGAGAATAAAATAGACACTGGGCCCTGATTGGTCAATAGCCTTGTGTGCTTTTCACATAAAAAAATCGTCACACCTCTTCCCTATGATTTCCCATAGGTAAAATAACCATTGGCACAGGAATTAACCCTTTGTAGTGAAGTTTGAATTTTTTGGTGTGGTCTAAAATATGACTGTATTTTTTTATGCGGTTCTGACACTAGTTACGAAAACATCAGATTTAAAGGCGAATTCCCTGCTAGACAGACATGATTTTTTTGTGTAAAAAGTTTCCCAAAATGTCAATTTTTCAGATTTTAAGAAAATTTTGGACCCAACATTTATATTGCCAACACTATACGCTAAAACGTTAGCACTGAGGCCTATGGAAAACATTTACACCAGTGTAACCTAAAGGGAAAAAATAGCTTTTTATCATTTTTGATTCCTGGGAGTCACTTTAAAGCATTTTAATGCATTTTACAGAGCCTGGTCTTTCAGTCCAATGAATATCTCATGCTTGATGTGGCTATTCTTGCTGCTGATGCCTTCTTTCACTTACATCAGCCAAAAAAATAGTAAGATTTTTCATAAAAAATGCCAATTTTTCAAGGTATTTTCAAAAAATTTCAAGGTGGTAATAGTCACATGATAATGCAAATGACCCATAACATGGGCATGTCAACGACACATATATCAATTGTTATAAGAACCTAATTTAACAAGTATTTTGGATTTTATAGCCAGTGATATACAGATATATATCATAAAAGTGTGTCATTTCCACTGGTGGGTATGGTCATTTGAAGGTTAATAGCACTAAAACTTGGACACATTTAAGAAAATGCTCCAGCAATTCAAAGAGAGCATATCTTTATTCAACTAATTCAATATACACCCACATCCAGTTATCTTGGATCACCCTTGCAGACCTGAAAATGTCATATTTTATTCTTCAATGTGCTGATAAAGTCATGCGCTTGATGCTCAGCTGATCAGATCTGGACTCAATGACCTCACATCACCAGAAGTTCTCTCATGGAAAGAATATTGAACAGTCTTCCATAGCTGATCCAAGTTTGCAACACCAGACCCCTAAAACTGAGTGAAAATGGGGCCTGAACATGACTGGTGGTGGAAAATTGTGCTTTTTTGATGAATAATTTGTTAAAGGGGTGGGGTTAAATTGTGTGTGATAAATAAAGAACCACAGAAGTGATATTGTTTTTGAACACATTTTTTCGATTGATGGGCAATTCTGAAGAATTGTAGGGAGTTACAATTATTCCGCGAAAAAGCGGGCTATCGCTTTAGGTTACACTGGTGTAAATAAGGTTCCGAGTGACATCTGGTGGATGCGGGAGGAATATATAGGAGAGAATAAAATAGACACTGGGCCCTGATTGGTCAATAGCCTTGTGTGCTTTTCACATAAAAAAATCGTCACACCTCTTCCCTATGATTTCCCATAGGTAAAATAACCATTGGCACAGGAATTAACCCTTTGTAGTGAAGTTTGAATTTTTTGGTGTGGTCTAAAATATGACTGTATTTTTTTATGCGGTTCTGACACTAGTTACGAAAACATCAGATTTAAAGGCGAATTCCCTGCTAGACAGACATGATTTTTTTGTGTAAAAAGTTTCCCAAAATGTCAATTTTTCAGATTTTAAGAAAATTTTGGACCCAACATTTATATTGCCAACACTATACGCTAAAACGTTAGCACTGAGGCCTATGGAAAACATTTACACCAGTGTAACCTAAAGCATTAATGTCTTAATCGAAAAATCTTGTTACTGTGTCTTTCGATTACTGGTATTGTAAATGAGAATTGTGAATATTGAATGACAATGTAAGTTCATTCGTAGCGTTCGTTTACCTTTTATTGAGAAAATAAGACACAATAAATTACGACACTATAGTAACTACAGTCTACACACATAAGGGGCCATCGAAATTCCTGATGTGAAATATAATAAGAATGTCATCACGAATTTACCGTTCTACTGTGCGAAGGTGTGCATTTAATGTACAGCACTAAGTCTTGGTACGGTGCGGTATTATGCGAAACGAAATAACATATATTTAATAAGGAATTATTGTTATCATATGACTATATAGTACATACATGCTTGTGATAATCCATAAATATACTATTTTCTGGAACCGAAAGGAAGCACATAATTATGAACAAAGCAGAAGATACATTCTTGCAGGTTTAGGAGAACTCGGTGAATGGGGAAAGTTACACGATGACGTTGTTCGTCGATATTCATTGAAATCGACACGGTGACATCTTTGAATGAAATGAACAGCTATGAAATGGACACGCTTTTCGGTATAGTATCTCCGCCGCAGTGCTCAAGAAAAGAAATAAATTGGTTAAATCCATTAAAGATGTTCCCGTTCCCCTCTCGACAAGGTATAACTATTTTCACTTTGGTGTTGGTGCTAGTAGTTTATAACCATGAATAGTCAAGCTGTCGATCAAGACTACCCGGAAGTACGATTTGCTTAATTTATACTCGAAATTACGCCATGCGACGAACCCAGGAAATATAGCCTTCTGTGAGTCGTATTTGGAGGGAATACCAGGGAATCTATAAACTGATTTTCATAAAAAAAAAAAAAAAGCCACAGCTACACTCACGTGAGTGGTTTTGCTTGGTTCGTTAATTACGCTAGCATATGATCATACTACTCATATACCTAAAAGATTCACAAAACAAAATCCATGTATCACTTCTGGAGTCTTTAAATAAATAACGTCTTCACGTACAAAAAACAAACTATATAGAACGAAACTATACAATCCTACCGTTCTAAATATGCAAAAATATAAAATATTCTGTAATGTATATAATAAAGTTATTAGAAAGAGTACATCGCTTTACTATAAGAATATTTTCAACAAAAACAGGGCCAACATGGAAAATCCTTAGAGGTATATTCGGCAAAAATAAATCATCACTCACACCACCAAATGAATTCATCATCAAAGGCGAACGCATATCTGACCCAAAAGAGATTGCATCGCATTTCAATACATTCTTTGTTAATATAGGACACAATATAGTCAACTCGATATCACACACTGAAAAATCACATGCAGATTATCTTTATACTGGTCATTATCCAAATATTATAAACTTCTCCCCACAAATGAGCAAGAAATAATCCTAACAGCATTCAAAATAAAACCAAAACATACTCTCGATTTAGATCATATTTCCAGCAAACTTATGAAAACAACAATTAATGAAGTAGCACAACCACTGGTCCACATAATTAATCGTTCATTCAAAGCGGGAAAATTTCCAGATGACATGAAACTGGCGAAAGTTATTTCAGTCTTTAACGAGGGGCCGATCACGATCGGCAGATGTTAACCCATCCCTTGGCGATAGTAAATTACTATGATCGGAATCATAAAAGAAAGTTTGGTCACGGGGTAACCTTGGCAGAGTTATAACGGTGTTAGTTCTTCAAAGTTTTCTAACTTAAAAAAAAAATTATGTTTAATTATTTAAAAAAAAAAAAAAAAATTCTTAATTTTTTTTTGAATTGAGGAAGGAATTATTAAATCTAAATCTTTTTTTTTTTTTAAGAGTGAATATTTTTTCGAAAAAGGGCCATAACTCGGTTAAAACTAGTCGGATCAAACCCATATTCGAATTCGATCTGTCTTTTGTGCTGCGAAATTCATATATAAAATTTGGTTCCGATCAGATAGAAAATATTTTATTTATCGCACATCCCTCTTAGGTTGAATTTTACATGGTACCAATACTTCGAGCTCTCAAACTTTTGAAAATTACCAACCTGACATCCCCATATTAAAGTTAAAATGTTTGGCCAATTCTGTCCAACAGTTTAACCTGAAGTAGGAACATATGGACTGTTGATTTAAAAACATACATGTTGGAAAATCAAACCAAAATATGAGAACAATTCTAATCTATTTCTGAATATCTAATCTACAACTAATGTTGTATCAGGCATGAAATTTTCAACTGTTTAAAATTTGATCAAAGCAGGGGATAAAAACTCCATCCCTCTACACTCCCAGTCCCTAAAATGTTGCCCCCACCAAGCTTCTTAGAAATCAATATTATTATACCAGTACCAAACAACATAGAGGAGAGTTAAATCTCTTATCTCTGCCCCTATTAGAACAAATGTGAATCCCCAACTATGAGACCCATTCATCTAGAATATCAATATACATGTACCCCCCCAATATCCAATATACCCCAATTTTTCTTTGAAAAATCAGGGCATGATTTCACCTGGATAAGTGGTGGTTAAGAAAACAATACTGGAAAACCTACAACTAATGTTGTATCAGACATGAAATTTTTTGGTGTGAACATCTAATCTACAACTAATGTTGTATCAGACATGAACTTTTCAGCTGTTTAAATTTTCTTTAAAGTAGGGGATCAAAACTCCACCCTCTCCCCATTACATCCAACATTTCCCCCACACAGGCTGCCTAGAAATCAATATTATTATACCAGTACCAAACAACCCTTACCAAAATGTCCTAGGATATCCAAGGAATTCCTAGAATATCCTAGGAATAAAAGCTTGGAAAAGTTAGGAAAATTCCTTGGAATTCCTAGGATATCCTAGGATTAGAGACCTTGGAAAAGCTGGGAAATCCTTGGGGCTGTATTAGCCAGTTTCAAGTTCGGAACACCTTGGAATACCTCAGCAAATTAAACCGAGCTTATCCAAGGATTTCCAAGCTTTTCAAAAACTTAATCATAACTTTACCAAGCTTTACCAAGGTTTCCAATCTAGCTTTACCTAGCTTTACCAAGCTTTACCAAGGTTCCAGCCTAGTTTTACCTAGCTTTACCAAGCTTTACCAAGGTTCCAGCCTAGCTTTACCTAGCTTTACCAAGCTTTACCAAGGTTCCAGCCTAGCTTTACATAGCTTTACCAAGCTTCCAGTCTAGCTTTTTCAAGCTTTACCAAGGTTCCAGCCAAGCTTTACCAAGCTTTACCAAGGTTCCAGCCTAGCTTTTCCAAGCTTTACCAAGCTTTCCAACCTAACTTTACCAAGCTTTACTAAGGTTGTAAATGACCTTGGCCAAGGTTGCAACACAGCTTTACCAAGCTTTACCAAGGTTGCAATTGTTTTGTATTTAAAAGGTGACAATCTCTAATGACACTGCAAAGGCTTCAACTTTTGACAATATTATCATCATTAATGATACAATCTCTTGAAATTTACAACAGTCATGAACCATGCCATATAATCATTCATGATATTATTCATTCAAAGTTCACTTTTCAGTCAGAATTTATTTGGAGTGTGATAAAACATTAAATTAGATAAATTAGCTGAGAATATATAATGATAGAGACAAGCCTTTGGAATGAAAAGGTAGATAGTGGTCCTGAAGGTTATATTTGGAAATGGTAAAATAATTGTTAACATAATATCATAAATAAAAATATCACTACAACCATATTCTATGAGTCAAATAGAAAACATTACCCTTATATTTTCTAAGTGTACACTTTCATTGTAAGTGTAGTTCAGGTATACACTTATAGTACACTTGTAGCTTTTCTTTTTTTAATTCAGTACACTTGTACCACACTCACTTTTTTTCGAAATGTACACTTATTTCGTAAGTGTAGTGTAAGTGTTGTAATAAGTGTACACTTGCTCTACACTTTTGAGACTTTGAAAATCTTTGGGCATGCTGCCCACACTTACAGCTACACTTATGGTACTTTGAAAAGTTCTCTCTACACTTATGACACACTGATGATACTTATACTTTTAAAATGTTTTGGGAACACTGCCCCACACTTAAAGGTACACTTATGGAACTTTGGAAAAATTTATCAATACTTATACCACACTTATCAAACTTTGATATGGATATGTTCAGGAATATTGCTCAGAGCCTCGCACATTTGTACTATATAATTGCCGTCTTATATTAAATATGAACTTTTTCAATTTTGAAATTACCGGTATTTCGTTTTTCTGTTTTTTATATTCCGATTTATGAATCTTTTGTGCTAAAATAAAGATATATGAGTATGTATATCTACAATTTATTAACTGCAAAATGTTTGTCATAGAAACAATGAAAATTGGTCGCTATCACGTATATTGAAATTGGCGTATATGAAAGCTTCAATGATTGTGTTTCCAAACACACCTGCAGTCAAAAAATGGCCATTACGAATATAGAAATGTTGTATGATAGTAGTTTGACGACGCAGATCAGAAAGTATAATAAAAATCGTTTCTAAACCGTAATTTTGACGTGCAATACTCCCAAATAGAATTATTTTTATCGGGGTTTTTTTTATGGCAAAACTTCGATAGTTAGCGTAATTTCGTGACAATAAAATAATGATGAACAGATAAAAATTGTTTTTAACATTCTCGGAGAAGTACATTTATATGTACCTGCTATCTGTTTTTTAATTTAACCTAAAATCTATCAAAAATAACAAAGTTTAACTGTATATACGTGTGATTATCGACCCACTGTAAATCTCCCAAAGTAAATGCTTGCGGTTTTCTGCCCACGTGTTCGTGTATGGGGAATTTAATCTCATCTCGCTGTGTGTAAACATTGTCCTCTGATGTCATCATTTTATTGGGAAATCCCTGTCTAAATCAAGTGATATCCTAGAACTGAGCATACGATTGGCTAAAAGCTAACACGTGACTGTGACGATGACTACATGCGCATGCGCAGACCACATTCCGGTCATTCGGCGGTCAAGAAATCAAATTTAAATTTCATCTGCATTTTATTTGACAACAGCTTTCATTTACGAAAATGACGGCGAGAAAAGCCAAAACAATTCAACAATTTGGCAAAAAGAAGAAAGGAACTAAACACACTAGAGGTAGAACAGGTGGTAGGAGGCTGAATTCGGCACATAATTACGCTAATAGGCGAAGTTTGTTCCCAATTCCACCGGTGATCCTACAATGACACGATGACATTGAGAAATTAAATGTCAACAGTAAAGTCACACTGGACGCATACAGATTATAACCGATGGAAACGTGCTCTAAATTCAGATATACAACATACATTTATTTACAAGTGATAATTCTCAACCGGAGAGTGATGGCTGTCGTCCAGTTGATTCAGTGATTGATCTCTCGCATGTTTCATTGTTGCCCAATGCTGGCAAGACTCGCCAAGAGGACTGATCAAGGATTCAATTTCAATCATCTTGACTTCTTGTCCAAATGCTTGTGATACCGGACAAAACTAATTTTGGTGGAGGGGTAGACCCCGTTACAAGACACATTGTCCCCACATCCGGTTGTGACTATCAATCTGATTGGCTGCAATGCCACATTTAAATTACTGTGTCCCCCCGCCACCCTTGACAGCGGGAAAACTGCAATCGGGACAATGATTCCTAAACCCGGCAAGGACCATACAATCCCAACCAACTATAGACCCATCAGCTTATTAAAATGCACTGGTAAACTTTTTGAAAGAATCATTAGCACCTGTATAAAGACTCGCCTAGAGAGCATTAATTTTTTCAACAAATATCAACGGGCTTATAGAAGTGGGAAAGAGGGCATAGAACATGTATATCGATTAACAGAAGATATCAGAACGGCAATAAGCAAGTACTGGGAAACTGGGTCCTTATTCCTCGATGTAGAAAAAGCTTTCGACTGTATGGCACAATGGGCTCAGATACAAACTCAGAACACGCACATAAATGTAACTACCACAAACAATAGTTAGACTTCTCTCATCGTTCTTAACACACAGAAACATCGCAGTAAAGATAAATGATGAAATCTCCGAAAAAGTCAATCTTAAAGCTGGTACCCCCCAGGGATCAGTCATTAAGTCCTCTCCTTTTTTAATCTATGTAAACGATATACCAATAGATCCTACACACAGTGTACAAGCATCACAATTTGCAGATGACATTAATATTAGCAAAAGGAAATAAATTAATCGAACTTTTACTGCAAAAACAACTTACAGAACTTAAAATAATGGTGTTCCAAGTAGAGAATAAAACTAAATGCAAATAAAACACAATTGGTAGTATTTGGAAACCTAACTTGCAGCTCAAAGCCAAAACTCACGCTATTTAACGAACCAATAAAACAAAACAAAGAAGCAACTTTATTAGGATTCACACTAGACGAACACTTCACACTCAACAAGCATATACAGAACATTTCAACTAAAGCTTTACAAAGAACCGCACTCCTAACGAGACTTCGGGCACTGGGTGGGGGTGGTCAACCCAACCACCCTAATCAAATTATATAAACAATTCATTCGCCCAGTCATGGAATACGGGGCAATAATTACTACAAAGTGCAACCAAACAAACTTACTCAGAATGCAGCGGGTACAAAACGCAGCACTTAGAAAAGCCCTTTTCGAAATACGCCTTACCCCCCCCCCCCCCACCCCCCCCCCCACCCGGGTCCTCCATTTAACTGCTGAAATCCCATACATAAAACAGAGGCTCCAAGAACTCGCTGACCTGACACTAACCAGATTTAGTAATTCCAGTCTCATAACTGAACTTAATCTGAGGAAGCTACTCCCCAGCAAACGCTAAATCACTTTTTACGCGAGGTCGATCAGGCTACGCGAACTAACAAAAAGCACATTTCAGATAAACTTGTTCCAGTATAACCGAAAGCACATTTCAGCGCCCCATCAGGTAATTATGAATTATGTTTTCAAAGGGCTCTTTGAGACGTACTGCTCGTCGACAGGATATCACAGTGAATTGGCCACACCCTCTTGTAGTAATGCAAGTCCTCAAATAACTACCCATCAACCAAGGCAAATCTATCTTAAACCACTAACAAACTGGACATTCCCGAAATATCGACCGAATAACACGAATACACAATCGACATGATGTGCCGAAAAATATTCACCGATATATTGATATTATGTGTACCACTACTAACACCAATACTAAAACATAGGATAGCGGGCTCAAGCCCTAGATGGCTCATTGGGCACTGATGAATGTCCTCGGGCGGTGTATAGATACCCATTTGGTTACCGTAGTATAAGCCATCGAATAATTCATTAGACAGGGCGAACTTTCGTCATTTTCCGGAACATTGAAACATGATTTGTCCGTTTCGGTTGATACTACTTTTTGTACAACTGTTTACCGCTTTGACTGCGCATGACTGAACCCGTTGTCAGGTATTGTCGGTTTTTTACCTCGGAATGTGTAGATTTTAATCAAGTTATTTCGTCCAAGATACAATCAGAAACACATGGTTTGTTTGAATATTCTTTGAGATTACATGCCACTGATGATAATGATACGCGGCGTTAGCGTATTTATATATGCATATGCCTATAAATTGCTATATGATCTTCGTTATTCCTGTCGCGATCTTGCGCGATGTGTCACAGGCTCTTGGAACTTCATACTGTCAATGTAATTAGACAGTATGTATTCAGACTAGAATTAGCCCAAAGCGTTTTGACAAACTTATCAACGATGATTCCGTAACATTGTCCCTGGCTTGTTCCTTTGGATTAAGAATGGTCAAATCATCAAATATGTGTTCCTCAAAGGGAAATTTCTGAATCATTTTGTCAACAATTGACTGATAGAACGTACGCGCACTGTCATAAAATGTTTTCACTTCTCTTGGGCTTATTTGCCCTTTGACTTCCTCGATGTATGCGCGCGCTGTCATCCGGAAGTTGATTTTCTGTTAACTCATATCGTACCGAGGTGATAGTGTCACTGTTTTTATCACGATGCTTTTCACGAACTTTCCTAGGAATTTCCTTAACAACCTTTCCATCACAGTCTGCATGAATCCCAGCATGGTTTCGTCTGATTGAAATAGCGTATTAAATTCGTTCATTGGATGAAGAATGTAGTTTAGTAAATAACCCAGATAGCACACCCACGTTGGGCCAACGTCATTTCTATCGTTGGGCCAACGTTGGAATCCAACGTTGGCCCAACTATGGCTGTTGCCGCTGGCTCGGCGTCGGCTCGACGTCGGATCCCGTCGTCGACTCGACGGTGGTTCGACGTCGAGCCGACGTTGGTGCGCCGTCGGGCACCCGACGTTGAAACGACGTCGAACCAACGGTGAATTCCACTAATAATACGACGTTGGGCCAACGTTGGGCCAACGTCATTTCTATCAACGTTGGAATCCAACGTTGAGCCAACTATGGTTGTTGCCGCTGGCTCGGCGTCGGCTCGACGTCGGATCCCGTCGTCGACTCGACGGTGGTTCGACGTCGATCCGACGTTGGTGCGCCGTCGGGCACCGGACGTTGAAACGACGTCGAACCAACGGTGAATTCCACTAATAATACGACGTTGGGCCAACGTTGGGCCAACGTCATTTCTATCAACGTTGGAATCCAACTATGGCTGTTGCCGCTGGCTCGGCGTCGGATCCCGTCGTCGACTCGACGGTGGTTCGACGTCGAGCCGACGTTGGTGCGCCGTCGGGCACCCGACGTTGAAACGACGTCGAATCAACGGTGAATTCCACTAAGAATACGACGTTGGGGCAACGTTGGGCCAACGTTGTGTTTGGGCATTGACAGGGACGGATCGAGGCTCCATTCGTAGGGTCGATTCCCCTCACATTAGGGCGTCCTTATAAAATTAACATCCGATGAGATACAACATACCAATAAATTTAAAGTCCCACATAATGTTTGCAACTTCAAAGTATTATAATTGGAAACAACATTCAATTTCACAAATATGAAACCAGAATAAAATGAAACATATAGAAAAAAAAGTGTATGCCGATTTAAATAAAGACAAAATGACATGTCATTAGTTGTTGATTTTAAGAATCTTGACCATCTACTCACTATAAAGAAAAATATTTGTTATTGGTCTCCTGAATAAAGTTATCGAAAATGCTACATATTTTTGTTAGCTTATATATCCCTTTACCATACAAAAGAAATGTCTTTATTTCAGCTTAATTTGCGATTTTGTGCTCTCGATAATGTTGGGAACAAAATATTCAAACATTATGTGGCTTTAAACTTTGGTCAGGTTACATCTTTTTCGAACATCATTATTCAGGAGGGTGATCTGATGTAGATGTGCAAAATTTGAAAGGGCTCAAAGTACATATGATTAAATTAAACCTAGTAATTGCTCATGTGCGTACCAGTGCTATTATATAGAGGGAACTCTGTGCATGGTGATATACAATGTCACATAAGAAAGAATATCGCGTTTTTGCAATCCGTTTTCTAATTAGTCCATGATACTGTAGATTCTGATTATATAAATTCAATACATGCATGTACAGCAATTAATTTTATCTGTTGACATATTATGAAATGAGCAATTACTAAGCTTATTTGTATCTATGCACATATGTATGCCACTTGTTGCATATGTTGGAATGATTTATCTGGGAGAAATTAAACCCATGGATCCATAAAGATTAATTTATGTATACAAAACCCAACATATTATATGAAATATAATATTTTCATCATTCCATGATCTGTCATGAACTGGATTCAGCGTACTCATGGCTCATGCATATATGTATGCAGGAACTTGGCTTGTATGAAGCAACTGTTTTGTAGGACATTGATTGACAATTCTTCTGAAGAAATCATATCGCGAGAGAAACCATTTTATATTCACCTCCTTGAATATCTGGAATTTACCATTTTCATAGGTTATCATTACGTTATTAATAACTGATGTATCAGATGTATAACTGCCACAACAAGATGAACACACATCATCATTCCAGTGCCGATTATCGATACACCGATGAATGCCGAGTTTTTTTTTGCATCCGATTGAATGCACAACACAGGACAAGTAAGAATTTCCATCCAAGTGAATAACCATAAACTGACGAATTCATGTCGTACATGGTGTTATGTCGGTCGCGCTGGTGTCAGTCGTGCAATAATATTCACAATATAACGATGTGCAACACGATATAGACCATGCTGCCATGATGCTGGAATACTGGTACATGTAAGTTCATATCCCCAAGCCGTTGATGGTTTCGACAGACGAGTAAACTTTGATCGAATCCGCTTGTATAGTACCGTAGCTTATACACAAAATATCCAGATCCAGAAACAGGATAGCAAGTAAATAAGTCCTGAAAGAAACAGAGAATATTAACGTTAGCCCAATGCATTTTCTGTGTGCAGCTTGACATTGTCACACACTGTACACATCTTGATATATAAGAACCAGACCAATCCGGGAAATTCCTACATGCATTTGCATGCACGAGAGTACTTTAATTATTTGACCGGTTGCCAATAATATATATAAATATGTATGCATATGGTACTTTAATTAATCGAACGGTTCCCGATAGTATATATAGGTACCATACCTTTGCACGTGGTACGTAATCGTTACATATACAGGTCTCGAGGAATTCGTGAGTTGGAAGGACTTGAGCACGTGCTGATGACACCGACGCCGATAGGCGGAGGTGTTATGCGCGCGCGCGAAGTATTTCTCAACTCATGAATATCTCTGAGAACAGCAGGTAATTATCTTATATACCCAATACCCAGGATAGTCTCAATCAAACAATTGGTCACGGATTCTCAAAACTCGCCAAGCCTACGTACTGCTCACTCTCGTCGGTGTCATTTTCTAGCAAAACTGTCAATCAGTTCATTAATAAAATTGCACAGATCCCACAAGAGCCAGCGCATGGTAAGTTTCTGCTCATTGGAAATTTTCACCAGCAAATATGAGACCGAACATATTAGTAAATTCGCAAGATATCGAGTAATTATTTTAGCATGTTTTGAATTGTTGTCAGCCGTATCATCAACGATACAGAGTGTTTGTGTTTCAATGCCCATTTACTAGTACGATGAATATTAAACAGCGGTTTGAAAACTTGCTTTATAAAAAATCTCAGCATTTGGTGACAAATCGGAATGGATATGAAGAACGGGGTTTGAGAACGGGTAATATGTCAGGGACTTTGACAGAAGCCTTCCTTTTTTGAGGGGTTAAATTGCAACCACCCGTGAACCAATCTGTTTTCCCAACTTGACCAAGTTTCATCTGGTCTCCCATTCGATGCTGAGTTTGAAATCCAACACACTACCATTTAATAGCTATAATATAGTCTTTGTAGAAAATAATATAATGTACTCTAAATATTACATATCTGTTGGGAACCGAAACTATCCAGACGATCTCAGAAAGATTTTGCCTGAAATTCAACTTATGATATTGAAAATTCCAAATCTTGAAATTAGCTCACCGCATAATAATCACCAAAACGATACTCATTAGAAATTTGGAAATGTAAACTATCGAAATGATCTCAAACAGATTTTGCCTAAGATGTTCAACTTATAAAGTTATTGAAATTTAAAATGTTGAAATTATCTGGGGGGGGGAGGGGTAATACCTCGACCTCTATCGCCACATCCATGTTGCGATCACCCTAATTATTTGTTCTAACCCACAACCTCCTAGAGTGGGCAATCTTACTGTCAGGTCAGGGACAATACGGGTAAGGTTGTCCGCCCCATTAACTTTTACCAAAATGTTCAACAGTTAGGCATTTCATGACTGACACGACATTAATTTAAGTTATTGAAAATTCCAAAATGTTGAAAAGTTTGACAAAAATTGGGGAGGGGTGGTAACACCTCAATGTTCAAACCCCTGTCGCCACATCCATTTTTGCACACATTAACATATTTATTCCAACCCACATTGTCAGAGATATTAAATTCTTACTGTCAGGGGCGTGCTGACAACGGGGGTGGGGGCTTAACAACAGCATGTTGATAGCAGACCGCCTTTCTGTCAAACTGCTCTAAATGTAGGCCTACTGGTTAGAACAACAAACTATTTCAGTTGGTAGCTTGGTGAGCCCCAAGCCATGTAATTAATTGATATGAATACCTCAGACAAAATATGGGATGGGTAATATTTGTTTATTGGTAAAAAATGCCCCATATGTATCGCCAAAATTATTAAAAATATCCAAAAGTTGTGCATGTCGCCACCCCCTGCATGCCGTCACGTCCCACATATCCCCAAAAAGTTAAATTACCCGCCCAATAATATCTAATCATGTCTATTATTGGGGGTTGGGGTGTTCACATTTATGTTTTAGGGACACGCGGCATTTAATACAGTGACAACGTCCATTACTAGTATGTAGTCATTGGTCGTTTGCGGGGGATGCATCAATACACAAATTGACCCCAACCAAATACATAAATCCTAATATTACTCAACGTTACGACTATATAATTACAACTACTTTCGTTTTCGTCGAAATGCGGGCATTTAATTGGTCGAGAGGCTACCGCGTGACCTGCGTCTATCAGTGCATAGACTTTGCAGTAGACGAGTCACATCGCGTAGTGACACTTTAAGAAAATTGGGCGAGTCTATAACCGTCGCCCCACACGACGTCCCCGGATGACGCGAAAGCGCGGAACGAGAATTCCATTAGAATTTCAGTGAAAAAACAACTCGAAAACTCAATGCTAGAAACATTTGAACAAGTTGTTGATGTCTATATTGCATGTTTCTGTTTCTTATGGACACTATACTATACTTATGTCTGTTCATTTCAGCCGTATTCAGGTTTTGGTAACGCTCGACTGAACACTCAAAATTCGTGCCGCGTTTTTCATTTGTCCAATTTTCGAAAGAGCGTCTATGACAACGTGTATAGTTACTGTGAACAGAAATTATCATGAATCAGGCTGATCAACATGGCAAATTTTATTGGATATAAATAAAATGTATTACCCGATTACAACCCTATTAACATTTTTCAGCTTCATAACAATGCTAACGACATGACATTTGTCACGAGTACATTAGATATGATCAGGGCATTTGTTTACAAATTACATCGGGCTGGAGTCTGGACTGGTCTGGAGTTAATAATTTTACCGGAGATCGCGGATTCGACTCTGTGTGTGTTGATAATTATTGGGTTGTTATCGAGTCATTTTAAACGTAAATCGTAGCCAAACAAGTCATTCTTTTTATCATGGATAGTTCATTGCTGAAAATTGAAATTGCAGTGTAGATATTTATTTTCTGAAAGTTTTCTTGGCGAAGTTGCTCGTTGACAATTTCGGCCAATTTATTTCGGCCCATCAACCAAATTCCGAGATCGTCCAACGGAAAATCATGTTTTGGCAATTAATTTTCTGAGATGGATTAATAGTAGATAGTTAAAAATAAAGTGTTATAGTTGTAATTATAAGCCATCAACGTCGTTTTTCGGTTGATCTATGAGCGTATAGACCGATCAGTAGACGAATAACATACTTAGTATAATCCGCTTCGCGGAATTATACAGTATGTTATTCGTCTACTGATCGGTCTATACGCTCATAGATCAACCGAAAAACGACGTTGATGGCATATAGGTCCACACTACAGCTGAAATAATTATTGTGACACAGTGTGACAACGTAATAACTTCCTTCCAACAGCTCCAGTCATGTGAACATTGACACAACGTATCAATATGACGTGATTCTTTGACGTAAACAATGTAAAATGATACGCACGTAATGTAAAGTTTGTAAAATGAAATTATTTTTTTGCAACTATGGGTGTATGCCAACTGCTGGGCAGCGGATCGCGTTTCAAACCCCTGTGACGTGAGTCATTGTAGAAAAAAGTTGAAAATTTCATGTCTGACACATCATTACTTGGTAACTTTAAGTACGTGTTTTCATTGTCTGATTTGTGTACACCTCCGGTATCATATTTTTAAAACTTTTAGACTTTAGTAAAAATTGTTGTCTGACATGAACACCATTTTGGAAATGTTCCAGTCTTATTCAGTTTGGAAATTGCCAACAGTTGAAAAGCCTGGGTGCCGGTTGGAAAGTTTCAATGCAAAGCGGGGGGGGGGGGTGCAAATTGAAACTCGAGAAGGAGTTTGGTGTCTGGTTCAAGAGGAAATTCAACGTTGACACACCATAACAAAGACCATGTAGCCACGTCACTGATTCGGAGACCATAAATAGGTACCGGTACATGTACATATTTCAGAAACTAAAAACTTCCCCGGGAATCATACTCGAAAGAGCAGATAGACCCTTTCACACCTCAATATAAGCCCCCCTCCGATTAAGTATGTACTGCATGGTAATCACACAAGTATGGCCTGGTTGACAGAATATTGATACATTGGCGCCATATGCTCTGAAGTGAAACGAACGCTCTTTATTTATAACATATATCAGGAATATATAGACAAACACGGAACGCTCCGTGTAAATAGCTGATTTTTGGTTGGGACCCAAACATCGTGTTCAAACTTGTATTTGTTATGACTTCAATGCAACTTTTTGTGACATGTATTTATCGACCTATTTCGACACGGGAAACAATTCACAAGAGAATATTATTAGGTGTATTTTGGAGCGGAAACCGACAAGTGGATTTAAGGTACCGGTTTGAAAATACCGAATTAAGGGGAGGTTGTTCGAACTCCATGCATAAATCAATCTCCTACATAACAGGGCGTCAGACACCGTAGCGAGGGGACTGAACTCTGGTTTGCAGCTTGAGCATTTTATACAACGAAAGGGGGTGGTGCAATCGTAAATTCCTATTCTGGTAGTACACCCCCCCCCCAACAGCTATAAGCATAATAGCCTATTATAGGGTATACAACTGAAAGTGGAACGGTATCCACTGTCGTAGGCTGAACTTAATTATCCATGGAAATCCATGACAGGGACGTGGCTAGATGGGTTTCAGCGTTGGGGAGGGGTGCATCCACCTTGGAATTTTCAACTGCACCCCCCTTTGGGGTTTGATTTCCCCAAAAGTTACTGGCCCCTCACAGCCTGGATGTTAGCATTATTCTAAATGGATCAGTAGTATTGTTGCCACAACCAGAAGAGGAACGGAATACACTGAGAACATTTTGAGATCCGAACCTGAAAATAGCAAACTCCTAACATCTAGACTGGCCTCAAGAATTCCAATTGTTGGAAATTTCCAACCTGAGACCCCCCCCCCCCACCCTAAGGTCGTAAAATTTCCAACTGATGCCATTTCAGTCAATTTTTTTAACAAAAGTAGGACAATGTGCAAATGATGTTCCATAAACAATTAATAATTGTTGGAAAATCAAACTACGAGAACAATCTCAACCTATAATATTGTTGATGTGACCGTGCGAAAGTTCCAATTAATGTTGTGTCATGTATGAAATATCCAACTGTTGACAATTTTGACCAAAGTGTGGTGGGGTGGGGGATGCGAGACACACGTGCAACACCCCTGCCGCCATGTCCCTAAATCCGTGTATTATCACACATGGATCGTGAAATATAGATAGTAATTAGAATGACATTTTCTTCCTCATACAGTCGGATGCCATCACACGAAACTGACATAAATTTATTTGTTTTCGTTTCTGACAATTGAAGGGTTAAACTTCAAATTCAAACTTTAAGTTGGTTGTGGAGGAAATGAATCCGACGACGCACGCTTATCGTTGAAATTCCAAGTTATTCGGCATGATATTCTCAACTAAAGTACTTACCGGTACTTCTTCGGGTCCCTATAGCTGGTGATGGTGTTCCGTGGTGCATTATCCAAATAATAATCCATTAAACCGAGAAGCTCACTCAGAACACAAATGCAAGTTCAGTCAATAAACCAAAGCGTTATTTGAAAAAGAAACACGCGACCAGTTAAGAATGACGTTAAAATGACGCTACGACGTAATCGACCGATTTCTCCACATTATGACCAACGTTGGGCCAACGTTGGTCCAACGTCGACATCTAACGCACCTACTAACCTCACATATCGCCTAGTGCGTTACGTTTTCAACGTCGGGCCAACGTTAAACCAGCGGTAAAACCAACGTTGCCCCAACGTTGGTTGTCCAACGTCGGGCCAACGTAGCCATGTTTGAAACGTGCAAAATCTGACGCATGTCGACGTTGCGCCATCGTTGTACCAACCACAAAATCCGACGTTGCGCCAACGTAATTATTCCAACAAGTCGACGTTGGGCCATCGTCGTACCAACCACAAAAGCCTACCTTGGGCCAACGTAAGTATTCCAACGCAAGTCGACGTTGGGTCATCGTCGTACCAACCACAAAAGCTGACGTTGGGCCAACGTAATTATTCCAACGCATGTCGACGTCGGGCCATCGTCGTACCAACCACAAAAGCCGACGTTGGGCCAACGTAATTATTCCAACGTTGGCCCAACGTACGTGTGCTATCTGGGAAGTGATTTGTTATGACGAAAGAAAAATGTGTTTCGTTATATAGTCACATATAAGCTTGTAAGGAAATCCGCCGTTTATGATATTGACAAATACAGCTCAGTTTCCACTTACTCTTTCGTCACTTTCACAAAAGAATCAAAGCCGACATGAATACCAGTGTCGCTTGTAGGATTAGTCTAAATTGATTTATTGCACCCGCATGGCTTCATGCATTGCGTGTGGTCAGCCGCTAGCTAATTGATTTTTGCGCCTGTTTTAGTCGCCACAGGGACAGCCTATTAATCACTGTAAATTATTTTTTTAATTCTGGTATAGACATTTGAAATCGGGAGATTCTGTTTCCGGATCGGGAGCGCGGGAAGAGACGATTAAAATCGGGAGTCTCCCGCGAATATCGGGAGGGTAAACAAGTCTGGCCATAACTCCGTTAAAACTAGTCGGATCAAACCCATATTCGAATTCGATCTGTCTTTTGTGCTGCGAAATTCATATATAAAATTTGGTTCCGATCAGATAGAAAATATTTTAGTTATCGCACCATGCATACAGTGTCTATGGACAGACAGACATACAGACAGACAGACGGAAGGACACACGACGTGTGGTCAATCCGGATATCGACACAATGTTTACCATACATGGTATGGGTAAACACAACAAGACAGTCAATGACTGTGGGTAGCTCACCAGACTGTAAAGACTGAGAAGACTGGGACTCTGATGACTACAGGTACAAGACAGTACTTGAAAATATCACTTAAGACAGGTAGTTCTAAACATGGACATAGTTGGAGGTTCTCAGATGAGCAGTGCTCTTCACCTTGAACTTTCTAATTGCACAACACTGACAATCTCCAACATCTTACTTTTTAAAGAAGACAATCATACCGCAGTACTAAGTTCAAAAAATTCCTTTTGCACATCCCTCTTAGGTTGAATTTTACATGGTACCAATACTTCAAGCTCTCAAACTTTTGAAAATTACCAACCTGACACCCCCATATTAAAGTTAAAATGTTTGGCCAATTCTGTCCAACAGTTTAACCTGAAGTAGGAACATATGGACTGTTGATTTAAAAACATACATGTTGGAAAATCTAACCAAAATATGAGAACAATTCTAACCTATTTCTGATGTGAATATCTAATCTACAACTAATGTTGTATCAGGCATGAAATTTTCAACTGTTTAAATTTTGATCAAAGCAGGGGATAAAAACTCCACCCCTCTACACTCCCAGTCCCTAAAATGTTGCCCCCCACCAAGCTTCTTAGAAATCAATATTATTATACCAGTACCAAACAACATAGAGGAGAGTTAAATCTCTTATCTCTGCCCCTATTAGAACAAATGTGAATCCCCAACTATGAGACCCATTCATCTAGAATATCAATATACATGTACCCCCCCCCAATATCCAATATACCCCAATTTTTCTTTGAAAAATCAGGGCATGATTTCACCTGGATAAGTGGTGGTTAAGAAAACAATACTGGAAAACCTACAACTAATGTTGTATCAGACATGAAATTTTTTGGTGTGAACATCTAATCTACAACTAATGTTGTATCAGGCATGAACTTTTCAGCTGTTTAAATTTTCTTTAAAGTAGGGGATCAAAACTCCACCCCCTCCCCATTACCTCCAACATTTCCCCCACACAGGCTGCCTAGAAATCAATATTATTATACCAGTACCAAACAACCCTTACCAAAATGTCCTAGGATATCCAAGGAATTCCTAGGATATCCTAGGTATAAAAGCTTGGAAAAGTTAGGAAAATTCCTTGGAATTCCTAGGATATCCTAGGATTAGAGACCTTGGAAAAGCTGGGAAATCCATGGGGCGGTATTGGGCAGTTTCATGTTCGGAACACCTTGGAATACCTCAGCAAATTAAACCGAGCTTATCCAAGGATTTCCAAGCTTTTCAAAAACTTAATCATAACTTTACCAAGCTTTACCAAGGTTTCCAATCTAGCTTTACAAAGCTTTACCAAGGTTCCAGCCTAGCTTTACCTAGCTTTACCAAGCTTTACCAAGGTTCCAGCCTAGCTTTACCTAGCTTTACCAAGCTTTACCAAGGTTCCAGCCTAGCTTTACCAAGCGTTATCAAGCTTTACCAAGGTTCCAGCCTAGCTTTACCTAGCTTTACCAAGCTTTACCACGGTTCCAGCCTAGCTTTATCTGGCTTTACCAAGCTTCCAGTCTAGCTTTTTCAAGCTTTACCAAGGTTCCAGCCTAGCTTTTCCTAGCTTTACAAAGGTTCCAGCTCAGCTTTTTCAAGCTTTACCAAGGTTCCAGCCTAGCTTTTCCAAGCTTTACCAAGCTTTCCAACCTAACTTTACCAAGCTTTACTAAGGTTGTAAATGACCTTGGCCAAGGTTGCAACCCAGCTTTACCAAGCTTTACCAAGGTTGCAATTGTTTTGTATTTAAAAGGTGACAATCTCTAATGACACTGCAAAGGCTTCAACTTTTGACAATATTATCATCATTAATGATACAATCTCTTGAAATTTACAACAGTCATGAACCATGCCATATAATCATTCATGATATTATTCATTCAAAGTTCACTTTTCAGTCAGAATTTATTTGGAGTGTGATAAAACAGTTAAATTAGATAAATTAGCTGAGAATATATAATGATAGAGACAAGCCTTTGGAATGAAAAGGTAGATAGTGGTCTTGAAGGTTATATTTGGAAATGGTAAAATAATTGTTAACATAATATCATAAATAAAACTATCACTACAACCATATTCTATGAGTCAAATAGAAAACATTACCCTTATATTTTCTAAGTGTACACTTTCATTGTAAGTGTAGTTCAGGTATACACTTATAGTACACTTGTAGCTTTTCTTTTTTTAATTCAGTACACTTGTACCACACTCACTTTTTTTCGAAATGTACACTTATTTCGTAAGTGTAGTGTAAGTGTTGTAATAAGTGTACACTTGCTCTACACTTTTGAGACTTTGAAAATCTTTGGGCATGCTGCCCACACTTACAGCTACACTTATGGTACTTTGAAAAGTTCTCTCTACACTTATGACACACTGATGATACTTATACTTTTAAAATGTTTTGGGAACACTGCCCCACACTTAAAGGTACACTTATGGAACTTTGGAAAAATTTATCAACACTTATACCACACTTATCAAACTTTGATATGGATATGTTCAGGAATATTGCTCAGAGCCTCGCACATTTGTACTATATAATTGCCGTCTTATATTAAATATGAACTTTTTCAATTTTGAAATTACCGGTATTTCGTTTTTCTGTTATTTATATTCCGATTTTATGAATCTTTTGTGCTAAAATAAAGATATATGAGTATGTATATCTACAATTTATTAACTGCAAAAATTTTTTCATAGAAACAATGAAAATTGGTCGCTATCACGTATATTGAAATTGGCGTATATGAAAGCTTCAATGATTGTGTTTCCAAACACACCTGCAGTCAAAAAATGGCCATTACGAATATAGAAATGTTGTATGATAGTAGTTTGACGACGCAGATCAGAAAGTATAATAAAAATCGTTTCTAAACCCGTAATTTTGACGTGCAATACTCCCAAATAGAATTATTTTTATCGGGGTTTTTTTATGGCAAAACTTCGATAGTTAGCGTAATTTCGTGACAATAAAATAATGATGAACAGATAAAAATTGTTTTTAACATTCTCGGAGAAGTACATTTATATGTACCTGCTATCTGTTTTTTAATTTAACCTAAAATCTATCAAAAATAACAAAGTTTAACTGTATATACGTGTGATTATCGACCCACTGTAAATCTCCCAAAGTAAATGCTTGCGGTTTTCTGCCCACGTGTTCGTGTATGGGGAATTTAATCTCATCTCGCTGTGTGTAAACATTGTCCTCTGATGTCATCATTTTATTGGGAAATCCCTGTCTAAATCAAGTGATATCCTAGAACTGAGCATACGATTGGCTAAAAGCTAACACGTGACTGTGACGGTGACTACATGCGCATGCGCAGACCACATTCCGGTCATTCGGTGGTCAAGAAATCAAATTTAAATTTCATCTGCATTTTATTTGACAACAGCTTTCATTTACGAGAATGACGGCGAGAAAAGCCAAAACAATTCAACAATTTGGCAAAAAGAAGAAAGGAACTAAACACACTAGAGGTAGAACAGGTGGTAGGAGGCTGAATTCGGCACATAATTACGCTAATAGGCGAAGTTTGTTCCCAATTCCACCGGTGATCCTACAATGACACGATGACATTGAGAAATTAAATGTCAACAGTAAAGTCACACTGGACGCATACAGATTATAACCGATGGAAACGTGCTCTAAATTCAGATATACAACATACATTTATTTACAAGTGATAATTCTCAACCGGAGAGTGATGGCTGTCGTCCAGCTGATTCAGTGATTGATCTCTCGCATGTTTCATTGTTGCCCAATGTTGGCAAGACTCGCCAAGAGGACTGATCAAGGATTCAATTTCAATCATCTTGACGTCTTATCCAAATGCTTGTGATACCGGACAAAACTAATTTTGGTGGAGGGGTAGACCGGGCACACAGAGCACATTGGAATTTTGATCATCTCAGAGACAATGTGACATCAGAAGAAGAAAAAATGACTCACTTACAGCTTTTTTGGCAAAAAAAAAACTGGAATCGGTCATGCCAACGTTTGCAAATTTCTCTCACTCTCAGTGCTAAACTAAACATCCCACAGCAGGCACTACATGCTTTAAATGGGACATGGTACTGAATATGACATGGACATCATGACATAAGTGGAGTAAAGACTAACGGGAAGAGACAAGCTTGAAGATATTTCAGCTCATTCAAACTTCGCATATCAGCACCAGATTTATGAAATATATTTATTGAGCCAAGGAACCTAATCGATAGATGATTTATATATTAAAACATTATTAATATAATATAATAAAGTATTTTATCAGTGTAAATCATTGTGAATGTGATTCCCTTGATTAATGCATCAATTGCCATCATTGATAGTGAAATTTAATATGTGCATGCCCATCTATGATATACACTTATTTTACTAATACATGTACTATACACTTATATAATACACTTGCATCACAATCACCATTGTACACTTGCAATACACTTACAACCCCATTCAGAACTTACTTATAAAACACTTGCAATTATTATACACTTATATTACACTTGCCAACATACACTTATACCACACTTTAGAATCATACACTTATATGACACTTACCTCATTTACATAGTTGGAACGTACACTTACTGTACACTTATGTTGCACTTGCACTACACTTACTGCCACTGTTGGACTTGTACACTTGGTTGTAAGTGCACACTTAGAGGAAAAAATTTCCTACACTTATGCAACACTTATTTTACACTTATAACACACTTGGGAAATGTAAGGGTAGGACCACACAAGCAATAACTTACCTGAAGATTGTTGTGATAAAACATGGATTTAAACTCAGTGCAACAGTTAATTCAAAATGCTGCCACAGACAACAGTGACGTCTGCATAGTCGTGTGACCCAGTCATGTGACATGCAACTAAGCTTTACCAAGCTTTTCCAAGGATTTCCAAGATTTTCAAACTTCATGTAAGAACCTTGGTAAAGCTTAGTAAATATTAGATCCAAGCTTTACTTAGATTTACCAAGGTTGGTCAACACTGAGTCAAGGACTTCCAAGCTTTTCCAAGCTTTTCCAATGTTTCACTTTATGTGACAACCTTGGTAAAGCTTGGTAAAACTTAGATCCAAGCTTTACTAAGCTTTACCAAGGTTCCAACCAAGGAATTCCAAACTTTGTTGAAGAGTAAATTTTTTCATTCAAAAAGCTTGGTTCAAACCTTGGAAATCCTATGAATTCCTAGGATTCCCAAACTTCTTTCAAAAAGCTCGGATTTCTTTTTGCAAGGGAGCATAGATGAGAGTTAAATCTCTTATCTCTGCCCCTATTAGAACAAATGTGAATCCCCATCTATGAGATCCATTCATCTGGTAATATTCAATATACCCTTCAATTTTTCTTTGAAAAATCTGATTATTATTTCATCTGGATAAGTGGTGGTTAAGAAAATAGAATTGGAACAGCCAATTCTGTATTTAGTGTGTCTGATCTTTGCAGAATGAGGTCCCGAAAAGGTGAATTTAATGACACTATTCCGCAAGGTGGGCTAGCATCACCGAATTCACCCTCTGTGTGCCTTTTTTTTCCTAAAATAGGACCCCATTTGAACAAATATGAACCTCTGTCACCCAAGGCCCCTCCATACCCAAATATAAGCTATATAGAGGCCCAATGGTTCTTGAGAAAAAATTGTTTTAAGAATTACTATGGTGGGAAATAGTTATGGCCCTGGCTTCGCACCTATTTGATCTGATGAACTTATTTGAACAAATCTGATTGTGAGTCACCTAGGGAACATGCACACCAAAATATATAAACACATTTGGTATTTAATGTGGAGATGAAAACAATTTTTTGATAGATGGATGGATAGATATCCCAACAGACAGACGGATAGAAGGATCGCCTGACAGACAGAAGACAAATTCAATCCAATATAGCCCACAATTTTTCTTCACCTGGATAAGTGGTGGTTAAGAAAACAATAAGAAAAAGCCAATCCTGAATTTAGTGTGTCTGTCATTTGCAGAATAAGGTCCCCGAAAGGTGAATTTAATGACACTATTCTTGAAGGCGGGCTAGCATCACTGAATTCACGTTTTAGTCTGATTAGGCCTCAGCTGCCGTGGGAAACCTAGAAACAGATTGAAGTTCTACAGTTGAAGTTGGTGATGCACACCCATTGAGCAACTCAATTATGCATTTTATCTTCTGCAAATTAGGGGACATAGAAACTGAACAGAAGGGAAACAGTAAAAATATAACTAAAACAAAATTTCAATTTGATACTGAAGATACTTCCCAGAAGATGAGGCCTAAGCAGAATGAGGTCAATTGAGGGTGTATTTGGTGATGCTAGCCGGCTGTATGGGGTAGCAACACTAAATTCACCCTCGGGGGACCTCATTCTGCAAATATCAGACACACTGAATTCAAGCTTGGAAACACAATTTTGTTTTAATTTGATATTAACAAAAAGCACCAGTGCTAGTTCATTGTTTACACAAGTCTGTCCAATAACATTCTAATCTCTAATCTGTCATTCTAATCTCAATTAATAATGACCTGACTTGGTCTCTCTGACGCTACCTGAGTACTCTGGTAGAATTAATACTGGCAGATATAATAACTGCTTCTGGTAAGTTGGTAAGTAGTGATATGATATGGGGTGAAGGGGTTGGTTGGGACAGGGTGGGGGCCTGTGTCATGCGGGGGGGGGGGGTGATGGAAAGTTTCTATGATTTCATTAATGATTAAAGTCCATTACTCTGAGGATGTTATAATGGTGTTAGATTTTCAAATTTTATAACATGTTTAAAACAAATAAAAATGTGCACAGTGACTTCATTTGAACAAATCTGAACCACAGTCACACAATGACCCTTTGTACCAAATATGAACCCATTCGGCCTAATGTGAGAATAAGTCATTGTAATAATTACTATGGTGGGAACGAGTTATGGTCCTAGCTTCGCAACTATTTGACCTGGTGACCTCGTTTGAACAAATTTGAATGTGATTCACCTAGGAAACATCCACATCAAATATGAACCCATTCTATCTTACGATTCGGGAGGAGAAGATTATTCTTGATGGACAGACGGCTTGACGGACGGGTGGATGGACGAGGAGTGATGACTATAGCTCCACCGGAGACTTCGTCTTAGGTGAGCTAATAAGAGAATGCACTGGTGCAGGGTCTTTATTGTGGTACCAGCACAGCTTTTGTCATGAAATGGTTAATACTAATACTAATAATAAAGGTGTAAACTGTCAAACAGGTTAAAGTTGTATTTGAGATTGCAGTAAACACATAGGATTAAATTTCAATCATGCACCTCTCTCTCTCTTTTAAATAGCTAGGAGAAATGTGGATATTGAGATAAAAGTTAATTACTTTATAGTGATTGGACAAACAGCTGTGAGAAGTAAGGTCAGTTCATGGCATGTCAGATAAATACATCTGTAGAAGGCTTTTAATGGGGTGAACTAGGCTGGGATCTGGTGTGTGGTGGCCGGTACAGGTGGTGGTGGTGGGGGGATGTAAATTGAATTTTTTTTATTTTTTTTCATTTTTCAATATGAAATAAAAATAAATTCCAATGTTTATATATTTTTTTTAAATTGAGAAAGGATTAAGTTAATTTGTTTAAGGGTTATGTCCCTAGCTCTACCCCCATTTGACACAGTGACCCCATTTTAACAAATCTGAACCCCAATCACCCAAGGACCCATACCAAATATAAGCTAAATCGGTCCAATGGTTCATAAGAAGAAGTTGTTCTAAGAATTACTATGGACGAACAGAGTTATGGTCTTGGTTTCGCAACTATTGACCTCGTAACTTCATTTGAATAAATCTGAATGTGAGTCACCTATGGAAAATTCACACCAAATATGAACCCATTCGGTCTTACACTTTTGGAGAAGAAGACGATTATTGACGGACGGTCGAACGGATGGACAGACGACGAGTGATGACTATAGCTCCACCGGAAACTTCGTGTCAGATGAGCTAAAAAGGGCGATAATTCTAATTTCAATAATTATCGACCGACAAGTATACTTCCTATATTTTTCAAAATTATGAAAAAAAATAATGGCCATCAGACTTAGAGACTTTCTTGTACGAACACCAGTATGGTTTTCGTAGCAAACACTCAACCTACAATCCAATAATTCAACTCCTAAGTTCAGTTGCACAAAATAATGACCAAATGTCTATAGATTGGACATTAGCATTATTCGTTGATTTGTCGAAAGCATTTGACTCTACTAATCATGAAATACTTTTATCTAAACTATCTCACTATGGAATTATAGGTCTTACAAACGACTGGTTTCGAAGCTATATAGTTAATAGACAACAATGTGTATGCTTTAAAAATACACTGTCTGGAACTATAGATGTAAGTTGTGGAGTGCCCCAGGGGTCCATTTTAGGAGCTCTTCTTTTTCTAATCTACGTTAACGATATGAAAGATGCAACAACCCTTTCACTACTTTCATTTGCTGACGACACAACCTTATATACATTTGGTAATAACACACACGAATTAGAAGCGTATATGAATACCGAAATAGCAAATTTCTTTGAATAGTGTTGTGCAAATCATATACAAATAAATCCTTCAAAATGGAAATATATTCTCTTTCATCCTATGTACAACTCGCATAGGGGTGATAATTTATCACTTAGGATCAACAACACCGAAATTACACAGGTTGGCAACACAAGACCCGAAAAATCGTTAACATATTTAGGTGTGAAATTAGTGGAAAATTTAAAATTCCATCAACATATGTGTGCGCTAGAATTGCCAGTGCAAACAATAGTCTGAATAAAATTAAGCACTTCTTACCACGCGAAGTACTCAAATCGTTATATACATATATGGGGAAATTCGAATAAAAGTGATTGAGTATTCAAACTTCAGAAAAAATCAATGCGCATAATAAACAATAACAAATATAATAGTCACACAGAAACGCTATTTAAAACTATGGACATTTTGAAATTCAATGATATCTATACTCTGCATTCAAATCTCCTTGTTCATGATTGGTTTCACGACCAGTTACCAAATTCATTTGAAAATTTCTTCACAACTACCCAAAATTACACACGACAAGATGGTATGCTCATATCTGGGACACCGAAAAGTGTATTCTCAGAAAACTTATCAGAACACTATCTTTTAAAGATGTGGAATTCACTGGACGACAAACTAAAAAGCCTTCCTACACGACAATGTTCACAAATGATTACTCTCGAAATATTCTATCTTAATATCAAATGAATCCAAAATGTACATACAAAAATAGTTCTGATTGCAACGATGTGTATTAAGTAGTATATTATTCGTATAGCGATAACTGATATTGTATAATAAGAGAGAAGGATAAATAAGACATGCTTATCATCTCCCCATCGCAAGAATCCCAGGAATGTATTACATGTATTCGAATGACTTATTCGATAGCCTCGTTCGAATGCCTTATTAGCTGCATTATTCGACCCATTTGATAAACATTTATGGTTCTCCGCTGGCCTCATCCACATATTCATATTCCTTATGGTTGTACTTTATATATCACATTACAAACTGAGCAATGCACGACCAACGAATTATACTACTATTTATAAAAAACAGACGTTTATATACCAATGTTTAGAGTTAACAAGACAAAACCTGGATAAAATCGAATTATTATTACATGTATAGTTATATTACTTTTCAACGGGGACGGCAGGTAGACAACCCTCTTCGTTATGCTGTCCCCGATAGTCCATTGCATGTTATAATATTACACTGTGTATATAATTGTATATGATATACGAATGAGTTATGAATAAATAATCATAGTCATAGTCATAATCGCCACGACAATGGCCATATACTCACTCAATATAGACTTATACAGCCAGTATGACCATAGAGTCATTACAGGTACACATATACACATCACCAATGGCCATATAGTCACTTGCTTTATACACAAACACCTCACACATGACTTGTCACTTATTTCCGCAAATAAACGTTTTCTTATATTTTAATAAGTGTTCTTCAATTTCTATCTCCATTCCACACTTTTTGCAAATTCTCTCATCAGTGGCTACTTTAAGTCGTTTGTGTCTGCCTTTCTCAATTTCCAAAGTATGGTTGCTGATCCGAAGCTTTGTGAAAGATAATCTGATGGAGAAATTTTTAACAAGGTTCAAATATGGTTCTATCTGGTATTTGATTTTCGCCATTCTATAGGTTCGCAACTTATTTTTACCTGAGGGTTTTCGTCATTGAAAATATCTCGTCTGAAACAGCATACATGATAAATTTTTAAGTTATCACAAATTGTTCTAATTGATTTCAAGGCTTTATCACCACTATCGAAAAATTCATTATATTTGGGGACTTCCGAGTCAAACGACTATTTATTTGGTATAATATAATCTTCTGATATGTTAGCAGATTTGTAAATAAGAGATTTTTGGTCAGTGGTCAATGACTTTATTTCAAATTTAACTGCACAAGATATGGCATCATACACAATAGGATATCTACCCAGTTCTGCTCGCACCGCGTTATTCGATGGCATACGATTTTAATACCCCAAGCGCATATTTACAAAAACGTATGTGAGTTGTTTCACATGGCACGGTTTCAAGATTGTTCATATTCATGTCGGAGGCCCATACTTCACAACCATAAAGTGCAATTTGGTTGATCAGCTTATCGAAGAGCGCGTTCCAAATGCTGATTGAATATATATAATTTTGTCTTAAAGATTTAATCAGTGCACACATTGCCTTCATGCTTTTATTATGGACATCAGGTTTATAAATGATCCATTGGCACAGAATGTAATGCCCAGATAAGTATATTCTTTTACAATACCGACCGTGGAATCACCTATTTTGAATGAGATATCGTTTCGACTGTTTCCTTTCTGAAATACTATGCACTTTGTCTTCTCCGTATTAATTGTTAACCTATTCCGATTTACATATGTGTGTAATTTTTGTAAATTACGGAATCAAACGCCTTTCGGAAGTCAATAAATGCTGCATAAAGTTGTTTTGATTGCTTTCGGTATCTGGTTATCATTGATTTCAAAATGAATGCGCTATCAATAGTACTTTTGTGTTTACGGAAGCCAAATTGGTTTTCACTGATCAAATTGTTTTCTTCTAAGAATGCCGTAATCCGTTTGTTAATTATTTTATTGAACAATTTCCCAAGCGAGCTTCTAAGAGCAATAGCTCTATGGTTATTGGGGTAGGTACGGTCCCCTTTCTTGTGGATCGTGTTGAGAACAGATTCGCTCCAAGAGACGGGATAATGGGATGATTTTTCAACAGCATTGAAGAGTCGTGTAACATCATCAATTAAGATTGGAATAATCGTTTTGAGTAGTTCATTACGGATCCGTCTTTACCAGGAGATTTTGTATTCTTAATTTCTCGCAGTGCATTGATAACTTCCTTGTGCGTTATTTCTTCGTTATTATACCCCCACTTTCGAAGAAAATGAGGGGGTATACTGGATTGACTGCATCCGTCCGTCCGTCAGTCACGCTTTCTCCCTCCGTGCGTCCGTCCTTCCGTCCGTCCGTCCGTCCGTCTGACCTAATAACTCGAACAACTATGAACCGATTTGAATAATTGTTTGTATGCAATCTCCTTATGACGGTCTCTCCGCATGATGCTAATTGCGGTTCGGTCCGACTTTTTTTTTTCAAGTTACGCCTCATTTTCGACTTATTTTGACTTATTCTGTCCGACTTAATAACTTTAACAAATATGAACTGATTTCAATAATTTTTGGTATACATGCTTCTCACAATACCCTCTCTACATGATGAGGTTAGGGATTGGCTCAAACTGTTTTTCGTAATATTACACTTCATTTTCGACTTATTTTGACTTAGAAAATTCTGTCTGACTTAATAACTTTAACAAATATGAACCAATTTGAATTTTTTCTGTACAAGCTTCTTGTGACACCATATCGATATAATTAGTCCGAATTATTCTTTAAAGTTAAAAAAAAAATTTGTTGGGTTTACGGATAATGCGGGTTGAATTTGCCACGGTGGGGGTATGCTAGCACTCGAGTGCACACCTCTTGTTACGTTTGTGCTTAATTGTCGGTCCATCTTTATTTGGTACTGGTCTAACATTGGTGGTAGCACCAGCCCTGCCGAATAAATCATTGAAAAATGTGACTGCGCAATCTGATTGAGACTATCATATGAGGACTGTTTGGTTTCTCTCCAATTATGTATAATCTTCAGGTATTCGCTCGGATCAGATGCTTCTAGTGTGTTTAGTTTTTCTTCAAGGGTTTGGTGAAAACGTTTAAGTTTGTATTTTAGTTCTCTTTTATAGGCCTTCTTAGCGACAAAGAACTTATGTATCAAGGATTTGTCAAATGGATTTTTTTTCATGCCACATACTATTGCTCTCATATTACCTTTGAGGGTTTAACATGTCTCATCATACCATTTTCGTTTCTTTTTCAACTCTTTCTTATTACAACTAACTCGCTTTGAAGCCATTTCGTTATTTTTTGTCATAAGGGCTGTGAATTTGTCGACTGCCCTTTCAGTTACCTTTTCATTGTTTTCGAACGTTTCTAATCTGAACATCGAATAATATAGGTGCAGAGCCAACTGACTATGATCTGAATATTCATTCGCTGATTTAATGAAAAAATAAGCAACGTCTGAATAATATCGTGTGGTTTTGCTTTGGTTCATTAATTACTCTAGCGTATGATCATATTATTAATAAAGTTATTGTTCCATACGTTTCCCCCTATCTATAATATGAGTAATAGAGTTACCGTAACGAGCAATTAAATGATCAGAGTCTATACATATATCCCGAAACAGTCTAGGAATGAGTGTGTACATTGGTATTTAAAAGGAATCCTTGATTTAGTCTTCCCATATCATCTTAACACCAAACGCGTGGACATGTTGTTAATTTTTATACTATGACAATTAAGCTGCACACCAGTTCCCACACATACCTTGCATTCGTTGGGTTCTTTGAAGAACACAACTTATGATATTGGTTCCAGGTGGAACCAAAGCAGTGTGAAATCAAACTGTCTGGTTCTATGTTAGTATTTGGAGCTGTTTGGAGCTGTTTTGTTAGAGTGCATTTGTATAAGTATACGTCAATATGCGTGTAATATTCGTTGACACGGTGAGGTAGAAGCCCAACAAATATCAGATACATATACATACATGAAATATTCACCAGCAGCGGATGGTCGCACCAGTTCATACTCCTCCTCCGATAAAGAAGAATTCGTCGACGAAACTAGCGTCAGATTTTCTAAAGCGCCACCCATTGACGAGTTTAACTGAGTTGGTTTTGTGAAATTGAAGTCAGAGATAGAGGTGCAGTTTTCTGTATTCCATGAATTATGGCAAGTAGACCATGGCACAGGTGACGTGAATGATGCACACATATAAAACACTGCGTAGGCAATAACTGTGTTATAATACACCCCAACTAACGTTGCAACCAGAATTATCCCGTATCCGATGCCTGCAAGGGAAATGTAATCATTGCATCAGATAAATGAAAACATAAGAGGTTAACAGACTGAAATGCAAAAAGTTCCAAGCGTCAGATCAGCTTTGTGGATATGATATTATTGTCGATCATATCATAGATTTGTAATACTTTCCCTGTCTTGAAAAACAGTCACTTAGATATGGTATCCCTAACCCGTGAAGGGTTACAAAAACAATAGGGTGTATGGGAAGACATTCTCAAGTAGATAATATGACAAAATGTATGTTTCTCATCGTAAAACAGAAAACGGAGAAAATAAATGTGCGCCCAGCATACAGTGTGAATGTACGTGATGACACCCAGTAAAATGTGGTTGGTTCAAGATATTTGGCCACGAATCCTAATGCCACGTGGCAAGAAACGAAAACTGAATTATCTAGTCGATTTGCCGAAATAAATGATAATCAATTCGGCTTTTCGATGCTGAGAAAAATTAAGCAAAAACACAACGAGAATTTACATGTGCTCGCCGAACAAATTTTGGAAATAGCAACGGTCGCGTAAAGATATCAACACGGTGGGATCAACGCGGTTGAAGGCCAACTCGTAGGGTTTATATCGACGCTTTAAGAAGCGACAGCTTGAAAATGAAATTCATTAGTGACGCCCCGAGGACATTAAAATTGGCGGCAGAAATCGCCATGCGGGAAATTGGGATCCGACGTGTATTCAACCTACGAAAAGGGCGGGAAACTTACAACGAAAATGAACCAGAACCGATGGAAATCGATCATTTCAGAAACAAACGAAAGAGAACTGCCTGCAAAATATGCGAGCACGATAACCACACGACCCGTGAACATTGATCACGCCCGCGACAAGTACACACGTGGAAGAAGTAACCAAACCCCAAGAAGCGATCGAGTGTTGGACGTGCCGAGGTGACCATTTTGCTCGCGACTGCCCCTTTAAGACTGAAAACCAAAGCCACATAGCTTGCTGGGTTTTCGAAGGTAATATCACTTGGCTAGAAATTGCCCCTCTAAATCCGGAAACTCAAAGCAAAGGCAATGGAACCCGCCAGTAGCGCCACCTAGAGAAATCCGCCGAAATCAAGTCATTCGGTCACGTGACGCATCCCATAATGCACAGCATCACAGCCGGAAATATCCGACACTAAACAAACCACCGCAGCTATTGACCCCGCCCACATACGCAAAAAACTAGGGAATCATCTCATTGAAGCCACATATGAGAGGAAATTTAGTATCAACATTGTGGGGAACCCCAGCTCATGTTTAGTTAGAATAGGTAAATATAAATATCGCTCATTAGTGGATAGTGGCGCGGAAGTGTCATTGATTCACAAACGGGTCTATGACGCATTACAGTTTCGACCGAAACTAACAAGGGAACACATTAATCTTAGCTCCGTGAATGGGAAATCACAGGGTGTACTTGGTAGCGTTTAACTGACTTTCAGAATGGCGAAAATAAAATTAACTCATAAATTGTATGTAGTGAATGATATGACCCGGAATATGATCTTGGGGAGAGATTGGTTGACCTCTCGAAGGGTCAGACTGTATTATGATCTGGGATGCCTCAAGGTCAGTGACGTGTACGTCCCCTTAGCAGCAGATGCGCATATAGCTTCTCTTCTGAGATTAACCAGCAAAGTTAGTTTAAAGCCCCAAACATCAACTTTATGTATGGGAAAATCAAAAAACTTAGCTTCTCTTCACAAGTCGACACTAGTAGAGGTTGCCCTAATCGAGAAAGGCTACCTAGCATCAGAACCCGGTCTGGAAATTGGCAGCTCCATTTCTGGAGTGGGCAAGAGGAATAAGGTCCCAGCATTACTCATCAATAACACCAATAAAACGTTTCGCCTACGGCGAGGCAGTGTAATTGGCAAGGCGGTTGTGTGCGACCCCAAAACAACCATGAAATCAACTCTTTGTCACAAAGCTCCCGGTTCCCAACAACCCGTAATTATTGCGACAATGGCTATACTCATGGGCGCGCCGATCGAAACAGGGTAGACAACTCTAGGTCAACGCGCTCTACCGTCGAGAAAAGCTTGAATTTAGCTGAAGTTTCATGCCCAGAGCAATATCGAGAGACACTGATGAAGTTGTTGAAGTCCAACTCAGTCATTTTTGCTGAGAAGGACACTGAGCTAACTCAGACGAGCACAGTTAAAATGCACATTGACACGGGAAATCATCCCCCGATAAAACTTCACCCGTATCGCACCCCTTTGAATAAACGACCGTTGGTTGACACTGCCATAAATGACATGCTTGAAGCAGACATTATCAGGCCGAGTTCGAGCCCTTATTCGGCTCCAATCGTGTTGGCTGACAAGCGAGACGGCACGAAATGATTTTGCGTCGACTTCAGACAATTAAATTCCTTAACCAAACCTATGTCATACCCACTTCCGGTCATCGACGATATTTTGGCACTTCTTGGAAAGTCGAAATTCTTCACCGCTCTCGATCTCAAAAGTGGCTATTGGCAGTGCCAGGTCGCAGAAAAGGACAAACAAAAGACGGCATTCGCATGCCACCGAGGCCTCTTTGAATTCAACTCTATGCCTTTTGGGCTCCGAAATGCTGGCGGTGTTTTCTCCCAGCTTATGGCCCAAGTGTTATGTGGGATGGGTGATTACCCAATAATTGCGTACTTGGACAACGTCCTGATCTACAGCGAGTCCCTGGAATTACACTTGGAACATATCCAGAAAGTCTTTGACAAGTTGCGACAACATACACTGAAATTAAAATTAAAAAAGTGCCAATTCCTAAAACAAGAAACACATTTTACATTTGGGTTTTATAATTGATACCGACGGCGTCCGACCTGACCCCGACAAGGCCAAGGCCATCCAGTCGATTGTACCCCCAACATCAGTCAAGGAAGTCCGTTCTTTCATTGGCATGAGCAACTACTATCGCAGATTTGTCCCCTCATTTTCGGAGATCACTGAACCTTTGGTACAGCTTACGAAACAATATGCCAAATTCAAATGGGACCAAGTTTGCCAAATACAGCCACGCCCTATACATTGTATACTGATGCAAGCGACCTTTTCGTGGGTGCCTGTATGACCCAGTTGGGCTCAGATGGCATTGAAGAACCAATTTATTATCTCTCACACAAACTTAATGATACTCAAACCCGATGGCCAACTGTAGAGAAAGAGGCATATGCAATTCACTTCGCATTACAAAGGTTGGACCATTACCTTCATAACGCCACTTTCACAATAAAAACAGATCATAAACCATTGAAGTATATCTTGGAATCCCCCATGCAGAACAAGAAAATCCAACAGTTGGCTTTGGGCATAGCTGGATATAACTATAACATTGAGTACATAGCAGGCCCAGATAATCACTGCGCAGACATGCTCAGTCGAACGCCCCCTAATGCCTATACCGAACGGGGGAAGGCAGAAGTAGAGGTAGATATAAATGACAATAACCTTACAATCGCCGAGACACAGGCAGAAATAGCCGCCTTAAATTCGTCTAAATTTCAACCCAAAGGCTTCGCAAGCTGCGAGGTAACCCCGAAAGAACTGCCGAATAAAATTCAAATTGGTCAGGCCTACCAGCCTACTGACTACTGTTCAACAAGCCAGACTTCAACATGCTTGAGGAACAAAAGAAAGACCCAGAAATTTCGTCAGTTCTGAATTCCCTCGACAAAGGCGAGGACACCCGGGATGACAAACACTTGATGATTGACGGGGTGATCTATTACCTCTCGAGTGCTGACGCGGAACCGACCCCACGCCTTTGGGTGCCCACACATCTTCAAACCAACATAATCCAATAATACCATGATAATAATGACCACGTGGGAATAGACAAAACAAATCATGCGATTAGGTCGAAATATTTTTGGCCCATACTGTATAAGGAACTCAACTGCTACGTTGGCAAGTGCGTGACCTGCCAAGTCAGGTCTCTGCAAAAACAATCCCCTAAGATGCCAATAATGGATACACCCCCTTACCCTTTTGCTAAAATTGGTTTGGACCTGTCAGGCCCCTACCCCACGTCGTTATCGGGTAATCGCTACATTATCAGCTTCGTGGATTTATATAGCGGGTGGGCGGAAGCGTTTCCGGTCAAGGACAAATCGGCGGACAACGTTGTCCATCTCTTGATCGACGAAATCTTCCCGCGACATGGATGCCCACTAGAAATAATTAATTACATTGTCAGGGACTCCCATATAAAAATGTACATGGGTAAATCCACCCAGGTTTTTTGGGCCGAACCCCAGGTATAAATCTATCTACCAAGACATCCATCAACCATCAAGACCCCCAGAAACCTGGGTTTTACCATGATTTACCCACCTGAAACAGGATAAAAACCCTGGTATGGATAAGCCTGGGTGTAATTACCCAGGTGACCACACCCATGTGTACCATACCTGGGTGTTTCCCACCCAGGTGTACCCTGGTGTTTCCTACCTGGGTGTTTCCCCACCCAGGTGTACCATGGTGTTATTCACCCAGGTGTACCCTGTTTCCTACCTGGGTGTTTCCCACCCAGGTTACCTTGTTGTTATTCACCCAGGTGTACCCTGGTGTTTCCTACCTGGGTGTTTCCCACCCAGGTGTACGTAGGTGTTATTCACCCAGGTGTACCTGATGTTTCATACCTGGGTGTTGCCCATCCAGGTGTACCCTGATGTTTCCTATCTGGGTGTTCCCCACCCAGGTGTACCTTGATGTTTCCAACCCAGGTGTGCCTTGGTGTTTTCTTACGCCGGTGTACCTTGGTGTTTTCTTACCCAGGTGGATTTCCCATTGAGATGCACATGGGTTAGAAAACCCCAAGGTACACCCAGGTAAGGAAACACCAAGGTACACCTGGGCAGGAAAACACCAAGGTACACCTGGGTAAGAAAACACCAAGGTACACATGGGTAAGAAAACACCAAGGTACCACTGGGTGGGAAACACCAAGGTACACATGGGTAGGAAACACCAAGGAACACCTGGGTGAATAACACTGTAGAGAAAGTGAAATGATGAGGATGGCAATGAAGTAGATTTGGATGGGATGCAGGGGTATTGTTATCAATGGAGTTGTTTTAGTATAATAGAACATTAAGGAAACTGATTGTGCAGCAATACAAGTTTATTCAAGGACAACAAACTAACTAAAGATAAAATACATGTATAGAAACACATGTAATACATAAATATATAAACCATTAAACTGCATGGGTTAAAACTTTTAATACTCACAACAAGAGTTGGGTTAAAATTTTGATTAAAAAACACTTGCAAATTCCCTCTTCATACATGTATATGGTATGTTAGGCAAGTTACATGTACATGTAGTTGCAATGTATACCGGTACATGACATACCGGTGGACACAATAATCATTATTTTAGTTCCAATGTCATTTACCAGTATACATGTACATGTTGTACCTTGCAACTACATCTACAGTGAGGTAGTTTTGTCTCATTTAAACTTTCTAAATGGGTTTCTCCCTTTGAATGACATAAACTAATGTGAGTATACACATGAGCTGTGATGTGAAATACACACCGACAAAATTATTTCTTAGTCTAAGGACATGTTTCCTGTCATTATCTTACTGCTTACAAATATAGATTTGTAATAGTGTGCTGTAATGCTCCAGAAATAGTCATATTTTGTCCTGGTTCATAAGAACACATTATTTCTTAGTGTTAGAAGGACATGTTGCCTGTTATTATTTGACTCATAAACCCCCATATGTACATGTAAACAGAACATTTGGGAAAGAGACACACCATCTTTATCCTTTTTTATGTCAGCTGCAAATTAACAGATAGCAAAATATGCTATCAAAAATAGATTTCAGATGGTAGAGATTAAACAATCACATTAATTGCACCAACTCGAAACAGTTAACATACCCTGTAGAATACAGACTATGGTCAAGGAGGGTGTCACACACACCCCAACCCGCTTTGGTATGCGATATTCAGGCCATTTTCAGGTGGTATGCTATATACATACCCAATGTTATCTGGTACCAGGATTTCACACGGTAATATAACCAGCATTCATGATTCAGCAAAAAGGCTAGTATGCAGATATAATACCGGCAGCATAAAATTATACAAATTTTTAGTATTTTACAGCCTAAACAGAACCAAGTGATATATTTTTATCTAATTCAGTCTAATACCTCTTGATATGTTGATGTTTTGGATACAATTTCAGCAAATGTGAGAAAAATGTGAACTGGTATTCAGTATTCATGGGTGGTAGGTGGGGGGGGGGTAACACCCCCATAAAGGCCACTAACAATTGAATACACCAGTATGGAAGATGTCACCACCCCCACCCCCTGGCCCCAATACCAGTTAATGTATAAGGTTGAATCATGCGTACCAGTTACAAGTAAGAAAATATTGAATGAAAACTAATATTACACTAATAATATAGTTTTCATATACATGTACTAGTATTTGCTGAAGTTGTATCCATAACTTCTACATACCTAAAGATAATAGATTGAATAAAAGGCCGTCCGGCCACAGTGTCCCCCGAAAAAGTGGCTTCATTTGGGTATCAGCTTGTCTGAAAAAAATATCAAGGACCCTAAATCTGATACTACATTTCAGAACAATCCAACCAGTGTCCCATGAAATGGTGAATAATAAACTATCATACTAAATTTGATTCATATATGATCACACAAACTAAAATTATGATCCGGAAACCAGAAATTAACACGATTCTAAGTCGAAAAAGGGCCATAACTCTCGGAAATATGGGCGGAGCACACCCATATTCGATCTTGACCTGTATTTTGGTCTGATAAACTTACATACCACATTTGGTTCAGATATGATCACACAATCTGAAGTTATCATCAGGAAACCAGAAAATTACAAAATTCTAAGTAAAAAAAGGGCCATAACTCTCGCAAAAATGGGCAGAGCAAACCCATATTCGAACTTGATCTTTATTTTAGTCTGATAAACTCACATACCAAATTTGCTTTTGATCTAATAACCGAAACTAAAGTTATCATCTGGAAACCATTTCCGGACAGACGGACAGACGGACATGGCTATTTTTATAATAATAGTCCCCCGAAATTTTCAGGGGACAATTACATCATAAATGTCATTTGGGCTGGAAAATAGTAAAACAAAATTAATTTTGTGATAGAAAAGCTGCGAACCGGCCTTTTTGTTGAATCCTGAATACCGGGATACCGGTTAAACTGCGCAAATGAATCCCGACTACCAAATTAGCAAAGGGGTATGAATTATGCGTGCCACCCGAAAATTGTGCATCAATGTTTTCAATTTACTTCATTTACAAGTACATGTACCTGTACAAGTACATGTAGCTGATTCACCTAACAATTTTTTTATCTTTAAATATGTGAGATCCAAGCGGAAATCATGAGTACTGTGCATTAGTCCGAGAGTCTGATAACCTGGGTGTTTGGTTATTAAAGAGTGTACATTGTCTCAAAATTTGTAATCTTCATGCCAAGTTTATAGCGTGACAGTCAGGTCAGGTATAATTATAGCCACCCATTTACACACAAAATATCTCCACCAAAGCATCAGTACATGTATGCGTAAACTATAAATTGCATAAATATTGCATTTATTTGTGTATATTTTCATGGGTAATACATGTTATGTCTCGGGTAATTTATTTTGTATGAGGGTAATACTATTACCATACATGTATATAACTGACTGAATTAATGTGTTGTAAAACACAATCGATTCTTTCAAACCTAGGACCATTTAAACACAATCAATTGAACCTTGGACCATTTGAACCTTCAAAATATTGATCTTCCTGACAATCGAACCCATCGAACTACATGTACTAGTAATGAACACTCTGACTAATGCACTGTACATGATTGAGTTATGTGACCTCAGGAATTGGTCTAAGTAATTTTTCTCCTTTACTAGTAAATGTCATTTAAATTGTTCCAATTGTATCGACACTGATTTTTTGTTTTCATCCAAATTGCAACGAAGAACTATACACATGTACCGTCCAAGAGGCCCCCATTTGCAATGAGGCCGCAATAATAATAGTCTTCCAAGTTGTAATCTTTATACCCAGTTTATAGTGACAGTTACATGTAGGTAACATAGTAGACACCCAATTATACACAAAATATCTTCCCCGAAGCATATATCAGTACATCTACATACACAGGCCCCTGGTAAAAAAAACTGAAATACCAATATAGACTATACGGTGAGTATACCAGTCACTGGTATAGTCCATATTGGTATTATTGAATTTTTCTCCAGGGGCTTGTGAGTAGATGTATTCATAAAATATCAATTGGATAAAATATTCATTGTGTACATGTATATCGACAATACATGTTATGTCTCAAGTAAATAACTTTGTATGACAGTAATTAATACTCTCAACCCGGGTACCATTGAACCTTTGGACTATCGAACCCTCAAACTATTGTACTTCTTGACAATCGAACCCATCGGACTACTAGTAAGGACCACTCGGTCTAACGCACTGTCATTGAATCATCATAAATATGATTGAGGTACATGTAATAATGTACATAATTGCGGTAATCGTTCTGTGACCCTATGAATTGCTCCAAGCTATATTTCTGCTTTAAATTTCAATCAAATTGTCCCCATTGTATGGACTTATCGAGTTTTTGTTTTCATCCAAAAAGCCAAATTGCATTGAGAAACTATACACATGTAAATGTATTAAGAGACCTCCATTTGCAATGAGTTAGGCAGTGATGCGGTGTGCAACTACACCAATTCTATAAACTAAACCCACAAAGTGACATATCATGGTCTATCCCCAAATAGAACATATGGTACATGTACATGATAAGTACTGTAAAGAATTATCTGGCTGAAAGGCGGTCATGAGAAAAATTAATGCGGTGTACCGTGGTTGAAACACTGCAGTAATTCACTTGGTTACAACAAAAATATTACTGCAGTAAGATTTAATACCAGCAGATACTGCATTAGTGTTGCAATGGCTTGGGTTTTTCATAATTGACTAATCGACAGTAAAAAATCAAGTCGAAGTAGACTAATCGACAACACACATTTCCATAGAAAACTTCTAATTTACTATGTGGTTATTGAGTTAAAATCACTGAGAGATAACTGAAGTTGCCATTTTTTGTGGGACTGTAATGATTCATAGCGAATTCATGCATTGTATTGGGATACATTATCAATGATACGCATATCATGATATGATGTGTATTGCGATACAGGAAATCAAGAAATTTTTTAAGATGGGAATGTGTAAATTTAGAGCAAAACCTGCAATT
Organism: Siphonodentalium dalli; assembly: GCA_032622095.1. Taxonomy (NCBI): domain Eukaryota; kingdom Metazoa; phylum Mollusca; class Scaphopoda; order Gadilida; family Siphonodentaliidae; genus Siphonodentalium; species Siphonodentalium dalli. The sequence goes on along the minus strand of CP136064.1, from coordinate 136,992,726 downwards.
TTCAAAGTTTAAATGTCTATTAGGCGACACCAATTTTTAAGTCTGGTTTACAAACATGTGGGCTGATGTGGGGAGAAAAAAGTAGATGCAGGAGGGGAAAAAATAAAAATAAAAGTAAATCTTTAAATTTTACATAAATTTTACAAAATTTTTGAAAAAACAATTTTCGAATGAAATTCTGAAACAAACAAGACATTTCTTGTCATGAAATACATGAAAATATGTATCTGTAAATGATCATAAGCAGAACCGGATGCGACAGCACATGAAAATCAGTACGCGTGTAAATTCTTTTGGGACAAAAAAAAATTAAAAACATTTCATGAAATAGAAAAAAAGGTGTAGGCGGTGTTCGTAAACCGGACTTAAAAATTGGTGTCGCCTTATGTGTATTTAACTCATATAGCTAACTATTAAAGGTGCTCAATCAGATTCGATGGTCCCCATATAATCAGATTACAAAAACATTTTTTTAGAAATGCTGCTTCAGTTATCAGAATCGATTAATTGCCCAAAAATAATGCTAACCACTGTCAACTACATGTATAGTATAAAATGGCCCGATACGTTATATTTATCAACATGCTGTTCGACGAAGTTTGGCCTTATTATCAACACAAAGCCATCAATTTATGCAAATTATCAATACGAATGGATATACTTAATTTGTTCAGTTTTTTCAGTTATTTATATATTATATATCATATGGTTGCTGAAAACTCATGATGTTTTTAAAATTTGTATACAAATCTTACACAATAAATTTATCTTGAATTAGAGTATCTTGCTTTGTTGAATATGTCTTCTCATGGGTTATCTAAGTACCTTAAGCTCTGGTTATCAGAAATTAGTTCCAAACCGTCTTGTTGGTGTGCACCCTCATATACTAAATAAAGATTTAATGCTGCACGGACAGAAACTATGAATATTGAAGCAGTCTAAAAAATAGTAATATCTTAATTTTGTTTCTGCTGCTCTTATTTTATTAAACAAAGAAAATTACACATATTGTACACTCCTATCTAATTGACACTGTGAGCCACTAGTCTTGAGCAATATGAAATAACAAAATATTTTCAATGATACAGTTCTATTCTTTATTTACCTCTTAAAATGGGCATGGGTCCTGACACAAGTTACAGTTCAGCCACTTTTGGCACAAGCATTCATATTCGCATTCATGCGAGGTGTTATTGTAATTGCAAATAAAGAATAATTAGGTTTTTCTTTTATAGGGAATGTCATATACAAGAAGTAAAATCTTAACATTCCTCAAGTTGACTACTCATTGGCAAAATTTAATGTCCAGTTATCAAAGGGTTAGAGCGTGTCAACAGGGAAAAAGCTAATTAGTGTTATATGTATAACGCGGTGATATCCGACAGTTTCATTGCCTTCGCAGTTGACAAACTATATATCAGGGCTGTTTACCGATTACATTTGTTTATCTCGGGCTTAATGAATTGTGGGGCATCGATCTCCAGATAGTATCCGGATTGTATAACCCGGACATGTCAATAAGAAATGATAGTTTGTTCAGGAACATTTGCAGATATCGTAGATATGGTGTCAAATTAATCGCACCCCTAAAATTCATCAAGAGTCGTGAGTTATATTGGCCATATTGACGAGTGCCAATTAACTCTAGCAATTCCTAGGGTGGGTGAAGATACTCGGATACTTCGTAGCAAGGTACATACGGAGAAGGTAACTCCATTCCAGTCAACGAGTTCGGGACCAGGATGATGAACCAACTAAATCCATGCTGGACGTTCCAGAAAACCCATTCGACTCAGTAAAGAATTCAATCATGACACTCCAAATTCAAATCAAATTAAATTAAATTATATTATTACAAACCCTAATAAGTTTGGGAGGCCCTTTTCACATTTATTATTTATTTGCGCTTAAGCGCAAATACCTAACATTCCCTTACTTCCCTCTGATTGTGAATGATTGAGTCCATCTCATAGTATATTATTATGGGCCCATAGTAATAGCCACATACAGACTCGAAGTTGAAGAAAAAACATATTTACATATGCATATCAGCATCTCTGTCCCTGGTGTCCCAAGAATTAGTGCCTCACTCCCAGAGCTCTAGTATATGTTATTAAAGGGACATCTCCTGCACAAATATATATATATATATATAATTTTCATGGCCATAAAAAAGGAATTAGGGGTTACCGGGAGCTTGCTTCCTTCATATGGTGTACTTATTGACTTGAAATAGGGGAGAAAAAAAACCTATTTTCATATTATCAGCATCCCTGTCTCCAAGTATTTGTGTCTCCATCCCAGAGATCTAGTATATTTTATAAATGAGACATTTCCTGCACAGATCTATATCTTTTTCATGGTCATAAAAGGGATATAGGGGTTAATGGGAGATTGCTTCCCTCATATGGTGGGTTTATATAGACTTGAGAGATGTGTTTAGGCCTGTGCCATTTAAAATTAATTCAGGGGGGAATCAATGAATATTAATTTTTATTTGCGCTTAAGCGCAAATATCTATTTGCGCTTAAGCACAAATGATTTGCACTTAAGCATAAATTATTTGCGCTTAAGCCCAAATTATTTACTCTTAAGCATATATATTTGCGCTTAAGCACAAATGATAGAGGTTATTTGTGCTTAAGTGCAATAAGCGCAAATATTTGCTCTTAAGCACAAATATATTGCGCTTAAGCGTAAATAAATAATAAATGTGAAAAGGGACTCCCATAAATAATCACGATCATGAAGAGAAATTATCGCCAGCCGTTGCCAAAAAAAAAAAATATATATATATTGACAGGAAACACGTGGAATGCTGGGAACAGGAAAGGATCCAGGGCTCTTTTGATACCTGTTACAGGTTTGGGCGCCCAAACTCTGGTGGCCTAAATGTCCCCAAATTGCAAGTGGATAGTTTTATTAAAGCTGAATTTTCTATATTTTGAAGGAAATCTTCTATTATATTCAACAACATGCAATGCAAATCATCAATATACAGTTGATATAGAGCCTTTATTTGCTTAATCAAGTGTCCAGTGAGAAATATTTTAAACCTTTCATGACTGGGGCTTCTTGAAATTTTGCTAAAATCCTGTGCCAATGCATTGTCTATCTCATATATATTTTGAAGACCTCTGTATGTTTGTCTGTATGTTTGTTTGTCATTTATACAAATCTACAATTCTCGACCGATCGGGACGAAACTTGGTACGTGTGTGTAGTTTGACCAGGCGGTGGACGTTGTCGTATTGGCGAGCCCGTGCAGCGCATGCGCAGACGAGATCTCGGAAACGGGTGGAGCTATCGACTTGAAATTTGGTATGTGAATGTATCTTGCCCCGGATACGAATTTTGTCGCCGAGCCCGTGCGACGCCAGCTTCGCGCATGCGCAGACGAGATCTCGGAAACGGGTGGAGCTATCGACTTGAAATTTGGTATGTGAATGTATCTTGCCCCGGATACGAATTTTATCGGGTCGCCGAGCCCGTGTGACGCCAGCTTCGCGCATGCGCAGGCGAGATCTCAGAAACAGGTGGAGCTATCGACTTTAAATTTGCTATGTGAATGTATCTTGCCCCGGATACGAATTTTATCGGTTGAAATTTGGTTTTTGGATAGCCCGGACAACGTCGGGCTCATCGGCTAGTCTATACTATATATTTTGAGACTTCGTATATATATGTGTGTGTGTGTGTGTGGGTACTTCATAGAATCCAAAACGCGTGTACATATTGAGCTCAAACTTCCTATGTAAGTGTAAAATCCCACCGACACGACCGTGGTCGCGATTTAGAGAAGCTCAGAGCACCCGTTCTCCAATCTCAAATCACCGCAAAGGCACGGCGTGGGTTAATCAAGTGATTATTTAATGAGCGTTTGTTTTTGACGCATCTCTATAAAGAGCGTCTCTTTCCCATTCAACGTTATTGGCATCTGCAGAGTTATACGGGAACATTGAGTGCATGCCTATGCGGGGAGATTTATTGGAGCTCTTACAACATCATTGTTAGTATGTATGACACTTAGGTCAGGGCTTAGGGGGGGTAGTTATAGGCATAATGCTTCTCAGAAATCCCGGTTACAAACCAACACTCACAATTTCGTATTTACGCAAACGTTATCGCTCGAAATTTATTCCCTGCGAGCACGGAGGGCGCGCTTTGTTTTTACAGTATATACCTTTGGTACCGTGTATATACCGAAATCATCCCAGATAATCACGAATATAGCAACAGATTTCTCCCCAGATACCGTTATAAAGCTACTGGAATCTGCCAATCTACTCATAGAATCGAAAACGCGTGTAGGAACGGGCATCCCCACGGCAATGTCGGCTTATAAGACATCTTTACTACACATGACAGCCGATGGACAATTGGTCTCTATATATGTACCAAAATTACGCCGCGTTGGTGACTGGGAAATTCCAGGGAATGCCGATTGAGCTCAAACTTGCTACCTACGGGAAGTGTCATATATATACCGGTATGAGTGTGTCCTTTATAGACTCGAACCGATTGAGCTCAAACTTGCTAAATATTGACTGGGAAATTCCAGGGAATGCCGATTGAGCTCAAACTTGCTACCTACGGGAAGTGTCATATATATGTGTGTGTCCTTTATAGACTCGAACCGATTGAGATCAAACTTGCTAAATACGGGAAGTGTCATGGACGGGTTCATTGAAAAACAAAATTAAAAAGGCACAATTAACTCCTTGAAAAACAAAAACAAATCTGGTAAAATCTAAAAACAAAATATTCAATTAAAAAAGCACAATTAACTCATTGAAAAACAAAAAATAAATTGTCATGTTTCTGACTATTGCCGAAATTTGCTGCACAAGTGTCTCGAAACCTGTTGCAATTGCTTTTTCGAACAAAGCCATGGGACGAATGCCGCCAGTGGCGGGCTAACCTGCTAGTACTATATATTTTGAGACTTCGTATATATATATGTGTACTTCATAGAATCGAAAACGGTTCGCTCGATTGAGTTCAAACTTCCCATCTAAATGTAAAAACCCACGGGAATCGTCGGCGCGGCGTTTTGAAGAAGCTCAGAGCACGCGTTCTCCACTCTCAAAATCACTGCAAAGGCATGGCGTGGGTTAATCGCGTTAATAGTTAAAGAGCGTCAGTTTTCCGAAGTGTCTATATAAAGAGCGTCGTTTTCGCTATCTACTTATCTGTATGACGGGCAATTCAATGCAATGTTATCGCGTTTGTTTTCAATGCAATACCGGATTCGACATCATGCTTATGTGAGTCGTTTCCGGGAATCAGTGTTAAAAAAAAGGAAAACAATGAATGCGTTGTCTGTCGTTCCTAGGAGGGGGGGGGGGATTTCATCGAGTTCTATTGACCATCTCGTAAGGGTGGACAACCTCTGTCAGGGGCTGCTCAATGGCCACGGGGAGTTAAATAACGGGGAAGTTTAGGACGGGTACCATGAATTAACTCATTGAAAAACAAAGAATGCGTTGTCTGTCGTTCCTAGGAAGGGGGGATTTTTCATAAAAAAAACAATTAAATTATAAAAAAGAATTTAATTAAATTAATAATTAAATAAATATTAAAAAATTCAAATAAACATAAATTAAATTTAAAAAACATTAAATTAATATTAAAAACATAAATTAAATTTAAAAAACATTAAATTAATATTAAGATATATTTAAAAAAATATAAATAAAAACAAAATAATTAAAAAAATGTCATGTTTCGAACAAACGCCGCCGGTGGCGGGCTAACCTGCTAGTCTTATATAAATGAGAGTCTCCCATCTAAGGAGCCTCGCATATATAATATAATACATTGGCCTTTATCTTGACCTTGTAAGCCAGTGCATTTTCTTATGCGGGATCTTTAATGCTGCACCTAAGGGAGGGGGCGACCCCCTCCCATACCTACCCCCATCTCGGGCCTACGGCCCTAGGGCTAGGGATATGCCTTTGGCATATCATGGTCTCAAAACAGGTGTCCCCGAAAAATCCCTGGATCCATCCCTGGCTGGGAATAATCTATAGGCCTATAGTCGAGCGATGTGCCAGCGTCGCATTCGAATTGTCATGTCAGTATAGACCTAGATAGGCCTATATCGTATAGTAGTTCAATGAGTTGTTCACTAAGTCTATAACATGTCACTAACGGTATGTGCACGTGTACATACGCACAATGAATTTCGTGGTTTTTATCTAACACTAATAAGTAGATCGTGCCATGAATCTCTACTTTGTCTACGGCCGTTAGACAGAGTAGAGATTAATGGCATGATCTAACTTATAAGTACCCGGGGCAGTATATTTCAGTCGGGATGATTATTATGGCATATACCCCAGCCTACAGTTGGGATATCTGTAATGGTCAGCAAGCCCGGTCACAGTATATATAGGCTTACTTATGTAGGCTATATAGCTCTGGCCACCCTGCATGTCACGTCGGGGGATCGCAGACCCTGCATCTATATGGGTCGGAAAATCATGCATGCATGCATGGCGACACCCTTGGCAATATAGCAGCTAGGTAGCCCATATATACATAGGCATATAGGCCATCGTGTGCGTATATAATTTAGCTTTATTATGCCTTTATATTTGCATCTGCACACTAACTTGTAAATAAGGTACATAACTATATATACCGGTACATGTACATGTATGATAATTTTGTCACGCTCACGGAAGCAATTAAGCGCCTTTGAAACAATGGGCACTATAATGTAGACCTACTGATTCCGTGCTTTCATTTCTCTGATATAAAAAGACGTGGTTTTAGAAAATATGAATTATATTAATATCACAAGACCTTTCAATATAAGCCTAGGCCCCTATGGTCATCGCATCAGGCGTCAGCCCATTTGTTTGTTGGTTTAACTGTCTTCGCGGAATCATTTTATAGGTAGGCTATACAGTCCTCATCAATATACAATCATGGAACTGCGAGCGGACGATAGGCCTACATGCAAAGCATGGATGAGGATTCGAAAAATTGCAAAACTTGTATCTGCACATTCATAGCTAGGGAGTCTATTTACTGCATTAATTTACGTAGGGCTGGATGTAGGCCTACATATACCGGTATATAGCTACCTCAGTCCCCTATAGATACAGCACGCATTTTATAATCACATTGCACGCATTTATAAGCAGCAATATCTGCCAGCCTGAGTATATTGCCTTAATATCGGCATGGGGACTATATGCATATGTATATTATTTTTTAATTATATATGGCGATTATATATGAGCTACACATATGCATATATGTAGTCCTATGACGATCGAGATACACCCATCTGCACGAAGTCAAGTTTGTATATTGCCTGTCGCTACATGCTTTCATGTATATAACTATGACACATGCAATAGTGTAGCATTTAGTAACTTTTTTTGAGTTTGATATATATAAGGCATATTAACTTGTTTATATATATATAACATTTTGTAGGTGCTTAAATTTAGAAGGCACACATTGCAATTTTATTTAGTAAAACAAATTTTCTCGTTCTCAAAACTAGGAAATAAGCTGGAATTTTATAACCGGCTTGTGCAATACGTCACAAATTTTGCGTACACATGGAGCTGAAAATTTCACACGAATTTTTAGAAACTGTTATTATAAAATTGACGATATTAACCACAGAGGCGATGAACGCATACTGACTGGGTGGCAGCTTGTTTCCAACCAACCAAAGAATGTCCACGATGGGTGAGCATGTGTTATTATAGCTCGATGGTGGTGATATTAGACTCATAAATTTGAACCTAATTAAGTCACATAATTTCGTCGTACTTTTGATAATAATACTATCATGTATCATGATTTTTGTAAGTTTGTCAGTTTGTGATTGAAGGTGAACATTTGACTTGTGAAATTGTGTTTCATGATAAAGAATTAAAGTATTAAAAATAAAGGCAAAATATTTGAAATTGTGATATTGTTTGTGCTATAGTAACGTATTAGTATGTATACAGAGTTCGCTGAGTTTACCAAATTGTCTGAGTTTTGTGATCTGATCTGAATCTGAGATCTCGCTATGCATTTCTAACTGTCTCCTCCCCTTGTAATAATCGATGCATACATGTTATCGCTGCAGTGAATTGATCTGGGCGAACTATCACGTCGAGCTGAAGAGGTCACATTGCTGGATCAAACAAGCCGCGCATGCGTCGAGTTTGATCCAGCGATCTGACCTCTTCAACGAGACGTGATGCGAAGCCCAGATCAATCCATTGCAGCGATGACAGGTTTATTATATGACATGATTTTTATTTAAAAAGCACAATTAATTATGAAATGAAACCACATGTAGGCCAATAGTAACAAGGATAAAGAAGGAACCATTGTTGTATAATAAATCGTCCGGCTTTTTTACGGACATGTGCAGTATGCGAGATAGAGAAAGGTGGTATGACATCGGATCGAACTGTACATACAATGTAGTTGATCAGCAAATGATCGCTATACAGTAGCGGTATTTGGGAAAGAAAAACGATAGTCATATACTCTCGGGCTCCAAAGAAAAGTGCAGGCCCAAATAATAGTGCAGGGGGGGAATTCCATTGAAAGTTAATAAAAGTACAGACTCAAATAATAGTGCAGGGGGAACTCTGCAGCAAAACATCAACTGTGCGTGGTTAACCAAATTATTATTATAGCAGTTTTAAGTATAGGAGTCAACATAGTATGTATCATGTGGTGTTTTGGTATGCCACATACTTGAATATGTACATGCAAAAGTTATCAGTAAAGCTCATCATTTTAACATTAGAATCATATAGAAATCTTGAGTTTGTGCTGATTTAAATTTTCATAGAATCAAAATTAATAAACGTGCAGACCCAAATAAGCACTGTGCAGGGGGAAATTTCCCAAGAAAATAATAAACGTTCCAAATTTTCCTCAACTCATTTTCTTTTCAATTTAAAATATGAGAATATGCGACTGGAAGGTAGCGATCAGAATAAGCCGTTGTTTTAAAGATAGTTAACAAGTAACAAGTCATTTGTTTGTCATTGTATGAAGCTGGTTTACGTACCGTACATAGCCTTAGGACATGACCCAACTTCCAGTCCTGGTACTAGTACCATCTGACACCCAGAACAAAAAGTTTGCTTTCCAATCGATATATGAGACTTTCTCAATAATGTCTTCATCAAGTTTGAAAACTGGCCAGGTCCGCCTAATTTGGTCATTTGTTGAACTTATATTATCTGAACATTTCCAATGTCAATGGGCTTTAAATTATTTAAATTTCTGAGACAAAAATTTTAGACAGATAATCCCATTTATAAAATTGAGATTATCATATTATAGATCAAGATATCTATATTCTTGCAGGATCTGTGTAGCAGGGATAAAGAAGCCTTCAATCCTTCATAAAATGGGCTGGATTTTATCTGCTTCAATTGATGCCCACGGATTGCAACGAATGATGCCCATTGGTTGCCATTTTAGTAAGTAAGGTAAAAAAGTATATATCTGTTTAATTTGGATAACAATAGCTAGATGTTACTCCATCAGTCATTCAATCCACAGCTGATCATATTTGGCAGTCTAATGCCAAGACAATCCTATACCCAGAAATGACATAACTTCTCCAAGATAGTACAGGTGGTACAAAACCACATTCTGCTCACTCAATGATTCTTTCAAAGGTTCATACCATATTATACACACAGCCACAGAGATAATGAAAATAAATATTTTAGGTTGGGTTCGTAATGTAATACTTTCGACTATACGTATGTAAGTATGGATAATCTTAGCTGGGGTCAGTGTCCTGGCCTGATGTTGGGAACAACAACTCTCAGGTGAATGATTTAGATCATTGCCTCTGGGGTTCACTGCTTTCATCAAAACAAGTTATTAATTGTCCATCTGTTGTTGACGGAATTATCCATATGTTGTTGATGGAATTGTCCATCTGGTGTTGATGGAAGCGGCGCACACGTGTTCCAATCAAATCACGACATCTTGAGTTCAGGACGTTTTCCTCTCAGCCCATATATACCAGACAGAGCCAAGATCTCTGACTTGACTGACTCTTGTTTCTGAACGCACACTTGATACTAACGTGCAGCGTGAGAAGATGTTGTTGTATTATTCTCCGTGGCCACCTGATGGGGTGCACTTGTATATAGTTGTACAATAAATGTCATCAATGTGTTTCCAAGAATTCCAATTTAATGGTTAGAACCTGTGGGACCAGTAGCTCGAGGAAGTGGTACACTAAGGGTGGAACCCCCCTTTCAATGCTTATGTCTGATGAAAAGTTTAATATTTGGTATATGAGCTTATTAGTTAGGGGCACAGGTTAAGGTAAAATATGGGTGAGGTCCTCAAATTTTTACTGGAGTTATGATCCTTGTCAACATAGAATAATAGAATTTGTTGATTATAATGGTTTCCGATGATAACTTTAGTTACAGTTATCGAATTGCTTTAAAATTTGGCATATGAATGACTCACATAAAAATACAAGTCATGTTTGAACTTTGGTTTGGTCCACCCATTTTTCCCCTGAGTTGTGGCCCTTGTCGACTTAGATATTTTCATCAATATGTTCAAATAACCAGATGACAGTCGAATCCTTTGTTTGGTTTTGATAAGATTCTGGACAGAAAATGCTCTTTCACAGTCTATCGTTGATACTGGAACAGTATATAAAATTTCAGCAAATAAACATACTGCGGGGAATAAATCCTTGTGAGTCAGCATACTGAACACGGTCGTCGATGTCATTTAAAGTCTTTTTCTTTCCTCAAACAGACCTGAATAGTTCAATTTCACTTGAAAGTTTCTTTTTTCATCTGCCTGGTCAATGTCACAACCATTCATTCTTTGTTGTAATTTTAATAGTGACTTTGAATGTTTTTGCATCTGTTTGTCAGAACAAAGAGGGTCAAACTGGTTAACACATCGGCATCTTCATCGCTATGAAATCAACACAATGCACACCTATTACTAATTGCTCGAAGCACATCGGGTCGTATAACAGACATGGGTTTTATATACTGGTATATAGATTGGATCAGTTCTGTTGAGTATATGAGATGGCACCATAAATGTCTGGATTTAGGTATATTCTCACTTTAAATAATAAATAGATTGTTGTATATTATTTTCAACATAGCATATCAACATCATGACCAAAGTTGTTTGTACTTTACATAATTTCATGCTAAAATAATTTATTTGCCCTTAATATCCTTTCAGAATGGTGTATAAACATGCGGTTAGAGTTCTAGGCACGAAATAGATGTTTTGGGACTGCTAGCTGTAACATGTAAGTGATTATTCCTAGTTTCAAACACAATTAAAGCAGACATTCATGACAAACATTGGTGGATTTTATTAATTTCTGCCGGCCAGCAATGGGCGCCAGAACTCTGGAAGGCCAAATGTCCAGAAATTCCTAGCGGAGATTATTTATTTTAGCTGAATAATTATGAATTATAATAATAATAATAATAACTAGAGGTCAGATTCCATGGAATCAGATATACTTCCATGGTATTCCATCCCATCCCATGTGAGTGTTATGCGTATATGTGTGTTCCTCTTCGTGCGAATGCATATGGGTGCCTTACGATCCGATGGTGCACTTGCATTGACATTTCTAAATTTAATATATATTTTGGTACTTCTGTCTGTCTGTTTGTTTGTCTGTCAGCTATGGCGGGAAAACTGCTGGATGGATTTTTGACGAAATCTGAAAAATGTGGGTACTTTTGTCCAGGAAGTGTTTTGGACGGGTCGAATCGTGACCCCCGACCTGACATTGGTCTTCAAAAAGGTCAATCGAAGGTCAAATCGGGTAAAACAGACGGATTTCCACGAAATTCGATACCTAGGAGTACTTTTGTCCGGGGAGTCTTTTGGGCGGGTCAAGTCGTGACCCCGACTTGACATTGACCTTCGAAATGATCAGTTCAAGGTCAAATCTGGTAATACGAACGGATTTCGACGAAATTTGATACCTAGGAAAACGTTTGTCCGGGGAGTGTTTTGGACAGGTCAAATCGTGACAATAGGTTAATTTTACAGTAGAGCGGACATACCTATATAGTATATCGGTGAGCATATTCATGCATTTGCCTTGCTTCTTGATAAGTCAGTTTGAATTTGCGTCATGAATAGAGGGTTTTTAATTTGAGTAATATATATCACCCGTTACAACGTTATACGCTTCAAGGGTTAAACCGTTCAATATAAATTATTAAGAAGTGTACTAATCTTGCGTTTAGATACTACTTATCACATCCACTCAACGAAAAGTTTTTATCTCAATATACGATTTTCGGAGTAATTTTCCCCATTTGATCTTCGGTGGAATTTTCCAAATCTGAACCCACCCGACACAAACACTCCCTTGAGCAGGTTGCGTTTATAGTAGAGAGGTTAAATTTTGGAGGCATACCTACAGTATACCGGCTTAGGTACCACCGCATTAAACTCGCTCCTAGATTAGCCCGTTTGGATTTGGGGCTAAAAATCGGCTAGTGATAGACTACAGAAGGATACATATTTATGATATATAGCGTTGTCACGAGTAAACCGTTCCATCTAAAAATTAGAAAATCGCCCTCTGGATGCGCGTGAACACTAGCCATCAGATGTACTTGTAAAAAAAAAATTATCTCGATGTTTGAATTTTCCCCCCTTTGCAATTTTCGTGGAATTTTCCTCAAGTCTCAACCCACACTGACACGCATTCTCCGTTGGGCATGTTACATTTATAGTATAGCCGTCAAACTTCTGGGACGTACATAAAGTATGTCAATGTTCATGCTACGACATTATCTTGCTCTTTAACAAGCCGGTTTGGATTTGGTGGGAAAAGTAGTTGCAATAATTCCGTACACCGTAACGCAGAAAGTACTGGGTAAAAACATTTTTAAGCGGTATATTCGAGTCCGAATCTCTCGTCCAATTCGGAATATGCAATAACAAATTTTGAGCTGTGTACTTATAAAAAAAAACAAAAAACCTTGGTTTATTCATCCTGGTGTATAGTGTGTCCATTTTTATGACCAACTTCACTCGTGGAATGCGCATACCTTAATAGACTACTTTCGTTGAGAATTTTTTTTTTTCGAAAAATTTGCCCCTACCCAAATGTAAAAATATATGACCGACCCTGTCCAGTTTTTGTTTTCGCAATGAACTGACAACTACCAAGAGGACTGGGAAAACCGAATTCGGTTATCTACAATGATACAAAAGAACAGCTGAGTACAACCAATTTGAGGTTTGCCTATTTATGGGCGGTAACTCCTCAGGAAAAGCTCGGACACAAGTTTTGATGCCGTTGGTCTGTAGTGCATATCGAGTTGTGCATACGGTCCAATTTTCGATGCTCTGCTCCTTATAATTTCCGAGATAATAAACTGACATGTTTTCGTATAAAGGGAGATAACTCTGCGAAGAAAGCGCGGACAATATTCGTCATGCGTCTAAGGCACAGAACTCATTAACCCCAACATAAGTACCAACTTTCGGTTCGATACACCCCATATGTTCAGATATTAAGGCGTTGCAAAAGTGTCGAGTATAATAATAATAATAGTGAAAAATATTTTTATTTTTTTATTTCATTCTGTGGCGAAGCGCTCTGGCGACATCGCGATACCTTCATTTTCAGTATCCCTTAGATGCCTACGTTCCCTAGAGATTTCACGGTCCTCCAATTAGTTTCTGAGTATTTTCAATAAAACGGAAAACGGCCCCAATAGAAAAACAATATACTTCCTTGGTTACACCATGGCAGTATAATAATAGAGAAAATATTGAGATGAAAGAATCGCAGTTTAGTATCACAAAATATTCAGTTGTGTGACCATATGTTATCCTGGCTTTTGTATTTTCATCTGAAGTGTATGTGAGTGACCCCTCCCCTGCCTCGAAACTGTGTGACGTAATAAGCACATTGTCAACCTGGGCTCAAAATGCGAAATTTGAGGGCCCGTAACTTCGTTATTTACCAACGGATTTAAAAACTGTTTTCAGTTTTGTGATCTGCTGCTCTCAGAGATGCGATGGTATGGATTTCATCTGATTCAGAGACGAATAACATTTTTGAAATTGACAAGCATATATGTGCCCAATTTGAAACTTTAAGGGACCAAATCTCCGACATTTTTCAACGGATTAACGATCTGTTTTCAGTTTCCTAATCAGCTTGTATGGTAGATGTTATATTCCAAGTTTCATCTGATTCTGATACCAAAACAAATTTGGGACCTGGGACCACCCCCTCCCCAAACCCACAATACTGAACCGAACCTGGCAGATTTTGGCGCACCACTTGCGCTCTTTATTCCGGTCACACCAGCGTGTGATACGGCTTTTAATGTCGTATACTTTCAGAGGATTTGCGTCGTTAGCAGATCAGCGCAAAAACGCGAATTTCCAGGACCAACAACTCTGGTGTTTCTAATCGGATTTCAAAATTTCGTTTTGCTGTATGATCAACTTCACTCATGGAATGCGCATACCTTAATAGACTACTTTCGTTAAGAATTTTTTTTGTTTTCGAAAAATTTGCCCCTACCCCAATGTAAAAAATATATGACCGACCCTGTCCAGTTTTTGTTTTCGCAATGAACTGACAACTACCAAGAGGACTGCGAAAACCGAATTCGGTTATCTACAATGATACAAAAGAACAGCTGAGTACAACCAATTTGAGGTTTGCCTATTTATGGGCGGTAACTCCTCAGGAAAAGCTCGGACACAAGTTTTGATGCCGTTGGTCTGTAGGGCATATCGAGTTGTGCATACGGTCCAATTTTCGATGCTCTGCTCCTTATAATTTCCGAGATAATAAACTGACATGTTTTCGTATAAAGGGAGATAACTCTGCGAAGAAAGCGCGGACAATATTCGTCATGCGTCTAAGGCACAGAACTCATTAACCACAACATAAGTACCAACTTTCGGTTCGATACACCCCATATGTTCAGATATTAAGGCGTTGCAAAAGTGTCGAGTATAATAATAATAATAATAGTGAAAAATATATATTTTTTTAATTTCATTCCGTGGCGAAGCGCTCTGGCGACATCGCGATACCTTCATTTTCAGTATCCCTTAGATGCCTACGTTCCCTAGAGATTTCACGGTCCTACTCCAATTATTTTCTGAGTATTTTCAATAAAACGGAAAACGGCCCCAATAGAAAAACAATATACTTCCTTGGTTAGACCATGGAAGTATAATAATAGAGAAAATATTGAGATGAAAGAATCGCAGTTTAGTAACACAAAATATTCAGTTGTGTGACCATATGTTATCCTGGCTTTTGTATTTTCATCTGAATTGTATGTGAGTGACCCCTCCCCTGCCTCGAAACTGTGTGACGGGATAAGCACATTGTCAACCTGGGCTCAAAATGCGAAATTTGAGGGCCCGTAGCTTCGTTATTTACCAACGGATATAAAAACTGTTTTCAGTTTTGTGATCTGCTGCTCTCAGAGATGCGATGGTATGGATTTCATCTGATTCAGAGACGAATAACATTTTTGAAATTGACAAGCATATTTGTGCCCAATTTGAAACTTTGAGGGACCAAATCTCCGACATTTTTTCAACGGATTAACGATCTGTTTTCAGTTTCCTAATCAGCTTGTATGGTAGATGTTATATTCCAAGTTTCATCTGATTCTGAGACCAAAACAAATTTGGGACCTGGGACCACCCCCTCCCCAAACCCACAATACTGAACCGAACCTGGCAGATTTTGGCGCACCACTTGCGCTCTTTATTCCGGTCACACCAGCGTGTGATACGGCTTTTAATGTCGTATACTTTCAGAGGAGTGGCGGTCGTTAGCAGATCAGCACAAAAACGCGAATTTCCAGGACCAACAACTCTGGTGTTTCTAATCGGATTTCAAAATTTCGTTTTGCTGTATGATCAACTTCATCATGGAATGCGCATACCTTAATAGACTACTTTCGTTTAGAATTTTTTTTTTCGAAAAATTTGCCCCTACCCCAATGTAAAAATATATGACCGACCCTGTCCAGTTTTTGTTTTCGCAATGAACTGACAACTACCAAGAAGACTGCGAAAACCGAATTCGGTTATCTACAATGATACAAAAGAACAGCTGAGTAAAACCAATTTGAGGTTTGCCTATTTATGGGCGGTAACTCCTCAGGAAAAGCTCGGACACAAGTTTTGATGCCGTTGGTCTGTAGGGCATATCGAGTTGTGCATACGGTCCAATTTTCGATGCTCTGCTCCTTATAATTTCCGAGATAATAAACTGACATGTTTTCGTATAAAGGGAGATAACTCTGCGAAGAAAGCGCGGACAATATTCGTCATGCGTCTAAGGCACAGAACTCATTAACCCCAACATAAGTACCAACTTTCGGTTCGATACTCCCCATATATTCAGATATTAAGGCGTTGCAAAAGTGTCGAGTATAATAATAATAATAATAGTGAAAAATATTTTATTTTTTTAATTTCATTCCGTGGCGAAGCGCTCTGGCGACATCGCGATACCTTCATTTTCAGTATCCCTTAGATGCCTACGTTCCCTAGAGATTTCACGGTCCTCCTCCAATTAGTTTCTGAGTATTGTCAATAAAACGGAAAACGGCCCCAATAGAAAAACAATATACTTCCTTGGTTACACCATGGAAGTATAATAATATAATAGTATGATACAAAAAGTTTAAAGAAAACATGAGATTGTTCAGGTGTCATTGCCATGTTGTCCCTGCCACCACTATATAATTATTGGCATTGATGGTATGATTATCTGATTATTTTCAAATATGGTATATCGATTACTCATGAATATACAGGTCAAGTTCAAATTTTGGTTCCATCCCCTCTTTTTATCGGAGTTATGGTCCTTGTTGGCTTGTTGACTATTATTTTGGTTTCCGAGGGAGAGCTTAATAGCTATAGTTATCTCACCGGCGGGAAAACAGTTTCACCATCTCAACCGGTTAGCATAATTTTTTTTTTCATAAACAAGTTATGAGGCCTCGGTCTGTCGTATTAGCCTTCGGCCTGCGGCTGCAGGCCCATATAACAGACATCGGCCTCATAACTCGGCCAATATGGAAACAACATATTAATAACTTATATTATTAACTTATTCACTGCTGGATGATGTTGTGTGCAAAGCCATTGACACTATAGTCCGATCATGTACTTCAAAAAATATAACGGAATATCGAAAAACATTAACACTGACTCTGTAAAATGGTTTTTCTCATTCACAATCCTGGGACATCATACACTTTATCAAACGTCCAGATACAATTGTTCCCATGTACTAATTTCTTAATTCCTGTTTTGAATAATGAGCAACCTCATGTATTCTGTAGTAGGTCCGTACTCACACTGGTATAGTCTATATTGATATTTTAGTGATTTTCCCCAGGGGCCTGTGGTACTCACATATAGCAGCCGATTAGAAGAGATTAATAGATTGTATTTTGTTTAATCTTTCAGTTATTCCGAATATGACATAATTCACATGTTAGCTTGGACTATCTAGCATTATCACATGAGTCAGAGTGACAGAAAGAAAGGAACAGATATCAACTCTCTTACAAGTGCGTATAATCTAATTGAATACTTCAGTACTAGTGTATGGTATATATCGACAGAAGTTGTCAGAACACAACACGCATCTTAAGGGGGGATACAGGTTTTGCATAAATCCAGTCAAAAATGGCAAGAGATTTTCAACAAAGAATTTCTCTGGATCTATCTGGCAAAACAATCATGAATTTCACATATATATGGTCATCTTCATTGTATTCTGAGCTATTATTAAGAGACAACAAAACAATGGATTATAATATAATACATTTGAGAGGTTGAAAATATTAATTTAGTTTTCACCCCTTTCGGTACCCAGAACTGTTAGAATAATTCATGAACCCATGACCCACAACTCATCTCAGCCCAATTGTTCATTGATCAACAGCCATGGCATGAAAATCCTCCAAATATAGATAATTGTTTATGGGGTACTTGTCTTTCTTAATGAAAATAATCATTAAATTTCACAAATTAAGAATAATTAAGAATCCTCTCATGATCTTGAGATATGGTGTCATGGATATATGAACTGCACTTTTGAAAAAAATCTATTTATGACACATGAAAACAATGAAATTTTTTCAATATTGTTCATGCCATATGGCATAAAAGTAAAGTAAATGAGGTTTTGTTTTATCAAATTGGTCGATGGTTCTGAAATATTGTGTAACAATTATCACTTATACCAAATTTCACAAAGAAATTCCTACCAGATTTCGAGAAAATTGTGTACATAGACAGAATCCATTTTGAAATGTCAGGAAATTTTGGCAAAATGTGCGCCTGACCCTTAATCAAGAATCTTTTATCGAATGAGTTGCGGATGGTGCATGGATATATTTCACGAAAGAGCTTGAGTGGCATCCGCAACAAGTTTGATAAACGATTTGATATTATGATGCAAGTTGTGTTCTGTATTTATTCTACACAGCTTATTTAACTTGTCTATATATATTCTTTATTGCCTCCTCGTGGGAGAGAGTGTACATATAGAGCATGACAGTGTGTTTGATATTTACAGGTGCAAATTATACAATATAATAGGTACATATACAATTATTTGTATGGTCGTGCCGGCAATTCGGCAGAAATATTGTGCGTGGGATAAGCACATGCGTTCGGCGGGATTCATGATCTGATGGTCAGGAATAGTCCAACTTCGATAAAGGTTTCATGCCATGGGTTGAGATGAGATCCTGTATAATAGCGACGTTAATTGTTAGATATGACATGCGGAGAATGACATATGTATAACCTATTCTACCCATATCGATTATGTAACAATTATCACTTATACCAAATTTCACAAAGAAATTCCTACCAGATTTCGAGAAAATTGTGTACATAGACAGAATCCATTTTGAAATGTCAGGAAATTTTGGCAAAATGTGCGCCTGACCCTTAATCAAGAATCTTTTATCGAATGAGTTGCGGATGGTGCATGGATATATTTCACGAAAGAGCTTGAGTGGCATGTAACTATGCGCCATCCGCAACAAGTTTGATAAACGATTTGATATTATGATGCAAGTTGTGTTCTGTATTTATTCTACACAGCTTATTTAACTTGTCGACCCATATGTTATGGTTGTCAACATTCATAAATTTCATTCCACTCAGTTCATATCATATAACATAAATGTATAAGTTATCACCTGGAGAAAAACAAATTAAGCCCAAATTTTAAAAAGCGATTGAAGCTCTTGTTAAAATGGGCTTGCTGGACCTCTATACCATTTAGTTCAAGAACTATGCGGGTTATCATCCGGAAACCAAATGTTCACAGAAGGACATCGGATGGCAAGACAGACAGATGGGTGGACGGAGAGACTGATTACATAATACAGTTCTTCAAATGGCATTGGTGTATAAATGTTAGTAGAGTATAATTATTCCACACCCATTAACATAAGGCACATGTATTCAACGGAATCCCAGCCATTGAATACGTAGTATTGTATACCTCTAGTGGAATACAAGCCGGAACTATTTTTGTTGACGTTGTCTCCAAGATTGGCAAGAAAGATGACATACATTACATTGAACACATATTACTGTATACCTCTAGTGGAATACAAGTCGGAACTATTTTTGTTGACGTTGTCGCCAAGAAAGATGGCTTAAATAAGTTCAACAATCTGCTTCTGGTGATGCCCCGATCATTACTGGTTATCCATCAGACATAAATCACAATAGAGGTGGCCATAGTATCAACGAAGGTGACAGTCATGGATTATCTGACACAACTGTGTAGAATAAATACAGAACACAGCTTGCATCATAATATCAAATCGTTTATCAAACTTGTTGCGGATGGCGCATAGTTACATGCCACTCAAGCTCTTTCGTGAAATATATCCATGCACCATCCGCAACTCATTCGGTAAAAGATTCTTGATTAAAGGTCAGGCGCACATTTTGCCAAAATTTCCTGACATTTCAAAATGGATTCTGTCTATGTACAAAATTTTCTCGAAATCTGGTAGGAATTTGGTATAAGTGATAATTGTTACACAATATTTCAGAACCATCGACCAATTTGATTAAAAAAAACTCATTTACTTTACTTTTATGCCATATGGCATGAAAAATATTTTTTAAAATTCAATGTTTCCATGTGTCAAGAACTTCTGTAAAATAGATTTTTTTTCAAAAGTGCAGTTCATATATCCATGACACCATATCTCAAGATCATGAGTGGATTCTTAATTATTCTTAATTTGTGAAATTTTATGATTATTTTCATTAAGAAAGACAAGTACCCCATAAACAATTATCTATATTTGAGGATTTTCATGCCATGGCTGTTGATCAATGAACAATTGGGCTGAGATGAGTTGTGGGTCATGGGTTCGTGAATTATTCTAACAGTTCTGGGTACCGAAAGGGGTGAAAACTAAATTAATATTTTCAACCTCTCAAATGTATTATATTATAATCCATTGTTCTGTTGTCTCTTAATAATAGCTCAGAATACAATGAAGATGACCATATATATGTGAAATTCATGATTGTTTTGCCAGATAGATCCAGAGAAATTCTTTGTTGAAAATCTCTTGCCATTTTTGACTGGATTTATGCAAAACCTGTATCTCCCCCTAAAGATGCGTGTTGTGTTCTGACAACTTCTGTCGATATATACCATACACTAGTACTGAATTATTCAATTAGATTATACGCACTTGTAAGAGAGTTGCTATCTGTTCCTTTCTTTCTGTCACTCTGACTCATGTCATAATGCTAGATAGTCCAAGCTAACATGTGAATTATGTCATATTCGGAATAACTGAAAGATTTAAAAAAATACAATCAATTAATCTCTTGGCTGCTATATGTGAGTACCACAGGCCCCTGGGGAAAATCACTAAAAATATCAATATAGACTATACCAGTGTGAGTACGGACCTACTACAGAATACATGAGGTTGCTCATTATTCAAAACAGGAATTAATAAATTAGTACATGGGAAAAATTGTATCTGGACGTTTGATAAAGTGTATGATGTCCCAGGATTGTGAATGAGAAAAGCCATTTTACAGAGTCAGTGTTAATGTTTTTCGATATTCCGTTATATTTTTTGAAGTACATGATCGGACTATAGTGTCAATGGCTTTGCACACAACATCATTCAGCAGTGAATAAGTTAATAATATAAGTTATTAATAGGTTGTTTCCATATTGGCCGAGTTATGAGGCCGATGTCTGTTATATGGGCCTGCAGCCGCAGGCCGAAGGCTAATACGACAGACCGAGGCCTCATAACTTGTTTATGAAAAAAAAAACTTATGCTAACCGGTAGAGATGGTGAAATTGTTTTCCCGCCGGTGAGATAACTATAGCTAAGCTCTCCCTCGGAAACCAAAATAATTGTCAAAGTATAAGCCAACAAGGGCCATAACTCCGGTAAAAAGAGGTGATGGAACCAAAATTTGAACTTGACCTGTATATTCATGAGTAATCGATATACCATATTTGAAAATAATCAGATAATCATACCATCAATGCCAATAATTATATAGTGGTGGCGGGGACAACCTGGCAATGACACCTGGCAAATCTCATGTTTTCTTTAAACTTTTTGTATCATACTATTATATTATTATTATTATTATTATTATTATAATTCATAATTATTCAGATTAAATAAATAATCTCAGCTAGGAATTTCTGGACATTTGGCCTTCCAGAGTTCTGGCGCCCATTGCTGGCCGGCAGAAATTGAAAAAATCCACCAATGTTTGTCATGAATGTCTGCTTTAATTGTGTTTGGAACTAGGAATAATCACTTACATGTTACAGCTAGCAGTCCCAAAACCTCTATTTCTGTGCCTAGAACTCTAACCGCATGTATATACACCATTCTGAAAGGATATTAAGGACAAACAAATTATTTTAGCATGAAATTATGTAAAGTACAAACAACTTTGGTCATGATGTTGATATGCTATGTTGAAAATAATATACAACAATCTATTTATTATTTAAAGTGAGACATTTATGGTGCCATCTCTTATACTCAACAGAACTGATCCAATCTATATACCAGTATATAAAACCCATGTCTGTTATACGACCCGATCTGCTTCGAGCAATTAGTAATAGGTGTGCATTGTGTTGATTTCATAGCGATGAAGATGCCGATGTGTTAACCAGTTTGATAAAACTGTTTGACCCTCTTTGTTCTGACAAACAGATACAAAAACATTCAAAGTCACTATTAAAATTACAACAAAGAATGAATGGTTGTGACATTGACCAGGCAAATGAAAAAAGAAACTTTCAAGTGAAATTGAACTATTCAGGTCTGTTTGAGGAAAGAAAATGACTTTAAATAACATCGACGACCGTGTTCAGTATGCTCTGACTCACAAGGATTTATTCCCCGCAGTATGTTTATTTGCTGAAATTTTATATACTGTTCCAGTATCAACGGAATGAGCATTTTCTGTCCAGAATCTTATCAAAACCAAACAGAGGATTCGATTTTAGCTGGGAACCACACATACCACATTTTGTTCATATAATCCAAGCTGGAGTATTCGGTCAGAAACAAGAACAAATTATCAGACAGATGAATGGACAGACAGAGGGACAGACCGATTACAAAATACAACATTTTTTTTCTCAAACAGGCATATAAAAAGCATGTGACTGATCAGAATGACTATTTCTGCAAGAATCCATTTTCTCTTTCATGTATATGTGTCAATGCCTCAGATTAAATGGAGTCACTTTCAAACAAGGAGTATTGCTAAAACTTTCAAAACTGGAATCTGGAGATACTAGCTGGAATGTTTTTAGAATTTAGCAAATTGCCAGATGCAGTTGTGCAGAAACCAATAATGGTAGCCAGGTTTGTATGACACTTCTAATTGTCGCCCAAGAGCAGTCAATGCTCGGCAAACATTTAATATCACTCTTAAGTAATGCAAACACAGTCAATATATGAAAGTGAATGAACACAAGGGTGGCTCTCGATATACAAAATGACATTGTCATCGACAAAAATCTAGAGTTAGCACCCAGTTCAAAATTGTGCATGAAGATCTGGCTGTTTGGTTGATTACAAGGTATGGTGTATATAAAAATAAAAATGATAATATATTCTGCAGATTTTAAATTGTCTATCAGAAATTCCTCCAAACATTGCCTTGATTCTTCTTTTTCTGCAAAATATAGCAATGTGTCAATACAAGGCCCTTCCAGATTTTCTGTAGCACTATGTCACCAGTATCCTCCCAGGTGAAGATTATTCTTGCTGACATTCACAGTTCAGAAGATAAAGTTGATCCTATCTGAAAGTAGAGGTAACTATAAACCTGGTGTAAACAGTATTTAATCTATATAATTCATAAAGCTGTTATGGTACAATATAATAACAAGTTACATGTATGGTATGGAGGGGATTCAACAGCAAGCTGATAGCTTATATGTGTCTTCGCCGGTTATGGTGTGACCGAGCCCACAACGTTAGTGTGCTTGGATTAAGTGCGATGTATTTCAGACAATTTTATGTTCACAGTTGGCATGTATTTTTATTTTTTTTTCTCGCATTAACTCATGCAGTTCGATAGGTGTGTCAATATTAAGTTTTATGGAATAAACGGTTTAATTGAGACCAAGATTTGGTATTAGTAATACAGTTGGTATTAGAAAAATTGATATCAGATCAATGGGAGAAAATGGGAGAATTAGATAGTAATGTTTCAGATAGAAGATAATTTGAAGATATGTGGATAATCTGATGCATACATAATGATTTTGATGAGCTGGCCTATAGCCATAACTATGATATATAAACTTCACAATTATGTTGACATTATATAATATGAATTAGAAACAATATTAATTATCTTTGAATAAATAACAAATAAAAGGCTGCTTGGCCACATAACAAAGTGGCTTAAAATTTGTTTGGCAGGTGGCTTTTTACACACTTACACATATTTATTTTGAGAACAATTTTAAAACTGAATTCATTATGAGGGGTCTAAATACCATGAAAAAGCAGGACTTGGTTGTCACAAAACCATGGTTAACTGTATTAGAACCAGCTTCCCAATTGTTGGTCTGCCTATGATGTTGAATTTGCTATGTACATTACTGATTGGCTCAATTTTGGACCCCTCACCTAATATATTTCTACAATATCTGAACATTAAAGTTACTCAATCCGACACAATGGTCCCCATATCATCAGATTCCAACAACAACACAAATTTTTGAAATGCTGCTTCAGAATTGATTCATTGCCTGTGTTTCACATCACTTTAACACCCCTTTTATTGACAGATTTTGTACACACATGGTTGATATTTTTGGTAACAAATGATGCAAATTGAAAGAAAGGCGGAGCATAAATCGGAAATAAGACAAATCCTTGAGTATAGGTTAACACACTGAATATGTATGCTATTACCTCACCATGGCATGTTGATCATGAGTATGACTAGCATATGTCTTTTGACATTATCCTGACATTGTACAATTACATGATTTACTTCTTCGATATGTATTGAGAACCGGCACTACGAGTGAATGGTGTGTATAGCTAGTTTGTTAAATCATTGAAGAAATCAAAAAAAGTGATGAGATTCTGCATGTGTAAATAAAAGTTGGTAAACAATCTACTGTAACAGAAGCCAATGTGTATGTACAATAACTCTAAAATACAGATAGGTTAGCATATGAGGAGCAATGGTAGTATACTCAAGTTGCCTTATATTAATGTCTTAGTATTAACACAAAAGAAAACATTACTTGAAGCAGTCTGCATGAATGTACTGGTAAATGCCATAATTGGTCAAATTTGGACGACTCGAGAAGCATATATATGTTGAGGATATTTACTGATAGCGTGTCCATTTTTCGCAAGTTGATATTTATTATTTGATTGCCAAAAGTGCCATTCAAATAATACAATGAATTCAAAAGTTCTTTTGGTTCTAACCCTGACTTGGACCAAAATCAGAAGTATTTTTCAAGTTTAATGTGAGTTGGGGACATCTTGATTTGTCATTCCGATCGTAACATGGTCATTTCAACAAGAAATGAGTTTTTGCGTACTTTATTTTAAATTCTACAAAATTCTACAAAAATTCAATATATTAAGACATTAACTATTAAAGTCTGACCATTATTCGTATAACCCATTTGGATTGCCCCCCAAAATTTTGCGTGTTTATTTTTGACAAGCCAAGTAATATACATCGTATTAGTGGTTCCGTCTAGTTTAAAGTTACTCAATCTGATTCGATGGTCCCCATATTATCAGATTCCAATGACAACAATTTTTTTGAAATTCCGCTACAGTTATCAGAATCGACTAATTGCCAAAAAATAATGCTAACCACAGTCCACTATAGTAAAAAATTGCCCAAAACCTGTTATTTGTCAACATTTTGTACCATGAAATTTTGCCGGTTTGTCAAATATCTGACACAAAAAGGCCACTTGATTTTAGATTTATCCATCTTCATCTGCTATTTGGTCTTCTCGTCGACTTTTACTGGGCCACTATATATTCCAGGTGGTGAAAAATAATAGATTTAAAAAATCGATATCTGCTCACTCTGAGCTTTGATGAATGGGTTCCTCAATAATTCAAATCAAATATTGTTTACCCCTGAAGCCAAATAAATAGTAACTGAGGATAAGATTAATTGGATAAAATACCTTTAAATAACAATCCACCAAGAGCATTATATATCCTGAGTATGTTTCAGTAATGTATAATTTGTAATGTTGGTCTCTGTGATGCATTATAAAACGAGAGGCCGATCACAATCGGCAGATGTTTAACCCATACCTTGGCGATAGCGATTAGCTATAACTGATAATTTTTCAATTCAAAGATATGATCACATACATCAGTACCCAACTTGAAATCAAAAGTTCAAATAATTTGTCTTAGGAAGGGGTTAAAGTATTTGGGGTGGAGAGGAGTAGTTTTCAATCTAATACTCTGTCCCTATTCACCCAAAAGACCTCTGACTGTGAGATCCAATGGTTTAGTGATTTCGGAGGATATGTTTATGAGTTTAAGTTAACTCATTGGAAGCAAAAGTGATAAATCCCTATATCTGCCACTTTTGACCTGCCAGAAATTCAAAATTCATTCACTTTTAAAGAGAAATTATAATATGTTTATCATACATGAACAGATAAGATCACACCTGACATGTGTAATAAGGAATGCTTATATTGGTAGGTACATAAGCAGATCAATGGAATATAGCATAGGAGAAACAAGGGTCTCGTACTGCCATTAATCAATTTGAGAGATAGTAAAAACAATTTGCCAGCCAGTGAGCAGGTGTTTTTTCTTTACCTTCATCTAACAACCCCTAGAGCTCTGAACCATATGCCATCACTCAATTAATAACATATGTACTTGGAATGACATCTATTAAACATACTCTCATATGCTCTGGGATATTGGATGGCCACATGGTAATTTATTGATATCATTATATTACATACAACTATTGCAATGAAATCTTCATATTTCAAAACAGGACGTCTGATTAATTGTATAAAACCCAAACAAATGAAAGTGTCAATGACAGTTTTTTTGTATCATTATAAAAGTTTTAAAAAAAAATCAATAATTTTTGTGTTTGTTAAATTGAGCAAGGAGTTCAATCTAAAAAAAACAATTTCAAGTTTAAAAAAAAAAAGGGTCATAAGACTCATAACTCCTTTAATTAAAATAAATTGAATCAAACCCATATTCGAACTCTATCTGTATTTTGGGCTGAGAAATTCACATAGCAAATTTTATTTCAACCAGATAAAAAATGTTTGAGTTAAGGCAGCATGTGTGAATTCTAAGTCGAAAAATGGCCATAACTCTGTAAAAAAAAAGACTCAGATCAAACCCATATTTTAACTTGATCTGTATTTTGGCCTGAGAAACCCATATACAAAATTTGGTTCCGTTCGGATTTAAAATATTTGAGTTATTGCATTATGCGTAAAGTGTCTACAAACAGTCAGACAAACGAACGAACGATGAGTGGTCAATCCGGACGTCGACACTATGTGTACCATACTGTGGTATGGGTACACATAAAAATGGAATCCGCCAACACAAATGTATGACTATTTATCACATTGGGTTATGGCATTGTCTATATAGTTAGTACCACAATATGGTGGCATGCATGCAGTCTGTTTGAAAAGACAATGGAAATCCTAACGGATGTATATATCTATATCTCTATTGAAATTTGTTTGTTTTGAAGGGATTCCTTCCATTTAACTGGTTCAGTGCTGAAAGCCCATCTTTGGACCCTATGTAAGAGTGCAGGAAGCCCAGTTATGGGCTTTGGCAATGACACTGTCTTGTTTAGTCAACTCTTGTTTAGTTTAATCATTTAAATAGCGTTTGTCAGGTAATATTTCAGAAATATTGTTACATATAAAATTAAATTGGGACATTGTGAAGTTTGAATGGATGCCGACCAATAAAATTGTCAGAAAAGGTACTTATATCGCGAAAAGTTTGAGAAAAATTACAAATGTTTTGCCCTAAGGGCGGCCGACAACCAAGCTCATAACCATAACATAATCAGACATCCATGCTCATATCGATAACCTATATTGACAAACAGACAACCAGGCTCATAACCATAGCCTAATGAGACATCCAGGCTCATAACCATTGCCTAATGAGACATCCAGACTCATAATCATTGCCCAATGAGACATCCAGACCCATAACCATAGTCTAATGAGACATCATGGCTCATAACCATAGCCTAATGGCCAATGAGACATCCAGGCCCATTGGCATAGCCATAGCCTAATGAGACATCCAGACTCATAACCATAGCCTATTGAGACATCCAAGCTCATAACCATAGCCTAGTGAAACATCCAGGCTCATAACATAATCACAAATGTATATATATATGGGTGTCAAATTTGAGAAAAGAGTGCAAATTATCAACTGCGAGCATAAAATTAAATAATTTTCTGTTTGTTGTAATAAATATTCGCATTTTATTACGTGTATGTAGGATATTTAGCAGCGAACCAGTTAATTGAAGAGCGGTGCAGACTATGCACGATTCATTGGTTATTGGCATAGCAGATCACTTCACAGATCAGATATCATGCAATAACGTGTTGACAATTTTCCAATGCAATGTCAAACTCAACTACTGTTGAAAAACTGAATACAGATATATCCATAATCGCAATATACGAGATATCATCTTCAAATTTTTATCAGTCAATGATATTCATGACTGATTATTCTTTCGTTGTATTTATAACTATTTCTAAATACTATGATTCTCACAAACATTTACTATTCCAGGAAAGCACTCCATATTTGGAAACGGTTTATTACATCGTGTTGAGAATGCGTGTCATCATATAAATGAAATATAATGGACTAATCTAGAGACGTTCATCCGTTGGGATTTTTATTAGCTTTTCAAAGAGACGGGCATGCTGGGATGTGTGACATCATATAATATGCCCTTTATACAGTATCAGCTTTCACCTACCATGTCTTGAATAATATCTAGACCAAACTCTGGTTACTTTCTTTATCATTTGTGGTCATGTGCACGTGAGTCAATGAGTTCCATCATCCCTGATTTTAATATAGAACAAGAAATTATGAATACATGTACTTACACAATTGTCATACAAAATGCTAAGGTATGATCACCTGAGCCCATATTTAAAATGAGGACTGCTGGAATATGGTAGCATATGTCACTTTGGTGTAGTTTTAATATAGCATTTACATTCATCAAGTAGAGCACACCTAAATGATACAAGATTTGCAATTTGCAGACTTAAAATAACTTGTTATTATTGTATTGATAACATAGTGCGGGTATTACATACATATAATGTTTTTATGGTATCAACATTTTTTGGCACCCACAAAGCTATAAAGCCCCAAGATAGTCAAGACAAGAGAACAGATTTCAGAGTCATTAAATAATTTTCATTATAATTACCAGGCTGTTTACATTGTTCATAGAGCACACAAGTGCATTTTGCGCTCTTCCATGGCTAAATTTCATCCTTTTGTTGCACATATTATGTTGAGTATAACAGGAGATGGTCCCATAAATGGCCGGATTTAGTTTACAGTACTCATTTATAGCAAATGCAATTGATATTTATAAATGTTGGTAAAAATACTCTTGAATCTCATAAGCTTTAAATAGAAAGGGTTCAAATGGATATCGGTTCATGCATTTCAATCTACCTAAATCGTCCTGTACTCTAGCACACATTCACGTGCAGACAGCTCCGTATCAGGATTCCGACTTTACAATTATACCAACCAACTAATTCGCTCAATCTTTCTAACCTAACAACCAGTCAAAATTGAGTAACTGTAGATGCCTAATTTATGCTCAAACTACAGTTTCACTAAATAAGCAAACATATATTGAAAACAATGCCAAAAATTAGACTTTAAAACAAGATGTTCCAATTAGATATTTTGTTGCATATTTTAGTTATATTTTTGTAACACGACTTTGGTTTTTCTTTTTTACAATGTTTATAAAAACGATCAATGTGCAGTTTTAAATCCAATGTGATGGGGCCCCATGAAACAAAACCCTTTTTTTAAATTTTGGTCTGATGACACAACGTAGTTTTTCGAAGTTGATTATTGTATAGCATCTTTGAAATTACAGTTTCTCACACAATTATGAAGTCTACTTTACTCAAATTTATGTAGGTGCTGATTGGGGCAATTTTTGTTACTACCCAGTCACAAACAAATAAAATGTTGATCCCTACAGAATTACAGATGCTCAGACTGTGTCATGAATACAATATATGCACGATATTCCATATCATGCACATTTAGATATATGTAATAGCCTTGACATGGAAATGTACTTATCAGTGTGGTGGCTTCCAGGATATAGTAGTAACCTGAATGATCTTTATCGTAGCACAACAGGGATTTGTGTTAGGGATCTGAAAATCGGGGATTTTGCATCGATCTCCTTCCTAATATTGACATCGAATCGAATCTCGAATAGAATCAGCTAGTGATTGACATTGTCGACCATTGTGTCTTTCAGTGTATCATGACAAAAAACTGCAAAATTCACTAGATACTATATAGCAATGCTAATCTCCTTAAACATCCGTTGGAACTTTTTTTTGTTTTGAAAAATCATGACATTGGCAAGTCACTCTCAGTCTCATGGAGGGTTTTGGATATGTTGCTTTGCATTTCTATCTAGCTGTGTCATGGCGAATATGACACAAGCAGTGATAGTAAGACACTTGAAGACAATTCAATCAACGTATCACAAACCCCACGGAATGGAAGTCACTTTAATGAAGATAATAAAGAGTTGACACAAGTGGACATGGGTTCACAGTTTAGCTATGTGATTGTTGAAGTCCGATACCAATGGTAATTATCTGTTAAACTGTTCAAACAACAATAGGTCAAACACATACATCACATATTGACAGTAGTTGTCTTGACGGAGGGGGTCCCATAAAACAGACAAAAGTTACAAGTGTTTAATAAATGTTATTACTAGTAACAAGATTCAACGGATAGAAACTTGGTGCAACGTGCTCGATTTATCGGGAAACAGAAACTGAAAGTAGGAAATTTATAGGAATTCTGCCGGCAGTATTGCAGATAAGTCGTCGCACATGATAACGCCCATTTAAGAACATAATAGACAGATTGTTTTAAGGTTTCTCACTGTTCATTCCAATCTATGTTTTGTCGCTCATAACGGCGGCTGACATTGAATTTTATTCATATGATTATAATCTGAATTGGATATATGAAGTTCTAAACTGTATAGACTGTGTCGATACAGATTACAAATATACGCGCCGATTGATCAGTGTCACGGGTTGCGATCGAAGCAATAATTTGCATAAGCACGTCTATTCTGCTTTAATTTTTATGAGCTCAGGTCATTTGGCATGTGTTTTTAGACGCAAACAACAAAACTACACCGAAGTAATACCGATTCAAAAATATCCGAATCAGCGGACCGATTCGGTGCCGATCTCGAATCGGGTGCCCGATATCGACATCGAATCGAATCTCGAATATTCGCAGGTCCCTAATTTGTGTATCCCTACCAATTCACAATTATACATTCTAATTTGAATCAATTAAATACCCCCTACATGTAACTTGGCAGGGCCCTATATAAAATGAATTCTCAAATACACTCTTGTATATCTACACAGGCAGTAAATGGGAAGGATGGTTACATGTAAGCAAGAACAATGCTTCATTAACTTTTTCTATCCAAACATTATGTTAAGACTTTCTATATACCTAATTTGTTTTCAGCTCTGTCTGGGAAAATATCTTGATCAAATTCTGGTCCCTGTCTTTATTATCCATTGCCATATACATGTTTGTGTATGATATGTAGGAACTCTGATGAGAATAAAAAAAGAAAAACAAATTATTCATTTACTAATCATCTAATAAGCCAAGGTTCGAACCCTGACATGGGCGAACATTGGGATAGATTTTCAAGTGTGACATTTCAATGTGCCATTCCGATCGATAAGAAATGAGAATGTGTTCATGCTAACTGAAGCTAGCACACTCATACTGTGTCTGTGATTATAAATACCCTAGTGTCAGTAATTGGATGGTCAGATACAATTTCAGAGGTAGTGCATTGTGCTATTCCAATATAATGGTAGATGTGTTCTGTGTCAATATTCAAACCAATGTTCAGACTAATATGCTTCCCAACTATGTATGGACACCACGATTATTCCTATGCCGGGTATTATTGCATACCGTGTTTGAACCTACAACCTTTTAATCAACGATGCTCACGGATTGATTTTTGGAATCCAAGATGGCCACTGACCTCCATGTTTTTTTCCCAAAGGCCGCCAAGATGACTCATTCCCAGCTACATGTTATGACAAATTTCAAAATGATCTGACCAAAGGCATGACTTGTAGCACGTGCTAGTGGGAATTGTCGGACGTACACATGCACACACAGCATATCATGGTCAGAAAACAGGGTTCCCCAAAAAATCTCTGTATTCATCCCTATCCCATTTATTGGTTACCGACGAAGCAACATATGAAGTTTTGTGATGATCTGATGAGGGATGTGGTCTGTAGGGTGTGCCAAAGGATTTATTCATCTAAAGAGTAAAATCCAAGATGGCTGCTGACGGCCATGTTTTTCTTAACATATTTCAGATAAAATTGATGGCTCCCATCTATATGACACCCTGACGATCCATGTGAAATTTGGTGACGATCAGATGAGGGATATGTTCTATAGGGTGTGCCAAAGGATTTGGTCAAGCAAAGAGTAAAATTTAAGATGGCGGTCATGTTTTTCATCAAAAATCCTTCAAATTTTTTAGCTCCAATCTAGAGGCGATCCTAAACATGCCTGTACATTATCAAAATATTTCTTCAATAAATGTGGAATGCAGAGTATGTTGCTGGATTTAAATTTGAAATCAAAGTTGCAAAGTTTTTTAATGAATTTCGGGAAAAATTGATGGCTCCCATCTACATGTAGAGGTCACACTGTTGGGTGTGTCAAAGGAAATTGTTGATGGATGGATGGACGGACTGATGGACAACGGATGCCAACTCAACCTGACTTTGAGCTCAAATTTATATTACTCTATCCACACATCGAGATAGACATTATGTATACATTATCAGTTTTCAGCTATCTCTGGGATAATATCTTGATCAAATTCTGGTCCTCACATTATTATCCATATATATATATATGTATGTAGCTCTTTGAGTTCCAGAATCCTTAATGATAATGAAAACAAAATTATGAATAATCCTTCACTAATCATACAATAAAAATCCTTGTACACAATAATCCAGAGTAAATTCCAAGACGGTGGCCATTTTTTAAACAAATTTGACAAAAATTGATGGCTCTGATCTGGTTGTCATACTGAAGATCTATATTAAGTTTGGTGACAATCGGATAAGGGCTTGCAGGATGCCAAAGGATTTACCATGGAAAGTGTAAAATTCATGATGGTCACCCCCAAAGAACCATCTAAAGTTTGAATAAGGGATGTGGCTTTTATACATATATATATACACATGATTTGTCATGAAAAGAGTAAAATTCAAGATGTCTATTGGCAGCCTTGATTTTTACCGACGTTTTTAACAAAATTCGAAAATTATTGTTGGCTCCAATCTTGAGGTAAAACCAAAGATCCTTACGAAGTTTGGTGACAATGTGGTTGTGGTCTGTAGATTGTGCCAAAGGATTTTGTCATGCAAAGAGTAGTATCCAAGATGGCCGTTGGTAGACAAGTTTTTAACGAATTTCGGAAAATATTGTTGGCTCCTATCTAGAGGTCACCCCAAGCCCGAAGATTCTTATGAAGTTTGGTGATGCTCGGATGATGGATGTGGCGGCAATGTGGCCTGTGGTTTGTGCCGAGGGATTTAGTCATGCAAAGAGTAAAATCCAAGATGTCTGCCGGCGGCCATGTATTTTGGCAGAACTACCCCAGAATTACTCGTTCCTATCTACATGTCAATATTAACATCCATGACATGGTCACTGACAGCCATTTCTTTCTTCAAACGATTTCGGATAAATAATAACAGCTCCTAGAAGTGATCCAAAACATGCCTGTAATTTTCAAAACAATTCTCCCAATACATTATGGATGCAGGGTGCGGCAATGGATTCAAATTTTAAATCCAAGATGACTGTTGGCGACCAGGTTTTTAGCCCAACCCAACTTTACTTTGGAAAGTTTGAGTGGTTGCCATGTCTTGGTATCAGTCGTCCGTGTGTGTATGTATGTGTGTGTGTCTGTCAACAATTTCCTTTAACACAGGCGACAGGTCGTACATTTGGTCAGATCATTATGAAATTTGTCATAGCTGTTGACATTGACACGTAGATAGGAAACGAGTCATTTTGGGGTCATTTGGAAATAAAAAACATGGATGCCAGCAGCCATCTTGAATTTAAACATTCAATCCATTAGCGCGGGCTACATGTAATACTGTTCGTCTGGTCATCATGAAATTTGTCATGGATGTTAATATTGACATGTAGATGGGAATGAGTAATTTTGGGTCGTTCGGCCCATAAAAACATGGCCACCAGCAGCCGTCTTGGATTTTATTCTTTGCATGACCATATCCTTTGGCATGGGCTACACGTCGTTCCTTTGGTCGGATCGTCATGAAATTTGTCATGGATGTTAACAATGACATCTAGATGGGAACAAGTAATTTTGGGATCATTCGGCAAAAAACATGGCCGCCAGCAGCCATCTTGAATTTTACTCTTTGCATGACTAAATCCTTTGTCGTACCTTTAGTCGTACCTTTAGTCGGATCATTATGAAAAAAGTTGTCATGTAGATGAGAACGTGTCATTTTGGGGTCAATCGGCAGAAACACATGGCCGCCAGTGGAGATCTTGGATCAAAATTCAATCCATTAGCACAGTCTACAGGCCAGAGTGTTCGTCTGATCATCATGAAATTTTCGTGGAAGTTAATATTGACATGTACCCGGTAGATGGGAACGAGTTATTTTAGGGTCATTCGACCTTAAAACATGGCCACCAGCAGCCATCTTGGAATTTACTCTTTGCATGACTAAATCCTTTGGCACAGGCTACAGGTCGTATATTTGGTTGGATCATTATGAAATTGATCATGGCTGTTGAAATTAACATGTAGGTGGGAATGTGTCATTTTGGGGTCATTCGGCAAAAAAACATGGCCGCTAGCAGCCATCTTGGATTTCAAATTTCAATCTATTGGCACAGACAACAGGCCGGAGTTCTCATCTGATCATCATGAAATTTGTCCTGGAAGTTAATATTGACATCTAGATGGGAACAAGTCATTTTGAGGTCATTCCGCCTTAAAATATGGCCACTAGCATGTCGATAATCTAGTATCTACTAGTACTTTCCACATTCCTAATCACTCCAATGACTGTAACACATGAAATTATTCCCTTTCCAAGTTGAACTACAGTGTCTTTGACATTTTCATTTAAAGAATTCTAGAAACAAATAAATGACGGCTCAAGATCCCTGTGAAGTTTGGTGATGATCCGATGAGGCAGAAGGCATGAAGGGTGTGCCGAACTATTTAGTCATACAAAGTGTAAAATCCAAGATGGCTGCTGGTGGCCATGTTTTTCAATAAAATATGGAAAAATTTGATGGCTCCAATCTAAAGGTCAGTCAAAAGAACCATATGAAATGTGTGACAAAGAGATGAGGGATGAGGGACCTGTAGCCCGTGCCAAAGAATTTAGTCATGCAAAGATTAAAATTCAAGATGGCTGCTGTCGGCCATGTTTTCTGGCCGAATGACCCCAAAATGACTCGTTCCATCTACATGTCAATATTAACATACATGACAAATTTCATGATGATCAGATGAACAGTACGACCTGTAGCCCGTGCTAATGGATTGAATTTTGAAATCAAAGATGGTCGCTGGCGGCCATGTTTTTTTGCCGAATGACTCCAAAATGACTCGTTCCCATCAACATGCCATTTGTAATATCCATCAAAAATTTCAAGAAGATCTGACAAAAGGTACGACCTGTAGCCCGTGCCAAAGGATTTAGTCATGCAAACAGTAAAATTCAAGATGGCTGCTGGTGGCCATATTTTTTGGCCGAATGACCCCAAAATGACTCGTTCCCATCTACATGTCATTGTTATCCTCCATGACAAATTTCATGATTATTAGATGAACAGTACGACCTGTAGCTCGTGCTAATGGATTGAATTTTGAAATCAAAGATGGCTTCTGGCGGCCATGTTTTTGGCCGAATGACCCCAAAATGACTGGTTCCCATCTACATGTCATTGTTAACATCCGTGACAAATTTCATGACGATCTGACCAAAGCTACGACTACTAGCCCGTTACAAATAATTTAGTCATGCAAAGAGTAAAATCCAAGATGGCTGCTGGCAGCCATGTTTTTTGGCCGAATGACACCAAAATTCATCGTTCCCATTTACATGTCAATGTTAACTTCCATGACAAATTTCATGATGATCAGACCAACACTCCGTCCTGTACGGTATTCTGTACTAATGGAATGAATTTTGAAATTCAAGATGGCTGCTGGCGGCCATGTATTTTGTTCCGAATGACCTCAAAATTACTTGTTCCCATCTACATGTCAATGTTAACAGCCATAACAAATTTGATAACGATACGACCAAAGGTACGACCTGTAGCCTGTGCCAAAAAAAAAAATTTAGTCATGCAAAGAGTAAACTCCAAGATGGCTACATGCTGCCATGTTTTTTTTACCAAATAACCCCAAATTGACTCGTTCCAATCTACATGTCAATATTAACAAGCATGACAAATTTCATGATGATCAGACAAATTGTATGGCCTGTAGCCTGTGCTAATGGATTGAATTTTGAAATCCAAGATGGCTGCTGGCGGCCATGTTTTTATGCCGAATGACCCCAAAATGATTCGTTCCCATCTATATGTCAATATTAACATTCATAACAAATTTCATGATGATCAGACAAATTGTATGGCCTGGCGGCCATGTTTTTTGCCGAATGACCCCAAAATAACTCGTTCCCATATATATGTTAATGTCAACAGCCGTGACAAATTTCATAATGATCTGACCAAAGGTACGACCTGTAGCCTGTGCCAAAGGATTTAGTCATGCAAACAGTAAAATCCAAGATGGCTGCTGGCGGCCACGTTTTTTGGCCGAATGACCCCAAAATGACTTGTTCCCATCTACATGTCATTATTAACATCCATGACAAATTTCATGATGATCCGACTAAAGGTATGACCTGTAGCCCATGCCAAAGGATTTAGTCATGCAATTTATGTTGCAAATAGTAAAATCCAAGATGGCTTCTGGCAGCCATGTTTTTTGGCCAAACGACCCAAAATTTATTCGTTCCATCTACATGTCAATATTAACATACCTGACAAATTTCATGATGATCAGACGAACAGTATTACTTGTAGTCTGTGCTAATGGGTTGAATTTTTAAATGGCTGCTGGCGGCCATGTTTTTTGGTCGAACGACCATAAAATTACTCATTCCCATCTAGATGTCAATATTAACACCCATGACAAATTTCATGATGATCAGACAAATAGTACGACCTGTAGCCCATACTAATCGATTGAATTTTGAAACCAAAGATGGCAGCTGGCGGCAATGTTTTTTTTTCCGAATGACCCCCAAATGACTCGTTCCTATCTACATGTTAATGTCAACAGCTGTGATAAATTTTATAATGATCCGACCAAAGGTACGACCTGTAGCCCATGCTAAAGGAAAATTGTTTACGAATCACACACATGCAGGACAGATACCAAGCCATGGCAATAGCTCAAAATTTACAAAGTAAAGTTGAGCTAAATATTATTTTAAAAAATACTAGACTTCCGGGAGGGAGACATTAATTTTTTGGATTTTGGGATGCTGATAATATGTAATTAGGGCCGTCGATCCGAGAATGTCCACTGGGTGTTTTGTAAGAATGGCTGTGGTGCCACCATCAACACAAAGAACGAGATAGTTAGTTCTTCAATGAGTCAACACAACCATCTAGCCGATTCTGACCAGGTACGACACATGCATTTTCTTATTTCAAATTCTTATAAAGAGCATCCATTCTTCTCTAAACAAAACGCCAGACAATAAAGAGCGTTCTAATTTCAAAACCAAATATATTCGACTTGATCGACCACATTAAAAAAGATATACAGAATCGACGATACTTCAACTGACTGGTGGCGGCAGAGTTCAACCACAGAGAAGAAAATATCGGGCAGTTAACGCGTCTCTTAGACATTTCAAGAGAATATTCAGGTAAAACGAGATCGACGTTGTAGAATACTTAGATTCAATCGCTAAATGTGTTCGCCATTGAGCTTTTTGTTAAAGTATTGTCGTGTATTTGTTATATGTTTGTTATCTCCTTGTATGTATTTTATTAATTATTTTGCATCAATAAATAAATAAAACATGACATAGATTATTTCCTGACATCAACATTGAATCCGCACCAAAGGTTCCAATACCATCGTTCCCAAATTGACAAATCTTTAAAAACCTACCAAAAGAGAGGACAAACCATTAAAACACCAAAAGAAAAGAGGAATAGACTATAAGCGGCAAATGATTGAAGTAAGGGATTATCGCCACCTCTTGCAGGTACCCCCGGAAACAATAGCCGTCGGCAAAGTGAGATGCTCCCATACTACCGTTCACTGTTGAGTACTCAGGCTATTAAATAAAACAGGTTATAATTAGCCCAATACTTCTCTTGTGTTGCTAGGTGATACACCAGGTCATGCCAATAGTTTAGGGGTAGGTTAGATAGTTACAATTATGCGTTTGAGCGCAATTAATTGCGCTTAAGCACAATCAAGTGCCATTGCACTTAAGTGTAAATCATTATTAGTGAACATTGAGATGACCACAATACAATCGTAAGCAGAGGAATCGGGCCCCGACGAGATCGTGGATAGTTTGTTCACATGATTTACCGGTATGTCATCGTACATGATGAAATAGCAGGTTGTTCGTAAAGCATGTGATTGACTACCCTGCGATCTTTCCAGCCACAGTGTTTACCTACACATAACTGCGATTATGTCGCAAGTGGGGGTAACCAAGGATACGCCACAATTTCGCATCTAAAATAAAACTGTGCTTGATATTATTTTTTGACTTGCAATTTTGACGTGAGCATGCGCAGTCCAACTATCGCTAATCTTCACACTTACAATTGAATCGTGGTCGTCTGAACATTCACTTAAATATGAATTTGGTCTCCATAATATACTAGTACAAGTTTTACTCAATATTACAATTTACATGGGCAGTCAGTGATTTCCACTTCCAGGGCTGTGTGGTCACTGGACTGACTGGTGACTGGTCGTATTGACACTGAGTCTGACCAGCTGACTACAGGCTAGCCAGGTCTGGGAAATGTGAAAAATCAGCTTCAATAGCAATGCATAATTTTAAATTTATAAATTAAAATTACAGCTGTATTCCAGTTCAGCCTTCAGGGAAGTCGGTAGTCGAGGTATATAGCGTAGTGGTCTCTCGTGCTAGCGAATAAAGATCAAAATGCCGACTTGCCCCAGTACAACACTTGTCCAGGTATGTTGTCGTGGGTGCAGTACCTGGTACGCTGTCCGATCGGGTGCGGACATTAATGGCTGACCCGTGTTCACGCCTCGGTGTGTACACATTAAAGAATGCTACTGGAGTCACCACATGGTTATAACGTTCCTAGGCCATGGTAGCACCTGGACCAGTGTATCTATAACCGAAAAGTTCCTGCACTGCAATATCTACAGATACAGATACAGTAGTTTTACTTTTATGCAGTGCAGTACTCTCGGGCTCCAAATATAAGTGCAGGCCCCAATAATAGTGCAGGGGGGGAATTCCATTGAAAGATAATAAAAGTGCAGACCCAAATAATAGTGCAGGGGAAACTCTGAGCAAAACATCAACTGTTAAACATATTATTTTTACAGTTCGTGTAGGTCAAGTATAGGAATCAACATAGTAAGGTATATGTCATGTGGTGTTTTATTCAGTATTTAAATGTTCACATGTGTGTCATATATTTGAATATGTACATGCATAAAGATATAAACTCATCATTTTGGTATCAGAGTCATATAGAAATCTTGAGTTTGTGCGATTTCAATTTCCATAGCCTCAAAATTAATAAACGTGCAGACCCAAATAAGCTCTGGGCAGGGGGGATATTTCCCAAGAAAATAATAAACGTGCATGCATGTTTATTTGGAGCCCAAGAGTAGTTGGTGGACCCAACTAATTTTAAACAGAGCTAGACGCTCTCGATATGCTCTGATAATAACAGTCAGGTTTACAGACTAGCAGTGCTGTAACTTATTTTTGATGCGATTTTTCGCTAGTCTGTAATATTACATAGATGAATTCAGCTTGGGTAGCTAAATACAGCTATTGTATAATTGTAATTATATAAATAAATTGATAATGTACTACTACTGGTAATCATAAACATAATATGATCGAGTTCCACCGAAGTTTGAGTTATATACTACAGCAAATATTTACACTCCGATTTCTTGATTCTGAAACATCGGTTGGTTCTTCAATCCCGTTTGTTTGCGTCCGATGTAAAGTGAAACACAAGAATTTAATTTTTAAAGTGTGACAAACGTGTCACGTGAGCTGGTAAATCATAGATGTGGGCATGCTCACACAGCGTCACTTCTCAAATAAATATTATGGCAAGCCGAGAACTGATTCTCGTAGACTTTCTTCACTCGTTAGAGTCGCACGGTAGTCTATGGGTGCCCATTTGAACGCCTGGATGGCGGCAATTGTTGGATCGGGATAGGGTTATGGGGTGTGAAAACAGTTCCTTGTGGGAGGCGGGGGCACAATATAACGCCCTTTATTTGACCTAAGTCGATCGAGGGACCAAGAAATTGCATGGGCGTCCCATTTGAACCACTCTGGACGGCGGGCATTTTGGATCGGGTTGGGTGTGTGCCTGTGTGGGGTATATAGAAATAGTTCATTGGTGGGGGGGGGGGGGCACTATACAACGAAAACCCCAGGAAGTTACCTCTCATCGCTACACTGAGGGGGGAATGAATATTTAGATCGGCCTACAAGTGGATTATCCTACAACACCCTTTGTTTGACATAAATCGGTCAAGGGGCCGAGAAATGGCATGGGCACCCTATTCAAACCCCTCTGAACGGCGGACATTTTGGATCGAGATGGGGTATGTGGGATGTATATGAAGAGTTCATTGAGTGGAACTCCCTACAACGCCCTTTATTTGACCTAAACCGATCAAGGGGCCAATAAATGGCATATATGCCCCATTTGAAACCCTCTGGGTGGCGGCCATTTTGGATCGTGGTGTGGTGAATATTTAGATAGGCTTGGGGCCGCCCTACAATTATACAGGCTTTGTTTGACCTAAATCGGCCAAGGGGACAAGAAATGACATGAGTGGCCTATTTGAATCCCACTGGACGGCGGTCATTTTTGGATCAGGGTGCATGGGTGAATATTTAGATCGGATAGGGGTCACCCTAAAACACCCTTTGTTTGACATAAAACTGGAAAAAAATGGCGTGGGTGTCCTATTTGATACCCATTGGACGGCGTTCATTTTTGCTGGAGGTGGGTGCGTCGGGTTAATTAGAAAGAGTACATTGGGGGCCACACAACAACGCACTTTAACCCTTTATTTGACCTAAATCGGTATTAAATGAGCCGATAAATGGCATGTATGTATGTATTTTAACGCTTCTGGACGGCCAATTGGGATCGGGTGGAGCCTCCGGAGGTGTATGGAAAGTGTTCCTTGTGAGGGGTTACCATACAACGCCCTTT
Source organism: Siphonodentalium dalli (assembly GCA_032622095.1). Lineage (NCBI taxonomy): Eukaryota > Metazoa > Mollusca > Scaphopoda > Gadilida > Siphonodentaliidae > Siphonodentalium > Siphonodentalium dalli. The sequence goes on along the minus strand of CP136064.1, from coordinate 136,951,222 downwards.
ATTTGCCCAAAATCGGTTAGGGGACCGAGAAATGGCATCGGTGCCCTATTAAACCCTCTGGGCAGCGGCCATTTTGGATCGGGATGGGATGAATCGTGTGAATATTTAGATTGGTTTGGGGTTCACCATACAACACACTTTGTTTGACCTAAATCGGTCAAGGAGCCGATAAATGGCATGAGTGCCATATTTGAACTCTTCTGGACGGCGGTCATTTTGGATCGGGGGTTGAATGGGTTGAATATTTAGATTGACTTGGGGGCCACACTACAGCATCCTTTTTTATTTTACCTATTAAAATCGATTAAGGGGTCGATAAATGTCATGGGTGTCCTAATCGAACTCATCTGAACGGCGGCAAATTTGGGTATGGGTGGGTGGAGGGATAAATATTTAGATTGGGTTGGGGTCACCATACAACACCATTTATTAAACCTAAATCGACCAAGGGTCTAGGGTTGTCATGATGACTCATTTGAACCCATCTGGACGATGGCCATTTTGAATCCGGAATGGGTGAATGGGGTGAATATTTAGATTGGCCCGGGGCCACACTACAACGCCATTTGTTTGGCTTAAATCGACAAAGAGGCCAAGAAATGGCATATATGTACCCTATTTCAACCCCTCTGTATACATGGCGGCCATTTTGGATCAGATTGGGGTGTGTGCAAAGAGTTCCTTGGGGAACACCCTATAACGCTCTGTATTTGACCTAAATCTGTCAAGGGCCCTATTTGAACCCATCTGGGCGGCGTCCATTTTTGATCGAATATTTAGATAGGCTTGTATGAGTCATCCTGCAACGCCCTTTGTTTGACATAAATCGGTCAAGGGGCCGAGAAATTTGAACCCCACTGGACGGCGGTCATTTTGAATCGGGGTTGGTGTGTGGGGTTTGTAGAAAGAGTACATTGGGGCCACCCAACACCTAATTTATTTGACCTAAATCGGTTAAGGGGCCGAGAAAAGGCATGGGTGCCCTATTGAACCCCTCTGGACGGCGGCCATTTTTGATCGGGGTGGGTGAATGGTGTGAATATTTAGATTGGTTTGGGGGTCACCATACAATACACTTTGTTTTACCTAAATCGGCCAAGAGGCCGAGAAATGACATGGGTGCCATATTTGAACTCTTCTGGACGGCGGCCATTTTAGATCGGGGGGGGGTGAATGGGGTGAATATTTAGATTGACTTGGGAGGCACTCTACAACGCAATTTAAATGTTTGACCTAAAGCGGTCAAGAGGCCGAGAATGACATGTGTATCCAATTTGAACCCATCTGGACGGCGGCCATTTTTTGGATCAGGGTGGGGTGTTTGGAAAGAGTGCCTACGTGCAATCTACAAAATCCTTTATTTGACCTAAATCGGTTAAGGGGCCGAGAAATTACATTGGTGCCCTATTTAAATCCCTCTGGAAGGCGGCATTTTTGGATCAGGGTGGGTGTGTGTGGGGGGTACATTGGGGCACCCTTTGTTTTACCTTATAACTATACAACTTTTGAACTGAATAAGGAATAAGGAATGGAACTCATCTTTGTTGTCCGAGTCCCTTAATCTCATATTTTATATCGTAATTGGGAAGCATACACGCGTAAGAAACGCAACAATTTTTTTTAATTTGATGTCGATATTTGTACTGTATATCAGTTTAAGACGTGTACTCAAAACGCGTCCTTTTCAATCATTCACATATATATATACTCTCCGACCAAAATTATCGGTTAGGTTTCATTATCACATATACATATACGACTCTGTGTAAGGTTACAATTAGTGTTCTCTATATCATAATGGTGGGCCCGTGATCAGATCACCATTAAGAGATATACGGCGTATACGGTCCACACTTACGTATCTATAGATGGTAAAGAATTTCCGTCATTACGTATTTATATCTGATAATTCTATGCGGATCGGGTGGCTGAATATCTCAAGATTTACCCCACTATGCGGGTGGGGTTTTAAATCTTTCATTTTTTTCCCAAAAACTTTTAAGTTCTGATTTTTTCATTGAAGCTAGTTCTTGTGATATTAATGCTCTATGTGATTTGATTGCTCCATCCATTTCACATTTATAGACATGACATGCATGTCGCATACTTTGTTCTGTGTGGTTGTTTCGCTTGGTTTTGTGTTGTCCTGTCGCTTGTCGATATTTTACTCTGGCAGTCTGGCAGGCCTTGTTAAACCAGGCGTTATGTTTACTATTCCTCGCTGCCTTCTTATTCCAATTATTCGGCGCGCAAATCTTAGCATGCGGCTGACAAGCATGGTTCAATAGGGCATTTCTCAAAGACGCCTGCCTAAATAACCGCAAAGCGATACGTGAATATACATCGTGGCAGAATCACTGATGCTCCCTCTGAAATAGCAATGAATAAGACGTACGAAAATACCCATGTACCTTTCTATTCATATGGTTCGAGTACGAATATATCCAAGTACCTTTTAATCATAAATCGCCCATAGCTCCATTGGCAAGTAAAAAACACCTAAAAGAGACACATGAGTATTAGTGATTTAGTTGTTGTATTTGTATTTGTATAATACAACATGTTTTAATATCAATAATACATTCCATTTTAAAAGCAAATTTGATTTTTGAGACAGTGAATTTTTTTGTTTGGTTTGGGTGGGATTCGAACACCGGCCCATGACGGCGAGCGCGCCTTGCGACTCAAAGTCCGACGTCAATACCACACGGCCACCGAAGCAACCCCAAAAAAGGAAGCTCAAATGGCCGCTCCCATTATATAAATATACCCGGGTAAATCTACCCAGGTTTTTTGGACCAAAACCCGGGTGTCAATCTATCTACCAAGACATCCACCAACCATGAAGACCCCCTGAAACCCGGGTTTTACCAGGATTAACCCAGGTGAAACCAGACAAAAACCCTGGTGTGGATAAACCTGGGTGTAATTACCCAGGTGTACCCTAGTGTTTCCCACCGGGTGTACCTTGGTGTTATTCACCCAGGTGTACCCTTGTGTTTCCCACCCAGGTGTACCTTGGACATTGGTGTTATTCACCCAGGTGTTTCCTACCCTGATGTTCCCTACCCAGGAGTATCTTGATGTTTCCAACCCATGTGTACCTTGGTGTTTTCTTACCCCGGTGTACCTTGGTGTTTTCTTACCCAGGTGGATTTTCCAGTGTTTCCACCCTGGTATACCCTGGGAGTTTCAAAGGGCTTTCCACTGGGTATTTCTACCAGGGCATACCCCGGGTGTTATAAGCAGGTACCACTCGATTATTTTACCGTGGTGTACCCCAGCATTTTCACCCAGATGTATCCCATGTGCACCACCCTGTTTTACCCTGTTGTTGGAGCACCAGGGTTTATGAGGGTGGTTGCACTAGGGTTACACCTGGGTAAAAATACTGGGGTTCACCAGGGTAAAATCATCGAGTTGAAGAACACCCGGGATATACCCTAGTATAAATACCTGGGAAACACTTGGGTCGAAAACACCAAGGTACACCTGGGTGGAAACATTGAGATGCACCTGGGTAAGAAAACCCCAAGGTACACCCAGGTAAGGAAACACCAAGGTACACCTGGGTAGGAAAACACCAAGGTACACCTGGTGGGAAACACCAAGATACACATGGGTAGGAAACACCAAGGAACACCTGGGTGAATAAAACCAAGGTACACCTGGGTGGGGATACCAGAGTGAAATGATGAGGATGGCAATGCAGTAGATTTGCAGGGGTATTGTTATCAATGGAGTTGTTTTAGTATAATAACACATTAAGGAAACTGATTGTGGAGCCCTATAAGTTTATTCAAAATAAACAAACTAACTAAAGATAAAATATAGAAACACATGTAATAAATAAATTTGTTATCCTTCACCCCATTGCATCCAATTTTCCTCTCTTCTGATTGGCTGAGAGTGCGTCACATGGCGGGCCGTAAATCACTTATTACCCTCTAGGATAACATTGCCTCATTTATTGACCGCTCAGTTGTTACCAGTAAACATAGGACTACGAAGAACTCAACGCGCAGAGATTCTCTGACCGCTCTCTAATAATTTCGAAAAACACTGTTTTGATAAACCCCACTGTTTGATAACAACCGCGAACTGTGGTGTTTGCTAATTTGCATAATTGTCTGTTTTTTATTTGCAATTAAAGCACGCTATATGTATAAATGGTATTATCACAGATACAAATCCGTTATAAGGTGTAATGTTCCTATTGGACCTTTTTATATCAATAATAAAGACTGTGGGACAAATAGTTAACCCTTATTATGCAGTTGATATGTGCTGCAAACAATTGCACATACGATGTACATACGTTACAACTACGTTTATGTACTAGATCAAATAGCCACTCTTTGCTGTTTATCAATTGACTATTTCTTTTCTGCAATACAATCCTCAGACTTCAGAGAATACCCATATGTTGCGTAACAATATGTGACATATGCCAATTTCTTTTTACACTACTACAACGTGTTAGTTTCACATTTTAGCATTCTGGAAATTAAAACGTCTGTCGGCGTCTTCATGCACATTTGAAACGAAACCGAACATTTTGCTGTATGGCTACTCAACTTCGAAATTGCTTTACTCCTCTTTCCGTGAACCGATTTCCATCATGCAACCAGCAAACTGACCGGAGAATAGCTGCGCAAATGACAGGTCTGTTAATTCATCCAGATTATGAATGTGTTATTTTCTATATAGCGATGATTCCAACATAAAATTAACTTTTCGAACTGGATTAACGAATATATGCGCGCATTTATACCTGCTACTAAGGAGGTTCGTGTGCACTCCTTTGTCAGATAACAAAACAGTTATCACCCTTGTTTTCGTGAGTCACGGGGATTTGTCGCCGCTCGCGACTTGGAATGTCACCCTCGGGCCTGGCGGCCCTCCGGTGACATTCCAGGTCTCGAGCGGGCGACAAATCCCCGTGTCTCACTCAATCGCGGGCGATAACTGTATAATATAAACACATTAAACTGCATGGGTTAAATTTTGATCAAAAACACTTGCAAATTACCTCTTCATACATGTATATGGTATGTTAGGCAAGTTACATGTACACGTAGTTGCAATGTATACCGGTACATGACATACTGGTAGACACTAACATCATTATTTTAGTTCCAATGGCATTTACTCTCTCTCTCTCTCTCGTACATGTACCTTGCAACTACATTTCCAGTGAGGTAGTTTTGTCTTATTTAAACTTTCTAAATGGGTTTCTCCTTTTGAATGACAAACTAATGTGAGTATACACATGAGCTCTGATGTGAAATATACCAAAAATATATAAAAAATATATACTCTGATGTGTCTGTATACCAAAATAAACATTATTTCTTAGTCTAAGGACATGTTTCCTGTCATTATCTTATTGCTTCAAAATATCGATTTGTATGCTGTAATGCTCCAAAAATAGCCATATTTTGTCCTGGTTCATAAGAACACATTATTTCTTAATGTTAGAAGGACATGTTTCCTGTTATTATCTGACTCATAAACCCCCAAAGGTACATGTAAACAGAACATTTGGGAAAGAGACACACCATCTTTAACCTTTTTGATATCAGTAGCAATTGATCAGATAGCAATATATACTATAAATAGTATTCAGATGCTAGAAATCAAACAAGCACATTAATTGCACCAACTCGAAACAGTTAACATACCCTGTAGAATACTAACTAGTCACTATGATCAAGGAGGGTGTCACACACACACACACACACACCCACCCCGTTTTGGAATTCAGGCCATTTTCAGGTGGTACGCTACATGTATATACATACCCAATGTTATGATTGTTATCTGGTACTAGGAACTCATACGGCAATATAACCGGCATTCGGGATTCAGCAAAAAGGCTGGTATGCAGATATTATAGCACAAACTTATACAAATTTTGAGTATTTTCCAGCCCAAACAGACCCAAGTGATACATTTTTATCTAATTCAGTCTAATACCTCTTGAAATGTTGATGTTTTGGATACTATTTCAGCAAATGTGAGAAAACAGTTAACTGGTATTCAGTGTTCATTCACAATTGAATAGAGAAGTCTGGAAGGTGTCGCCCCCCCCCCCCAAAAATACCAGTTAATGTAAAAGGTTGAATCATGCGTACCAGTTACAAGTAAGAAAATATTGAATGAAAGCTAATATTACACTAATAGTATAGTTTTCATATACACGTATTTGCTGAAGTTGTATCCATAACTTCTACATACCTATATATAATAGACTAAATTACATCATAAATGTCATTTGGGCTGGAAAATAGTAAAACGAAATTAATTTTGTGCTATAAAAGCTGCGAACCGGCCTCTTTTTTGAATCCTGAATTCCGGTTAAAATGCGCAAATGAATCCCGACTACCAAATTAGCTGAGGGTATAAATCATGCGTATCGCCTTAAAATTGCATAAATGTTTTCCATTTACTTCAGTTACAAGTATCCGTACATGTACATGTAGCTGATTCACCTAACAATTTTTTTTTATCTTTAAATATGTGAGACCCAAGCGCAAATCATTTGGTACTATGTGCACTAGTCCGAGAGTCTCATAACCTGGATGTTTAATAGTTCCACTGTTTGGTTATTTTAGAGTCTACATTGTCTCAAAATTTGTAATCTTCATGCCCAATTTTATAGCAGGCAGTCAGGTGAGGTATAATAATAGATACCCATTCACACTCCGTACATGTACCGGTATGTGTAAATATTGCATTAATTTGTGTACAATTTTATGGGCAATACATGTTATGTCGCGAGTAATTTATTTTGTATGAGGGTAATACTATTATCATACATGTATATAACTGACTAAATTAATGTGTTGTAAAACCACACAATCGATTCTTTCAAACCTGGGTACCATGAATTGAACCGTTGGACCATTGAACCCTCAAACTATTGAACTTCTCGACAATCGAACCCATCGAACTACTTGTAACGAACACTCTGACTAACGCACTATACATGATTGAGATAATGGTTATGTGACCTCATGAATTGGTCCAAGTTATTTTTCTGCTTTAAATGTCATTCAAATTTTTCCAATTGTATCGACTTTTTTTCCAAAATACCAGTTAATGTAAAAGGTTGAATCATGCGTACCAGTTACAAGTAAGAAAATATTGAATGAAAGCTAATATTACACTAATAGTATAGTTTTCATATACACGTATTTGCTGAAGTTGTATCCATAACTTCTACATACCTATATATAATAGACTAAATTACATCATAAATGTCATTTGGGCTGGAAAATAGTAAAACGAAATTAATTTTGTGCTATAAAAGCTGCGAACCGGCCTCTTTTTTGAATCCTGAATTCCGGTTAAAATGCGCAAATGAATCCCGACTACCAAATTAGCTGAGGGTATAAATCATGCGTATCGCCTTAAAATTGCATAAATGTTTTCCATTTACTTCAGTTACAAGTATCCGTACATGTACATGTAGCTGATTCACCTAACAATTTTTTTTTATCTTTAAATATGTGAGACCCAAGCGCAAATCATTTGGTACTATGTGCACTAGTCCGAGAGTCTCATAACCTGGATGTTTAATAGTTCCACTGTTTGGTTATTTTAGAGTCTACATTGTCTCAAAATTTGTAATCTTCATGCCCAATTTTATAGCAGGCAGTCAGGTGAGGTATAATAATAGATACCCATTCACACTCCGTACATGTACCGGTATGTGTAAATATTGCATTAATTTGTGTACAATTTTATGGGCAATACATGTTATGTCGCGAGTAATTTATTTTGTATGAGGGTAATACTATTATCATACATGTATATAACTGACTAAATTAATGTGTTGTAAAACCACACAATCGATTCTTTCAAACCTGGGTACCATGAATTGAACCGTTGGACCATTGAACCCTCAAACTATTGAACTTCTCGACAATCGAACCCATCGAACTACTTGTAACGAACACTCTGACTAACGCACTATACATGATTGAGATAATGGTTATGTGACCTCATGAATTGGTCCAAGTTATTTTTCTGCTTTAAATGTCATTCAAATTTTTCCAATTGTATCGACTTTTTTTTCATCCAAAAAGCCACATTGCAATGGACTATACACATGTACCAGTACATGTAAATGTAACAAGAGGCCCCCATTTCCAATGAGAGGCCGCAAAGAATCACAGTGTAACTGCATCAATTCTACAAACTAAACCCACTATGCGACATATAGTGGTCTATCCACAAATAGAATGTATGGTACATGTACATTGTAAGTACTGGCACTGATAGTATACAAGGTAATTATATATATTATAGCACAGAGATATTTTATATTGCAGCATACATGTACATGTATAATAATAAAGTTAAGAGATCTCCATCACATTACTTTCACATGAAATTTTCATGGGAAAGAAATGTGATGGAGATCTCTTTGGGGGTAGAAACAATTCTATTTGAGTCGAGGAACGCACCCATCAAATCTCAAGAGTTTTCAAAAACAAGCTATGATCGGAATTATTTTTTGAATAAATGACTAAAAAAATAATCACCAGAAACTAAATTTACAATATCTTATTATATAGTTGGCATGTAGATACATTCAAATTTTGTATGCATTACTTGCAGGTATTCTTGATTTAGTAATCATGTTTTATTTATAGACACTTAGGTTATAACACCATGCTGATCACAATGAAAGATGTTTTGTTTACATAAATTGTGATGACAAGCATTGGGGAATTCCAGTTGGAACCAGGCATCACTTAATATATGGAAATCGACTAGGAGAAAAATATATGTAATGACTGCATTGGGAGAGGTGGGTTTCTTGACTAAAATGAAACATGATTCGCCCCCATAGCTGAAGGAATAGTAATTTGAATAAAAGTGTTAAATCAGACGGGGTATATATTTAATGTTTGCATCAGCAATCGTTCATGTTTGCTTTAATGTGCTTTGCAGAAGAAAAATTCACGAAGAGGATCCTTATTTGGCCCTGTAGCCCATGTTTATTGGCAGCATAACAGGCTAACACACTCATATATTTTAACTATAATCCCATTCGAAATGGGCAGTATTGATACTAGTACTGTCAGATAATGTTCATGAATGTTGGAAATACTAATTACTATGAATCTTCAGAAATAACACAGAATAGTGTGACAATTCAATCACAATTCATTACTGAAGAACAGATAGGCTACCGGTTCATGTATTTCAAAGCATATATACATGTACATGTACTGTATAGACACTAGTACAATACCTTTGACCAAGTATTTAATATTATTACCGTTATAGCCATTCAAGATTACTGCGGTAGTATTACCATGTTTCGAACCAATGTCATTTACACATTTGCAAAAATCGGTTACTCTAGAAAAACCATGGTGATCGATTAACTCGCGATTCACATCGGGTGGTATTAGAGAATTAAAGTTAAGCAATATTAGTGATAGTGTTCCCAGTTGTGTGGTTGAGCCTGTTACAAGGCGATGTTTACCACCTTGCTTTGTAACAGGCTCCACTACACAACTGGAAACAATATCACTAATATTGCTTAACTTACTCTAATAAAATATAGTCAATACTTCATTCAACTAACATCAAAATCGCTGTTACATGTACAGTTATGCTCTAATTAATCGACCCTCCTTAAAGGCATGGATGGCCTTCACGGCGGGTATTGCTGTTAAAGGTACTCAATCCATCAAAGCTCAGAGTGGTCAGATATCGATTTTTGAAGTTTCTTTATTTCTCGAGATGTGGTCCAGAAAAACACGTGCTCAAACTGACAAATTGCGGATGAAGATGGATAACTCCAAACTCAAGTGGTTATTTAAAAATTTTGTTCAAAGAAATATGGCCGTATTATCACAAAATTTGGCCGTATTACCACTTTATTTTAGAGTTATCCATCTTTATTAGCAATATTGACCGATATGGTCCATTGACGATGTTTTTTCAGAGCCACAAATAATTGCACATCTCGAGAAATAACAAACTTCAAAAATCGATATTTTATCACTCTGAACTTTGATTTGTGGGTTCTTCGACTCAAATCAAATATTTTTTACCCCCGAAGCCAAAGAAGTATTAATTTAGGAGCATTTGATCGGATTGAGTACCTTTAAAATAGTCACTTCCGTTAAAGATAAGGGCGGTGTTGGCGGTGGGTAAACAGTATGTTATGTTATGTAAACAAAAGCAAAAAACGTTACGTTTCCTCGCTTTTGTTTAGATCCAGATATGGTAAACATAATGAGCATAATTTGTTACTGTTATCCTGATATGGAAATAATAAAGAGCGTTTATATCCTTTGTATGTGATTAACCAATTGCGCTGTGTTATGTAAACAGAAGCACACCTTCTGTAACACGAGCAGTCTCTGGTTTACGCACACCATCGTATGTCTTGACGACAATATACTATTTACGCGCTGATTATGTTTGGCAAACCGGTATGAGCGGAACTGTATATATTTTGGTGTTCCTTCTGTTGATGGCGATTTGAACAAATATACATATTTCTGCAACGAATGCTGACCGTGCCTTTAAAACCACCATGACACAAAGAATTATAAAATATAGACATACCTTGTTCTTATGCCAAACATAAATATTGCGTAAATAGTATGTTATTGTCAAGTTTGTATGCTTTGTCTAAAATGTAATCAAAGACCAAAACTGTTACAAAATCTGGATTTTGTTTACATCACACAGTGTATAAACTTGATATTTATGATTGGTTTTAGAATAAAATATATCTATATTTTAATATTCTTTTCATTGATGGCAATTTTAACGGGTGTGACTATACCCACCGTGAAGGCCATCCGTGCCTTTAACAAGGTTGACCACTGGTATTGCTAATAAAGATGGATAACTCCAGTCAGCGTACCGATCGAAACACTCATGTGAGACTACATTGATAAAGGTGAAGAATGACATTGATTTATCTCTGAATAAGGGTAACATCGTGCTGCTCTTGATGCTTGATCTCAGTGCAGCATTCGACACCTGCGACCACAACATATTACTGGCGCGTCTACACAACATAATTGGCTTGCGAGAAAGTGCTCTTGTGTGGTTCATATCATACCTGAGCAACAGATCTCAGAAGGTGTTCATGGGAGATTCTTGTATATATATCTTTATTATCCTCCATATTTGAAGAGTTCGATACAAACTTATAATAAATTGTAAACATATATACAAATACATGAATTGCCACAGGCAAAAACATATTTGATACAGGAATGCATAATTACATCATGGCAACTTAAATTGACTGAAAAACGTGAGAAAACCGCGATATCAGAAAACAAAATGTAAACATAGAGGAAAAGAGACTAATGCTTTTACGCATAAGAAGAATACAAAACTAAATTAAAGATATTGCCTTAATTATTATTCAACATGAAAACATCGCTTGCATACATGTATTTATTTCACATCACGTCTCTCAGGACGATCTCTGGTGCACAGCCGGGAGTTCCAGTTATCCAATAATGCCATATTTCCGTGGCCTCTAGCACGAAAAAATCGACTATGGCGAGGGCATCTTCAGCTATGTCGAATATAGCATTTGGGATGTGCCCAATAAACATGAGCATTTGATTGGAGGGAGGAATTCTATCAATACACATAAAACAGTCTATATGAAAATGGGACAAAAAACGATACCAAGCGTCATTTCTTGAGTTGCTAGGAAAGTCACAGTCGTGAAAAACATGTTTGACTGTGTCATTATAAACTTGACCACATCTTGTGCATAAAACATCTTCCTTAAATTTCAACATACACAGTAGTTGGACAATGAAAAAATAACACTTCTTGTGTTTGGGAAATTTGTGACATGGTTTCCAAATATGGGACATTTGAAGTTTTTCCTCGACAATGGAAAAACGATCGAAATCACTCTGCATTGATACTAGTTGTTGCCATTGGCTATTTGAATTAACTCCGATCGCCTCATTAACTATGATTTTCCAATGGTTCTTAACAGGTGTAACAGGACGGCCGGTCATGACCATGCAAGATTGACAATGGCTCATGAGATTCCACGTGCAGTGAGGTCTACCTTGTTTATCTACGACAACAAGATATCTGGATAACACTCATACAGCGGAAACATTTATTGTTTTATCAACGATAACATACATAATTAGGTAACACAACAATTAAAATATAAAACACATATTAAATGCTGACAATGTGTCCATTGAATATATAAGTGGGTACACTTCCCCTGCCGCATGCGATTGTAGGCCTATAGCTTCCATTACGATGTCCATCATCTGCATAGACCTGCATGCGCTCACTCGTCTTGCGCTGAAATCCCGTTTACAAATCTGTTTCACCAATGTTCTGCATCAAACCAGGAAATCGCCATGCAAATCAGACGTATGCCGTCTGACACATTATGCCGGATGACAGCGACTCCGAGGTAGTCCCATACTGGTGCAGAATAGTTTGATTCAATAAAGCCGTACTCTGTAGATGCATATGTACCCCAAGCCACCTCTATGGTAACTGCTATACGTATCAATGATGCATGTCTTCCACTGACAGCCAAAACGCCGTTACCTTCCCAGCATCTGACGTCCACCTCAACTGACTCGACGTCTGTTGCTTGCCGCCTTTTATAGGTTTTGCCGTATGACGTCATAACGCGCATCACAGGTGATAATTGCCAGAATCTAGCAAAAATGAGGTTTTTATCTGTTTCGCCCCACTTCGCCGTGTCATAACTCGCTACTTATTTGGTGCTAGGCGAAACGTTGGGGATCGATTTTGAGCGTTTTCCCTCTACTTTCAAATGGAACAAAAGATGCAACATAGACAAAACGCTCCCAGTGTTTGTCTGTAAACCGCATCAAGTTTACACAGCTGCGTACCTGCGTTGCCCAACTTTGTCGTGTCATAACTAGCTCAATATTAAGAGCTAGATAAAAGGCTGGGGATCGTTTTTGATGGATTTTACTCTACTTTATAAAGGTTCAAAAAGGTAAACGAAATACGCAATAGCGACAGAACGCTCCCCGTGTATATGACTCCGGATCGTATCTCGTTTACGCCGTTTCTTACTGACATGCCCATGCATGTACGTGCATGCATCGCAGGAAGATATCGCATACGATGATTAGAAATGACATATTTTTATGTCGCTGATCTGTGACAATCTTAAGGAATGACCATGACTGGTCATTACACAGATATGATTGCTTGGTCTGTTGGGACTATTAAAGCTTGACGTTGAAGTGCCACAGGGATCGTATTGGATACTCTACTTTTTTTTTAATTTACACCATACCACTGGCAGATATTTTAAACAGACACTCTGTGCGATACCATATTTACGCTGACGACACTCAAATGTATATAGATTTTCCTCGAAATGACTCAGCCGGTTATAAAACAGCGAGGTCGAAATTGGAGAACTGTCTCACGGATGTCAAAGAATGGATGCAATGCAATAAGTTGAAACTAAACGATAATAAATCTGAATACATTGTTATTGGTTCCAAATATTCTCTCAGTCTACTTCACGACAATGGGTGCAGTGATTCGGATGGATCTTTCAAAATTCAGCTTGCGAATAGTCATGTAACATCGTGTTCCTCCTTACGTAACCTAGGAGCGTACTTTGACAGTACGCTCGAGCTACATGAAGTTGAGAGCCTTGATGCGAGTGAAATGTCACCTAAGCCAAAGTGCGATGAAACATGCCGTGCTATCTCTGATTGTTTCTAAAGTTGACACTTTTAATCCATTGTAAACACACCTTACAACGGGAAGTGTCCGGAGGATTGATCTTTTATTGAAAAGCTGCGCTCGTCTCGTTTCTAATGTACCAAGATGCAGCAGAATAACACATGTCATGAAAGAACTACACATGTTGAAGTTTGAGTACCGTGTCAGATACAGATGTGCCCTAATTGTTTTCAAGTCACTTCACGGAGATACACCATCTTACATTTCTGAAATGATTATCAAACACAGCTCAGTTACTCGAAATGACCGAAGTGGAGTCCAACTGTCTCATATACCCGATAAACTAAATGTGAACTATGGAAAGTGCTCATTTCAAAATGTCTCAGTTTCTATTTGGAACAGCATACCCGTTGATATGAGGAAGAATGACTCAGTATCATCTTTTAAAACAGCTCTTGAAACTCACCTGTTCAGAATGTGTTATTCGTTATAAGTGCACCATCTGTTATTTTAACTTTTTTAAAGCTTAAAGGGATAGTACTCAGATGACCGGGGGTACGTCGATCGCAAGTTGCAAAACAGAGTTCAGTCCCCTCGCCACGCGATGTCCTCCGACTGCGTGACTGCACTGTCTGATTTGTTTACCTCCGGGTTGGGAAAACCCATAAATTGTAACTTCCGCATTGTTACTTCCCAAGTTAACGATGTTTGTTTTGAGAAATTCGCACCACAAAGACAGCATATATTGCAGACATTATACTAGCAACGCTTATGTGATATGGAAATGCGACATTCCACGGTCAGTGTCCGTTTAATCGTACCGGTACTCAAGTAATCCTAGACAGTTGACAGCAGCCAGCAGGTTAAACTTGGAATGATCTGGAATGGAAGACGAGTCACAAACAAGTTTCCATTATTGGCATGAACTGATCGATGAATACGTTGCAGTATATCGGCTGATGTCAATCCCATGCAGACTTGGAAGGTTGCGTAAGTTTGTGTCTTACTAAATTGTATGGGAAAGGGAGCCCAAATTCACATTTAAATATCAGGTCTGGGTGAACACCAATTGATCTAAATCCAATAAAACATGGCTGACACTGACATGCCGAGTCAGTCACTGTCAGGAGCCGAGAGGTGCTCACTCCAATTTTTGAATATTTAAATGGTGTTTGTTTGAAGATTTTTAAACGTTTATTTATATTCTCATTCTCTCAAAAGAATTCCAAATGTTTTTAAGTAGTTACCAAGTTGAACGATATCATGGAACAGTTTAGTGTGACTCCCCTTATCTCAGATGCATCTAGGTGGTGTAAGACCAGTCTATATTAGATCGATTAGTCTAAATAAAGATCTATTGGTGGTTCACCCAGACCTGCATGTTTATTAATAATCGCATTGAATGTACCGAAGCTCAACAATCATCTGCAGGTCTCGGTGAACCACTGGTTGATCTGTATAAAACTGATCAGTCTATCTTTATATTGAATATATTCAGTAAATAATTATTCCGTGTCTTTCAACAGAAATTAGAATTATCTCTTTTTAAGTATTGGATGTAATATAATTACCACTATAGAACAGTTCAGAGTGACTCGACTTATCCCCAATGCCTGCATATGATGAATGACCAATCGGTCTATTCTATAGCGATTAGTCTAATAAAGGTCGATCGTTGGTTCACCATGACCTGTTCATTTGCACTTAAGTGCAAATTATTTAAACAGCGTAAATCATTTGCACATTCAAAGTGCTATTAAAGGCACGTGAGGCCTTAGTTGTCGAAAATATTGATATTTGTTCTAATCACCGTAAACAGAAAAACATTAAAAACCCTTACAGTTTCGTTCATATATACCATGACCATCACGTAAACAGCATGTTACCATAAAGACCTACAATATTTTACCTAAGCAAGAGCCTGATTGTGTTACAGAAGACAGCACAATATTAATGCGACTCTTGAACTGGCTAATCACACACACAAATGGCATAAACGCTCTTTATTAGTTCCATATCAGGAATTCACCAACAAAGAACGCTCTTTATGTTTACCATCATAATATAAACAAACACCAGAAAAGTTACTGTTTATGCTTTTGTTTACATAACAACGGTCAAAACCGTCAAACATTTGACAATAACATACTGTTTATGCGATATTACTTATTTGTATATGGACAAAGTCTGTCTACATTTTGATGTTCTTTATTTTTGTGGCGGTTTTCGAAGGGTGGAAATAATTTCACAGGATACCCACCGCCAAGGCCAACCGTACCGTTAAATTATCTGTATCTGGAATATGTACCATACATGAAAGGTGTTCATAGACCCAATCATTTAATTATTCTCTATGTAAAAAAAACATTTATTTGAGCTCAATTAAGCGCACATCATTTGCGCTTAAGTGTAAATAAGACATGAGACTATCATACATGTATTTAATAATATATACTAGTCCACCTATTTGTAATTCCTTTCTCAGAGTCTAATTCACTCTTTTTTTATTTCTAGACAATCTGATTTATGCTCAAGCTCAAATAAATGAATTTTACTTTTAAAAGAGCAAATAAATTAATTCCACTTAAGGCACTTTAAGAGCAAATCAAATCTGTCAGATTATCACTTGGCCTTACATATGGGTGTCTTTTGTTTGTTATATATCCTCCCAAAATATGCATTACCCCAACCAATATCATAAGAACTGCTGAACATATGCAGTTAACAGTGATGGGTATATATCCTGTGTACCCCATATAAAAATGTACCCGGGTAAAACTGGGGGTTTATCCGGTTTAATCCATGGTAAACCCCGGTTAACCAGGGTAAAATAATATTCTACCCAGGTAAACCCCAATTAAAAAGTCATTATACCGGGGTTAATCCAGGTATATAAAACCAATATCGAGATTTACCCGGTGTCTTATCCATTTGGTAGGGATTTACCCAGGTGTTTCTCCATCTCATGGTATACCCAGGTGTTTATCCATCTCATGATATACCGGGTGTTTTACTGTCCATTATGGGGAAAAAGTTACCAACAGGAGCGAACTTGAATATGTATTTTCGACCAAGCCTAGGTGCTCAAACCTTAAATTACAACAACATATTTCACATGTATAGTTTGGATTACCATTACATTAATTAATTAATTAATACCAGGTGTAGATCCACCGTTTTTCTTACGAGTCACTTAGGGCCAGTTTGATGCAAATTAAAGTGAGAACATGTTGTCATATGTATACAAATGTATATATTTTTTGTGAAGTTACAATACCAGATTTTAGGGCAAAATTGCTCCTTCCAAAATGGCCGCCAAAATGGCAGCTGGAAGTGGAAAATTTAATTTTTTCTCCCACCGATATCTTCTAGATAAGTTAATTATGTATGTGACTGGTTCATAGTTGGGACTATTATTATTATTATTATTATTTTTTTTTTATAATGTTAACTGATCATTGAAGCAATAAAATATGACATTATTGTGGTCCCAGCCCTTCCGGTCCCTCAAATATTAAATTGTTAACAGAACGTGGTATAAATTTCACCAAAAATCACCATTGTGATTCTATTCACTGTTCAACAAGAAATGAACAGAACTGTGCAACGTAACTGAGGCATACCATTACCTATAAATATTTTAACTCAATTTAATCAAAATTGTCACTTTGTCCCAAACTGGCTGCAAAAATGGCAACAAAATTTTTTAAAAGAGGCAAACATTGCCACATCATGCTATGTAATCGCTTACAAGTTGTGATTAGGGAATAAAATGGACTATTCTATCTTACATATATTAAATACTAACATTTGTATGCGGACAAATATGAAGTGAATATGTATACAGGGAGTTACTATGTGATCATAAAAACAAGGAATTGTTATATATGATCATGGTGTTATCATAGGCCTATAGAGTAACTACCTCTATACCTATGCACCTCACGGTAGCAGGGTAATGTCGCCCTTGACCTTAATAAATGGTATACTCGTAGGGCGCGCATCTATAATCTCAAATCGACTCCATTCCACCGGATGTGCAATTTGACATATATATCAAGATGTTCCACCCATTTGGTGTTCTATAAACCACCAGAAAAAGACCCGTTAATTAGTTGAATATAACGTGACTGCAAATTATGTGGTGAAGGTCGAGTATAGCTCTTGTGACATTACCCCTCTACCGCACCTCTCCCGTGACCACATATTCACCTCCTGGTTGTTATTTTTGACGATTTCGATGGCAAGCTTGTGATAGAAAAATCAGATTTGTTCTTGTAATGTCAGTAGTTACACTAACAATTAACTAAGGTGCATCATAATTGTTAACATCATGTATATATCAAGATGTTCCACCCATTTGGTGTTCTATAAACCACCAGAAAAAGACCCGTTAATTAGTTGAATATAACGTGACTGCAAATTATGTGGTGAAGGTCGAGTATAGCTCTTGTGACATTACCCCTCTACCGCACCTCTCCCGTGACCACATATTCACCTCCTGGTTGTTATTTTTGACGATTTCGATGGCAAGCTTGTGATAGAAAAATCAGATTTGTTCTTGTAATGTCAGTAGTTACACTAACAATTAACTAAGGTGCATCATAATTGTTAACATCATGTATATAAGACATAAGGTTATTCGTCAGCCACAGCTCGTAAGCGATTAATTGGCATGCTAGGGAAAAATTCACCGTTTTCCATATTTTAGCCGCCATTTTGAGACAAAATGACAAATTTCTTTCCGCGTTCTGTAAAATCGAATTTTTGAGGGCTCTGAAGGGGCTGTGACCCAAAATGAATAGCACGTTTCATTGCTCGATGATCATTAACTTGAACAATACAAAATAAAGTCCTTATTCTGAACCAATTCCATAGAGCAGAAACTAATCTACAAGATATTAGTGTAAAAACGTCAAAATTTCCGGCAGCCATTTTGGCGGCAATTTTGCCTTTAAATGTGGCAATACATCTTAGCTTCACACAAGTATATACATTTGTATACACAAGACAAGATGTTTTCACTATAATATGCATCGAATTGACTTAGGGACTCGACTGGAAAAAAACGGCGGCCATATTGGACGCCATCTTGCCTGGTGTCTACACGGACACTTTTTCGCATTGACAATGCTTACAAGTTGAGTGACTTAAAATGAGTCGGGAGTATATTATATTAGACCATAAATGAACAGAAAAATATTAGGGCATAGAATTACAGTTTGTAACCTTTAATCTTTAAGATTTCGTTTCGTTTCGTTCGGCAAACTCAATATATTCTTCCAACGTGAAATGAGCGCAAAAAGAGTTAGCGTGTATTTTATGGTAATTTTGTCGCAAATTAACATGGATGGACAACAGAAAATGATCGACTAGATACAAATCGGATATATTGTGAATTAAATACAAGATTCAACGATTTTATTCATATGGATGTTCGCATAAAATCGAAAGAAATGTCTTGTCAAAATGATTTATATTTCCAATTTGAGGACCAGGAAACGGACTGAATATGGCAGTACCAGTACCGGTACTCAATGGCTATTATGGCACGAATGAAAACCACTGGGTCACTCATTACTGATATGCAACTGAGAAGTTTGATCTACAGGCTTCAGATCAGTACTAGTACCTGTACTATAGGACTACAAATGTACTGTATAAATTAGTATTAATTAGCCAATCGACTTGGAAGTTGGAAACTTTAAAGCGATGATCCTTCGCATCACCACAACAAAGAATTAAGAGTGTCTGGAAAAGTATATGTTTACTGTTTTAAAATTATATTGTCTTCATGCCAGAGACTTTTGGCTCCCAGCATCGAGGTTTGACATTACGCAAATTGCTGCAGCGGTTGGAACAGAAGAAGAATATTGTGATAATGTTATGTTGTACGGTACATGTATGTAAATTCAGTTCAACTGGTACTGTGCATTAACTGAACGCATTTGGCAGTGATATGTCACTAACGTATCGGTAGGGCTCAACATCATGTGTGCTACTACATCTGTCAGGATCCTGCAGTGAAACCATATACAGATTCCCGACAGTGGACAACAGATGTCAACAATACAAAACAAATTATATCAAGTTCTAGCCTTGAAGTAGTCGTCAAAATTGCAAATTAAAACACATTGTCAATGAATATTAGTATTTATTACTGCATGCAGTTGGCAAGATTCTGAGACGTCACATTTACCCGAAAGCCCAGGAAAGCCAAGAGGTGTGCCTACATGTAGCAGTACTTACGCAATTGCATCAAGTTGGAACACCTCAACCTATGATACTGAACAGTCAAAATAATGGGACAGATGAACGCTGGACTCAACATAAAAACTACTAGTACATGTACATGTACCGGTATATTCATACAGCATATGGAAAGTTCAACGATTTTGACAGAACTTTGATTCCATAATATGGAAAGAGGATCCACATGTACTGTACCACCTCTGGATGATGTAATGCTGTGCACATTACAATGAAGTTTACAATGAAGTTAAAACTTCATGTTATAATGGTTTGACTGTTAGCGTGTCCTTCACTTCCATTCCAAATTGAAGATGGACCCATTTGTTCTTTTTTACAAGTTATTTAGTAATTTACATTTATATCTAAAGGTACTCAATCTAATCAGATTGCGGATGAAGATGGATAACTCTAAAATCAAGTGGTAGTAACTGTAATAACCTCTTGATTTTAGAGCAATTTGTCTGTTTGACCACATGTTTTTTGGCCGGGCCACATCTCGAGAAATTAACAAATTTCATAAATCTATATCTGTTCACTCTGAGCTTTTATGAGGGGGTTCCTTGACTCGGAATCAAATATTTATACCCCAGAATCCAAATAAATAGTAATTTAGGAGCGTCTGATCGGATTGAGTACCTTTAAAGATGCTCTATCATTTATGATGGGTGTATGAAAAAGTGAAACCGAAGACAAGTTCAAGTAAGGGTCAGTCCTCATCAGCCACGAGCGTGCGATGTTTACGTCCGTTTTCTGTCGTCCGTAGCAGCTTATTAAATTATCATAGCATTTGCGTTTAATTGAATTTAATTCTATTCCGGTACAATTCCGGGGGAGGGGGGCAAATTGTGTGCGAAGTGACTTCACAAGCTTGGAATACATGTAAATTGGGATAAAAAAATCCTGTTATTACGTCGAGCTATTGCCAGGAATGTTCTCTTCTCATTTATCCTTGCACTTCAGTTAAGTCCCCCACCATCTTTGTTATCGCGATGACAAATGCAATGTGTCGCCTTCAATTAGATGGTATTTCATGCATGAAATATCCTATTTGACAGCGGCCTAATTATCCCGCTTGTTGGCCGCAAAGCGAGAAATCAACGAAGCATAAAATCACTGCTGTGATCGAATCATGATCAGCGATTCTGTCCCTTGCAGTGTGAATATAAAAATTGCGCGCTTTGAAGTTTGAACTTCTACAGATGACAGAAAATGGCCGTTATAATCATGCGCTCGCATCCGGTGTGGATCGACCTTAAGAAAATGTTTGTTCAGACATGCGCACATGTTTAACTAGTTCCATGTGAAGTCCAGTGAACATGTTTATATGTAGTTTAAGGTCACTAATAAGATCTTTAATGCATGTTTGTATATCCAAATACAAGCATGTCAAATTTCTTCAATGGATCAACATTATGCACAATATGCATCTGTAGCATATACCGGTATCTCATCTGATTTTGCGAGAATCTACATGTATACATACTTTTTCACGAGAATCCAGGGTAATTTGCGAGAATATTTACAGGAATCTAGATTTGGATTCTCGCCAAAATATAAGCCCTGCTTAAGATTCGACGAGAATCACCGAATCGATTTTTGTAATGATTCTCGCGAAACTTTTCCATTTTCAGTGCTTAATGACTAACTTGATTCGTCATTTGATTCTTGCAAAATTAATTGTACTAGTATTTTGGGCCCTGCATCTGCATTGGCAATTTTTTTTACCAAACCGACAATAAGTAGTGGAGATCTCATTTATATTTATTAAATATAAATACTTAATGTATTTAATTAATTATAAAAAGTTGCAAGTTGGTGGTTATACTGGTGCACTGTACTTGTTTTAAAGCACATTA
This sequence comes from Siphonodentalium dalli, assembly GCA_032622095.1. Classification (NCBI taxonomy): domain Eukaryota; kingdom Metazoa; phylum Mollusca; class Scaphopoda; order Gadilida; family Siphonodentaliidae; genus Siphonodentalium; species Siphonodentalium dalli. Next base: position 136,929,395 of record CP136064.1, on the reverse strand, counting down.
ACTGTGTACCTGTATATTGTTTGTGAATAAAGATCTTATTAGTGACCCAAACTGCACAACACTTCATAAGAGGCTACATTGTATTCTTGAACATAACTACAATGCATCTGTATTCATGCAAATCAACTTTTATATGGTTGGTGCCAACTTGGCGGGCTTATACAAGGTTGAAACCTCAGGAAAATCAAACTGTTCAGGATTAACAAATAACTAATCATATCTGAAAATAGATTGGTATAATGCCAATATATTTGCATAATAACACAGAACGTTATACTAGATACATGTACACTTTCATTTTCACTTATCATCTAGTTGATGAGAAAACATGATTTTATGATGTTATATGACACTTTTAACAGTAAAACAAATAAAAATTCTTGTCAACATGTACATGTATACAACATATTAATTTTGATGATTGCCGCATCTTCGTTAGTCTCTGTCACCCAGGATAAGGAAGATACGCCCTCGGGCCATTCTTCTACAAAACAATCTCATCATAATTATCTTATCGGGAATGGTTTCGAATATAAAATATACAACATTCATAAATGACATCTATTTTTCATGGAGAACCCAGGTACCGTACAACATTTTACAACACAAATTTCCCTGAAAAACATTGAAAAATGGCATTTATACCTGAAATTTTGACAAGTTATCTCGGGAATGGTATATAACCGTAGATTCCGAGAATGCAATAAAAAGTTTTGTTCCAAAATGGCAGGTACAACCTTTTAGAAGCCCACTGACAATTACATGTACTAGTAGTTGTATTTGTGATCTGTTATTGGTTGTGTTCGGCTTTTAGATGGAGTGATGGGCAATAAATGACATCAAATGTGTCCAAATTTAGCAGTTACCTAAGATAAACATAATTAAATAACACCCAAATGAAATTCCAAATGAGCATATAAAAGTACATGTAGCACTTATGTTGACTAGGGTTTAAACATACATGTAACTTATATGTTCATAAATCGATTTATGACAAAAGGGATTGGAGGACAAGTGTTATAACCACTTGGATTACCCTCCTCTCTCTAAAACACTATGGAATCCCTAGTTGTTTCAACACTACATGTACATGTATGCCATCAGGCCTTAACCACATTACGGCATAAATCCATTATTTGGCTTGCATCTCTCAGGATCTCTGTTCATTGTTCCATCCTACATAAACATAGGACTCTCTCAAATGAAACATCGCCTTAGCTTGAGAGGCGCCATATTCGGTTTGGAAAACCTGAACCATTACAGTGGACTTACAGTGTCAAATTGAATGGGAAATCTTTAAGCAATTATAATTAAAGGCTCTTTGAAATATTCGAAAATTTATATAATAAACTTAATTTATTCATTCTAACGTAACTGATCAGAGTATGATCAGACTAACAGTTTGTTTGGTGTATTTCTCTGTAATCGAGGCCTGCTTTGGTGGGACAATATTATCCATTTAGCCGGACAGCTATATTCTCTTTCCAAACGAATCAGCTGTGCCCTAATTAATCGACCCGCCTTATCGAAGTTGACAACTAGTATTTAGTACCGCAGTCCATAACAAATCGATCAACCGCAGTCATTTATACCATATTTTGATAGTGCATGCGTATATAGCGATACAATGCATGGATTCATCATTCAAGATCATTACAGCCCTAGTTGATACTAGTATACAATATCTGCTGGTACTAGTACATGTACATTTAAAATTCATGTTTGTATGAGAATGTTCAATAGTTTTGTTTGTCGATATGTTATTGAACAGCCAATACACTTTTAAGAAGAAAATGTGGGCGCTGTAAGACAGTACTGTTTGTAACAGCGGTCACGTGTTGTCGATTAATCTAAATACCGTAAATACTATATATGAGGCATTGCAGTGGTCGGCGGCATTGTAATTGAATGTGGTTGAACAGTCAAATACCGGTGGTCAATCTTGTTGCTGGGGTGGGGTAATTTAATTAGGACAAATTAAAAAAATATAACGGTACTTTTTTGTTAACAGCATCTTTGGCAAGTCTTTGCCCGAACAGCATCACAGCAATTCAGCAGGACCCAACCGCATCATAGCACATTAGCAGGACCACTTGAACAGGGGTGTATTTACAGTGTCAAATCGAATGGGCATCTTTTAACAATAATTTTGAACAATTTCCTAGAAGTGTTCGAAAATTGAGAACTGAATTTATATTTTTTATTATGAGGTTTCGATTGGAAAATTTCTAACTTAGCTTATCAGTGTTAACGGACTACCATAATGTTTGGTATATTTTTCTGTAATCGACTCCTGCTGAGGTGGGGAAATATCATCCATTGTCGGACAGCTATATTCTCTTTCCCAACAAAGTCAATAGAGCTTACATGGAAAATTACAGCTATGCTTTAATTGATCAACTCGCCTTTAAAGGTTGACCACCGGGTATTATCGCAGTATTCAAGCGTGTTCATGCGATCAACCGCAGTCAGTTATACTGCCACAGACCGTGGTCCACCTCACATTTGCGGTTAGGCTGTATTTTTCGTGCGACGTTTATATGATTTTTTTTTTAAGTTGACATTGTAACCACACCAGAGAATTATTTTATTATTTCAAAATGTCTAGATAGAATTCAGAATTTTTGTGGTCAAAAACAATTAACTTGGTTATCACAGTTAACAAATATTACTGTGGTAAGATTACCAGCGGATACCGCATGTCAACAGGGACTGCATGCTCTAATTAATTATCTGGTTTAACATGTTTATAACTGGATACAGTTCATTTTAAAGGTACTCAATCTGGTTCGATGATCTCCATATAATCAGATTCCAACAACAACATATTTAGAAATGCTGACCACTGTCAACAAGAGTATAAAATTGCCCAACATGTGTTATTTATCAACATGTTGTTCTAAAAAAATTGGCCTTATTAACAGAAAGCCTCTTGATTTTAGATTATCGATCTTCATCTGAAATTTGGTCTGAGACCGTCGGCTCGTCGACTGTTTTCTGGGCCACTAATAATTCTTGATCGTATAAATAGTATATTTCAAAAATTGATATCCATAACTCTTGAGTTTTGATAGGTGGGTTCCTCGACTCGAACCAGATATTTTTTAAAGGTACTCAATCCGATAAAACTCCTCTCCATTACTATTTCAATGGCTTCGGGGGTCAAAAATATTTGATTCGAGTCGAGGAAGTCACCCATCAAAGCTCAGATTTGTTAGATATCGATTTTAGAAATCTATTATTTTTCATTATCGGGAATACTTTCTGGCCCAGAACTCAGTCAAAATTGCGTTATTATTACCACTTGATATTAGAGTTATCCATCCATCTCTGTTTGAATAGATTTTGGTGTACACATCCCGAGCAGATTACGGCAGTTGAAGGCAATTATTAGTACTCATCTCGAGTAAATAACAAATTTCAAAAATCAATATCTAATAACTCTGAGCTTTGTTTGATGGGTTCCTCGACTCGAATCAAATATTTGTTTACCACCAAAGCCAAAGAAATAGTAATATAGGACCCTCTGATCGGATTGTTGTTGGAATCTGTTGAGATGGGGACCCCCTGTTCGGATTGAGTACCTTTAACCTTCAAGTCCAAATAAATAGTAATTGAGGGGGCCCTTAATCGGATTATGCATCTTTAAATTCAAATACAGTTTAAAGATGCATAATCCGATTAAGTGCCCCTCAATTACTATTTACATGTATATGGATTCCGGGGTAAAAATTATTTGAATCAAGTCGAGGAACCCAACTACATGTATCAAAGCTCAGAGTTATTAGATATTGATTTTTGAAATCTTAATAATTTTCACAATCGAGACTTATTAGTGGCCCAGAAAAATTTCATGAGCCGACAGTCTCAGACCAAATTGGGGATGGAAATGGATAACTCTAAAATCAAGAGGCTTTGTGTTGATAATAATGCCAAACTTCATCGAACAACATGTTGATAAATATCACGTATCGGGCAATTTTATACTATACATGTAGTTGACAGTGGTTAGCATTATTTTTGGGAAATTAATCGATTCTGATAAATGAAGCAGCATTTAAAAAAATGTTGTTGTTGTTGTTGTTGGAATCTGATTATATGGGGACATTCAAATCTGATTGAGCACCATTAATAGTTAGCTATATGAGTTAATACACATAATAGGCATTTAAACTTTGGAAATTGCAGGTTTTGCTCAAGTTAACACATTCCCATCTTAAAATATTACTTGATTTCCTGTATCACAATACACATGATATGATATTGATACGTGTATCATTGATAGTCACAGTGTATCCCAATACAATGAATCATTACGTCCCACACAAAATGGGAACTACAGTTATCTCTCATTGATTTTAACTCAATAACCACATGGTAAATTGGAAGTTTTCCATGGAAATGGGTCGATTAGTCTACTCCGACTTGATTTTTTATTGTCGATTAGTCAACTATGAAAAACCCAAGCCATTTCAACACTAATGCAGTATCCGCTGGTATTAAATCTTACTGCAGTAATATTTTTGTTAACGGCTGTAACCAAGTGAATTACTGCAGTGTTTCAACCGTGGTACACCACATTAATTTTTCTCATGACAGCCTTTCACCAGATAATTTTGTACAGTACTTACCATGACGTACATGTACCATATGTTCTATTTAGGGATAGACCATTATATGTCACTTTGTGGGTTTAGATTATAGAATTGGTGCAGTTGCACACTGCATCACTGCCTTACTCATTTGCAGCCTCTCGTTGCAAATGGAGGGCTTTTAATACATTTACATGTGCATAGTTCCTCAGTGTAATTTGGCTTTTTGGATGAAATTCATGAAAACCAAAAATCGACAAGTCCATACAATGGGGACAATTTGATTGACATTTAAAGCAGAAATATAGCTTGGACCAATTCATAGGGTCACAGAACCATTACCTCAATCATGTACATGTACATTATTACATGTACCTCAATCATATTTATGATGATTGAATGATAGTGCGTTAGTCCGAGTGTTCGTTACTAGTAGTCCGATGGGTTCGATTGTCAAGAAGTTTAATAGTTTGAGGGTTCAATAGTCCAAATGTTCAGTGTTACCCGGGTTGAGAGTATCAATTACTGTCGTACAAAGTTATTTACTTGAGACTTAACATGTATTGTCGATATACATGTGCATGTACACAATGCATGTTTTATCCAATTGATATTTTATGAATATATCTACTCACAACTTCACAAGCCCCTGGAGAAAAATACAATAATACCAATATAGACTATACCAGTGACTGGTATAGTCCATATTGGTATTTCAGTTTTTTCCCCAGGGGCCTGGGCATGTAGATGTACTGATAGATGCTTTGGGGAAGATACTTTGTGTATAATTGGGTGTCTACTACTAGTATGTTACCTACATGTAACTGTCGCTATAAACTGGGCCTGAATATTACAACTTGGGAGACTATTATTATTGCGGCCTCTCTTGGACCGTCTTGGTACATTTACGTGTACTGGTACATGTGTGTAGTCCTTCATTGCAATTTGGATGAAAACAAAAAATTGGTAGGTCGATACAATTGGAACAATTTGAATGACATTTACTAGTAAATCAGAAAAATTACTTGGACCAATTCCTGAGGTCACATAACCATTAACTCAATCATGTACAGTGCGTTATCAGAGTGTTCACTACTAGTAGTCAGGAAGTTCAATTGTTTGAGGGTTCAAATGGTCCAACGGTTCAATTCATGGTACCCGGGTTTGAAAGAATTGATTGTGTTTTACAACACATTAATTTTAGTTATATACAAATGTACATGTATGGTAATGGTATTACCCTCATACAAAATAAATTACTCGTGACATAACATGTATTGCCCATAAAAATGTACACAAATTAATGCAATATTTATGCAATTGATAGTTTCTGCATACATGTACTGATGCTTTGGGGAAGATATTTTGTGACCTGACTGCCTCGCTATAAACTGGGCATTAAGATTACACATTTTGAGACCAAATACACTGTATAATAACCAAACAGTGGGACTATTAAACACCCAGGTTATCAGACTCTCGGACTAACGCACAGTGCTCAAATGATTTCCGGTTGGATCTCACATATTTAAAGATGAAAAAATTGTTAGGTGAATCAGCTACATGTGCAAGTACATGTACTTGTAAATGAAGTTAATTGAAAACATTTAAGTACAATTTTCAGGCGGTACGCATGATTCATACCCCTCTGCTAATTTGGTAGTCGGGATTCATTTGCACAGTTTAACCGGTATTCAGGATTCAACAAAAACGTCGGATCGCAGATTTTCTGGCACAAAATTAATTTTTTTTTTTACTATTTACCAGCCCAAATGACATTTATGATGTAATTCAGTCTATTATCTATAGTATATGTAGAAGTTATGGATACAACTTCAGCAAATACTAGTACATGTATATGAAAACTATATTATTAGTGTAATATTAGTTTTCATTCAATATTTTCTTACTTGTAACTGGTACGCATGATTCAACCTTTTACATTAACTGGTATTGGGGGGGGGTGGGGGTGGTGACACCTTCCATACTGGTGTATTCAATTGTGAGTGGCCTTTATGAGGGTGTTACCCCCCTACCACCCATGAATACTGAATACAAGTTCACAGTTTTCTCACATTTGTTGAAATAGTATCCAAAACATCAACATATCAAGAGGTATTAGACTGAATTAGATAAAAATATATCACTTGGGTCTGTTTAGGCTGGAAATACTAAAAATTTGTATAATTTTCTGCTACCGGTATTATATCTGCATACTAGCCTTTTTGCTGAATCATGAATGCCGGTTATATTACTTTGTGAAATCCTGCTACCAGATGCCATTGGGTAGTATGTATATAGCATACCACCTGAAAATGGCCTGAATATCGCATACCAAAGTGGGGTGGGGTGTATGTGACACCCTCCTTGATCATAGTCTGGATTCTACAGGGTATGTTAACTGTTTCGAGTTGGTGCAATTAATGTGATTGTTTAATCTCTACCATCTGACATCTATTTTTTATAGCATATTTTGCTATCTGATCAATTGCTACTGATATAAAAAAGGATAAAGATGGTGTGTCTCTTTCCCAAATGTTCTGTTTACATGTACATTTGGGGGTTTATGAGTCAAATAATAACAGGCAACATGTCCTTCCAACACTAAAAAATAATGTGTTCTTATGAACCAGGACAAAATATGACTATTTCTGGACCATTACAGCACACTATTACAAATCTATATTTGTAAGCAGTAAGATAATGACAGGAAACATGTCCTCAGACTAAGAAATAATTTTTTGGTGTGTATTTCACATCACAGCTCATGTGTATACTCACATTAGTTTATGTCATTCAAAGGGAGAAACCCATTTAGAAAGTTTAAATGAGACAAAACTACCTCAATGTAGATGTAGTTGCAAGGTACAACATGTACATGTATTCTGGTAAATGACATTGATACTAAAATAATTATTTTTGTGTCCACCGGTATGTCATGTACCGGTATAAATTGCAACTACATGTACATGTAACTTGCTTAACATACCATATACATGTATGAAGAGGGAATTTGCAAGTGTTTTTAATCAAAATTTTAACCCATCTCTTCTTGTCAGTAAGTTTTAACCCATGCAGTTTAATGAGTTTATATATTGATATATTACATGTGTTTCTATACATTTATTTTTTCTTTTGTTAGTTTGTTGTCCTTGAATAAAATTGTATTGCTGCACAATCAGTTTCCTTAATGATCTATTATACTAAAACAACTCCATTGATAACAATACCCCTGCATCCCATCAAAATCTACTTCATTGCCATCCTCATCATTTCACTTTGGTATCCCCACCCAGGTGTACCTGGGTGTTATTCACCCAGGTGTTCCTTGGTGTTTCCTACCCATGGGTACCTTGGTGTTTCCCACCAGTTGTACCTTGGTGTTTTCTTACCCAGGTGTACCTTGGTGTTTTCTTACCCAGGTGTACCTTGGTGTTTTCCTGCCCAGGTGTACCTTGGTGTTTCCTTACCTGGGTGTACCTTGGGGTTTTCTAACCCAGGTGCATCTCAATGGGAAATCTACCTGGGTAAGAAAACACCAAGGTACACCGGCGTAAGAAAACACCAAGGTACACCTGGGTTGGAAACATCAAGGTACACCTGGGTGGGGAACACCCAGGTAGGAAACATCAGGGTACACCTGGGTGAATAACACCAAGGTACACCTGGTGGGAAACACCCAGGTATGAAACAACAGGGTACACCTGGGTGAATAACACCTGGGTACACCTGGTGGGAAACACCCAGGTAGTAAACACCAGGGTACACCTGGGTGAATAACACCAAGGTAACCTGGGTGGGAAACACCCAGGTAGGAAACATCAGGGTACACCTGGGGGAATAACACCATGGTACACCTGGGTGGGGAAGCACCCAGGTATGAAACACCAGGGTACACCTGGGTGGGAAACACCCAGGTAGGGTACACCTGGGTGTGGTCACCTGGGTAATTACACCCAGGTTTATCCATACCAGGGTTTTTTAGCCAGTTTCAGGTGGATATATCATGGTAAAACCCAGGTTTCACGGGGTCTTGATGGTTGGTGGATGTCTTGGTAGATAGATTTATACCTGGGTTTCGGCCCAAAAAACCTGGGTGGATTTACCCAGGTACATTTTTATATGGGACCTGTTAGGAAATTGTGGACTACAAGTGGAACAATTTTCCTATACCAACATTGGTATCTCCCACCCACATAATATTTTTCCACTTATTTTACCCTCACAATCACATATTTTGCTTTATATAGTGATGATATGGCAAGAAATTAACAATATCTGATAAAAATTTGGTTGAGTCTGGGTTTGTGAGGGTGTGGACTCTGGGGAGATACCCAGGACTGAGAATCTTCTCCGCCGCCCATCTAGTAGCTGCATATGACCAAAACATCATCTATCGCTTATTTTGCTTTATATACTTCATCCGAGAAAAAGTTTATTAAGTTGGGGATTGGGGGAGATACCAAGTCCTGATTATCACTTATTTTGCTTTATATAGTCCAAACATTCTCATATGTAGCTCAGGGAAGAATCCAGAGATAATTTGGGGACACCTGTTTCCAGCAGAGGATATGTACCGGTATCCCAATATAAATTTAAAATACGGCTTACACCGAACCAACACAGATACAGACGCATATATTATAAATAGGACATAATATTTCTGATTTAAAAATTCAACATGCAAATGAAGGCTGTATTGCAACTGCAGATTTTTTAATACAGCGCTTATTGTTGAATTGCCTTGAAAATTCAGGTTGATTCAATACTGTCCACTGGGAATTTGGGGTCATTTGGGCTTCTCAAGTTTAGGCACCCACACCTGTAACAGCTATCAAAACAGCCCTGGAAATTTCCCTGATGTAGCTTCTGCGTGAGTGGGGGGGATTATAATCAGCCTGCTCATACATGGGTAGCACCCATCCATCCAAACACCAACACAATCAACTCAATAAAGTTAATTTCTCACCATTTCATGACTATATAAAGCAATAATAAGCAATAAAATCATAAGTTTATTTTTTCTCATATGTAGCTACTAGGTGGTAATTGGATACTCAGGTCCTTTTATCCCCCCCCCCACCATACCTGTTCAGTGACCTGTTAGGAAATTATCGAGTACCGGTATATGAGACATAGGTTTGTCATGATATTTTAAGTTTAATATCTTTGTAGAAGTAAGATGTCCAATACTTCAACTATCAAGGTGAATTTCTTCGGGTTAACCCTTTCATGACTGCATCTTCTTGAAATTTTGTGAAAACCCTGTTCCAATGCACTCTCTTATATTTAAGAGAATTAATGCATTCTCTTATATTTAAGAGAATTCATTGGCTTAACAATATTTACCTTGACCTTGTAAGCCAGTGCATTCTCTTATATATTCGAGGCTCCATATATATTAGAATGCACTGGCACAGGATCATTAATGCTGAACCAGCATGGCTCCAGTCATAAAAGGGTTACGACCTGTAGCCCAGGGTTACGACCTGTAGCCCGTGCCAAAGGATTTAGTCATGCAAAGAGTAAAATCCAAGATGGCTGCTGGTGGCCATGTTTTTTGCCGAATAACCTCAAAATGACTCGTTCCCATCTACATATCAATGCCAACAGCTATGACAAATTTTATAATGATCCAATTTTATAATGATCAAAGGTACGACCTGTAGCCCGTGCTAGAGGAAATTGTTGACGAGTCACACACAAACACACAAACACGGACGACGATACCAAGCCATGACAATAGCTAAAACTTTACAAAGTAAAGTTGAGCTAAAAATAAAAACACCACCTTCCCACCTGGGCCACCCATATTTTTCAATGACCGTTTATTACCAGAAACACAGGTATAGTTTTCGCCCTGAAGAATAAATGTGAAATGGGCCTCTCTGGATCACATATATGTTAGTTAAGACTAACCCAAACCATTTGTTTTATTAGCTGAACTTTACTTTGTAATGTTTGAGCTATTGCCATGGCTTTGTCGTCTGTGTGTGCGTATGTGTGTGTGTGTGTGTGTGATTCGTCAACAATACAGGCTACAGGTGCTACTTGTGGTCGGATCATTATGAAATTTGACATAGCTGTTGATATCAACATTTAGACCTGAACCGTTCATTTTGGGGTCATTCTGAAGAAAAAAAACATGGCCGCCAGCGACCATCTTGGATTTCAATATTCAATCCATTAGCACGGGCTACAGGTCGTACTGTTCTTCTGATTATCATGAAATTTGTCACGGATGTTAACAATGACATGTAGATGCGAACGAGTAACTTTGGGGTCATTCGGCCAAAAAAATGGCCACTGGCAGCCATCTTAGATTTTACTGTTTGCATGACTAAATTCTCTGGCACAGCCTACAGGTCGTACCTTTGATTGGATCATCATGAAATTTGTCACGGATGTTAATATTGACATGGAGATGGGGAATGAGTAATTTTGGGGTCATTCGGCTACATTAGTGGGGTCGTTCGGCCAAAAATCATGGCCGCTGGCAGCCATCTTGGATTTTACTCTTTGCATGACTAAATCCTTTGGCCAGGGTTACAGGTCGCATCTTTTGTCAGATCATTGTGAAATTTGTCATGGATGAGATCGAGTCATTTTTTGGTTATTCGGCCAAAATCATGGCTGATGGTCAAAAACTCAAAATGGACAAAATGAATTTTTATTCCAAACCAATTGCAGCACATCTCACACCATATCATATGTCATCTTATATGATGCACATTCTTTATTCAATATTCCAATGATGTTATAGATATTCTTTTCTGACAGAAAAGTATTTAAAAATGTATGCTGTTTCATGTTAAACCAATAATTAAATCAACTTTTCTTATATTTCAGATCAGTTGTTCATGCACTTGTAGCCCAGTCCAAGCACAGAATATGAATAGAAGGAATGAAAGAATGATTGAGACCGATGGGTGTCAGCATGGTTTGAGGATTGCACCACTGGAATATTGACAGGTACATTCATGTACATTAGAATTCTGAGAGCGGACATTTGAAACATTTTTTTGTTATAACTGATGTAGTTTGTATCTACAGATTAGCTTGTCAAAGGTTCTTTACTAAATACTCAGTGACAAGTAGTTCCCTTATGATATTTTCTATATGTTGGTGTATCCTGAATTCCCTCCAAATGAATAATAGACATACAGTAATGCCCTCAGTAATCGACCTCTTAACCAAAGCAGAATAATGGGTAACTTTTCAGGATTTAGTCGGAAATATGGCTCTCGGGAGAGCTTTCCGATGAATGGCAACAACCCATATTTCCGACTAAATCCTGAAAAGTTACCCATAATTCTGCTTTAGTTAAGAAGTTAAAAGGCACCACTCAACAGACATTTCCGTCACTAGAAATATATATTGTGGGACAAAAATATTACGATGTTTAGAACACAATTTATTTGGCAGTGGCACATGTATTTTATTTGATTCAATATCTAGGGATGAATATATGAGACAGCATATATGTTTCTTTCATGTTTTGATGATAACTGCACTTATATAATCATGTTATAAAAACAAGTTTCATAAAATGTCTGTTGTTGTAAAAAAAATTGTCTGAGGGAGAGTGACCTCATATTCAATTCTTCACTAAAGGCCAGTATAGATTAGACATCAAACTTTACAATTTTGCCAACCTTAATATATAGCATTGCTTGTGGATTGATATTACAAGAATTGTTATTTTATAATTTTAATGAGAATAACAATTAAACTAAACTGAAAGTTATTGTCTTTTGCACTGTTTGTTGGCCTCGACTGAAACTATTCACTTTTTCTGGTTACTAACATTCAAGATCTGCTATCCAAAACTTGACGCCAATTCCAGTGAGTCACACACTCCATGAGTTAGGCAGCACCAGTCTCCTTTATATAGTGATGTTGGTTTCTATAACATAAAATATTGTTATCGTTCTATTATAGGTTCTAATGGAGAGAGAGATGTAGATATAGCTGGAAGGACAAGACTCCAAGTAATTGCACAACTGCAGGTCATTAAACAGACTTGAATTTAGCGAATTGGCACATGTACAATCATTACATTCTTACAATGTTACCAGCAGTTTTGTGAAGTAACACAATAATGACAATGATATTGAAAAAGATATATTGCTATGTTCGATGCACTTTCTCGGCAATGCCATGAAGAAAATCTCATTCCTGATTAACATGCAGATCAAGCAATGGTTAGTTCAAATGATGTCATACTGTGCTTTTCAATTTAAACTGTGTCCATCTTGGTTATCGGAATGATTCTGGAAGAGAAAGCTTTATGGCTGAGATGATATAATTGTCTACCACAAATTAAATATGCTATATATTTTTGGAATAAATATACATGTACCATATACATGTACGATATTTAAATACTAGTACACATCTTTTCAATTAGGAATTCTGATTCCTTATTCATGCCCAATACTGACTGAACTACTAGGATCCCCTGTATATCAATTGTATACCTTACTCATATTTGAATTTGTGCAGTACTATGTTTCGCTCTATTTTAAATTCTGAGCGACTTCTAAACTTACAAATATTTTTGTAAATGATGACAATTTCAGTTCTTCATTATCGCTGAAAATACTTGTGCATATTAAAGATCATCTTGACAAAAATTCCTTCAGTCTGGAATATATATGTTTATATTTTAGAAGAAATTCAACTTAAAATATCTAACCATGATTTAGCTATACACATGTGAATAATAAATGCACACTAGCGAAAAATAGTACAATGTACTGCACAAATTTAAATATGACTGAAGAATATATTCTATAATCAGGATACTTTGACCCTGAGAATGTGACAAAAGTAAAAACAGTCTATATACCACATCATATATTTTTACTTCAGCAGATAATTGTAGTCTCTGGGATTAATATAAAAAAGTCAAATTTTTTCACCAACAAAAGTCATTATCACTAATATTGGTATTAGTTAGTAGTTTAATCTCTTTAATATATCAACAAAAGTAGATTATATAGAAATATGTTTTTATCCCAAAAGTCATTGATTTATGGCTACATATACAGCTACATGTACATTGTACCAGTCAGTGCTGATTGTTGATGTTACTAAAGATCTGCATGCAAAATACAATAATCATTTATGCGTATCATTATGGTACTCACATTATTACATTCTAATGATTTGTCCTGATGAGTTAACCACATCTCTCGTTTTCCATCATTAATATAGTCTGAAAATAGAAATGTATAAAGGTAGTGAATCTCGGGGAGAGCTTTCTGATGAATGGCAACAAGCCACATTTCTGACTAAATCCTGAAATGTTACCCATACTTCTGCTTTGGTTAACAGGTCGATTACTTAGGGCATTACTGTATAACTTGGCTAATTTAACCCAACATCTGCCTCACAAGTTCACAACTTATTATACTGATACTGCGACTTGTGAAATCCATCAAATTATCACTCTCTGTGAGTCCAATAGCTATTCACCTAATTAAACATTATATTTACCAGTCATGGACACAAAACATATGTTTCAAGCATTTGTGACCAGGAAGTAGTATTTAAAACAACTATCAGTTGTGTTAATCTAATATATTCATGATTTAGGTCCAGTGCACCATTCTATGACCATACATGATGGGACAGGACCTCATTTTTGAAGATTTTTCAAACTCTACCCACAAGATGAGAACATTAGGGAGCCAAAGCAACCATTTATTCACACAAATTATGGTTCAATCAATGCCTAGGACATCCCCCATGCCAGAAATACAGATACAAAAATATCTGCCACAAGGGCTTCCAGTGCACCCATGCACAGTTGCATATAAATCAGAATAATAGAGTTCACATGAATTTTGAAAGGGAAAAAACACATAGAAATCCATATACATTGATATATGGACTATATTTTGAAAGGGAAATTCATTATATGTTGAAAAAAGTAAAACTTTTGTTTATACTCGCACAATGATCAGATAAATTATGTGCACTTTAGAGGTAACCTTGCACTATTATCAAGGCTAATTAACATAACCCTAGATATTTTCATGTATTTAAGATTCATCAGCCATGTTTGGGTTTCATCCATTTCAAAATTTCAGATCTACTAGACTTATGCTTGTTTTCAAACTGATTTAAGATCTTTTTAGTTCATAAATTTATTTCGGCATGTGTTGCAACAATAATAATAGGTACATGTAGCAACCTGCACATTTGTCACATGACTTATATTTAGAGAAATGTCTGTTTTCAACCTTATTTGAGCTGATTTTTGTCAAAATTTTTCTATATTTGACCCACAGTGTGCAGCGGTGTGTGTATTCCTATAGTATGTGGGACCCGAATTCACATTTACCAGTATTAGCTGATAAAATGGTATGACATAAATGGTATCAGTGTAGGCAATGCCGTCACTTATTATACCCTTGGCTGTCTTAAGCGAAATAATGGTTCGCTTAATAAGAGTAATCCATTCTCATGAATTAGACTGAAGCACAATTCACTCACACATAGTTCAGACATGCTCTTTCAGAATTCCGCTCTCAAGTTGAAACCTTTGACATAGTAGTATCTCAGTCTTTGAGTCAACTAATAGGGGAAGGCTCCACACACTGATACCATTTATGTCATACCATTTTATCCAAGGTGAGAGAGGTAAAACAAACAATGGTGGTTAAGGGTAACTGAATTATGATTTACCATAATACAATGATACTTCAGAGCAATATATTTATGCTTAAAGCTTAATTGAATTGTTTTATCATAATTAGCTTATATCAGTAAATTTGCATTAACTTTGCATATACTCCAGGGGAGGGGGTGAAAAAGAAAATTCCCCCCCCCTGGAGTATGGTCGAAAAAAACTGCCATAAACAGGGGGGGGGGGTCGGAAAAAAATTTCAGGCACGTATGGCATTTTTTCCCTTTCGATCATTTTTTGTACCCACCCACCCCCACCGCCAAATTTTTTTCCGTTTTCGGCAGTTTTTTCCGACCATTTTTTGACACCCACCCCCCCGTTTAACACTAAAACAGAGATTTGGGGGGGGGGAATTCACTGTAAACAGCTGTATAATAATTTCTGTGCATACTATTTATCATGGATGTTAACATGGACATGTAAATAGGAATGAGTCATTTTGAGGTCATTCGGCCAAAAAAACATGGCTGCCAGCGGCCATCTTGGATTTCAAAATTTGCAACAAAATACAACACGATAACTGCCTGCAGTCAGTTTACAGTTAGAATTACATTATTTCTCTCATTCAAAGTGGGTTTGAAGCCCAACTCATTGCCAAAACACTAAAAAACAAGCAGGAATCTTTTTTTTTAGTTGCGGAAAAAATTGCTTGTTGGTGGCTTTGACCACCCACCCACCCCGGCATACGTGCCGGAATTTTTTTTTGTCACCCCCCCCCCCCCCCCCCTGCCGTAAACGGAAACAAATTGGCGGTGGGGTGGGTGGGTACAAAAAATGATCGAAAGGGACTGGTACCTATATCTTTCCAATTGTTGGAAAATTAAAAACTGAAACCCCTTTATTGGAGGATGTGTTAACATGTATTAACTGACTATGCTTAGCATATATGATTTATGCAGCACAATAAATTAGCTTATCCTGAAGCATGATTGGGTTCTTCGGCTATCTTATCTCAGGTATAATGGTATAAGCTGATGCAAAGATTGTAGGTGGAGCAGGGGGATGGGGGTAGTCAAAAATTTGCAGGAAGGAATGAATTTTTTTTTGCATCTGGCATTTTCGGGGACCCATCACCACCAAACCTGCAAAACCAATGTTTTTTACTCCCAATTTGTATACACCCACCTCCCAAATTTCACTAAATTTGGTTCAAAACTGAATAAAGCTGTACTGATATTACTCATATGACTGGGAATGATCTATCTCATTTAGTTCAAATAACAGTTTAACCTGTTTCAGAAGCTGTTTTGATGGAAATAAACATAGTCACATCACTCTATCAGACTTGGATACTTTAGGTCTTGCCAGAGATCATATAAGTTGTTAGACAAGCAAATAATTCACTGATTGGCTTGATGCACTGATGACAGATATTTTTTACCCATTGATAGTCAGATACTTCCTATCCGTTGATAGTGACATTTAATGTCAGTTGCTCGCTCATTTTCCATTCACACAATGATCTATGCATTAGCGACATCAAGACAAGTTTATTTATTTAAGTTTTACGTTTCTGGAAGGTTCTTTTGTAATAGTGTGGTGAAGGAATTTTTTCACCCCACCGTCCCATATGCAAAAAGACATAGATTAATGTCATCTCCACTGCACTAAGGCCCCCCCCCCCCCGGTATATAATATCTGCCATTGAAAGATTCTACTGGTATGCAGACAATATATGTGGTTGCATCAATTTCAGCTTGAGGGGAGCTCTATGGGAGTGTAATTATTTATGTATAAGCATAACTAATTTACATTTTAGGTATAATTGATCTACACTTAAGCATATTTTATTTACCCTCATTCCTCAAGCATTTTCACATTTATTATTTATTTACGCTTAAGCTCAAAACATTGATTCCCCCATGAATTAATTTCAAATGGCACAGGCCTAAACACATCAATAAAGTTTATATAGACCCACCATATGATGGAAACAATCCCCCAGTAACCCCAAGATGTTTTATGACCATGGGAATGGTATAGATCTGTGCAGGATATGTCTCTTTTATAACAATACTATATCTCAGGGATGGAGACACACATTCTTGGGGACAGGGATGCTGATATTATGAAAATAGGGGTTTTCCCCCTATTTCAAGTCAATAAGTACACCATATATGAGGGAAGCAAACCCCCAGTAACCCCTAATTGCCTATTTACGGCCATGGAAATGGTATATATCTATGCAGGAGATGTCCCTTTAATAAAATATACTACAGCTCTGGGAGTGAGGCACTTATTAGGACACCAAGGACAGAAATGCTTCAATTAATTGTGCTTAAGCACAATCAATTGCACTTAACACTTGAGCGTAATCAATTGTGCTTAAGTGCAATTAATTGCGCTTAAGCGCAAATAATTATGCTTCAGTGCAATCATTGCGCTTATGCGCAATTCATGGTTATAGGTAACTAAACACCCCTGGTGAATAAATAGGTTTCTCCATAACTTAGCATTAACTCCTATTGACATATCACCTCTTGGTTTCATTGGTTTGGATGGGTAGGGAGCTAGCCCAACTTCTTTATCAAAATGGCTGACTCGCAATAGTATCACCTTCTGTTTTAGTTGGAGCGACTCGTGATAGCATTATAATATCTTCAGTATATATTAGTTATTCTGTATTAGTCGGGGCGACTTTGATTTTCATCAATTTTCGAGTATACAGGTACACCATATGAGGGAAGCAAGCCCTCGGTGGAACTATATGACCATGGCAATACTATAGATTTGTGCAATAAAAAGAACTAGAGCTCGAGGACACCAAAGCTCCAGGAATGAGACACCAATCTTTTTTGACAGGGATGCTGATAATATGAAAATAGGGTTATTTCCTCTGATTTAAGTCAATAAGTAAACCATATGAGGTAAGCAAGCCCTCATACAGTGACACCACATGCATGCTATAATATATGACCATAGTAAGGGCCCAAATCTGTGCAATAATACATTAAAAAAAACATCATACAAATAATTACTAGAGTTACGGGAAGGAGACATAAATTCTTTGGATAGATGGATGCTGATAATATGTAATTACGGATTATCCTTGTTGGACACACACTCACAGTTGACTGTTGAGTACTCAGGCTAATTAAAACAGGTTAAAATTAGCCCAATGCTCCTCTTGTGTTGCTAGTTGATACACCAGGTCATGCCAATAATTTATGGGTAAGTTAGATAGTAGTAACCCTTAATTCCCTTTTTATGGCCATGGAAATGGTATATATCTGTGCAGGAGATATCCCTTTAATAAAATATACTAGAGCTCTGGGAGTGAGACACCAATTTCTGGGACACCAGGGACAGAGATGCTGACATGGATATATGTTTTTTCTTCAACTTCGAGTCTGTATGGGGCTATTACTACTAAAATACTGTTAATCAATTAGAGAACTTATATATTTGATTTTTCGTTGATAGTAACTATCCCATCTGAGAATAACTTTTGGAAACTCAATGTGGGAAAAAAAATCCACCCCTACTATTATTTGGGCCTGTAATTTATTAAATCTGGGAAAATTTTCCACAATCATGATCATGAAAAATATTACAGTATTATTATTATTTTTGGTAGGCCTACTAGTACTAACAGCAACACTGCACATGCTACATATACTGCTAGTACTATTTGAATAGTGAATAAGTTATAACGAGACCTTATAGTTCAACTTCAAGACGACAAGAGTAAGGCCTAAAATTTTTTTTTTAATATTGCCTGTTGGAATTTGTGTGGATATCAATTTCAATTTTATAGCGAAGAGTGATACAATTTTTTACCTCTTTTTTTTTTCACGACGACATCTTCGACATTTTCACCATCGGCATCGTCTTCGCTACTTGACAACCCAAGTTCTGCCGACAAAATCGACCCTTTCTTCTTGCCAATCTTGGGCTGGTTCTGACCCATCATTTTGATTGTTCCACATTTGCAGCCTCTGCTGCAAAATGTCCCCGCATCCAAACAGGGACACGATGTCCGCAACGAACGAGACGTGGCCGACTTCCTCCACGCGCATACATTCCCGCATGAACAATTAACAGCCCCCGGATCGCTTCCAAATCTATTTTTAAACGTTCCGCCATTTTTATATTATTAATGCGTGTCCGTCAGTATTATTTTTAGATCGATGATGCATTCTGGTCTTTCTGACCCTTGACCCTTCGACCAATGCTTGCAATATCTAAACACCGATTTACGACGAAGGACTGGGTTTGCTGGTGCGCGCGCCACCATGACAATCCGATTATTCTGGACCAGAATAATTTCATATAGAAATAACAGTACTATCACTGTAACCGTTATAGTTGGAAATTAATATTTAACTTAATATTTTAATCAGGTCTTTTAATCTACTGGATATTTTATTGTTAATTGTAGGTCCAATTTCAGTCATCTTTCCAAGTTATCTGCCATATATATCGGTGAAGCATGTATTGCTTTTTTTATGTGTAAATATGCGCGATGTTATCTTGTTTGTGTATATTTGTGTATGTAATTGCGCATTGAAACTAATTGCTGTAGAATGTGTTTCTTAAATGAATATATAATAATAATAGTATTATTATTATCGCAATAACAAGTCGATGTGATCAACCAGTCAATTATACTACGGCTGACCATGATTGGCTCCACTTTGCATTTGCAGACATTCGCCATGCGGTCTGACATTGACAAACTTTGAATATTGAATATACCGGAAACAATTTATTAATTGAATAAAATGTGTTGTGTTAACCGTAGTAGATGAAAATAAAGATACCCACTGACGGTGTGGATTTGGTATAATTATATCAGTTGAAAGTTGGTGATCAGAAATTGCACAGGATTCGAAAGCTCTCCATCCCATGTTTCAACATTTTCTAGATCAAACTATATTTTCCTATATAAATATCAAATTTAATATGGTGGGTATGACACATTGTTTGCCATTGTGTTTATACATGTAAATGACTTCTCTGTTTTGTAACATTTCCACTCGGTGATTATGCAGGCTGTACGTTTTAGGATAGATGTGGATATTTTGAATTTTATTGTCATTGGTAATGATCGCAGCGCTCATGGAAAAATTATTTGGCAGCACATGTATGGCAGTCATGAGCAAAATTAATGTCGTGTCTGGCAGTTGCAAGAAGACAATAAGGCGGTAGTTTACTTGGTTACAGAGATTAAAAACATATTACCGTGGTATATTTCAATACATGTACATGTACCAGCAGATATTGTATACTAGTATCAACTAGGGCTGTAACAATTCATCTTGAATGATGAATCCATGCATTGTATCGCTATATACTATCAAACTACGGTATAAATGACTGCGGTTGATCGATTTGTTGTGAACTGCGGCACTACATACTAGTTGTCAACCTCGATAAGGCGGGTCGATTAATCAGGGCACAGCTGATTCATTTGGAAAGAGAATATAGCTGTCCGGCTAAATGGATAATATCTTCCCGCCAAAGCAGGCCTCGATTACAGTGAAATATACCAAACAAACTGTTAGTCTGATCATACTCTGATCAGCTAAGTTAGAAATGAATAAATTAAGTTTATTATATCAATTTTAGAATATTTCAAAGAGCCTGTAATTATAATTGCTTAAAGATTTCCCATTCAATTTGACACTATAAATCTACTGTAATGGTTCAGGTTTTCCAAACCGAATATGGCGCCTCTCTAGCTAAAGCGATGTTTTATTTGAGAGGGTCCTATGTTTATGTAGGATAGAATAATGAACAGAGATGCATGCCAAATAATGGATTTATGCCGTAATGTGGTTAAGACCTGACGGTGTACATGTATATGTAGTGTTGAAACAACTAGGGATTTTCATAGTGTTTTAGGGAGAGGAGGGTATTCCAAGTGGTTATAGCACTTGTCCTCCAATCCCTTTTGTCATAAATCGATTTATGAACATATAAGTTACATGTATTCTTAAACCATAGTCGACATAAATGCTACATGTATTTTATGCTCATTTGGAATTTCATTTGGGTGTTATTTAATTCTGTTTATCGTAGGTAACTACGATGGCTGCACTCCTAAATTGGACACATTTGATGTCATTTATTGTCCATCACTTCATCAAAAAACCGAACACAACCAATAACAAATCATAAATAAGAGTAAATACAACTAATTGTCAGTGGGCTTCTAAAAGGTCGTACCTACCATTTTGGAGTGAAACATATTATTGCATTTTCGGAATCTACGGCTTCCTGAGATAACTTGTCAATATATCAGGTATAAATGCCCTTTTTCAATGTTTTTCAGGGAAATTTGTGTTGTAAAATGTTGTATCTGGGTTCTCCATGAAAAATATTTGTCATTTATGAATGTCGTATGTTTTATATTCGAAACCATTCCCGATAAAGATAATTCTGATGAGAATGTTTTGAAGAAGAATGGCCTGAGGGCGCATTGTCCTTATCCTGAGTGACAGAGACTAACGAAGATGCGGCAATCATCAAAAATAATATGTTGTATACATGTTGACAAGATTTCTATTTTTTTTACTTTTAAAAGTGTCGTATAACACTATAAAATCATGTTTTCTCATCAACTAGATGATAAGTGAAAATGAAAGTGTATCTAGTAAAACAACTGTGTTATTATGCACAGATATTGGCATATACCAATTCTATTTTCAGATATGATTAGTTTTTTGTGTATCCTGAAGTTTGATTTTCCTGAGGTACAACCTTGTATAAGCCCACCAAGTTGGCACCAACCAGCTAAAAGTTGATTTGCATGAATACAGATAGTTATGTTTAAGAATACAATGTAGCCTCTTGTGAAGTGTTGTGCAGTTTGGGTCACTAATAAGATCTTTAATCACATACAATATACCGGTACACAGTTAATGTGCTTACAAGTATTCAGCATCGAAAAATCCACCACAGATTATGGTAGTATAAAGACTAGCACTGCACCTTCATGTACATGTAAATGATAAATTGATAATGTACTATGACATAAACTCATACATCGCTGTGTTAACTACAATGTACAGTACGTATACATATACTGATATCATTCAGTTGTTTTTACTAGCGGTAAGGTGCGTGATTGCCAGTTACATGTAAGGTTTTAACAGTTCTTTGTGGTTTAAAATAATATGAGTCCTGAGACTAACAGTTATGTTTCTGGTGAACAACCTTATCCATGGACATAGCCTGCAAAGTTCGCAATTAATAATAACTAAAAAAAATTCAAATTAACATAGAAGATATATGTACATGTAGCTATACATGTACAATGCAAGGTATAACCACCAACTTGCAATTTTTATAATTAATTAAATAAATTAAGTACTTATATTTAATAAATATATACCGGTAAAATGATATCTCAACTACTTATTGTCGGTTTTGTAAAAAAAAATTGGCAATGCAGATGCAGCGCCCAAAATACTAGTACATTTAATTTTGCAAGAATCAAATGAGAATCATTACAAGAATCGATTCGGTGATTCTCGTCGAATCTTAAGCAGGGCTTATATTTTGGCGAGAATCCAAATCTAGATTCCTGTAAATATTCTCGCAAATTACCCTGGATTCTCGTGAAAAAGTATGTATAGAATAGATTCTCGCAAAATCAGATGAGATATCATATATGCTACAGATGCATATTGTGCATAATGTTGATCCAGGGAAGAAATTTAACATGCTGGTGTTTGGATATACAAAATATGCATTAAAGATCTTATTAGTGACCCAAAATACATATACACATGTTCACTGGACTTCGCATGGAACTAGTTAAACATGTGCGTATGTCTAAACTGTCTTAATTTTTTTTTTCTTAAGGTCAACCCACACCACACGCGCGCGCGCGATTATAATGGCTATTTTCTGTCATCCGTAGCAGTTCAAAGCGCGCGATTTTTATATTCACACTGCAAGCAATAGAATCTGTGACCAGGATTCGATCACAGCAGTGATTTTATACTTTGTCGATTTCTCGCTTTGTGTCCAACAAGCGGGATAATTGGGCCGCTGTTAAATAGGATATTTTACGCACGAAATTCCTTCTAATTGAAGGCGACACATGCATTCGTCATCGCGATAACAAAGATGGTGGGGGACTTTAGCGACATGCTAACTGAAGTGCAAGGATAAATGAGAAGAGAAAATTCCTGGCAAGAGCTCGACGTAATAACAGGATCATCTGGTTAAGTTTTGGTCCCAATCTACATGTATTCCAAGCTTGTGAAGTCACTTCGCGCACAATTTGCCCCCCTCACCCCCCCCCCCCCCGGAATTTTACCCGAATTATAGAATTATATCCAACGCAAATGCTATGATAATTTAGGAAGTTTCTACGGACGACAGAAAACGGCCGTAAAAAATCGCGCGCTCGTGGCCGTTGTGGATTGACCATTAATACTTTAACTTGTCTTCGGTTGACCGTTGTGTTTCACCTTTTCATGCACCCATCATAAATGATATAGCATCTTTAAAGGTACTCAATCCGATCAGACGCTCCTAAATTACTATTTGTTTGGCTTCGGGGGTATAAATATTTGATTCCGAGTCGAGGAACCCCCTCATAAAAGCTCAGGGTGATCAGATATAGATTTTTGAAGTTTGTTAATTTCTCGAGATGTGGCCCAGAAAAAATGTGGTCAAACAGACAAATTGCGGATGAAGATGGATAACTCTAAAATCAAGTGGTTATTATTACCACTTGATTTTAGAGTTATCCATCTTCATACGCAATCTGATCAGATTGAGTACGTTTAGATGTAAATGTAAATTTAAATAACTTGTAAAAAAGTACAATTGGGTCAATCTTCCATTTGAAATGGAAGTGAAGTACACGCTAACAGTCTAACTATTATAACATGAAGTTTTAACTTCATTGTAAACTTCATTGTAATGCAGCATACATCATCCAGAGGTGGTACAGTAGATGTGGATCCTCTTATGGAATCAAAGTGCTGTCAAAATCGTTGAACTTTCCGTATGCTGTATGAATATACATGTATATGTACTAGTATTTTGTATGTTGAGTCCAGCGTTCATCTGTCCCATTATTTTGACTGTTGAGTATCATAGGTTGAGGTGTTCCAACTTGATGCAATTGCCTACTGCTACATGTACCTTTTGGCTTTCGGGTAAATGTGAAGTCTCTGAATCTTGCCAACTGCATGCAGTAATAATACTAATATTCATTGACAATGTGTTTTAATTTGCAATTTTGATGACTACTTCAAGGCTAGAACTTGATATAATGTTTTTGTATTGTTGACATCTGTTGTCCAATGCCGGGAATCTGTGTATGGTTTCAGTGCAGGATCCTTACATATGTATTAGCACACAGGATGTTGGGCCCTACCGATACGTTAGTGACATATCACTGTCAAATGCGCTCAGTTAATGCACAGTACCAGTGGAACTGAATTTACATACATGTACCGTACAACATAAAATTCTCACAATATTCTTCTTCTGTTCCAACTGTAATTTGCGTAATGTCGCACCTCGATGCTGGGAGCCAAAAGTCTCCAGCATGAAGACGATATAATATTAAAACAGTATACATATACTCTTCCAGCGACTCTTATTTCTTTGTTGTGGTTATGCAAAGGATCATCGCTTTGAAGTTTCCAACTTCCAAGTCGATTGGGTAATTAATACTAATTTATACAGTACAGCTGTAGTCCTAGAGTACAGGTGCTGATCTGAAGTCTGTAGATCAAACTTCTCAATTGCACATCAGTAATCAGTAATAGTTTTACTTGACTCAGTGGTTTTCATTCCTACCATTGAGTACAGTACAGTAGTCAGTTCGTTTCCTCGTCCGCAAATTGGAAATTGGAATAATTTTGACCGCCTGTATTTTTCAATATCTGTGAACATCCATACGAATAAAATCGCTGAATCTTGTATTTAAATTCACAATATATCCGATTTGTAACTAGTCGACCATTTTCTGTTGTCAATCCATTATAATTTGCGACTAAATTACCATAAAAGCCAGTCAGACATTAACGCGCGCAAAAATTTAATTAATATACAGGAATGTAGTTAGCTGATGAAACGAAACGAAATTTTAAAGACACCAGACAAGATGGCGTTCAATGTGGCCGCCATTTTTCCAGACGAGTCACTGTGTCAATATGATGCATATTATAGTGAATACATATTGTCTTGTGTTTACATAAGGCAATATATATAAGGCAAAATTGGAACACCCCCCCCCCCAAGATGGCCGACAAAATGGCAGCCAGTAGTGGAAAATTTGACGTTTTTACACTAATATCTTGTAGATCAGATTCTGCTCTATGGAACTGGTTCAGAATTGGGACTTTATTTTGTACTAGCAGGGTTACCCGGCGTTGCCCAGGTTAATGTATGCTGTGGATATTTGTTGGGAATAGAGAATGCTCTTGCTTAAAGTGTTATACGTTTTCTCATAAATTGTATATTCAAATAGCATCACAAAACATGATTATTACAGTCATGGAATATAAGTAGTGGCTCACATTGTCAATTGTCATTCTGTTTATCGCAGTTAATCCCTTCCACCAATAATGAAGTATTTATTTATTTACAACTGCGTATACATTAGACATTATAATATGATACATGAACATCATAAACACATTAGTTCGATAAAAGATGATAATTGGGTTTTACATATTGAGATGTATCAATCAATCTAGTGAGTTGGACTAAGATCTCGAGGACACCTGGCTATCATATCTCCATGAAGATACAAGATGTTTCAAAGAAATTTCCAGGTGCTCCTCTGTTCATGGTGCTATATATTGGCTAAATATTCTTAGTTTAAACGAAATGTTGCTGCGCAGATATATCAGCTACATGTGCCAGGCACAGAGCGAGATTTTGAGTTGTTTATGTCAGTCGATGAGTCTGTTCTAAAACTCTTGTCAGACCTCAGTATTGGTAGGATCCTGAAAAGTCTTGTGCTACTAACTGCATTTTCTTGTATATCAGAAGAAACTATATTTGACTGCACACTGTGACCACTATTTTTGAACAGGCCTTCTATATCTCTTGACAAATAGTAACTTTTTGTGGAAACTGTATTGAATGGAACAGAATAATTTTTTTTATTATATATGCAATCCTCTGTCGGTTCGAGGTCTCTTAGTTTGCACGAATATATGTATCTCTTCAATAGAATGATAAATATACGTTTAATGCTTCTTCTAGTTATCTCTTTTTGCTAGCTCATTGTGTGAATGCCTTGATTGCCATTTCCATATAAATATGACTGTTAAGAAGATATAATTGTTCAAGTGACTTATGTGGGTCACCATATGTCGGGATTGTGAAATGTGAACGCCCAACTACTTAAAATGATATGGAGATGGCCTGGTGACTGTATATAACTTATATGTGGATATCGGCGAATAGCAATCTTATCAATGATAGTGCATATCCGCTCGCCATCCGTGACGCAAACGGCACCAAATGTGATTTAATTCATGGTATATCATGGTGGAATTTGGTTTATTAAATCAATTGTTGATGCAACGCTGACTAGAACAACGCCATATTGCGAAGGTGATTATATATTCGTTTGGTGGAAATCAGCGACAAAACTATTTCACCATATTTTTTTAATTTCCCCTCCCACCAATAGCGTCATTTTAGAAAATGTTAACCGCACCATTATCTTCCTTGTTAAAAGTTATCCCTCTTAGAACGCCTTTGTGCCATCTCGATTGTATCGCGTGAAGTTATATATAGAACGCACACAGACAGACAAGAAGACAGACAGCACGATTTTATTTCTTGTATCATTTGAGAAGTCTGAATTTGAATTTGTCTGAATTTGATGGTAATTGGTACTAAAAATATTTTGTATCAGTTTTGGTGACCCCCCCGTCCCTATTTCGGACTCAAGCTACACACACTAAGACTCATTAGAGATTAGAGATGCATATATAAGACATTGGTGAAAATTGGCGAGTATACAAATTCGTATCAAATTTAAGGTCCCCATATCTCTCACCCATAGGGCACCAATTTGGTGTATCTAAACCACATGATAAGATTCCTCGTATCACGGAGAAGAATATGTATCAATCTGGTGGAAATCGGCACTAAACATATAAATATAAGTTTTTGTGTCCCTCTCATCTCTATACACCACTGACTCGAATGGCCCCACTTGTGACATCCTTAAACCACACGATTACACTCCTGATATCTGTTATGTTCATATATGTTTACCACTTTATACTAATGTAAGGCATTTACCTTGTAGGTGCTGGAGTCTTTAATACTTATGAGCAATGAATAAATATCAACTTTTCATGGAAGCAGGAGCGAGGACCACATGCAGAGGATTCTACCTGAGGTGATGAAATCATAGCGTATATGGATGCAGTGTCTTAATATTAGCGACATTACAGTTTAGTGACAGCGTAGCGTGATTACGAACATAGAGCAGTGTATAGCGGTCAGTTTGGACTCATGGCGTCTTCGGTTAATTATAAAGTCCCTCCCATTTTCTCAGACAAGAAGCCATACAACCGATGGTTGAAAGAACTTAAGGCGTGGAAAACAATTACTGATGTGGACAAAAAGAAACAAGGTCTAGCGGTCGCATTATCGTTTCCTGTTGATGACAGCAGTGGTGTGCGTGATAAAGTTTTCAGTGACTTAAGTGTAGCGGAACTGAATACTGATGATGGTCTGGACAAGCTAATTAAGTTCCTTGACTCGATTTTCAAAAAAGATGATTTGAGTGAAGCATACGAGATCTACACTTCATTTGACAGATATAAACGTACATCAGAGTCTATGGATAACTTTGTCACAAAATTTGAAAAACTTTATAACCAGACAAAGAAACATAAAATGGAGCTCCCTCAGTCTGTGTTGGCATTCAAGCTCTTGGAAGCATCTAATCTGGAGTTGAAAGATAGGCAGTTAGTATTAACTGGTGTGGACTATGCCAAAGTTGAAACTTTGTTCAAGCAAATGCGTGATTCTCTAAAAAAGTTTTTCGGTCAACACGCAGCCTCAGCTAGTAAATGTGATCTTGGTTTGAACATTAAAGTGGAACCATCCTGCATGGTGGCTGAAGAAGTAAATTATGCGGGGAGAGTGAGTGGACGTGGTTACTTCAGAGGACAAAGGCAGAGGACAAACAGAGGGCGTTGGAACAATAATTCGGTCGATCAGCATGGGAAATATTCTCATAACAGAACTGATGTTACTGGGCGTTGGAACAATAATTCGGTCGATCAGCATGGACAATAATCTCATAACAGGACTGATGTTACTCCTAAGTCCACCAAATCCATCAATCCTAGTGGGCCTGATGGCTTGCCACTGAGGTGCCACAGTTGTGACTCTATTCGACACCTTGTAAAAAACTGTCCTCATTCATATGAGAATATGGCTAAGCCTGTTCAAAATGCTGTTCTGTTCACAGGAAGCAGAGGGATTGAGTCTGTTATGCTTGCTACAGAAGCTCGGAATGCAGCTATTTTAGACAGTGCCTGTAGTGCAACAGTTACCGGTAGAGCTTGGATAAACTGCTATGTTGATTCTCTGACTGTTGCTGAGCGAGAGAAAGTGAAATACTCTTCAAGTGACAAGATTTTCAAATTTGGAGGTGGAACTGTTCTGAAATCGGAAGGGAGAGTTACAATTCCATGTGTGCTTGCAGGAATGGAATGTGAAATAGAGACCGATGTTGTGAAAAGTGACATTCCCTTGCTCCTCAGTAAGGATGCCATAAAAAAAGCAAGGATGGTACTGGACTTGGAAAATGATAGTGCACTCATATTTGGAAGGCAGGTTCAGTTACAATGTACAACATCAGGACATTATTGTGTTCCGATTGGTCATGTATCAGTTAATGTTAATGAGACTGCGGAAGCACTTGTTGCTTCAGTGTCTGAACAAGACAAGGAAAAGGTGATTCTGAAGTTGCACAAGCAATTTTCTCATCCATCAGCAAAAAGACTGAAATCATTGCTGAAAGATGCTGGTGGATATGCTGATGGTCATTTGAAGTGTGTGGATAAAGTGACTGATTCTTGTGAAACCTGTAAGATGTACAAAAAGACTCCAGCACGAACAGCAGTTTCCTTACCTATGGCAACAGAATTTAATGAAGCAGTAGCACTTGATTTAAAGGTGTGGTCACCAGGACTGTATTTTCTACATATGATTGACATGGCTACGCGCTTCAGTCTAGCGGCTGTGATAAAGAGGAAGACACCTGAAGTGATAGTAGAGAAGGTCATGACTCTTTGGATTGGGAGTGGAATGGGTGCACCCAAGAAATTTCTTGCTGACAATGGCGGGGAATTTGCAAATGAAGTTTTTAGTGACATGTGTCAGAACTTGAACATTGAGATGCTTAACACAGCCGGATACAGTCCTTGGCAAAATGGTTTATGCGAAAGAAATCATGCGGTAGTGGATGATTGTGTGGAAAAAATTCTTGAAGATCATCCTAAGTTGAATCTTGAAGTTGCTTTGGTGTGGGCCATCAATGCCAAGAACTCGTTAAGCATGGTTTATGGGTGGAGTCCATACCAGTTGGTTTTTGGCAAGAATCCCAATCTACCTTCTGTGTTAACCGACAAACCGCCAGCATTAGAGAACACTACCATCTCTGAAACATTTGCAAGACATCTGAATGCCCTTCATTCTAGTAGACGCTCTGTTATACAAACAGAGTCATCTGAAAGAATCAGAAAAGCCTTGAGACATCAAATCAGAGCATCCCAAGAATTTTTTGTAAATGGAGACAGAGTGTATTATAAAAGAGACAATGACAATTAGTGGAAAGGTCCAGCAGTGGTAATTGGACAAGATGCAAAAGTTGTATTTGTGAGACATGGAAGTGTGTATGTTCGTGTCCATCCCTGCCGGCTAACCAGATGTGGCGATGAATTCAGAACAGTTTCAGAGGTTGGCAAAACACAGAAGATGAAAAAACAGATAAAGAAACTATCAAGTTACCTTCAGATGATGTTAAGCAAGAAGATGATGCTGGTATGCCCAATAATGATGTAAGTGATAACCAGCAAATGTCAGCACGTAATGATCAGACAGTTAGTAAAACTAGTGTATCATCAGAGCAAGTTACATCTAAACAGCTACCGCAACTGAATACAGAAATTAAATTTAAGATGAAAGGAAGTGACCGATGGAGGAAAGCTAAAGTGATTAGTAATTAGCAGAGGTGGCAAAGCTACTGGAAAGAACTGGGCATATATGAATTTGAAAGAAGAAAGCAATGCAGAAATGATCGGATTGAGTTTCAGTAATGATGTGGAAGAATGGGAGTTAGTATCAGATGATGAAGAGGAAAGTAATATTGTGACGGTTCCCTCGAAAGAGCACAAACAAGAAATTGTCAGATTGGCAAAACAGAAAGAACTTGATAACTGGAAAGAATTTCAAGTATACGAAGAAATGACGTA
The DNA here is from genome assembly GCA_032622095.1 of Siphonodentalium dalli. Classification (NCBI taxonomy): domain Eukaryota; kingdom Metazoa; phylum Mollusca; class Scaphopoda; order Gadilida; family Siphonodentaliidae; genus Siphonodentalium; species Siphonodentalium dalli. The sequence continues at coordinate 136,898,676 of CP136064.1, read as the reverse complement.
TACTAACCAAGAATGTGTGACTACCAGATGGGTTATAACGGAAAAAGAGGTGAATGGTGAAACAGCTGTGAAAGCAAGACTAGTGATAAGAGGATTTCAAGAAGTGATTAATACAAAAACTGACTCTCCTACAGTTCACAAAGAATGTCTTCGACTGTTTCTTGTGCTTTCTTCAACATTAAAATATATGATTCATTCCATTGATGTAAAATCTGCATTTCTGCAGGGGAGAAACATAGATAGAGACATATTTGTGCGACCACCAGAAGAAGCTCTCCACGATTGACAGCAGGTGTGGAAATTAAAAAAGTGCGTATATGGATTGGTCGATGCTTCGAGACACTGGTTTTTGAGTGTGAGAGGAGAACAGATCAAACTGGGATGTGTTCAATCGAGAATGGACCCTTCACTGTTCTACTTTAAAGATGGAAAAAATTTAAGTAGTTTATTTTTGATGCACGTGGACGATTTCCTGTGGGCAGTTACAGGAGATTTTAAGAAGAATGTGGTAGACAATGTTATGTCTAGGTTTCAGTGTGGAAAAAACAAGACAAGATATTTAAGTATATTGGACTGGATATCACACAAAATAATGACACCATTCAACTTCATCAGAACAATTATATTGAGGAATTACAGCAAGTTAGTTCTGTTTCCAGACAAGACCGACTTCTCGGTGTAATCATTGGACAGTTACATTGGATCGCCACACAAACCAGGCCAGATCTCAGCTTTGACATACTAGATCTTAGCACCACAAGTGAAGAGAATCCTTGTAAACTAGGCAAAAAGATTAACAAAGTGATCCGAAAAGCCAAGAATAATCAGTATAAAATGATGTTTCCAAGTTTGGGCAGTCTTGACAACATTGAGATTGTGGTGTATTCTGACGCATCATATGCCAATTTATCAGAGAGAGTTTCTAGCGCTGGAGGTTCAATTCTGTTTTTGCGTGTTGGAAATCACATGTGCTGCCCTATTGCATGGTTCTCAAAGAAAATAAGGAGCGTGGTTAAAAGCACTTTGGCCGCAGAAGCACTAGCTCTAGTTGATGGGATAGATTTATGTATATATGTACAGAACATTCTTAAGGAAATTGTTCCTGAAAAACAGAACATTCCAATTGTCTGTATGACAGACAACAAATCACTGTATGAGAACATTCACTCTACTAAACTAGTATCTGAAAAACGGTTGAGAGTTGAGTTGGCCAGCAGCAAGGAAAGTGTTGAAAAAGGCGAAGTGGAAGTGAAATGGATTGCTGCAAGTAGACATATATCGGACTGTATGACCAAGGCAGGTGCCAATTTCCATAGTCTAGTAGATGTCATGAGCTCTGGAATGATTCAACCTGATTTGGATGTTACTAGTTAAGGAGATGACTGGACAGTTTGTTTAGGGAGTGACTGCTAAGTGTTTCCATGACTTTATGGACCAATATATTCCGGAAGTGACTTATGTTCATGAAGTGACTGCTATGTGCTCAAAATGTTTAAGTTTAATTTCTGGGCGAGCAGATCATTCATCAGTGCTCACTTACTCTAACTAACATTTTCTTTCTTTTTAGCACTTCTATACTTTACGTTACATGCACACTAACTAACATTTTCTTTTTTCCTTAGCACTTCTTTACTTTAAAGAACACACGGGAGTCTGTTATGTTCATATATGTTTACCACTTTATACTAATGTAAGGCATTTACCTTGTAGGTGCTGGAGTCTTTAATACTTATGAGCAATGAATAAATATCAACTTTTCAATATCATGGAGATGATTGTTTATAAGTTTGGTGATAATCGGCGACTAAACAATTTTTGTTTATCAAATTTGGTGCCAATCCCTCCCCTCTCCATCTCTCACACAAACAGCACCACTATGGTTCTTTAAATCACGATTAAATTCCTCGTATCATGGATAAGAACGTGTATCAATTTGGTGGAAATTGGCCCTAACAAAATGTGCATTAATTTTGGTGCCCTTGTCCCTTTCAATGCAACCCTGACTCAAATGAGCGACATTTGACAGATAAAAGCCACACCATTAGACTCCTCATACCATGGGGATGATTTTGTATAAGTGTGGTGGCAAACGGCGACTTATTATCAAATTTAGTGCCCACCCCTCCCAATCTCTCACCCAAAAACAACAATTTGGCGTTGTTAAATCGCACAATTAGATTCATTGTATCATGAAGAAGAATAATATATATCAATTTGGTGGAAATCGGCGCTAAAATGAGTTTTATCAATTTTGGTGCCCCTCTCCCCTTCCGTTCATCCCTGACTCAAACGACGCCACTTTTGATATATTTAAACCACACCGTTGGATTCTTCATATGATGGGGATGATTATATGTAAGTTTCGTGGCAATCGGCGAAAGAACAAAAATCTGCCCCCCCCCCCCCTCCGGGCACCCCTGACGCGAACGGTGCGACTTTTGCCATATTTGAACCACGCCATTAGATTCCTCATATTTTTCTGCCCCTCTCCCTTTTCTGCCCCTGACAACAACGGCGTCACTTTAGAAAATTCTAACCCCGACCATTATCTTTCTCGTAAAAAGCTACTCCTAGTAGACCCCTTTGGCATCATCTAGATGGTCCCCTGTGAATTTCTATAGAACACAGACAGACAGACAGACAGACATTCGCAAATATAGATATAGATTGTTCAAGTTAAATTGAACAATGAAATGTGCCACTCATGGGGGTCCCAGTCCCTTCCGATCCCTCAATAATTCGATTTTACAGAATGCGGAAACAAATTGGTCAATTTGTCTCAAAATGGCTGCCAAAATGGCAGCCAAAATGGTAAGTATTGCTCTAGCATGCCATGTAATCGCTTACAAAGTGTGGTTGATGAATAAAATAGGCTATTCTGTATTATGTGCATTGAATACTAGCAATTATGATGAACATAGTTACTAGTGTAACTACTGACATTACAAGAACAAATTTGATTTTTCTATCACAAGCTTGACATCGAAATCGTCAAAATAACATCCAGGGATGAATATGTGGTCATATGTGAGGTGAATACAGGCAGTTACTTTATTATCAAACCATGACATTATATAGCCACTCCTTTTCTCATGCTCACAGTAACTCCCTGTATACCTATTCACCTCACATTTGCCCGCTCACAAATGTTTGTTTTCAATTTATATAAGATATAAAAATAGTCAATCTTATTCAATAAACACAACTTGTAAGCGAGTACATGGCATGATGGGCAATATAGGAAATAGAAATAATTTTGACAGACTGTCTTTCGATATTCTGCGAACATTCATATGAATAAAATCGTTGAATCTTGTATTTAATTCACAATATATCCGATTTGTTTCTAGTCAACCATTTTCTGTTGTCAATCCATGTTAATTTGCGACAAAATTACCATCATTACACGCTAACTTTTTGCTCCATTTTCGTTGGAAGAATACCGGTATATAATTAAAAGACAGGACAATAGTTTTCCGAACGAAACGAAACGAAAGGGACACACAAAACATGTAATTCTATGCCCTAATATTTTTCTGTTCATTTAGGGTCTAATATAGCTCCCGACTCATTTTAAGTGACTCAACTTGTAAGCAATGTTAATGCGAAAGAGTGGCCGTGTAGACACCAGGCAAGATGGAGTCCAATATGGCCGCCGTTTTTCCAGACGAGTCACTAAGTCAATTTGATGCATATTATAGTTAAAACATATTGTCTTGTGTATACAAATATCTATACTTGTGTGAAGCTAAGATGTATTGCCACATGTTTAAGGCAGAATTGGAACTCCCCTCCAAGATTTCCGCCAAAAGGGCTGCCGGAAATTTTGACGTATTTACACTAATATCTTGTAGATCAGTATCTGCTCTATGGAATTGGTTCAGAATAGGGACTTTATTTTGTATTGTTCAAGTTAATGATCATCGAGCAATGAAATGTGCCATTCATTGGGTCCCAGCCCCTTCCGAGCCCTCAAAAATTCGATTTTACAGAACGCGGAAAGAAATTTGTCCTTTTGTCTCAAAATGGCGGCCAAAATATGGAAAACGGTAAATTTTACCCTGGCATCCCATTTAATTGCTTACAAAGTGTGGCTGATGAATAACCTTATGTCTTATATACATTAATGCTAACAATTCTGATGCACCTTAGTTAATTGTTATTAGTGTAACATTACAAGAACAAATCTGATTTTTCTATCACAAGCTTGACATCGAAATAGTCAAAAATAACAACAAGAAAGTGAATATGTGGTCATATGTGAGGTGCATAGGTATAGAGGGAGTTGCTTGTTTTTATGATCACACAGTAACTCCCTGTATACCTATTCACTTCACATTTGTCCGCATACAAATGTTAGTATTCAATATATGTAAGATAGAATAGCCATTTTATTCCTTAAGCACAACTTGTAAGCGATTACATAGCATGATGTGGCATATTTGCCTTTTTTTATATTTTTGTCGCCATTTTTGCAGCCAGTTTGAGACAAAGTGACAATTTTGATTAAATTGAGTTAAAATATTCATAGGTAATGGTATGCCTCAGTTACGTTGCACAGTTTCTTGTTGAACAATGACTAGAATCACAATGGTGATATTTGGTGAAATGTTATACCACGTTCTGTAAAAAATCTAATGTTTGAGGGATCGGAAGGGGCTGGGACCACAAGAATGTCATATTTTATTGCTTCATTGATCAGTTAACATGAAAAATAATAATAAAGTCTCAACTATGAACCAGTCACATACATAATAAACCTATCTAGAAGATATCAGTGGGGAAAAACGTCAAATTTTCCACTTCCAGCTGCCATTTTGGCGGCCATTTTGGAAGGAGCGTACCAATTTTGCCCTAAAATGTGGCATTGTAACTTCACAAACAATATATACATTTGTATACATATGACAACATGTTCTCACTTTAATTAGCATCAAACTGACTAAGTGACTCGTATGAAAAACGGCGGATTTACACCTGGTATTAATTAATTAATGTAATGATAATCCAAAATATACATGTGAAATATGTTGTTGTAATTTAAGGTTTGAGCACCAAGGCTTGGGCGAAAATACATCTTCAAGTTCGCTCCTGTTGGTAGCTTTTTCCCATACTGGACAGTAAAAACACCCCGGTATATCATGAGATGGAGAAACACCTGGGTATACCATGAGATGGAGAAACACCTGCGTAAATCCCTATCAAATGGAGAAGACACCCGGGTAAATCTCGATATAGGTTTGATATACCTGGATAGACCATGGGATGAAAATCCAAGGACGCTTAGAAAAAAGTTTGTCTGCAACTTTTAGGGTACTACAAGAACTTTCTATTTTCATAGCAAGATTGTTTTCTTGTAACATATTGTAAAATGTTCTGGTTTCGGGAGTTGCACATTCGCGAGAAAAACATGTTTTTGTTAGCCGTTTTCGTGTACATTCTCACTAAAATATAAAAAAAAATTCTGTTTATTATTACAAGTTAATTCAGACAATTTGGTGATTATACTAAATGGAATATGATGTAATCTTTCAATAAACACGAAAAGCACAAACAGAACGGCATATTTACGCCCAGAATGACATTTTGAATATTAAATTCCCCCGAATGGCGCCTGACGTTCGATGAAATAGAGTTACTGTTCTTGACGTTACATGCATTCCACCGGCGAATAGTGTTATTCCTCTGGGCGTCACGTGTATTTAACGGAATATCTACGCTGAAATTGCATCGACTTGAGGGTCAGTAAATGTTTTGGTATAAATATGAAATTAATAAAAACTAAATTATGTGTAGATATACCATTTTAACTAACATTGGGATTGGGGTGCATTATTTCGCTCATAAAATAATAAAGGCCAATAGGCCCTATAAAATCCGCGGCCTTGACTTCGATCATATATACAGTTTAACTGAACAAATGGTATAGTTTTACAATTTTGATGGCGCAAAACTTTCTCGGGACACATTTTGTCGCCATGCATATAGCCTTATAGACCCAGACAATCATACTATTCAAGTTTATTTTAAATTATAAGGTGAAAAGTGCATGTGCAGATGTTCCGTTTAGAACTTGAGTGCTACATGTATTCGTGTCCGATATCGTGACCACCGTGCGCTCGCCACAGGACATGGTCGTATATTTAGTAGATTTTAGCTACATGTGTAGACTTATCAAACGCCGAATACATGCACATAACGGCCTTGTGGAACAAATCATATACAGGTTATATGGGCTTGTCCGAATGATTAATGCCCGTCATAATTGTCATTGAAAAATCGTGCGATATGTCCAACATTGTTCACGAAATAATAAAAAAAACAAGCATGTATATAACAAGATATATAAATGCATCGATATGGACGTCACTATAAAGTGTGTTTATTTAGTTCACCTTAGAATTACATACTAATACATCTCCCTTGACCTCGAGATATCAAACATTCCCAAACTCTTTAAAACTTAATAATTTGGTATATCTTTATTTCCATTTAAAACAAAACAACGTTCAAACTGATTGGTCAATATTCGAATCTATTTTCTGGCTGAAATGTCAAATTACTTCTGTTGGTTCGGGTATGCATGGAATGTCCAACGTTGAACATTTTGACCAAAGTTAGGACTACCCGGTCGCCGCGCTCATGCATGCAGTGCCTCATCTTGTTTTAAAATTTTGCCAGGTAATACCCCGCCATTATAATTCGCGACTTGTTTTTATGATCCAATAAACAGTCAAATACAAATATCGTATACTTTGTTTTATATGAGGTCATTCCATCCATATAGCATGTTTTGAAATAACTTTTCATGCGCGGTATATATATTATCATCATGATGTAGTCAGCCATGTGTAACTGCTATATGTCGGTATAGTGGACAAGATATTACATGTACATAAACTTGCACGAACTGTTCAGTATATAAATAACTTATTAAAAATAAATAAACAAAAATAGAAAACATGGAATTTCCAGAATTGTTGTTATCTGCACGCCAAAATATAGAGGCTTATTTGACTCGGACACATGCCCTCCAAGAGTTGTACTGAACTAGAACCTATCATTTTCGTCCCCGTAAAAACGGTACATAGCAGCATGCATGGACATATTCCTCAAACTTTTCACGACTGCATAATTCACATCGTGGACTGCATTGTATATACGCATATTTAAACACCTCGCATATTTAAGGGGAAAATTGCAAGTAGAGATCTACAAAACTAGTTAGTTGAAAATTATCATATTAACGAATTAATAGCTTAAGTTCATATGATATTTGATTGTAAAAGATAATTAACGGAAAACATAACGATAAATACGAACCCGTCATCATCGTGCTTGAAAAGTTCAACTTATATAGGCCTATATAGACTTATGCACACCAGACACTAAATGAAATGGTCGGCTGGCACTCTGTGTCTGGTAAATATTCGGAAAGATATTATGGATTAATATAATGTCTCTGCCCTATCTCTGAAAAACAGTGCCATTGTCGGTGGAATAGAATAAAGAGAAAGTGCCGCGTGAAGTAAAAATAGTTTCCCGTTAAGACCTGGCGTAATACTAATTTTCCAGACAATGGCGCGCTTGGTTTCGCTTCCGATTCCAGAAATTCAATTAATCGGAATGGCACGTGTAATTGATGTAATTTTTTGTTGTGACTTTAATCTGTTTCTTGATTTGAAACTATATCGGGTTTATGTATTGTATAACTTCCTGGTAAAGTGTTGATTGTTTTTGGAGGAATCCATTTACAATAAATGCATATTTATCGACCTTTGATATTATTGACAGAATGCGTCTAAATAACGGAATATCACGACGGAACGAACCGCGTGCACCGGCGGTATATTTTTCAGATAAACTTTTGCTCTTTATTCGAAAATGTTCAACTCCCGAGGCCAGAACATTTGCGAAATATGTTTATTGACACGTAACCTTTCAACATTTACCAAAATTATGTAGTACCTCAAAAGTTTGCAGAGCAATGACAGCTTAGGATTTTCATCCCATGGTCTAGGATTAACCCCGGTATAATGACTTTTTACATGGGGTTTAACACGTTGAGTGCCGGAAATCAATTAGTAATCTCGCCAGTTTGCCAAATCGTGGCAAGATATATACCCTTATTAGACCATATTTTGGCTTCATTGAAGCAAGAATTGGACGACGTCGCGAGTTTAGATGACAGAAACGGCGATTGATAATACTACGAGTTAACTCGTAGCCGAGTTAACTCGTAGCCGGCAATGGCGGAAGGAATTTGTGTATTCCCACCACCAGTGCCAACTACGAGTTATCTCGTAGACACAATTGGACACGTTTTAGCAATAAATATGAAGTAAAAAGTAACCCATACAAGTTATTTTGGTGATAAGCATAATTATGTATGGAGGTGTGGGTGTCCCTGTGGTGGTTATAGCTCGTTATATAGTTATATTATGGCTGATGCACAATGGCGCAAATTACTGATATACGAGCATTGCTACAGACGGTCAATCCGACGTGGAATCGGGTGAACTTGTTTCCTGTGAGGATGAGTTTATTTCGTCCAGTAATGACTACGACCATGCATCTTCTGTTGTTTCGGGCATTGTAAGTTATCTCCCATTTAGCCTGATTTAGGCCTATGCTAGGGTTCCAAAGTACAGCCCAAAATAATAGTGTAGGAAGAATTGTCAGCACAAAATTAAAACAACCAGCAGTAGCCTAATAGATCCTTGTACATACAGGAGTGCGCTACATGTAACGATTCCATATAATCCATCCGTCTGGAAATAAGTCACCCTTTACTGTAAACCTCTATGCTCACAAAACCATTTATCCGTACATACACGAAGAACAGTTCGATGAACTGCATGACGTCTAAAGTACGGTAATTATTACGCTTTCCATTGTCCAACACGTTCGGAAGAGGGTACAATGTAGCTTTGGGGAATAATTGTTCCGCATTACTTGAATTATAAATTATAAAATACCTAGCCCCCAAATGGAGCCGCACAATGTATTCCAAAAACAACTGCTGTGTTCCCTAATAATGAGATAATGGTAGCATCAACGCGCGTAACGTCCTGGATTATCCGCTTATCTTGAGTATAGGATGCGTCCACTCGCACAAGAGTGAGGAGGAACATATTTGGCAGGCCTGCGTGACGTGTGTGGGTGGTTGTGCGAAGTTTCAATGTGTTGAAAGACAATGATGTAATCATTCCTCGAAACTGCCTTCGCATGTTTGTACATTGTGAATATCCATCACCCTGACTGTGTTTGCATGTGTGCACATTGCCAGTCTATTGAATACCAAAAACCCAGTCCCGTTGCCCACACACGACTGCCGCTGGTGGTCACTCAGTGAGACAGTGTCAGCTGTATTCATTCACAACTGGACCATTTTGAGTAGAATATATGTGCTGATGGTGCTCACTTCAGTTGAACGATGTAAGGGGAGCCACACTATTTATTTGATAAAATCACTGTTCTGGTGTTCCGAGGCGGGTTTTCGTGGTGTATCGACCTTTTCAACTGCATCCGTTTGTCAGTAACATGACATGGTAACCACTACGAGATAACTCGTAGTGGCAACCTGCGAAGGTTGAATACTACGAGATAACTCGTAGTGGCACTCAACCTGTAGAATATTATTTTACCCGGGTGAGCCGGGGTTTACCATGGGTTAAACCTGGGTTAAACCGGATAAACCCCCAGTTTTACCCGGGTAAATTATTATATGGGCTGTATTCTGACGTCGCACATTTTAAGGTCTCTATAGTATATATATAGGAGATATAGCACAGTAGCAATGTTATATTATATGCCTCCGAAACATGCCGAGCATTGCCCTTTGAACATGCTTGGGACTAAACAACACACCAGGCGCCTATTTTTAGAAGCAAATTTGATTTTGGAGAGAGTGCAAATTTTATTACGCCCCCTATGGCTGTTTTCTGTGAAAGTGTTTTTACTTGCCAATGGAGCTATGGGCGATATATGATTAAAAGGTACTTTATATTCGTACTCGAACCATATGATTAGAAAGGTACATGGGTATTTTCGTACGTCTTACTCATTGCTATTTCAGAGGGAGCATCAGTGATTCTGTTACGATGTATATTCACGTATCGCTTTGCGGTTATTTAGGCAGGCGTCTTTGAGAAATGCCCTATTGAATCATGCTTGTCAGCCGCATGCTAAGATTTGCGCGCCGAGTAATTGGATTAAGAAGGCAGCCAGGAATACAATGTAGTAAACATAAAGCCTGGTTTAACAAGGCCTGACAGACTGCTCGAGTAAAATATCGACAAGCGACCCGACAACACAAAACCAAGCGAAACAACACACACAACAATGTATGCGACATGCATGTCATGTCTATAAATGTGAAATGGATGGAGCAATCAGATCACATAGAGCATTAATATCGCAAGAACTGGCTTCAATGAAAAAATTAGAACCTAAAAGTTTTTGGAAAAAAATGAAAGATTTTAAACACCACCCCCATAGTGTGTAAATCTTGAGATATTCAGTGAATATTTCAAAGAAATCAATGCCACAACACATATCAATGACCCACAAATAGAAAATTATATCACTAAAAATTTAGTACAGAATCCGAAGATCACCTCAATAGACTTATTTCACATGATGAAGTATAATTTGCCATAAGACAACTTTAAAATGGTAAGTCATGTGGACATTACCGTGTACAGAACGAATACATTAAAGCATCTTCAAACTGTTATAAAATGTTTATTGCCAAATATTTAACATTATACTAGATACCGGGCAAATACCAGAAGACTGGGTTACTGGAACAATCGTCCCAATATATAAAAATAAAGGTGATGCCACAAATCCGAATAACTATAGACCTATAACAATTCTCAGCTGCTTAGGAAAACTTTTTACCAAAATTGTAACCATTCAACTTAACAAATTCACAGAAGTAAATGAAATTATTTCACAAAACCAAGCTGGATTTCGTAAAAATTACTCCACATCGGACAACATCTTTGCCCTCTATATATTGTTTGATCTTAGCAAGAGGATGGAAAAGAGATTAATCTGTGCATTCATTGATTTCCAAAAAGCATTTGACACAGTATCGAAACAGGGCCTATGGTACAAACTTATTAAAACAGGAATTAATGGTAAAATATTCAGGATAATTACTAACAAGTATAGTCAAGTAAAATCCCGCGTACAAATTGGCAGTGAGCAATCAATCTAATTCCCATATCTTGCAGGGGTCAGGCAAGGTGACAATTTATCACATTTGCTCTTCTCATTGTACCTTAATGACCTCGAAACATACTTACAAGCGCATAAAATTAACGCACCGAGCACTATCAATAATGAAATAGAGAAAACACTCAATGAGTACATAAAAATCTTAATTGTATTATATGCTGATGATACAGTACGTACTCATGGCCGAAAGTACAAGATACTTGAAATATTTGCTTGGCCGGTTCGAGGAATACTGTGACAAGTGGAACCTGACAGTGAATGTGGAAAAGACCAAAATTATGTGTTTCTCAAAAAACTCACTATAAAAAAAATATTATATTTTAAGGGCCAGAAAATTGATGTAGTTACAAAATTTATCTATCTTGGTATCACTTTCTGTAGAACAGGATCTTTTATTTCGGCAAAGAATATTTTAGCGGAAAAGGCCACTCGAGCAATGTACACAATAATAGGAAAAGCAAGGAAACACTCATTGACTATAAGTAATCAATTGGATTTATTTGATTCGCATGTTCTCCCTATCCTTCTGTATGGAAGTGAGATCTGGGGTTTCGGGAAAAATTATGTTTTGGAGACAGTCCAGAGAAAATTTATCAAACATATTTTGAAGCTAAAACCCTCAACCCATAACTTCATGATTTATAGTGAAACTGGTGTATTACCACTTGATATCCACATTCTTCTATATGCAATTTCAGAACCGAAACCGTTCGTTGGAGTGGTTTGGAATTAAATAAAAGAAAATGCCCATTATGTCAATCGGGCCAAATTGGCGATAAATTCCACTATCTTTTAAAATGTAAAGAATTCTCAAAGGCCCGCCAACGACTCTTGACAAAGTTGGTTAATCGAAGATCAAACATTATAGTAATGAGTGAAATACTTAATAACAACGATGTTGTGCACTTGAGAATGATGTGTGAGTTTATTAAGCTTGTATGCGGAGAGTTTAAATTGAACTGAGTCTTGGCACACCAATTTAAATAGTAGTAGTTGTTGTTGTGATTAGAACATAAGAGATAGTCACCAGTGACACAAGCGGGAATGTCTGACCGACGCATGTGTCATGCGTGCACTAACCCATACGTGGGACCGTTGAGTGAGATGCATGTCATGTGCGTTGGTCTGATATGTCCCTGATGCGCCCCTAATTACGACCGATACACTCCTGACCTTGTGATAAATGTTGAAAATTCAACTTATTTATTCCTCATTCCCTTTATAAAGGTATGGAGATAAATGCCCCCTCCCAGTTACTAATAGTATTAACATGCCAGACATTGTCTGAAACCATATTTTACCATTGTAAACCAATACGTAGCGGCTCCAGTCCAATTAATTGTTTGTTAAGCAACCATTATTGTATCATTACTGAATGTATAAACCCAAATGTTGTTGTTGTGTTATATATATAATAATCAGTTAACGCTACCTTGTCTTATCATTGTATTGGATTGGATGATCCTGTTTGTTCTCATTATTACATTTGTACATGTGTAAAATATAAGACGAGAAATTAAGTTTAATCATATCCTTTGTAATGATCTCATCTGCATGGTACTCAAACAGAGTCAATAGCCGCAATTTTCTAACATTTAAAAGTGTTGAGAAGGACAATGAATCAACTGTTGGTATCGCCAGCTTGGAATTACAACGCCACCCCGTCCTTAATTGAATCAGCAGTATAAAACGTATATACGGGATACACAATATATGCAACCAGATTACTAATGTGATGTCCAGTAAATATCCTGAAGAAAACTTTATCCCTTTCAAAAGATTTAATGTGGTCCGTTGATACTCTAAAATGGATAAATAAATAAAGAGCGTTTGTTGTTGTCATTCCGAGTTACCGAGGTATCGTCAAATTGTTGCTAATGCAGATCTGGGATTGCGCGAGGTGTCTATCGTATACAGGTTATAGCCATGCCTTGTATATTGATTACCTCATACTTTCAAATCATTTATCTCATATATGAAATTAATAAAGAGCGTTTTAAAATCCATATATGGTATATAATAATAATTATTTATCCATGCACCTGAAAAATGGTGTTAATATCACCATTCGACACGAAAATGGGACATTTAAACAGATAAGTTTCATTTTCGTCGGACACGCTGGCAAAGTCCGAGGTGTGAATAAGGAATTAATTGTCGGTGGTGTCGGCTGTCTGGGGTTAATTATTCTCAACACCCGATAATTCTTTCGATATTCCGAGCGGACTATGTTTTCTCTATATTCTTTGAAAAACATTGGTGAAAAAAAATCCAAAAGAAAATTTTTATGGGGCGTTTTCTAACACAGCAAAACGTTCGGTAGTTGGTGCAGTTTTATGAAGAAGTATATGTCCCTGATATATGCTTGAAATTTCACGCAAAAACTAGGAAATATAACAAAGTTATAATTAGTTTTATAGACCCACTCTAAATCTCACATATATAGTAAATGCATTCGTTTTCCAACACGTGGTAAAGTTTGTCCGAAAATCTATTTTTAGCATATGATATTATTCGTGACGTACCCATGGGCTCAATGCGTACAGCCGCTATTCCACACCATGCTGGTCAATCTGTGAAAAATTATGGATAGTGGATCGGAATTATTTTATGTTGATATTTAAAATTTAACCGATTTCATATGCGCCGGAATCAATTTTTGTTATCGCTACTCAGTTCGATGTTGCTATTAAATGTTTAATTAGTTTAGACATATAAGTATCTTTTTTTTTCGAAGGATATATAAGATAGATTTGACAAATGCACGAAAAAAAGTACTTGCTTGAGTCACAGCCAGGGAACGCTCTTTTCCGTTCCATGTCTTGCATATGACTGGCGTGTTTTGGGACCCTAACATTGTGTTTTCATTTGTATTTGTTAAGACATCAATTCGTCTTTCTGCATGGGACATCATTATATACTGATCGTAGAAAGGCAGTTCAAACTGAGAGTATTTATCGACCAGGAACATTTCAAAAGCGACAATTTATATTAAGTGTACATTGTATTTTTATTTTTTTGACGATACACGGTAAATTTATTGCAGGCAAAGTGTTGGATGACTATTAAAGTGCTGTTGTCACATATGGGTAATGTACCTCATATCCAGCCAGTTAATTTTTATTGTATTAAATTAACATATACTCATGAATAAAGTAGCATGAATGTCATTGCACTATGGCATTATGGCATACATCGGAACCATGCGCTAAAGCTACAATTCAGTGGAATGGTTTGTTTTTCGAGAAATATTTAAATATATACATAAGATGACCTAATGGTGATGATACGTAGTATACCATCAAGAAATATGGTACTCACCAGGTTGCAGTAAGATCAGTAAATCTTCTCTTCTGTCAGTTTTTGTCGGCATTCTATATCTAAACTCCCAAAGTTAAGACCATAAATGTCAAAGTTCTATTTTCAAACTGTGAATCTAACAGTTGCAAAAAAAGGCGCTGTTGACCTGTCCGAAGAAATGCGACCTGTGACTTAATCTGCACATAAGCCCAGATATTATATCACTGCTCAATAATTTTATTACAGAATGGCAGTTCGGGGGTACCATATTTCCACTGGAGATCCCAGTCTTCGCTATATATACTGTAGATAATCGGGTCCAATATATACCATGCGCGAATTATTAATGATCGATGTCTCCATTAGCCGAAAACACGGGTTGGTAGCTGTAGATCGAATTTTTGATATGTGTAATAAAATGTGAATTTCTACAGCTGGGAACTGTAAATTGGGTCTCTTGTTTACAGCTCGTGCTTAGAGTGCAGGGGAGATAGTTTACTCTTAGGGATCTACATGTACGTCAAATTTACCAAATAATCCAAATTTCCTGCATTTCAATAAAGGAACTGTTTCAATTCTGAGTTATTGAGTGCTATGTACGAAAATAATGAATAAATAAGGAAACGTTTTTTCTTCTGTTTTTACAATTTTAACCCTTTTACTACTGCCACTACTGCAAGTGCCGAACCATCGAGGGGATTCATGCCCATGTGACACTGGTAAACTGGCATAATGGTATTGTATCAGTTGTGATTGTAGTTTGTACAGAAATGTCTGTTGATGTCAATACAGAGTCATTTGAGTATATAAATTCCAGTCTATTAGTAATGTCAAACCTCCATATCTTTCCGATGACAGCTTTAAGAATATATATAATAGTAGAGGCCCTTTTTTGGCTTCCATTTTTTGGCTCCCGTTTGCATTTTGTGAAGAAATATAGCCACTATGCTCATGATGTTGCTTGATATCTCGGGCACCAGAAAACAAATGTTAGACACCTGGGGGTCGCGACTGGGTGGATTTATGATGTCATCAAGATGGCCGCCATCCAAAATTTCAGAGTAGGCACTGAATCAGTTTGATTAATAGCTAGTAGTTAATTTATGGTAGGAAATATAACATTTTTCTCTACTGTTGTGATACTATGATAACAAGCTTCACTTTGACAGAAAAATTGACCACATTTAACTAAGATGGCCGCCAAAATGGCGACCGAAGTTCGGGGAAATGATGAATTTTCACACATGTCTCTTAAAACATTTACGGTTATTTGAAATCGGTAGCTAATAGCAACTCAATTTTAAATACGTTTGAATACCTAACCATTTTAACATGATAATATGTCATACTTTGGGTCCTATTCCTACAAAATGTCGTCAAAATGTTAATTCAATTTTACCAAATATCGATTTTGTAATTCGAGCCAGGTGTTAGCCAGAAAATAGCTGAATTTGATGACAAATATTTGCAACAGATTTAAACATATAGATTGCCATATAATTACAACCAAAATAGTGCATCTGTATTCAAGATGGCGACCAAAATGGTTGCCAAAATTGATAAATCACTAAAATTTGTCAAATTTTCTTTGATATCACTCCTAATGTGCGATTTAGTGAATATAGATGAATATATTTGCTCCGTGTTGGCGTAATACATTGGAGATATGAAACAGTATGAATAGTTTGTGAACAATGGCTGTTTATACTCCAGAATTCGAGAGAATGAAACGACGAAAATGAGATGAATTCATCAAAATGACAACAATGAACAATTTCGAAGTTGGCATTGAGTCTGGGAGGAAAATTTATATAGTGAAATGACTATGTTTCGCGACCAATAATACCATTGGATCACACTTCCTCTTGAGGGTGCAATTTGGACCTCAAAATACAAGATGGCTCCCAAAACGGCGACCGTAATTCTAATAATTGATGATTTTTCACACTCGCCTCTTAAATTATTCACAGCGGTTTGAAATCGGTGGTTACTAGCAACCTTATTTTGAATAAATGATACTATCTAATCATTCGACAACCATGATATGTTAGATTAACATATTATTATCCATATGAATCTAAATTCAGGATGGTGACTCAGATGGTTACCAAAATGGAGAAATCATCCAAATTTGCTAGTTTTCATTGATAATGCTCCTAAGGTGGGTTTCAGTGACTACTGGTAAACACATTTGTTGACAAGAGTGCCAGGAATGCTGATAGAATCTGATACAATATGAATATTTTGCGAACAGTAGCTGCTTATATCCGAGAGTTCATGATAATGGAAACAGAAACCATGAAAAGTAGATAAATTCATCTGATGTTGACCTATTTGAAAATATCCAAATCTGAATATATTCTGATTACATCCACCATTACATGTACATCGGATATGTCCTGATTGGGTGACTCGACTGGAGAAAAATCCCTACCTCGGCAATAAGGCTGTCTGTACTGAGCAATACTTTAATTTCTTCCCCTTGATATCGCCCCCTTATGGGGTTTGGATAAGAATTTTTCACTTGATTCCTGTATTGCTCATGTAATGCCATCATACTAAGTCAATTCTACCGACATTCAGCTGCTCACGGAAATTAATTAAATGTACATCACACAATGCAGTAACCAAAACAGTAACGGCATATAATGCGTTGACATTACATACATCTTCCATGTTAACAAGCGTAATAATTAGTGTATACTAAGTCCAAATATAAGAATAGGAGCTAATATTTGTGTGAATCGTTCTTATTAATATACATGTACGAAAACACAGGCTATACTTTTGTGAATCTGAGAAAAATTTAGAATTGCTCGTCCTTGAATAACATCTAGATCAAATTGTGTGTGCATCAGGTGATTATATGACAGTAATTGCTTTGTCCAGACCACCAAACGAGAGCGTTCAGATGTGAGCTATATGTGTCTTCTGCGAAGAAGAATCACATTGGCGGATTTCTACCAGACCTCTGCTTATTACATGCGATCTATAGCGACTAGAGATAAATTATGTTCAGGTTCGTACCAAAACAGAAACTGCTGTGGAGCTCTGGACAACCCATAGGTCAACTCCCTGACACCACACCCAAGATTTGCGAAAGCGTGGCTGATTTTGATCAAGCTAGGATAGAAAGATAATATAATGAGTTCAATTGGCATACATGTGTATTTGAGTTCCACTGAGATAGTTTTCTGGACATCGCATATACTGCAAATTCGTTCCGTGTATGATCCCTATCTTCCTGTGCAGAACTTATGCACTCATCAAGTTTATATTAGATACACCCATGTCATATTTGCACATGTGTTATCGAAGTTTGTTCATGCTTGCGTTATGCGGTCTCATCAAAATATCATACAAGAAACATATTCACACCAAATTTTCTTTAAATGCCTGCATTTCTGTAATTGCATCGGCTATCGGCAATGTTCCAGATAAAATTGATAATAATTTCTCGCACCAATGCACAGTTAGACTTGGCTGTAGAGGCAATTCAACTCACCAACATGTTGAGGTGCATGTATTATTATTGGGTGGAAAGTTTGTAGTATTCTTTCCAGATGTTTTATGCAGGAACATTTGATATCCCACTACAATGAAATCAGGTCTGCAGAAAACTCAGATCGTTAAACTTTGAAATGTTATACCTTCCTGAGCAGTAGTCAATTTCAGTTATGGACTAACAATCCACAATATTCTCTCAATTCAAGCATAACATTGTTATCTATTACTTCCAACTTTTGCGCAGTATCTATATTCCAAACTTGTAATGGGACTACTTGTGGATCCGACTATTATGGTTGTACGGTTTGCCAGCAAATTCTATAAACTACATTTGTTCGATGGAAACAATTAAAGGATTTCGTTCGATATTGCGGGGTTTCTGCGATTCGAAGATCTTTACTTTCTGTGAACTAACAGTTGATGTATAATGCTAATGAATGTCCCCATGTGGACGTTTTGTAAGAAATCTTAATAAACGTTCCATTAAATGATCTTGATGACCCGTCACTGTTTTCATAACTTCGATGCACCATCATATGGCATGGACCAAAGATGAGCTTCTTGTGTTTCGATGAGGTATTTCATCACTAAATATCCAGGCACTAGGCATAGGCATTTTGATTTCAAGATATTTTTTCGTTGACAACCAGAAAGAAGTTGAGGAGCCGTTATTGTCACTTGCTGGACTCGACATGGAGAATGACAAAGCTTAGGCAATTTTTGCCCGATACTGATGTTTTGACATATTCTATAATAAACTGACAAGCATTAACTCGGTTATATGCACAGTTCTGTTAGACTACATCGAAGTGAATATGCAATGTATCTGCTATGAGGTCAGCGGCCGTATTGAAATTTATTTATTAAATCTGTATTATGGACTCTCCATTCCACAACCGAAGCAAACATTATATATGGAGTCTCTGATATGCAGTCGGAGAGTTTTGTGGTGAGCTCTGTTAGCTTGCGAGATGAGTTTGTAATTCAACTGTAGTTGCTGGTGTGAGTTGGTTGTAGATATACTACCAGCAATGTGACCATCTATTGGACGAAGTAACAAGAGTGGTACATGTGCTGACTCACGTCTTGAGAAGTGTGACAATGTCTCAACTATTCAAACGAATTTCGTGTCATGAAACACAGATATGCCAAAAACAAGAAACTGAACAATGCAATCTCCCCTTATTGTATCTTATTAGACACAACTGTTTCATAATGAGATACGAAATAGTGTTTGCACTAACATGTAATGCCTGTGTATTTCTAAGTTGAGCAATCATATTTCCCGGTGGCAGTATGATAGCAATGCAACTTCGACTTCGATGAAGTCAAGGTGTCCAAACGAAATAATATAGCCATAAAGTTGGATTTCTGTCTGTATTATGACAGCAGGGATTCTTTTGTGTTCAAGTACTCGTTGTGATCTTACAATGATACAGTAATCACATATCCGGCTTGACTTCCTTCCCAGGAAACGGGCAGGATCGGTTAAATAATATTCGGCAATTTCACGTTAGGTTTCTAAGAGTCAATTCTGATATATTCTCGATTATAAACAAACTATGTTTGGTCAAACATAGTCACAATATACCTTAACATGATAGTATCTAATTCAGATTGGGCGAATATATCCACTAGTCATTCAGCCAATAGCCGAAAAATAGGCCCGTCGGTACCAAACTGGTGGCCAATTCTAACTGCACTTGTTAAGTAGTTTAATGTCTCAGCTATCCATCTGGGTATGATAGCAATGTCAACTCGGTAGTTTTCTGTCCGAAAATCGTCTTTAAAGTAACATACCATACACACACACAAACAATTCGCCACTGGGGAAAGTTTATGTTTTGTTGTGTCCGCGGAGAAAGCTGACACTAAAATCACATCCAATGGTCTAAGTGATGATAATTAAGCCCGATTGAAACAATATTATCGTCATTACAGCAAATTTTAACCGAAATCTAAGCAAGTATAAGTATGGGAAATATGCCCGACACCATAATTCGGCTTAGCACCATGCGCTTTTGAACTATATACAACTCATGTGAAGAATTGACCAACACGTTTCAATGTCAATTTGTCTGTCAGAATATAACATTCAAAATTATGATTGGAAGAAAATAAGAAGGAAGCATATATGATCGCGGTTTGTGGCTGAAACGTGATATGCGCATATTACGTCCTTCTTCAAAATAGAGTTATCGGTCATGACGAATAACTAACAAATTTCATTGCTGGGTTTGTAACGCGCTCCGCTGCCCCACCCATCCGCACTGCCATTATAAGCCGTGACTATAGGTGCCAATACTACCATGACGTAAAACAGGCACGTATACAGACACGACGCATAAGGGCAGTTCGGTGGGGTGGAGTAGAAGTGAAGCGTGTTATACAAGCCTCCGTGATTTACTGATTTTCACATTCCGCGGATAGCATACCCATCACGCATACTGTAATGACATGACATCGCATTCCCTACATATAATTATGGACTGGTGTTTTCAAGGGGCACCGGAAGCATCCAAGGGTAGGGTGGTAGCTTTGTCAGAAATTAGCACAATTTGGAAGGCAAGCCTAAATATTACGTAAAATCTCTCAAAACGTAGAAAAAGCGTTAGAAGTACATACTTTTAACACATTGAATGCATGGATCAAGTTCATAGTAAACTATCAGGATGAACATATATCACTTATAGCGAATATAGAAATTACTTTTCTCATCAAATATCTAAATTTCGCTGCCGTTCTGAGGTCCCTGGAAGGCCATTATCTGTTCCCTTTGCCACCCGGCCCCCGCACGCTTCCGGTACCCTTGGTGTTTTCTGTTGGGTTCGACTGGACTAAGCCAACTCCGACAGACATATTGCTTATGTTTTGTCGGCATTAGCTTGGCCATGACAGCCACAACCATCACTGCCATGAGCGTAAGATGTGAGTTATATTGTACCCCATATTGCACAACCACTGAAATCGTGATATGCGTCATATAATATAGTATAGTCGACAACTAGTTTCATTAACAAAATATTAATCAATTGTTTAGTCCTCGTCGTCCTCATCGATATCGTGATCATCAACGTCACTGTCACTGTTATTGACATCATCTGGTGGTTGGTTGTCACAAGTTGTGAGGCGACACATTTCAGTACACTTCATCCTATTGTTGATGCACGGGCATTTCGAAGGTTTGCACGATTTAACACAATCACACGCCAACAGCTCAAGAACTTCGTCTGGTGCTGGGCTTCCGTCCATCCAGTCAAAATCGATAAATTCATCTTCCATCCGTGATCCCCTGGGCCGGGAACATCTGGCTTCTCCGATAACGCGCGCTTCCAGATTGCCGCTTGATAGTTGGCTCTCATGGAATGCTTCCTCAAACAGTCAGCACAAGGTGGTAGCTGATGCGACTCAACCTTGCCCTGCTTACTGCAAAACATCTCATAGCGAACAGCATTCACATCTGAATGCGAGGTTCCAGAACGACCATATAGTTTACAGACGAACATTTCCGGTTCATTTTGTAAGGATGTCTCCAACGTCCATTGACGTCCGAGCTGTTTGAATGTCCCAGCTACAGTAGGGTCGGTTTTTAAAATCTTTAATGCAGTTAGTTTACCTCGGCCCGCAAAAGCACTTACTGTATCGCACCCTGTGAATGCGTGCAAGCCTAGCAATCCGTCGGAAACTTCGCTCCCAATTGTTTCAGCAACCTTGCGGATGTCTATGTACTTCGTTCGCCCAACAGTTCCGGTTTTGTGATATATTGGATTGCCCAGGTCGTCAGAAAATGCAACGCACAGAGCGAACACATCAGTATCCTCAGACGACAAAACAACAGACTCAACACCTGACTGCGCCGCGTGTCTGACATGCAACAACATCCGAGTGTCCGCTTCTTCGTGTGTGCTATCCAGTTCAGGAACGCGAACTTTACCTTCTGTTCCAGGTGATATACGATAACATTCATCGCGCAGCGTTACGAACAACGTTTAACCGGACAGTTTCACTCGCGTATCTATGCGACTCCATTCATCAACTAGAAACTCTACCAGTGCTGTTTTATTTCCCAGTAGGAATTTTCGCCATTGCCGGACTATCTGTCCTCCATTAATGTCACAAAACTTAACACTTTCAGTAGTTGATCGTCTTTCGCGCTCTGACGCCTTAATGCTCAA
This sequence comes from Siphonodentalium dalli, assembly GCA_032622095.1. Taxonomy (NCBI): domain Eukaryota; kingdom Metazoa; phylum Mollusca; class Scaphopoda; order Gadilida; family Siphonodentaliidae; genus Siphonodentalium; species Siphonodentalium dalli. The sequence goes on along the minus strand of CP136064.1, from coordinate 136,876,447 downwards.
CTCCCTGTAGGTATCGAATACACCGTCTATACGGTGGGTATTAGGCAAGGACTCTCTTAACGCAAAATCCAATATTTGGGAAGCTGCCTGGCTGAATGTCCTTTGGTCCATTTTAGTTTTTTGTAACAGTGCCATTCCGTCGATAATTATAGAAGACGAAGGAGGAATCGTTTCCGCAACTTCCACATCCTTTTGGAGAGCGGCAGCTGGAGACGATTTATTAGTTTTTCTCAAGGACCCATCCGGAAGAGCAAGAGACCACGGAAGTGGTCCCAGAGGATGAACAAAAATGTCACGCAACTGCAGGTCCTTCCTTGTTTTCGCGACCAAGATCATTTGAGTAAACAAATTACGATCTGTCTTTAGTATTATCTCCCTCCCTTGAGCACTCGTTATTTTCTTCTTCTTTTTCATATCAGTGAAAGTTTTGAGTCGATTGCGTGGAAGTTTGTCGTGAAATGTCTTTTCTGGATCAGCTTCTAGTCTTTCTTTGAACCCACTATATGCTTTCTCACCAACGGTTAATGCACGTTGCAGGTCAGTAGAGATCGCTCCATTCACCGCTATTGCTGTTGAGATTCCCACAAGATCACTATGTCCATCAAACGGGTTCGTCCAGCTTTTGAGTACACCAATAACTGCGTCCACTGCCTTCTCATCCTTGGCAATTATTGGTGCTGACAATTCAGAGTGATTATATCCATTCTTCATAAAGCCGACCATTTTCCGAAATTGTCTCAAAAACAGAGATCGATACTCCGCGGTAAGATAGTACCTCGAGGCAGCACTCTCTTTTAGGCTGAATCTGACAATACCTCCTGGTGATTTTGTATCCTTATTAACGGTTTCCTCTGTTGTTTGGTCGACTGGTATCTTACCGAACGGATTGTCAGCACCAATCTGGACTGCGAAACCTCCTCTAACAAAATCTTCATACACATCTGGGTTTGTTGTTGGCAGGGCTAACATATCGGAATAATAGACTGGAAGGTATCTGGCGTAGTTGGTCTTGTCGTATGCATGGCACCACGGTATCATGGCTCGTGTAGCAGACAGGTACAAATTCCAGTCTCCTTCTCTGGATGCGCGGATTAATCCCAGTAAGATACCGCCGACCATGTCCATATACGACATCCAAATAGCAGATATTGGCCCGTTGGATTGTTTCAGATAAGCCAGGTATTGGCTAAATACACAAATGATTTTCTTAAACAAATCATTGTTAAGAATGTCCTTGATATTAGCATCTGGGTCACTGTGAGTTTCGTCGATGAGGATGAATAGAGTGTTGATGTCTTCCATGGTCTTCTGATCAATCCATTGCATAAACTTTTCCCATGCCAGTCTGAAAAGAGCTTCATATATATACTTATGAATTCGAACACCGCGGTTATACTGTCGCCCTTCCATGGCCGTAGATATCGATCCATCTGCAACAATACCGGACTCAATACAAAGGTCTCTCAAGCCTGCATCTTCGAACCGCCGACCCAGGATGCTAAGAAAATTACAGATTGTGTGGAAGGCTCCTAATCTGAGAACAACATCCATGTATAATTGCTTGTTCTTCCACTTAACTTCAGCAACCTTCGCAACAACAGAGTCAAGGCCCAGTGATGTCTTAATGGAAACAGCTTGCTTCAAAATTTCAGAACATGTGGACATATCAGTTGCAGGTGCACTTATTGTTGGGAGATATCCAACATTGTCACGAACAACAGTAACACCCTTATGCATGCGAATGTTAAAACCTGTCCAACCGGGAACCGTTTGTAGTTGCCGATCGTGATGAATAATGCGCGATATGGCCCACAACATTGTTTTTCTAAAAGCTTGGTCCGTATGTGTCTTCGTGTCGGGTTCACTGATCACACTTTTGCTTGGCCCAGTTCGTTTACCGGCATTGTAGACGGGGAGCTTGTTAGATTGTGGGGTTATGCTCCGCCTCTTATCCCTCTTCATTTCAGGTTCTTTAATCTCACGAAAGGGTCCAAAGACTCTAGGCTGGATTATTATCCCATTAACGCGATGACTGGTTCCCCCACCCGTTGCTGTCTCCTCTAAAATGTCGATGTTATCCCACGCGAGAGATGTGAATACTCCGGGCATCACTGTCTTTGGCAAAACTGTTTTGCCGTCGGGCGAAGCTCTTAGTTTCCGTAGACATAGAGCGGTTTCATTCTCTTCTAAGATATCATATGATGAAGCATGACCGAGCCTATTCAATGCTGTAATCAGTTCCGTGTTTTCAGTGAGCGTTTTCACTGCCATGGGGAGCACCACATGTTTGAATGTCTTTTGTTGTCCCCGACTCACACCATGGATAACATCTTGGGAAAATTATTCGGTGAGTCTTTTAACCCTATCTGGATGATCTTTAGCTGAGTATTCAGCACTCAACAGAGTATTGAAGAAGGTTCTCAATAATGATGGGATGTGTTTAAGTTCGTCGATTGCATCTGGTGATAATGGCCACGTTGTAGTTGGCCCCCGGTCCAATATGTCTGCACGGAGAATTGCGGCGGCATTTCGAACTGTGACATCTTCAGGCTTACTATTTCTTAAAGAAATAAGTTCATCGTTCAGTGACTGGATGTCCCTCGCTAAGTCAGAAACAGTTAAACAAGCTGGAACAACTAGAAGTTTTCCATTGTTATCAGGAAAGATATTAAGTTTGCTTCCAAACTCTGATTCCAAATTTCGGCGAAGGTGTTTTCTAGTAGCTGGTCGCATCTCAACTACTCCCGCTTTTAACATGTTCCGTGTTAAGGAGTCCGCGAGTTGTGTCATTTTCATAACCCGAGGTTTCTCAAAAACATCATGCTGAATGAAGTCATACAAAATAGATTTGCAGTGTTTCTCAATATAAAAATACCGATCGTCAGTATTATGTGAGTCGGAAGTACCGCTGGATTTGTTGTCATCAGAACGAGTATAACCACGATAACACGAACGGTGGTAGCACCCTTCGGCTGCGACGAGGTCACGAGAAAGCAAGGCCATGATCCTCATGTCATTCTGTGACTGTGCAGCTTCTCTCAGTGTTACGTCAGATCTCATATATATACATTGGATAAGCCCATCCCTCGTCTTTGCAAGTTTCAGGAACTTGTCTCTCTGGCATATGATGCATTATCTTTTATATATTCGCGACTTCGATTGGGATGGGTCGCGAGTTGATGGTTCGCGCATATATGTTTGGCTGCAGTCATCTTCGCTTGTCTTCTGTGATTTTCTCTCCTGAATGTTAGCAAGATCACGCTTCATTGTGAAACGCGATCGACATTGTCTATGATAAGAGAGGTTCGGAATTTCTCCAACATTCAGAGTCTTTTCTATCTCTAAAAGCGGCGCATAGGATCTCACTTTGGCAGCCTCGATAAGTGAATCCCATGACATCAAGTCTTCAGCGTACTAAGTTTGGACTCGGAATCATACATTGGGAAATGTATCACACATCCGTCTTCTAAGTTGGTTATCTTTTCAGGTAGTTCATCATCAAGATTGCGTTTTCTGTTAGTAGTTTTGGTATTGTCAGGTCGAAATTCATCGCCTTCTTCCATAGTGAAACGTTCGAATCTATGTCACTCCCGCTTTCCGTACTTTTCTAGAACCAAGCGACGTGCGGTGTCTCCGACGTTTCGTCAAGTCGATATTTTTCAGGGCAATAAATTTCATATAATTGTCATTTTCAGGTGAGTGACAGTGTAATTCTTTTATAAATGTTCAAATATGGCACACATAATTGATTTAGGATGTCATTTGTGGTGTAATCATAGTCTTTCAGAAGTTGTGAGCGTAAATTGAAATGATCGGCATAATAACAAACAACGACCTTCACATTTTTCGCGTATGGAAGACAAAATCAGATATAAAGAAAAGTTAGAACACGCATTTTTTCAAAAAACTAATTCTTAATTTTTCGGCTAAAACTACCATTATGAACTTGCTATCATGGCTATTTAGTTTTATTTATATAACCACTACAGGAATACACTAGTGGCAATTTGCCCGCCGATTTGGTACCGACCAGGTGGGTTGGCTGAATGACTACACCTCCTTTGCTAAATGCCGTTTGAGAACATAAACATTTGTCACATTTTATAACTGCGAAATTTGGCGGCCATTCTGGCGACCATCTTGGGTCAAATAGATCAATGTCGAGTGTAATTGAATGACACTAACGATATTTAAAACTGTGTACACTTTTGTTTATTTTATTATGCCTAATTCTGTCCAATGTGTATGTAGAACCTCGAGAAACAAGTTTATTTGTGAAATTACAAAGCGCATTTAAATGGACAACAATTAGAAACAAATTACAGCATAATGTGTTATCCGAAGTACTTGGTGTCATAACTGATAAAAACAAAGAAAGTCCTACTCGCCACAGTTTACAAATAACCGAAAATGATGTAAGGGGCATGTGTAACAATTCAACACGTTTCTATATTTCGGTCGCCATTTCGACAGCCATCTTGGTTTTTTATCAATCTTGTTCTTTCAAAATGAAGCTTGGCGCAATTTTATCATTGCCGTAGAAATATTTTTCAATTTCTGTGTTAAATTTTCTTCCTCGCTTAGTGCCCATTCTGCAATTTTGTATGGCTGCCATGAAGATGATTTGACTTAATTTTCGTGGTATAATTCTGTTTTGAATTCTCGGGTATAAGCAGCTATATGGTTAACAAAATTTACAAATTATTCCATAAGTCCATGGATTTCCGCGAAAAAGTAGAACATATTCACATATATTTACTTTTCCCCAACACATGTGTGATATCAATAAAAATTGGACAGATTTTGGTGATTTCTCCATTTTGGCAGCCATCTTGGCCGCCATCTTAAACGAAAATGCACTATTTTCAGTGTAAATATATGGCAATTTACATATTTAAAACATTTTTACATTATCTTCATCAAATTCAGTTATTTTCTGTTCAACTCTTGGCTAGAATCACATAATTGAATTTTGGTTAACTTTCATAGCACGTTTTTTAATTCACATTTTAAAGATAGCTGACAGGAATGAGATCCGAAATATGACATATTATGTTGTAGAAATGGTTGGATACTAGAATTTATTCAAATTTAGGTCTTTATTCGTTACAAATTTCAAACATCGGTTAATGATTCAAGAGGAAAGTGTGAAAAATCATCAATTTTTCCGAATTTCGGTCGCCATTTTGGCGGCCATCTTGGTTTATGGTGGCCACCTTTTCTGTCAAATGGAAGTATGGTGTATTAGTTTCACGTGAGTGGTGAGATAATCAAATTTCTATATTAAATTCACAAGTAGATATTAATCAAACTAACTCAGTGCATACTGTGAAATTGTGTATGACGGCCATCTTGATGACGTCATAAATGCACCCAGTCGCGACCCCAAGGTGTCTAATATTTGTTTTCTGGTGCCTGAGATATCAAGCAACGTCATTGGTATAGTCGCTATATTTCTTCACAAAGTGCACACGGGAGTACATAAGAGCTAGCCTCTACTAACAAGGGGGGTGAAAAAAACAATTCCGGCACGTATGCCGGGGTGGGTGGGTGGTCAAAGCCACCAACAAGCAATTTTTTCCGCAACTAAAAAAACAACTTCCTGCTTGTTTTTTAGTGTTTTGGCAATGAGTTGGGATTCAAGACCACTTTGAATGAGAGAAATAATGTAATTCTAACTGTAAACTGACTGAGGCAGTTATCGTGTTGTATTTTGTTGCAAATTTTGAAATCCAAGATGGCCGCTGGCAGCCATGTTGTTTTGGTCGAATGACCTCAAAATGACTCATTCCTATTTACATGTCCATGTTAACATCCATGATAAATAGTATGCACAGAAATTCATATACAGCTGTTTACAGTGAATTTTTCCCCGCAAATCTCTGCTTTAGTGTTAAAAGGGGAGTGGGTGTCAAAAAATGGTCGGAAAAAACTGCCGAAAACGGAAAAAAATTTGGCGGTGGGGGTGGGTACAAAAAATGATCGAAACGGAAAAAATGTCATACGTCCCTGAAAAAAAATTTCGACCCCCCCCCCCCCACTGCTACTAATAACAATTCATTCATCATGCATACTTATTATCATTGTATGAGTTATAACTTGTGACTCCTTGGAATTTGAATACATATATTAAACTCATATTCGTTGCTCAATCATATTCTGATTAATAGCATGTATAATTGAATGGATTCACAGTGTAATCAATGCATACAACATGGGTCAATGCTATATGTCATTCTTGTTACTGGTGTCTTTATTTACACAGTCCATACTCGTAAAAAGCCATTATAAAGCCAGTATTGGAATTTTGCATTACTCAAAACCAAATCCTATATAGTTGGAAATTTTATTAGACCAAATCATATATAGTTGGCAATTTTATGTCTCTCCCCCCCCCCCCCAGTTGGAACCCCCAGGAACGTCGCTGGTGCCACACGGCCGAAGAATGAATTGAACGCATAGCTTAGAAAAATATAATTATATTCTAACAAGGCTGATCTTCAGTTACATAATCATAATGTGTAATGAACATTAACGTCACTTCCGAATTTTGGTTTGATTGTGACGTCACTTCCCTGGATATTTATTCCAGTGATGGTTTTAAGTTTTTCCTGCATTTAGTTTCGGACGAAGTTTTTTTATAAACATTGTTTCCGTCTGTATTCTTTTCAATGGGTCCATCGATAGCATTTTGTAACACTCTGAACGAGCAACCACCACAAACTTCAAATTGCTCGCGGAGGTCAATTTGCCTCAGCTCTGGTTGTCTGATTTGTTGGCGGTGTATTCTCATTAACAAACATTTACAATAATAATTTTCCAAACATCAGAAAGAAAATCAAACCTTCTAATCATTGCAATCCATGGATAACAGCAGGTATACTGAATTCCATTAGAAGAAAGAATAAACTATATAAAATATTCATTAAGAACAGAACATACTATAATAATGATCGATACAAGAAGTATAGGAATAGACTAAATTCAATTATCCGTACTGCTAAACAACACTATTATCATAGGAAATTCCAACAATATGAAGGAAATATCAATGGCACATGGAAACTTATTAAAAACATTCTCAACAAGAAAAAGGGAAGCAAAAATGTAACAGAGTTCTTTTATGAAAATAAATAATTAATAACAAAGAGGAAATTGCTACCAAATTCAATGAATTCTTCACCAATATTGGACCAACACTTGCTTCAAAAATTAAATCTAACAAGAATCCAGCAGATTACCTTAATCAACCTAAGTGTTCTTCATTCTTTATCCAACCAACAGATGAACTTGAAGTCATAGAAATTCTCAAAAATATCAGTGCAAAAAAGGCTGCCGGTATTGATGATCTCAAGTGTTCAATATTGAAACATTGTAGCGAATTTATTATTAAACCCATTACACATATATGCAATCTTTCTCTTGCTAATGGAATATTTCCAGACCACACGAAGATAGCAAAAGTTGTACCTATTTTCAAAGCTAAAGACCCAACCACATTAAGTAACAATAGGCCAGTGTCTGTGCTACCTGTATTTTCCAAAATCCTAGAAAAAATTATGTACAACCGACTGAACAAATACCTAACCAAATACAATATTCTATATAGAAGTCAATATGGCTTCAGAAAGAATCACTCAACTATTCTGGCACTAACTGATCTCTTAGAGAAAATTACCCAAGCCTTAGATAATAGAGAACACACCATTGGGGTATTCCTTGATCTATCAAAGGCATTTGATACAATAAATCATAATATAATGCTAAATAAACTTGAAAACTATGGATGTCGTGGGGTTGCACAGAACTGGTTCCAAAGCTATTTGACTAATAGAAAACAATCTGTACAATATGAAGGCCACTTGTCTTCACAAACAGATATAATATGTGGAGTTCCACAAGGATATATACTTGGCCCTCTACTCTTTCTGATATATATGAACGATCTTCCAAATATTTGTAAGGACCTGAATCTAATACTATTTGCTGATGATACAAATGCATTTTACGCTAATAAAGATATAAATAAGGCATATGATGTAGTCAACAAAGAAATGGCGACAATGAGCAAATGGTTTTTTGCTAATCAACTATCTCTAAACCTAGAAAAAACTTATTACATGATAGTTACGAATACAGATCTATGCAAAAAAATAACTGTCCTACCCGAGCTCAAGATCAATGAAAATCAGATACAAAGAGTTAAAAACACTAAATTCCTAGGAATTAATATTGAAGAAAATTTATCATGGAATATGCAAGTGGAATCTATTACTAAAAAACTGTCAAAAAATTTAGGAGTCATGAGAAAAATCAGTGACTTCATACCCAGAGATACAATGAAAACAATCTATTCTGTACTGATTATCACACATCTCACATATTGTAATGCCATATGGAGTGCAACAACAAAGAAAAACCTTGAAAATCTTGAAAAGATACAAAACAAAGCTATCGCCACACTATCATACAAAAAAAGCATACCAGAAATATGCAGGGACCACAATTTGCTATTGCTGAATGACATTGGAAACATGCAACTAATACAAATTTTACATGATTTCCATCAAAAGAAACTCCCCAAATCGCTGTCTTCAATATTTACTAATATACATGATATCCATAACCACAATACACGGTTCAAAGCAAATTCAAATCTGTATTGTGAATTCAGAAGAACAAAAAAAGCAAGAAGTGTCATATCAACCAGAGCCAGATGTCTATGGAATGAACTCCCATGTGATTGTAAGCTTAGCGTAGAAACTAGTGACAAATATCATAAGTACCTAAAATCACATTTCATTAATAAATACACCCCAAATATCAAATAACAATCCAGTTTGTATCTATTCTCTCCCCTATTATATATACTAAGGCAATACCAGCCAGCAGTCCCTTACGGCAGAGACTGTCCAGAAGAGGGGGCAGAAATTAATGAACTTGGTGAACTTCTCTTTATTCTCATAGTATAATCCTCCCTCAACTTGCCAGCTCTCCCGGTGAGGAACAGGCCAACCAAATTTATGCCACATTTCCTCCATGTGTTACTATTTGTCACTCATCTCAACAACAGTGCAAAAATAATCAACTTGTCTATAACCCTAACCAATTCCTCAACCAAATCAAGCAGTATTCACACCCATATTTCATTGATGACGTTAAATACTGGTATTCCCCACATTATTGAAAATTGCAAGACGATCGCGCAGGTCTCAGCATAAAGACATCAAGATAATCATATTGGCTACCAGATAAAGCATAACAACTACAAAACATGACTATAATCACCATCTCACAACCCGACCCCCCCCCCCCGACCCCCCCCCCCCCATGCCCCCACCCCTTATTGCCCAACTCTATACAATAATACACACATTGTAAATACGCACCCGCACTATATACACCCAATATACGTACACATAACACTGTATCATTATACAAGCATAAGGGCCCTGCCCTTGCAAGTTAAACTTTTTGTGGGGTCCTGTTGATATAAATAATTATATTATAATTATATTGAATACGAAATAAATCTTATTGAATCTTATTGAATCTTGATGCGCTCATATACAGTGTTGCCCGTCTGTTCCACATAAAACTCATGGGTTTTGATGACATAAATAACGCAGTCACGATATCACTCCAGGTGGTGAATTGGGGGTGTGCATTCATGCACATGACGTATAATCTAGAATATACGTTCAACCAATATAAAAACATATATCTATTATATATATTGGAAGATCTGTCTGTCTGTCTGTCTGTCTGTCTGTTTCCAATGGACTCGAAAAAGGCCGAGCCGATTTCGATGAAACTTGCTATGTGGGGGTGTTTTCGGCCGGGAAGTGACATAGGCCTATTAATTTTCCCGTGTGACGTGACCTTGACCTTGAAATCGGGTCATTTCAATGTCAAACGCCCGAATATCACGGGATTTTGATGAAACTTGGTATGTGGGGGTACTTTCGTATCGGGAGTCTCATAAGCCTATTCATTTGCCCGTGCGACGTGACCTTGACCTTGAAATCGGGTCAATTCAAGGTCAAATCGCCAATTTTGATGGGATTTCGACGAAATTTGATACGTAGGGTTACTTTTGTCCACTTAGTGTATTGGACGGGTCGAGTCGTGACCGCAACCTGACCTTGACCTTCAAAATGATCAATTCGAGGTCAAATCGGGTAAAACCGGATGGATTTCGACGGGTACTTTTGTCGGGTACTTTTGTCCGGGCAGTGTTTTGGACGGGTCAAATCGTTACCCCACCTGACCTTGACCTTCAAAATGGTCAATTCAAGGTCAAAGCCCGGACGAAGTCGGGTCACCTTCTAGTATATATATATATATATTTATATCCAGTCGACGTTACCATGTTAATCAATGGATGAGTTACATACAGTACGAAACTTTGAAGCACGGGAAATACATATAGTTACATCGTGATGTACGTCACATTATTTTGTTTCTTTTGATATTAAGAAGGGAGTATGAGGGAAAACTATAGTACGACTCTGAATTAAACTATTCCACAGGGACAACAAGGGCGTTCCTGTGGGTTCCAACTGGGGGGAGACATAAAATTTCCAACGATATATGATTTGGTCTAATAAAATTTCCAACTATATAGGATTTGGTTTTGAGTAATGCAAAAAAAAAATTATATTGGTTGAATAGACCGTAACCCATATATGTTTTAATTGAACATATCATCGCTTTAGCGTTTGTCGTGATTTGACCGTCACCGACTGTGAAATTCAAACATGAAATTAATTCAACATTAGCCGTTTGAAGGGGAACTTAGGTCAGCTGCCTATAGTGACACGGCTTGGACAGACAGTTTAATTAGCGGGTCGATATTGTATGGTCCTTTCTGATCAATAACTGATAGCCTATAATTAATTCTTATACCTATCAGTAGCATAAAGTAAATTTTCTCCGTTTGAGCTTACCCGTGAACATAGGGCATATATTTGCCCATATGTTAATGGGACCGGCCCGGTGGAACTGTCCTAGTGCCAACTCCATAAAAAATAATGGAATACCAAGCAGGACCATCATAAGGAAATATGGTATCAAGAAGGCTCCTGGAATAAAGAGAAGATAAACTTGTATAAATGGGAATAAAATAAAGTACCACCATTTAAGACTCATTTGAGTTTTTAAAAAACACGAGCTTTCGGCTATCTAGTAGCCTTTATCAGGTATGAAGATATAAACTTGTATAGTATTGCACATTTCTGGACGTATTATAATTTTTGACAGACATGCTTTCTCACGCTCGATGAGATTACGTTGCTATAATTAGACAAAACAGAATAATGTGATGCCTCGATGAATGATGTGATGAAACCGCACAACAAACGTGGATAAAAGCTAACATTTTTCGATAGATAGTCAGTATACGTTTTTACTTGATTTCACGACAGCGGGTCTGGTGGCTTCAGCTATCAGGCTGTGAAATAGTTATACTGCATGTAGAAGTGTGATACTGCACAGCATATACTTTATGTATATATATATATATATATATATATATATATGTATATATATATATATATATATATATATAGAATGACCCCAATATTACTCGTTCCCATCTACATGTCAAATATCAATATTAACATCCATGACCACGAAATTCATTGTGCGTATGTACACGTGCACATACCGTTAGTGGCATACCCCTAAGGCTAATTTCAATGCCAAAATAAGGTCAAAGTCGAAAAAGGGCCTATATATATATATATATATATATATATATATATTTGCTGTTAAATCTATTAATCCATCTACACATTACAATTACTGTTTCCCCGACTCTGAACTCTCTTCTGGAAAACTATTCGGAAAACAGCTCTATCATACTTGTCGTGGAATCCTTTGTTCAATTCGCAAATTATCTCGAACCCTAAAGTTCATATTCCACTTACACTCGCGCGAAGCAAGAACATTTGTGCTCGCAATTAACTACACTGCAGCAAACTGACTTAACACACCGGCCAATCCATTTGTATTCCTAGTAAGAAATGGTCACATTGCAATTAAATGGTTCTGGAGAAAAATCACGGTAATAAAATATTAAAGGGAGACAGCACCTATAAATCCAGACATGTATGGTGCCATATCCTAATATATTCATCAGCAAATATGAAACAAATAAATTAAGTCAGGGTTGAGTGCAAAATAGACCAATGTACTATATGAACGATGTAAAAGAACATGGGAAATATCATGAAAATGAGTAACTGGCTTCAGCTTTAACTCGTTTTCTATATAATTATCAGGTTATACGTGGTTATTTGTGTACGTCAGTGCAGTTTTATGTAAAATGTGTGTGTGTGTGACTTGCACACTAAGGATGTTTAGCAAAATGACGTGGAATGTTGTCGAAGAGTCAGACTTACTGTATGCCAAAATATCATGGATGTGGTTTTGGTAAATAAACAACTACAAAACATATGGAGCCCCTAATACACATAATACACATTTTGGAAGTTTTGTTACCAATAAAATTTAGATATCTATGTGCTACATTAGTATTGTTGATTTCGATAGAAGTAACTTTGATATCAATATACTGGAATAAAAAATGGACAGGAACGTGCGCTCAAGAAATCACTGGAATAAGTTATCAAAAAAACATTTGGTTTTGACCATTTTGTCACAAATATTATGGAACCCAATTGGTTTTGATCAAAACCATTTTATTTTGTTCCGATCAAAACCACATCTTGTTGGTTTTGATCACGATCACATTGGGTTCCATATCTGTGACAAGGTTCAAACCCCATTTTGGTTTCGTGTGAAATCGAATGTTTTAAGAGTGTACCATGTCACGGATACATAGACGTGGAAGGTAATACAGTTATATTAATACAAATGTCATCGCTTAAGTCGCTTTAAATTTCATTTACATTTTATGTACCTTCAAATGGGCCAGTTGTACTATACCTTATTTGTATTATTAATTATGAACCTTTAAAAGTGTATTTAAATAAATACCACGTTCGCTTAACATGTACGAACATCGATACCGTCGCGATGTTTACACACTGGACTGTCGTACTACACATTAACAGCGTGTGCGATAAAATATATTTGGAAAATCGTACGAAGTATGGTATTGATGGAATCTCAGGCCTTTTAATGTTTTGGCCACAGCGTTTGATTCAAACATATTTTTTTTTTATATCAATTATATACATGGGGATTGGGACACAAGTTTTGTCAAATTTATTAGTGACGTCCCTCTCCCGCACAAAAGCCGTAACATAACATTTAAATAAGATGGCAGGATGAAATTTGTGTATTTAAGGAGGGAAATAGATGTGAATATATGTATAATATATATATATATATTGTCCAGTATTTTTTCTCACGTTGTCATAAGTTGTGTCTAAAAAGGCCGGGCATTTAATGTTTTTTCAATGACATGTTGTCTGTCGTATTGGAGAAAAATAAATGATGGTACCCAAAACATTTGGTTGCAGTAGTGTGGGACTGTGTAATATGAAATCGTAATATATTTCTTCTATGCCCATTTTCAGAAATTACACAGAGAAGATGCTTAGTATTTTCTATACGAAAGTTATTAGTATCAAGTTTGTGGTAAAATATTCTTCTCTGGTTGGTGAACAATGGACAGTTGAAGAAGAGATGACTGGCATCCTCCTTCTGGAAACCAAATTGACATTTAGGACTATATGCTATGTGGTTATTTTGCATGTCACTCTTTAAGTCGCTACAATAGTTTCGGAGTTTACTATGGTTCACACTAACCTTCCGATGACATATTCTATAAACTGGATAGGGTTTTGGAGCTGTGGCGATTATGTTTAGGTGTGTTTTCCGAATTTATGACAAACGAAGTTTGTGTTTAGGAAACTTGTGTCTAGGAAGATTGGTTGTGTTTAGGAAGATTGATTTCCAATAATGTGGTACGAGTAGAAAAAAACGCGGTTGTCTAATATTGTACCAGTTATTTTTTTTTTTTCCATTATATTACACATTTATGTACAGATCAATATCTGATGACAACGATTACATAGATATATAGACGGGAATGGTGGGCGTGTCGAAATTCGTACACAACTCACACACACCTTGCTAATACGTTGTATGCGTACATGTATACACGTATATCGTCCGTAAAAATCCGCCAGTTTAACACGATTTGATTTCCACTCAAGTATATAAACGCGCCTCATATACACACGCTCATTAATTATCAAGTTTCAACGTAAAGATAAATTTACATCGGTGCCCGAGATATCGCCAAGACGTCTGAAACAGTTAAATGCATCGGTCGGTTAAGCGTTAACTTGATCTAACGTTATGACCTCTAACGACGTCATAGAAGTTACGCATTGTTTTTATCCTGATGGAAGATAGTACCACTTCTTCTTGATAATTGAGGCAGATAACTAAAACGGATACATACGCATTATATATCGTTGGAAAGAGGAAACACGAAAGATTCTCACAGTGTCATTATTATGACTGGCATTTTATTATTCGCGCTGTTTCGAATCGATTTGTAAACACCGAACTCAAATGAAAGTCCCGTAACACAGCGTAAAAACAGATTTGACCTCGGCACGTGAAAAGTTGATCTCGGATCTGAAAATCAATAGGCCCATGTTCGTTCCCGGGTCGAATTACGTGTCCGTACAAAGTTTGGTCGAAATCGGTCCATCCGTGTTCGAGTCCATCGCGAACACACACACACACACACACATATCTTCCAAAATATATAATAGACTAGCAGGTGGACCCGACTTCGTCCGGGCTGTTTCCCCTCTGCTTTTCGACGAATTGTGCGATTTGACCTTGAATTGTCCATTTTGAAGGTCAAGGTCAGGTGGGGTCACGATTTGACCCGTCCAAAAGACTGCCCGGACAAAATTACCCGACAAAAGTACCCGTCGAAATCCATCCGGTTTTACCCTATTTGACCACGAATTGATAATTTTGAAGGTCAAGGTCAGGTCGGGGTCACGATTTGACCCGTCCAAAACACTCAGTGGACAAAAGTAACCCTATGTTATAAAATTTCGTGGAAATCCCATCAAAATTCGCGATTTGACCTTGAATTGACCCGATTTCAAGGTCAAGGTCACGTCGCACGCGCAAACGAATAGGCTTACGACACTCCCCATACGAAAGTATCCCTAGACTCTAATTTTCATCGAAATCCCGTGATACTCGGGCGTTTGACTTTGAAATGACCCGATTTCAAGGTCGAGGTCACATCGCACGAGAAAATTAATAGGCCCATGCCACTCCCCGGCCGAAAGTACCCCCACATACCAAGTTTCATCGAAATCGGCTCTGTCGTTTTCGAGTCCATCGCGAACACAAACACACACACAGAGACAGACAGACAGACAGACAGATTTCCCAAAATATATAATAGATAGATATATATATGCCAGTTATATTCTGTCTCAAATTTGTTCATGAACTTTGGACTGGTTTTCCGAATCTCAGATTGTAAAATCGAACTATTTACTATTCAAGATAATTATGTTCCCTGCTAAGTTAGTTATGTGTGTGCCCTATTGTTGTTGCATGGCTTTCATTAAGTCCCCCCACTCGAGTTGGAAATGGTTCAGATCGTCGGAGTTCAGTGCAATATATCGATACGACTTATATCGTAATTCAAATTATCACATAATTTGTCCATAAAAGCAGTTTCATAATTATCGGTAATAGACACGTTTAATATCAGCGCGTGCGATGACGTCACGGCGTTCTTCAAATCACTTGCGATCGCTGTAGTTTATGATTGTTGTTTTCGATGAATATTTCGCGTTGCTTCGGGTTTCTTTGATCATGTGATAAAAGGTATCTCACACTCGTCCTATTTTATACGTAATTTATCAACCTCGTCCTCTAAATTCTATTTGAGCCTCGGTAAACCTCGGCTCAAATCGAATTTAGTGAACTCGGTTGATAAATTCCGTATAAAATAGAAACTCATGTGAGATCCTCTATTTCTCGAATGAGTAATTTCAGAGTTCGTTCGTCGGAGTTAAATTTTGTTTTATATAGATAATATTTCAGAATTGATAGTATAAGAAAGTTTACAAATTAAATAAGTCGCTCTTCAAAAGTTTTCGACCTTAGGCCTTCCTCAGTTGATATTATTCAGACAAAATCATAAGATGGCATTCAGATAAACATAAAAATAACAATGGCGGATATTTACAACGACGTTAACCAATAATCGAAACAAAGTATGCGATGGAAATGATAGACCTAGTGTTGGAAAACAATAACTTCAATCTTGCTGAGAAATCATTTCTGCAAAACGACGGAGATGCCATAGGATCGCGACTTGGGAGAAATTACGCATGTACATTTATGAGGAAATGGGACGAATCACTCTTAAAGTATAATCAGGCGCCGACCTTCTACAAAAGGTATATAGATGACGGATTCGGTGTGTGGACTCATGGTATTGAACAACTGGTAAATTTCATTGCCCACGCTAATTCAATACATCCCAAGATTAAAGTTGAACTTCGATATGCAGATGATAAAATTTTATTTCTGGATACAGTGGTGGGAAATTGGAAATTGTCGGATGTAAATTGTCGGATGTCGGATGGGAAATTGTATACGGATTTGTATAGAAAACCGACATATAAGATGCTGTATCTGGACAGGGCTTCTAGCCATCCCGCTCACATAAAGAGATCGGTGGTGTATGGTCTAGGTATTCGCATTAGGAGAATTTGTGAAAAACAGGCAGATTATTTGCGACATCGCCGTGAATTAAAAAAAGCAGTTAAGGCGGAGGGGACACAGTGTGCGATTCATCGATAAACAGCTCATAAAGGTCGATAGATTAGACAGGAAGCAATTGTTAGAACGCCGGAAAACAGCCAATGTGTCCAACAATGAAAGGGTACCTATTGTGGTGACATATAACAGTACTCTCCCGGGGTTGGGAGAGATAACCAGGAAGCAGATGGATATTCTACATGAATCAGACCGGATGCGGGCGGTTTTTGCCGAGCCGCCTTTAATCTCATACAGGAGAGACAGTAATTTGGGAGATATTCTGGTTCATCGTAAAACGAGTAGATATGTGTCGATGCCTTCACAGTTATGTACTGATTCGTGTGCCACTTGCATAATTATGAGTTTGGAGGAATTGCAGAATATAACAGACATGACAATTGGAACTTATTCCCTATTCCTTATTCCTTATTTTCAAAAATGTCGCTTTCGACCGATTTGACGGCATGGGTGGGTGGCCCGCCCCAAATACCACCTAGAAACACCCGACCCCCCCCCCCCCACCCATCACCCCCGGGGGTGCCACCCCGAGGGGTGAAAATGGGGTATGGACCATTTTCGAGCACGGTAAGGATTTCGACCGATTTGACGGCATGGGTGGGTGTCCCGCCCCAAATACCACCTAGAAACACCCGACCCCACCCATCACCCCGGGGGTGCCACCCCGAGGGGGTAAAAATGGGGTATGGACCATTTTCGAGAACGGTAAGGATTTCGACCGATTTGACGGCATGGGTGGGTGGCCCGCCCCAAATACCATCTAGAAACACTCCGACCCCCAACCCATCACCCCCGAGGAGGTGAAAATGGGGTATGGGCCATTTTCGAGCACGGTAAGGATTTCGACCGATTTGACGGCATGGGTGGGTGGCCCGCCCAAATACCAACTAGAAACACCCCGACCCCCACCCATCACCCCGGGGGTGCCACCCCGAGGGGGTGAAAATGGGATATGGACCATTTTCGAGAACGGTAAGAATTTCGACCGATTTGACGGCATGGGTGGGTGGCCCGCCCAAATACCACCTAGAAACACTCCGATCCCCAACCCATCACCCCGGGGGGGGGTGCCACCCGAGGGGGTGAAAATGGGGTATGGACCATTTTCGAGAACGGTAAGGATTTCGACCGATTTGACGGCATGGGTGGGTGGCCCGCCCCAAATACCACATAGAAACACACCGACCCCCACCCATCACCCCCAGGGGGTGCCACCCGAAGGGGTGAAAATGAGGTATGGACCATTTTCGAGAACGGTAAGGATTTCGACCGATTTGACGGCATGGTGGGTGGCCCGCCCCAAATACCACATAGAAACAGCACGACCCCCACCCATCACCCCCGAGGGGGTGAAAATGGGGTATGGACCATTTTCGAGAACGGTAAGGATTTCGACCGATTTGACGGCATGGGTGGGTGGCCCGCCCCAAATACCACCTATAAACACCCCGACCCCCACCCATCACCCCCGGGGGGTGCCACCCCGAGGGAGTGAAAATGAGGTATGGACCATTTTCGACCATCACCAGGGGGTGATGGATGGGGGGGGGTCGGAGTGTTTCTATGTGGTATTTGGGTGGGTGGCCCGCCCCAAATACCATCTAGAAACACTCCGACCCCCAACCCATCACACCCGGGGGTGCTACCCGTGGGGGTGAAAATGGGGTATGGACCATTTTCGAGAACGGTAAGGATTTCAACCGATTTGACGGCATGGGTGTGTGGCCCGCCCCAAATACCACCTAGAAACACCCCGACCCCCACCATCACCCCCGGGGTGCCACCCGAGGGGGTGAAAATGGGGTATGGACCATTTTCGAGAACGGTAAGGATTTCGACCGATTTGACGGCATGGGTGGGTGGCCCGCCCCAAATAACACCTAGAAACACTCCGACACCCCACCCATCACCCCCGGGGGTGCCACCCGATGGGTGAAAATGGGGTATGGACCATTTTCGAGAACGGTAAGAATTTCGACCGATTTGACTACATGGGTGGGTGGCCCGCCCCAAATACCACTTAGAAAGACCCCTACCCCCTCCCATCACCCCGGGGGGTGCCACCCGAGGGGGTGAATATGTGGTATGGACCATTTTCGAGAACGGTAAGGATTTCGACCGATTTGACGGCATGGGTGGGTGGCCCGCCCCAAATACCACATAGAAACACTCCGAACCCCCACCCATCACCCCCTGGTGATGGGTGGGTAGTCGGGTGTTTATAGGTGGTATTTGGGGCGGGCCACCCGCCCATGCCGTCAAATCGGTCAAAATCCTTACCGTTCTCGAAAATGGTCCATACCCCATTTTCACCCCCTCGGGGGTGATGGGTGGGGGGTCGTGGTGTTTCTATATGTTATTTGGGGCGGGCCACCCACCCATGTCGTCAAATCGGTCGAAATCCTTACCGTTCTCGAAAATGGTCCATACCCCATTTTCACCCCCTCGGGGTGGCACCCCCCGGGGGTGATGGTGGGGGTCGGTGTCTTTCTAGGTGTTATTTTGGGCGGGCCACCCACCCATGCAGTCAAATCGGTCGAAAGCGACATTTTTGAAAATAAGGAATAGGGAATAAGTTCCAATTCTCATGTCTGTAGAATATAAAGTATGTAGAAATAGTAGCTTTTGAAGAGCGACTTATTTCATTTGTCAGCCTACAGGGTCCCTCATCTCCTGGACCATTTTACACTACTAATAAGAAATTTTACTTCGTTGTTTTTATTGTAAGCACCAATCCCAAAAAAGAATGTTTTTCCGAGAAAGCGAGATGCCCAGTTGATAGCGTTCTAGCCAGGCCTGAGTGGTATTTAAAAACGTTCTTACAAATGGACAGTCAAAGAAAATATGCGAAATTGATTCATTTGCGACGTTACATATGAGACATAGACCATCTGACCTAATTCGCATTATGTTCAAAAGTCTGTTCGTGCCTATAATTCTAGTCAATATTCGGTATTGAAATCAGCGTAGTTTTGTGTCGACTAATAGTTTGAAGGGTGATGAAAATATTTGTTTCCAGTGAAGGGAACACCTTAATTCATTTTTCCAATTTCACTTGCGACGATGATTGTCCTATTTTAGTCGCTTTTATTAATTCATCGTAAAACGTTCTGCAACCTCGTTCATTTTGAAGTAGTGATACTATGCGGTTCGATTGGTCCACTACTTCAGCTAGGGATTTTGAAATATACTGTCACTTCTCCATGTTTAGGAAATATTGCGTCGGTTTCTCTCCATCTTCAATGGACTTGGCTTTGGTGAGAATCATTTGTCCGGCAATGTTATCCTTTCTACTAGCGGTTAGTTGTATGTCTATATTAGAAATTTCATTCAATAATTCGCTATTATTTGTGTATTTCGAGTTGTCCAATATACGTTCGATCTCCGATTTTCTATCTAGAGCGTGATCTTTCTTTTCGTTCTGCTTTTTCAAACGCGAAGAATGTTGAATTGTTTTCCCACGTAAATCTAACAGCAGAGCGTCTAAAAATAATGCGTCGGATATTGCGAACATGTGTGGAGATTTATCTGAAAATCCATGCGAGATTTTGTATCCTCTAACGTTTTCCTGTATTGTATCTCTAACGATATTTTGATAATCCAGTCTGAATGAAAGAGAACTTTTGAATTTCCAGAAACCGCGGCCATGCTTTATATTATTGACGCGAAGATCGAGTGAGATAATTGAGTTGTCGCTTTTATATCCCGTGTGTATGTCCGGAGTATCGGATATCAGATTCAAAAGATCAGATGATATCAACAAAAAGTCGAGCCGGGCCAATTTTAGTGGTCGGGAACGTCGCCATGTAAATCTGTTCGTTGTGGGTTATTTAGTCTCCATGAGTCAGTCAGTTCCAGACTGCCAGCTGGGGATTTAACTGTTGATTTTGCTTTCGGGTTATTAACGTTAATATAATGTTTTGTATCTAGATTTTGTTCCTGCACAAGATTCCAGTCACCTCATATAATAATCTGTGTATTGCCAATTGTTCGGATCAGTTCGTGAATTTCATCATAACGGCTCGGGTCTATAAATAGCAGCCAATGCAATGCGCATATCTTCTATCATAATATCTAATATCAAACAATTGCCATTGTTGTCGCATCTTGAGTCGTGGATTTTGAACTGTAACGAGTTTCTGAAAAGTATGGCCACACCCCTAGATTGGGAATCATAAGATGCGAACCTACAGTCAAATCCCCATTCTGATTTGATAATGTTTTCTATTTCAATTGTAAAATGTGTGTCTTGTAAACAGTAAATAGAACCCCGAGACCTTTAAGGTAATTAAAAACATCGCGACGTTTCTCCACGCGGTGTAACCCTCGGCAGTTGGCAGATACAATTTTACAACACCAACACGCCATAGATCCTTTGAATGGATTATAGTACACATATCATTTGCTGAATGGACATATAGTACATGTATAATATACTGTTAAGTTGATAAATAGTATATAATGTTTAATGCAAAAACAACATTGATGATTAGACACACACACATTTCATTCATACTATGGATGGGGGAGGGGTAAAACCAAACAAATGTAATGTTAATACATTTGCTGACCGGTTTGAATGTCATCTTGCCTTACTTTTCCAGCCATGTGACCGCCATTCTGGACGTTTAGTTGTTGGAAAGGAGTGATATAATTGTTACAGCTTCGCATTAAGATATTACTAATGTTCTAGAGACAGTATACGTCTGTATATGGTTGGTGCAACAATTGATCTAAATGTATATAGGTATTGAGCTAAAGAGTATATATGCACGATGATATAGATATATTCATGTGGTCGTTCGGTGTCGGATATATGACAATTGACAACATGAGTTTAAAATTAGTAAAGAAGACAGCTAAATCTACTATGTCACACTCATATGGTCGGTGTCGTTCATATAGGTGAATCGATAATAGTGTACTTATATGCGTGAAAATATTAGTGTAACATATAGGAAAGTCGAATAATATGGATGGATTTGTTCAAATAATTTAGTAAACTTTAGTATACGTTTCGTATGTCACAAGCATGTGGTCGTTTTTTGTTTTGTTGGTAAAATGGTTAAAATGTCAACATATCATAAATACGACTGTTATATCCCACTCGTGTGGTCGGTGATGTTCATGCAAGTGAATTGAGATAGATGTACATGTATGTATGTACATATTATTGTAACGTAATAGAATAGTCGATGATATACTGGTGCAAATTAGATGAGTACATTTCTGTACATTTCTGATGGAGCAATAATCCATTATTGTGCTTAGTTTAGAATGGGGTCCAAAATATTAGAGTTAAGTCTGACCATATTTGGTGTAATTTCGAGAGCTTCATGAATCGCTTTATCGAAAAGATTCCAGTAGTTTGTACCACAAAAAGCATCGGACCGGTATGATAATGCCAAGATGATATTACATGTTGCCGACTGGATGTCGAACCACATCATCGATAAATCAAATTCTAGGCCTTCCCGACGGGTTTATACTAAGTGTTCTCCAAAGTAGACACATATTCCACCGCCATATTGATCACAATCTTCTCGGATGGGGGTTCTAAAACCATCTATTTGTAAATTTTCAGAAGGGTGTGTGACATCAAGATCTGTTTCGCTGAAACATAGAACATCATATTCACTGATAAGATCTTTTACTTTGTCGAGTTTATATCTAATACTTCGTTTCGGTGGCTATTTGATATGTTGTTTCGATTGACATTCCTCGTACCGTCGATTTGTGTTGGGCCTGGATTGGGATGGACCGTAACGGAGTGGAAATTACCAATAGAGTGGAAATTACCAATAAGATTAATGGGAATCGTATGTTCACACCTCATAGAGTGGTATACTTTGGTTTACGGTTTGTCTGTGACCGCCAAATTATTTTCTTATTGATATCAAAAAGTCCCCTCGCCGCGCGATGCTGCATAGCTGATGTACCCATATTATTTGCCAGGCACACCAGATAACATCACGCGACCATGGGTGATTTTTGTTCCTGCATAATGACAAAACGTGAGATATATGGATACAAACGACTCACTGACATATATATATATGTATAGATATATGGATACGTAGAACACACCGATACCGCCATGCGCAAGTATGGTTACTGTGTGCTGAAGTATCCCAGAACCCAGCTCTATATGTGTGTGCCATATACATATATATTCGTTTATACTCTGCCCAGGGCACACCGACACCGCCACATGCCCGTATATACCGTGTGCTTTATGTATACATGTATGTATGTGTACTCAGTCCAGGACACACCGACACCGACACCGCCACATGCCTGTATATATATAGACGATGTGCTTTATGTACATATACATATTTATTCGTTTATACTCTACCCAGGGCACACCGACACCGACACATGCCCGTATATACGGTGTGCTTTGTTTATACATGTAAGTGTACTCAGTCCAGGACACACCGACACCGGCAGTATATATACCCGTTCGTACTCTGCCCAGGGCACACCGACACCGCCACATGCCTGTATGGTGGAGTAGATTAAGTAAAAAAATTCAAGGCAATTGTTCAAACTGTGAGTAAAGCATGAAACTTTGCACATATGTACATATTCACACACTTATTGATATTAGATATGGAGCCACGCTGAAATATAACTTTAACCCATCTTTTAAGGGGTTTTCCAAATTTAAAGAGCGTTTCGTGATTAAATAAGTTATTCAATATCGCAATTAATCCTACCAAGAAATATGCGAATTAAAATTAGTCATATAGGTAGGTATGACTCTGAGAGATATGATGCCACATTTGTAGGGTAAAACTGGAACTCCCCGTCCAAGACGGCCGTCAAAATGGCAGCTGAAAGAGGAAATTTGACGTTTTGTCACTAATATCTTCTAGATCAGGTTCGCTGTATGGAACTGGTTTGGAGATGGGACTTTATTTTGTATTGTTCGTGTTAACTGATCATTAGAGCAATGAAATATGCCATTCGTGTGATTCCAGTCCCTTCCAATCCCTCAATAATTCGATTATACAGAACTCGGTATGACATTTCACCGAAAATCACCGTTAGGATTCTAGTCATATTTTAACAAGAAATTGACAGAACTGTGCAAATTAAGTGAGGCATACAATTAATTACGAATATTTGAACTCAATCAACAAAAATTGTCACTTTGTCGGAAAATGGCTGCCAAAATGGCGGCCAAAACCTGGAAAATGGTAAATATTGCCCCAGCAGGCCATGTGATCGCTTACAAGTTGTGATTGACGAATACAATTGGCTATGCTGTCTACATTAAATTTTAGCATTTTTGATGCACATTTGTTAAGTGTTACTAATGTAACCAATGACATTGCCAGAATTATTGGATTTTTATATCACAAGCTTGACATCAAAATTGGCAAAAATCTACTTTTCGAGTCTGGACCATTAATTCATGTAAATGGGACTATCTTTGGTATCAAAGATGTTTATTGTTTTTGGTCTGTCTTAAATGCGTCACACTAATGTGTTTTAAGACAACATTACTCAAGATGGCTTCCAAAATGGCAACCACATTTGGTAATTTTGTTTTACATATATCCCGAGTAGTATTCTCTGTTCCCAAGAGTTAGCAAATTTTAACTCACTTGGTTAGTAACCATATTACTTAATCCACTGACTACTACGTGTTTCATTCTCCTTGTCCCTGTACCTTCTGGGGCATGATTAATTCATTTAAATGATGTACTGTAGTGTGGACTTTTGCCAAAAATGTCTTTTGGGACTCTCGCCATATATTTTAACGGAAAAAGGCAGAATGTCTAAACGGAACAGAGTGAAACCATATTAGCATAAAAATCAACTTAATTATATGGTGTATATCAAAATGGTAGCAAGGGATTTATTGTATGGTCATGAATGGTGCGAAGGAGTAGCCTATATGGTGATGGGATGGTGTGTCCATGGTGAGATGTATATGTATACAAGGGATGACTGTATGGTCACGTGTGAGGTGATTAGCTATACAAGGATTATGTGTATGGTTATTGGAGTGGTGTATTCAGTATAGTACAGTAGGTAGTCATTGTATGTCTCTTTCTTCGGTCTATAGCATGACATTAACCAATGCCGTGTGATTTGACTTCTGAAAGTTTGAGGCGTTGGCAGCATTTCACTGATTGAGTGATTGTACCACATTTTTTTGTGGTACAATTCCGAATATCTAGGGTGACACTCCATAGTTTCGAATGATCAGTAGGGGTGATTTTATAGATATAAAGTGCTAGTGATTTCTGGCACCATTCATGTGGTATGTATATTAAGACAAGGTGGGATATGAATTTGTGTAATTTTAGAAGGTGTTCTAGACTGATGACAAAAATAAGTGCAAGTGACCTTGACCCCACCCATAGACAGCAGTAGCGTTTTCTGCGAAACAGTGGCTCTAGATACTGGGTCCATTTTTTAGCACCCAAAATTTGTCATCTGCATTAAAAATTGATTTTCTGGTATTTTTAACGGCGAAAGTTTGAATTTTTTCTCATTGATGTTGGATGCCAGAGGCCTTTAAACCAATATAGGTGACCATGCTTGAAAAAATCTGGTATTCGTGCCCCTTGGGTATGAAAATGCAATATTTTGGTCATTTTTTGAATAAAAATCACATTTTCAATCAAAAGATCAAGGGCCATAACTATTGATAGCCTATATATTATGGAAATTATGTATCAAATTCTGAGTGCTTATTATGTACTAATTTCAGGCATATATATATTGTCTATATGGTTTGGGATCATAATCCAGATAAATTTCAATGAATCTATGGGCCCCCTATTTTTGGGCCCATTCCTGTTGAAACTGTGGAGTGTCACCTAGAATTGTACCACAAAACGACGTTCGTGTTCCATGGGAATACATGATATTGACCAATCAGGACGAGCCTTGTATGTAGGTTTAGGCAAGGTCGTATTACAAGTATATATATAGTGACTGTATGGTAATGTGTGGGATATACATGCCTACATTGGGTGACTATTGTCACGGATGGGTGTATATGTATGCATATGTTGGCTGTATGATCACGTATGGGACTGCGGGTGTATGCATTTATAGGGAGTGGTTGTATGATTATGTGCAATGTATATAGGTGTACATGGAATGACTGTATCATGATTGTTGAAGTGTACATGCATACCTGGATCATAGTTGGATGGTCTTTGGTGGTGTGTGGGTATATATGAAGTGCCCATGTGGTCATGGTTGCATGGTCATGGTTGCATATGTGATGTATATGCATCTCTGCCATATTACATATTAAAGAGAGACAATGCGCTGGCAATGCGTGAATGTTAAAGGGACGGCACTTTCGATATGATAATGTTAAAGCGACACGAGGTACTCATAAATGAATTTTAAAGAGACACTCGGCACTCACTTTGGATGAATGTTAAAGGGACACACGGCACTCGCAGTGGGTGCAAGATAAAAGGACACAGAACAAAATTTTAAACTTCAAAATTTCCAAAAAAGATTAAACACTTACAAAACTTAAATTATTTCAAAAATAAAAAAAAAAATTGAAAACTTTAAAAACTTGAACAAATTTCAAAAATTGAAACAAAATTTAAATGTTCAAAAATTAAAAAATTAAAAAAAAAAATTTAATTTCCAAAAACTTCAAAATTATTTCCAAAAAACAAAAAAATTATAATATTTCTAAATGTTTTAAATCTTTCAAATTGTTCACAATTTTAAAACTTCAAATTTTCGGGCTCTTAATGTACCTTTTATCAATAAGTATCTGTCGTATATCTTCTCTCCCACCCAAATATGAATATATAACATTTTGATGAAGTTTATATGAATTTAATCATTTCTCATCGCTTCATCCGCAACCCATTCATTATTATTTGACCATTTTCTTCATGATAGTGTTATGTATGGGGGATGTTTTCAATCGATGCTAGTATTCTATCAACCGTCTGTAAATATTGAGAAAGAGATCAAACTCTGTGTTGATGCATTCTCGTTGAGCTTTTTCCTCAGCCTTTTCTTCCGACATGCTCTCTTCTTCCATCAGTTGATCAACCTTATCAGACCACACTTACGCCGCTTCCACATCATCGTTGACGCGTTTCAACATACTTTTCGCGCAGCTTTCTGACGGCCGATTACCGCTCTACTACCGGCGACAGTATCATCCTCCGAATCTGATAACGTTTCCCGTTCATCTTCGTCCGAATCTAGAACCGTTTCTCGGTTATACGCAGCATCTTCGTGTCACCCGAATATATCTTTCTTCGATCCTGAAATAACTCCGTGTTTACTATTCTTATGTCTTTGTAGATTGTAGTTCGTCGATAAGATATTTCTGCATAAATGGCAGCCGTGCATTATCTCGAATTATTGGAAGAACGATCGCCCTTATATCAGCGAAAAGAAGAGAGAATATGGTTTCGTATACACCCGCCGCGTTAATCGTACGTTTTTTTTCTTCTTTTTTTTATTTTTGAAAAATAAAAAAACAAAAATTTAAGTTTTAAAGTTTTAAAGTTTTAACATTTGTTTTATTTTTGGAGAAAAAAATAAAGTTTTGTAAGTTTAAAATTAAGTTCTGTGTCCTTTTAACATTTATCCACAGTGCCGAGTGGATATAATAATGAATGGGATGCGGATGAAGTGATGAGAAAATTCAAGAAACTCCAAGAAATAAATCTAACGGTCGAAGATTCAGACAATGATTAAATTTCAATAAACTTCATCAAAATGTTATTCCCGTCGTCGTTATATATATATATATATATATCTTTATCTTTATTATAATGTTATCTTAATTCGTGAACAATTTGAAAGATTTTTTAAAAATTGAAATATTTGAAGTTTATTTTTTTTGGAAATAATTTTGAAGTTTTTTGAAATTAAATTTGTTATGATTAATTTTATTTAATTTTTGAACATTTCAATTTTTGAAATTTTTTTAGAAAAAAGACAAAAAACATTTGTAAAATTACAATTTATTTTCAATTTAGGAATTTTGTTTTTAAGTTTTAACATTTTTTTTTATTTTTGAAAAAATTTAAGTTTTGTAAGTGTTTAATCTTTTTTTGAAATTTTGAAGTTTAAAATTTTGTTGTGTGTCCTTTTAACTTGCACCCACTGCGAGTGCCGTGTGTCCCTTTAACATTCATCCAAAGTGAGTGCCGAGTTTCCTTATGAGTACCTCGTGTCGCTTTAACATTATCATGACGAGAGTGCCGTCTCTTTGACATTCACGCATTGCGAGCGCATTGTCTCCCTTTAATATTCACACAGAATGCATCGTGTCCCTTTAACATAATATGCGGTAATACACCTATTAGGAATATAACTCAGGGCGAGGCTCCCCATTGTTCATCAATGACATCACGTAATATACATAAGAAATGAACGGCGGTTTCAATGTGTTCATGGGATTTTGACCGCGAGAAAAATTCAGCAAATTGCATGAACCCCGAAGGGGTTCATGGGGAGTTTGCTGAATTTTTATCTCGGTCAAAACCCATGACCACGTTGAATCCGCCGTTTATTATTTATATTTATAACGAACCAAAGACGCTTTGGGTCGTATATAGGCTATATCTGATTTTGTGACGTCACCAATTTTTAAGTAATACGACCCTTGGATTTTGAATTTTGGATAGCACGAATGTCGCACAGTAGATCGGTGGGCCTAAAGCATTATTGTCGTAATCGGCTGTCAACACAAATCAGTCGATGTGCAACATTCTCATATTTATATAAACGTCATACAATCATTGATGTCTTTTGTTTAATATTTATAAGGGCGAGTAGCTTGTTTATAATGCATTTCTAACAGGTATATTCACTATATTTGATTATAATTGGAAACAAATAAAACTTCAAACAAAGCGTGAATTAAATTGCATGAAAAAGTTTTGTTTACAAATTAACAAATTTTTTTTTAAACATTTGCCCAGAAAATCAATTCCAGCCGCATGGTTGCACATGTACAGAATATCTTCAATTTTCTATCGGTACTTTAGCCTGAAAGATTGATGCAATATTCATAAAGTTTGACGCAGACAAACCTAGGCCAGGCTAACCAGTGCTAACTATAACTTGTTTCGATTGAGTGCTCCAAGTTCAGCGATAAAATCTAAAAATAAAATCGATAAATAATATTGGAAGATAACATATAGTTCCAACCGTATTGGTCATTTAAACCCATAATATTCTGCAATTGTATGAAACAAACTATATATTTAATTATATTAAGTTTTGATAATGTTATAAATTGTTGTATTTCTAACAACAACGGACGAAGAGATGTGAGTTTGTGCTATAGATTAATACGCAATCACAATACACAAATAGTCCTGCCACAGAAATAATTTTATTTCGCTAACACGACGTCGAAGAATATGCAAGTTATGTGATAGGAATATCAGCATAAACTGAACACAACAACTGAGAAAAGCAGGTAAGCTATGTGTTCATGCTTGTGAACTCCATTATTCTAAGCATAGATACTTTTAACGTGATGACAATTTTGCAAATGAAAACACAACAGAAAAACTTGGAAAATTCGATGCACCATCAACGCATCATTGACCATGTCATGTGGTATTGTCATTCTCATGATTCTGTTCGCAGTTCCATATGGTGATCTTTCTTTGCTGATATTCATTCAGCAACCATTGATTAGATGCCAACAACAATCAATGAATCATTGCACTAAGTAAACATTAAGTGTACGTTTAGACGACCACGAT
The DNA here is from genome assembly GCA_032622095.1 of Siphonodentalium dalli. Taxonomy (NCBI): domain Eukaryota; kingdom Metazoa; phylum Mollusca; class Scaphopoda; order Gadilida; family Siphonodentaliidae; genus Siphonodentalium; species Siphonodentalium dalli. The sequence continues at coordinate 136,846,901 of CP136064.1, read as the reverse complement.
ACAAATTACAATCGTAAATGGACAGATTTCCGCTGTAGGAAGTAACTGGTAGCTGGACTGCGCATGCCCACATCAGAATCGTAGGTGATAATATAATATCAAGATCTGTTTGATTTTAGATGCGAAATTGTGGCGTATTTTTGGTTATCTCCACTTGCGGCGTAATCGCAGTCGTGTGTACGTAAAAATCGTAGTTGGAAATGACCATAGGGTAGTCAATCGCATGCTTTAGGAACAACCTATGATATAATGTACGCGACATCACAATCGTCTGAACAAACTATCCACGATCTCGTCGGGCTCGATTCCTCCACTTACGATTGAATCATGGTCGTCTGAACGTACACTATTTAAAGGCGACCATGATTCAATCGTAAGTGGAAGAATTTCCATCGTAGGAAGTAGCTCACGTCAAAATCGCAAGTAAAAAAATAATATCAATAATATCAAGCACTGTTTGATTTTAGATTCAAAATCGTCGCTTATCCTTGGGTACTTCCACTTGCAATGTAATCGCAGTTGTGTGTGTAGCTGTCGCATTGTATATGTAGAAGACCGATGACTTCTCTGCTCGAGAGGTCTAGATTGCTTGGTCACGGTCGTTAGAAGCTTTGTGTGATAACCGAAGTTTAAAGCAACGTCGAGGCCGGTTAGTACTTGGATGTGTGACTGGCTTGGGATTCTGGGTGCTGCCGACTTTCGGTGCGACTACCGCACTTCTCTCTCTTGTTCTGTTACATGTGTACCGGTACGTAAAAATAGTGGCTGGAAAGATCACAGAGTAGTCAATTACATGCTTACGAATAACCTATAATATCATCATGTACGACGACCCCGCAATCTACTGGTACCGGTATCTATCAATAAACTATCCATAATTTTGTCAGGCCCCGATGCCGCCACAAGTACGATTGTATCATGGTCATCTGAACATTCACTAACGACACAAAATAACTGCAAATTCAGAGACCTGTACGGTAATCGACTACTAGTTGACTAGTCGGACCCCTTCTAAGAGCTCCCGTTTCTATGCACATACAGTACCGGTATCACGTATAAAATAAGCCATGTGTCATCGCAGTTTTGAGTAACTCTTTAGACATGGCCGTTATTTCGTAAAAGTGATACTTAAAGAAATAACTGGCATCTTAGAATTATCTCTCATTTTGAAAACATAAACCGCAGTGCTTTATAATATTTCGGCGAGAATCCAAATCTAGATTCTCGTAAATATTCTCGCAATTTACCCTGTATTCTCGTGAAATATTGTATGGATTCTCGCAAAATCGGATGAAATAGATCGGTATGCCATTAGGCGCCATCGTTTCTAATACCATACTGTGCCGTCAGTGCCGACTAGGTGACAATAATAATAAAAACAAAATTGTCTATGCACAAATAGCATTGCGATACTAAAACTTCTAAAAGCTCTAAATACGTTGATCGAAGCAACTGTGTGTTGAAAATTAAGACTCCTAACTTCGCCAAGTCGTGCACACGTCTAGAACAGGCTATGTAGCTCGTTTTGTCTTTTATAGTTGGATGATACAGTAGCCTGATTGAGCTTCATTTTTAATGTGAATTACATGTCTACCACTTTCTGGTACCCTGCTGGACAAGACAAGTGTCCACATAACTGCGGTGCAGTTAGCGTTGCCACCGAGGCCGAAATGCAACTACACTGCAGCTTCACCGTCTAACTACAGTTGGGCCGCGGTGTAATTGCCATTCGGCATGGTGTAGTTGCCACGGTGTACTTTCATCAAACCAGAAATCTAACCACGATGTACATGCCATTTGACCGCGAGGGTAGTTGCCTTTCGGTCGCAGTTACATGTAACTTGCCGTTTGGTCGCAGTGTACCGGTACTTGCCGTTCGGCCACGGTGCTCAACTGCAGTTGTACGGCAAATACACCACGGTGCCAATGGAGATTTGTTTTTGTCCAGCGGGGTACTGTATACCACGAAAAAGTGCATAGAATTGACGTTCATTAGTTGTGTGTGCCACTATCCCATCTACAAAAAACAGTTAACTCGTGGTACTGTTATGCCCAATATAGATGTGTAAATTATTAAAATTACATTAAAAATGTGCTCAATCAGGCTAGCCTATGATAGACAAAATGAGGCCGATGGGGTCATTGTCACAAGGCTTCGGTCACATTCGTAGCCAGCTTTTTAAATCGATCACAAATGTAGCCAGCTTTTCGCCGGCGATCACATTCGTAGCCAGCTTTTCTAATTCCATGCTTTATATGGCGCGAAATATGACGTCATCGCATTCGTGACTAAAATATCGACGTCATGCTCCAAAACTGACTTCGTTTATGAACTTATATTGGAATATAATTCGAGCATCTAACGACATTGATCGGAAACCTCAGGTTATTAGATGAACTAATATCAAATTAAAATTTATGTTGTTTTTCATTCATGAACTTAGAAAAATGGGACTAACCTAATCTTGTTCATTGAGGCTCGCATGAATATGAAAAACTGGCTACAATTGTGATCACCGTAGAAAAGCTGGCTACATTTGTGATCGATTTAAAAAGCTGGCTACGAATGCAGGAAAGGATCCAGGGCTCTTTTGATACCTGTTACAGGTTTGGGCGCCCAAACTCTGGTGGCCTAAATGTCCCCAAATTGCAAGTGGATAGTTTTATTAAAGCTGAATTTTCTATATTTTGAAGGAAATCTTCTATTATATTCAACAACATGCAATGCAAATCATCAATATACAGTTGATATAGAGCCTTTATTTGCTTAATCAAGTGTCCAGTGAGAAATATTTTAAACCTTTCATGACTGGGGCTTCTTGAAATTTTGCAAAAATCCTGTGCCAATGCATTGTCTATCTCATATATATTTTGAAGACCTCTGTATGTTTGTCTGTATGTTTGTTTGTCATTTATACAAATCTACGATTCTCGACCGATCGGGACGAAACTTGGTACGTGTGTGTAGTTTGACCAGGCGGTGGACGTTGTCGTATTGGCGAGCCCGTGCAGCGCATGCGCAGACGAGATCTCGGAAACGGGTGGAACTATCGACTTGAAATTTGGTATGTGAATGTATCTTGCCCCGGATACGAATTTTGTCGCCGAGCCCGTGCGACGCCAGCTTCGCGCATGCGCAGACGAGATCTCGGAAACGGGTGGAGCTATCGACTTGAAATTTGGTATGTGAATGTATCTTGCCCCGGATACGAATTTTATCGGGTCGCCGAGCACGTGCGACGCCAGCTTCGCGCATGCGCAGGCGAGATCTCAGAAACAGGTGGAGCTATCGACTTTAAATTTGCTATGTGAATGTATCTTGCCCCGGATACGAATTTTATCGGTTGAAATTTGGTTTTTGGATAGCCCGGACAACGTCGGGCTCATCGGCTAGTCTATACTATATATTTTGAGACTTCGTATATATATGTGTGTGTGTGTGTGTGGGTACTTCATAGAATCCAAAACGCGTGTACATATTGAGCTCAAACTTCCTATGTAAGTGTAAAATCCCACCGACACGACCGTGGTCGCGGTTTAGAGAAGCTCAGAGCACCCGTTCTCCAATCTCAAATCACCGCAAAGGCACGGCGTGGGTTAACCAAGTGATTATTTAATGAGCGTTTGTTTTTGACGCATCTCTATAAAGAGCGTCTCTTTCCCATTCAACGTTATTGGCATCTGCAGAGTTATACGGGAACATTGAGTGCTTGCCTATGCGGGGAGATTTATTGGAGCTCTTACAACATCATTGTTAGTATGTATGACACTTAGGTCAGGGCTTAGGGGGGTAGTTATAGGCATAATGCTTCTCAGAAATCCCGGTTACAAACCAACACTCACAATTTCGTATTTACGCAAACGTTATCGCTCGAAATTTATTCCCTGCGAGCACGGATGGCGCGCTTTGTTTTTACAGTATATACCTTTGGTACCGTGTATATACCGAAATCATCCCAGATAATCACGAATATAGCAACAGATTTCTCCCCAGATACCGTTATAAAGCTACTGGAATCTGCCAATCTACTCATAGAATCGAAAACGCGTGTAGGAACGGGCATCCCCACGGCAATGTCGGCTTATAAGACATCTTTACTACACATGACAGCCGATGGACAATTGGTCTCTATATATGTACCAAAATTACGCCGCGTTGGTGACTGGGAAATTCCAGGGAATGCCGATTGAGCTCAAACTTGCTACCTACGGGAAGTGTCATATATATACCGGTATGAGTGTGTCCTTTATAGACTCGAACCGATTGAGATCAAACTTGCTAAATATTGACTGGGAAATTCCAGGGAATGCCGATTGAGCTCAAACTTGCTACCTACGGGAAGTGTCATATATATGTGTGTGTCCTTTATAGACTCGAACCGATTGAGCTCAAACTTGCTAAATACGGGAAGTGTCATGGACGGGTTCATTGAAAAACAAAATTAAAAAGGCAAAATTAACTCCTTGAAAAACCAAAAAAAATCTGGTAAAATCTAAAAACAAAATATTCAATTAAAAAAGCACAATTAACTCATTGAAAAACAAAAAATAAATTGTCATGTTTCTGACTATTGCCGAAATTTGCTGCACAAGTGTCTCGGAACCTGTTGCAATTGCTTTTTCGAACAAAGCCATGGGACGAATGCCGCCAGTGGCGGGCTAACCTGCTAGTCTATACTATATATTTTGAGACTTCGTATATATGTGTGTATGTGTGTGTGTGTGTGTGTACTTCATAGAATCCAAAACGCGTGTACAGATTGAGATCAAATTTCCTATGTAAGTGTCAAATCTCACCGACACGACCGTGGTCGCGGTTTAGAAAAGCTCAGAGCACCCGTTCTCCACTCCCATTCATCAAAATCAGCTCAAACGGCACGGCCGGGGTTAATAACGTCATTATATATATATATGAAGTCAGAGTCTCCAGAGTTATACCGGAACAAACACGTGTTTACGTCGTCTTGGGGGTCCACGATGGGAGTCTGACTTCAATGCAATGTTATCGCTCGAAACACGTGTTTACTTCGTGTTGAGGTTCACGATGGGAGTCTGACAATTGTTATCGCTCGAAATAGTACAACGGCTGGACAGATTGAGCTCAAACTTCCCATCTAGAGGTAAAATACACGTACGATGTCGTCCACGCGTTTTCCAGAAGCTCCGAGCACCCGTACTCCACTCCCAGTCATTAAAATCAGCTCAAACGGCACAGCCGCGGTTAATAACGTCATTATATATATATATATGAAGTCAGAGTCTCCAGAGTTATACGGGAACAAACACGTGTTTACGTCGTCTTGGGGGTCCACGATGGGAGTCTGACTTCAATGCAATGTTATCGCTCGAAACACGTGTTTACTTCGTGTTGAGGTTCACGATGGGAGTCTGACAATTGTTATCGCTCGAAATAGTACATTAGGACGGGTACGAAATGCATTTATCTCGATTAAAAAGGCAGATCTCGGAAACGGGTGGAGCTATCGACTTGAAAATTGCAATGTGAATGTATCTTGCGCCGGGTACAAATTTTATCGGGTCGCCGAGCCCATGCGACGCCCGTGCAGCGCATGCGCAGACGAGATATCGGAAACGGGTGGAGCTATCGACTTGAAATTTGCTATGTGAATGTATCTTGGGCCGGGTACAAATTTGATCGGGTCGCCGAGCCCGTGCGAAGCCAGCTTCGCGCATGCGCAGACCAGATCTCGGAAACGGGTGGAGCTACCGGGTACAATTTTTTCTTATTGAAACGCGTGGAGCTAAAAATTAAAAACAAATATAAACAATGTTTCGGACAAGCCGCCGGTGGCGGGCTAACCTGCTAGTACTATATATTTTGAGACTTCGTATATATATATGTGTACTTCATAGAATCAAAAACGGTTCGCTCGATTGAGTTCAAACTTCCCATCTAAGTGTAAAAACCCACGGGAATCGTCGGCGCGGCGTTTTGAAGAAGCTCAGAGCACGCGTTCTCCACTCTCAAAATCACTGCAAAGGCATGGCGTGGGTTAATCGCGTTAATAGTTAAAGAGCGTCAGTTTTCCGAAGTGTCTATATAAAGAGCGTCGTTTTCGCTATCTACTTATCTGTATGACGGGCAATTCAATGCAATGTTATCGCGTTTGTTTTCAATGCAATACCGGATTCGACGTCATGCTTATGTGAGTCGTTTCCGGGAATCAGTGTTAAAAAAAAAGGAAAACAATGAATGCGTTGTCTGTCGTTCCTAGGAGGGGGGGGGGGGGGATTTCATCGAGTTCTATTGACCATCTCGTAAGGGTGGACAACCTCTGTCAGGGGCTGCTCAATGGCCACGGGGAGTTAAATAACGGGGAAGTTTAGGACGGGTACCATGAATTAACTCATTGAAAAACAAAGAATGCGTTGTCTGTCGTTCCTAGGAAGGGGGGATTTTTCATAAAAAAAACAATTAAATTATAAAAAAAAGAATTTAATTAAATTAATAATTAAATAAATATTAAAAAATTCAAAAAAACATAAATTAAATTTAAAAAACATTAAATTAATATTAAAAACATAAATTAAATTTAAAAAACATTAAATTAATATTAAGATATATTTAAAAAATATATAAATAAAAACAAAATAATTAAAAAAATGTCATGTTTCGAACAAACGCCGCCGGTGGCGGGCTAACCTGCTAGTCTTAATTAAATGAGAGTCTCCCATCTAAGGAGCCTCGCATATATAATATAATACATTGGCCTTTATCTTGACCTTGTAAGCCAGTGCATTTTCTTATGCGGGATCTTTAATGCTGCACCTAAGGGAGGGGGCGACCCCCTCCCATACCTACCCCCATCTCGGGCCTACGGCCCTAGGGCTAGGGATATGCCTTTGGCATATCATGGTCCCAAAACAGGTGTCCCCGAAAAATCCCTGGATCCATCCCTGTACGAATGTGACCGGAGCCTTGTGACAATGACCCCATCAGCCAAAATGAGGTACATGTATGTAGTCCAGTTTGGATGTGTGTCGAACATGCTCACAGCATTAGCCATCAATGAACCAACCGATCAATCTTTACTAGATCCTTTGGTCAAAAATAGATCAACCATTCTTCCTGGCATAGTGCTCACCAGTTGGTGTAAAAGAGTTGTCTAAATTTCTTGAATATTGATTATTGAATTTTGTTTATTTGAAAAAAAGAATATGTACCGGTACTAGTAGATCATGCCATGATTCACTACTTTAGCTACATGTATGCCTGTAGAAATCATATCCCACCAGTATAAAACCTGAGAACTGTTTGATACTCTAACCTGTTCTGATGCAGGGGGAAGGAAATTTTTGCAGGCATGTACCGGTATGGCCGGGTGGGAAGTTGATTGGACCAACAAAAATAATGTAATTCTAACTGCTAAACTGACTGCAGGCAGTTATCGTGTTGTATTTTGTTGCAAATTTTTGTCGCTGGCAGCCATGTTTTTGGCCAAATGACCCCAACATTACTTGTTCCTATATACCGTATATTTCAATGTTAACATCCATGACAAATAGTATGCAGAGAAATTCATATAAAGTTGTTTACAGTGAATTTCTTCCTGCAAATCTCTGTTTTAGTGTTAAAAGGAGGGGAGTGTCAAAAAATGGTCGGAAAAAACTGCCGAAAACGGAAACAAATTTGGGTGGGTCCGAAGTTCCCAACAAGGGTCGAAAGGAAAAAATGAGCATACGTGCCAGAACTATTTTTCAGAACCCCCCTCCTTGTTCTGATGTGGAAATTTTATAACGATGAACAAACATGGCATGTACATGTACCCCGCTGGACAAAACAAGTGTCCATTGGGACCGTGGTGTATTTGCCGTTTGGCCGCGGTGTCAGAGTTTGTAACTGCAGTTGAACACCGCGGCCGAACGGCAAGTACACTGCTGCCAAACGGCAAATTCACTGTGGCCGAAAGGCAACTACCCTCGCGGCCGAATGGCATGTACATGTACACCATGGTTAGATTTTTGATTTGTATTTTTATTTTTCAGTTTGATGAAAGTACACCATGGCAACTACACCATGCCAAATGGCGATAACACCGCGGCCCAACTGTATTTAGCCGGTGGAATCGTGGTGTAGTTGCATTTCGGCCGTGGTGGCAACGCTAACCTCACCGCAGTTAAGTGGACACTTGTTTTGTCTAGCAGGATATGTCTTGTTGAAATTGACTACATGTACGTACCGGTATCGTGTTTTGTCTGTCATACTCAAGGGGGGGGGGGGGGCAGTAGCAAAAACTGCGGGACACAACGTACCGGGGGTGTACCTATGCGTCAAAAATTTACACGTAAATTTTTCCTTATTCATTTGCGGGGGGGGGGGGTTGTCGGCATGGCTCATTTGCAATGTCAGCATACATGTAAACTTCAAAATAAGGCCTAAGGAAAATATAGGTGTGATTTCCCCTAATTGCCCCCTCCCAGAATTAGGGTCGATAAGAAGGCCTTTTTGTGAGTATTTTTCTTTAAACATACTGCCTACACTGTACCATATACATGTACATTAATGTAGAAGTGTACTACATCTACATGTAGTGTAATTGGGCTTGATTAAAGGTGGTGTGATGTACCGGTAAGTGAATAATTTAGAATAAACCAAGGAGTTCACAAGTGAACAACAGCTGGGGACTCTGGGAAGGGGTGGATTGGGAAAACACACTTTTTAAAAAGTTTTTTCGAATCCAGAGGGGTGGGGTAATAACACATTTGCAGGAAGCTATGCCGGTGTGGGTGGGTGGCCCGAGAGTCAAAAGCTCATTTTTTTTACAACCTTATGCAAATTGAATCTCACTGGATATGCAGGGGTCATGCTACTAGCAGGGAAGGATCCAGGGCTCTTTTGATACTTGTTACAGGTTTGGGCGCCCAAACTCTGGTGGCCTAAATGTCCCCAAATTGCAAGTGGATAGTTTTATTAAAGCTGAATTTTCTATATTCTGAAGGAAATCTTCTATTATAATTCAACAACATGCAATGCAAATCATCAATATACAATATTTTAACCCTTTCATGACTGGGACTTCTTGAAACTTTGCAAAAATCCTGTGCCAATGCATTCTCTTATATAAATGAGAGTCTCCCATCTAAGGAGCCTCGCATATATAAGATAATACATTGGCCTTTATCTTGACCTTGTAAGCCAGTACATTTTCTTATGCGGGATCTTTAATGCTGCACCTAAGGGATGGGGGGGGGCTACCCCCCGTACCTACCCCATCTCGGTTCCTACGGCCCTCGGGATATGCCTTCGACATATCATGGTCCCAAAACAGGTGTCCCCAAAAAATCCCTGGATCCATCCCTGGCTACTAGTACATGTGGATATGTATAATTTGTTTTCATTAAATTGAATGCATATAATGAACGGTGCCATACATGTACATGTATAATATTGTTATCCCCCGACGTTCCGTCGGAGGACTATAGAAATGACCCTCGTCCGTCCGTCCGTGGTTCCGTGTGTTCCCACAAAATGCCACTTATGTGTCTTCGAAGCCACTCAAATACCATTTGGACTCAAATGATTGATTATGTGGCTAGTCACATAAGCAACCTCATTTGACAGCTGAAATGTGATCTAACTGGCCTGAGAAAGTCACTTGAAAAAATTGTCTGTAATAAATTGAAACAATTTGTCCATCAATATGGATGTCCAACCAGTGTTCTATGGACACGGACGGACGGCTTAAGTGGCTAGCCACATTAGCAACCTTATTTACAAATATACAATATTTTTCTTAATCACGCTTTATTTCTTAATGAACTCTCTAAATTGTGAATGAAGGGTTGAAAAAATACAATCTGCTGACTACTTCACATGCGCCAACTTTAAGTCACATAATACATTGACACTTGATTTGCAGCCTCGCAAGTAGCATTTCGTGAGAATCCCCTTTGAAGCCACGTAAAAACAAGTAGTCTCATACCGGTAGGTCACACCATTTTTTCTAGCCACTTAAGTTTGTAGACACATAAGGGGCAAAATGTGTGTCCGTGCGTCCGAGATTGGGTACCTTCATGGTGTAATCAACTCCTCCTACAGTTTTAAACGTAGAGATTTGAAACTCTGGGATATTGTTCCTAACATGTTGGTGATTTGCAACATCTATATAGCTAATAAAAAAAAAAAATTTACCATATTTTTGGGGGGGTTTTCGCCTTTTGGATGAGATTGGGTACCTTAATGGTGTAATCAACTCCTCCTACAGTTTTAAATGTAGAGCTTTGAAACTCTGGGATATTGTTCCAAACATGTTGGTGATTTGCAACATCTATATAGCTACTACAAAAATATAATTTTTTTGCGTTTGCATGCGTTTGTTCATTGGGTTGTTTTTTTACTTAGAAAATTTCTCACTTTTTCGGTTTCCGGATGATATCTCAAGTTTGGATCCTTTAATTGTAAATACCGTTTTATGTGGATCAATCATATCAAGATACAGGTTGAGTTCGAATTTGAGTTTGATCCGATGATTTTTACTTGAGTTATGGACTTTTTTCGATTTTTTCTCCGGATGATAACTCAAGTTTGGATTGTTTAATTGGAAATTCTGTTTTTTTTGTGGGTTGTTCATATCAAAATACAGGTCAGTTTCGAATTTGAGTTTGAACCAATGATTCTTCCCAGAGTTATGGGCCTTTCGACTTTGAAATTATTTTTTTATAATTTTCTGTATGGTGTAATCAACTCCTCCTACAGTTTTGATTGTAGATATTTGAAACTTAAGAGAATATTACCCACATATTGGAGATGTGGAATATGTATATAGATGACGGAAAAATATTTTTTTTACGGAATTATTAACCCTTTCGACTTAGACCATTTCAACATTTTTTTAAATTTCTTTAACAGAGCGGCATCGACTTGCCACGTTGTCAGGGGACACTGTGGTCGGCCGACCTTTTATTTTATTTGGATCTAAGCTTCTTAATGGGTTACTGTATTGTTCCACTATTAACAGGTCAAGCTGTATACCACTATTATAGTGGTATGACTATACAATATTCAAGTTTCCTTTATTTACGTCGGGAATAGAAGATGGCGCATACCCGTGCACAGCCAAATATCACTCTTACCAATATCGCAGCGAATGGACAGACTTCCGTCAAAATTTGTTGTGCTTTCTTTTGCGGCAGGTTTGTTATTCAATAATATTATAATATGTTACTAATACCGGTATATGCCTTTCTAAATGACAATAACAGGATGACCCAATCGCTCCTTCATAACATTTCAACTGAGTGCATGCTAATTGAGTTGCTTATCATGTGCCGTCATGATTATTTATTCTCCTGGACAAACTACCGATATATGTATGATACCGAATTAGTGCGACACTGATTTTGAATAATATTTGTGTGAAATATGATTTCGGATTATCCCTCTTTTATCAAATTAACAAAACGGTAATGGTCATATACATGTACCACAATAATAGTGGAATACCCAGGGGGGGGTCTGCAAAAAAATTCCGTATATAGGGCCGGGGTGGGTGGGTGGGTGGTCCAGAGGCGGAAAAAATGGTGCTTGTAAATTTTTTCCAAAATGGGTTTTTTTCAAACAATTTACAAGTACTGACCATGTAATGTTGTTTGTAAGCATGTTAGTACCATGCTTGTTGTTATAGGGCTATATAGGCAGCTAAAGTGACTCTTTAGCCTCAGATTTAGCAACATTCTGGATTTAACAGTATCCCGGACCACTTCACAGTGGACCACATTAACGTTCAGGAAACTTATGATCAACGGAAGAAATATTTAGTAACAAAATTAATGTATTACCCAGTTGTATTATCTGAATAAAAGTAATAAAACAAAAAAACTCTATTACAAATTGGATACTACATGGTGAATACTCAATGATGACTACTAGTAGATATCATTAACCTGATTGTTGCATAACATGAAATTGAAAAGGGTATCTCATAAATTTCTAATGTCTGAAATACTGTCTTGTTCTGGCATGTAATCAAATTCATTCCTTCTGGTTATTTCTCATCTTGAATGATTGCAAGTAATGTTAATTTGCAACAATTACCCAAATAAAACTGAATTGGTTATGATGAATGACATTACTGTTTACTGCTCAGACAATCCGAAATGAAGGTGACGCTATTCTCATTGAATTTCCAAACTTCATCTGAGAGCTTTACTGCTCAACAAGACGAAACTAAAATACTAATTGTATACTGTTATCACTTACAAACAGATGAACTGAAATAATGTGATGCATTCAGATGCATTGAGAAATGACATTCAATTCTTCATTCTGGTCTATCACCATACCAAACCACATCAAAATTTGACAACCGACACTTAACTTATATTGCGAAAACTTTGTATGGACTGAATTTCATAAAGGCGAACAGGGCCCATAACTGTGGTAGACATTGGTGGTCACAACCCGCGATATTATGCATATTCGTCCCCCATTTCTGGTCCGTCACCATGCCATAGGGCATCAAATATGACAACTGACTCTTGAGTTAAAATTCAAAATGTTTGTACGGACAGGCGGCTTGAGACGTCAACTATATACCCGCCGACTAATATCGGGCAGTATAATAACCATATATATATCTGTATACATAAACAAAAAACAATTCCCCTCCCACCCCATCCCATTGGATAAGACTAAAGAGTTCTTTGATCACGCACATATAATTATGGAACCCCTGACCTGTTTACCACTATTTACACTGGCCAGTGTTCTCTGTCAGACACAACACACTCGATATATTAAGGCTATAATGGGGTCTAGGGCAATTTGTGATATATAGTGTACCTACACAATGCTTAATTAATATTGTTGTTAGATACTGAAAACACCAGGAAACACATGGAAATACAGTATATTTTTCGTTTTTCTGATCTGTGTTTACCAATTAGTAAGGCAGTTAACACACTTATTGAAGAACGGCTAAAAAACCTCTGAAATTTTGATAAAAACATGAGAACCGGGGGGTGGGTCCCCAAAATTTTGGAGGAAAAAAATATTTTTTTTGCAAAAATGGGGTGGTGGGTCCCTCGAGGTCGGAAAAAAAACTTTTTGGGCCCTATATGTGCAATTTTTTTCCAGACCCCCCCCCTGGAATACCACTATAATAGTGGAATTCAGGATGTGCCTGACCTGATTAATGCATTATAATTTCCATTTAGCATTATGGGTATGGTAACAGATTTAGTGATGCAAAGAGTGAAATCCAAGATGGCTGTTGGCGGCCATATTTTTCATTAAAAATCATTCAAATTTGACATCTCCCATCTAGGTGTTCCTAGACCCATATATCGTTGAAATCAGTCAAAGTTTGTTTTAACATACATGTATCTGTTTATTTTATTACATTTTTAGCTCAACGTTACTTTGTAAAGTTTGAGCTATTGCCATGGCTTGGTGTGTGTGTGCATGATTCGTCAACAATTTTTCCTTTAGCGTTTTGGACGGGTCAAATCGTGACCCCCCAACTTGACCTTCAAAAAGGTCAATCCAAGGTCAAATCGGGTAAAACAGACGGATTCTACGAAATTTTACACCTAGGGGTACTTATGTCCGGGGAGTGTTTTGGACGGATCAAATCGTGACCCCGACCTGACATTGACCTTCAAAATGGTCATTTCAAGGTAAAATCGGGTAAAACAGACGGATTTCCACGAAATTTTTATACCTAGGGAAATTTTTGTCCGGGAAGTGTTTTGGACAGGTCACATCGTGACAATAGGTTACTTTTATAGTAGAGTGGACATACCTATATAGTATATCGGTGAGCATATTCACGCATTTGCCTTGCTGCTTGATAAGTCCGTTATAATTTGCGTCATGAAGAGAGGGTTTGAATTTGAGTAATATATATCACCCGTTAACGTTACACGCTACCAGTGTTAAACCGTCCACTCTAAATCTTTAAAAATTGTAGTAATCTTGCGTTTAGATACTACTAATCACATCCACTCGTAGAAAAGTTTTTATCTCAATATCTGATTTTCGGAGTAATTTTCCCCATTTGATTTTCGGTGGAATTTGCCAAATCTGAACCCACCCGACACAAACTCCCCGTTGAGCAGGTTGCTTTTATAGTAGAGCGGTCAAATTTTGTAGGCGTACCTACAGTATACCGGCTTACATGCTCCTGCATTAAACTCGCTCCTGCATTAGCCCGTTTGGATTTGGGGCTAAAAATTGGTTGGTGATAGACTACTTAAGTATACATATTTATGTTCTATAGCGTTGTCACGAGTAAACCGTTGCATCTGAAAATTAGAAAATTGCGATATAGATGCGCCTGAACAATACCCATCAGATGTACTTGTCTAAAAAAAATTATGTTTGAATCCCCCCCCCCCCCTTGCAATTTCCGTGGAAGTTTGGATTTGGAGGGAAAAATAGGTGCAATATTTCCTTACCCCTTAACACAGAAAGTCCTGGGAACAAACATTTTTACGCGGTATTATGTACATGTATGGTCTATAATAGTACATAACAGTATACTCTACATGTATAATTCAACATCAAAACTCTCATATATGTTTCCGATCATAGTAAGGAAGCAGAGGTCGCCCTGTTAGGGTTTTGTACCTGCAATGAGAATCTGTTATTTTATTATTTTAACTAAATGTATACTGACATGTGAACCATCTTAGTGTTTTAAAAAGGGGGGGGTATCCTTAGTCCCATTGGGACAGTCACACCTCTAATGTTTACCAGATTTACGGCCCTTGTTTGAGTTAGAAATTTGTGAATTTTGTGTCCGAAAGAATATTTAAGCTTGTAACTCGGGGTGTTAATTATAGGGTGTTCTTGTACGTTGAGCATACAGGTAGGTTTCATATTTGCCAGTTACAACCCTTCTTTGACTTGGAAATTTGTGATTGAGGATTTGGAGGGTTCGGATGTATATTGTGGGACATTCGTTTGACCCCGTCCTTCACAGTGCAAGTTTTGTCTTCACTCTTTTCCGAGTTTTGGCCCTTTGCCAGTTATGACCTTGTGTTAGACTGAGAGAAGTGCCCCATTATTACTTTATTTTCACTCTAAATATAGCCAAACATTGAGCGTTCCCTGTCTTGTATTCCACTATAGTACAAGAAATCTCAATCATGCCGCCATTATACTGAACAAATGACAGAATTATTTTTGATACATGTGTAGCATGTCTTTAAATCCGACAAGAGTACATGTAAATCATTATTCATGATTTTCATTAACTCATTTTCGACATTTTGATTCTTGTAAAAGCTCCTGACTTGCTGTAGAAATTCTAAAGCATTTGCCTAAAGTGATATCTTATCAGTTGTATGTATTTCAATTACTGCTACTGCAAATGAGAATTATGAATATATAATTGCAATTTCATTTCATTCCTGACGGTAGTTAACAACACTTGTCACTATAGTCTACACATTGCAGTGTGAGTGAAATTATGAATTATTGACAAAATTGAAAATCATGTATTTCTATCAACTGGCGAAGGAAATACCGGTATGAGTTTGTGCTATAAATTAGTACACAAGCACTTGAACACGAAATCGTGTGGGACTGGTTGAATTGACCTGCGATATGATGGATCACATCCATCCTCAAGCTACTTTTGCCATTTAACCCTTTCATACTGGTGCAGCATTAAAGATAATGTGCCTGTGCACACTCTTGTACATGTATACATGTACAAATATATGCATGTCTCTCATGGTGAGCCTCGCATATAAAAGTGCACTGGTTTACAATGTTAAGGCAAATGTTGTTAGGCCCAATGTCTTTTCTTATATACGCGAGGCTCCCAATGGGAGACTCCCATATATAAGTGTGCATTGGACCAAGTTTTTCGCAAAATTTCATTGAACTCTAGTCATGATAAGGTTAATGGCATTTTTCTGATGTGCAGGGGTAGACATGCTTGAGACCCCGTCACAGTTTAATTCACACCAGTTTCTCAGGTTCTGTTATTTTACGGAGTTCGAACTCATAGTCCTGATAGATGTACATGTAGATGGTGATTTATGAACTGAGTTTAGAACCACATAATTGGTGGGAGGGGTTCTGGTTTTTACCCCCCCAAACTTTGGTATTCAGTGGAAAATCTGTTGTAACTAGACCAACAAATGGCCACATTTATAATATTTCTAACTTTATGAACTTGAAGTACCAGTTGTAAAATGATTCAACCATGTGAGATTGA
Source organism: Siphonodentalium dalli (assembly GCA_032622095.1). Classification (NCBI taxonomy): domain Eukaryota; kingdom Metazoa; phylum Mollusca; class Scaphopoda; order Gadilida; family Siphonodentaliidae; genus Siphonodentalium; species Siphonodentalium dalli. The sequence goes on along the minus strand of CP136064.1, from coordinate 136,830,711 downwards.
AGCCACAGGAACATCCATGTTGGTCGGTCGATAAAGGTTTATCGTTATTTCAGCTGCCGTGCCATGTCACAACATCAGTTTTACCGGTTGAATGACCACATAAATAGTTAATTGCCCCACCCCACCAAACGGGCACCCATGTTGTTCAGCTTTGGTTCGTTAATTAAGCTAGCTTATGTTCATATTATACTTAAATTCATTATCAACTAGGATTGTCTGTCTTTCCCATTATTTATTCAACTTTAAATGGAGTTCAGTTCGGACAGTTCAAACCCTCGCTTTTAGAAAATCAAACATTGTGGGAATCTGTTGACGGAGAGCGGAAAAACGCAATTTCACAGTAAAGTATACACATATGACGAGATGTCTTGTTTAGCTTGTAATGAATGCAGACGTGTTGATTTCAAGAATGATAATATCTGAAACTAACAATTAAGTTTCAGTTGTGGATGATAAGAAATTGACAACACGCCGTACTACCATAATGATATATTTCTGAGGTCGTGGGTTGTGTAATCAGAGGAGATGAGTTTTATAGGTGCAGGGAAACAACAACGATTATAGACCAACACAAATTGATTGCCAAATCCGGACGTGCTGAATCTTCAAGCACTCGTTCATGTCCGACAATATCCGGTGATTTCCGGGATCAATGTGTTCATAAACCTATGAACGACATTGAAAGTGACGTCACGCTACGTTCATAGGTTTATGAACACATTGAATCAGGGGGCGTGTCTACCGTAACGCTATGGGGAAATCGGAAGCGACATTAGGTGTATGTAAATATATAACATTACACCCCATAACGTAATATGGTAGAGATGCATATACATCACATATGCAACCATGACCATGCAACCATGACCACATGGGCACTTCATATATACCCATACACCACCAAAGACCATCCAGCTATGCTCCAGGTATGCATGTACACTTCAACAATCATGATACAGTCATTCCATGTACACCTATATACATTGTACATAAGCATACAACCACTCCATATATATGCATACACCCGCAGTCCCACGCGTGATCATACAGCCAACATATGCATACACATACACCCATCTGTGACAATAGTCACCCAATGTAGGCATGTATATCCCACACATTACCATACAGTCACTATATATATACTTGTAATACGACCTTGCCTAATCCTCAAACTTTCAGAAGTCAAATCACACGGTATTGGTTAATGTCATGCTATAGACTGAAGAAAAGACATACAATGCCTACCTACTGTACTATACCGAATACACCACTCCAATAACCATACACATAATCCTTGTATAGCTAATCACCTCACACATGACCATACAGTCACCCCTTGTATACATATACATCTCACCATGGACACACCATCTCATCACCGTATAGGCTACTCATTCGCACCATTCATGACCATACAATAACTCCCTGGCTATACCATTTTGATATACACCATATAATTAAGTTGATTTTTATGCTGATATGGTTTCACTCTGTTCCGTTTAGACATTCTGCTCTTTTCCGTTAAAATATATGGCCAGAGTCCCAAAAGACATTTTTGGCAAAAGTCCACACTACAGTACATCATTTAAATGAATTAATCATGCCCCAGCAGAAGGTACAGGGACAACGAGAATGAAACACGTAGTAGTCAGTGGATTAAGTAATATGGTTACTAACCAAGTGAGTTACAATTTGCTAACTCTTGGGAACAGAGAATACTACTCGGGATATATGTAAAACAAAATTACCAAATGTGGTTGCCATTTTGGAAGCCATCTTGAGTAATGTTGTCTTAAAACACATTAGTGTGACGCATTTAAGACAGACCAAAAACAACAAACATCTTTGATACCAAAGATAGTCCCATTTACTTGAATTAATGGTCCAGACTCGAAAAATAAATTTTTGCCAATTTTGATGTCAAGCTTGTGATATAAAAATCCAATAATTCTGGCAATATCATTGGTTACATTAGTAACACTTAACAAATGTGCATCAAAAATGCTAAAATTTAATGTAGACAGCATAGCCAATTGTATTCGTCAATCACAACTTGTAAGCGATTACATGGCATGCTGGGGCAATATTTACCATTTTCCATGTTTTGGCCGCCATATTGGCAGCCATTTCCGACAAAGTGACAATTTTTGTTGATTGAGTTCAAATATTCGTAATTAATTGTATGCCTCACTTAATTCGCACAGTTCTGTCAATTTCTTGTTAAAATATGACTAGAATCCTAACGGTGATTTTCTGTGAAATGTCATACCGAGTTCTGTATAATCGAATTATTGAGGGATCGGAAGGGACTGGAATCACACGAATGGCATATTTCATTGCTCTAATGATCAGTTAACACGAACAATACAAAATAAAGTCACATCTCCAAACCAGTTCCATACAGCGAACCTGATCTAGAAGATATTAGTGAAAAAATGTCAAATTTCCTCTTTCAGCTGCCATTTATCTCTCTCATTTCCTCTCCCTCAACCCCACCCGGTCCCACACCCTCCCTCCACCCCACCCCACACAACCTCCCCCCCACACCCACACCACATGGCCCCCAGGTCCACACACCCACCCCCCCTCGACCCTGCCCCCCTCCCTCACCCCTCCCACCCCCTCCCCCCACCCACCCCAACAACCCCCCTATCCCCCCGATCCACCACCCCCCACCAGCCCCCACGTCCCCCCCCACCCCACTCCTGTACATATGTGCAAAGTTTCATGCTTTAGTCACAATTTGAACAATTGCCTTGAAATTTTTACTTAATCTACTCCACTATACAGGCATATGGCGGTGTCGGTGTGCCCTGGGCAGAGTACGAACGGGTATATAAACTGTCGGTGTGTCCTGGACTGAGTACACTTACATGTATACATAAAGCACACCGTATATACGGGCATGTGTCGGTGTCGGTGTGCCCTGGGCAGAGTATAAACGAATATATATGTATATATGTACATAAAGCACATCGTCTATATATATACAGGCATGTGGCGGTGTCGGTGTCGGTGTGTCCTGGACTGAGTACACATACATACATGTATACATAAAGCACACGGTATATACGGGCATGTGGCGGTGTCGGTGTGCCCTGGGCAGAGTATAAACGAATATATATGTATATGGCACACACATATAGAGCTGGGTTCTGGGATACTTCAGCACACAGTAACCATACTTGCGCATGGCGGTGTCGGTGTGTCCTACGTATCCATATATCTATACATATATATATATCTCATATATATTTTGAAGACCTCTGTCTGTTTGTCTGTATGTTTGTATGTCTGTATGTTTGTCATTTATACAAATCTACGATTCTCGACCGATCGGGACCAAACTTGGTACGTGTGTGTAGTTTGACCAGGCGGTGGACGTTGTCGTATTGGCGAGCCCGTGCGGCGCCCGCTTCGCGCATGCGCAGACGAGATCTCGGAAACGGGTGGAGCTATCGACTTGAAATTTGGTATGTGATTGTATCTTGCCCCGGATACGAATTTTATCGGGTCGCCGAGCCCGTGCGACGCCAGCTTCGCGCATGCGCAGACGAGATCTCGGAAAAGGGCGGAGCTATCGACTTGAAATTTGCTATGTGAATGTATCTTGCCCCGGATACGAATTTTATCGGGTCGCCGAGCCCGTGCGACGCAAGCTTCGCGCATGCGAAGGCCAGATCTCGGAAACGGGTGGAGCTATCGACTTAAAATTTGGCTTTGCGCATGCGCAGACCAGATCTCGGAAACGGGTAGAGCTATCGACTTGAAATTTTGTTTTTGAATAGCCCGGACAACGTCGGGCTCATCGGCTAGTCTATTATATATTTTGGAAGATCTGTTTGTTTGTTTGTTTGTGTGTTTGTTTGTGTGTAATCGATGGACTCGAAAATGGCCCAGCCGATTTCGATGAAACTTGGTATGTGGGGGTATTTTCGGGTCAGGACCAACATAGGCCTATTAATTTGTCCGTGCGAGGTCAACTTTTCACGTGCCGAGGTCAAATCTGTTTTTACGCCGTTTTGCGCTAATATATTTCAGTTCGGTGCTTACAAATCGATTCGAAACAGCGCGAATAATAACATGCCAGTCATAATAATGACACTATGAGAATCTTTCGTGTTTCCTCTTTCCAACGATATATAATATGTATGTATCCGTTTTAGTTATCTGCCTCAATTATTAAGAAGAAGTGGTACGATCTTCTATCAGGGTAAAAACAATGCGTAACTTCTATGACGTCGTTAGAGGTCATAAAGTTAGATCACGTTAACTCTTACCCGGCCGATGCATTTGACTGTTTCAGACGTCTTGGCGATATCTCGGGCACCGATGGTAATTTATCTTTACGTTGAAACTTGAGGCGCGTTTATATACTTGAGTGGAAATCAAATCGGGTTAAACTGGCGGATTTTTACGGACGAAATTTGATGCATAGGGTATCTCGGTATCCGCTGGGCCGATTTCCCGGTATCCGCTGGGCGGATTTCCACCATTTTTGGGGTGTTGGTGTTTGACCCCACCTGACCTTGACCTTCAAAATGGTCAATTCAAGGTCAAATCGGGTAAAACCGGATGGATTTCGACGGGTACTTTTGTCGGGTACTTTTGTTCGGGCACTGTGTTTTGGACGGGTCAAATCGTGACCCCACTTGACCTTGGCCTTCAAAATAGACAATTCAAGGTCAAAGCCCGGACGAAGTCGGGTCACCTTCTAGTTAAATATATATATATAGTATATATGTATATATTAAATATATATATATACATATAGTATATATACATATATATATATATATATATATATATATATATATATCTATATCCCAGATAGCAACGCTACGTTGATTCTACGTTGGTTTTTCGTTGGTACCGTTGATTTTACGTTGGTTAGTTTTCACTACGTTGAATCAACGTAGATTCAACGTTGATTCCCAACGGTTATTCAACGGTTAGATTTCTAACGTTTTTCCAACGTTATTTCAACAAAGTTTTTCCAACGTAATTCCCACGACGTTACTTAAATGTTGGTTAAACGTTGAAAAACTAACGGTAAATCAACCAACGGTATACCAACGTTCTGCCAACGCTGCAAGCGCTATACCTGATTTTGGTTGAATGTGGGGATATACACTGGTGAACTGAATAATTTAAGGGCTCGACTTGACTTAATTTTAGATACCTAACTGAATATTGTGTCAATAAAAGTTAAATAAATAAAGTTACCAGATAAGTATGTTAATTCCCCATCAATATAGATCTTCCCTCAAAAATAAAATATGATTCCCCATGTTTGAATTTCAATGTTCCATGATACTTTGTGGGGGACTCTGCCAATATCAACAGGGTGTGTCAGGTAATGGTTTTTAATTATCTTAATTGCGCTTAAGCTCAAATAATTGTGTTTAAGAGCAAATAATTTAAAAATAGCTTATTTGTACTGAAGCGAAATTATATTATTTCCGCTTAAGCACAAATAATGGAGCTTAAGGGAAAATAATTGTGCTTAAGCACAAATAATTATTTGAAGTGAATTTGGCCTCCCATACAAAATGTTTCCTTGTGATACATTGAAACTTATGTTGATTGCTCTCTATGACTCACAATTATTATTTATATACATCAGAATCAATTCAGAAAGTTCAGAGAATAGATACACTTGTATTATACACAAATTCAATAGAGTTGTTATATTAATAATAACCGAAATAGGGAATTAGCCAGTGCTAGCTACTACAATTTGTAGCCAATAATAAATCAATGTTGATAGAACGTTGTATTTCCAACGTTGAATCAACGTCATTTTTTCAACGTTGAATCAACGTTATTTTTCCAACGTTGAATCAACGTTATTTTTCCAACGTTGAATCAACGTTATTTTTCAAACGTTGAATCAACGTTATTTTTCCAACATTGAATCAACGTTTTATTTCCAACATTATATTTAGAGTTGTTAAATTAACAGAAATAGGGAATTAGCAAGAGCAATTGGAGTTTGTGGTATATCTCCAATAATAAATCAATGTTGAAACAACGTTGTATTTCCAACGTTGAATCAACGTTATTTTTCCAACGTTGAATCAACGTTATTTGTCCAACGTTGAATCAACGTTATATTTTCAACGTTGAATCAACGTTATTTTTCCAATGTTGAATCAATGTTATTTTCCCAACGTTGTATCAACGTTATTTTTCCAACGTTTAATCAACGTTATATTTTCAACGTTAAAAAATGCTGTATGATCAACATTGCCAACATTCAATTCACCAAGATATATATTTATCCCTTTAAATATAAAGATTGATGTGATCTATCAAACAGTTAATAAACTATTAGTTTAAAAACACTACTGGTATATGTTGGCTGAAAGCATTTGAAATTTAATGCTGGAGCAATATGTGGTGCAATGTGCTAGCAGAATAGTAAACCGATGAAGCAAAGGTGTGGCAAATTTATTTCCTCACTCTTCTATCCACCCCCCCCAAAAAAATTCAAATAGTCATGTTCCTGGGGGAGGGGGATTCAGAAAAACATTCCACGATACAACGCAAGTTTTTCGAAGGCAATTTGGGACCAACCCCAAAGTTTGATGAAAAATGCTTAATATATAGAAGGATAAGGCATACACAGAGTGTGAAATGTTTTAAATAGCCATGCGGAAGAAATGCCAATCATGTAAGTTTAATGAAAAACTCCAGAAATCTCATAAAATTACTCATAGGGGCTCAGATACATGTTTCAGTTTCAGTGGCAAGAAGTATGGGAGGTCAAATTCACATTTAATAATGAATTATGCTGTTAAAAGCGCAAATAATTACGTTTAAGCGCAAATACCACATATTGCATGTGCTTAAAAGCACAAACAGGGCATTTGTGCTTCAGCATAATGAATTGCGCTCAAGCGAAATTTTAACTACTATCTAACCTATATTCCCATAAAGGCATAAACTATTGGCATAACCTGGTGTATTTGACACCTAGCAACACAAGAGGAACATGTGGCTAATTTTAAAACCTGTTTTATTAGCCTAGTACTCAACAGTCAATTGTGAGTCTGTGCACAACAATCAAAGATAATCCCTAATTTCATTTTATCAGCATAAAGAATTGATGTCTCCCTCCTGGAACTCTTGTATTTGTCCATTTAATTTTTTTAAAGTATTTTTGTACAGATTTGGCCCATTACTATGGTCATATAGCATGAATGTGGTGTCACTTCATGAGGGATTGCTTACCTCATATGGTGTACTTATTAACTTAAATCAAGGAAAAAACCCTATTTTCATATTATCAGCATTCCTGTCCCAAAAATTGGTGTTTCATTACTGGAGCTTTGGTGTCTCAGTCCTTGAGCTCCAGTATTTTAATTAAATTAGCATCTCTTGCATTGATAAATAGTATTTCCATGGTCATATAGGGTGACCGTGTTGTCAATGAGGGCTTGCTTCCCCCATATGGTGTGCCTGTATACTCAAAGATTGAAGAAACTCAAAGTGGCCCTGACTAATACAGAAGGTAATGCTATCGCGAGTCGCCCTGACTAATGCTGAAAAAATATAATGCTATCACGAGTTGCCCCGACTAAACCAGAAGGTAATGTTATGGCGAGTCAGCCATTTTAACAAAAAAGTTAATGTGGCTCCCTACCCATCCAAACCAATGAAAACAAGAGGTGATATGTCAATAGGTTAAGGTTGAGTTATGGATAAACCTATTTATCTACCAGGTGTGTTTAGTTACATATAACCGTAAATTGCACTTAAGCATAAATAAGTGCAAATAATTATGCTTAAGCACAAATAATTAAGCTTAAGAGCAATTGATTGTGCTTAAGCATAATTTATTTGCGCTTAAGCGCCATCAATTGATCTTAAGCGCAATCATTTCTACTTAAGTGAAATTAATTGCCCTTAAGCACAATTCATTATTAAATGTGAATTTGACCTCCCATGAAGAAGTTGTTGTAAATCCAATCAACAGTTAAATGTTAACATGAACATTTTTTGAAATGTAAAACTAAACTAATTTGGGTTTATCCTTATACAACTGAATATAATATTATAAACAAATGAAGAAAAAAACCAGCAAATTTCAACAGTCTTGTAGAATAACTAAATTTATGTTCTTTTCTGAGGGTGGAATTTATGGCATCAGGACTGACCTGACAAGAAACTGATATTCCTTTCGGCATAAACTGTTATAACACCAGTAGGCAACATATCTCCATGAGGCCACGTCAATGAACTTACTGGTGGAGGAATACATTTGTTACTTCTCTAATGTGTGAAAACTACGGTTTGTTAGCCTGTCATATGAATGGATCTCCATTGGATGATCGAAATGGTATGAGTTAAATATATAGATGATGATCTGGATGACAATATAAAGGAATAGTTTTGGATTGTACTGTCTGATCCGTGCACAATGTGACAATGGTCTTAGCTTGATAATGTTCAAAGATATTTGTTGATACAGTATAGGCCTATACATAAATCATTATATTAATTGACACTGAAATAGCCATATACGACATGTAGACTGAAGAGTAATCATCTAAGGGTATCAGGTCCATAATTACTAGTTATCATGGTGTCACCCCTACCCATATGAACCCTGTTGGAGACCAAATTCACATTTAATAATGAATAGCACTTAAGAGCAATTGAGTGCGCTTAAGCACAAATAATTTTGCTTAAGTGCAAATACCACGTGCAATTAATCGCGCTTTAGGCTAGCGTAATTGTAACTACCATCTAACCTATCCATAAACTATTGACATGACCTGGTGTATCACCTAGTAGCAACACAAGAGGAGCATTGGGCTAAGTTTAACCTGTTTTAATTAGCCTGAGTACTCAACAGTCGTCTGTGAGTAGATGTATGTGTACAACAATGATAATCCATAATTACATATTATCAGCATCCCTATATCCAAAGAATTGATTTCTCCTTCCCGGAACTCTAGAATTGTTTTATATAATTTTTTAGAAGTATTTTTGCATGGATTTGGGACATTAATATGGTCATATAGCATTATTATGCATGTGGTGTCACATATGGTAAAAAGGCATTAACGGTTTTCGACGAAATTTTATACCTAGGGATATTTTTATCGGGGGCGGGGGGGGGGGGGGGGGGGGGGGGGGGTAAGTTCGACGGGTCAAATCGTGACCCCCGCCCTGACCTTGACCTTCAAAATGGTCAATTCAAGGTCAAAGCCCGGACGAAGTCGGGTCACCTGCTAGTAATAATATAAATGCGATTTTTGTCACAATAAATTCACATACAGATCGTCAATCATCGTCATTTTAGATCATTTTAGACGTGGACACTGCGGGATGACCGGCGTTTTACTACCATGTTGCCTTTTAGATCATTTTATCGTCAATAAATTATCTTATCTGATCTTAACTGGTACTCCGTATTCCATATGGCTGTTAACTGTTATTCCGTATTCCACCCTCTGTGTTAAGTGGTATTCCGTATTCCAGGGGGGTGGGGGCCTCCTTATTATGAACCTCATTTGATCTTTGAGGGGTGAAAACTTGCTATAGCGCTATTCATTTGCACTTAAGCGAAAATCAATTGCGCAAATCAATTGGATACAGATGTAAGTAATTGTGCTTAAGCGAAATTGAATTACGATTAAGCAACTTAAGCGCAATTGAATTGCGCTTAAGTTCAATTATCTAATAAATGTGAAAACGGCCTTCCATAGTTAGGTGTCTAACAATTTATTTGCGCTTAAGTGTAAATCATTTGCGCTTAAGCGCAATCACCTAACACTCCCTTACTTCCCTCCGATTGTGAATGATTGAGTCCATCTCATAGTAGTAGCTCCATACAGACTCGAAAGTTGAAGAAAAAACATATTTCCATATCACACCGACCATTCGAAAACGCGCATCTGTGTTGCCAACCGCGCTTCTACGACGATACAACAGCGCATCTCTAGTTTTATGTTGCAATTTCTGGTCACGAAAAACAGAAAAATACGGTTATCAATTAATTTTGACAGAATGGAACGGTTGGTATAGTAGAAGTTACATTCGCTCAAAACCTCGATATTTGCCGGGTTGAATTCGATACAATTGTGTATATTTCGTTAAAGCATTGAGGTAGAAATACGCTGCAGAAACAGCCCGGGGTCCTAATTTTGGCACATATTTTTTCACAATGTATCGGCATTTAGCAACACGATTGAGTATTTTCTCGTCGATTTTTTCGGATTCCTTTAGTCAAATGTTCCTGCAATCACCTTGCGTTGAAATTTGGGTTCATCCTGTAGCCAATGTCCATAAAATGAGTCGATTTCGGAAGTGGGTATATCGAAAAATATACGACAGTGCTTCTTTGTGACCAACAACCAACCATCTATGTTGCCGAATTCCTGTCTGATTATAACTAATGTAAATATCGCGTGTATATGTGTCCGAATCGATGTCCAGAGGAGACTATTTCATTTCCTGAACTAGATGTAGTCAAATTCGTCTCGACTCGTGCTCAACTGACACATTCGACAAATTATGTTAGTCAAATCAGCTGGTAAACGAGTCCCATATGCAATTGAATGTTGTAGCATGATATACTGGATAATCAGCTGGTTGTCCAGTGCAGATGGGGTCGCATGCATGGTTGTATGAACGTTTTGTAAAGGACTCTGCTATCATTGAACATATTTTCTTAGTCAGATTTATTTGCGTGAAAGAATACGCGTTTAACACGTCATATCGGCGTTATATTGGAAAACAATAGGTAGGGCCTATGATTTATTTATACACATCACATATTATGCCTTAGTAACGCTCGTCAATCAACGGCTATACTGGTGATGGATACACACATCTGTTTAGTGCATCAAACATGTGCATCGTCTAAATTATCGAAGCATACTATACATAGCGAATATTGTCATTAATAACCTCACGCATGTGAGATATTCCTTGGTGACGCCCACCAGCGGTCACACGGATGCGATATATGTAAAAAATAATCTGCATCCAAACATGTGTATAATGTGGTATTATAATTAGTCTATGCATGCATATTATTGGATTATACCATAATAATCTCACGCATGTGAGATATTGCTTAGTGACGACCATCATCGATCACACGGGTGCGATCTATGTAACTTCGTTCTGCGTATCCATTTAATGTATAATTTGTTTCATAAATAGTCTACATTACGAGTTATACCTTCAGCACTCGAGAACACGAGTACTATGTCTACATTGTATATACAATCATACATCATTCGCATGTGATCATTATATCGTCATATGACTATATTTATACATTGAGTGCATGTGCTTGTGATTTGATCTTTTGATTTATGTACAATGTATTGTAAATAACCATGTACTAACTATCTCTCTCCTCAAAAGGAGGCAATAAAGAACATATCAGTGTTTACAAATGCCCACGATATGGAATGGATTGCAGGTATTCTATAATTACATACCGTGTTCACAGATTGGCAGACGATTACCTGTCGGGTTACTGTAGTTCATCCGAGTCAAAGGTGATGGGTCGCTGGTTCTTGTCTTTGTTAATACCTGTTCCTCAATAATCTGTTGCATATTTGGGGTGGTATCAGGTTGAGATTGCATGCTTTTCTGTAACTTTTGTGAGCCAATATCGTAATAAACATTGAATTTATTATCGAGGAGAAATTCCTTAACTGTAAGCAACGCAAAGCAAACACTCTCACAAAGTCACTGAAATCGCTAAATTTAGAGTTGCGACCTTCGCGCAGAGTGAATTACATAATTAAGGAACAGGTAATAACTAAGAAATATATTCCCGGCGTTATATTTTCGAGTTTATAATGCTCCAGTCAAAACTTCAAAAAATTCCCATATCTTGTACTGGTGGAATATGATTTATATATACGGGTGTTAGTCAGAATAGAAATGCATGGCATGCTGTAAACCTTTTATGATCGATCAATAATAAGCATTTCAATGTCAAAAAGCATTACAAACTGTTATAAACAACCTGTAATTGGCATGTTTCATCTCATACCGTTATATAGTGATACGGGCACACATATAAGCGCGCACCATGCACACGCTGTATAATGTGGCCGTCCCTCAAACGGTTCACGTTTTGTATTGAGTAATTCTATATATCTTACCATTTTAATCCATCGTGGATTTATACTGGTTTCATTTGCTCAGCCAGGTAACATTTGTCATCAACACATAATATTTTTACACCAAAACCTAGCGTGAACCAAGCGGTGTCTTGACATCAATCCGTTCGATTGTGACGTAGCCATGCAGTGGTCGCTGTTCTGGATTTAACCGGTCTACATGTAAGTGCTATGATAATCTCGTAATATCGGTAATACTATTTGGTCTACGCTATACATACTTCCGCCACCGAATTCGCAAAAAAATAATCTTCCGATACATTTAGTATATATTACGGTATTCACATTTCGTTAAACCACATATAGTCCTAATATTTCTTATCTTATGGTGAGATGATTCATATAATAAGAACGTTTTATTACCCACAATGTATAAGCGTGCTAGTATAGCTGTCCGTTAAAATTTCAGTCAACCCAAAGTCAATCACTCCACAAACAAACTTGGTATATCGACATGGCGACAAGTGCGGCCATATGGATGTAACATAAGCGAGAACGTTTTATTTTAATCAACGCAACATAATGGACAATACTCTCTTATATATTTTCGATTTCATTTGCTCAGCCTGGTAACATTTGTCATCAACACATAATCTTTTTCCACCAAAACCTAGCGTGAACCAAGCGGTATCATGACATCAATCCGTTCGATTGTGACATATCCAGTGCTCGCTGTTCTGGGTTTAATCGGTACATGTAAGTGCTATGATAATCTCGGTAATAATTTTTGGTCTACGTACGCTATACTTACATCTGCCACAGATTTCGCAAAAAAATAATCTTCCGATACAATTAATATATATTACGGTATTCACATTTCGTTAAACCACATATCGTCGTATTTTGTCTTATCTTATGGTGAGATTATTCATATATTAAGAACGTTTTATTACCCACAATGTATAAGCGTGCTAGTATAGCTGTCAGTTAAAATTTCAGTCAACCCAAAGTCAATCACTCCACAAACAAGCTTGGTATATCGACATGGCGACAAGTGCGGCCATATGGATGTAACATAAGCGAGAACGTTTTATTTTAATCAACGCAACATAATGGACAATACTCTCTTATATATTTTCGATTTCATTTGCTCAGCCTGGTAACATTTGTCATCAACACATAATCTTTTTCCACCATAACCTAGCGTGAACCAAGCGGTATCATGACATCAATCCGTTCGTTTGTGACATAGCCAGTGCTCGCTGTTCTGGGTTTAATCGGTACATGTAAGTGCTATGATAATCTCGGTAATAATATTTGGTCTACGCTATACTTACATCTGCCACAGATTTCGCAGAAAAATAATCTTTCGATACAATTAATATATATATTACGGTTTTCATATTTCGTTAAACCACATATCGTCGTATTTTGTCTTATCTCAAGGCGAGATGATTCATATATATTAAACACTTTTTATTACCCACTGTGCATAAGCGTGCTAGCATAAATATCCGTTAACATTTCAGTCAACCCAAAGTCAATAACTTTTCACAAACAAGCTTGTTATATGGACATAGCGACAATTGCGGCCATATGGATGTAACATGTGCGAGAACATTGTATTTTAATCAGCGCAACATAATGGACAATACTCTCTTATATATTCACTATTCATATATATATGAAATTACTCTCGAATGTGCATTATATGTAATATATAATATAGTTTTGTCGGAAAATACACATGACAAGTACTTCATACCATCCGGCCTTACGGTTGCGATATACATATATATGCACTAGTATAGCCAGTGTTATTGTGTATTTTAACCACTGTATGAGGAAATTGGTCATGTTGATTAATATAGTTGCATGCATAATTATTATTCTGGTCCTTTTTTTAATTCTATGCACTTTTATTTCCAGAGACAAGAAGTTGAACAGTGAGATATCGATGGCACCAGAAGATTTTGTTCCATTAGCAGGGGATGTTGACTTGGACGTAGACACATTCCTGTTGGACGGCGGAGCCGATGAGACAATACCGTTGATTGATGATGATAGCGAATCGAGTGTTCAACCCACAACATATGATAATATAATGATCACATGCGAATGATGTATAATTGTATATACAATGTAGACATAGTACTCGTGTTCTCGAGTGCTGAAGGTATAACTCGTAATGTAGACTATTTATGAAACAAATTATACATTAAATGGATACGCAGAACGAAGTTACATAGATCGCACCCGTGTGATCGACGATGGTCGTCACTAAGCAATATCTGACATGCGTGAGATTATTATGGTAATCCAATAATATGCATGCATAGACTAATTAGAATACCACATTATACACATGCTTGGATGCAGATTTTTTTTTTTACATATATCGCATCCGTGTGACCGCTGGTGGGCGTCACCAAGGAATATCTCACATGCGTGAGGTTATTAATGACAATATTCGCTATGTATAGTATGCTTCGATAATTTAGACGATGCACATGTTTGATGCACTAAACAGATGTGTGTATCCATCACCAGTATAGCCGTTGATTGACGGGCGTTACTAAGGAATAATATGTGATGTGTATAAATAAATCATAGGCCCTACCTATTGTTTTCCAATATAACGCCGATATGACATGTTAAACGCGTATTCTTTCACGCAAATAAATCTGACTAAGAAAATCTGTTCAATGATAGCAGAGTCCTTTACAAAACGTTCCTACAACCATGCATGCGACCTCATCTGCACTGGACAACCAGCTGATTATCCAGTATATCATGCTACAACATTCAATTGCATATGGGACTCGTTTACCAGCTGATTTGACTAACATAATTTGTCGAATGTGTCAGTTGAGCACGAGTCGAGACGAATTTGACTACATCTAGTTCAGGAAATGAAATAGTCTCCTCTGGACATCGATTCGGACACATATACACGCGATATTTACATTAGTTATAATCAGACAGGAATTCGGCAACATAGATGGTTGGTTGTTGGTCACAAAGAAGCACTGTCGTATATTTTTCGATATACCCACTTCCGAAATCGACTCATTTTATGGACATTGGCTACAGGATGAACCCAAATTTCAACGCAAGGTGATTGCAGGAACATTTGACTAAAGGAATCCGAAAAAATCGACGAGAAAATACTCAATCGTGTTGCTAAATGCCGATACATTGTGAAAAAATATGTGCCAAAATTAGGACCCCGGGCTGTTTCTGCAGCCTACTTCTACCTCAATGCTTTAACGAAATATACACAATTGTATCGAATTCAACCCGGCAAATATCGAGGTTTTGAGCGAATGTAACTTCTACTATACCAACCGTTCCATTCTGTCAAAATTAATTGATAACCGTATTTTTCTGTTTTTCGTGACCAGAAATTGCAACATAAAACTAGAAATGCGCGGTTGTATCGTCGTAGAAGCGCGGTTGGCAACACAGATGCGCGTTTTCGAATGGTCGGTGTGCATATGCATATCAGCATCTCTGTCCCTGGTGTCCCAAGAATTGGTGCCTCACTCCAAGAGCTCTTGTAAATTTTATTAAAGGGAATTTCCTGCACAGATATGTACAATTTCCATGGCCGTAAAAGGGGAATTAGGGTTACTGGGGGAGGCTTGCTTCCCTCACATGGAGTACTTATATTGACTTGCAATAAGGGGGGAAAAACACTATTTTCATATTATCAGTATCCCTGCCCCCAATAATTTGTGTCTCCATCCCAGAAATCTAGTATATTTTATAAAAAGAGACATATCCTGCACAGATCTATACCATTTAATTCCGTGGTCATAAAAAGGGAATTAGGGTTACTGTGGGATTGCTTCCCTCATATGGTGGGCCTATATAGGCTTGAGTGGTGTGTTTAGGCCTGTGCCATTTAAAATTAATTCAGTGGGGATCAATGCATATGAATTTTTATTTGCGCTCAAGTACAAATCATTTGGACTTAAGCACAAATAAGGAATAAATGTGAAAATGGCCTCCCATTCCTCTGAACCAGATCACCCCGCCCCCCCCCCCAAAGTTTGAGATTTTTTTTTTTCAAAGTCAAATATCCCTTCCCCATTTATAGGTTGGAATTTTCCAATTGGTACATTCCAGCCCCCCCCCCCACCCCCCCCCCCCCCACACCCCAATCCACCACCGACAGTTTGTTTAGTTATTTTCTTTTGTTCAATAAAACCAGATGAATCAGACATATTATAAATCGTTTTAGCCACACCCCCACCCCCCCCCCTCAATAAAGACAATAACCACGTTATTAATACGTTAGCGAATACCGATATTAATTGCGCCAAGCCAGGGACAAAACGCACCTGTTAATATAGAAACTGAACAGCTCGCGATGAGTTGCACGTGCATGACGCGCTCTTGACGTCATATTATTTCGTCATCGCGCACTGTTTGAGTGTTTGGATTTGAAAATATTTCGAGTACACGATTTGGGATAACTTCCATGCAAGTTTTGAACGGAGCGTTCGAATAAACGACCACGTTGACCTACATATAGACCCGGAATAGCTGCGCAGTTCAGTTTACGGAAGTGTGAACATCCGTGAGTACTAATTATTGACCCAATTTCCAAAATTTTCACAATCACTCCCTCACTTATCACTGTGACTGTCGTATCACTATCAGTATCAGCAGTCTGACTCTGAGCAGACAGCACTATCAGTGACTCTGTCTCTAGCCGGGCCGTACTCCGAGTCTTCGTGACCTAAATAGTCTGGGTCGCTGTCTCTGACCCGTGACCGTGACATTCACATTGCGCTTGAAGTTGAATTTGCCAATGAACTTTTAGTTTTACAACGACAACACCTAGTGACCTACATTTTCATTTTGTATTTGGTCAAGTGACCAATTTTAAATGGGGATTTCCATGCAAATCTGCTCAGCTGAGCAAAAGGTACAGAGTTGAAGTAACTTGCACGGCATACTTCTGATTTGATGTGGCATTGGAAACAACAGGTATTTAACTTGTTCCGTTATAATGTTGGTGTATTTATTTTTTAATTTTGTATTGATTTTTCAAATGTAGGTCAAGTGATGTAATTCCAGAAAATAATTCTCAAAAATGTATTTATTGAAAAAATTTATGATTTAGCGGAACTGCAGATAAATACTAAAATAGCTGTTTCCAATGCCACATTAATTCCTGCCACAGTGCTCACTGCTCAGAAAAAGTCAGTTGCAAGAGAGGGTCCTCGGAGTCAGAGGGAACTCTAAATTTCTTGAACTTGAAGTTGAAAGTTGAATATTGAAATTGAAGAAGATTTGCAGTTTACAAATTTTACAAATTACAATGTACAATCTATATCTGACCATGAAAATGTTTATATAATATTGGCTATTCATTATTCTCAGTAATGGAGTAAATAATTATTCGGTGTCTCATCTCACTCTCAGGGGGGAGGGTAGTAAAAAAAAATTAGCAGGAAGGTATGCTGTTTTTATACGCCCTTTTTGAAAAAAGGTTGTATTATGTTATCAGTCTGTCCGTCCGTCTGTCTGTCCGTCCGTCCGTTAACATTTGTGGTTTCAGATCGATAACTCCAGTTTTTTTTTTATCTGAACCAAAGTTGGTATGTGTATTTCCCAGCTAAAGATACAGGCCAAGTTCGAATATGGGTTCTGTACAATTATTTTTACATGAGTTACGGCCCGTTATCAACTTAGAATTTGACCAATTTCATAACATTTCGGTTTCCGACCGATAACTCCAGTTTTTATTATTTTATCTGCACAAACCAAAGCTGGTATGTGTATTTCCCAGCTAAAACTACAGGCCAAGTTCGAATATAGATTCTGTATAATTATTTTTACATGAGTTACTCTTGACTTGAGTGCCTAATATAGTAATAAACATACAGGGCGGAATAAACATACAGGGCGGAATATTCCCAATTTTTAATAAACATACAGGGCGGAATAAACATGCAGGGTGGAAATTTCCCCAAATCTATTGAAATACTCAGTTAAAATCCACCATAGCTCGTCCTATTTAATATTGTACTAGTTTATATGTTAATATTACTACATTGTAATCCACTTAGAGAAATGGATTTTATATTCAGCAATAGTATCCTTGCTAGTAAGTACTAGTACTAATACTAAATACAATTTGGGATCCAAGGATATATATACTACTAGTAGTATGTTTTGCGAGATACTTTAACATACTAGTAGGAAGGGAGATCCCCTAACCGGTTTTTGTTCAGCCTTAATACTATACAATTGTACCAGTACCACCGTCAAATTTAATAAATGTACAGGTCCAAATAACGATCGTACAAGCGGGAATTTTAACTCAAATTTAACAATCGTACATGTACCTTTATTAGGCACTCAAGAGTATGGCCATTTTTCGACTTAGAATTTGACCGCATTTTGGCATTGAAATTAGGGGTATATCAGATTTTCTTCAAATTTATGTAAGCTCAAAGTATTATTTTATTTTGTGGTAGTACAATTTGAAATGGCTAAAGGGCATATTTTGCCACGCCCTAGCGATGCTTTCGTTTGCATCTGGCATGTTTGGGTACCCACCTGCACAGAGAAGGATCCAGGGCTGTTTTGATACCTGTTACAGGTTTGGGCGCCCAAACTCGGGGGACCCAAATGTCCCCAAATTCCAAGTGGATAGTATTTATTCAAGTTGGATTTTCCATATTTTCAAGGAATTCAACAACATGTAATGCAAATCATCAACTTGCAGATGATATAGTCTATTATATAGAGCCTTTATTTGCACAATCAAGTGTCCAGTACTGAATATTTTAACATCCCAAATTCCCAATTAATATGGGGAGTCGGGGACATGCTCAAATACAGAACAGGTGTCCCCAAAAAATCTCTGGATTCTTCCCTGCACCTGCAGAAAGAAAAAAAATTTGACACCCAATTTATTTATTTTTTTTTACACCCACTGTGACCCACCCCTAATATTTCACTAATTTTGGTCTAAACCACATAAAAACCTATATCACTCAATCATATGAGTCATAATGACTGTGAAATTATCTCTTTTAACCCTTTCAGTGCCAAGTCCAATTTTTGTATCAACCCATATACCCTGTGCCAATGCATTCTCTTATATATGCGTCATTATGCGAGTCGACCATATGTCGCCTCGCATATATAAGAGAATGCATTGGCCTAACAATTTTTCATCATTTGTTATTTAATATTTGTTACAATTTTTTACAATTTTAATAATTTGTTCTTATATTCTTTAACAGACTTATTTTGTAGGTTTAGTGCCAGGGAATGTTACGTTATTATTACTATGAATACTTGGTGATACTTTTGAGTTATAACATGCCCCTAAGGTTTTATCCAGTTTGTTTTAAATTCGCTATAGCATGCTGCATGTATACCCAAAACAAATTCAACCCAACAAAATCTATTTAAAAAAATCTGGCACTGAAAAGGGTTAACAGTTTAACCTGTTTCAGAAGCTGTTTTAATTGAAAAAAGGTCAATAGAGGTATTAAATACTAAATATGAAGATTTTTTTCAAATATGGCTGATAGGCATTTGTCTACCACATACATGCACTGGAGCTTCCAGGTCAGTGTGTGATGAGAGTATGCTATAAAGTCTTCCTGGGTGGTCAAATTCCATACTGCTAAATGCCATAGTAAATGGAAATTCTATTAAATCTTAATGCATTGATATAGACTAGTGGACATACAGTAATGCTCTAATTGCTGAGAGCTTTCTGATGAATGGCAACAAGCCATATTTCCGACTAAATCCTGAAAAGTTACCCATAATTCTGCTGTGGTTAAGAAGTTGATTAATTAGAGCATTACTGTATACAGTAACCCACCAGAAGCTGATATGTGCACATATAGGGAGCAAATTAACTGATATCGCATCGCAATTTGCTACCCAAATTTGGATAATAGCTATGAAATTTGGTATGAATTTGATATGATTTTAGAACAATGCGATCTAACATGTCAATGGGAGTTTACTAGTACTAGTATTTGCTATTAAATCAAAATTTCAAAAGTAATTTGCTCCTTGTGCACATAAAACACTATTTATAAGGCATATGCATCCAATTTTACAAAACCAAATGATACATAACCTAGCATACTCTAGCATGTGTACATGTATGTTTATATTTGTTCATGAAAATTGCCGCCCTGTAGTGTATGACTATGAGCTTATTCCGTTTTATATCTTTATTATTTTTTTCAATTTCAATTTTTAATCTGACATAATCGTATAAAAATTGCCAGCTGTCACAAGCTGTAGCTTTTTACTGACAAATTTATAAGCCACACTGAGCTGGCAACAGCCAATTACGCATCCATGTCATGACACTCAACCCCATCTAAAGTTACCTCTACCGGTAGTAGTAAAGGTACATGCACCAGTAGTAATACATGTACCGGTATAGGTACTGGTAGATATCGAAAACTGGATGTCATTGAGTTTGAATTCAATTACAGTTATTGGACACTCAAGTACAAGCAAAATACCAAGGGAGGGTTGACAGATTGATAGCCAATGATCGGCTTGTTAGAACATTGAGACATCTAAGAATTTGTCCGCCCTGTACTTCTATTCCAGTTTGTTCTATTATTGATATTTGTCCAATCGTCCACCCTGTACTACTAAATATTCTGGTTTGTTCTTCTATTCGGGACACTAGAGTATCCCCTGAATATCCAGTGAGATATCATGATTTCCCCCTGCAAGTTATTACTAGTACATGAACTGAACATGTGTTTTGGCTATTTGGCCTCTATCACATTTTAAGCTCATGACATCTCAGGACAGTGAACTCAATCTTGACTTTCGAGTCACTGTTGACATTATGTAGGGTAGACATATCCATAACATATCAGTTGTTACTAGTAAGCTTCAATTGAACTGGAGTTGACATATTTTGAAAAAATAGATACATATCTAGAGAGGATATTAATTTGCCAGACTGCAATTGATTAACTTGATGCACTGATTAAAGGTACTCAATCCGATAAAACTCCTCTCAATTACTATTTCAATGGCTTCGGGGGTCAAAAATATTTGATTCGAGTCGAGGAAGTCACCCATCAAAGCTCAGATTTGTTAGATATCGATTTTAGAAATCTATTATTTTTCATTATCGGGAATACTATCTGGCCCAGAACTCAGTCAAAATTGCGTTAAAATTACCACTTGATTTTAGAGTTATCCATCCTTGTCTGTTTGAATAGATTTGGAGTACACATCCAGAGCAGATTACGGCAGTTATTAGTACTCATCTCGAGTTAATAAAAAATTTAAAAAATCAATATCTAATAACTCTGAGTTTTGTTTGATGGGTTCCTCGACTCGAATCAAATATTTTTTACCCCCAAAGCCAGAGAAATAGTAATATAGGACCCTCTGATCGGATTGTTGTTGTTGGAATTTGTTGAGATGGGGACCCTCTTTACGGATTGAGTACCTTTAACATTATTTTCTAGCCATTGATAGTTTGAGGCAGCTGCTCGCTCTTTTTCCATGCACACACTCAAGACTTAAAGGTCTTAGTTACATGAGGACAAGTTTATTTCAGTTTTACACTTCCCGAAGCTTCTTTTGAAGGGTGTCGGGAACTTCGGAAGGTAGATTTTTACTTCACCATTCCATATGCAACATGTCAGCTTAATGTCACCTCCATTTAGGCCCATATAAGGTCCCAGTAACATAAATAAGGTGTTTTTGCAGTTATGATTTTAACTGTTACAAATGTCAAATATGGGCACAAAAGGTCTTCAGTAAAAAATTTGCATGAGGTTGTAAAAAATGTGTTTTTTTGTCTCTCGGACCACCCACCCCGGCATACCTTCCTGCAAATCTCGGAAACATCCCCCCCCCCCCTGTGTCTCATAAAAAATAATAATGTGGGGTACATATGATATTTCTCAGTCAGTAGTGAATTACATTCATAAGGAACAAATCATATCAAAGAATTATATTCCCCTTGTTATTTATCGACTTTATACGGTTCCCTGGGTATCAAACCTTCAAAAAGTTCCCAGGTTTTGTACTGGTGGAAAATGATCACTATATACGGGCATTACTAGTAGACAGAGTAGACAATGCACCCCGGCCCTTGGGTTGGAAATTTTCAACTAGCATATCACCTCAAGCTTTCCAAATGAAAATTCCAACCCCCTAAACTTAAATTTGACCAAAATTAGAAAAACAAATATGAAATTATTCACGGCATTAAAGGTACTCAATCCGATCAGATGCTTCTAAATTACTAGTTCTTTGAGGTTATTATTGTTAATAGTAACAACTTGATTTTAGAGTTATCCATCTTTAATACAACCGCAATTTGTCCGTTTTTAGCACGTGGTCCTCGAAAAGATTGGGCCACAAACAATAGAAACAGCACATTTCAAACATCGATATCTAATCAATCTGATCTTTGATGGGTGCGTTCCTCGACTCGAATCAAATATTTTTTACCCCCGAAGCCAAAGAAATAGTAATTTAGGAGCGTCTGATCTGATTGAGTACCTTTAATAGTCTATTAAATTACTGGTTAGAAAATCAAACAATGTCAATGAGAACAATTTCAACCTAGTACTATATTACGGTATATATATAATATGTAAACTAATGGATATGTACATTTCCAGCTAAAATGTTGTGGCAGCATGAAATTTCCAGCTTGTGACAAATTTGACCAATAGTGGGGGGGGGGTGTAGGCATAACAGTGTTCATTTCCTGCAACTCGTGCAAAAAAAATTGGGGAGATATGCAGTCCTCAAAATTCAATGGCCATACATACAAATGTACATGTAATAGAATTTCAGAAATATTTGTGACTACATGTACTAGTATTTCATACTATATAGTGAAACATACATAGTACTAGTACATGTATATGCAGTAAATTAAAAATGAAAGTGTCAATGAAGCTCAACTTGGAGAGAGGATAACTTCATGTGTTACAGCAAATGACTTACTCTCGGGCTCCAAATAAAAGTGCAGGCCCAAATAATAGTGCAGGCCCTACAGGCGCATCACTCATTCGATCTTCACCAAACTTCAGATGTACATGTAGCTTCAAGATGACCTATAGATGGGAACTATCAAATTATCCAGCGCAACTCCCTTCTTGAAAGGGTTAAATTGGCCATGGCAACAAGCAATGCTGTGGGAAACGCTGTGGCAACATGTAGCATCTATCATGCCACAGCATTAACATTTTTCCTAATTTTTGGAACTATATGTTATTTTTTATCAATGCTGTTCGAAACATTGGAAACTGTCAAAATATTACTGAATTTGTTAATAATCAGGGCTTGATTTAACTGGATTTCCAATTTCTAATCTACTAACCGATTGGGAATGCTATACAAAATCCCTGGTAATGTAAATAATAGCCTCAAATTTGTCCATAGTGGTCCCCCATTCAGTCCATTCTGTCTAGACCAAGTCTTCTCGGTCCACAACAGCTTGGGATATCAGTTGGGTTGATGCAACTGATATCACAAGCTGTTTGTGGACCGAGAAGACATGGTCCATGCACCGTCCAAGTCCAAAACACCTTTCAATTCATTGTTCTGTTTATATGCCAGGTAAAGGCTGATGGAGCCAGATGGAGCAAGCATAAGTCATGAAACTCTTATTGATAACTGGTTTGGTGTGATTATTGAATTGTTCAGAGGAGACCATTGATAGCTGAAAAGAGTTCACAACTGTTCATTGTACTAGTATGGAGAGATGTTATTGATGGATATGGTAAATCAAATTTCAAGAAGTAAACTGGGCCAATTGGCAGGAGGTTATAGTTTCTTGGTAATACGGGATTGGTGCTTCTGTATGAAGTAATGACTGTGATATTCCTTGATGCTGTGAATTAAGGACAGTTATGTGAAAATACTTTGAGAACACCTCGGGTCTCTTCATAGATCAATCCTGAGATTCTCTTGACACCAGTACCAGTACATGTATTAGTAAATGTATGAGAAATGTTAAGATGTCAACACTTGGATTATCTGACAGAATTCAATAGCCCATTGATGACATGCTTCAGGATTAATATGTGATATGTATAATCCACATTGATAACATCTGGAGATTCTGGAGTGAATAATCTTTTACACTGCATGGTATCACATCATGTGATTGTTGTGTCCTGTTATTTAAATGTAAACAGTTTATTCCAGTCACTGTGTATGGACAAGTGCGGAGAGAAATGCAGAGAATACTCTACAAAAAACTCGGTGGTGCTACTGCTACCTAAATTCCACTAAATACGGAACAGGATATGATTCTGTCATCAAATGCATTGAAATTTATTTGAAAAAAATCTATAAAACATAATATGCTTTTAAATATAGAATAAATGTTTTATTTCTAATGATTTTACCATGAAAATAATCCCAACAAGCTTTAAAGCGACTCAGGTATAATGTTCAGTTTTTACTTAATAACTGTTTGCTATAATCCGAAAATTTATAAATAACATTAAATTGTGTTAATTTTTACATTTATCCTGTTATAAATGGTACTACTAGTAGTACTGTAATAGCGCTTTTAAGTGCAGAATTTGAAAATTTATTATAAAAATTCTGTAACTTCCATTACACGTATGTCTTTTAGAGTATAATTTAATATAGAGTCCATATACTTTAACCCTTCCATGACTGGAGCTTCCTGAAATTTTGCGATAAGCCTGTGCCAATGCATTCTCTTATAAATGTGAGTCTCCCATAGGGAGTCTCTCATATATAAGAGAATCCATTGACCTTACAATATTTACCTTGACCTTGTAAGCCAGTGCGTTCTCTTATAAATACATTATACATGTACATGCAATGCTTCCTATTGGGTACTCGTATATTGATAATGCTGCAGCAGCGCAGCTCCTGTCATGAAATGGTTAATGTATTTATTGACCTATTTTCATCCTTGGAATGTGACTAGTTTCAATTGATGCCTAAACTTTTATATGACTTATTAACCCTCTGAAAACTACAAACTCGCTAATGAGTAGTTAATTACTTGATTTCCATTTATTCATTTGTTGGTGATATTGAATCCGGTAAATTTGGCTCTTTGTTGAACTTATTAGCTGAACTTCCCTATCAATGAATCTTTGAAGTGTTTCTGTAAGTCTAGTTTCTGCTTTATAATATGCATGCACATGTATGCAGTATGATACTATTATCTGAACATCCCTAAAAGTTACTCCAAAAATTAAACTTTTTGTATTCCAATGCTGATTGAACATTCCAAAATTCTACAATGGGTTTAAGACATTATTCCAACATTGATTCAACATTGACCGAACGTCCGAAAATTTAATGCTATGTTGATTGAATGTTAACCCTTCCATGACTGGAGCTTTCTGAAATCTTGCAAAAACTCTGTGCCAATGCATTCTCTTATATATGCAATTCTCCCATACCATAACCTTATCTTAATTCTTAGAATCCTGGATGATGCTAAACACAAACTGTATTAACCATGACCTATTAATTAACGTCCCAAAATGTAATATTAAGTTTTCATCATTAGTTTTCCATGTTCTACGTTTACGTCCACATTGCAAACATTGAATCAACGTTGAGCCAACGGTTGACTTTATGTTGGATCAACATAGGGATCCAACGTTATTCCAACATTGGTTCAACGTTAAGATAATGTCACAAAATTAAAGGTTTGGTTTCCAACGTTATTTTAATGTTGATTCTATTTAAGATAACGTCCAGAAATTCAAAGGTTTCCAACATTATTTCAACGTTAATTCAACGTCCCGAAAATTCAACGTTAGGTTTCCAGTGTTATTTCAACATTGATTCAACGTTGAGCGAACTTCCAAAAATTCAACCGTTAAGATTTCCAACATTATTTCGACCTTGAGTGAATATCCCGAACTTCAATGTTAGGTTTCCAACGTTATTTCAATGTAGATTCAACGTTTCAAAATTCAGCGTTAGGTTTCCAACATTAATTAAATGTTGATTCAATGTAAAGATAACGTGACGTCCAGAAATTCAACGTTAGGTTTCCAACATTATTTCAACATAGAATCAATGTATCAAAATTCAGCGTTAGGTTTCCAACATTATTTCAACGTAGAATCGATGTATCAAAATTCAGCGTTAGGTTTCCAACATTGATTCAACGTTGAGATAAATTCAACATTAAGATTTTCAACTTTATTTCAAAATTGATTCAACGTTGAACGAACGTCCAAAAAAAACCTGTTAGATTTCTAACGTTATTTCAACATTGATTCAACATTGATCGAACATCACAAAAGTAACGTAAGCTTTCAAACGTTATCCCAATGTTGATTCAACGTTAAAATAATGTCCAGAAATTCAACGTTGGGTTTCCAACGTTATTTCAACGTAGATTCAACGTATCAAAATTCAGCGTTAGGTTTCCAACATTAATTCAATGTAGATTCAACGTTAAAATAACGTTATTTCAACATTGATTCAACGTTGAACAAAAGTCCAAAAATTAAACTGTTAGATTTCTAACGTTATTGTAACGTTGATTCAATGTTGATCAAACATTAAAAAAGTGAACGTTAGGTTTCCAACGTTATTTCAACGTAGATTCAACGTATTAAAATTCAGCGTTAGGTTTTCAACATTAATTCAACGTTAAGATAACGTCCCGAAATTCAACGTTAGGTTTCCAACGTTATTTCAACATTGATTCAACGTAGAATGAACGTCCAAAAATTAAACCGTTAGATTTCTAACGTTATTTCAACGTTGATTCAATGTTAAAATAACATCCAGAAATTTAACGTTAGGTTTCCAACGTTATATCAACGTAGATTCAACGTATCAAATTTCAGCGTTAGGTTTCCAACATTAATTCAACGTAGATTCAACGTCCCGAAATTCAACGTTAGGTTTCCAACATTATTTCAACATTGATTCAACGTAGAATGAACGTCCAAAAATTCAACCGTTAGATTTCTAACGTTATTTCAACGTTGATTCAACATTAAAATAACATCCAGAAATTCAACGTTAGGTTTCCAACGTTATTTCAACATTGATTCAACGTAGAATGAACGTCCAAAAATTAAACCGTTAGATTTCTAACGTTATTTCAACGTTAAAATAACATCCAGAAATTCAACGTTAGGTTTCCAACGTTATATCAACGTAGATTCAATGTTAAGATAACGTCCCGAAATTCAACGTTAGCTTTCAAACGTTATCCCAACGTTGATTCAACGTTAAAATAACGTCCAGAAATTCAACGTTAGGTTTCCAACGTTATTTTAACATTGATTCAACGTAGAATGAACGTCCAAAAATTAAACTGTTAGATTTCTAACGTTATTTCAACGTTGATTCAACGTTAAAATAACATCCATAAATTCAACGTTAGTTTTCCAACGTTATATCAACGTAGATTCAACGTTAAGATAACGTCCCGAAATTCAACGTTAGCTTTCAAACGTTATCCCAACGTTGATTCAACGTTAAAATAACGTCCAGAAATTAAACGTTAGGTTTCCAACGTTAATTCAACGTTGATTCAACGTTGATCGAATGTCCCAAAAATTCAATGTTAGATTTCCAACATTATCCCAATGTCAATGTCAGCTTTGCAACGTTATCCCAATGTTGATTCAACATTGAGCTAACATAACAAAAAATCAACGTTAGGATTCCAACGTTATTTCAACGTTGATTCAACGTTGAATGAACGTCCCAAAATTCAACGTTAGGTTTCCAACATTATCCCAACGTCGATTCAACGTTGAGCGAACGTCCAAAAATTCAACGTTAGGTTTCCAATATTTTTCCAACGTTGATTCAACGTTGATACAACGTCCCAAAATTCAACGTTAGTTTTCAAACGTTGACTCTATCGTTGATTCTACGTTCACGTCCACGAGCAAACTGGACCAATCGCCAACGTTATCTCAACGTTATTTCAACGTTGAGCCAACGGTTGATTTTACGTTGGATCAACGTAGGGATGCTATCTGGGATATAGTGGTCAGTTGGGGTACCGATCGGTACCCCAACTGACCGCTTTTTGATATGGCGGCAGTTGGGGTACCGAATTTCGGTACCCCAACTGCCAACAATGTTGCTGCTCTATTAATACCCAACCATTTTTGACAATTCATGTGTCGTTTTGTTCAGTGTGGTTCAGAGAACATGAAATAATAAAACAATAATCATGAATGTCCACCAAATTTGATATTTACGGCTCCGAAAAATGACGTTTTGGAGATTTGTATATTTCGCGACGTAAACAAAATAACGTCGTTTTATTTTGTAGTGACGGTGTGCATTTCTTGTTTTTTGCAATCGCTGTATTCGTGGTGGAATTATAAACCCGCTAAATGAAATTGTTTTCTGTATTTTTCAAAGAAAAGAGCTATAATGAAATATACAAGTTAGCCCTTCAATTTTTTGACAAGGCAACTTTCGCTTAAAGTTCAAGGCCGGTGTGCAGTTAAGTTCAAAGCGAGTATCTTTGAGCACCTGCCGGTATGACATTCTTCAAGTTCGATGATTTCATTTTCAGCGAAATTCAATGTTGTCTAGCTTGTTCTGAATGTTCAACATGTTTGCCTTTCTGGTCTTATTTGGCACTGAGGTGACGTTCACACATAGCCGGTGAAGCCGTTACCCGGCGAACCCGTTAGCCGGCGAAGGTTGGGCAGAGTGTTTACACATCGCCGGCGAAGATACGCATATATTCATGTGTCTCCTTTACTTGTTAATAGTTTTCGTTTAAGTTCTCACTGAACTGGAATATGATATTGCTGTACACCTGTAAACATCTAGCCGCTTCCTGTTAGAGATATGGTTGGGCAGTATAGTGAAATGAAACTTTTTAGAAATGGAAATGCTGAAATTATTAATATCCAACTCAAACTTTCAGGTATTGCTATTGGTAATTTTATAGATATTTAAAAAACATTGTTAATGGTTTGTTTGGATTCATATACAGCATGTGAAGTGAGTGTCGCACCAAAAGCATGGCCATTGTCAGTTTTGGGATCTTTTCGTCGCATACATCTACAAATTGGTGTCTAATCATTCGGATTGGATTTCATATTATATATATAAGTTTCAACATCGCGAATCTATTGTGACACATTTTCCATTTGCACATTATACAATAAAATATGTTTTTCATTTTACTCGGGCGTTCACCATGTCCATGTATATAGGGCCGTGGCGATGGGGTGTCTCATCCCAACTTTAATCAAAATATTCAAAAGCTGGAAATTTCATACCTGACACGGCAATAGTTGGACATTTGACACCAGCAATATGTTGAAATTGTTCTCGTAGTTTTATTTTCATCAATTTGTTATTGGTGATTTCTTTAGGCAACATTTGCTTATTTTTTTACCAAATTGTTGGACTGAAATAACCATCAGTTGGAAATGATCCAACCTTATTAGAGGTGCGTCAAGTTTGGAAAATGTCCAACAATTGGAAATATTAAGGCTGAATGCTAGGGTTTTGCAATTTTCAGGGTTCAGATTAAAAAAAATTCTCACACCTGCCATAACCACGGTCGGTCGATAAATTCCCAAAATGAACAGTCCCACACTCAGATTTAGATTATTGAACTAATTTTCCATTAAGTTTGAATCCATAGAAACGTGCCATCCCATTTCCTCCATATATATATATATGGACATACATGTACATGAATTAATTCCCTCGAATGCGCAACAAATGTACCATGCACTGCAGAGTACGTGTACCATCATCGGTTAGTATTTATAATAATAGCTTATAACCAAGGTGCGTGACCACCGACCTGACAGCTGATTAGAGACAATCAAACTGGCACACTGACCAATATATACACAGGTGAAAAGCGGGCTGGTCTATCAGAGATTACACAATACTATTGTTCGAGTTAATTGTTGAAAGGAAATCACCCATGACGGCATGACCCCAGATAAACATCTAACTTAACCGCAGAGCGAATTAGAATCCATACGACAATCAGGTGCTTGTACTAAATCATTTTATCCAAAAGTTGAAAACCGTATAGCTGAGTAGCTGAGTATCCGGATAGCCGTAATTCTTATCCGGCGAAGTATAAACACTCTATTGTTATCGCTGCCGGCTAAAGCGAATGCGATCTTCGCCGGGTAATGTATAAACACCCCCTGAATGTCAGCGATCTTGGATGAAAATATACATGTAATCAAGGTCTCGATTCGCGGATGAAGTGAGATATTCTACAGCTCGAGATAATCGCGTTGTGACCATTGTGGAAAAAAATTTACGGCTCGCCTATTTTCGCGTATTGGGAATTCGTAGGTCAACATGACCGCTTTCGCAGATTGCTGCTTCCAGAAGGATACGCACTACGTTCATGACCGAACTAGGGAATTCGGTGCGAGAACTTTGATGTTGGTTCAGTTTGCTTCAAAGTTCCTGGCCTTCTTCTTTAACGCAACGCATGATTTCGGTTCAATGGACGATCACAGAATGTGACAGATGTTTCCCAGTGCATGGATAATCTAGGCTTGGACTTGGAGGAAATCTGGTTGAGAATTTCACAGGTATTTAATAATTTACCCATTATTTGCATCATAAATTAATAATTGATAATTTGATATACTAGTATAATTAATTTAATAATATTTGTTTAGATCTAATCTTATTATAAATATAATAATAATGAATCGATGAATCATTAAAGTTTGCATGAAATCCTGACACATGGACTTCTGCCGTCACTTCACTTATCTTCAGTTCAGTCCCACTCACACTCTCACTCACTGGCTCAGTCACCGTCAGTGTCACTGTCAGTGCAGCCAGGGCTCAAATGCTGAATCAAGTTAGTCATAAAGCATTGAAAATTTAAAAGAATCATTAATTACATGTACAAGAATTGATTTGACCAGTGATTCTCATCGATTCTTAAGGCCTACAATGTTGCTAAGGCCAAAAAATAGGGGCGGGCGGTAGGCTTTTCATTTTATTTTTTATGGTCTTGTGTGGGCCATGCCTAACCACCAGGTCAGGCACATGTGCCAAATGAGCTAAATAGCTCATTTGAGCTCATGTAGCTATTGAAATTCAGCTACATTTTTAATGTGTTTTCAGGCTGTCCCTTCAGTTCAACGCCTCACTCGAAATATCGACACAAGATTTTAATTGTACTGATCAACATAACATTGAGCTTCACAAAAATACCTTCCGCTCATCTACTCACAACAATCTTGATATATTTTAAGTAACATTTGCTTAATAAGGATTTACCCATATGTTTTCGTTAAAATTCGGAAGAGAAAATAGTTTTTAGTTGACTTTTCATTTGGTAAATTTTGCCGTGTCAGCTGCATCACGCCATTTTGTTTTATCTTATTCCAAGGGAATCCAAGCTAAAATGAAACAAACATTTTTGATTGGCTCTTCAAAACGGTCTCTCGCTATGTTTTTAT
Source organism: Siphonodentalium dalli (assembly GCA_032622095.1). NCBI lineage: Eukaryota > Metazoa > Mollusca > Scaphopoda > Gadilida > Siphonodentaliidae > Siphonodentalium > Siphonodentalium dalli. Next base: position 136,799,162 of record CP136064.1, on the reverse strand, counting down.
AAGTAGGATTCCAATTGAATTTCACCGGTTAGAACGTATGGAAAGCCACGTGCTTAACCATAACGACAAAATAGAAAACATAGTAAACGATGCGTAAAATTATACAGTAGAATACGAATGTATTGACCGCTCGTGCTTCTGACTTCTTCCTCTCCGAATGGGAGTCCAGTCACTTTGGGAAAATATTTCTCGTAAATGGATGCCAGCGGTTTATCCAATCAGACAAGACGTTGTAACATCGTGTCGTTAACCTTCATAACTATGAGTATGATCCAGGTAAATTCACATGCAGAAGCGGCAGTTTTATGTACCGCTTCACAATTTGTAAGTTCAAAAAAAAGTTTAGTCAATCTCATAAAAGTGTTAATCAAATCGCCTTTGTTTGCACCGTGGCTGTTTTAATTAGTTGTACTGAAGGTGTTTCTGTGAAGCTTCACGTGCAGTCTAACTAATGAAATAAAAAGCGCGTGTCGATATTTCGAGTTAGGCGTTGAACTGAAGGGACAGACTGAAATTACATTAAAAATTTTGCTCAATTTAGCTACCTGTACAAATTTTGCTCAATTTAGCTACATGTACCTGTGCCCGACCTGACCACCATCAAACACCATACAGTGACCCAGAGCAACCAACAAATTGGTGATAAAACTGATATATTAAGGGGAAACATATAAAACAGATAACAGTAGACAAATTACTAAAATGACTTTAATAAACCTGAAACAGGCACTGCCTTGGCCACAACTGGCATCAGCCCTGCATTGCATATATGTAATTATTCCAAAGTGGCGTTACGCTACTTAGTGCAATGAGTAACACAAAGGGGCGTCGATCAATGAATAGAGATTAATTACGCGCAGTATGTATAGGGGATAAGTACAAACAGGCGTTACGCTGCTTAGGGCATTGAGTAACACAAAGGGGCGTCAATAAAATTAAAGAATTAATTACGCGCAGTGTGTATTTGGGATCAGTACAAACAGGCGGTGGTTTTGACAAAGAGTCTTTTCAAATGACCACGCGCAGATCACCACCAGTCGAGCACCAATAGGCGTGTCCCAAATATGCGGCGCACCAATGAGCGTTCGCCAACATATACGATAATGTTTGCACCGCCGGTTTTGGACACGCCTATTGGTGCCCGAACGGTGGTCACCTGCGCGTGGTAAGTTGAAAAGACTCTTTTTCATAAACAACGGAAGATTTTGCAATAATAATATTTTATTTAAATAACACTAGATAATTATACACAGAAGATCCATAAACACTTTATGTGATACTCATGCAAAATTAACAACTCATGGAATATTAAAAATGTTCTGTCCGCATGGATCCTCCTGTTTCGAAGCGCAAGAAATACGGCTGCGTGTACCATTAAAGGTGGATTATCTCTTTGTAAACATGTATTATATAGTTACCGGGGTATAAAATATTAGATTTGAATCGAAGACTCCTGTCCGGAAATGCTTCTATCGATTAATATTCATTTTATTTCGAATATTTTCTGGTCTAAAAAGGTGTGTTTGTTCAGCTAACGAACAATAGTGGTTACTGTTAACAGAGACCAGAAATTATATTGTGCAATTTTGTCACAAATAAACGTTAATTATACTCATTATCGCATATATCTGTGAAACAAAACAATACTAACAACCAATCTGTGACATTTGACATTCGTTGCGTAGCCGTAGGAACGGGCACAGTGCTCTATATCGCAATACGGTCTCATCCGAATGGTCGGTTCTAAAAATAGTAACATAAATGGGCCCGATTTAATATTCGAAATAAAATCAATATTAATTGATAGAAGCTTTTCCGGACAAAGGTCTTCAGTTCATATCTATTATTTTATACCCACGCAACTATTTAAAATTTGTTATTTAAAGAGATAATCCATCTTTAAGTTTTTAGGTGGCGTTTATTGTCTAATGTAACCACCAACACATTGTGTTGAACACAATAACGACTGTGTGACAACAGCTTAGCCAAGTGCACGCCATCAACAATGGCTTCTTATACCCAGCGTCCCAACGCCGGATACCATGCCCATAAATACTGAGCATCTCGAATTACGGTATCAGTTTCCAAAATGCCTTTACGCAAATGTGAGATAAATCGTGCTCTCGAGAAGGGCAAAGATGCTGTGGACAAACTTCTTGCCGTGGATATACCAGCAGCTTTTGCTTAGGCCAAAAAAAAAAGATGCTATGTTTCCGTACATCGACCAACCCTAAAAATAACCCGCCGACCCTAATCTTTTTATTGATATTTTCACTGTTTTTACCACTAAATGCTCATAAATATTGATGATCATTAGTGTGCAAAACACATGGTTTCTAACATTTTATTATATTATTTTGAAAAATAATTTGACATAAAATAATAAAATAATGTTACCGGGCACCTGATCACAGAACTGTCAAGCCTCTAGTTTCCTACCGGTACAGAAATCCCTGAATTATTGGCCAAATCGCGGCGATCCCAATTGGGCGTAATTTGAACTGGAGCGCGCGAATGGGTAATTGGATACTGGCCGCAACTGAGTAAAGTACCAACGCCGGTATGAGTGATTCATTGTACACAAGGCGCGTAACGCTCGATTGGGCGCTTTTGGGAAATTTACATACCTCTGCATTGAATCAATTAATAATAATGTTTTTTCAGAGATGTTTTTACGTCCTCATTGGGACCTGCACAATGGGCATAGGTATCAATGGCCCTAAGGGCTGCCCCATAATATCCCAATTATATTGGAGTATGGAGACCGACAAACAATAACCCGCCGCACCATGTGCGACCGCCATCATCGAAAAGAACTTGTTCGAATTTCGGTTTGAATCAACCTCCTCGATGAACATCCATGTTATAAATACACAAACACGTGCTTCTGGTCAGCGAAGAGGAATGATAACTCGTCATCTTCCGGTATAGCGTCCAGTCGTAATTTGACTTTCCGTTTGAAGAGTGACGATGTGGCTTTGCGAAAAATATATAAATATATCAAAGATATCATTTACTAGTATCTCACGAGGTGAATCATCTGGATAAAATGGAACCATGCGTACATAGTTTGGTTACCGTCGGTCGGTTTATAGATTGATTTTTTTTATTTAAAACCAATAAAATGAACTTGGGTCGGGGGGGTTTTGAAGACGGTCGGTCGGGTTACGGGAAACACGCATTCAATTTGTTTTGGCCTAATGGGATCATTGTCACGTTTATCGTGCATAGATCATAGATACACACCCTGGGCATTCCTGTATACATAAGGCCAAAGCGAAAAATAGGTGTGTTTCCACTCCCATCCATAAAAAAACAGGGGCGGGGGGGGGGGGTGGCTTTTCACTTTTCTTTTTTTTTTCACTTTATTTTTTCGCGGGGAAATTCAAATATCATATTTGTGCTATCTTTCTAATAATTATGTCATTTATGAACTTATTGTGAAGGCTAACAATGTATGTACTGAATTTCAGTGCCTTGTATTTAATCTACATGTGCAAATTGTACATATGTTCATTAATATTCAATAAAACAACAAGTTTCAATATTTACAACAGTGTAGAATAACTTTCCACATAATTGGGTGTCAAGGCCTTTGGGTGATTCTTTTCATAGACTTGAAAAAAGGTGTTGCAGTGGGGAACCTTTGTCATTTTGTTTCTGCCTTGCGCCATGTGTATGCATTTAAAAAACTTAAGTGCCAACACGCTGCTGGCACTTGTTTGGGATGACATGTTGACACTATTTCCCGGATGTTGGCAAAATTGTTTTAGATCTTCCGGTAAATATACACTCCGGCTTCCGTTCGGTAAATTACCGTAGGCCTATATCATCCGGTTGTTACAGTCCGTTCTTTTCAGAAACTGTTGGAAGTTTTGGGACAGATGTATTCTTTGCGATTGCGTTCGCGTAAATATTGTGTAGCATTATTTTGCTGGTATATTTGGGCATGTCGTTAGTTGACATACATTAATAATGCGGTCATAAACTCATCACCCTAATGCCACCATGGAGCTTCATTTTACAGTGTGTCTGAAAACCACGTGCGCGTTTGTTTTTGTTTACAATCTGTCGCTTTGGCCTAAATGCACACCACTCTCAAATAATAATTAATAATGAAAGTGTAGCTCAACTTAGGTAGGGAATATATTAATGGTTGACAGTAAATGGAGGAATTAGGAAAGGTGCTAATTGAAATGTGGCCGCTGGTGGCCATGTTTTTTGGCCGAATGACCCTAAAATGACTCATTCCCATCTTCATCTCAATGTCAACATTCATGATAATTTTTATGAAGATCAGACAAACAGTACAGCTTGTAGCCCGCGTCAACGGATTCAATTTTGAAATCCAAGATGGCTGCCAACGGCCATGTTTTTGGGCTGAATGACCCCCAAAATGACTTGTTCCCATCTACATGTACATGTCAATATCAACATTCATGACAAGTTTCGTAATGATCGGATCAGGGATGTGGTCTGTAGGGTGTGCCAAAGGATTTATTGATTTAAAGAGTAAATTCTAAAATGGCCACCGGCGGCCATGTTTTTTTGCCAAATGACCCCAAAATGACTCGTTCCCATCTACATGTCAATGTCAACATCCATGACAAATTTCATGAAAATCAAACAAACAGATCGGTCTATATAAACCCATCTATAATAGGCCATTGGTGGCCATATTCTTTTGTCGAATGACCCCAAGATGACTTGTGCCCATCAAGAGGTCACCCCGATGATCCATATGAAGTTTGGTGATGATCAGATCAGGGATGTGGTATGTAGGGTGTGTCAAAGTATTTAGTGATGCAAAGAGTAAAATCCAATATGGCTGCCGGTGGGCGGTGGCCATGTTTTTTGGCCAAATGACCCCAAAATGACTCGTTCCCATCTAGAGGTCACCCCGATGATCCATATGTGGTCTGTAGGATGTGTCAATGGATTTACTCTTGAGTGCCTAATAAACATACATGTACGATTTATATTAAAATTGAGGTAAAATTCCCACCTGTATACGATCGTTATTTGGTCCTGTACGTTTATTAAATTAACCAAAAGAAATAATTCACCAATCTTAAATTGTGTTATTCATAGATAAATGAACTCTGATTGTTGAAAGTGATCAGCACACTGTAGATTCACAGACCTGGCTATCCATCAAAACTATTTCTGTCCCATGGCATCAGTAAACCAGTCAGATGGTGCGTTTTGTTGGGATGTATGGTACTAATATTTCCAGTATGAACGTTTATTCCACCCTGTACTATTATTCAGTTACGCGAGATTTCCAACCTGTACTATTATTCCACCCTGTACTTTTATTAGGCACTCAAGAGTAGTGATGCAAAGAGTAAAATCCAAGATGGCCACCAGCGGCCATGTTTTTTGGCCGATTGATTCTAAAATGACTCGTTCCCATCTACATGTAAATGTCAACATTTGTGACAAATTTTATGATGATCAGACAAACAGTACGGCCTGTAGCCCACGCCAATGGATTCAATTTTGAAATCCAAGATGGCCACCAGGGGCCAAGTTATTTGGCCGAATTACCCCAAAATAACGCGTTTCCATCTACATGTCAACATTCATGACAAATTTCATAAATACCCGACCAAAGATACGACTTTTAGCCTGCGCGAAAGTATTTAGTGATGCAAAGAGTCAAATCCAAGATGGCTGACGGCGGCCATGTTTTTAGGCCAAATGACCCAAAAATGGCTCGTTCCCATCTAGAGGTCCCCCCGATGATCCATATGAAGTTTGGTGATGGCCGAATGATCCTAAAATGACTCGTTCCAATCTACATGTAAATGTCAACATTCATGACAATTGTTATGATGATCAGATAAACAGTATGGCCTGTAGCGCGCGTCAATGGATTTAATTTTTAAATCCAAGATGGCCACCAGCGGCCATGTTTTTTGGCCAAATGACCCAAAAATGACTCGTTCCCATCTACATGTCATGAATGTCAACATTCATGATAAATCTCATAAAGATCAGACCAAAGATACGACCTATAGCCCGAGCCCAAGGAAATTGTTGACTGACACGCGCACACACGGACGACAACCCATGGCAATAGCTCAAACTTACAAAGTAAGTTGAGCTAATAATATCATGTGACACTGACACTGTGACAGGGGTCATTTACTCATTGTCATAGTGTTGATTATATTTATAAGTTTGTGTTCTGCTGGTCATCGATCAAACAACCATGTAGTTCTTTTGGCCCCTGTTTATTGATACATGTATGTGACCAATGATCCCGCAATTTTATCCTTGTGCTAAATTAAATTTAAGCCTTTAACAGAACTACTGGATAAAATTACAGGTAGTTTCGAATTGAAGCAGGTGACAATTATTTACGCCAAATTACGGCAACATTTCAATCTTGTATACATAGTTTACATACCGGTGTAACAGGATACCCCCCCCTGGATATCCCCCCCCACCCTGGATATCTCCCCCCCCCCCCCCCATGCATGTAAAAAAAATGTAAAAAATTATTCACTCATTTGATATCGTTAGGTCCTGAAAAGGCTAGAAAAATGTTTTTTGAGATTTAAATTTTTTTTTATTAAAAAAGTGACAATTTTTTTTTTTACACATTTGATGTTTGTTCCTGAAATGGCCAGAAATTTTTATTTAAACAAAAAAAAAATCCAAATGTCCATGCTTGGATATCCCCCCCCCCCCCCCCCCCCCCCCAGCACCTACATGACAAAAAAAGTCATCTTATGGTTTTATCGTTTATTTTACTTTATAAAGTAATGAAACAGCAAGAAATTACCTTCTCCCAAGAAAAAGTTGTTTTAAGTCAGGGTTTGGGGTTGGGGGAGGGGAGATGTCCAGGTCAGGATAGCTTCCCTCCACCCAGCACCCACATGACAAAAAAATCATTGAATGGTTTTATTCCTTATTTTGCTTTATATAGTCATGAAACGGCGAGAAATTAACTTCTTCTGAGAAAAAGTTGTTTGAGTCAGGGTTTGGGGTGGAGGGGGGGAATGTCCAGGTCAGGATATCTCCCCCCACCCAGCAACTACATGACAAAAAAATATTATCTTATATGGTTTTATTGCTTATTTTGCTTTATATATTCATGAAACAGCGAGAAAGTAACTTCTTCCGAGAAAAAGTTGTTTGGGTCAGGGTTTGGGGTGGGGGGGGGGGGGGAAATGTCCAGGTCAGGATATTTCCCCCCCCCCCCCACCCAGCACTTACATGACAAAAAAATAATCTTATGGTTTTACCGCTTATTTTGCTTTATGTAGTCATGAAACGGCGAGAAATTAACTTCTTCCGAGAAAAAGTTGTTTAAGTCAGGGTTTGGGGTGGGGGGGAGATGTCCTGGTCAGGATATCTCCCCCCTCCCATTAGTCACCCAGCACCTGCATGACAAAAAAATCATTGAATGGTTTTATTGCTTATTTTGCTTTATATAGTCATGAAACAGCAAGAAAGTAACTTCTTCCGAGAAAAAGTTGTTTGAGTTAGGGTTTGGGGTAGGGGGGGAGAGATGTCCAGGTCAGGATATCTCCCCCCCCCCCCCCCACCCAGCACCTACATGACAAAAAAAATCATCTTATTTTGCTTTATATAGTCATTAGCAGGTTAGCCCGCCACTGGCGTGGTTCGTCTCATGGCTTTGTTCGAAAAAGCAATTGCAACAGCTTCCGAGACGCGTATGCTGCACCTAGGTGTAAAATTTCGTCGAAATCCGCCAGTTTTACCTGTTTTGACCTTGAATTGATCATTTTCAAGGTTAAGGTCAGGTCGGGGTCACAATTCGACCCGTCCATGACAATTCCCGCACAAAAGTACACTAGGTAGCAAGTTTGAGCTCAATCGGTTCGAGTCTATAAAGGACACAAACATATATATCATTTGTGGGTACCCGTTTCAAGGTGAAGATCAGTCTGGAGTAAACTACATACCCACATATAAAAAATAGTGGGTCTGACGACCTTTCGTTCAGTTTTCATTTCCCAAACCCGGGATTCCTTGTAATTACCGCCAATCAAAACTTAGCTCCAAGAAATGTGTGCCCCAATAAAAAAACTAGTAACATGTCACGTGCTCTCGGTGTGGAAATTCCGAAGGTGTGGCTAAATGTTGTTAAAATAGTATCCATGACGTCATGTTATACCGGAAGAGAAATTCACAAATCGACAAATAAAGTAGATTGTTGACGAGCGGTCGAAAGTTTAAAATCAAGAATCACCGGAATTTGGATTGCAGGCAACTGTAATTAGGGTACAACTGGCCAATCTTCGGAGCTAATAATACGGCTGTGTAAGGCCGGGAGGGTTTCGGTGGGGTTGGTGGTAGAATTGTGTTGTTATTCGCTCGTTTTGGCTGCGGTGGTACTACTGCCGGTACTGCATGGGGAACTGATAGATCATTTTGTTATGTCCTTTAACTTTTTTTTAGTTCTGTAGTTGTTTTAGCAGATAATCCCGACATTCATGTATTTTTGATTCGTGACCGTTGATTTGTGTTATTTTTTGACAACATGGGCGACAAATCGCCTGGCCAATCTAAAACATAATTCGTTCTGAGTCCAAGAGATCCACATAAATTGACATTTTTTAAAATTTCAAGAAGATCTGTCTTAGTTATTGTACATATTATTTTGGATCCCGGAAGCTAGCTGTTTCCCTTAATTGTCAGTAAAACAACCGCCGAACGAAAAGTCACAAACCCTGCAACTATTAATTCCGATTCTTAGAATCGGCTTCACAGGGTTGAAGCGGCCATGACGGCACTGGCACGTGACCATGTATACGCCTGTCAATCACAACTAATTTCAGATTTATATTTAGTGTGGTGTGACGTAATTTGAGGGAAGCCCACAACCGTTTAGAAATGAAAAGTTGATGGGAATGCAATAGACTCAGTATCAGTATGAATCTGAGTATATGTTTACATAGACTGGGTGAAGATCACCTCGGGCGGAAAAACTGACCCGATGAAAATCTCCCCCGTTCCTAGGAACCCCTAAGTACGAGTACAGACATAAGAATCACACAACACGCTCATGTCTGGATACAGACACGCTCATGTCTGGACCCAGACATAAGAATCACACCACACGCTCTTTATCAACGACACTGCAGATACGAACGCACTTTAACTATCAACGCGATTAACCCCACAGTGCCAAGGACGGTGACTGGGAGTGGTGAAGGGGTGCTTGGAGCTTTCTCAAAAACGGCGCGACGACACTTCCCATGTGATTTTACCCTTAGATAGAAAGTTTGAGCTCAATCGGTCCAGCCGTTTTCGAGTCTATAAAGGACACACACAAATATATATAGATACGGAAGTCTCAAAATATATAGTAGACTAGCCGATGAGCCCGACGTTGTCCGAGCTATTCAAAAACCAAATTTCAAGTCGATAGCTCCACCCGTTTCCGAGATCTGGTCTGCGCATGCGCGAAGCTGACGTCGCACGGGCTCGGCGACCCGATAAAATTTGTATCCGGGGCAAGATACATTCACATACCAAATTTCAAGTCGATTGCAGCTCAACCCGTTTCCGAGATCTCGTCTGCGCATGCGCGAAGCTGGCGTCGCACGGGCTCGGTGACCCGATCAAATTCGTATCCGGGGCAAGATACGTTCACAAACCAAATTTCAAGTCGATATCTCCACCCGTTTCCGAGATCTCGTCTGCGCATGCGCGAAGCTGGCGTCGCACGGGCTCGGCGACCCGATAAAATTTGTATCCGGGGCAAGATACATTCACATAGGAAATTTCAAGTCGATAGCTCCACCCGTTTCCGAGATCTCGTCTGCGCATGCGCGAAGCGGGCGCCGCACGGACTCGCCAATACGACAACGTCCACCGCCTGGTCAAACTACACACACGTACCAAGTTTCGTCCCGATCGGTCGAGAATCGTAGATTTGTATTAATGACAAACAGACAGAGGTCTTCAAAATATATATGAGATTGAAGCTAGTAATGTAAGAGTTGTGCTCGTGCAACATGTCTTGGATTGCGGTGATCAGATGAGGTTTAAGGTTATCGGATGCTCGAAGGTTTGCCTGGTCATGGTGGTCATCGATGAAGTAGACTTTCAAAAATCGGGGTTGTTGTTCGCCTGTAGGTAGGAGCGAGCCAATTCTGTGATAGATCTGGCCCTGAACCTTGAATGTTGGCATAAAACCACCTTCGGTTATTACATTAGCTCCAAACGATGTCATTTGGAAAGCCGAATTATATCGGCGGATGTTGTGGAGGAAATGTTCCGAGTCTGGTGAATCGCCACTAAGTAGGCCTCTCAGGGGCTGTGGTTGGTCTGGACGAATCGGAAGGGAGACCTTCCCACGAGAACAGCAGAAACCTAAGGGTTCGGTGGGCCACCTCAAAGCAGAGCAGTGCTCACAAACAACCATCATTTGGCCAACTCGGAGAGAGTCGTGAGATGTATACTCGATGGATGGATTGTAATTCATGGCTGCTTTTCCCCAACTAATAACGTTGAGACGTTGCTGTTCTTCTGTGGCATTTGCAGTAGCGACTCGGTCGTTTCGTCGACGCAATTCCGTTTGTGCAACCGTTTCCGACGCCCTGGAAAGGGCCGTCGACTGGCGAACGGCATCCAGCCGCAACTGGCTCTGTTCGTCAGTTTCTGACGCCCTGGAAAGGGCCGTCGACTGGCGAACGGCATCCAGCCGCAACTGGCGCTGTTCGTGAGTTTCTGACGCCCTGGAAAGGGCCGTCGAATGGCGAACGGCATCCAGCCGCAACTGGCTCTGTTCGTCAGTTTCTGACGCCCTGGAAAGGGCCGTCGACTGGCGAACGGCATCCAGCCGCAACTGGCTCTGTTCGTCAGTTTCTGACGCCCTGGAAAGGGCCGCCGACTGGCGATCGGCATCCAGCCGCAACTGGCTCTGTTCGTCAGTTTCTGACGCCCTGGAAAGGGCCGTCGACTGGCGATCGGCATCCAGCCGCAATTGGCTCTGTTCATGAGTTTCTGACGCCCTGGAAAGGGCCGTCGACTGGCGATCGGCATCCAGCCGCAATTGGCTCTGTTCATGAGTTTCTGACGCCCTGGAAAGGGCCGTCGACTGGCGATCGGCATCCAGCCGCAATTGGCTCTGTTCATGAGTTTCTGACGCCCTGGAAAGGGCCGTCGACTGGCGATCGGCATCCAGCCGCAATTGGCTCTGTTCATGAGTTTCTGACGCCCTGGAAAGGGCCGTCGACTGGCGATCGGCATCCAGCCGCAACTGGCGCTGTTCGTCAGTTTCGTTATCACGACAAATCTGTTTCGCACGTGTATTGTTACTCGTGCGGCCTATGAGCTTCCGCTTTTTCGGGGGCATTTTCTATGTATTATCGAGTCCTTTGCGCTAATAGTGGCCCTCAGAAGGGCCGTTCAAATTATATGAACTTCGAGGGAACCGAGATAATACAAAAAACTTCTGAAAAGTTCGAAAATTTCTGAAGATAAATTTGCGTGGGACATTGCCCGACATCACTTACAATGATGGGCATTTAAAGTGAAGTTTCGATACTCTCATGGTGGAATCTCGTCAGGGGCGACCAATCTCGTCAGGGGCGACCAGCAGTTCACACCCGAATAGGGGAAGATATGCTTATGATTAATACATTTTGGCAGCGAAAAAAGCCGAAAATGACCTTATTCAAGCCATAAAATGACACAAACTGGATGAATGTTGAGGAAATGTGCTGTGGTAGTTGGAAGAATTGTCCTTTTTCTGATAACATGAAGTATAAAGTCTTGTCTTTTCTTGCATGTATCGAGGGCTGCCGGTGAATGATGACGGCACAATTTCGTTATTATTGACCAGATTTTAGTGGATGAATGTTAGTGGGAAGAATTGTCCTTGTTCTGATAACATAAAGTCTTAGGGGAAGATATGCTTCTGATTAATACATTTCAAGTCGATAGCTCCACCCTTTTCCGAGATGTGGAACTACAATGGTAATCAAGAAATCAGAAAAGATATTCCACGAAGCTCTGATATTCTAATAGAAATGCATTTTTACAGTTCAAGCCAGAATAGGGGAAGATATGCTTCTGATTAATTAATGGATGAACAAATGCACCCTTTTCCGAGATGTGGAACTCCAATAGTAATCAAGAAATCAGAAAAGATATTCCACGAAGCTCTGATTCAAGGAGAGTGCATCCCAATAATGTCAACAAATGCACAAAACGTTAGTTCGTGGCGTTTGGTAGACATACAATTCCTGGATAACATATAAAGAGCGTTATCTGTGAACGGATTCCTGATATGGAAATAATAAAGAGCGTCTATATCATGTTTGATATTCTAATAGAAATGCATTTTCACAGTTCACGCCAGAATAGGGGAAGATATGCTTCTGATTAATTAATGGATGAATGTTGATGATTACATAAAGTCTTGTGTCTTTTCGTGCATGTATTGTGAATGATGACGGCACAATTTCGCTGCACATCGCCAAGTTTGTAGTTTTAAATTGAGATTTTTTTTTTAATTCCTCCTTAACATTCTTGCAGCCATTACACTTTACTGGCATGCAATTTAATAAATTAATTATGTCACTTGTATTTCTTTTTTGCATTATACATGAGAGGTATATAGTTTCAATTTTGGCATTTGGTACTACTTTTCACCATTTTACACAACATATCAGAAAAGATATTCCACGAAGCTCTGATATTCTAATAGAAAAACATTTTCACAGTTCACAGTTTACGCCATTTCAAGTCGATAGCTCCACCCTTTTCCGAGATGTGGAACTGCAATGGTAATCAAGAAATCAGAAAAGATATTCCACGAAGCTCTGATATTCTAATAGAAATGCATTTTCACAGTTCACGCCAGAATAGGGGAAGATATGCTTCTGATTAATTAATGGATGAACAAATGCACCCTTTTCCGAGATGTGGAACTCCAATAGTAATCAAGAAAAGATATTCCACGAAGCTCTGATTCAAGTAGAGTGCATCCCAACAATGTCAACAAATGAACAAAAACGTTAGTTCGATGCGTTTGGTAGGCATAAAACTCCTGACTAACATATAAAGAGCGTTATCTGTGAACGGATTCCTGATATGGAAATAATAAAGACCGTCTATATCATTTAGTGGATGAATGTTAGTGGGAAGAATTGTCCTTGTTCTGATAACATAAAGTCTTAGGGGAAGATATGCTTCTGATTAATACATTTCAAGTCGATAGCTCCACCCTTTTCCGAGAGATATGCTTCTGATTAATACATTTCAAGTCGATAGCTCCACCCTTTTCGGAGATGTGGAACTGCAATGGTAATCAAGAAATCAGAAAAGATATTCCACGGGCTCGGCGACCCGATAAAATTCGTATCCGGGGCAAGATACATTCACATAGCAAATTTCAAGTCGATAGCTCCACCCGTTTCCGAGATCTCGTCTGCGCATGCGCGAAGCGGACGCCGCACGGGCTCGCCAATACGACAACGTTCACCACCTGGTCAAACTACACACACGTACCAGGTTTCGTCCCGATCGGTCGAGAATCGTAGATTTGTATAAATGACAGACAGACAGACAGACAGACAGACAAACAAACAAACAAACAGAGGTCTTCAAAATATATATGAGATGAAACGGCGAGAAATTAACTTCTTCTGAGAAAAAGTTGTTTGAGTCAGGGTTTGGGGTGGGGGGGGAGATGTCCAGGCCAGGATATCCCCCCACCACCCAACACCTACATGACAACAAAATCATTGAATGGTTTTATTGCTTATTTTGCTTTATATAGTGAGAAATTAACTTCTTCCGAGAAAAAGTTGTTTGAGTCAGGGTTTGGGGATGGGGGGAAGATGTCCAGGTCAGGATATCTCCCCCCCCCCCCCACACAGCTCCTACATGACAAAAAAATCATCTTATGGTTTTATCGCTTATTTTGCTTTATAATTTATATAGTCATGAAACGGCGAGAAATTAACTTCTTACGAGAAAAAGTTGTTTGATTCAGGGTTTGGGGTGGGAGGGGGGAGATGTCCAGGTCAGGATATCTCCCCCCCCCCCCACCCAGCACCTACAATGTACATGACAAAAAAATCATCTTATGGTTTTATCGCTTATTTTGCTTTAAATATAGTCATGAAACGGCGAGAAATTAACTTCTTCTGAGAAAAAGTTCTTTGAGTCAGGGTCTGGGGTGGGGAAGAAGATGTCCAGGTCAGGATATCTTCCCCCCACCCAGCACCAAAATGACAAAAAAATCATCTTATGGTTTTATCGCTTATTTTGCTTTATATAGTCATGAAACGGCAAGAAATTAACTTCTTCCGAGAAAAAGTTATTGTAGTCAGGGTTTGGGGTGGGGGGGGGAATGTCCAGGGCAGGATATCTCACCCCCCACCAAGCACCATGCAACATGCCAAAAAATGTAGGTGTTGGGTGGGGGGGAGATATCCTGAACTGGACATCTTGCCACCCCCCCCCCCCACCCACCTCCCACCTCAAACCCTGACTCAAACAACTTATTCTCAGAAGAAGTTAATTTCTCGCCGTTTCATGACTATATAAAGCAAAATAGGCAATAAAACCATACAATGATTTTTTTATCATGTAGGTGTTGGGTGGTGGTGGGGGGGGGGGATATCCTGACCTGGACATCTTCCCCCCACTCCAAACCCTGACTCAAACAACTTTTTCTCAGAAGTAAATTTCTCGCCGTTTCATGACTATAAAGCATATATAGCGATAAAACCAGGGGGAGATATCCTGGGCCCTGTTTCATGAAAGCAACTTATGACATAGTTGGGACTTAAGATGGTCATAAGTTCAAACTTCAGTCATAAGTGCATTTCACGAACAAGGTCTTAACTTAAGGTGGTCTTAACTTTGGTCTTAACTTTAAGACTTTGTGAGGTGTCTTAAGATAATCTTAAAGTTAAGACCCACGTGATAAGTGGCATACCGATCACAAATATGGCGGCCTAGATGTTGTTTTGCAATTACGGAGATATATGTACATTGTCTGGGGTGGGCAACTCGTCGTCTTGTATACAGGGTCGTGGCTACAGAGTGAGAGGGGGTGTTCGCCTCGAAATGTCCAACTACACCCCCTTAAACTACACCAAATTATATTTGGGTTTAAACATTCCAACTGGTATCTCAAACTTTCCAAAACCAAAGTTTGGAGAGGACAACCCCCCCCCCCCCCACCGTATAACCATAGGGTTAGTTTGGTAAAAACAATTCAGAGCACAGGCTTATCATCAGGTACGTGGCAAATGGGGTTTGTGTTTTGTCTACATACCCCCCCCCCCACACACACTTCGGTCAAAATGTTTAGCAATTGGATATTTCATGCCTGACAACAACATTAATCGTACACTATATATAGGTTTCAATTGTTTGAATTTCTAACTAGTAAAGGAATGTGTAACCGAAATGACAATCAGTTGGAAAATCACCAACTTTAGGGGCGTCAGGTTAGAAATTTCGAACTGTTGGAATATTTGAGATACCAAATTACCAATTGGAAAGTTTAAATCCAACGTGTGGGGTCGACATGGCATTTCACGAACATAGAAGTTTGGCCCGGTTCAATTAAGGCATTTAAGGGGCAGGTGCAGTTGGAAATTGCACGATGTACCCCCCCCCCCCCACAGAGACCAACTAGCCACCCCCGAGGAGCCTCATAAAATGTGGCATATAGTTAATTATCAGCTGTGTATGTGACCTATAGATAATATATATTATAAAATTGTATTACCCACGAATTAAACTTTTGATAAGAATTATGGCCTAGCTCAAAGCTCACAATCTCCTCTATGTTATTCCATATGTGTGTGGGGAGATGGGGTCAAATGAGATCAATTAATGTATTGATTCTTTCCAAATTTCCGTCGCTGTTTACAAAGCAGATATGTCATATGGGAAAGGTAACACAAACGCTCTTTATCAAAATATGTTTTAGAAAAAGTGACAATTTGAGTGACAAGTGAGAATATTTGGTATTGAGTTTATGCCCACGCCCATGTCGTGATTTTCCAAATTTTTGTCATGTTTTTTTTTTTGCAGGGGTGGGATGAGCATTGTACAGCATACTGTATATATGATATACACACCCGTAACGATGACACCCCTTAATGCGAGTGTGCTAATGAAAACGTAGTTATATATATATCCATGGTATGACAGCCGTATATTAAACATCTGCATAAAAATAATAAAAAAGTTACTCTAACCACAGGGGCATGTAACGCGCTCCGCTGTCCGCCCCCCTTTTGCACTGCCCATATACGCCGCTCTCTATACGTGCCTTCTTCGCGTTAATGGAACATTATATAGACAAGGGGCTCTGTAGAAATTCAACGTTTCACCATCGCTCGGGAGTCGCACAAATTTAGCCCATTCACCCCAGTAATGATAACGATATATACACGGATGGATCGGCAAAGAATTCATCTTTCAATAAATATCACAAACTCCCATCAGAAACATTCATACACGTTGCATTTGATAAAATTTTAACCACCGAATATTGTCTCCGGAGAGCGTATTTTTTCGATTTGATCCGGCTCAGACAGCAATGGACGCTTGTGTGTCGAAATTCACCACCCATGCAGTTTACTATCATTAAAAATCGGTCAAACGATCAACTAAATATCTGGAATTTAGTTATTTATTGTCGGCTAATAATTTATTTACTCATACAAATCAACATATTGTCAGTAAACAATTCTAATAGAGGAGAAATCTGTCGATGATTCCAACTTTAAAAAAGATATTTGTCAAGTGACAGTAGTGCTGGGCGGTATTTAAGCATAAAAATACCGCGGTAATCCTAAAATAATACTGCGGTATACGGTATTACCGATTATTTAAACAAATCCCTTAAAACCCCCGTTTAGTAGCATTCGTTTGGTGCACAGATCGACTGTTTATGGAGGAAAATCTAATCGCTACAGATTACATAAAATAAGGAAATGTACGCTCCGTTTTATTAAATTATGGATTGCAATCAATGAATGTATCATTATCTGCAAGCATGGATTCATGAGCTGATCTTAAATACAGGTAATAATTGCGATTTATGCAACTTAATGCAAGCATCATTCAGCGAAGCCGGATACACCCAAGAGCTTTGAAACAATCCCCCACTGACAGTGCCGACTTGCAGAGCACCTGCTGTGATGTTGATATTGGAATGTTCCGCCGGGTGTGAATAACTTAAGAATAAGTACAATGCTTTTATTAAATGCCGGGAAATAAAGTTTATTACTTCCAAAGTATTTAACTTCTAGACCTATTATTGACTTCCCGTTGAATTATTATAATCATACTTTTAAATCCCGGTTTATGAATGTGATCATTTATTCCCACTCGATAACACCCTTGAAATAATGAGCTGCCCCATAAATTCGGTCGATAAAAAATAGCACAGAATGATGCAATCATACCTTGCAATATAATGTTGGGCTGGGTTTTGTCCCAGGTAGCGAAGAAATACATTTTGTTTGGAAATGACATGGGGAAAGAAGTGACATGAGTGAAGATTGAACAGTTTTTTCCAACTAAAAGATAATGCAACATGGGATGAATACACATAAAGGGCGTTGCATAAACTTGCACACGCCAATCATTGAAACGGACTAGTCATTTTAAAATTGTCGATGAGCACGTGCATGGGGTACACAACGTAAATCTTGAAATATATTCGCGCCAATTTCGCGGATGACTTGGTAAACAGAATCCGCAACACTAGTAGCTACCTCAGCCCAATTTACAGCAACGCTGTCTCCTGACACAAACTCGCTACCTCTTAATTATGATTTCGATGAAATACCGTCTTCAAGGTTTACCGATTATGGAAAAGAATGACGGTAACGGTAACGGTATTGAAAATCTTACCGATTATAATCGGTATACCGAAATACCGCCCAGCACTAAGTGACACAGTTCCTAAATTTAATATTCATTGTGACCTGACCTTTCCATGACTGACATAGTAGAAACAGCCAATCACCGCTCAGTGTTAGAATCGAGGTCCTCATTTTAATATTCATTATGACCTGACCTCGATTCTAACAGGTGTGTTCTGGCCATGTTGGGATGGACATTCTACATAATTATACGGTTTATATGTGTTTTTTTTTTTTTATTACTAATTTGGCGATAGTTGGTGCACCTACCGGTATCACAGAAAGTCGGCATTTCTCGATGCCAATTGTCATCATGGACGCCATTCTGAATTGTAAATTTAGCTCTAGGCGATATATCAGATTTTGGATATGTTAATTTTAGAGGATATGATTATTATTAGCTCAACTTTACTTTGTATAGTTTGAGCTATTGCCATGGCTTTGTCGTCCGTCGTCCGTGTGTGCGTGTGTACGTAAGGCGTCAACAATAGAGGCTACAGGTCGTACCTTTGATCGGATCATTATGAAATTTGTCATAGCTGTTGACATCAACATTTGTATCGGAATGATTCATTTTGGGGTCATTCGGCCAAAAAACATGGCCGCCAGCAGCCATCTTCGATTTTACTCTTTGCATGACTAAATCCTTTAGCACGGGCTACAGGTCGTACCTTTAGTCAGATCATCATAAAATTTGTCATGGATGTTAACAATTACATGTAGATGGGAATGAGTCATTTTTGGGTTATTCGGGCAAAAAACATGGCCGCCAGCAGCCATCTTGGATTTTACTCTTTGTATGACTAAATCATTTAGCACGGGCTACAGGTCGTACCTTTAGTCTGATAATCATGAAATTTGTCATGGCTGTTGAAATTGGAATGTAGATGGGAACGAGTCATTTTGGGGTCATTCGGACAAAAAACATGGCCGCCAGTGGCCATCTTTGTTTTCAAAATTCAATCCATTAGCACGGGCCACAGGTCGCACTGTTCGTCTGATCATCATGAAATTTGTCATGGATGTTAATATTGACATATAGATGGGAACGAGTTATTTTGGGGTCATTCGGCCCAAAAATATGGCCGCCAGCAGCCATCTTGGATTTTACTCTTTGTATGACTAAATTCTTTAGCACGGGCTACAGGTCGTACCTTTAGTCTGATCATCATAAAATTTGTCATGGATGTTAACAATGATATGTAGATGGGAACGAGTCATTTTGGGGTCATTCGGCCAAAAATCATGGCCGCCAGCAGCCGTCTTGGATTTTACTCTTTGCATGACTAAATCCTTTAGCACGGGCTACAGGTCCTACTTTTAGTCTGATCATCATAAAATTTGTCAATAATGTTAATAATCACATGTAGATGGGAACGAGTCATTTTGGGGTCATTCGGCCAAAAAACATGGCCGCCAGCAGCCATCTTGGATTTTACTCTTTGTATGACTAAATCCTTTAGCACGGGCTACAGGTCGTACCTTTAGTCTGATCATCATAAAATTTGTCATGGCTGTTGATATTGCAATGTAGATGGGAACGAGTCATTTTGGGGTCATTCGGACAAAAAACATGGCCGCCAGCGGCCATCTTGGATTTCAAAAATTTAATCCATTAGCACGGGCCACAGGTCGTACTGTTTGTCTGATCATCATAAAATTTGTCTTGAATGTTAATAATGACATGTAGATGGGAACGAGTCATTTTGGGGTCATTCGGCCAAAAAACATGGCCGCCAGCAGCCATCTTGGATTTTACTCTTTGTATGACTAAATCCTTTAGCACGGGCTACAGGTCGTACCTTTAGTCTGATCATCATAAAATTTTTCATGGCTGTTGAAATTGGAATGTAAATGGGAACGAGTCATTTTGGGGTCATTCGGACAAAAAACATGGCCGCCAGCAGCCATCTTGGATTTCAAAATTTAATCCATTAGCACGGGCCACAGGTCGTACTGTTCGTCTGATCATCGTGAAATTTGTCATGGATGTTAATATTGACATGTAGATGGGAACGAGTAATTTTGGGTGTCATTTGGCCAAAAACATGGCCGCCAGCAGCCATCTTGGATTTTACTCTTTGTATGACTAAATCCTTTAGCACGGGCTACAGGTCGTACCTTTAGTCTGATCATCATAAAATTTGTCATTGATGTTAACGATGACATGTAGATGGGAACGACTCATTTTGGGGTCATTCGGCCGAAAACATGGCCGCCAGCAGCCATCTTGGATTTTACTTTTCTCTTCATGTCTATAAACTAGTATTAGACATTCAACTTTCCATATTCCTAATCGCTCCATTGACTGTAATACATTAAATTATTCCCTTTCCAAGTTGAGCTACAGTGTCATTGACACTTTCATTGTTCTTCAAAATGGAATAAAAACCAACTTAGTCCAAATGTTTTTTAGGTCAAAACTTTTATTGACAAGACTATTTTGTCTTTTCACCATTTACACCTGACCTGGTGGTCTGTTCATGTTTTCCCCACATTTCGTCTTGTAACTCAGAGGCAGGTACATGTGTAGTTTTA
This sequence comes from Siphonodentalium dalli, assembly GCA_032622095.1. Taxonomy (NCBI): domain Eukaryota; kingdom Metazoa; phylum Mollusca; class Scaphopoda; order Gadilida; family Siphonodentaliidae; genus Siphonodentalium; species Siphonodentalium dalli. The sequence goes on along the minus strand of CP136064.1, from coordinate 136,778,733 downwards.
ATTAAACTGATTGTGTAATAAATTAAACAAATTTTTAGTACTCCAAGCAACTTATACAGTAATGCCCTAAATAATCGACTCCTTAACCAGAGCAGAATTATGGGCAACTTTTCAGGATTAAGTCGGAAATATGGCTTGTTGCCTTTCATCGGAAAGCTGTCACTGACTAATCCTGAAAAGTTTCCCATAATTCTGCTCTGGTTAATGAGTCGATTATTTAGGGCATTACTGTACGGTATGTATTGGTTGTGGTAAGTAATAGAATCTGATATCTAACGCGTCTTTTGAAGAAATTATTCTGTTGTTGGAATCTGATGATAGGAAACCATTGAATCGGATAATTTATCTTTAACCCTTTCAGTGCCAGGGGCCGATCTGATCGGCCCTAATTTACGGTCTGTAAAATCGGCCCTAAAAAAAAATTTAAAAAAAAAAAAAAAAAAAATTGTTTTTGTTTTTTGGGTTGAATTCTTTTTGGGGTATGCTTAAGCATGCTATAGCGAATCTAAAAACAAACTGGATAAAACCTCAGGGGCATGTTATAACTCAAAACTATCACCAGGTATTCATAGTAATAATTTTGATGCCCATGAAAAATGTAAGATCCCTGGCACTAAACCTACAAAATAAGTCTGGCACTGAAAGAGTTAAGTAAATATCAGAATATTTTTTATTTATTTATTAGCCTGAATTTTCCAACTAAATTCTAATTATTGTTTTCAAGCATGCTATCATGCATCCACCCAGATACCTTCGTTCTGTCACTGGTGGGTAGTTAAACTGAACTACGGAATTGAACTAACTGAAGTTCATCGACCAAACATATACATGTATATAGTGCCATACTCAACTGTTAATGACTATAAAAAATTACGATTTGAGTATATTTGAGAAAAAATAATGTGTTCCATTGATCAATATAAATGACTAAAATCCATGATGACAATGTGTAGCAAACTGGAAAACCGTTCTATCATTTATTACATCCTTGTCAACAGAGACTATTATTCTCGCATGGATAAATAAGATCCAACGGAAACACCTTATCACATTCCAAAAATTATAGAAAAGCTGGCGAACCTTTGAAAACAATATACATCACCACAGTTACTTGACATAAAGCAGCATAAAGCCCCAAAAATAAGGTTTTTATCGAGTTTATAAATCGGTATCCCTATACAGAAGGCTATATACATCACCACAGTTACTTGACACAAAGCAGCATAAAGCCCCAAAAATAAGGTTTTTATCGAGTTTATAAATCGGTATCCCTATAAAGAAGCCTTCTTTATAGGGATACCGATTTATAAACTCGATAAAAACCTTATTTTTGGGACTTTATGTCCAGTAACTGTGACATCACAAACATGGCTGTATAGAGAATGCACTAATATTTCCGAAAAACACACAAACGCTGCCAACATCACTCAGAAGATTGGCTGATTAGATAAATTTAACAGTAGCAATGAAACAATATCAAATTTATGCAAAAATATAACTAACAAAATGAGTGTTTTGGTGCTATATCGACGAATTCGCTCGGGAATAGTTTACATACATATACATGTATGTATGTTTTGAGACCCCTCTTCCCGAATTACGTATACATAAATTTTAAGGTTCGAATGAGCCATGTCCGTTTTATGAAATTTGTCAAGAATGTTGACATTGACTTATAAGTTATAAATAGATGGGAAACGACTGAGTCATTTGGGGTTAGCCAAAAAACATCGCTGCCAAAAACTTGCAGGCCTGAAAATTTGAGACGAACGACCGTTCAGTTCGCCTGGAGGTTTTCTAAAATTAAAATGAAAATGCCTCGAACGAAAAAAGGTTGTGCCAAAGTTTTATAAATGAAGGTCTCGTGATAACTAATTCTCACCTTAATTTTTGCTCAATCAAGTCCCCAACTTAGACAATCAAATTTATTATGGTAGTTCAATGTCAGAGTTGCCCATCTGTAGTTAATAATACCAGTTGTAGTGATTATAACATGAAGTTTGTGTAAGTCTCCTGCTCAGACCCATGTTATATGTGTGGGTCACCTATAAGCACAAACTGGGCAAATGAAAAATAGATTACACATAATAATTAATGTACTGCCTCCAAATGAGGAATCAGACCATTGATTTTTGTGGATGGGTTTGAGTACATCACATGATGTATATAGGAATACTGGTGATGACAATGATATGAACAACAAACTTACCGGTACTGGAAAATACATATGGGGCAAAGAGTCAAAGCAGAAGTACATTGCTGTTATAAATGAAAATCTAATGAAAATTCAATAGATCAGTTCTGTGTCAAAATATCAGACGAAAATCAACTGTTTGTCTGATCATCATGAAATTTGTCATGAATGTTAATATTAATATGTAGATGGGAAGAAGTAATTTTGGGGTCATTCGGAAAAACACATGACCGTCAGCAGCCATCTTGGATTTTACTCTTTGCATTACTAAATCCTTTGGCATAAGCTATAATCCGAGAGCCTGCTGGGTTCTATTTGCACAATCGCGTACGAAAGGTTTGATGCCTCAGATTTGTTCCACCCCAGGAACGTTTAAAGAATTCCGATTTTCTTAAGTTCCGCATTCCTGGAGTTTAGGGGCCAGGGACCACACAAAAGCCCCCAAAATGACTTCTATTTCCACTTTTGAGTACAAAGCTGATTTTTATATTAGTAGTGCTCCAGCAATCACTGACCAATAATACACAATTTCTGAAATGAAATTTCCTGGCGTTTTCATTTCAGAAGGGGGTTTTTGATAGTACCCCCAAAACCCCAAAAATCACTTCTATTTGCACTTTTGAGTACAAAGCTGATTTTTATATTAATAGTGCTCCAGCAATCACTGACCAATAATACACAATTTTTGAAACAAAATTTCCTGGCGTTCTCATTTCAGAAGGGGGTTTTTGGTAGTACCCCTCAAAACCTCAAAAATCACTTCTACAAAGCTGATTTTTATATTAATAGTGCTCTAATCATCACTGATCGATGATACACAATTTCTGAAACGAAATACCCTGGCATTTTCATTACAGAAGGGGTTTTTGAATGTACCCCCAAAAAAAAACCTGAAAATTTACTTTTATTTTCACACACTGTCGAATACAAAGCACAATTTTAAGGTGAATATAAATATACAAATCTACTGACTACAAACGTTCCCTAACTGCTGAATATGACCAAACAACCCAAATTTCCACGCGTTTCAGGAATTCGTTATTTTGGGGTAAAACAAAAATGCAGAAAAACATGTAAGAAAATGAAAATTTTAGTCCGGGAACCATGTCGGTCAATCATGCACACCCCGCAGGATTACACTTCATTCAATTTCGTAAGGATGTCTTCTCAAACTATTTCGACGTTAAAAGGTGACAGTGTATGTTCCGGGCAATATGTCGGCCATTTCCTGGAGTATACCCCACTCAACACACACATTTACTACAAAAACCCATTGTTCTTGATTCCATGGCATATGCTTGTCATTTCATGCATAATTTGACTGAAAAAAAAAATCCAAAATGGAAGACAATATGGCAACCGGAAGTAACAAAAAGAGCATTTTACGGTAACTTTCACCATAGGTACCCCAGTTGCGCCACCATACATGATGTCCAATCCTAATCCGATGATAGTAAGTCATAACCCGAGTTTTCAAAAATTACGACGAAAATGGCAATCGGAAGTCAACAATTGAAGTTTTTTTTTTTATTTCTAACTTTTTAACTCTTTAAACTAAATCTTCAGGTATCGAATAAATATACAGCCAATAAGTAGTGGTATATATTACATCATACAAGTTTCCAGAACCACCAACTAGTTTCAGAATACATCAAATGAGTGTCCCAAACCACCTAACGAGTGTACCAAACAATATACTGAGTCACCTACCTAGTATCCAAAACCAATCTATGAGTATCTCAATCCATATGTCTGGTGCCCCAAATTCAAATATTGTCCCGAGTAAAGCATGATAAATAATCCACCCAACGAGTTTCCCAAACCACCAAGAAGTGCTCCAAACCATATGCAACTGGTTCCCAACCCACATAGATGGTCCCCGAGCCATGTACATGTGTATCTGGTGTCCAAGCCCACATAATGTGTGTCACAAACCATCTAAATTACCCTGATTACTGTCGCAACGATTGTTCCAAACCACAGCGCATGGTAGTGCCCGAAACAATTCAACTGACGTTCCAAACTACACAGGTTTTGTCCCAAACTACTAAAAATGAGTGTCTTTAACCATCCAACGAGTGATCCAAATGATACAACGAGTGGGTCGGTCAATCCATCCAGTGATTACCCCAAACCACCATATTAGTGTCCCAAACAATCCAGCAAGTGTTCGAAAGGAAAAGTGTCCCATATGCATAAAAACTAGCATCCCAGCCATCCGAGGAGAGTCCTATGTCACACAACAGGTGTCCCAAACCACCAACTTTCGTCTCAATCCATTCAACGTCCCAATCATTCCACCATTCGTGTGTACCATATGCATATCTAGTGTCCAAAACCACCAAATTGGAGTCTCAAACTTTCCAATGGGTGGCACAAACAATTAAGTGGTGGCCCATATCATATGCACCTGATTCCCGACCTGCACAGATAGTCCTCCAAACCATGCGTCTGGTGTCCTAACCCCCGCAATGAGTATCACAAGCCATCCAAGGAGTTTCTCAATTCACCCGATCAGTGTCGCAACCCTGCAACGATTGTTCAAAACCACAGTGCATGGTAGTGCCACAAACAATGCAACTGGTGTCCCTAGCCACATAGGTTTGGACCCAAACTACATGTACATAGGGTTTGTTCCAAACTACCAAAATGAGCGTCCCTAACCATCAAACGAGTGCTCCAAATCATACGAGTGGTTCAATCCATCCAATGATTGCCCCAAACCACACAATGAGTGTCCCAAACCATCCAGCGAGTGTTCGAAAGGAAAAGTGTGTCTAATATGTACCCAATACCTCACAGCCAGAGTATCACGTCATCCGGGGAGAGTCCTACATGTATGTTATATAAACAGGTGTCTCAAACCACCAAAAGTCGTGTCAATCCATTCAATGGCCCAACCATTGAAAAAATCGACAAATTAGTGCCCCATTCAACCACACGTGTGTCCCATATCCACGTCGAGTGTCCAAAACAACACAACTGGTGTCTCAAACCATGCAATTGTGTCACAAACGACCCAGCGAGTGACCCAAACCATAACACTAGTATCACAAACCAGCCATTGAGTTCCAAATCCATCCAAATGGGTCACAAACCATCTACTAACTTGCATCTCAATACATCCAAACAAGTGTACAAAAACCTCCACCGAGTATTTAACCCTTTCATGATGGGTGATGTCCTGATACAGCACTAATGATCCTGTGCCATGCATTCTCCCATATATGCGAGTCTCACATATAGGGAGTCTTGCATATGTTATGATAATTCCGTGGCTCACATGGCCAAGGTAAGTATTGTTAGGCCAATGCATTTTCTTATATATGCGATGCACCCTATGGCACAGGATTTTCGAAAAATTTCAAGAAGCTACAGTTATTAAAGGGTTAAGACCATCAAATGAGTGTTCCAAACCACCCAACGGGTATACACATCAAGAAACACTCGCTGGGTTGTTTAAGATATTCGATGGACGATTTTGTATAATAGTTGGGACAGTCATTTGATGGTGTGGGACATTCTGCATGGGGTGGTATTAGACACCAGGCGGATGTTTTTAGACATCCTTCGTGACTTCGTCTTGGTGGTTTGAGGCAATCTCATGTTGCATGGGACGGCCATTGGATGGGTATGAACACTCATTGATTGGTTTTATTGGACACACATGGGATGGTGTGTGGTTCTCAATTGGTGGTTTGAGATGCTCGTTTTGAGGTTTGGGATACCACGTGCATGATTTGGGACATTCTCTGGACGATATATGTTGTCAATCGTTGGGTGGTTTGTATTACTCATTAGGGCGTGTTAGCCGTGTTTGGATACCATTCGGATGGTTTGCGACACTAGTTGGGTCGATTGGGATGCGTATTGGGTGGTTCGGGGCACTGGTTGGCAATTGGGGATGCCCGTTCTATGGACTGTGTTGGTTTGGTATACTATATTAATTAAGATGGTGGTTTGAGACCCCCGATGCGTGGACTTAAGCTCCTTAGATGACTTGGGACACTCGTTAAGTGGTTTTGGACACTCATTGGATATGTTTGGATACAAGTTTGGTGGCTTTTGAGTCTTGACACTCATCTCATGGCATATAGGACTATTGGCAATAAGTTATATGAGAAGATTTAGTTACAATTTAAATCAATGAAAATATAAAAAAATTTATTTTCGATGCCATGGAAACAGTCTGGTGAACTTTAGCCAAACTTGCCCAATTTTACTGCTGCCAGTTGCCATTTTGTCCCTATTTTGGATATTGACTCCATCGTTTCTGCTAAAATTGGCACTAATGGTTCATATCTGCCATCTTATTGGCATTCAGCATTCATTATACTCAGGTGAGTTCAATTCCCTTCTGGGGCATTGCAATATTAATTTATTTTTCTTCGAAATTGTGTTTTAAATCTATTTTAATTTGATGGACACTGAAGGGCCAAATCCTCGTGATATGGCTCATTATTATTAGATGTCGATTTAGCATGGTATATTTTTTTTCTAAACAAAAAAATTGAAATTATCCGGTAAAATGTATAGAAATTTGCACAATTTGACCACTTCCGGACGCTATTTTGTCTGCTATTTTGGATTTTGTAATGACAACAAAAATAATTTAAAAACTATTTTTTTCGGGTTTTGGTTTGGTACAAATCCACCATCTCCTTAACACAGATCGCAGAACAAAAATTACCCACTCCAATAACACTTACTCCTATATAATTAAGTACATGTATGGTATGGTAAATTTTTGTTCTCGTGACCTGTGCTTCTTAAATGAAAACGCACGGAATTTCGTTTCTTAAACGAGGTTTTTATGACCAGCGATATCAGGATAACTATTGAGGAAAAAAATAAGCTTTTTGTGCAAATAAAAGTAAATTTTCAGATTTTTGGGGGTACTTTCAAAATACCCATTCTGAAATGAAAACGCCAGGAAATTTTGTTTCAGAAATTGTGTATTATTGATCAGTGATGATTAGAGCACTATTAATATGAAAATCAGCTTTGTACTCGAAAGTGCAAATAGAAGTCATATTTGGGGTTTTGGGGGTACTTTCAAAACCCCCCTTCTGAAATGAAAACGCCAGGAAATTTCGTTTCAGAAATTGTGTATTGTTGATCAGTGATTGCTGGAGCACTATTAATGCAAAAATCAGCTTTGTACTCAAAAGTGCAAATAGAAGTCATTTTTGAGGTTTTTGTGGGGTCTCTGGCCCCTAAATGCCAGGAATGCGGAACTTAAGAAATCGGATTTCTTTGAACGTTTCGGGGTGTAACAAAGTTGGGGCATCAAATCTTTCGTACGCGATTGTGCAAATAGAACCCAGCAGGCTCCCTGACTACTACAGGTCATACCTTTGGTCAGATCATCATGAAATTTGTCACAGATGTGAACAATGAGATGTAGATGGGAATGAGTCATTTTGGGGTCGTTCAGCCAAAAAACATGGCCGCCAGCAGCCATCCTGGATTTTACTCTTTGCATGACTAAATCTTCTGGCACGGGCTAGAGGTCATACCTTTGATGCAATGGGGCCTATGACTATTGCCCCTTTCATGCATTCATGCATTTTGATTTAAGAAAAAAAATTAAATTATAAAACAATTTACATGTATATTTTAATCAGATCAAATGTTATTTTAAATATATATTTTTTTAAACTAACATGGTACATATATTCATTCAGTCACATGCCAGTTCCAACATGGGTTCCAACATGGTCGAGGGGGGCACTTATTTTGACATAAACATGTGTATTAATATAATTACATACCAGTAATTAGCAATGTATTTCAGTAATACAGAGGCAGTTTATTTGATATACATTTACATGTGCCTCAATCATGCATGTATCATTGTTTATATTATTAGCTCAAATTACTTTGTAAGTTTGAGCTGTTGCCATGGCTTGGCGTCCGTCGTCCGTGTGTCTGTGTGTCCGTAAACAATATCCTTTGGCTTGGGCTACAGGTCGTACCTTTTGTCTGATCTTTATGAAATTTGTCATGAATGTTGACATTGACATGTAGATGGGAACGAGTCATTTTGGGGCCATTCGGCCAAAAAACATGGCTGCTGGCGGCCATCTTGGATTTCAAAATTAAATCCATTGGCGCGGGCTACAGGTTGTACTGTTTGTCTGATCATCATGAAATTTATCATAGATATGTTAATATTGGCATGTAGATGGGAACGAGTCATCTTGGGTTCTTTTGTTCAAAAATTACATATGGGGTAACCTTCGTCCAGTATTTAGTATTTTCAGGTTAATAATGCTATTCGCTGTAATACTGGTATGTTTACATAATAATACTGGCCGTGTAATGTTACTTTAATGTTTAATTTCACAAATAATATGCTTTAAAGTTTTACAAAAAAATTGATGGTTCTTCCCTTTTGTCGAAGAAAATTTATTTATCGTTCATGGAACTTTCATGTCCCGTTAGTCACGAAATTGTCCCCTCTTTTCACCGAAAAGGTGAGAACTTTTACATCAGTGAGATATCTATTTTCAGTCTCTATAAATTATCTCTCTATATGAAGTCAATTTACTACATCAATGGAAACTGGATTATGGCAAACAGAATGTGAGAATAGTGACTTGTGAAATTTGTCCCGTTAGTCACGCCACCGTAATTGTCCCTTTAGTCACGATTCTGAATAGCATAAAAAATAACCAAATTTTTTTGTAAAAAGTGATATTTGTCTTTAAATATAGCTGTTAGTTTCATTGCAAAAGCAAAATTTCATCTACATGTGTACATACTAGTATATAATCCTCATTGTCTCTTTGTGTGTCTATGCATGCATCCATCAGACAATGGTTTCTGGATGATAGCCTTAATTTGGGTTATCGGGTTGGGACCAAATTTGGTATGGAGTTTACCAGTCAAAGGAAGGTCAATTTCGATTATGGGGTTCGTCAGATGATTTTTACCAGAGTTATGGCCCTTTTTTACTTATAATTTTATCGTTTTGTTTTGAGGTTTGATGATAACTTCATTCCAGATTGGGTCATCAGAATAGAACCAAAATTAGTATGCCAGTCCAAAATTCAGGTCATGTTCAAATATGGGTAATATGAATCTAAATTTTCTCTCTTATATTTGTTCTGGTTTCAGATCATTCACTACAATAACACTATTACCACTTTTCAAACCAGGACACATTTATTATATCTGCAGCAGCCCTTGAATTTGTCATTTTTATTCTACAGCATTTCTTAAGAATTGCATGAATTATTATATTGTCTTCTACAGCTTTTTTATGGCAATGCCTTTTGCCATGACTAATTTTGAGATGTGACTGTAGTGTCTGGTTTGTCCCAATGTGTGCTGGATAGCTAAATCCTCTGATTGACTAGGAGTGGTTTAACAAGGAAGATCCGACCTGGTATTAGTAGTAATCCCGTACATGTGCAATGTTCAGAGAGCTTAATGGATTGATGATGGTGGTTGAGCATATGAGGTTTGTTCTTGGTAATCCCCTAATATAATCCATGAGACAATCAAAACACTGGTCATCGCGGGGATGACATTGCATTCTGGTAGCAAACTGGGTTTTAAAGGTGATGAAAGGCTTCGAACATTTAGATTCAACATAAAAAAAATATAAACATGTATATCTTGGCCGAATATTTGCTACACTGACACTATATATAGTGTTGTGGATTGTGATCCTCAGAGCAAAATTGCTTGATAAGTAAGTTTAGGTATGTGTACTGAGTTTACTGACTGCCCCTTTATATCTCATTTTTAATTATCAACAGCTGATTCAAGATTGTTTCCTGTTTGTGTACTGTTATGAAAATGTTTTAGTCAAAGTTAATATTTTCTTCTTAGTATTTGCAACCTACAAACTCGAATTCCTATATAAAAGTTGGAAAAGCCTAATGCACTTTTTGTCCCGTTAGTCACGATTTTGGATGTCCCGTTAGTCACGCCACTGTTTGTTTATTTGTTCGTGTTCAGAAGGTGGTGCCATCAGTAAAATATAGATCCCATGTAGTACCCATACCAGCATGAGAAATTAGCTATTGTATTATAGTAAGCTCAGGGTACCACAAAAATGGCAACAGGTTGTCCCGTTAGTCACAATGGAATTGCTAGATGTGAACGAGTCATTATGGGGTTGTTCGGCTAAAAAACATGGCCGCCGGTGGCCATCTTGGATTTCAAAATTCAATCCATTAGCATGGGCTACAGGTCGTATCTTTTGTCGGATCATCATTAAATTTGTCATGGATGTTAATATTGACATGTAGATGGGAACGAGTAAATTTGAGGTCATTCGGCCAAAAAACATGGCCGCCAGCAGCCATCTTGGATTTTACTCTTTGTTTGACTAAATCCTTTGACACGGGCCACAGGTCGTAGCTTTGATCTGATCATCATGCATTTTGTCATGGATGTTAATATTGACATGTAGATGGGAACGAGTCATTTTGGGGTTGTTCGGCCAAAAACATGGCCACCAGCAGCCATTTTGGATTTTACTCTTTGCATGACTAAATCCTTTGGCACGGGCTACAGGTCGTAGCTTTGGTCAGATCTTCATGAAACTTATCATGGCTCTTGACATTGACATGTAGATGGGAACGAGTCATTTTGGGGTCATTCGGCCAAAAAACGTGGCCATCTTGGATTTCAAAATTAAATCCATTCGCGCGGGCTACAGGTTGTACTGTTTGTCTGATCATCATGAAATTTGTCATGATGTTAATATTGACATGAAGATGGGAACGAGTCATTTTTGGGTCGTTCGGCCAAAACACATGGCCGCCAGCAGCCATCTTGGATTTTACTCTTTGCATGACTAAATTCTTTGGCATGGGCTACAGGTCGTAACTTTGGTCAGTTCTTCATGAAACTTATGAATGCCGGCTGATGCGGACCCTGGCTCTTACGGACCCTGGCTCATACGGACCCTGGCTCATACGGATCTCCGGCTCATACGGACCCTGGCTTATACGGACCCTCGGCTTATACGGACCCTGACCTCAACTAAAATATACAATTTAATTTTTTATGTTTATTTAAATAAATTAAAATACTGACGACAACATATATACTGAGATAACAAAAATATGATGACAACAAAAATGGAACAACGTTACATCAAACGAACATTATCTAAACTGGGGCGTACAGCTTGGCGGCTTCTTTCAGTAGTTTGCTGGCAGTTATCCTCATCGACGAGTAGTCTATCCACAAGGATATCAACTTTCCGGTCGTCTCACTCGTTTTCCTAACATTTTTTTTATAACTCACCTGTGTCACAAACCCGACTGGATGTGTCAAACGGGAACATTCAGGTTCAATGCAGCCAATAACCCCCGCTGACGAAGCCGAATGGAGCACAGTTAGACATTGTGGAATTATGCCAGTCATCGGAGGGAGTATTTGGGGGGGGGCTAACCCCGGGATGGTCGAAAGGGCCAATAGGCCCTTTCCTTCACCCCTCATATATTAGCTTTTATTATGAAGAAAGCAAAAGAAGAAAAAACACATTTTTGAGATAATTTTCTTGGGTTCTTTATTTCAGTGGTAGTGGGTATCTTGAGTATACAATCTTGCCCTGGTCGTCGGTCCAGGCTTTTCTTGTTGATGGTTCTGCCAGTCAACAATAACACAACTACATGTACATGTATGTCTTGTATCACTAGGTGATTCTGGACAAAAAACACTTTGCAAAAGTATTGTCAATGACGTGTATGTATCAGTGTATCTGTATTTGGGACTGAGCCTGAAAATCAAATTCTATACCCATTTTATCTATCAGATTTGTTGTGTGTTTAGCATTTTTTTTTTTAAATAAAAGAAATGTGCTTTGTTTTCTACCCTCTTACATTCTTTACAAATGCGATCTTTAATGTCTGGTTTTGGTAGTTCTGAACTTCTTGTCTATCTTTCTCAATTGCTAGAGAATGAGCACTTATCCGGAGCGCTGTTAAAAATATCTTCTATTTGATGTTGATATTCCGAAATTTAAGTAATCTTGGCACGTAACTTTGATTTTTAACTTGTCATACAAATGTAATTTGCTATCTGATACTTTCTCAGCTAGATATATATATACGAAATGTTATTCAATTTATTTTTCATAAGAACTTGTGATCAGGTCATCTAAATTGTCTTCCGTTATACAATTCAGTTCAATGTTAAATTTAATCATGGCAGAGTTAATAACCGTCAATACCAGGACGAATATCCCTGATTAGATAATTCTTTATCTAATGTGTATACTTCTTTTAATAAATGGTATGACTCTTCTGGTAGTTTTTCTAATCTTATCATGTACTTCAGGCCAAAAAAATTAAATTAAAAATTAAATTAAAAAACAATTTACATGTATATTTTAATCAGATCAAATGTTATTTTAAATATATAATTTTTTAAACTAACATGGTACATATATTCATTCAGTCACATGCCGGTTCCGACATGGGTTCCAACATGGTCGAGGGGGACACTAATATTTTGACATAAACATGTGTATTAATATAATTACATACCAGTAACTAGCAATGTCTTTCAGTAATACAGAGGCAGTTTATTTGACATAAATTTACATGTGCCTCAATCATGCAGGTATCATTGTTTACATTATTAGCTCAACCTACTTTTTAAGTTTGAGCTATTGCCATGGATTGGCGTCTATCGTCCGTGTGTGAATGTGTCTGTGTGTCCGTAAACAATTTCCTTTGGCTTGGGCTACAGGTCGTACCTTTGGTCTGATCTTTATGAAATTTGTCATGAATGTTGACATTGACATGTAGATGGGAACGAGTCATTTTGGGCTAATTCGGCCAAAAACATGGCCGCTGGCGGCCATCTTGGATTTCAAAATTAAATCCATTGGCGTGGGCTACAGGTTGTACTGTTTGTCTGATCCTCATGAAATTTGTCATGGATGTTAATATTGACATGAAGATGGGAATGAGTCATTTTTGGGTCGTTTCGGCCAAAACACATGGCCGCCAGCAGCCATCTTGGATTTTACTCTTTGCATGACTAAATTCTTTGGCACGGGCTACAGGTCGTAGCTTTGGTCAGATCTTAATGAAACTTGTCATGGCTGTTGGCATTGACATGTAGATGGGAACGAGTCATTTTGGGGTCATTCGGCCAAAATAACATGGCCACCAGTGGCCATCTTGGATTTCACAATTCAATCCATTGGCACGGGCTACAGGTCGTATCTTTTGTTGGATCATCATTAAATTTGTCATGGATGTTAATATTGGCATGTAGATGGGAACGAGTCATCTTGGGGTCGTTCGGCCAAAAAACATTGCCACCAGCAGCCATCTTGGATTTTACTCTTTGCATGACTAAATTCTTTGGCGCGGACAACAGGTCGTAGCTTTGGTCGGATCTTCATGAAATTTGTCATGGATGTTAATATCGACATGTAGATGGGAACAAGTCATTATGGGGTTGTTTGGCCAAAAAACATGGCTACCAGCGGCCATCTTTGGATTTCAAAATTCAATCGATTAGCATGGGTTACAGGTCGTATCTTTTGTCGGATCATCATTAAATTTGTCATGGATGTTAATATTGACATGTAGATGGGAACGAGTAATTTTGGGGTCGTTCAGCCAAAAAACTTCTCCGCCAGCAGCCATCTTGGATTTTACTCTTTGCATGACTAAATCCTTTGGCACGGGCTACAAGTTGTATCGTCGGTCTGATCATCATGAGATTTGTCATGGATGTTAAAAATGACATGTAGATGGGAAACAAGTCATTTTGAGGTCGTTCGGCCAAAAAACATGGCCGCCAGCAGCCATCTTGTATTTTACTCTTTACTTGACTAAATCCTTTGACACAGGCTACAGGTCGTATCTTTTGTCGGATCATCATGAAAATTGTGATGGATGTTAACAATGACGTGTAAATGGGAATGAGTCTTTTTGGGGTCATTCATTTGGCAATAAAACATGGCTGCCAGCGGCCATCTTGGATTTTACTCTTTGCATAACTAGCCCTTTCAACTTTCCACATTCCTAATCACTCCATTGACTGTAACACATGAAATTATTCCCTTTCCAAGTTGAGCTACAGTGTCATTGACACTTTCATATTGATATACATGCAGGCCAGTGCATTTCTATACTTGTTTGTTCTTTCATTGATTTCCATTACAGAAACCATACCCGGGCGGTGCATACCATGTACTAGTATAAAGATAGACAGGAGTTGTCTGCCATGCACCGGCACTATGCCAATGTCACTACATCATGATAAACAGAAAGAAATGAGAAAAAACACTCTGGACAATCTATGAAGTATTACATGTAGGTAATCCATCAAATAAGTTTCACATATATTTGCTAGCAGTGGTACTTTGTCCATTTTCAATACCAAACTGGAAAACTATGTACAAGTAATTTGGCGCCCATGTGCTATATATGTACATGTACGGTATATCACAGCAAACAAAGTCAATGTTGTTTTTAATAGAGTCTGATAAAGTCTTTGTTTTATAATTCTAATTTCCTATATGTTACAGTTACACAAAGATTTATCTGGCATTTTGTAATGTCTGATTAAGGTTGTACATGTACATGTAGTATTTAGGGTCATTGTGTTCAACGCCAAACATGCCTGAAATATTTGGCCACTTCACATATTGAGGGGACTGAGGCCTTTTTCCAGTGATTTTGACAATAACTTTATACCGGTATATGGAACATAATTATACCTGTGTTATATTGGTTCAAGTTTTACCATGTTCATAGTATATGAGATAATTACTTTATTTTCAGGACAGTCAATGCCAGCCCTATATGGATATTGGATTTCAGGATGAATAAATGGCTGAATTATTATGAAGTTTGTCCAACGGTATGTTCATTTTTTAATCGATGCAAATTAAGTTTTAATGAAATGCAGATGCAGTGGTTTTATACCATACACTTTTGTAGCCCCCCTCCCACGGTCCAGTCGGTAGAGCGCTAAATGTATTACGTCGTCAAAGGCTGTCCAAAACAAATTTGTGATCCACTCAGGGATGTGGTGACAGGGGGGGGGTTGATTTGGCAAATTTCATGTTCAGATGATAGTTCAGATCTATAAAAATACCTGAATAATGGGCTGCCCAGTGGATTAGAGAATAGCTTATAAGCTACTTTCCAGGCCTGCGAGGGAAGAGTTAAATTTATAAGCACGAGGGGTATGCAAATGGAATTACGAAAACTTGTGAATTTGTTTTGAATCAGGTGGGGGGGTTGCTGGTTGGTAATTCCAAAGGTGGACCCCCCCCCCAATGGAGAATCTCTAGCCAGCTCCCTGTCAACACTAAGAGCTCGGTTAATCGAGTCGTTTTATCTGGGCAAGTTTGTCAGTTGCTTACTGGGAGGGGGGTTGGTGCATGGTTTCTATATGCAGTGAAGTGATTTCTCAATGAAGTTTACCCTCTGCATGGTCTTTCCTCTATCCGTCAGCCTCGCTACTGAAGCAATGATCAACCCCAACCAACCATACAGATTTGCAAAAAAAATTCAATTTACGCACATTTATCTAAACGCTGCATACCCTCATGCTGCCATCTCTGGTCAATAAAGAATCTTAATTTATTATTTGTCGATAAGTGCGGTTGTATTCACATGGTGCCTGTTGCAGCTCTAATGTGAAAATTCAGCCCTTTGGGTAAGGACATAGATAGCAAATTCATGTATGAATTTCTGTCGAATGTGCGACATGTGTGTAATAGGGTCCAAATGAACTGGAACCTCATTAATGAACAAGACTGATTTCACATTATCGATTAATTTATAACTTTACTTGATACTGACATAAATATTTGTTCTGACCCCCCCCCCCCCCCCCCCCAATGAAATAAATTTTATCCTGGTGACCGAGCACTGAACAACATTAGTGGACATGATCGCTTCGACGGTGAAAATAAATTGGTTGTAACTGACATAAATGTTTGTTCTTACACCCCCCCCCCCTCACATGTGGTGAGAAATAAATACCCCCCATTACAGGTGAGAAATAAATTTTATCCTGATGATCATCGAACAATATTAGTGGGTGTGACCACTTTCATGCCCCCCCCCCCAAATAAATTTTATTCTGACCCCCCCCCCCCCCAATTAATTATTTCTGGTGACCGAACAATCTTAGTGGACATGAGTCACATGACCGCTTTGACGTATCAATAAATTGGTTGATAATGACTTGAATACATGTATATGTTCTGACAACCCCCCACTGTTGTGGTGAGAAGTCAATTTTATCCTCGAGACCGGATTATTTGACGTTATCAATAAATTGGTTGATAATGACATAACTATTTGTTCTGGCAACCCCCCCCCCCCCCAATAAATATTATCCTGGTGGCCAAACAACCTTAGTAGACATGAGTCACATGACCGATTGATGTACCGGTATCAATAAATTTGTTGATAATGACATAAATGTTGTGAGAAGTGAATTTTATCCTGGAGACCGACCCACAATGGACATGGCCAATTAATTGACAGTATCAATAAATTGGTTGATTCTGCCATAAATATTTGTTCTGACTCGACCCCCCCCCCAATAAATTTTATCCTGGTGACCAAACAAACTTAGTTGGAATGCCTGCTTTGACTGTATCAATAAATTGGTTGATACTAACATAAAAATTTGATCTGAACCCACCCCCCCCCCAAATTAATTTTATCCTGGTGACTGAACAACCTTAGTGGACATTAGTCACATGACCGCTTTGATGTATCAATAAATTGGTTGATAGTGACATAAATGTGGTGAGAACTGAGAAATCAATTTTATCCTGGAGACCGAACCACATTAATGGAGTTGGTCAATTATTTGGTGGTCAATAAATTGGTTGATAATGCAGGATAATGACTTAAATATTTGTCCCCCCCCCCCCCCCACCCCAAACTAATTTTATCCTGGTGACCGAGCAACCTTAGTTGACATGACCACTTTGATGGTAACAATAAATTGACTGATACTGACATAAATATTTGTTTTGACATCCCCCCACTGTTATAGGGAGATATAAATTTTATCCTGGTGCCCGAAAGCACATTAATGAACTTGAGCGATTTGACAGTTTCCATAAATTGATTGATACTGACATAGATATTTGTTCTCACTCCTCCCTGTGTCGGTGAGAAATAAATTTTATCCTGGAGACCGAACTACAATTAGGAATATGACTGATTTGACTGTATCAATAATTGGTTATATTTACATAAATATTCTGACCGCTTCCCCTGGTACCACGTTGTGATGATTTGTCTAAAATACCTGGATCTAAGAATAAAATATATTCCGGCTACCTTTTGGCAAGAGCCATCTAGAGCATGATTTTATATTTTACTCGGTAGCCAAAACCCAGCAATTCAGAAAAGTTTAGCAATATTTGTTAAGGCGTGTATGAAGATTCACGAAAAAACAAGAGATGACAAAATAAGATTTGATTAACCATATGTACACATGCTGCCATTACACATGTGTAATGTCAGCTTGTGTCCCTAATCTACAAAATGAGAAAACAAATTACGACGATATTGAAGAGGACGTTATAGACGTCGCCAGGACGATGATCACTAAGATCACAAGATGAAGATGATTAGGTCGACTGCGCTAATGGCGACGATAATGATGATGACTGCATTGTACGATGGAGATGATGATGTTGATAATGACGACGATGATGACGTCGTTTATGACGATGATGACGTCGTTTATGATGATGATTATGATGAAAATGATGACGGTGGTAATGATGAGGATAAAGATGACAGCGAATACAATGATGATGACTGACAACGACGATAACACCAGGCGACGAAGCTGTTGATGGATAATGACGATGACGGACGAAGATGAAAAAGACAAAAATGTTGACATTGGTGACGATACGTATGATGACGATGAAGATGACGAATTAATTGATGATGATGATGAGAATGGTGATGATGACGATGGTGATGAAGACAGTGTGATGGTGTTGATGGTGACGATGATCATGATGATGTTGATTATGATGATGATGAATAATGATGATGATGATGATTATGAAAATGACGATGATGACAATGTCGACGACGATGATGACGTTGTTCATGATGATGATGATGATGATGATGTTGTAAGTGACCCCATTGTATATATATGTACATAGGCCAAAGAAAAAAGATAGTATGTTTCCGATAACGGAGTGAAAAAATTAGGGTAGGTAAATAAGGATTTTTTTTTTTATTTTTTTTGTTGATATTTTTTATCCAGCTGCAGAAATATTGAATTACCTCGACCGAAAATGACATAAAATGCCAACTTGTGTTGTGGGGAAAGTATTACTTGATAAACACAGCACTAGGAAATATACATTAAGATTGATGAAAGATCAAACTTACTTCATGCTTAAGTATGTTATTTATTATTTGGCTATAAACTTGGTATGAGATTGATGTCACTAAGAATTTTACCCATAATACCGCCATTATACCATACTTGTATTGTGACCACTGCATCCCATTGTCTAGAGGTAGCCAGTGCACCCAACCTACCATGCCTGGTTTCTGGAAACAGTAGCTGTACCCCTAACATATGTGGTCATAACCTATATACATGTATATATACAGACACACACACCATGTCTGTTTATAGTGTTCCTACCGGTACTCTCAGGCTCCAAATAAAAGTGCACGCCCAAATAATCGTACACAGGAAAAAATCCATTGAAAGTTAATAACAGTGCAGACCCAAATAATAGCACAGGGGAAACTGTGAGCAAAACATCAACTATAGTTAAAAAATTTATAGTACATGTAGGTCAAGCATAGGAATCAACATAGTATGTGTCATGTATAGTTTTATTCGATATTTAAATGTTCACATGTATGCCATATACTTGAATATGTACATGCCTAAAATTATAAGCTCAACAATTTGGTATCAGAATAATATAGAAATCTCAATTTTCATACCCTCAAAATTAATAAACTTGCAGACTCAAATAAGCACTGTACAGGGGGGGATTTCCCAAGAAAATAATAAATGGCATGCATGTTTATTTGGAACTCATGAATATGTTCCATAAGTCCCAAACAAGGCATACAGGTAAAGCAGGCATGAGATCCACTCTCTTGAAATTAAAATTGCAAGATTCATGCCTATCAATCCACAACCCATCACACACATGTGGCTTTTGAGACAACTGTCACTTCATGTCACTTATCACAGGCTAATGTTAGAAACCATGTGTTTTGCACATTAATTTTTTTTTATTTTTTTTAGAACGTTTTGACTTTTTCTCAAAATATCAATAAAAAAGATTAGGGTCGGCGGGTTATTTTTAGGGTCGGTCGATGTACGGAAACATAGTATCTTTTTTCTTTGGCCTACATATCCATGTTCTGCATTAATTTGCAGCTTTGACAATTAAAGCATAGCAATATATTTAAAGGGTCACCCATGCAGGATCCATGCACAACATCCCTAATTCCATGGTCATATATCATTTTGGGAAAGATCATGTTATTCTTTCTAAAAATTTAAAGTGTGGTGTTCAGCATGGCTCATTTATGAATTTTTGCCCTACCCGGTATGTACACACTACATGTATGTAATAGAGTCCTACATGTAACTGAGCTGGAACACAAAAATCACAAAGCAAACATGTATTACATACAATTGTACATCTGCATAATGCCATCTCAAATTTATTAATGTATTTCTTTCAGATTCAGCATTAAGCGTCACCGGGTATCCACTGTCAAGGTTCAACATACATGTACATTATCTGGAGATGTCATCTGGATCATGTGAACTGGACAACTCAATAACATGACTTCTACTCTAACCAAGTCTTATTATGAATTTTGCCAAAACTCTCTACATGTGATTGTATACCAAACAAGTTTTGTTCAGGACACCTATGTACTACACCGCTTAATTCAATACTTCACAGAAGAATATCAATATTTAATACACCCCTAGCTGAGTGTTAGTCAAGAATAAATTACATGGGGAAGAATAAATCCTGTTTTCCATACAGGTATGAAGTAAATTCCAAGTAATTGAATATTTTGAATAAATATGTATTGTATTTTATAACAAACATGTATAATTATTTAGTTACTTTTAATAAACTACATCTATATGAACTATGCTTTGAATTATCTAGCTGACTTAACCCACACATGCCCATCATGTTACTTTCAGTGTACATGTACCTATTCCAAAAACAGTCTTATTATTTGAGATTTGGCGGCAAAGTGATCGGGTTGTGATGCCCATGTCACAGGTCTGACCCTCCTTGAAAGTGTGTCAGTTTGATTCAGGGCTTGGACCATATGGACTTGTATCAATTTTCCCAAAACCAGAACAAGTGAAAGAATTTCTTTAAAAAGATTACTATCCCGGTATCAGATATCCTAAACTTCTCAAGTTTAATATACTAGTAAATGTATTTGATACTCAATTTTTTTTCCAATTAATTATTTTCAGCATTTTTGGATTTTGGACAATTGATACAAGTGCATGTTGTCAAATCCCTGAACCAAACCGACACATTTGCAACCAAGCCGGGTCATATGACACACCAAATGTGTTATCTGGCACATGCGACACACATTATGAGGACAAATTGGCCGACACATTTGGATAATTTTTTGTCATAATTATATGTGTCAGATGACCTATTTGAGCGACACAGGCTTTTTAGCAGGTGTGTCATTTGACCTGTTTGTATGACCATAGATGTGTCAGATGACCTAGATTCTGAGGACAAATTAGTGTGTCAGATGACACAGATTTTTTCCCTCCTAGTGTATACGTATATAGTGTGCCATTGACGAATACATAAGATACCTCACAATACAATTACCACCAACCCACAGGGTTTCCTTCAAAACCCTGCGACCCAAAATGGAATAAAAGGTCAGAAGACCACAATGTCCCCCAAAAACGTGGCAAGTCGATGCCGCTTTGTTAAAGAAATTAAAAGAAATGTTGAAATTTTCTAAGTCGAAACTCCGTAAAAATAAAAAAAATTCCGTCATCTATATACATGTTGCATATGTCCAATATGTGGGTAACAATATTCTGAAGATTCAAACATCTATTATCAAAACTGTAAGAGGAGTTGATTACACCATGAAGGTACCCTCATACAGAAAATTATAAAAATGTTGAAAAAGTTTTATAATTCCGTAAAAAATAATTTTTCCTCCATTTATATACATCTCCAATATGTGGGTAACAATACTTCGAAGTTTCAAATATCTACGATAAAAAATGTAGGAGGAGTTGATTACACCACGAAGGTACCTCATACAGAAAATTATAATGGGTTAATAACTCCGTCAAATTTTATTTTTTTTTCCGTCATCTATATATGTTGCACATCTTCAATAGACGGGCAACAATATTCTGAAGTTACAAATCTCTAGGATGAAAACTGTAGGAGGAGTTGATTACACCATGAAGGTACCCTCATACAGAACATTTTTAAAAATGTTGAAATTTTCAAGTCGAAAAGAGTTTAAAGACATATTATGTACTTGTTCGGGTGCGTGAAACTGATAAGTTAGTGTTCAGGCGCTATGCCAGCTGGAGGAATCTAGCATTCTACCAACGTCGCCAAAAATCTCAAGCTATTCGACCACACCACTCCGCAGAAAACATCGTCTGAAATACGCTGAATTGTAAATATTTACTACTTGAATCGGGACGCATCTATCGGCGATAAACTAACGAAACACATTTTGCCATCGACAGTCGCTGCATTTAATTAATATATAAGAATGACGGTGTGTGTTGTCAATTTGTATATAAAATTTGTAAAAATAACTACTTTGAACAAGAATATTCTACATTCCTATTTGATCACCCACCCTACCGGAGTGTTTCACATCACTTTAATAACTTTGTCAAAAAATAATTTGTCCGTCATCTATATACATGTTGTATATCTTCAATATATGGGCAACAACGTTCTGAAGTTTCAAATCTCTAGGATGAAAACTGTAGGAGTTGATTACACCATGAAGGTACCCAAAAGTGTGACGGACGGACCGACGGATAGAGCCCGCAATCATCTTTATGTCCGATTTTCACGACATTGTAGGGTGGCTGTTGACGATTTGTTAAGATTGTAAGAACTTTTGTGAATTCCGATTATTTTGCCTGTTTCAGTTGGCTAACACAATAACAGTGAATGACTAGCAATATTAATGTAAAGTAAATTAAACTTATTGAGGAGGAAAAAATATATTTCTGGAATACAGTCTGGTTAACAGGGCTTGAACCCCCAAATTGAAGTTCAAGCTGCTAAACCCTAGTTTGGTTCTTTTTACAAAAACAAAATCGCTGAAAAATGGTGAGCTTACTACATTGATGTGAATTGAACTAAAACTATTATTGATTGCGGTGATTTCTGGGGGAAACCCGAAATTGGGGGTTATGCCCCTAAAACCCTAACTTAGGTGCTTTTTTTTTTTAAATCAGCCTGCACCATGAAATTCCTCATCGAAAATTACCTTAGAAACCATTCTCAATATAAAGTTAACACAATTTCCCTAAAGAGCGCGTTTCTGAGACTAACAAAATAAAATGCAACGGACAACGCAAAGCCAGAAAAGCCCGTAACGTCAAATCCCAAAAAAAAATGAAAAATAGATTTCTCAATTTTCCCACCAAAGAAGATTCTGTAACGTTAGTTATTTATGGCGTCGTGTTCTAGATCTCGGACACAGTGAGGTGAAGTGACGTCATCTGGCATTGAGCGTCATGAGACAAAGTGCATTTGAACTGGCTGCAATATAGAATTGTATGTGACGTTCCAATGTTGATTGCGCTGTAACAGGGATGTTTACGTTCCCTGGCTGTAACCTACCAAGCCGATCATCGGCTAGTACGTTTTTGATGTTTTATAATAAATTGCTGTGGGCCTATATTATGTATTTTATCGCTTCGTATCTAGGCGATATGCTACTATACCGATAGGCCTACTGTGTAATGATATGGAGGGAAATACATATGAAAGTATGTTGGTTCAACTTATGGATTTTATGAATATGGTGGACAGTCTCTCCCACGAATCTGTTAATTGTCCCCCGAATGGACTATTAAAATAGCCGGTGTCCGTCCGTCCGTCGAGTCGTGCTTCGGAAATGGTTTCTTGATGATAACTTTAGTTTCGGTTATTTAGATCAAAAGCAAATTTCATAAGTGAGTTTATCAGTTTAATATACAGGCTAAGTTCGAATATGTGTTTGCTCCGCCCATTTTTGCGAGAGTTATGGCCCTTTTTCGACTTAGAATCCTGTCAATTTCTGGTTTCGGGATGATAACTTTAGTGTGTGTGATCATATCTGAATAAAATTTAGTATGATAGTTTATCCACCATTTCATGGGACACTGGTTGGATTGTTCTGAAATTTAGTATCGGATTTAGGGTCCTTAATTGTTATTTTTTTCTTCAGAAAAGCTGATGCCCCCAATGAAGCCACTTTTTCGGGGGACACTGTGGCCAGACGGCCTTTTATTTCTATATATAAATGTCTACAAAACAAACGCAGAATTAGCGCAGCGGTCAAACGCCAATAGTGGTCGGGTACCCATACCCATGGTAGAACAAGTTGAAACAAAAAATATTGAAGGATAAATATATAAGGGAAACTGGGGTGGAGTGGGACATATTAGATACTATGGACAGTGGAGATAACTCCATGATGATAGGCCTACCATCGGTGGATGAGTTGCCTCGTCGGTTACGTAGCGATTCTCCGAAGACCCATAACTCCGAAGGTCCGATTCTCCGAAAGCCCATAACTCCGAAGTCCAGATTCTCCGAAATCCCATAACTCCGAAGACCCATAACTCCGAAAGCCCATAACTCCGAAGGTCTATAACTCCGAACGCCCATAACTCCGAAGACCTATAACTCCGAAGGGCCGATTCTCCGAAGATCATGTCTTATCGCTTATTAAATAGTGTATAGTCCAGTGGCGGAGTCAATGGGGCCCTATGGAAGACCGCCGCCCCCCCCCCCAAACGTCAAATATCATGTAAACGTCCGGAAATCCCTCCTAGGCATTCAAATGTTCACAGTGTTCCTGCCCAGGGGTGCCCCCGGACCAACGATTGGGGGCGACCCCTCCCATACATGCGCTCCCCAAATCAGGCCTTCGTGATATGCTTTCGGCATATCATATGCATGATATATCCCCCGGCCACATATCCCCCACATATGCTAATTAATGTGTGTGACGGTGTAATTTAGCCCTAGTTTATATACAACTAATACAAGTTAATACTGACAACTAGCAGCTAACATATGCATCCATATCACCGGTATTTACGACATCCCGTTTACCCTCTCAACTTTGCTGTATTCGATCCGTCCCTGTCTTATCACTGTCACTTCAGCCCAATGCTAAACGCTCTAGTACTGCTACGTCAATTAGTACAGGTAAGCGCGCAGCTGATTGGATGACACATGGTCGCGCGTAAATTGTCAAAGGTTAAACAGTTTCGCGGGGTTTTAGATTAGTTGGTCAGAAAGTTATTGTCTTCAAGTTTGAGTTTATTTTGTCGTAAAGATGTCGCCAAGATTTGATTATGGTTGAACGCAGATTATGCTGACATAGTGGCCTATGTCTCATTGAACTGGTATGTTCACAGTTTCTATATTTTATCGTTATAATCATGTTTTTATAAATA
This sequence comes from Siphonodentalium dalli, assembly GCA_032622095.1. NCBI lineage: Eukaryota > Metazoa > Mollusca > Scaphopoda > Gadilida > Siphonodentaliidae > Siphonodentalium > Siphonodentalium dalli. The sequence goes on along the minus strand of CP136064.1, from coordinate 136,753,841 downwards.
CTTATGTCTTCAAGTAGTTCAGCATAGAGTTTGTCCATTTTGACATAAAGTATATTTCCTATTTTAATTATATTTTAATGTGATTACTTTTGTGAGGTTATCTCCCGATAACCTGAGATGCCAGTTTGTAGATATCTCAATTAAATAGATATAGATTGGATATCTGGCATATCTTGTATTTTCAGGAACTCCTCAAGTTCCTTTAACATATATTTGTGTATGCACATATGCGTGCTTATCATGCAAATGGTAATATCTTTGCATTTGGTTGCAGGGCCTATGATATAATATTCTATATCTACGTTGATGTATTATCAGACTATGCCAGTCTGGATGATGTTCGATTGTACGTGTTGATGGAGATGATGATAATATTCTTGTGAAAGATAAATGAATAAATGATATATGAAGACATACAAAGGTAATATGAACTTTCTATAGACCCTGTCCACCAGATTGAGAATTCTTGAGAACAGAGCCCATACTGCCAAAGCTAACTTTATAAATGTAATGTCAAAGGCTCGAGGACATTAATACTTAAATGGACCCATAGTAACCCTATGACATTTGGCGCTCACCGTGGTAATGGCAGTGGCTTCCAGAACTCTTGGAAATTCGAAGAAGTTGTGTTTCTTTAAGTGAAACTGGTAAACCAGCCCAAAGATAACTGTTGCTGGAAACTGGGAAATCTCAACCTGTCAACTGAGGACGCGCACGCAGTAACAACAATGTTTCGCCCGTGTGATCTATTCGTTCAGTGATTGTTTGATCCAGTGCAGTGTGTAGGCAAACTATTGTGCTATTCAATTATCGCTTGACCAAGTCGCGCATCGATGGAGTGATGACATAGATTCGTAGACAAATACTACAGTGTGTAGAATCACAAACTGTGACGTGCTAAATTGTAAACAATTCACATTCAATTGGGATCTGATGTCAATTATTCTCAAAATGCCCATTGTTTATTTATATGCACACTTGTTTTGTTTATATGCACTTCTGTTCATTCTGATTTGAGCCATGCATCATCAATAGCTTAATTAGTTTATTTAGGGTTGTGAGCTTGTGTATGCAACTTTGGTGACGTGACCCCGGTCATGCTGTCAAATGTGCCTGTATAATCTTATAACTAACGTGTGTCGTGTATAAAGAGCGTTCTATTTCTTATTCAAAGCAGTGTCTGTTTTCTTCAACGCTCAATAAAGTGCTCTGTTTGGTAAACCCGACACATAAATAGAACTTCCGGTTTTGCGTTGTAAACATTGACACATGGCTTTTTGTTGACATCTCAACGTGAGCAAATCCGGACGATTTTGTCATTGTTTTTTCATCAGTGCCAGTAATTTTTGTAAGTGTAAGTTGTTTTCATGCAAACTATAGACTAGCTAAGATACTGGTAATTTATTTTGAGGCTCATAGCATGTGAAAAATGTTGTATTTGATTGAGTAGCCAAAATTGACAATAAAAAGTGTCGGGCCACTTTGTCAAATTTCTCATGTGCCAGAATCACACTGCTGATTAAGTGATATTTTTCCAAAGCCGGACTTGTTGGAAAATATTTGAAATTTTCCAAACATTCCGTGTTTTCTTGTTGTGTAAATTTAATCGCTTTCTGCGGATGCATACTTAACTTAGTGAATCATTTGTGTTGGCATTTTGGATGCAAATAATTTTTGCATCATCACGGTAGTGTTTAAGCTGGCATTTGTGAAAATGGTAGTTTCAGCTTGTTTTCCATCAGCGTTGTTGTTCGACATTCTTCATTCTGCTTCGGTGTTTTTGTGTTGTGTTCAGTAGTCGCAGATAACACAAGACGGTAAGTTTAGTGTCGTCCAGTCAGTTGGCCAATAATATTGGTCACGGTATCTTGCCCATACCGACTTTCCCCGACCTACATTCTGACTTGCCCACTTGTCGCTTGACATTTCAATCTTTTTGTCGTACAATACCGTGCGCTCGCATCATTTCATATCATTTCATTCTGACGTCTACGTCAGATTAGTGAAATTAGGTAACTTCGCTCGTCTTGTAAATTTTTTTCAGATTTTCCGAAGACGGTGGCCGCAGTACATTGAAAATAGGATACTTAGAATTTTTTTCAGTTCGTTCGCATTTTAGTTCGGAAAAAGGTGATTAGTTTCGACTTTGAATTTTTTCAGCTCGTCGTCAGACATTATTGAAATTAGGTGACTTGTCCCGACTTAGATTTTTTTTCAGCTGTTTTTGCATTGAAATTAGGTGACATGGTTGTACTTTGAAATTTATTTTTGTAGACGGTAGCCGATTTACATCGACATTAGGTGACTTCATCGGACTTAGAAATTTTTTCCAGATATTTCTGCGTTATCATACATAGAGATTTATTTCTTCTTTTTATGCTAAAGCCGTAATTTATTTACAGTGAACTTAGGACTTGAATAATTTTTTTTTCAGATTTCATTTAGCAATTGGACTTGAATATTTTTTTCACAGGTTACGATAGTCAATAGTTATTAGATAGCTGATCTTGAAATATTTTTGAATAAATTATTGGTTAGTACATTACTTTAACCACAACTTGCTGATTCATTTGAATAATTGTGTTTATTTGTATTATTATTTCCATATTGTTCATTAAATTGAATCATGATGGCCGGTGTTGATGACTTACAGTCAATGGAGCGGAACGATGAGTTATTAGATAAGATTACAGCTCAGATTGGTAAATTAAGGGAACAGATTGAAAGACTCAAGGAGGAGCAGGAGATGGAAATGCAGAATGAGAATGCCTATTACACCAATTATAATAATAATGGTTATGATTATAATAACACTTATTCTAGGCGTAGACGGTATAAGCAGAAGAGGTCACAGAACTATAAAGGTTCTCAGAGAGATGCTCATGAAGTGAATGATTTTAATCATCCTTCTAATGACAGGTTGCAAGATGATATAAATTGTTCCAGACAATTTGTAGGTTGTTATAAATGTGGAGAGGACTCACATTTTGCTAGAGGTTGTAGGAATTTCAGGTACTGGAATAGGGGCAGAGCCAAACAGACTTATAATAGTCATTCTTCCAGACCTCAGCAGCAGTCCATGAATCTTAATTTACAGGATCCTTCTGGTTTAAGTGGAAGTCCCGCAGAGACTGAAGTTCAAGTTGCTGGCTTTAATACAAAAGCACTTCTTGATACAGGGAGCACAGTCAGTACTATTTCAGAGCGGTTTTATACTTCATTTTTGTCAAAGTCCCCAATTCAGCCTCTAAACCAGATCCTGAACATTGAGTGTGGAGATGGTAAAAGTCTTCCGTACCTAGGGTACATAGACTGTCCAGTGACAGTTTCTGAGTTTACTCGGAATGTGACAAGAGATTGTATTTTTCTTGTAGTGCCAAATAGCAACTATAACTTTTCAGTTCCAGTGTTGTTAGGTACAAATGTGTTAGCTGATTTCATGGAGATTTGTAAGCAGCAGCATGGTTCCAAGTTTTTGCAGGTATCTAATCTGTCTTCTCCATGGTATATGTCATTCCGCTGTATGACATTCAGAGAAAGGAACCTTGCAAAGAATAATTTTGTTTTAGGGCAGGTTAAATCTGCAGAGAATCAGCATGTGATCCTTCATCCAAACACAAAGAAAGTTCTTTCAGGTTTTATTGATCACAAGATACCATATCAGCCTACATGTGCAATTTTGCAACCACTTCCAGATGATAGTCGATTTGATTTTTTAGAAATATGTCCGTACGTTGTTAAATATGATTGCAAGAGTAATGATTCGATTGATGTTCATCTGTCCAACATTTCTTCCAGAACCATTAGCATTGCTCCTAACTCTGTAATATGCCAGATTCAACCTGTTTCAGTAGAGGATACCGAGGAGTCTAAGTCTGGTGAAACAAGTTCATTTACAGTTCATTTACAGATCAACTTCAGTTTGACTTATCTTCTTTGACAGCTGATGAATTTAAAGCTGGGATGAAACTTATTAAAAGTTTTTCAGATGTTTTCTCTCAGAGTGACTTGGACTTAGGTTTTTATAACAGGATTAAACATCGGATTGATATGTATGACAGTACACCTTTTAAGCAGCGTGCAAGACACATTCCACCTAGTATGATTGAAGAGGTCAGAAATCATCTTCATCAGTTACTTTCAGCTGGAGTTATTAGAAGATCCAGGAGTCCATTCTCTTCTAATGTTGTGCTTGTTAGGAAGCGCGGTTCTAATGCTCTTAGACTCTGTGTTGATTACAGGCAACTCAATAAACAGACTATACCTGATAATTATGCTTTGCCTAGGCCAGAAATGTTGTTTGATTCTCTCAAAGGTGCCAAGTACTTCTCTGTGCTTGATTTGAAAATGGGTTTTCATCAATTAGAGATCTCCGAGGAACACAAAGAGAGAACTGCTTTTTCTGTTTCAGGATTAGGATTTTACGAGTACAATCGTTTAGCTTTTGGACTTAACAATAGTCCAAGTTCATTTCAGAGAATGATGGAGGATTGTCTCGAAGGTTTAAACCATAATATCTGCAATATTTATATTGATGACATCATTATTTGGTCGCAGACGGTTCCAGAGATGATAGAGCGACTTGAAGCTGTTTTTGACAGATTGAGGCAGTGTAATTTGAAGCTCGCACCTTCAAAATGCAAATTCTTTCAACGTAAATGTACTTATGTTGGTTTTATAGTTTCAGAGCATGGAATTGAAACTGATCCTGAGAAAGTTGACAAAATTGTCAATTGGCCAGCTCCGGAGAATCCAGATCAGTTGAGGAAATTTTTAGGTTTCTGTGGTTTTTATAGGAAATTTGTCAAGAATTTTTCTGCAATTTCTAAACCTCTTACAGATTTACTCCCACCCACTAATGTTAAGAAGTCAAAGAATAAGCTTAAATCATCTTTTACAGGTAAATGGAAATGGGAAAGTGAGCAGCAGTCTGCATTTGATTATTTGAAAGATCGTCTTTCAAATCCCCCCATTTTAGGCTACCCCGACTATAGCAGACCATTTGAAATCCATATTGATGCGTCCCGACATGGTTTAGGTTGTGTCCTTCTCCAGGAAGACGATGGCGTGATGCGGGTGATAGCATATGGCAGCCGAGGTACTACTGCCGCAGAGAAGAATTATCCCGCCCACAAATTAGAATTTTTAGCTTTGAAATGGACAGTGACTGAGAAGTTTTATGATTACTTATATGGAAATTATTTTGTTGTATATACAGATAATAATCCTTTAACTTATGTACTTACTTCAGCTAAATTAGATGCTACAGGTCAAAGATGGTTGTCAGCCCTTGGTGCTTTTAAATTTGATATTCTCTATAAGCCTGGTAAGACCAATACAGATGCAGATGTTTTATCTAGGTTGGATGAGCCTTCTTCAGCTTTTAATCATGAATTCATTCCAGTTGAATCCGTAAAGACTATATGTAACTCTTTACAGGTTCAGCAGCCTTTTGTTGAGAGTTTATGTGTAGACTCTGACGTATTAAAACCAGTTGATGAATTAGGTTATGATCTTGATGAGATGAATTACAAGGATTGGAGGAGAGCACAGGAGCGAGATAATGTTTTATCATTTTGGATGACAGCAGTTAGGCAGAAGAAATGTCCGAATAGAAGGTCTTTGCCTCCTTCAAAGGATCATTCTCCTTTTTTTAGGCATTTTTCGAAGTTGAAGTTGCAGAGAGGTGTTTTATATAGAGAGTCAACTTTTAATGGTAGTTCAACGTCTCAACTTGTATTACCTTCTTCTTATGTTAGACTTGTATTGAAGTCATTGCATAATGACATTGGACATCCCGGACGGGATAGGACTATTTCTCTGGTGAAAGAAAGATTTTATTTCCCCAGCATTGACAGTATAGTAGATAACTGGATCAAGAATTGCCATAGATGTATAAGGAGAAAGACTTCTACAAATTTTAGAGCTCCTTTAGTTTCAGTTTCTACTTCACAGCCACTTGAGTTAGTTTGTATTGATTTTTTGTGTTTAGAATCTTGTAAAGGTGGTTATGAAAATGTTCTTGTTATTACAGATCACTTTACTAAGTATGCTCAAGCTTTTGCTACCAAGAATCAGACAGCCAAGACTACAGCCGATATCTTATTCAATAATTTCTTTATTCATTATGGCTACCCACAGCGTATACATAGTGATCAAGGTGCAAATTTTGAGTCACAAGTCATTTCAGAACTCTGTCAGCTGTGTGGTATACAGAAGTCTAGGACTACGCCTTACCACCCCATGGGTAATGGCATTACAGAACGATTTAATCGTACACTCATAGGAATGTTAGGTACTCTTCATCCTGACCAAAAGAAAGATTGGAAATCCTTTATTGGTCCACTTGTTCATGCATATAATTGCACACGTCACGAAACTACAGGTTATGCACCATATTTGTTAATGTTTGGCAGAGAACCAAGGTTACCAATTGATGTCATGTTTGTTTTGCATAAATCTGATTCTGATGATGATCGTTCATATTGTGATTATGTTACTGACCTTAAGCACAGACTTAGAGAATCTTACAGGTTAGCTTCCAGTGGTATGTCTAAGTCTCAAGAAGGTCATAGGAGGAATTATGACAAGAAAGTGAGAGGCGCTACTATACATGTAGGCGACCGTGTACTTGTCAAAACTTTAGCATTTGATGGCAGGCATAAATTGGCGGATAAATTTGATCCGGAGGTATATGTTGTGAAAGAGCAACCGAATAGTGATATTCCAGTTTTTGTGTTACAGGATGACTCATGTAGAACCAGAACTTTACATAGGAATCACTTATTACCTATTGGTTCAATTCCTTTTGATCTTCCAGTTGATGATCCAACAGTTAAACCCGATTCTTCTAAAGGTGTTGATGTTCCAGCTGGACAAGATCCTGTCAGACCTGTCCCTAAACCAAGAACTGTGAGGAAAGATTATATTCCAGGCACTGTTGACAAATCTCATAAAGAGAACAGACTTAATGGTCGTGTTAGTGATAGTGATGAGGAGTCAGTGGTTATGTTTATACCGCATATTGTTCCAAGTGTTTCATTTGTTTCAGGTGATGCGGATAATGGAGGTCCACCTCGTCCTGATGACGATCGGCGTTCGAGGATGGATCCTGGTATTTCTTCCAGTGGTGACGACCGCACTCCAAATAGGGAGCATAGTGAAGATAATGTGATAGAATTTATTTCAGATACACATGAGCCGTTCGTTCAGACAGAACTTAGGTCCACAGGTGTACGTATAGAGGCTGAGAATAGTGAGGAGATTAATGATATTGTTCCTTCTGCAGCTGTTGCAGATGATGGAGAACGAGTTAGCGGAGATGGTGATAGAACTGTAGCTTTTGTTTCAGATGATGTAGCCTCAGGTGTTCGTTCAGATGTAGTGATTAGTAGATCTGGTAATGAGGAAATTTCTTCCCATATAGATACCAGTGTGCCAAGTCCAGTGCCTAGGAGATCGACAACAGAAAGGAGTAAGCCATCGTGGATGCAGAAAGGAGACTTTGTTGTCAATAAATTGCAACCTATTTCAGGTAGCATGATAGACAAAAATGAGTTAATTAAGAATCTTACGGAAAATCAGTTATTTTCCAAAGTTTCACCTGAAGCATTACAGTCAATATTTGAGTCAATACTTAAGTGAACTCTTGTTTTCAGGTGATATCAGTTCATCTGTGCAAGATGTATCCATATTCAGTCTACTCATGTGTTTATTTCAGTCAATTTTCAGAACATTAATATTTCCGGTTAGTTACAGTTGTGTCTGTGACTATCTATCTTTACAGTGCTTTTATCTGTAACATGGCATCCACTGCCTTGTTAGGATATATCTCACATGCAATGTGAGCATTCAATCTGTGATGTACCTTGAACATATGTTGTGTCATATGTCAGATATTGTTGTGTCCATTGATTATCTTTTAATATGTATTGTGTACTGTTAGGTATCATGTGTCATCTTCGTACGATCAGAGGTATAACTAGTTTTCCAGCTGACGATCCAGTGTAGAGCTACGACTCATTTGAGGTACCAGTTTTCAAGGAATTCTTTCTTCTTTTTTTTCTTATATGCTCTGTGAGGTGATATTATGTTCCTTTCAACTTATGATTATGTTTTTAACATTTGTGTTTTTGTTTACTCATTGAAATTTCAGATGGACCAGTGTGAATGTTGTCTACTTCAAATAGTGAAGCAGATCATGACTTTTCAGCTGATTATTTACCAGCTGTCTTGAATTATTCATGGCATAGTTTCAGTTATTAGCAGGGATCGATAGTGGTGACTTTAAGTTTGATTTGACTAGTTCATGGATTACTTACAGCATTCTATGTTCAGTTTATTTCGGTTATGATAGTGTTACATATAATCTCATTATTGCAGAGATACACGACAAATTTTCGACTGACGATCCAGTGGTTTAACTATTTGAGGTTCCAGTTCTCCAAGAAAATTTTGTTCTAGTTATATACTCTGGTAATATATAGTGTTCATTTCATTTCTCTTTCAGCTAATGTTTCGAGATTAGTTCTGAATTCAGTTTTTGAACTCTGAATTTATTACATCGTGGTTTAGATGGTGCTCTACTATTATTATTCAGAGTGTGAGAGTTTATTGATATTTTGTAGCTTCGAGTTGAATGATACGGAGATCATTCGCCAACAGGAGGGAGAGTGTGACGGTGTAATTTAGCCCTAGTTTATATACAACTAATACAGGTTAATACTGACAACTAGCAGCTAACATATTCATCCATATCACCGGTATTTACGACATCCCGTTTACCCTCTCAACTTTGCTGTATTCGATCCGTCCCTGTCTTATCACTGTCACTTCAGCCCAATGCTAAACGCTCTAGTACTGCTACGTCAATTAGTACAGGTAAGCGCGCAGCTGATTGGATGACACATGGTCGCGCGTAAATTGTCAAAGGTTAAACAGTTTCGCGGGGTTTTAGATTAGTTGGTCAGAAAGTTATTGTCTTCAAGTTTGAGTTTATTTTGTCGTAAAGATGTCGCCAAGATTTGATTATGGTTGAACGCAGATTATGCTGACATAGTGGCCTATGTCTCATTGAACTGGTATGTTCACAGTTTCTATATTTTATCGTTATAATCATGTTTTTATAAATACTTTTGTCTTCAAGTAGTTCAGCATAGAGTTTGTCCATTTTGACATAAAGTATATTTCCTATTTTAATTATATTTTAATGTGATTACTTTTGTGAGGTTATCTCCCGATAACCTGAGATGCCAGTTTGTAGATATCTCAATTAAATAGATATAGATTGGATATCTGGCATATCTTGTATTTTCAGGAACTCCTCAAGTTCCTTTAACATATATTTGTGTATGCACATATGCGTGCTTATCATGCAAATGGTAATATCTTTGCATTTGGTTGCAGGTCCTATGATATAATATTCTATATCTACGTTGATGTATTATCAGACTATGCCAGTCTGGATGATGTTCGATTGTACGTGTTGATGGAGATGATGATAATATTTTTGTTAAAGATAAATGAATAAATGATATATGAAGACATACAAAGGTAATATGAACTTTCTATAGACCCTGTCCACCAGATTGAGAATTCTTGAGAACAGAGCCCATACTGCCAAAGCTAACTTTATAAATGTAATGTCAAAGGCTCGAGGACATTAATACTTAAATGGACCCATAGTAACCTTATGACATGTGCACCCCTAAATGGGAACCCTGGCTCCGCCACTGGTGTGCACCGGGTATATTATAACGAAACGCTGCACGAATGTCAGAGTAGCCTAACATGCACAGGGGCGAACGGGGGCCAAAGGGCCAGAACTCGCCCTTTTTTCTGGCGACTGAAAATACTTCAAAGAAATGCGTTCTGTTTGATCTCGGGATGCTGACGTCACACTCTCATTTCCTGCCACAATGTCTCTGCAAACTGTGGCACCAAGATCGTTTAATGTTGTCGCAAATACTGCACGCACTCTTAGAACAAATGTGTATAAATACTACACAAAATGTGTTACATTTGATCTTAAACAAAATTGTGTAGAAATGACACATGACATATAATTATTAAATGTGTCGGTGGAATATCATCAACGTTGAATATGATTGAATATGTGAGTGTATCATAGTTATTAGATGAAATGTGTTCTATTGGAGACACAAAACTCGTAAACGCTACAACAGAACAAAAAATTGACAGCAGCTTTAAACTTTGTTATAATTGTGTAGCACCCAGTTTTAAAGCAGCTGCCAATTTTTTATTATGGCAGCTTTTACGAGGTTTATGTCTCAAATAGAACATATATCTCATCTATTAACTATAATATACTCACATATTCACTCATATTCAATGTTGAGAAAATTTCACCGACACATTTATGTCATGTTGCATTTCTACACAATTTTGTTTAAGATCAAATGTAACACATATTGTGTAGTATTTATACACATTTGTTCTAAGAGTGCGTGCATGCACCGCCAAAGATGGCGGCAAGATCAGAGAGAATAGATAGTTTGATGCTACTGACCAATTGAAGACGATGTTGCATTTCAAAATAATGACGTCAACAAAATGCTGATCTCAATTTCAGTCTGAATTTCATTTCATTTTCACTTCGGATCGCGATGGTACGGTGGCTGGTTTAGGACATGGGATTTTTTTTTTCTTCGTAGCCACGAAATAGCTAATTCGTGGCCACGAAATAACTAATTCGTGGCCACGAAATAACTAATTCGTTATAATAACGAATTAGTATTTCGTGGCCACGAAATAACTGATTGACCTTTGCATATATCCAGATACCTTTACGGCGACTGGTTACACTTGCACCAGGTGCAATGCGTACGATCACAGAGAAGCTACTATAAACCCCTTTGGTGTGGGACCCGGGCTCTGTGGGGATATGAACGTCCGATATAAACTAGCCCAGAGAGACGTGGAACACGGGTTAGGTCTCCCCAAGAGTGAACCAAGACAAACTGAATATTCATTAGTTTTTACCACAAGGGGTCGAATGGGAATGACATTTCTCTCGGCCTATTGACCGATTTAAGTCAACTAAGGGGTTGTAGGGTGGCCCCAAAACAAACTTATAAATATTCACCCCTTTCGACCATACCCGATCCAAAATGGTCGCCGCTCAGAAGGGGTCAAATAGGGTAACCATTAATTCTCGGCCTCTGACCGATATAGATCAAATAAAGGGTGGTGTATACGGTGGCTCGCAAAGTAAGCTAAATTTTCACACCTTCAGCCCACCTCGAGCGAAAATGATAACTGATCAGAGGGGTCCATATATGGTACCCATGCAACCCCCCCCCCCCCACATTTTAGGTCGAATAAAGTGTGTTGTAGGGTGACCCCTGAGACAAACTAAATATGCACTCGCTTTCACCCTCCGCGATCCAAAATGGCCGCACCAGATGGGTTCAATTATGGCACATGCTGAGACGATATGATCTCAATATTAACAGAGGGTGTGACCAAAGATTAGTTTTTATCAGGATATACATATGTGTTGGCTCCCGATCGCCTGAACCGTGTTGCACTCCACAATAGAGACTGGCACATGTTCACTGTACCCCTACCCTATTTGAAGTCTTGTCCACACCATGCACTGAAGGGATTATGCTCACAACATCAACATTGTTGTGGCCGAATGGCTATTATATCCGACACTATATGATATTTGTTAGGCTGTGTTGGTGTCCGAGAGCCTGTGACACTTTACAAAGAGCGACTGGCAAATAAAAAAAATGCAATTTTAACTGTTTTTGTGACCATATACGCAATTTTAAGTCATGAAAACACCACGAGCTGAATTTAACTGAGGCTGTGGACATATAGTAGTTCTATCAGGAGGTAAACAATTTTATATGTGAGTGAGAGAATGTATGGGAAAAGTGAGGATGTAATCCAGTTTGGAGCTGATTGTGATTGGATACAACATAATTTCGCTGGGGCTGATCTAATATATATTTTGGGACTTCTGTCTGTGTGTTAGCTATGGCCGGGAAAACTGCCAGACGGATTTTGACGAAATTTGATAGATAGTTGTAATTTTGTCCAGGGAGTGTTTTGGACGGGTCAAATTGGGACCCCGACCTGACCTTCAAAAAGGTAATTTCAAGGTCAAAACGGGACGGATTTAGAGGTACTTTTGTCCGGGGAGTGTTTTGGACGGGTCAAATCGTGACCCCGACATGATATTGACCTTCAAAATGGTCAATTCATGATCAAATCGCGAATTTTGACGGGATTTCGACGAAATTTGATAACTAGGGTTACTTTTGTCCGAAGAGTGTTTTTGACGGGTCGAATCGTGACCCCGACCTGACCTTGACCTTCAAAATGGTCAATTCAAGGTCAAGTCGCGCATTTCGCCGGAAAGCAGAGGGGAAACAGCCCGGGTCCACCAGCTAGTTGGATATAAAGATATACAGATACTATTGTTTACGTCATTGATGCGCCCGTCGCCATATAAGATTTCAGACCATCTGATGTGGGTCATTTTCGCGCTCAGGGTTTCAATGCTTTTCACAAACTTTGCACAAATGGCAGCGTCATGAAAATCTCTTTGTTTTCGAGAAATGTTTGAACCGCGTGAAATATTTTAATATTTTCACGATGACGGAATTGCTGTGATCCGCACTGCACCAAAGAGTATTTTCTCATCAAATAACATTGGGTATGTCGCATAGAAATTCCATCCCATATAGAACCATTGCATTCAGGACATTCAAATAAGTAACGATGTGATGTTTCTATTTTGCCAAAATGACGGGGAGAGTGGGCGTTTTAATGATATTACTCAATAGGTCATAATTCAAACTATACTGCATTTCAATCTTAAGCGAGTATACTTGTGATATGCGACACTTACTGTGGTACAATGGTAAGTAAAATGTGTTGTTGATGTAGTTGTTGTTGTTGTAACTTGGGGGTTTGGAAGCCCGAACACGTCTTTTATCACTTAAGCAGTGTCCCCGTGCCAAATTTGGGTGGGTATCGTTCATCATCGATTTGACAATAACCACCACATCATTTTCGTGAACAATATATATTTCTTCTTCACCACAAAAGTTGGTTTTAGCTTGTTCTATACCGTGGGTAGGGGTATCTCGAAAACTAGAACTCTTTTTCGATTTGGCCGCTGCACTATTCATTTTTCAAATTGATAGCCGGAGATCAAATAACATAGTCCTCGACGGGTCCCCAGTACAAGAATTGACCCACCCCAATAGTACTTAATCCTATAGAATTAAGTACTGTTGGGGTGTGGTAAATATTTGTTTCTATATTAGGTGCAGTAAATTTAATCCAACCTTCTGTGTTATAAACTTATGGTACCTCGTTGTTTATACGGGGGGTGGGTACAGATGGAAATATAGAAACGATTCCAACCAAAATTGTTTTAGTACAGTGCATTTTAATACATGTATGATCAGGGGGGGGGTCAGGAAAAAAGTTTCGGATACAATGTGGAAATTTTGTGTTTTTCCGTTTTGGGGACCCACCACCCCGGGAGCGTAAGTTTTTTCCACCCAGGTCTGGGACACCCACCCCCAAAATTGATGAAAATCTTGTAAATTCTAGTAAATAATGTGTTGTTGGTTGGGTAAGGGTCTCTCATTGTGTCTGCACTGGAACTGAGAGAACACTGATCACGTACACCCACAAAAAATAAACAAACAAAGCACATGGCTGAAAAATATGCCAACAAAAACCAGTGTCAAAACCTTTAAAAACCCAAAGATTTATGGTTATAAAGGTAAAATACCCACTTTAACAGAATAGTTGTGTCCCTTATTAGCAATAGGTTGAAATATGTGCATGTGTAAAGTAAAAACACCATCAATTTGATTAAATAAACACAGTTCCAGTCCTCTCCATGTGGGAAATCACTGGTGAGCAATGGGGGGGGTGCTCCCCTTAAAATAATTCTAGGCGAGTGGCGAGTATAGCTCTCCTACAAATATACTGTCGAGGCGAGTAGTATCCCATCAGAAGATGCCAAAGGCATCTCCCGAAGGCCTGAGAGGGTACGGGGGGGCTGCAGGTCTCTTATTAAGTTTAAAAAGCCATGATAAACTATGAGAAAAGATGAGAATGGATTTTTTTTATTGCAATTTTGTTCCTCGACCAAAACCGGACCCACCCCATGGTTTCAACTGTTAAAAGGGACAAAAAAATTAAATATAGAGCCCTCACATGATGTTTTTAATTACGATTAATTGCGCTTAAGCGCAATTAGTTGTATACAAATGTAATTCAATTGCACTTAAGCACGTTAAAAAATAACTGTTATTTCAATTGCACTTAAGCGCAATTATTGATAACCATAAACAAAACTCTCTTAATAGTTCATGTAGTGCATGCATGTGAGAAAAAATACCAAACACGGAATTAATTGCATGATTTGCATCATCATTTTTTTGTGTGGGTATAAACTACACAGACCCTTCATATAAACAACATAATAACAGAAAGGGGGAAATTGGTGAATTTTGTTAAATAAGTTTGGGAAAATATGGTTAACTCATCAATTTATGGATTTCCGGGATGTATATAAAGAATTCAAATTCACAAGTCCTCCAAATGTCATGTTTATTTTGTCGACGTATTCACTTTTCAGAACAGAAAACCATTACGAATGTGACTTGTCTCCTTATCTCTTTTTCTTTATTCGAAATTTTCTATATTTAGGTCGCATCGACAGTATATTTGTAGGAAAGCTACTCGCCACTCGCCTAGAATTATTTTAAGGGGAGCACCCCCCCCCCATTGCTCACCAGTGATTTCCCACATGGAGAGGACTGGAACTGTGTTTATTTAATCAAATTGATGGTGTTTTTACTTTACACATGCACATATTTTAACCTATTGCTAATAAGGGACACAACTATTCTGTTAAAGTGGGTATATTACCTTTATAACCATAAATCTTTGGGTTTTTAAAGGTTTTGACACTGGTTTTTGTTGGCATATTTTTCAGCCATGTGCTTTGTTTGTTTATTTTTTGTGGGTGTACGTGATCAGTGTTCTCTCAGTTCCAGTGCAGACACAATGAGAGACCCTTACCCTGCCAACAACACATTATTTACTAGAATTTATAAGATTTTCATCAATTTTGGGGGTGGGTGTCCTGGGTGGAAAAAACTTACGCTCCCGGGGTGGTGGGTCCCCAAAACGGAAAAACACAAAATTTCCACATTGTATCCGAAACTTTTTTCCTGACCCCCCCCCCCCCTGATCATACATGTATTAAAATGCACTGTACTAAAACAATTTTGGTTGGAATCGTTTCTATATTTCCATCTGTACCCCCCCCCCCCCCCCCGTATAAACGACGAGGTGCCATAAGTTTATAACACAGAAGGTTGGATTAAATTTACTGCACCTAATATAGAAACAAATATTTACCCCACCCCAACAGTACTTAATTCTATAGGATTAAGTACTATTGGGGTGGGTCAATTCTTGTACTGGGACCTGTATTTAGGGACGTGGCTAGAGTGTCTCCGTTCGGGGGGGGGTGTCCACCTTGGTGAGTTTCCAACTGCAATTCCCTCTTGAATCAGAAGCAGACCACACAACACACAAGTCTTGCATAATTCCATTTACACCCCCCCCCCCCCCTTGCACCTCAGTACTCATATGGACCTAATATATCCTAGATATTCATAAACCATGGTTCTATATTCTATATTCCCGGTATGAGAACATTAAGATATTCTCTAACCTGAAAATTGCATAAATCCTAACATCTAGTGGTCTAACTCCAGACAAATGCACACGGCTACGGACAAGAGACCAGGACACATCGGGCTGACCATGGCAAATTCTCCAACTGATGACCATTTCAGTCCACAGGTTTGACCAAATGTAGTAAAATATTGTTTTCCTAAACTAATTACCAGTTTTTTATTGGCAACGGGGAAGGGACAACGACACACCGGGACGACCATGGTTCGGCGCGGACCCCCGGTGTGCGAAATTTTTTTAATCTGAACAAGAAAATCGCAAAATCCTAGCATCTAGACTAGCCTCAAGGCTTCCTAGAATTGGAAATTTCAAACCTGACTTAGGTTGGAAAATTTCCAACTGATGACAATTCCAATGACAATGTTGACCAAATGTATGACAATATAGTTTTCTCAAATTAACTAGCAGTTCTGACTGGCGACGGGGGAGAGACCAGGACACAAGCTTTTCAAGTGTTGGAAATTTCCAACATGTCACCCCCACCCCTAAGGTTGGAAAATTTCCAACTGATGACCATTTCAGTCCAAAAGTTTGACCTAAAATAGGAAAATATGCAAATATTGGTCCAAAAACAATTAATTCCCCCCCAATAAATTGTTTGAAAATCAAACTACAAGAACATTTTCAACCTATTGGTGTGAAATGTCCAACTATATACTGTTTTGGCAGGTATGAAATTTCCAACTGTTGACAATTTTGACCAAAGTTGGGGGGGGGGTGAGACACCGCCTCCCCCAACCCCCACCCTGTCGCCACGTCTATGCCTGTGTTCAGAAATCCATGCTTTCGTAAATTACTTTGAACCCAGAAAGCACGTAAACAGTGACATGTCGACAAACACACATATTAATTAACACAGCGGCATAAAACCCCAAAAACGGCGCACGATACAATTGGATTTTTGTCCAATCTGAGAAAGTAACAATTACAATGTGATGAATTTGCATTCTTCATGACCTTAGTACGTGACGCTGTCACACAAAGAGGACAGCGTTAAAATGACGTCACAACTGATCGAGTGCCACAAAATCAGAAAATGAATCTCTGGAAAGATTTTACATTCACGGCGTCGCGGAAATGAAAAAATGACGTCACAGCAGATCGAGTTTCAGAAAATAAGTCTGGAAGGATTTAACGTCAGAAGATGAAGCTGGACACACATTAGGCGGCGTCACGAAACTGATTCTCTGACGGCGAAATTGCTATGGTTGAAATCGGGGGGGGGGGGGGTCATTCACCTTTTTTCCATACAGTAGGCCGGGTGGGTGGGTAGGCCGCGAAAAAAGTAACTTTTTCCCAAGTGGTCACAATTGTTTCCTCTTACAACATTTCTGCAATGTAATTGCCTCAAAATGTTCAGCATCATTGTATAGGCGTGTATGACACTTAGGGCAGTGCTTAGGGGGTAGTGGCATGGATATAGGCATGATGCTTCTCAGAAATCCATATTATGAACCAACTCTCAGGAATTCGCCTTTTACATCCGATCACATTGCCATGTACCAATGCTACTGGTTCCAGATGGAAATGGACAGTTATGTAGCACATGAAAAAAGCTATTCATTTATAGCATTATTATTTACTCATTATACCTGATCAGACAGACATAATTAGAGGAAAAAACATGGAAATATCATCATGCCAGAAATTATTGAATCCTATTTAAAGCAACATCCAGTGTTAAATCACTGTTAATTTTGATACAGTTTCCAAGTGATTACTGAAAATCAGTGGAAATTTGGGAAAATGTTCATATAACTTGTTTACAAGTCAATACTGACATGCATCAATTAGTCTACAAAAACAAACTGGACAATTAAATACTGGGTGTAGCTTTATACGAATTCTTATCTCAGACTGAAATTTATGTTTCATTCATTTTTTCATGTGGTTTTTCTCGATGTCGGAATAAGTTAGAAGAACCAGAAACGGAAATATGGTAACTGTAATACTGGCCATCAAGCTTAAATGGTGTGACACTACATATACAGATTTGGAAGTAAAAAGGTGGTGGGTTTCCATGAAATTGAAAAAAATATTTTTTCCTTCAAATAGGGGGGGGGGGGTGTGGTACGTGGGTACACAAGAGCCGGAAAATAAAGTTTTTTTCAGCCTACTGTCATGTAAAAAAAATTCGACCCCACCCCCACCCGGTTGAAACAGTATTTCCGCTCCATAAAGTTGAGGTAGCTTGAAGTGTGATATTCCGAGGATTTCGAGAGTCCTATGGTCCGTTAAAAAGTGATCAAATTTGACAAAATTAATCACGGTCACCATATCGGAGAGCTCAATCACGCGTTATTCAGTAACCACAACAAATAATTGCGTAATTTAACGCTAAATGGTGGAACTTGTTGGCTATATATGTGTTTTTTTTCCAGAATTACTGACAAATTGGACCCAAAATACAACTTAAAACAGTCATTTACGGTATATAACAGCTGGTTGCCATGGATACAGAGACCCACATAGCCACCCCAACTCGTAATAGGAACGATCTAGACCAAGAACATGTCCCATGTGCAGAAGGGATGTTATGTTACACCAGCGATATAGATTTACGGGATATTTGTCTTGTTGAGAAAACGGTACCCCAACTGCCGCCTGGATATATATAAATATATATATATCCGGTACCCCAACTGACCACTATATAGGTGGCAGTTTTGGCTGTTGGGGTACCATCTCTGTATATATATGAAGGAGTGTGTGCTTTCGTTTTATTCCTGTATTACAAGTTCCTTGGGGTCTAGTAGACATGATAGATTCATGTCGGGGTCATCATCCTCAAAGAATTCCAAGGAGAGGCTCCTTTAGAAATCAGTACCGCAACTGCCAAATATATATATATATATATATACAGCCGGTACCCCCAACTGACCAGTATATAGGTTCAATATATATATTCATAATTAACTGAAAAATGGAAGTGGGGCTATTGCGAAAATATCTAGATAGTGGAGATAGCACAATTACAAGCTGATATATTTAGTAGAATGGTGCAACCTGTTTCCAATCGGAAATGGTGCATATACATTATGTTGGTGGCTATGAATGGCAAAAAATGGTCAAATTTGACAAAATTAATCACGGTCACCATATCGGAGAGCTCAATCACGCATTATTCAGTAACCACAACAAATAATTGCGTAATTTAACGCTAAATGGTGGAACTTGTTGGCTATATATGTGTTTTTTTCCAGAATTACTGACAAATTGGACCCAAAATACAACTTAAAACAGTCATTTACGGTATATAACAGCTGGTTGCCATGGATACAGAGACCCACATAGCCACCCCAACTCGTAATAGGAACGATCTAGACCAAGAACATGTCCCATGTGCAGAAGGGATGTTATGTTACACCAGCGATATAGATTTACGGGATATTTGTCTTGTTGAGAAAACGGTACCCCAACTGCCGCCTGGATATATATAAATATATATATATCCGGTACCCCAACTGACCACTATATAGGTGGCAGTTTTGGCTGTTGGGGGTACCATCTCTGTATATATATGAAGGAGTGTGTGCTTTCGTTTTATTCCTGTATTACAAGTTCCTTGGGGTCTAGTAGACATGATAGATTCATGTCGGGGTCATCATCCTCAAAGAATTCCAAGGAGAGGCTCCTTTAGAAATCAGTACCGCAACTGCCAAATATATATATATATATATATACAGCCGGTACCCCCAACTGACCAGTATATAGGTTCAATATATATATTCATAATTAACTGAAAAATGGAAGTGGGGCTATTGCGAAAATATCTAGATAGTGGAGATAGCACAATTACAAGCTGATATATTTAGTAGAATGGTGCAACCTGTTTCCAATCGGAAATGGTGCATATACATTATGTTGGTGGCTATGAATGGCAAAAAATGGTCAAATTTGACAAAATTAATCACGGTCACCATATCGGAGAGCTCAATCACGCATTATTCAGTAACCACAACAAATAATTGCGTAATTTAACGCTAAATGGTGGAACTTGTTGGCTATATATGTGTTTTTTTCCAGAATTACTGACAAATTGGACCCAAAATACAACTTAAAACAGTCATTTACGGTATATAACAGCTGGTTGCCATGGATACAGAGACCCACATAGCCACCCCAACTCGTAATAGGAACGATCTAGACCAAGAACATGTCCCATGTGCAGAAGGGATGTTATGTTACACCAGCGATATAGATTTACGGGATATTTGTCTTGTTGAGAAAACGGTACCCCAACTGCCGCCTGGATATATATAAATATATATATATCCGGTACCCCAACTGACCACTATATAGGTGGCAGTTTTGGCTGTTGGGGTACCATCTCTGTATATATATGAAGGAGTGTGTGCTTTCGTTTTATTCCTGTATTACAAGGTCCTTGGGGTCTAGTAGACATGATAGATTCATGTCGGGGTCATCATCCTCAAAGAATTCCAAGGAGAGGCTCCTTTAGAAATCAGTACCGCAACTGCCAAATATATATATATATATATACAGCCGGTACCCCAACTGACCAGTATATAGGTTCAATATATATATTCATAATTAACTGAAAAATGGAAGTGGGGCTATTGCGAAAATATCTAGATAGTGGAGATAGCACAATTACAAGCTGATATATTTAGTAGAATGGTGCAACCTGTTTCCAATCGGAAATGGTGCATATACATTATGTTGGTGGCCATGAATGGCAAAAAATGGTCAAATTTGACAAAATTAATCACGGTCACCATATCGGAGAGCTCAATCACGCGTTATGCAGTAACCACAACAAATAATTGCGTAATTTAACGCTAAATGGTGGAACTTGTTGGCTATATATGTGTTTTTTTCCACAATTACTGACAAATTGGACCCAAAATACAACTTAAAACAGTCATTTACGGTATATAACAGCTGGTTGCCATGGATACAGAGACCCACATAGCCACCCCAACTCGTAATAGGAACGATCTAGACCAAGAACATGTCCCATGTGCAGAAGGGATGTTATGTTACACAGCGATATAGATTTACGGGATATTTGTCTTGTTGAGAAAACGGTACCCCAACTGCCGCCTGGATATATATAAATATATATATATCCGGTACCCCAACTGACCACTATATAGGTGGTAGTTTTGGCTGTTGGGGTACCATCTCTGTATATATATGAAGGAGTGTGTGCTTTCGTTTTATTCCTGTATTACAAGTTCCTTGGGGTCTAGTAGACATGATAGATTTATGTCGGGGTCATCAGCATCAAAGAATTCCAAAGAGAGGCTCCTTTAGAAATCAGTACCGCAACTGCCATATATATATATATATATATAAAGCAGGTACCCCAACTGACCAGTATATAGGTTCAATATATATATTCATAATTAACTGAAAAATGGAAGTGGGGCTATTGCGAAAATATCTAGATAGTGGAGATAGCACAATTACAAGCTGATATATTTAGTAGAATGGTGCAACCTGTTTCCAATCGGAAATGGTGCATATCAAATATGTTGGTGGCCATGAATGGCAAAAAATGGTCAAATTTGACAAAATTAATCACGGTCACCATATCGGAGAGCTCAATCACGCGTTATTCAGTAACCACAACAAATAATTGCGTAATTTAACGCTAAATGGTGGAACTTGTTGGCTATATATGTGGTTTTTTTCCAGAATTACTAACAAATTGGACCCAAAATACAACTTAAAACAGTCATTTACGGAATATAACAGCTGGTTGCCATGGACACAGAGACCCACATAGCCACCCCAACTCGTAATAGGAACGATCTAGTCCAAGAACATGTCCCATGTGCAGAAGGGATGTTATGTTACACCAGCGATATAGATTTACGGGATATTTGTCTTGTTGAGAAAACGGTACCCCAACTGCCGCCTAGATATATATAAATATATATATATCCGGTACCCCAACTGACCACTATATAGGTGGCAGTTTTGGCTGTTGGGGTACCATCTCTGTATATATATGAAGGAGTGTGTGCTTTCGTTTTATTCCTGTATTACAAGTTCCTTGGGGTCTAGTAGACATGATAGATTCATGTCGGGGTCATCATCCTCAAAGAATTCCAAAGAGAGGCTCCTTTAGAAATCAGTACCGCAGCTGCCAAATATATATATATATATACAGCCGGTACCCCAACTGACCAGTATATAGGTTCAATATATATATTCATAATTAACTGAAAAATGGAAGTGGGGCTATTGCGAAAATACCTAGATAGTAGAGATAGCACAATTACAAGCTGATATATTTAGTAGAATGGTGCAACCTGTTTCCAATCGGAAATGGTGCATATACATTATGTTGGTGGCCATGAATGGCAAAAAATGGTCAAATTTGACAAAATTAATCACAGTCACCATATCGGAGAGCTCAATCACGCGTTATTCAGTAACCACAACAAATAATTGCGTAATTTAACGCTAAATGGTGGAACTTGTTCGCTATATATGTGTTTTTTTCCACAATTACTAACAAATTGGACCCAAAATACAACTTAAAACAGTCATTTACGGAATATAACAGCTGGTTGCCATGGATACAGAGACCCACATAGCCACCCCAACTCGTAATAGGAACGATCTAGACCAAGAACATGTCCCATGTGCAGTAGGGATGTTATGTTACACCAGCGATATAGATTTACGGGATATTTGTCTTGTTGAGAAAACGGTACCCCAACTGCCGCCTAGATATATATAAATATATATATATCCGGTACCCCAACTGACCACTATATAGGTGGCAGTTTTGGCAGTTGGGGTACCATCTCTGTATATATATGAAGGAGTGTGTGCTTTCGTTTTATTCCTGTATTACAAGTGCCTTGGGGTCTATATAGGTGGCAGTTTTGGCAGTTGGGGTACCGGCAGTTGGGGGTACCGGCAGTTGCGGTACCATCTCTGTATATATATGAAGGAGTGTGTGCTTTCGTTTTATTCCTGTATTACAAGTGCCTTGGGGTCTAGTAAACATGATACACTCATTTCGGGGTCATCATCCTGAAACAATTCCAAAGAGAGGCTCCTTTAGAAATCGGTACCCCAACTGCCAGAAATATATATATATATACAGCCGGTACCCCAACTGACCAGTATATACGTTTATATATATATATATATATATATATATATACATATCCGTGTCTATAATATATATGGAGAAATATATATGATTTCGTGCGTCTTACGTGAAGACCTAGCCCGGATTGGGAGTTTATTCCGGGAGACGCGTGAGTTGCGATATACGACAGAAATTGGACACTACCACATGTCGACGAAAATATATTTCAGGGCAACTTAAAATCTTTTACCCTTTGGTGAGTAGAACAACATATATGTCGCCGTACGGTCCGCGAGTGGAACGACATATATAGGTGTCATTTTTATGAAACATAACTTCAAATAATCATATGATTTATAAATGAATTGTATAGGAGATATTTTGATTTGTCCCAATGTATAAGTGCAATAGATCATGATTGCACACATAAACAGAAAATACACATCAATTTGAATGAATTGTTGGACGCTTTTGACTCGAATTTGTTAATAATTATTGCTATGACGTTGACGTTAAATACGTTCCTGTATATAACGTTTAATGAATACTCCCAAAGAGTTAATTAAGGGACCCATGGCGCCCACGGCGGGTAAATGCTTACAACAATAAAAACTAAACAATAACTAAACAAAGATCTGCAGAAAAAAAAGAGAATAAAAAAATTAACTGAGAAGAACATAGAGAAATAAGTAAACCATGCCCCTACCGTTTGTCCTCCAACAATAAAACCCCGCGCGCCCAATCCCCGTCTTGGAGACCACAGTCACTGTGATTTGTCAGCAAAAGTCACTAATCGAGCAGCAACCTCTGATAATTGTTTTCGGAATATTTTTCATGTTTTGACAAAGATCAACGCTTTTACCGTCGGGTTTTAATTTAACTTTGGTATTTTATTGAACTAATATCACTATAACTTTCGCATTTTATTGAACTAATACTACTATAACAGTAATGTCTACATGTACACGAGCGACGACTGCTCCGACACAGGGGCCCACCACCAGAGAGCCAAACAACAATAAAAACAAGACAAAGACAGTCTGCCACCGTCCATGTCCAATTGACGATAGTTGTTCTGCAGACCTCCACAAAATCCCACATGAACACCTCCACCAGAAGGCCACGAGTCCCTTCAACGTTTCAAATAAGAAAATTGAGCGCAGTCCATTAATAAATTCGGTCAAAAGTTGTGAAAGTTTTAAATTAGAAAAACTAATGCCATTAGCATGCATATCCTGTTCAACATAGGCCAAATGTTGTTCTGTCCTATACACTTATATGCGGCACATATACATGGCCGAAAAGTTAGCGGCGGATGGTATTCGGCCTATTGAAGCTGTCGTTCTTTAATACCCCCTGTCAAAATATGGGATCTCCCGATATAACTTTTGTCGTACAAATTATGTTTGCAATAGATATGGGTCAGTATTGTCCCAATATTTGGCGATCTTTATAAAACTCGGGTTGAAAAAATCTAATAAAATGGGCACAATTATGAACGATGAATAAAATACGTAATAAATGTAAATAGTGTTTGTTTGTGGCTCTATTGTGTGTGTTTTATATGTGTTTTATATGTTTAGTGTGTGTTAATGCTGCATGTTTGTTTACTTCAATGTGTCACATGTTCCTTGTTTATTGTGAACATTTATACAATGTTCTATATGTGTAAATAGTGTAAATAGTTAACCCATCGCTCGTGTTCCATGTAAAAACGTGTGAGATTAAAGCGCCATTCATTCATTCATTCATTCATTGGCAGTTGTATTATTATGTGTGGCAGTGCGCTAATGCATGCGTTGGAAAATAATATGGAAGACCATAGTTTAGGTCTTCCATATTCTAGGTCTCCATGTTTTGTTTTGAAGACTTTGTGCGAGTTATTCTTCGGATTACCAAAATGTTGAATAATGTGAAATTATCAGAAGTGATATGACTGCATGGTTTCTTAGAATTTCAAGCATTCTTGCTAGCGGAGTTTACTTGAGTGCGTCGTTAACATATCAAGGATTTCATGGCTCAGGAATAAGGGTGGATACACACATGCATGTAATCTCTGTAAATATCGTGTATTTTGGCGTTTTATATTGATCGTACACACCATGTAATTTGTGTCCGCTGACAACTTTGGAATATTTAAGTAAAACATTACATTGTACATTTTTGCCCAGATATCCCGGCTGATTCATTCAAATAATTCCCTTAATTATTTGAAGCTTTCAAGAACCAGCCCCTCCCAATAATGGATTATGGTCGAAAATGTTATATTTCAAGCATGCACATGTTTAAATTGTGACAGTTAGGAACTTGTTCAACCTTTGGCTTGAGAAACATATACTGTTCTGTAAATTATGGGTGAAAAATGGGGGGTGTTTCTCTTTTTAATTTCAACACTGTTTACTGCGAGGATAAACTCTAAATTAGTTGTTGCAAAATATATGTTTGGGGGGGGCGGACAATTAAAATTTAGATTCACTAACCATATCATCAGTTATGTAAAATGGAATTTCTGATAATTTTTGTGAAATTACAAATTTAATAAATATTTTAAAATTCAGTCCGAGCAATCTCATTTTCAAGGTGAATTTATTTTTCTCTCTCTCTCTTATACATTGCCGCTTCCGATTTTAAGAAAGTTTTTAAGAAAGTTAGATCAACCTGTTAGATCAACATGTGTGCTGCTATTTGTAAATGTTTTTGTATTTTTTTATTGACAGCAGCAGGGTATAGATAGCTATGTTTAATCTTCCAAGCAAGATATATGGTACGAAGAACAAAAAAAAACAGAATGACAATAAACATTACCTATCCTTAGCCATCAGCCGAGTAATGGAGTCTCGGTTCTTATTGCTGCGTTGTGCTTTATTATTATTTTTTATATTGAGAACATAGAATAATTAACAAAGGAGAAAAAAAAAAATTACACGCACGCGTCCATGCTCTCAATCCAGGACAAGGGAGAGCGGACCCTACAATGCCATCGCATACTTTTTTACCAGTTTCTTGGAAATATTTAAAGGCACATATTGTGCTGGGACAATTTTTTCAAGCAACGTTCAAGTTATTAGCAAATCTTTGACTGAAAATTGGCTTTCTTTAGCTACAATAATGGTGATGAAAACAATATACTATCTTTTTCCTTCAGTCGAGCTATGAATCAGAAATTAGGAAAAAACGAAAAAAATTCTGAGTAACAGGAATGAGGAACATATATATAAGCTCAATTTTCTCGCATTTTACGCAATGAAACAATACCTATGATATGCATTTCCAAAGCATAGCCTCTCCACTTCATGGATAATGCAACATTTAAACACTACTTTTGACCACTAAGCGTATAATTGGCCAGGAACGTCGAACGGTGAATCAGAAATTATCAAAAAAACGAAAAAATATTCCGAGTAACAGGAATGAGGAACATATATATACAAATGTAAGCTCATATTTCTCGCGTTTTACGCTATGGAACAATACTTATTATCCATCCCTTAACTAACACCATTTCCGATTGGACAAAAGCCGCCACGTGATAGTGCTGTAAAAAGTCATATTGGATTCCCGAAAGTCATATTGGACTCCCGACTGTACAATATCACTTTTTATTTGGACTCCGTGACGTCACAAATTAACTCTATTTCGAAATGAATCAGTGAAATTGTGATGAGCGCACAACACTGATGGGTTTTAGCAGACGTTTCACTTCCGCATTGAGTTTTTTTCTCACTTCAGTGTTTACTTTTCCAAATAATGCTTTTTGATGATCAAAATAGAGGCTTTTATAGAGAATTAGGTGCCGACAAATACCAAAAATAACCACAAATGTTTTATTCCCAAAATTTGGATAAACATACAGATGGATAATCAAAATGTCATTATACAATGTTGTGTACAGTATTAGTTTTTCTTGTACTCGTCCAGGTTGTGGTGAAAAGTCATCTTGGACTCGACACTGGCGTGTCTCGTCCAATATGACTTTTCACCACAACCTGGACTCGTACAAGAAAAACACATACTGTACACAACATTGTATAATAACTTTATAATATTATACACCATTCTAAAGCATAGCATCCACTTCATTAATATTGCAACATTTAGACACTATTTTACGAACAAAGCGTATAATTGGCCAGGAAAGTCGAGCGGTGACTCAGAAATTAGCACTCCGAAGAACGTAACATAATTCTGTATCTGTATCTGTATTGGTATTCGCGCAGGATCCGTTCGGATGTATAAGCGCGTGGGATGGGGTGATTTAGGACGTTTTGTTGGTTTCAGCTGGTTCTCCGTCCATTGGTGTTTGGATGGATCGCATGCTCTGTTCTTCCAGAGTATTCCAGTCCTTGGTTGTTTTAGGAAAGAATGAGTTTTTGAATTTTGGAGTCTTTGCGTCGATTAGTTCATAGGGTTTATAGTTGTTACCCTCCTGTGTAGAAACAAAGTTCTTTGATATGTACCCCTCGAACTTCCGAGCTTTGATTTTTCGATCCACTTTTTGTTTCCGTCTCAACAGGTATTTGGTGTCGATAGCCGGGACCAGCCCGTCCATTACCTTGCCAAACAACTGAAGTCGGTGGTCATACCTTCGGTCTTCTAGTGTTTGAAGTTGAAATTCTCGCAGCATGTTGGTAATTGTTCCTTCCTCTTGTGATGCATAGTCCCCAGTTAGGAATCTAGCTGCTCTCTTCTGTAACTTCTCTAGTTTGTGAATGTCTCCTTTCAGGTGGGGGTCCCAGACAACTGATGCATATTCCATCTTTGGTCGCACTATAGTTTCATATGCGATCAGCTTGCTTTTTGCTGGAGCTTTCTTTAGATTTCTTCTAATGAAACCTAGCGTACTATTCGCCTTCTGTGTTATTTTTGTGATGTGAGATGACCATTGCATGTACTTGGAGAGTGTCACCCCAAGGTATGGGTTTCCATCTACTTCTTCCAGTAGGCAGTTGTTTAGCTGGAATGTGAAAGATGTTGTTTTGCTCATGGACATGATATAGCACTTCTTAGCGTTGAATCGCATGCCCCACTTTTCTGCCCATACCTCTAACTTCTCTAGGTCTCTTTGAGTGACATGATCGTTGTATGTTTTTATTTGGCGATATAGTAAACAGTCGTCCGCGATTAACCTCACCTGCGAGGAGACACACACTGGTAGGTCAATGGTGTGGTACAAGAAAAGCAGAGGTCCAAGCACTGCTTCCTGTGGCACGCCAGAGTCGACGGAAACGCTGGATGAAGCTTGCCCTTCAACGACGACTCTCATCTGCCTCTGTGTTAGGAAGTTTTCAAGCCAGATGTGGAGCTTTACTTTGATACCGTAGTTGCTTACTTTGGCGAGCAGTTTTCTGTGTTGTACGATGTCAAATGCTTTGGAAAAGTCTAATATTGCGGGGTCAGTTTGAATTTTCTCGTCAAATGTTGTTAGGAAATATGTGTTGGTGGTCAATAGCTTGTGTGACGCATGAGTGTCCTTTCCTAAATCCATGATTTAGTGACGTCAGGATGTTATGCTTTTCTAGATGGTTCATTATGTGTCGGCATACAATGTGTTCCAGGATTTTGCAACATACAGATGTTAAAGAGACAGGTCTGTAGTTTTCTGCAAGATGGACGTCTCTTTTTTGTAGACGGGTGCGATGTTTGCACTTAACCAGTCAGATGGTAGCTGTCCTGTTGCTAATGGTTTTTTGAATATCGCTGTCAGTCCTGGTGATATCGCGCAGGTTTTAAGAACGGTGTTAGGAATTCCGTCCGGCGCTGATGCTTTCCCGGTCGTCACATCTTTCAAAAGTTTGGTTACACACTCTTCACTTATTTCGAGGTCTTCTATCAGTTCGCGATCTTTTCCAAGTGATGGTATTTTGTCACTGGGATTTTCCCTCGTAAAAACCGATTTGAATTTGTCGACAAGGATTTGCGCTTTCATGTTGCTATCATCTTCGAGTTTCCCATCTTTCTTCAACGAGGCGATGCTGGTGTTACCCTGTCTTTTCGTCTTCATATATGACCAGAATGGTTTGGTACTCTTCTTTTCCACGCCGTTGAGCACAATCTTATCTATGTGGTCCCATTCTGCTTGCCCGAATGCTCTTCTGCTAGCCTTTTGGAAGTGTTTGTATTTCTCCCAGTCCTTGCTTTTCTTGGATTTCCTAGCTCTTCTATAAATACGGCCTTTTTTCTTGACGATCTTTCGTAGTTTGTTGTTCATCCAGGGGACCTGTTTATCATATCTCCTGCTTATGAATGGGACCCTCTTGTCTATGACTTCCATAATACCTGTTTTAAGTGACTCCAATAGGTCGTTGGTGGTAATCAATAGATTTCGCAGATTTCTCACGAATTACGCAATGTCACTGCCAAGTATGTACAGAAATGGAAAGCATACCATTCACTGACCATAGGATGCGTCTATCATTTGTTGCTCTTTGATTCTGCGTGAGGACAGCAGAATCAAAGAGCAACAAATGATAGACGAATTCGGGAGCCTGCATCTGGGCATCAATAAAGATGCTGACTTTATGGCCAAATGGTTATAACTTACTAGATATTATATTGCGCGCCATTTTTATATCAGCAGTGATTACGTCACATTACGCGCCATTGCTATTACGTTGGAGGTGTTATTTCACAATCCATCATCATACGGCTATATATATATATATATATATATATATATATATATATATATATATATATATATATATATATATATATATATATGTGTGTGTGTGTATGTGTGTGTGAGTATGAAGCAACCCACGGCACCGAGCCCTGATAGTGACTCTGTCAATAGAGTATATCCTGTCCTCGAAAATGGACACGAATTTTCCTACCTGCTCCGCGAAATATCGCAACTGATAAAGCAACTCGAGGACGAGAGAGATAAAAGGGTGACGTTATTCAAAAAGTACCACCGCGGGGGGATGTGCGTTTGAGGCGTGAGCCTTCTGACCACTGTCATAGCGGGCCCAGTTGTTATGGGGTTGGAAATCGCAGCACTGTGGGGTTCTCGGCATGTCGGACAAATATATTCGTCGCCGCCTGGGCGTGAATGCAAAGAAGCACGACGGGATTCGAGTCCTGACCAGCAGCAAACTGAACACAGTCCCAGGTGACGTTTACACATAGCCGGTGAGCTATCTAAGCGCGGCGAACACGTTGACCGGCGAAGGTTACTGCAGAGTGTTTACACATCGCCGGCGAAGATACGCATATATTCATGTGTCTCCTTTAATTGTTAATAGTTTTCCTTTTAGTTCTCACTGAACTGCAATACGATGGTTATGGTCAGTTTTGAGATCTTTTCGTCGCATACATCTCTACAAATTGGTGTCTAATCATTCGGATTGGATTTTATAACGAACCAAAGACGGACGCTTTGGGTCGTATATAGACTATATCTGAATTTGTGACGTCACCAATTATTACGTGCGCTCGCGCAACAGTATTGCGATCAGACAGATTCGTAGGTAGGTACGTGTCACCCTGCTCCGTTTCACGCCATGACGTCACCAAAAACGACGTAAAACCTCGTGGCGTTCTGATATTTTTACTGTGCCGCGTTTTTGCTATGTTTATTTTATGTGTTTTTTTCGATTATTTGTTTGTCGCCGATATCGCCATTTGTCGGGATTCCCTATTTCTATACTTAAAACTGACATGCTCATAGTGAGCCTCGATTTCGATTTTTCTCCCAGGTCAAAATACGTCAGAGTTATGACAAAAATATATCGAGCTACATTTTCTCTATCAGAACCCTACATCAAAGATTCTATACACTCCTTCGGGACCTACATAGACCTACATAGGGTATTTTTACTTATAATTGGGCAGTTTTATCATTTTTGGTTCATGCGAAGACCTCTTTTTATCGTGCGGGAAAAGAGAGACATTCAAAACGCGATTTCGTAATTCGACGAATGACAAAACAAAAACGCATTAGTTGCTCCTTTGGTCAACTTTGACTATCGGAAAATGTAAATGAAAATATGCCGCTGAAAAAAATGTATTCGATATTAAAGTCTCATCCTTTCGGCAACATGGAATTGGTTTTAATTACTTAAATGATTGATATAGTAATTTGCCTTTTATCTGTGATGAAATGAGAAATGGTAATTGACTTTTTTTGCTAACATTAAATTAAATAAATTAAGTAAAATACAGTGAAATTATTTTTTAAATTATTGTTTATTACATTTTTGCGCACTTTGGCATCTCTCTGAGTGCATTCTAGTTAACTAATACGACGCTGCAGTTTTGAATTTTGCCAGCATTTTTGTCGCACAGTAGATCGGTGGGCTTAAATCGTTAATGTCGTAATCGGAAAATCTCATTACTGTGTCTTTTACAGGTATTGCAAATGAGAATTATGAGTATTGAATTACAATATAAGTTCATTCGTAGCGGTAGTTTATCTTTAGTTGAGAAATTAAGACACAATAAAAAACGACACTATACAGTAACTATAACTACAGCGTACACCCATCGGGACGAGTGAAAGGTGATCGAAAACCCTGATGTGAAATATAATAAGAATGACCATCGCGAATTTACCGTTCTACTGTGCTTTAATGTACTTCACTTGGTACTGTGGGTACTGAGCGAAACGAAATAACATATATTTAATATGGAATTAATTGTTATCATAAGACTATAGTACATAGTACATACATGCATGTGATAATCCATAAATATCATACTATTTCCTGGAATCGAAAGGAAACACCTAACTATGAACAAAGCAGAAGATACATTCTGCAGTTTCAGGCGACCTCGGCCAATGGGGAAAGTTACACGATGGCGTTGTTCGTCGGTTTTCGTTGAAATGAACAACTATGAAATGGACACGCTTCTCCATATACAGACCTACATAGGGTATTTTTACTTATAATTGGGCAGTTTTATCATTTTTGGTTCATGCGAAGACCTCTTTTTATCGTGCGGGAAAAGAGAGACATTCAAAACGCGATTTCGTAATTCGACGAATGACAAAACAAAAACGCATTAGTTGCTCCTTTGGTCAACTTTGACTATCGGAAAATGAAAATGAAAATATGCCGCTGAAAAAAATGTATTCGATATTAAAGTCTCATCCTTTCGGCAACATGGAATTGGTTTTAATTACTTAAATGATTGATATAGTAATTTGCCTTTTATCTGTGATGAAATGAGAAATGGTAATTGACTTTTTTTGCTAACATTAAATTAAATAAATTAAGTAAAATACAGTGAAATTATTTTTTAAATTATTGTTTATTACATTTTTGCGCACTTTGGCATCTCTCTGAGTGCATTCTAGTTAACTAATACGACGCTGCAGTTTTGAATTTTGCCAGCATTTTTGTCGCACAGTAGATCGGTGGGCTTAAATCGTTAATGTCGTAATCG
The DNA here is from genome assembly GCA_032622095.1 of Siphonodentalium dalli. Classification (NCBI taxonomy): domain Eukaryota; kingdom Metazoa; phylum Mollusca; class Scaphopoda; order Gadilida; family Siphonodentaliidae; genus Siphonodentalium; species Siphonodentalium dalli. The sequence goes on along the minus strand of CP136064.1, from coordinate 136,721,611 downwards.
GAAAATCTCATTACTGTGTCTTTTACAGGTATTGCAAATGAGAATTATGAGTATTGAATTACAATATAAGTTCATTCGTAGCGGTAGTTTATCTTTAGTTGAGAAATTAAGACACAATAAAAAACGACACTATACAGTAACTATAACTACAGCCTACACCCATCGTGACGAGTGAAAGGTGATCGAAAACCCTGATGTGAAATATAATAAGAATGACCATCGCGAATTTACCGTTCTACTGTGCTTTAATGTACTTCACTTGGTACTGTGGGTACTGAGCGAAACGAAATAACATATATTTAATATGGAATTAATTGTTATCATAAGACTATAGTACATAGTACATACATGCATGTGATAATCCATAAATATCATACTATTTCCTGGAATCGAAAGGAAACACCTAACTATGAACAAAGCAGAAGATACATTCTGCAGTTTCAGGCGACCTCGGCCAATGGGGAAAGTTACACGATGGCGTTGTTCGTCGGTTTTCGTTGAAATGAACAACTATGAAATGGACACGCTTCTCCATATAGTATCTCAGCAGCAGCGCTCACCCAGCGCCAAGAAAAGAAATATATTGGTTAAATTCATTACAAATTTTCACGTTCCCCTCTCGACAAGGTATAACTATTTTCACTTTGATGTTGGTAGTTTATACCATGTATAGTGTGGCTTTCAATCAAAACTAACCGGAAGTAAGATTGACCTAATTTATACTCGATTGGGGTCCATTCTTTCGACGAACCGTTCCGTACGGTGTACTAATAAATAATCAACACAAGAAATATAGGCTCATGCGAATCTTATTTGGAGTGAATACCAGGGAATCACTGCTACCCTTATGTGAGATGCTTTTCTTTGGTTCGTTAATTACGATAGCGAATGATCATATTATTGTATATTGTATATATAAGTTTCAACATCGCGAATCAAATGTGATACATTTTCCGTTTGCACATTATCCAATAAAATATGTTTTTTACTTGGGCCTTCACCATGTCCATGTAAACAGGGCCGTGGCGATGAGGCGTTCATATATCTAATTTTCTCACACCGGGCCATAACCATGGTCGGTCCGATAATATTATGTCTTGATCCCGCCCCGTGGTCAGTCAAACAGGTATCTAACTTAACTGAATCAAATCGGGGTTCAAGTTGCTTGACGTCAGACCACAAGGATTGGGAATTTTCCCGGTTTAGACACAGGTTCAGATCTAAAGGAAATCGCTCAATACGGGTCCACCTAGAGGATTACTGTGAGTGGAAATTTAGATTAAAACCCAACGTGGTGCGTACATGGATTTACGCGAACTTGTGAGTTTGGTGAGATTCAAGGTTTTGTGCAGTTGGAAATTCCTAAGATGAACAGTCCCACACCTCCAAACTAGGCCCTCTAGACCCATCCCTGTGCATATATATCCCCGGCGCACTTAGATTTAGATTATTGAACTAATTGTCAATTAAGTTTGAATCCACTGAAACGTGCCATCCCATTTCTTCCAAATATATATGAACATACATGTACATGAACACGCACATTTAATTCCCTCGATTGCGCAACAAATATACAATGCACAAGAGAGTACGTGTACCACCATCTGTTAGTATTTATAATAACGGCCCCGCTCGGCGCGCTAGCGCCGAACTCGGTCGTGTATAGGTAATAGGCGGGCGTACGTACTTGTGACGTCACACATAATTTACAGTATACCGTGTAGTTGACTGGTCCCCAGACAATATATAATAAACCTTGCAATCGCTCTGCTTTGGACGTCGTTATTATCTTATGGGAGGGCACGTCACAGAGCGATAGCGCCGTAGTGTTTCACATATGAGCCAGGGACCAAAAATGTTTGCGTATGTTTGAATGAGAACGGGGGACCCATATTTATTGCAGACGTCGTAACCAATCTGGGGAGATGTATGATTGCTGAGTGTGGGTCACTTGTTCAAATCACTCTGCATACCACCTTTTTGATAGAAATATGTTTGTGTAATCTTTATTTATTTAATGTCCATTTCATAATTTATTTATTTGAATTGGTGTGGCGACAGGTAACAGGCTAAATTTGTTGAAAGGAATATGGCTTTTTATGCTTTTGCGCTCAGTTTATCCTGCACTTTTTTTAATTTTTCCATAAATTTGAAAATTAGTCCTAAATATTTATATTCATCCACTAATTCTATTGGCCTATCATCAATATTAAATACATGACCATGTTTTGTTTTCCTTGAACGAAAGATCATACAATTTGTTTTGCTTACATTAACATATAATCCAGCGCGTGTTGCTCTAACTTCTTAATCCCGATTGTAAACGTGTTGGTGATTCTGATAACACCACCAGATCGTCTGAAAAAAGCAAATGATTGAGGCCATATTCATGAACGTGTACGGGGTCACATGTGTCGTCAAATTTTTTAGCTAATGATAGCTCAATATTCCATATGTATATAAACAAACAAATAAATCGCTCCTATTATCACGTCATTGCCATATTTCAGTAATCATGTGAAACAAGGATGGATGCAATGGGCTTGTTCTCCTCTTCCTACTCTCCCCATCTCTCTTCTACTCTTTCTCTTTCATTGTGAAGGAATAAGACTGTTCTCTGTATAAATTTTATTCATCTCTAACGTCATGTGGTAAGCAGATGGTAAATTATACATAATTGTGAATCAATCATAGATGTCATAGAACGACCGAATGCGTCGCTTATTAATTAGCGATTCCATGTTGGCAGATGTCAGGTATGTCTGAAGAGCCAGAACTAATTATAGAGTAGATTAATGTTTGGTTTATATATACGCTAATAACTTATAGCAGTCATTAGGATCTTCCTTTGTCTGTCCTGACCGATGTGTGAACTGAAGTTGTTACATAAGACTTTCTTTCCTTTGTGGCTAGTCTTGCATAACTCTTTACTACCAGTTCAGGTCGCGCCAGGGTCATACCCTGTGGAATGTTTTGGGGCAGCTAGAGTTCAGATTGATTCCTGTCTCCCCCATATGTTAAGATAGATATATTTAGTATGTACCATCACGTCCGTTGAATAAGAAGGGATAGGGGTGCATTACTCTACATAGGGTCCCCCTTATCTTCAGATTATTGACTACTAGTGTTAAAATCTAGGGGTTGGGTACTTCGGTATGCTAGGCCAATGAGTTGATTTGATTCAAGGGTTGCTTGTGCATATAAGTTACGACGTGTGGTCATCAGCAAAAATTGTATCAATTGAATATATATATATCAATGTACATGTTGAAGCCATTTGCATTATGGTTAGATGAGTATGGTTATCCGCTATTTGAAAGAGAGTTGGCATGATGAGATAACATGGGTGTGATAATATAAGTTATCAATATAAATCATTGGAATACATGTAATACAATCATAAGTATGTTGAACAATAAGTGGGTGAACGATACTTCGTTCAAAAGTTTGATTTGGCGAGCGCTACTGTCCACTTCCGGTTCCTGTGTCACGAGGTTTGGGTGATGTGACTTTCGTCGTTTCATCGGTATTAATGCTGGATATACATCGTCTTGGTAAGGTATTTTCCTTGAATGTGAGCGTTCTCTTGTGACGTCGTGACGTCGAGCATTTTGTATGTGTCTGGCTTGTGGACAAACTGTTTCATTATTGCGATATGATGTGCGTTTGCAAAGCTTGTATTTTTGGAGGCATTCGGTTGTAATGAATTGGAAATGGAGTTGAATAATAATTATTAAAATTGTCATGATAATAAAAAAAATCGGGAGAACTGTTACATCATTGAAATGATGCGGGTGGGACTCAATTGGTTTAAAAGTTGAGGGAGGGGTGTAGGCTCTGTTGATAGTCGTGCTTTGTGTATAAAAATATTGGGATTTCGTGCGATTGCTTCAAACATGGGCTGCCATTTGCGATTCATGTGATATTGATTTGTGGTTGAGATAGAAATAAATCTGTTTTCACATAATGTGTCGTATGATTTATACTGGATTACGATATCAACTGGGTACTTGGGTTTGAAGCTATATCGCGGGTGTAGGATTAAAGTCGATTGATTCGGTCATCATTGATGCTTGGCATTGCTACATCACAATTAAAGTTATATACTGAGATATATCCACTTGTCCCTTAATGTAGGCTATCATTTCGGCCTATGTTATTGTCATACCCTGCCATGTGACAATTGTATTTGTCGATGTAGCGTGGGGCGATTTTGACACTTGAAATTAAGATATTTTACAAGCGGTATATAATTGTGATTATTTGAATAACTTGAACCGGTAAGCTATATCGGGGAATATACTGAATAATGATATGTTTATATGAAGAGTAGTTACGCGTTTATGTTCAGATGCGTTTCCTGGCCTTTATACTAATTCCTTTGATCTACGTGGAATCAAGGTTGATCAGACTTTGACTGCACTTCTGTACGGGCTCCATTTAATGATCCACTTTTTACCTGACCAGACTAGCGATGATTTTGCATGAATCGTCGCTTTTGCATTGGATTGAACACAGGGTGGTAACTACGCATGATTAAGTGTATGATATCAAATTATGGGTTTATCGTTGGGATAATTAACACGGTTCATTATGACGTAATTGCCTATTCGGTGTATGTGATAATTTTTCCGAAGATGGAGCGTGAATAATTTAATTAGTATATGTGTCCGTCGTGACACATATATTCGCTGAGCGCTAATGATGCAAAACGGGCTGCCAAATTATGAACTTGGCATCTAAACTTGTACGACTGGAAATGCTTTATGTTTGATTTAGCATTTAAATTAATGTGTGCGATTCGCCTGCAATTTGAGAGGCCGAAGTTATTCGCGTCTCCCGAATTGTTTATTGAGGCGATAATAAAGCGTGTTCATCGCCAGGTGATAACTTCCTGGAGATGAAATAGTGCCTTGCTGTGAGGGGGGCCATGTGCGTAATATATACCGGTACATGGTTCGGCGTTAAATGTCTGTATTATTGGCCAACCCCTTTGTACCATTCAGATCGGTTTCTTTGATTAATTAACCTCGATTTTGTGCATCTGGGCGGGTTGGTGAAAAGAAATCTATGTCACCTACTTGGTGCATGTGTGATTGCCATATCGTGTTACATACGCTGGTCTGGCAGTCCTGGTTTTGCGCGATGACAATTCTCTCTTTGTATTGTGTCTTTTTACGACAGGGTGCTATTTATTTATGATAGGTTGAAATTGTCCAATAATATTCGTTGCATTTCGCGCGGTTTTGATCTGGTCGTCTTTGTTAGAAATTGGTAATTTTTTACTTTGTCAGTCTGTTTCCTGGAGTTAAGTTGTTGAGTTTTATTCGGTTAAAGTTTATATATGTGTGAACTGTTTTCGTTTCGTGCTCTTGGATATAGAGTTGAGTTTATGAGGTTAGTTACCTTTATGATTATGCATGTTATCTAATTATGGTAGTTGTTTAAATATTTAATTTTCCTATATCGACATACTCTGTTCGTCTGTGCTATTTCTGTCGGTTTGGGTGGTTATATAAGGATCATAATTTTCGGTTGACATGTTATATGTATCGCAACTGGACTTGCTTTTACACTTGTTTTGTTGTACTAATTGTTGGGTTGACATGTCATATGGATTGTATGGCTCGGTTGATAAACTTGCATTGTACATTTTTGCTTCATCGTTTTGAGTTAGCATATCATAAGGGTTGTATGGTTCGGTTGATGAAAATGATTGTTTTTCATGATCGCGTTTTGATGCTATTAATTTATGTGCCATCTCTGGTAAGGGAACTGGTTCATTTGAATCCGATCCGTCCCGGATGACGCGGTTTTGTCGTATTAACTGTGTTAAAGGGGCTGTTTCATGGTTCTCATTTTCGGTGTCCGAATTGTTACTATTACTCGATATATCAGCACCTGAGCTTTGTGTTGATGAATTGTGCGGGAATACAAATCTGCTTTTCCGAACTTTCTGGTTCTCCTGTAATTGTGGTGTATGCCATTTAGTCGTCGCTAATTTTAAATGTTTGGCATGACTTTTAGATAAACTGCCTGTGATTTGATTACGAATTATATATGAAACTGGTCCTGTTTGTTTAATTATCACCCAAAATGGGTCATATTTCATAACTAGTGTATGGGTTTGTTTGTGATTCTTAACATAGACCTGGGAACCTATGGGAAATTCCGGTATTTTGCCTTTACTGTTTTCGTTTCGTTTCGTCTTGGCTTGTTTCATATTTTGTTTAACTAATTGAAATGCGAAATGCTGCTTCTTTAGTAACCCGTGTATTTTTGTCGCGGTGTGAGTATCTTCTCAATATTGATTTGGGGGTGTCTGCAGTAAGTTAAAAAATATGGAGAAAATTGAGTCGTTGCTGAGACATGAAAATTCATGGCTTCTGATGCAAAATTGAGAAATAAGTCCCATGATGTTGGATTTCCTTCAGTTAATTTGGCTAATATCCCGTTGTAGTCGCGACGAGATCTCTCACTTGACTGAAAGGGGCATAGAATGAGGTCTTGCGATGCTGAATAACATAGTAGTTAGATATTATTTTGAAGACTTCACTGCATACGTCACTCCCGTTATCCGACACCAAACAAGCGGGGTAACCAAATATGGTGAAATACTGAGTCATAAGTCTTTCAGCGACCACTTCTGCGTGCTTTGTGGGCAATGCATAGGCCATTTTGTGTAACCTAAATAAATCTATGACCGTAAGAATGTAGGAATTTCCGCTGGCTGTGGGTGGGTTAAATTTTCCCATTAAATCTATCGCGATCATTTCCACTGGTCGGCTCGGTATATCCGTCATTTGGTTCGGAATACGGGCAGTGTTTTGATTTCTTTGCTTACAAATGTGGCAATTGTTAGCGAAACTGACTATCATTGGGAACATTCGTGGCCAATAATATCGCAAACGTATGGTATGGTACATTCGTTGGGAGCCATAATGACCGACGATATGATATTCAGAAATTATCTGCTTAGTCAGCTTTTCCGGGACATAAATGCGTTCCGATGCTTGCTCATTAAAGACAGACATATAGTATAGAATTCCGTCTTTCAATATATTGTAAAGGCCCTGCCTTTACTCGTTTCATTAACTCATTTCGTAAATGTTGCATTTAGCATTTCATCATCAAAATCATAATTAAAATATTTAGTCATTCATACTTAGCTGTTTCAGCTATCATTATGCCATCTTCATTTGTGCCAAATCTCACATCGTCACATTACGTATTCACAAAAATTTATCAACAACTTTCACACATTTTTCACTTCATGGGCGCAGCCATATTTGTTTACGTCAGGGGAAGTAATCGCTGGTTAAACTTTCCGGTTTTACGTAGTCTGCTCTTTGGAAGTTGTGCCTTCACAAACGATCATGTATTCCACATAAATGTTACTCAATTACTTATGCATAATAAATATATGTGAAATAAATATTTATTTAGATGCGTAATTCACGCACATAATGGAACTATATTTACTCTGCATGCACGGGATCGCAGAAACGTCCTCATTGGCTTGCAGACACGTTTCTCTGCAAGGCTCTGTTCGCAGAAGCGTTCTCATTGGCTTGCAGATTTACCTAAACATTTCCAGCATTCTCATTGGCTTGCAGACTATCTACAGATTCTTTTAGTATTTAAACCTTAAAAATTTGTAAATCAAGGTTCTGCATCAAATATTTCATAGTCTTGTTTATTCTAGGAAAGTGTTGTTTAGTTTCTAAGGCACAGGTATATTACTTTGTATAGTAAGGTGATCTTATTTAAAAACTTTAATAAGTTGTCTAAACTTATTTAAATAATTAATTATGAGCACTTAGAACCTTCTAATAAGTAATTTATAACTTGGTAATTTTTCATGGCACAGTTTCACTTGTGTCGTGTTGGTTGACAAACACATGGACCCTGCTCACAGAGAACGTTCAGACCAGAAGTGGTTCAAAGTTCCATGTGAAATAGACTGACAGATATATTATATGCAAATTTCGGCATCTTTCTATTTATGATTTTGACTTAGAGCTTTTTGGGAAATTTAGGTAATGTAGTACCAGAAGTGGTTATACATAAAACTCTGCCATCCGACTCAATCAGAAGTTACTTGATGGCTGAGCATGTAAAAATCATTAAGTGAGTGGCCTATTACCCATGTCTTGCATCGCAGAAATTCTATATATGTCTGAAGTGTTGAGTAATTGACGGTCTGAAGAGACATGTGGATGGTGACAGTACCAGAAGTGGTCAAAATCCATCAACATTTAAGTCAGTTACATCAGCACTTGTAGAAATCTGCCTTCCAAATAAATAAGCCTGAAGTGGCAGAAACATTGGAAGTTGCAAGTGGGCTTCAAATCAGACAAAAGTCAGATGTACATCAGATGACTGGATTGTATGCCTTGTATTATACCGATAGGGTTTAGTCAAGGTACTCTTCCCACTTGTATTTTATTCATAAAATATATATTAGGGAAATATTTTTTTTTAGTAAATAAATTTAAAGTTAGTCTAAGTGCTCAGTTTAAAGGCAGTTTAGGAAATTTTAGCAAAGCTATACCGTACGGTGCAGAACCCTGGAACAAAATTTACTACAACGCTCTAGGTTTTGTTCCAGTAAATGTCAGTAAGTAAGAAGTATCATTCTCTGGTAAGGCTAAGTATTAGATATCTGTCATATCATCACTCTGCATTGACTACATATATTGCAGGTGACCACCTGTGGATTCTGTACTTATCAGCCTTTGTAGTTTTATTCATTGGCATGTAAATGGTGCCAATAAAGTCTCATTTCCTAATCTTAACATTTAATATTTCACATACGTTTTATATTTAAAGGCATTAATCAAGTCTATGCCTATTTCACATAATTCACTTATTTCATTATTAATCTTTAGTAAGTGGTTTCATGCTTGGCCGGTAATGGGGCTAAGTCATAGTAAGTTTCGGTTGCATTTTCTGCAACATTTTAAGCTATTAAGCTATTTCTATTATTTCATAACTTAGCCATTAATTCAGCTAAGTAAGTTCATCTAATATTTAAAGTTTTATAAAAACTTCATACTTTATATGGTTTTAGAATAAGTGAAATCATGTCTTGATATGCAACCATATTAAGCCATATTCATTTATTATATTTCTCATAAATAAGTTTTTGTAGTGGTATTTTAATATCCTCAGTGCATAATCCACATGATCACCGGTGTTCGCTATTGTGTGACTGTAGGGACAGTCTTCATTTATATAGTATCTGAGTCGCGCCTAGAACTATATGTCGCATTCGTAAATCTCCAAAATATGTGGGCAACCGTATTATGTAAGACCCATACTAATAGGGAGTTGAACAGGTTATTTATAAGACAACATAAAATGTCTTTGATTCTATCAGATTTCCATAACAGTTCTCATTATTAAATATTCCAATACCACAACAAATATATATAAACTTCAACAAGTGAGCTCAAATATTTATCGGTGTATGTGCCTTGTTCATATGTTGTGTAATTGTTTTACGTTGTATCGTATCATCAAAGTGTTATTTCTGTGCCGGCCTGTTGTAAATATGTTTAAAGTTATTTAATTTTCTGCATAATATATATTTGAAACTTTTAGGCTATTTCCCCACAAATTTCAAGTGTTTGTTAAATGTTTAGCTTTTAAATAACTTTTAGTCTGGGGTTAAAACTTAAAAATTTCTAAAAACTAAGTTCATTTTTATATTTCTTTGGGAAGTTTTCTAATTCCCATAAAATTAATTTGTGAATGAAATAATAATTATTTCATTCAAATAATCTAAGTTAAATGGTCTTTAACTATATCATATATTTTTCACAGCTAAATTATAAGTTTTTCTGCAGTATCACAAATTAATAATAATTCAGCTTCAAGTCATTTAACATTGTGATACATAATTTCAGTTATTTAATTCAAATACAATGGGCAACATATATCAAACCTTATTTACTAGTCATTTACCATGTTAATAAAAAATCTGCATTAATTTTCATGTCTTCATTAATTTTCACAAGATCTGCATTAATTTTCATAACTTCATTAATTTTCACAAATTCAAAATTTTTCACAAGTTCATAAAGTTTCTAAAAGCTTCGTTCATTAAAGTTTAATCATTACTATAAGTCATTTGGAAAGTTAATTCTAAAGTAGCATCATGCATTCCTCACTTTATTTATATAATAATTTCATAAATAGCCATTTCATTCAGATCATTCAACGTATAAAATATTCCATCTTATTTTCATTTCCATATATATAATTATTCAACATTCCGTCCATACAAATATACATCTGTTAAAATGTTATATATAGTCTATGTGCTAAATAAATAATTAATTTAATTTAATCTCAATTATTAGGATCCCGTATCCTGCAACTTACCCCTCTGCTGGTGTAGGTCCAGCTTAACAAATACCTACTGGTGCCAGAATTTAAGTCATTTTATATTTTATCCACTCGGTTACTTTTGGCTGTAACTGTATCTGGTGAGATATGGGACTGCACGCAGTTTCCTTCTCTTGGAGGATCAGGTTGAGAGTGATTGCAGAGTAACCCATGTTGGGGAACTTTGTGACTTATTCCCAACCTCCGATTCTTTGAGAGGTGGAACTGTATGTAGTCCTATATACCACTTGTGCGTTACAATTTTGGTGTCAGACAGTGGGATTTCAGAACATTTTTGAGATCCAGTGATGCGAATCTGCATGTTTTGTCAAATACTGTTTTGTGTCAATTGTTTGTCATGTTTTGTATTTTCAATGTGTTGAAATCGCGTTTTTGTAATAGGTATAATCTGCCAGTGGAAGTACCAGAATGAGTCTATCTAAAAAACAATTTGGTCATAGTAGAATACCACATCGTTTCAATCTCAGAAGTGAGGAGACCTATGTGCAGAGCTCTGACAGGGGAGACACTGATAATGAATTTAGTGAAGGGCTTGATGAACCTAATGAGTTATCAAATTTTAATCAAAACCATCCACCGGTTAATTCTATCGGGTGCCAAATAGGTGAGTCTGAAGAGACAACCTACATGCCAATTGTTGATATTCAGCCCAGTACTGAAATTACAAAACAAAATGATGAAATTCTGCGAGAGATTCCACAGCTGATAGCTGGGTCAGTAAAAGGTGTGTTAGAAGACTTCTCTAGTCAAATGACAGAAGTCATGACTTCTGCTGTAAGAGCAGTGGCTAGTGAAGTTTTTCGAAACTCTGCGAGACCCTATGCCAGGTCACATCTCAGTTCATCTGAGAGCAGTGGAGATGAAATATCCCACCACAGTGTGCAATCATTCCAAACTCAGAGGCCAATAAATAACAGGCAAGTATTTGCCAAACTGCCACCTTTCACAGGTGAAGAAACTTGGAAAGTTTGGTACAATATGTTTGAGGCCATGGCACAACACAGAGGGTGGACTGATGAAGAGAGGCTTGATGCCGTACTTCCTAAATTCCAGGGGCCTGCAGGTGACTTTGTCTATGGGCAACTGAACCACAATGTGCTAACTGACTATCAAACCCTGATAGCAGAAGTGGAAGGGCGATATAGAGTGGTTGAAACCACTAAAACATATGCTGCTCAATTCATTCGTCGGAATCAGCAGTTTAATGAACCTGCAGAGGAATACTCTGCTGAACTCAAAACATTGTACACAAAGGCACACCCAGAGCGACATAGGGCAACGAGGAGAGAAGATCTCCTGAGAAGGTTCCTCGATGGGTTATATGATGACAAAGCTCGGTTTCATATCGAATTTGTCAAAGAGCCAAACGATATAGATGAGGCAGTAATTTTTGTGGTCAGATTTAATGAAGCAAAGAATAAGACTTTGTCCACGAGCTCTTTTGAGCCATACCATGAAAGGGAAATGAAACGACCAACACGGGCTGTGAAGACAAATGGTGCCAAACAACCTGTTAACTCACAGGTCCAGGAATGTAAAGATGGCAGTGCTAGATAGTAGTTCATCTGTTAACATGAAACCAGTGGAATCTATGGTGATAGAAAGGCAACAAAATCCAGACTTCATGAAGTTGATACTGGATCGTATTGACAAGTTGGAAAATGAATTGAAATCATACCATCATGGTATGCCACCAAGGGTGACAAATGCTCCACATGGGCTACCAAACAGGCCTAGAGCTTGCTTCATTTGTGGAGATCCTAAACATTTTGCTAATCAATGTACGGAAAGGAGGAGAGGGCCAAATGGTCCAATGTCTAATAATATGAGAAGTCATGAAGCTAAACCAACATATAACTCAATGAATCGAGACACAACAGTCCAGGGTTTAAACACCATGGGACTGGCCCGACGGGACAACAGCCAGTTCTAGATACCATGCCCCCCCACTAGGGCCAATTTAACAAGGAGAAATATTCGAAAACCAGATGGTGTTTATGTAAAAGGGAAAATAAACGGAATTGAACTTGTATACGTTGCTGATACAGGAGCTACTAGAACCATCATATCAGAAGCCACTTATAACAAAATTCCTCAGAATCAAAGGCCAAAGCTATCAAAACAGACAAACTTGAGGAGTGCCGATGGTACTCCACTGATTGAAGTAGGAACAGGTGATTTCACCATCCAACTTGGAGATGTTGTGCTAACCAAATTGGTTACAGTAGCCAAAATAGAAGATGAAGGTCTTCTGGGAATCGACGTCCTACAAAATAGTGACATGGGACCAGCTGACATGCTCAGCCAAGGGTTAATTTATATAAATGGCTCGGCCATTCCATGCATGCACGTTGGTAGGGAATCAAGAGTGAGAGCCGCCCGAGTGGCAGATCACTATTACCTACCAGCCGAGTCAGGATGTCTGGTTGATGTTTTGGTTGAGAGAGAGGGATTACCTGAAGAGGTCACCACTCTGCTTCTAGAACCAGCCTTAAAAGTCATGGAAAAATATCCAATAATGGTTGCCCGCTGTCTTGTTACAATCAGTGACAGTCCTACATGCAATGTCAGGGTGATGAATCCTAACTCTTATGAAGTTAGTTTGAATCAAGATTTGGTGATTGCCTATGCAGAGGTGTTATCAGACGATGACCCATTAACCATATTTGACAAAGAGGAACATCAAGTTACAAAAATGTCAGAAACACAAAATGAGGAATTATGCCTGCCAGATCATCTGCAGACAATATTTGGAGAAGCCAGTAGTGGTAAAACAATAGAGCAAATAGCACAAATTAAACAGCTACTTTGCGATTTCCAAAGCGTATTTTCCTCAGGTCCAGATGACATGGGCAGAACTGACATTGTTGAACACTCTATAGACACGGGTGATGCAAGGCCAATCAAGCAGCTTCCTCGTCCAGTCCCATTAGCATGTGGAGACAAATTGGAACACACAATTGAAAAATTGTTATCTCAAAAGGTTATACAAAGGTCAACCTCACCATGGGCAAGCCCCATTGTGATAGTACCTAATAAAGATATGGGAGAAATTAGACTACGTGTTGACTACCGCAAGGTTAACATAGTTACCAAGAAAGATGCGTTTCCAATTCCACGCATCAGTGACTGTCTAGATACAATAGTAGGTTCCACCCTGTTCAGCACCTGTGACTTATTGTCTGGTTATCATCAAATCCCTGTTAAGACAGAAGATATGCCAAAGACGGCATTCGTCTGTAAACATGGGCTATTTGAATATTTGATGATGCCCTATGGCATGTCCAACTCGGGTCCAGTGTTCCAACGAGCGATGGAGCTGGCATTGCGAGGTCTGCAATGGACGATTTATATCGATGATTTCATCGTATTCTCAAAAACGTTCGATGAACAAGTCACACGGCTCAGAGATGTTCTGAATCGAGTCAAAGAAACTGGTTTAAAACTCAAACCATCTAAGTGTAACCTATTTCAAGAACAGGTTCGATTTCTAGGTCATGTCGTGTCAAAGGATGGGGTCATGCCAGACCCAGACAATGTGGCAAAAATTCTGTCATGGCCTGTACCAAGGTCAGTGAGAAATGTCCGCCAAATTCTAGGCTTGGCGAGTTACTATAGGAGGCATGTTCAGGACTTCTCCAAAATAGTCCGGCCATTAACTGAATTAACACAAAAAGGGGTTAAGTTCAAATGGACAGAAGAATGTCAATCAGCCTTTCAAGAACTGAAGTCTATACTAACAAGTCCCAAAATAAAGGCATATCCATCAGATGATGGAATATTTATATTAGACACTGATGCCTCAGACTATGCAATAGGTGCAGTTATGAACCAAGTCCAAGGCGGGGTTGAAAAGGTCGTAGCTTATGCTAGCCGCACCTTAAACAAGGCCGAGAAAAAACTATTGTGTCACGGACAAAGAACTCCTTGCAGTCCGATACTTTGTTGAATATTTCCGCCAGTATTTACTAGGCAAATGCTTCGAGGAGAGGTCAGACCATCAAGCACTGATATGGTTATTCAGTCTAAGAGAGCCAAAAGGTAGAATAGCCAGAATGATTGAACTTCTGTCTAGCTTTGACTTTTCAATACAATATCGAAAAGGCAATGCACATGGGAATGCACTTGCAATGAATCGGATGATATTGATCAACTAAAATGTGGTCCATGCAAAAAATGCTTGAAACGACAAAGTGAGATGATGAGCAATCTCAACCGAGATACCATAGCTGCTGATAAACCTCTTTTAGCAGAGGGTGACGATGGTCCAATAAGAGCTATCCAGACACGTTCATCTGAAAAAAGAGATGCTCCAAAACTCGACGAAGTTACCGAAGGGGTTGAGTTAAATACTGTTGGAACTGCGTGGCCAGAAAAATACACAAGAGGAAAAATTGCATGTATGCAAAAGAACGATTCTGATATAGGTCTGATTTATAAGTCCAAACTGAGCGGCGTTAGACCACCTCACAGTCAGGTAAATACTCTGAGCCCAGAGACTCGCCATTATTGGTTGTTATGGGACTCCCTGGAAATGAAGGAAAACTTGTTGTACAAGAAATTTTATAAATCTAATGGAACTGATGACTATCTCCAATTGATGGTACCCAAAGATCTAAGATCTGAAGTGATCAACCAAATGCATAACATTGTCCTTTCTGGTCACCTCGGTACCAAAAAGACTATACAAAAATTGCTACAGAGGTACTATTGGTATGACGTGAGAACTGATGTCAAAAACTGGGTTAGACAGTGCCATACATGTGGTGCAACAAAACCACCAAACAAAAATCCAAAAGCGCCACTTGGGAAAATGTTAGTGGGTGCCCCAATGGACAGACTAGCAACTGATATATTAGGGCCATTGCCTCGCACTCTGCGAGGGAACAGATATATCTTAATAGTGACAGATGCTTTCTCGAAATGGATAGAAATCCTTCCAGTCCCCGACCAGTGCGCCATCACCTGTGCTGAAAAGATACTTAATGAAGTCGTTGCAAGGTTTGGCACTTGTCATTCATTGCATTCAGATTAGGGACGTAATTATGAGAGTGATATTTTCAAAGAGCTCTGTGAGCTCCTTGAAATCAAGAAAACTCGGACTACCCCACGAAATCGAAAAGGGAATGGGCAGTCTGAAAGGATGAATAAAACCCTAATTAGAATGGTCAAAGCTTACCTCAAAGGAGAATAAACCGACAGGGACTTAAACTTAGGTTGCTTAGCGGCAGCCTATCGCTCAACACAACAAGAAAGTACAGGTTTCACTCCCAACATGCTTATGTTAGGGAGAGATGTCCGTCTCCCATGTGAGCTCGCATTTGGTCTCCCACCCCAGAAACACCCATCAATCACATCGTATGGGGAATATGTGCAAAATCTTCGAGAGAAACTGCACAAATCACATGAGATTGCCAGAAAACATCTTGGAAAATCTTTCGAGAGGCAGAAAAAACAATATGATATTCATGCTGAAGAGCTAAAGTATAAAATTGGAGATGCAGTGTGGTTCCGAGATGAAAGGAGATTTCCAGGGGTTGCTCCAAAATTACACCCAATTTATATGGGTCCATGCCTGATAATAAAGAAACTATCAGAATTGGTATATCAATTACAACTGGATAAAAATGGTCACTGTAAAATTGTTAGTGGCAACAAACTCAAAATTTATTATGGTCACATACCTAGATGGTTAACATTAGCTAAATCTAAAGCTATAAAAACTTCCACTCTGGCAGAACATGAATGTTAAATAAACCCAGGTTGATATATATCTAAGGTTTAATCTTTACAATTGCAGATTAATCATGGTAAGAGGTCCAGGTTATAAATGTAAAAAGTGCGAGGTTGTGGACGAACTGTCGAGGGTCAGGCGGCACTATCTTATGACGCATATCGATCAAGGGAATGTACCATTCTACTGCAGGTTATGCAGTTATCGCTCGCTCACCATGCGCGAGTATGTCCGCCACAATAGTGCATTTGGTGCACATGTAACTAGAATTAAACGTATGACGGAATTGGGGGATGTTAAAGATGATGACTATATGGCAGTTTCTACAACACCACAGATGGTATTCAAAAACAGATAGTTGACAAAGTTGTCCAAGGAAGAGTCAGACGTAATGTGGGGGAAGCGGGCAGCGACTAAGAGGGAACAACCTCAGCCATCGGTCGCATCAGTGGTGGTTAAAATACCAAGGGTAGAGGTAGATATAGAGAAGTCCCCAGCCGGGGTAAACAAGGGTGACACTTCCTCTAAAGCTGTAGAGCAGAGGACAGTGACCTCTGAGACTATCTCAGATTCCAGGTTCGATGGGAATTCGTTCCCAGAGCTGGCTGCGTGCGGGGAAGAGGATTACTCTTTCCTCACGCGGCTGGTGGAAGAAACGGTGTCCGATACTCCGATTACGGAATTGGACGTTAATCCGCTTAAACTCGATCGGATGACAGAGCTTGAAGCAAAGGTGGAGATTCAGAATATCGAGATAGCCTTTATGAAGTCGCAAATAGAATTGATGTCTAGAAGGATGCAGGTGCTAGAAGACGAGAAGAAGAAGAAGGCACTAAGCTTCCCAAAGAGGTTAAGAAATATGACGAAAGGGAAGATTATGACATTGTCTAGCGTGGAAAATAAAGTCCATGTTAAATAATTATAAATATTAATATGAAATGTCATATATGTATGTTCTTAGTCCAAAGTAGTTTATGTTTGTGTGGGCACAAACTTGTTTTTGCAGAGGGTAATGTAAAGGCCCTGCCTTTACTCGTTTCATTAACTCATTTCGTAAATGTTGCATTTAGCATTTCATCATCAAAATCATAATTCAAATATTTAGTCATTCATACTTAGCTGTTTCAGCTATCATTATGCCATCTTCATTTGTGCCAAATCTCACATCGGCACGTTACGTATACACAATATTATTCACAAAAATTTATCAACAACTTTCATACATTTTTCACTTCAAGGGCGCAGCCATATTTGTTTACGCCAGGGGAAGTAATCGCTGGTTAAACTTTCCGGTTTTACGTAGTCTGCTCTTTGGCAGTTGTGCCTTCACAAACGATCATGTATTCCACATAAATGTTACTCAATTACTTATGCATAATAAATATATGTGAAATAAATATTTATTTAGATGCGTAATTCACGCACATAATGGAACTATATTTACTCTGCATGCACGGGATCGCAGAAACGTCCTCATTGGCTTGCAGACACGTTTCTCTGCAAGGCTCTGTTCGCAGAAGCGTTCTCATTGGCCTGCAGATTTACCTAAACATTTCCAGCATTCTCACTGGCTTGCAGACTATCTGCAGATTCTTTTAGTATTTAAACCTTAAAAATTTGTAAATCAAGGTTCTGCATAAAATATTTCATAGTCTTGTTTATTCTAGGAAAGTGTTGTTTAGTTTCTAAGGCACAGGTATATTACTTTGTATAGTAAGGTGTTCTTATTTAAAAACTTTAATAAGTTGTCTAAACTTATTTAAATAATTAATTATGAGCACTTAGAACCTTCTAATAAGTAATTTATAACTTGGTAATTTTTCATGGCACAGTTTCACTTGTGTCGTGTTGGTTAAATTGTGCATTATGTCAGAAGTGACAAACACATGCACCCTGCTCACAGAGAACGTTCAGACCAGAAGTGGTTCAAAGTTCCATTTGAAATAGACTGACAGATATATTATATGCAAATTTCTGCATCTTTCTATTTAGCCATGTATTTATTTATGATTTTGACTTAGAGCTTTTTGGGAAATTTAGGTAATGTAGTACCAGAAGTGGTCACCCTTATATTTTCTAAGTGTACACTTTCATTGTAAGTGTAGTTCAGGTATACACTTAGAGTACACTTGTAGCTTTTGTTTTTTTAATTCAGAACACTTGTACCACACTCACTTTTTTTCGAAATGTACACTTATTTCGTAAGTGTAGTGAAAGTGTTGTAATAAGTGTACACTTGCTCTACACTTTTGAGACTTTGAAAATCTTTGGGCATGCTGCCCACACTTACAGCTACACTTATGGTACTTTGAAAAGTTTTCCCTACACTTATGACACACGATGATACTTATACTTTTTAAATGTTTTGGAAACACTGCCCCACACTTAAAGGTACACTTATGGAACTTTGGAAAAATTTATCAACACTTATACCACACTTATCAAACTTTGATATGGATATGTTCAGGAATACTGCTCAGAGCCTCGCACATTTTTACTATATAATTGCGGTCTTATATTAAATATGAACTTTTTCAATTTTGAAATTACCGGTATTTCGTTTTTCTGTTATTTATATTCCGATAGTAATAAATTTTATGAATATTTTGTGCTAAAATAAAGATATATGAGTATGTATATCTACAATTTATTAACTGCAAAATGTTTGTCATAGAAACAATGAAAATTGGTCGCTATCACGTATATTGAAATTGGCGTATATGAAAGCTTCAATGATTGTGTTTCCAAACACACCTGCAGTCAAAAAATGGCCATTACGAATATAGAAATGTTGTATGATAGTAGTTTGACGACGCAGATCAGAATTAAGTATAATAAAAATCGTTTCTAAACCCGTAATTTTGACGTGCAATACTCCCAAATATAATTATTTTTATCGGGGTTTTTTTATGGCAAAACTTCGATAGTTAGTGTAATTTCGTGACAATAAAATAATGATGAACAGATAAAAATTGTTTTTAACATTCTCGGAGAAGTACATTTATATGTACCTGCTATCTGTTTTCTAATTTAACGTAAAATCTATCAAAAATAACAAAGTTTAACTGTATATACGTGTGATTATCGACCCACTGTAAATCTCCCAAAGTAAATGCTTGCGGCTTTCTGCCCACGTGTTCGTGTATGGGGAATTTAATCCCATATCGCTGTGTGTAAACATTGTCCTCTGATGTCATCATTTTATAGGGAAATCCCTGTCTAAATCAAGTGATATCCTAGAACTGAGCATACGATTGGCTAAAAGCTAACACGTGACTGTGACGGTGACTACATGCGCATGCGCAGACCACATTCCGGTCATTCGGCGGTCAAGAAATCAAATTTAAATTTCATCTGCATTTTATTTGACAACAGCTTTCATTTACGAAAATGACGGCGAGAAAACCCAAAACAATTCAACAATTTGGCAAAAAGAAGAAAGGAACTAAACACACTAGAGATAGAACAGGTGGTAGGAGGCTGAATTCGGCAAATAATTACGCAAATAGGCGAAGTTTGTTCCCAATTCCACCGGTGTCGGCGGTGATCCTACAATGACACGATGACATTGAGAAATTAAATGTCAACAGTAAAGTCACACTGGATGCATACGGATTATAACCGATGGAAACGTGAGCTAAATTCAGATATACAACATACATTTATTTACAAGTGATAATTCTCAATCGGAGAGTGATGGCTGTCGTCCAGCTGATTCAGTGAATTTGTTGCCCAATGTTGGCAAGACTCGCCAAGAGGACTGATCACGGATTCAATTTCAATCATATTGACGTCTTGTCCAAACGCTTGTGATACAGGACAAAACTAATTTTGGTGGAGGGGTAGACTGGGCACACAGAGCACATTGGAATTTGGATCATCTCAGAGACAATGTGACATCAGAAGAAGAAAACAATGACTCGCTTACAGCTTTTTTGTCAAAAAAAAACTGGAATCGGTCATGCCAACGTTTGCAAATTTCTCTCACTCTCCGTGCTAAACTAAACATCACACAGCAGGCACTGCATGCTTTAAATGGGACATCGTACTGAATATGACATGGACATCATGACATAAGTGGAGTAAAGACTAACGGGAAGAGACAAGCTTGAAGATACTTCAGCTCATTCAAACTTCGCATATCAGCACCAGATTTATGAAATATATTTATTGAGCCAAGGAACCTAATTGATAGATGATTTATATATTAAAACATTATTAATATAATATAATAAAGTATTTTATCAGTCTAAATCATTGTGAATGTGATTCCCTTGATTAATGCATCAATTGCCATCTTTGATAGTGAAATTTAATATGTGCATGCCCATCTATGATATACACTTATTTTACTAATACATGTACTATACACTTAAATAATACACTTGCATCACAATCACCATTGTACACTTACAATACACTTACAACCCCATTCAGAACTTACACTTATAAAATACTTGCAATTATTATACACTAAAATTACACTTGCCAACATACACTTATATCACACTTTAGAATCATACACTTATATGACACTCACCTCATTTACATAGTTGGAACGTACACTTACTGTACACTTATGTTACACTTGCACTACACTTACTGCCACTGTTGGACTTGTACACTTGGTTGTAAGTGCACACTTAGAGGAAAAATATTCCTACACTTGTGCAACACTTATTTGACACTTATAACACACTTGGGAAATGTAAGGGCATACATAAAACTCTGCCATCCGACTCAGTCAGAAGTGACTTGATGGCTGAGCATGTAAAAATCATTAAATGAGTGGCCTATTACCCATGTCTTGCATCGCAGAAAATCTATATATGTCTGAAGTGACTAAGTGTTGAGTAATTGACGGTCTGAAGAGACATGTGGGTGGTGACAGTACCAGAAGTGGTCAAAATCCATCAACATTTAAGTCAGTTACATCAGCACTTGTAGAAATCTGCCTTCCAAATAAATAAGCCTGATGTGGCAGAAAAATTGGAAGTTGCAAGTGGGCTTCAAATCAGACAAAAATCAGAAGTGACTGGTCTATGTACATCAGATGACTGGATTGTATGCCTTGTATTATACCGATAGGGTTTAGTCAAGGTACTCTTCCCACTTGTATTTTATTCATAAAATATATATTAGGGAAATAGTTTTTTTTAGTAAATAAATTTAAAGTTAGTCTAAGTGCTCAGTTTAAAGGCAGTTTAGGAAATTTTAGCAAAGCTATACAGTACGGTGCAGAACCCTGGAACAAAATTTACTACAACGCTCTAGGTTTTGTTCCAGTAAATGTCAGTAAGTAAGAAGTATCATTCTCTGGTAAGGCTAAGTATTAGATATCTGTCATATCATCACTCTGCATTGACTACATATATTGCAGGTGACCACCTGTGGATTCTGTACTTATCAGACTTTGTAGTTTTATTCATTGGCATGTAAATGGTGCCAATAAAGTCTCATTTCCTAATCTTACCATTTAATATTTCACATACGTTTTATATTTAAAGGCATTAATCAAGTCTATGCCTATTTCACATAATTCACTTATTTCATTATTAATCTTTAGTAAGTGGTTTAATGCTTGGCCGGTAATGGGGCTAAGTCATAGTAACTTTCGGTTGCATTTTCTGCAACATTTTAAGCTATTAAGCTATTTCTATTATTTCATAACTTAGCCATTAATTCAGCTAAATAAGTTCATCTAATATTTAAAGTTTTATAAAAACTTCATACTTTATATGGTTTTAGAATAAGTGAAATCATGTCTTGATATGCAACCATATTAAGCCATATTCATTTATTATTTCTCATAAATAAGTTTTTGTAGTGGTATTTTAATATCCTCAGTGCATAATCCACATTATCACCGGTGTTCGCTATTGTGTGACTGTAGGGACAGTCTTCATTTATATAGTATCTGGGTCGCGCCTAGAACTATATGTCGCATTCGTAAATCTCCAAAATATGTGGGCAACCGTATTATGTAAGACCCATACTAATAGGGAGTTGAACAGGTTATTTATAAGACAACATAACATGTCTTTGATTCTATCAGATTTCCATAACAGTTCTCATTATTAAATATTCCAATACCACAACAAATATATATAAACTTCAACAAGTGAGCTCAAATATTTATCGGTGTATGTGCCTTGTTCATATGTTGTGTAATTGTTTTGTGTTGTATCGTATCATCAAAGTGTTATTTCTGTGCCGGCCTGTTGTAAATATGTTTAAAGTTATTTAATTTTCTGCGTAATATATATTTGAAACTTTTAGGCTATTTCCCCACAAATTTCAAAAGTGTTTGTTAAATGTTTAGCTTTTAAATAACTTTTAGTCTGGGGTTAAAACTTAAAAATTTCTAAAACTAAGTTCATTTTTATATTTCTTTGGGAAGTTTTCTAATTCCCATAAAATTAATTTGTGAATGAAATATTAATTATTTCATTCAAATAATCTAAGTTAAATGGTCTTTAACTATATCACATATTTTTCACAGCTAAATTATAAGTTTTTCTGCAGTATCACAAATTAATAATAACTCAGCTTCAAGTCATTTAACATTGTGATACATAATTTCAGTTATTTAATTCAAATACAATGGGCAACATATATCAAACCTTATTTACTAGTCATTTACCATGTTAATAAAAAATCTGCATTAATTTTCATGTCTTCATTAATTTTCACAAAATCTGCATTAATTTTCATAACTTCATTAATTTTCACAAATTCATAAATTTTCACAAGTTCATAAAGTTTCTAAAAGCTTCGTTCATTAAAGTTTAATAATTACTATAAGTCATTTGGAAAGTTAATTCTAAAGTAGCATCATGCATTCCTCACTTTATTTATATAATAATTTCATAAATAGTCATTTCATTCAGATCATTCAACTTATAAAATATTCCATTTTATTTTCATTTCCATATATATAATTATTCAACATTCCGTCCATACAAATATACATCTGTTAAAATGTTATATATAGTCTATGTGCTAAATAAATAATTAATTTAATTTAATCTCAATTATTAGGATCTCGTATCCTGCAACTTACCCCTCAGTTGGTGTAGGTCCAGCTTAACAAATACCTACTGGTGTCAGAATTTAAGTCATTTTATATTTTATCCACTCGGTTACTTTTGGCTGTAACTGTATCTGGTGAGATATGGGACTGCACGCAGTTTCCTTCCCTTGGAGGATCAGGTTGAGAGTGGTTGCAGAGTAACCCATGTTGGGGAACTTTGTGACTTATTCCCAACCTCCGATTCTTTGAGAGGTGGAACTGTATGTAGTCCTATATACCACTTGTGCGTTACAATATATTGCTTTGTTATCTTTTCGGGTGGTTTATCGGATTTTAATTTGCGAATTATGTCTGAAATAATATGGTCCTATTTCTGCATTTCTTCGATATTGGTGGGTACATTTAGTTGTTCATTCTGGAAATTAGTATAGTGTCGGGCAACGTATGCGCTTTTTGTTTACCTATTGTTTTATTTTCTGTGAATCTAATATGTTTAGTGATCCGTCGTTGATCGTTATGTCATATGGCGTTTTCTCTTCGCTTTCCATTGAACATTCTGACATACTCTGTTGGTTTGTCGGGTCCACTCGAGAACAAAAGTCAGCGGCGATATTCTCAGACCCTTGTATATAAGTAATTTTTGGATTGTATGCGGAAATTTCAATAAACCATTTTTGAATACGTTTATTAGCCATCTGAGTATTTTGAAACATAGAAACTAGGGGTAAATGATCTGTTCGTATTTCTACGTCCGATCCCTCTAGATAGAAATTGAGTTTCTTTAGACATACATATACGGCGAGTGCTTCGCGCTCTGTAGTACTGTAATTTCGTTGAGAGTGATTCAACTTTTTGCTAACAAAGCAAATTGGAAATTCCGGGGTTTTGTTATCAGTTTCTAGTTTGTTTTCTGGGTATGGCTGGACTAATGATCCCCCCACTGTATGCATTGATGCATCGCAATATAAGATCATTTTCCTGTTCCTATCAGGGTAGGCCAGAGTAGGTATTTTAAGCAAATTTTGTTTTAGTGTATCAAAAGCATTTTGACATTCTTCGGACCATGCAAATTTTGCGTAACGAGCAGTTAATTTAATTAATGATGTAGCAGTGTCAGAGAAATTCTTACAATAGTTGCGATAAAAATTGAAAATCCCTAATACTCTACAGACTTCTTTAACTGATGTTTGGGCCGGCACATCTTGTATGGCTTTAACTTTGGCGGGATCTGGGCGCGTTCATATAAAATTGGGACTTTGTTAATCGTGCTACTAATCAATACTCTCTGAGTCGTTCGAATACTATTTTGAGGTGCTGTTTATGGAGGACCTCCGTTTCACTGTTAGACCGGCCACCAGATGAGGGTAGTGTCATACGAAAGGGTAGAAATTTTGACGCTATCTCCAATTATCCTTGTCCCATGGCGGTTCCAAAACACTGAGGTATCCAGGGCGGAACATGTGGAAAATATAATTTTTTGACCTTTTTGGTGTTTTTGTCCTGCAAATTTCAGTATAATCAGGAAAACCAATAAAATAAGACAAATATTGAATTAAATATACTTGAATAATTGATATTTATTCTATCTGGGTTGCTTAACATTTATGATGTGCGAAAAATTATATTATCCAACAAATTTTGTGAAAAATTCACGAAAAACCCCCAAAAAATGCATAAATTGCAGTGCTTTTTAAAAATAAATTTCCAGAAGATTTCCTATAAAATTTTCATTTTTTTGTATAAAGCTCTCATTGGTGCATCAAAATTTTCAGCATTATATACCTGATTTATGTATATCAGCATCACAAGAAATGATATCCAACAATCCGAGATATTTCCAAAAACTTAACCCACCCCCCTAAAACTGATTTTCTATCTGAAAATACCTGTCAAGTCAGAATAGCCCGTTTTCGTTCTGTTTTGTTAACCAATTCAGAGTCTTATCATATATCATGGAATTAGCATGTATCTGAGGAGGTTTATATTATGGTAGAGTCTAGTTTGTTTAAATATTTGATTTTTTTGGGGTAAATTGGCTAAAATTTATATTATATTTAAGTGAAATTTTTTGGAAAAATTCCCATGACTTTGTCAGTTATATGGATACAGTTGCACATCATGCACCACAATAAGCATAAATTCTTCCCCAATTCTGACATGAAATGTTATAATCATGTACCAGACCAGAATTGAGAAATAAAGTAAAACTTAACCCTACCCCAAGACAGTGTTCTCAATGCTTTCAATTTTATGCTATACTAAACTCGAAAGGTCGCTCATAATAGTTGATAGAATTCATATCATAAATTGCAATAGTTCTGCCCACGGATTATGTAATCTCATCTTCAATGTCACTGTCAATTTCATCAAATGTGATTGTATCAGTCAATAGAATTTCTGTGCAACATCTTACGAGAAGAATGGTTCAAACAACTCAGGCTGCCTATTGGCCGTCCATCCATGAAGTGCTACAACGGTTGCAAGTAGCCACTGTTTTGCTATCATGTTGGCTCGTTTTGAGTGTAGAATTAAAGTTCCTCACATGGTGGAAGTGCAGAAAGATCAACTACCTTTTGCTGATTCTCGAACTTCTTCTGGAACTTTACCCACCTAGCATAATTCACTTTTCTCGAATGTGGACCATACATCTATAAGGCACATGTTATCTCCGTGATTGTATTAAGTGTGTCACTGTCCAAAACCCAATTCATTCCTAAATAAGCCATGACTTCCATATATCTTGATGGTCTTTCCAGCAACTTCCAGTTGTGTTTTTTTATTCCTTTTCGGAACAACGATGAAAGGTAGTTATTACCTGTGAAGGAATGGAACCCAACAACTGCATTATTCTGTATATTTGGCTGCCAAAATGTGGAAATGGTAGATATTGACCCAGCGTGTCCCCAAATCGCTTACAAGTTGTGGTTGATGTATAAAGTTGGCTATTCTGCATTCTATACATTGAACACTAACATGCCTGATGCACCTTAGTTAATTTTTACTATTGCCACCACTGACATTACCAGAAATATTGGATTTTTCTCTCACAAACTTGACATATATAACGGCACAAAAAGTTTCAAGTAAAATGTAACTATGTTTGGTATGAAAGATGTTTATTGTTTTGATCTACCTTAAATGTGTCACACTAATGTGTTTATAAACTAAATTACTAAAAATGGCAACCTTTTTTACATATATCCCGAACATTATTCTCTGCATTTCCGAAAATGTAGCAAATTGTGACTCACTTGGTTATTTTACATGTTAGCTAATCAACTGACAACTAAATGTTCTGTTCTGGTTGTCCCATTTCCTTATGGGATATAACAAATTAATTTTAAAGTTGCCTTATTTGTTTTTTTCCCCGAAAACCTCTTTTTGGATACTGGCTATATATTTTTTAATAAATGGGCAGAACTTTGAAATGGAACTGAAATGAATCATAATTTGTGGCTATTCTGGCCTATTAGGATAAACATTGATCAACATGGTACAGGCTGGGGGTCAATATGGCAACCAGGGAGTTACCGTGTGGTGAGGTGAATATGTATAAAGGGAGTTATTTTATGGTCATGAATGATGTGAATAGGTGTACATGATTAGCTATATGGTCATGAATGGGGTGGCTATGGTGAGATGTATATGCATGCGAGGAGTGAGAGTATTGGCACGTGTGAGGTGAATATATATACAGGGAGTGACTGTATGGTTGTATGGTTATGATTACCCAGTACAGGTGAACACAATGTGGCTCAATGGGCATTGATGTGGTTTACATGTATTATAACGAGAGTACCTACATGGTCATATGTGTGTTTATGTATACATGGAGTGACTGTATGTTCATGGGTGAGATGTACAGATGTACATTGTGTATTGTCATAGATATGTGTATATGTATACATGTGTTGTCTGTGTGATAATTGGTGGTTGAATGGATAAATAGATGTGCAGCTATGTGTAATGCATATAGGTGTACATGGAATGGCAGTAGTCATGTGTATATGTGTACCTGATGTATGCTGAATTGTCATTGACGAGTGTGCGGATGGTCATGTGTGGATGCATATGCATATACTGAGTGGCTATATGACTATTGCCGTGGCAAATATATATACAGTGAGTGACTCTATGGCCAATAATAGTGAGGTGAATATGTTTTCAGAGAGTGACTGTATGGCCAATGGTGAGGTGAACAGGTATACAAGGAGTGACTGTATGATCATGAATGTGGTGAATATGTATATATAGAGAGACTATATGATCATGGGTAAGGTGTAGGAGTATACCTGCTGTGCCTACATGGCTGTATGGTCATGTGTAGGGTGTACGGGTATACATAAGTGTAGCTGTATGGTTATGGAGAGATATGTGTATAAAGTGAGTGGCTATATCGCCATTAGTGAGGTGCATACGTTTACCTGGAGTGATTATATGGTCATGGTTGGGGGTATATGTATATCTTGCATGGGTATTTTGCCATGGGTTTGGTGAACATGTATACAGTGAGTGACGTATGACCAATGGTGAGGTGAATTTGTATACAATGATTGACTGTATGATGATGAATGTGTTGAATATAGGTACAAATAGGTGACTATATGGTCATGGGTCAAGTGTGTGAGTACACCTAGTGTGCCTACATGATGACTCATGGCTGTATGGGCATGTGTGGGGTGTACATGTATACACAAGTGTGGATATATGTGGTCATGGGTGAGGGGTACGTATATCAAGCGAGTGGCTATATGGCCAATGGTGAGATGCATTGCATATGTATACATGGAGTGACTCTATGGTCATGGATGGGGTGTATATGGCGAATATGTATACGGGGATTGACCGTATAGCCAATGGTGAGATGAATAGGTATACAAGGATTGACTTATGGTCATGAAAGTGGTGAATAGGTATACAGGGAGTGACTATATGGTCATGGGTCAGGTGTATGTGTGCACAGAGTGAGTGACTATCTTGTCATTTGTGTGGTGTTTATGTGTATATATGGAGTGACTGTATGTTACTGGGTTGGTTATACATGTGTACCTTGGGTTGCTATTGCTTTCCACAATAACTCAAAGACATATTAATCGATAGAGAGGTCGTGTCAGAGAGTTCTCCATCTTGATGCCGTTTATGCATGTTGGAGAAAACGTTAAATGATTTCCCCCTGATAATAGTTAAACAATTTTTATGCTAATGGGCAGGTGATTCAAGTACAGAAGAATGCACTTATTGGGTCCCATTCATTCACGGATAATGATACCTTCCAAAAAGGAAAAACAACTTGTCTGGAAGTTGCTGGAAAGACGATCAAAATATATGGAAGTGATGACATATTTAGGAACGAATTGGGTTTTGGACAGTGACACGCATGTGCCTTATATGTTCAACATTCGAGAAAAGTGAATCAAGCTAGGCGGATAATGTTCCCACAGAAGTTCGAGAATCAGCAGAAGCTACTTGATCTTTAATTCTACACTCAAAATGAGCCAACATGATAACAAAACAGTGGAGACTTGCAACCGTTGCCAAATCAACCACTCCCGGTGCAGCATTTCATGGATGGACGGCCGATAGGCAGCCTGAGTTGTTTGAACAATACTTTCCGTAAGATGTTGCACAGAAATTCTATTGACTGATACCATCACATTTGATGAAATTGACAATGAAGATGAGATTGCATAATTCGTGGGCAGAACTATTGCAATTTATGATATGAATTCTATCCACTTAAGTATAAACAACCTTTCGAGTTTAGTATAGCATAAAATTGAGAGCATTGTGGTAGTGTTAAGTTTTACTTCATTTCTTAATTCTGGTCTGGTACGTGATTATAGCATTTCATGTCTGATATTGGGGAAGAATTCATATTGTGGTGCATGTTGTGCAGCTGTATCCATAAAACTGAGTCATGGGAATTTTTCCGAAATTTTTCTAAAAATAATCAAATTTTAGCTAATTTAGCAAATATTTAAACAAAATAGACTCTACCATAACATAAACCTCCTCAGATACATACTAATTCCATGATATATGATAAGACTCTGAATTGGTTAACAAAACGGAACGAAAGCGGACTATTCTGACTTGACAGGTATTTTCAGATTGAAAATCAGTTTTAGGGGGGGTGGGTTAAGTTTTTGGAAATATCTCGGCTTTTTGGACATCATTGCTTGTGATGTTGATACTATTAAATCAGATATAATGCTGAAAATGTTGATGCACCAATGAGAGATTTATACCGAAAAATGAAAATTTTATAGGAAATCTTCTGGAAAACTTTTTTGAAAAAGCAGTGCAATTTATGAATTTTTTTGGCATTTTCGTGAATTTTTCACAAAATGTGTTGGATAATTAGGAGATAAACATACCCTGTTGAGTTGTACATTCTGGGATTCGAGCATGAAAACAGTTTGTGAACGAGCCGGCTTGCCGGCGAGTTCACAAACTGTTTTCATGCTCGAATCCCAGAATGTACAACGAAACAGGGTACGTTTATCTCCATTGTAATTCAATCTAGCAAGGAATTTGAAAAAAAAATGTATAAAAAGTATCATTTAGTCATTTTCATGACACGAATCGAGACTTTCATTTCGCCGTTGTCACCGTGCACAAATCATTGGGTGTGTCCATTGCGTTACTCGGAACACTGCTCCGTAACCATTTCCTGTGGGGCGGGTTCGCTCGTTTCGCTACTCCGTTCTGCGCCGATCAAATTGTACCGTACCACATTCAGATTTGATGCACGCTGAAGCGGCCGATGAACGGTATCTATAGACAACAACGCGCGGGTGTGCTCGTTTCGCTACTCGTTCTGCGCCGATTACATTTGACCGTGCTACATTCATATTTGATGCACGCTGAAGCGGCCGATGTCGGTGAATCGAAAACGAAAGTTAGCCGCTCTCGGCCAATCAGAATGCTTGATTTTAGTGACAAATACTCAATTGAATTACAATATAACTTTTTGCACATCATTAATGTTAAGCAACCCAGATAGAATAAATATTTGATATTCAAGTATATTTTATTCAACATTTGTCTTATTTTATTGGTTTTCCTGATTATAATGAAATTTGCAGGTCAAAAACACCAAAAAGGTAAAAAAAATATATTTTCCACATGTTCCGCCCCGGATACCTCAGTGTTTTGTAACCCCCATGGGACAAGGATAATTAGGAGATAAACATACCCTGTTGAGTTGTACATTCTGGGATTCGAGCATGAAAACAGTTTGTGAACGAGCCGGCTTGCCGGCGAGTTCACAAACTGTTTTCATGATCGAATCCCAGAATGTACAACGAAACAGGGTACGTTTATCTCCATTGTAATTCAATCTAACAAGGAATTTGCAAAAAAAAATGTATAAAAAGTATCATTTAGTCATTTTCATGACACGAATCGAGACTTTCATTTCGCCGTTGTCACCGTGCACAAATCATTAGGTGTGTCCATTGCGTTACTCGGAACACTGCTCCGTAACCATTTCCTGTGGGGCGGGTTGGCTCGTTTCGCTACTCCGTTCTGCGCCGATCAAATTGTACCGTACCACATTCAGATTTGATGCACGCTGAAGCGGCCGATGAACGGTATCTATAGACAACAACGCGCGGGTGTGCTCGTTTCGCTACTCGTTCTGCGCCGATTACATTTGACCGTGCTACATTCAGATTTGATGCACGCTGAAGCGGCCGATGTCGGTGAATCGAAAACTAAAGTTAGCCGCTATCGTCCAATCATAATGCTTGATTTTAGTGACAAATACTCAATTGAATTACAATTGGAGATAGCGTCAAAATTTATACCCTTTCGTGTGACACTACCCTCATCTGGGGGCCGGTCTATGTGACAAATTAAATCGTCGACGAAATTGTCAACAAAACTTAACCCTTCCAATGTTTTATGGATTAATGTCAAAAACGTCGCGCTCGAGTTGCAATAGCCAAATGGGGCCCTTGTGAAAGAAAACAATCCGAAATCTGTGTTCATAGTTAACTTGTCTTGATGTTCTTTGAGAACACCGATAACATGATAAGCTTGGCTAATGTCGATTGTGGAAAAAACTTTGGATTTTTGGAGGCGGCTGGAAACTTCGGTAAAAGAGGGGAGGTACCATCGTAATGGGACGGTGATTTTATTCAGCCTTCTCAGGTCTATACATAGTCTATAATTTTGATTTCCATTAGAATCTACTATTCCTTTACGAATCAATATGGCAGGAAATGACCAGCTTGCGTTTGTAGTTTTCTTTATAATACCAGCATCTAATAATTTTTGAAGTGCTTTTTCCATGTGTTCGCGTCTTTGTAATGGAGTAGGATACGCACGACAAAAGATAGGTTCTGCATCTGGTTTGGTATCAACACGCATGACTATTTTATCGCAAAATTCTACCTTATTTGGATCGTTTGTAAACACATCTTGATATTGGGAGACCAGTTCAAGTAGTTCAATTGTGTGGCGGTCGGGGGCACATATATCGTCCAATTTGATAGGTTTTTTGTTTGATTTTCTAGACTAAATACTTCTTGAGAATCATTCATTTTATTTGTGGTGGGTACCTTAGCCTTTGTTTGACAGATCTGGTCTGAACTTAGGCCATATGTTTTCGCAACTATATTACCTTTAAATATAGACATATACGAGTCTGAATTATTCATGATCATGACCGGTATATCTCGTTTTGATGCGGAAACTATCCCGTCCATAATGGATACATTAGGTTCATCCTTAAATATGCCGATATCGGCGTGACTTACTCAAAGATATGGTGTCTCATACATGTCTGGTGTACCAATTATTTTTGTGTTCACCAATGCACATGAATGCGGGTGGTAATTTGATATCTTGCCGCGAACGTAGCAATGATGCTATATGTAAATCCTGTAACATGGGAAATGTTTTGTTGCCTATTCTAAATGCATTCAAATCGAAATAGAGTCTTACATGTTTGTCTGTTAAAAAATCGCGACCAAAAATCGCTGATCTTGATAGGTTGGGTAATATAAAGAATTTATGTACTAATGACATTGATCCAATTTTGAAGGGCAAATGCATACTGCCGT
This sequence comes from Siphonodentalium dalli, assembly GCA_032622095.1. Classification (NCBI taxonomy): domain Eukaryota; kingdom Metazoa; phylum Mollusca; class Scaphopoda; order Gadilida; family Siphonodentaliidae; genus Siphonodentalium; species Siphonodentalium dalli. The sequence goes on along the minus strand of CP136064.1, from coordinate 136,689,360 downwards.
ATACTTGCATATTTTGGCCTGTTGCTGAGGTCAGAATTATTTTTTCATTTAGTAACGGGGGCTTATTTGGAAGGGAGCGATATACGTCATATTTTAAGCAACTTGTACTTGCCCCAGAGTCAAGTAATGCCCTAATGCGTTGGTTACCAATTTTAATAATTGCTGAACAAGGTGTTTGCTGTTGCAGTCCTTGTGCAATCTCGGCATGGTACTTGAGTTTAGGTAATGTATGCAATTGCATTCTGTTCAGACTGGTTATATATACTTTGACAGTTTTTACTTGGTTCATTATTATTATTTTGGTAAACTGTTGTATTTCGATTAGCTTTTCGTTGTTTTTGATTTTGAATTTTTGCATCGCTATTAATGTCCTTTTGTTTGGGAACGGTGTTATGTAATCGTTTATTCATATCTGTTCTAACGTGACCAGCGGGATTTATATTTATCATTGGGGAATGCACGTGTTTGTTCATGCTCGTATCAGCATGATAAGATGTATTAGGTTTCGATCTATTGGTCTGGTCTGAACGATGTCTCTGTTCTTTTGTAGTAACACGTGCTACTCTGGTGTTTAGGGTACCAGTCACTGGTTTACTTGCATAACTGCTTAGCTTCTGGTTATTATGTGCACATTTATTTATGGTCATATGTTTTGACGGTGTTTTGAAAACGGTTTTAGTTTGATATCTCGCACTCTGATGTGATGTATTATGATGATGATGATGATTATTATGATTTTTAGAATGTCCTTGCAGCTTCTTCAAAGACATTCTTACATGCTTAAATATTGTTTGTTATTGGCGATACGTCTTCGGCAATTACGGATATCGTGGTTGTTCATCTTACATAGTGTGCAAAACTGGCCTTTAATTTTATTGGAGAAGTTTGGCCGGTTTGAGTTGTAGTCTATATTGTTTACTCGATCCTGACGGATATAATTGTTTTGTCTATTAAAGTTAGCGTTTTGAAATTTTGGTGGCATTCGGAATGGTGGGTTTGAGTGATGATTTGCGCGGTGCACTGGTTTGTTAGTTGCAGAGCTATCAGATATATTATTGTGCGGTCTCCATAGTATGGGACGCCGCCTAAAATGATCAACTTCCATGGGTTGTGGGAAGGAGTCGTGAATTTGGTGTTGTTCATTTGTTCTATCACCGCAGCGAAGTTTGAACCTCTGTTTAACGTTCATTTCTTTCATTGCGATCTCTGTGGCACGGTCGAGCGACGTTGGGTCATCTTTAATTAAGGTATATTTTATGTGGTCATCACGTATGCCATCCGCGAAAAATGTTACCAGTTGTGTTTGTACCGCGCGTGTATTTATTTCGTCAATAAAGGCGGTGTTTGTTAGTTATCGAATTCTCTCTGCGAACATAGGTATTGTTTCCTGGTGTGTTTGTTTTAATGTTCTTAACATGGCCAAGGCCTGTGGTGCGTCACTGATTGCGCTGAAACGAGATCGCAACTGCGCTTTTAAATCAGGCCATGTGACCTTCAGTGTGCCGTTTACTGTATTGTCATTGATATATCACTGCATGAATTCGGAAACAGATGAACGACTTGTCTGGGCCGCTATCTTAATTATTGTTTCATCTTCCGCACCAAGTGTCGAATAATATTTCTCTATTTCGTGCATCCAATTGGAAAATTCTGATGGTTTACCATCAAATGATCTAACCATTGCGTTCATACCTATAATAGCAGATACTGTGGTCTGTGAATGGGTGGCGGCGGAAGTCTCACGCATTGTCATGTTAAATTGACCTATTTCTCGCGTTAATTGAGAGATGAGGGTATTCTGGTTGTCCTGCGCGCTCGGAATTTGAAAGGATGGATTTGGTATATTTATGTCTTGCATGTTTGAATTACTGGCCGCGTGTAGGTGGCATTCTCTTTCCATATTGAAAGATCGAATAAATAAACTATCTTGATTAGAATATTCCACGGATTCGGGTAGCGGTGGTTCCATGAAAGTTAATTAAATCTTTTATCTGTTTGGTTTTAAAATTGTTTGGGGACAAGGGCCATACCACGCGAAAAATTTAGGGTGGAATTGGGTGTTAATACTTATCAAGCCTCTAACAAGGTGTGAAAACGCACATCTGGCAAAAATGAAAAAGTTTGACTCACCAAATCCTATGTATAAACTGTCACAACTGTCGAGTTCAAATTGTCTATTTTGTTCTTTTCTTGGGTAATGTCGTCTTTTCTTCTTCTTTTTCGTCTATCTTTTGGCTGCGATCTTCTGTAGCAATTTATAAAGTTTCTCTTTGATTTGGCTGCGATCTTCTGTAGCAATTTATAAGTTTCTCTTTGTTTTGGCTGCGATCTTCTGTAGCAATTTATAAAGTTTCTCTTTGTTTTGGCTGTGATCTTGTGTGAGCAATTTTATAGATGTTTCTCTTCTTTTGGCTGCATTCTTGTGATCTCCGGTAGGCAATTTCATAAATGTTTCTCTTTGTTTGTTTGGCTGTGATCGTTAGGACTTCGTTGTGTCGTGCTTAGCAGAACTGCATCACGGTACCATTTCGTCTATGTGAGGGAATAAGACTGTTCTCTGTATAAATTTTATTCATCTCTAACGTCATGTGGTAAGCAGATGGTAAATGATACATAATTGTGAATCAATCATAGATGTCATAGAACGACGGAATGCGTCGCTTATTAATTAGCGATTCCATGTTGGCAGATGTCAGACATGTCTGAAGAGCCAGAACTAATTAAAGAGTAGATTAATGTTTGGTGTATATATACGCTAATGACTTATAGCAGTCATTAGGATCTTCCTTTGTCTGTCCTGACCGATGTGTGAACTGAAGTTGTTACATAAGACTTTCTTTCCTTTGTGGCTAGTCTTGCATAACTCTTTACTACCAGTTCAGGTCGCGCCAGGGTCAGACCCTGTGGAATGTTTTGGGGCAGCTAGAGTTCAGATTGATTCCTGTCTCCCCCATATGTTAAGATAGATATATTTAGTATGTACCATCACGTCCCTTGAATAAGAAGGGATAGGGGTGCATTACTCTACACCATCTTCTATCTCATATTCACTCGTACACTCAATCTATTTAGCTGCTCCACTCTTCAGTTTAGTTATTTTATTTATGTTACTTTGTAAAATAAATCAACCAATTATATTGTATGCTCGTGTTCTTTTTGTGTGTCTACATTGTTATGTTACTGTGTGTTTGGAGAAGAGGGAAGATTGAGTGCCCCGAGCATTTGCCCCCCCCCCCCAATCCTATAAGAGCAATAACATAATGTTAAGCTAAACTATAAACCCCCTAAAAAGTTTACAGCGTCCACGATAACAAACGGCACGACAAATTCGTACTGGATAAATGATACCTTGACATGGGACAGAAATACTGTGTGTGCGATTAACGAAATTACAAGACAAGTAAATGTCCGCTCTCCACCACACGAACACTACATCTATTGCTATATAGTTATGAACTTTCTACATACATAATAGTCGCAGTCCCACAGTCACGAACCGTCACGGCTGATGGATGACATTGCTGTGTGAACACGACTAGCATACGTGTATATGCGCATGCGAATTAACAAAAATGCAGTCAGTCAGGCAGGCGGTCAGTCGGAGAGTTACACGCGCATACTACAGTCTGCACAATAAATCCGATAAATCCATACACAATGCCAGAGAATAGTCCGGGATTGGACAGTGACAGAAACGACAACGCTACACGAATCCGAGCTAAACAGGATGTCGACTGTTTCAAACTTTGACACTGGAGTTAACTGCTAAGCTGTAAATTGTTCAAATGTAAAACTTCATATTGTTTAAATAATATATTAAATAATGACGCAATCAACGGCCAAAGTTAATCCAGATATATGACCGGTATTGGAACAATATTAAATAGTCAGATTCTGTCATGCTGTATGGAGTCGATGCCGTATACAATATGGTCACCGATAAATATACTGTTGAGTTTTGACGGCATGAACTTGGAATCACGCACAATTTTTAATTTAGACCATTTTCAGGGCGCATGAAACAACGATGATTCATCGTAGAACTGATGACACGGTATGTGACCGTCGAATTACTACGGTCCGACACCGTCAAACCGATATGTTCTAACAGTGCATATACGGATCTAATTCCCATACGGCGGATGTCCGCCCGCTTATCTGTCATCCTTAGTCCACCATTAGAGCAATAATTGCGTGTCTTCCCTCTAATGAATGGGAGTTCGTTGTTCCCCTGACACAGTATGCATATACATGTGCACATCAGCATTCAGATACGCCATTGCTGTCTCCACTAAGTAGGGCAGGGTAGCTTCCATATATATGCCTAGTGGGGATTATCTGTCTTTGTACTGAGCGATGAAGAAAGTTTTGAAATCCACCAACATGCCTTGTATCCGAATGCGGATAGTCGGAGGACAATCACAGTTCGGAGCAAGAAAAAGAGTGGACACCACTCAATATAATTCCATGTTTTAACACCAAAAACTGCCTTTGGCCACATAAGTTGATTTACACCGATGTACCAATGACTGTTCTCTAATTTAAAATATGCAAATTAAACTTAGCCGATTTAATATTCCAACGATTGGCAGTATTTACGTAATGTTTGCTCGAAGAATAGACAAAAATCTGTGTATTATCCATTTTACAACGCAATTCCAGTGCTAATATCACATTTAATGGAACATATATGATGGAAACTCACACACCGACAAAATGTTGAACTATTACTTGTTCCAGCAAACAAGCTCTCTTCATGAATTGCCACAAAAGAAAATATGATAATATGCAAGGCATACATAGAACGACCCCGGCATAATAGTAAGACGGACAATGCAAAGGATCGTGCAAATAGTCGTGGAACTATATGCATATATATTAGGCCTATACGCATGTCAGCGACGCGAATGCTTGATTATTAGTGTAGATCGTTTACGATGCCAGTGGACTTCGATAATTATATATGCCTTAATAGAGCCTATCGGCCTTCGATAATAAAAGCCTCTGTATTGTAATGGATACAGTGAATGCCATAGACTACAATGTACGTCGCTGCGATTAAGCGAAGACGACACGACACGGTCAGTCGTGTCTGGATCTGGCCCGCAGAGACAAATGACGTTTTGACGTCATGACACCGTAACTGCCTTCATTTAGCTAACAAATGAAACTGATAGATCTAATATGAACCTTTGCAGGACATATTTATCACAACCAATCATTAAGTTTTTTTGGCATAGAGACATATATAGAATTAAATTGAAATAGAATTAAATAGAATTAAATTTCCATCAATATTATTAATTTCAGTCTATGTCTCCGCTATCACTATTATTGACCATCACAATGATTAGACATCTGAGAGTACGATATATGCTCACAAAAGTTACGAACAAGCATGCAATCTCGAGCTGGGACCACGCTTAATACTTGTTCCTCATCATCTACTTCACAGATAGGATCACAGATAGCACACGTACGTTGGGCCAACGTTGGAATAATTACGTTGGCACAACGTCGGCTTTTGTGGTTGGTACGACGATGGCCCGACGTCGACTTGCGTTGGAATAATTACGTTGGCCCAACGTCAGCTTTTGTGGTTGGTACGACGATGGCCCAACGTCGACTTGCGTTGGAATAATTACGTTGGCCCAACGTCGGCTTTTGTGGTTGGTACGACGATGGCCCAACGTCGACTTGCGTTGGAATAATTACGTTGGCCTAACGTCGGCTTTTGTGGTTGGTACGACGATGGCCCAACGTCGACTTGTTGGAATAATTACTTTGGCGCAACGTCGGATTTTGTGGTTGGTACAACGATGGCGCAACGTCGACATGCGTCAGATTTTGCACGTTTCAAGCATGGCTACGTTGGCCCGACGTTGGACAACCAACGTTGGGGCAACGTTGGTTTTACCGCTGGTTTAACGTTGGCCCGACGTTGAAAACGTAACGCACTAGGCGATATGTGAGGTTAGTAGGTGCGTTAGATGTCGATGTTGGACCAACGATGGCCCAACGTTGGTCATAGTGTGGAGAAATCGGTCGATTACGTCGTAGCGTCATTTTAACGTCATTCTTAACTGGTCGCGTGTTTCTTTTTCAAATAACGCTTTGGTTTATTGACTGAACTTGCATTTGTGTTCTGAGTGAGCTTCTCGGTTTAATGGATTATTATTTGGATAATGCACCACGGAACACCATCACCAGCTATAGGGACCCGAAGAAGTACCGGTAAGTACTTTAGTTGAGAATATCATGCCGAATAACTTGGAATTTCAACGATAAGCGCGCGTCGTCGGATTCATTTCCTCCACAACCAACTTAAAGTTTGAATTTGAAGTTTAACCCTTCAATTGTCAGAAACGAAAACAAATAAATTTATTTCAGTTTCGTGTGATGGCATCCGACTGTATGAGGAAGAAAATGTCATTCTAATTACTATCTAAATTTCACGATCCATGTGTGATAATGCATGGATTTAGGGACATGGCGGCAGGGGTGTACACGTGTGTCTCGCATCCCCCACCCCACCACAACTTTGGTCAAAATTGTCAACAGTTGGATATTTCATACATGACACAACATTAATTGGAACTTTCGCACGGTCACACCAACAATATTATAGGTTGAGATTGTTCTCGTAGTTTGATTTTCCAACAATTATTAATTGTTTATGGAACATCATTTGCACATTGTCCTACTTTTGGTAAAACAAATTAGAAATCTTGAGGCCAGTCTAGATGTTAGGAGTTTGCTATTTTCAGGTTCGGATCTCAAAATGTTCTCAGTGTATTCCGTTCCTCTTCTGGTTGTGGCAACAATACTACTGATCCATTTAGAATAATGCTAACATCCAGGCTGTGAGGGGCCAGTAACTTTTGGGGAAATCCAACCCCAAAGGGGGGTGCAGTTGAAAATTCCAAGGTGGATGCACCCCTCCCCAACGCTGAAACCCATCTAGCCACGTCCCTGTCATGGATTTCCATGGATAATTAAGTTCAGCCTACGACAGTGGATACCGTTCCACTTTCAGTTGTATACCCTATAATAGGCTATTATGCTTATAGCTGTTGGGGGGGGGTGTACTACCAGAATAGGAATTTACGATTGCACCACCCCCTTTCGTTGTATAAAATGCTCAAGCTGCAAACCAGAGTTCAGTCCCCTCGCTACGGTGTCTGATGCCCTGTTATGTAGGAGATTGATTTATGCATGGAGTTCGAACAACCTCCCCTTAATTCGGTATTTTCCAACCGGTACCTTAAATACACTTGTCGGTTTGCGCTCCAAAATACACCTAATATTAAATATTCTCTTGTGAATTGTTTCCCGTGTCGAAATAGGTCGATAAATACATGTCACAAAAAGATGCATTGAAGTCATAACAAATACAAGTTTGAACACGATGTTTGAGTCCCAACCAAAATTCAGCTATTTACACGGGTATGGTTCTCTATTCCGAAGGTTCGCTATTCCGAAGGTTCACTGATCCGAAGGTTCACTAATCCGAAGGTTCACTAATCCGAATGTTCACTATTCCGAAGGTTCGCTATTCCGAAGGTTTTCTATTATGGGAGTTTTTAGCCAGAAATGAATCAAAATTTGCGCCACCGTACATTTATACACCCCAATCTAATATCTAATTTGTCCCAGATGTCGGTTATTAATAGCAAGAAGACAGTATCAGTTTATCATTTTAATATTATAGAAAGTTGAAAACACAATGACTGAAATAAACTACGAGTTAGAGATGCATTCTACCCGAACTGGCAATCTGTACTTGAAAGAAACATCAACATTAAAATCAATACAAAGTCAGAATTGCAGTTAGGTCTTCTGTTATTCTGCTATACAGTAAGTTATAGCGCTCCAGTATTGATTGACCGTAAGAGCCCCACTGTTATAGTCCGCCTTTAGCATTTGGGACATTATATTAATCAAAATAACTCCTATGTAAATCATTTATAAATCAGATGATTTATTGAAGTTATGTCTACGTAAAATATATGTCGTTTTAGTCCTCAGCCGATAGACGACATATATGTCGTTCTACTCGTCAAAGGGTTAAATCTCAAGGAAACCCACGAAAACAAAAATCACATTTATTTTTTTAATGTTTTAAGTTATTTCCTTCATAAAAAGAGTCTTCGTACTAAAGAACCCTCTCAATACTTTAGAATATAGAATTAACTTTTAAAATAACAAAAACCTTCGGAATAGCGAACCTTCGGAATAGTGAACCTTCGGATTAGTGAACCTTCGGATTAGTGAACCTTCGGAATAGCGAACCTTCGGAATAGAGACATGTTCCCAATTTACACGGAGCGTTCCGTGTTAGTCTAAATATTCCTGATATATGTTATAAATAAAGAGCGTTCGTTTCATTTCTCTGCGAAACATTCAAAACAGCTGGGAAATGACAATGGAAAGTACTTACCAGAGCATATGGCGCCAATGTATCAATATTCTGTCAACCAGGCCATTCTTGTGTGATTACCATGCAGTACATACTTAATCGGATGGGGGGGCTTATAGTGAGGTGTGAAAGGGTCTATCTGCTCTTTCGAGTATGATTCCCGGGGAAGTTTTTAGTTTCTGAAATATGTACATGTACCTATTTATGGTCTCCGAATCAGTGACGTGGCTACATGGTCTTTGTTATGGTGTGTCAACGTTGAATTTCCTCTTGAACCAGACACCAAACTCCTTCGCGAGTTTCAATTTGCACCCCCCCCCCCCCCCCCGCCTTGCATTGAAACTTTCCAACCGGCACCCACAGGCTTTTCAACTGTTGGCAATTTCCAAACTGAATAAGACTGGAACATTTCCAAAATGGTGTTCATGTCAGACAATAATTTTTACTAAAGTCTAAAAGTTTTAAAAATATGATACCGGAGGTGTAAACAAAAATATTCCTACTGATTGTTGGAAAATCAGACAATGAAAACACGTACTTAAAGTTACCAAGTAATGATGTGTCAGACATGAAATTTTCAACTTTTTTCTACAATGACTCACGTCACAGGGGTTTGAAACGCGATCCGCTGCCCAGCAATTGGCATACACCCATAGTTGCAAACAAATAATTTCATTTTAAAAACTTTACATTACGTGCGTATCATTTTACATTGTTTACGTCAAAGAATCACGTCATATTGATACGTTGTGTCAATGTTCACATGACTGGAGCTGTTGGAAGGTAGTTATTACGTTGTCACACTGTGTCACAATAATTATTTCAGCTGCAGTGTGGACCTACAGTCGTAACGTTGAGTAATATTAGGATTTATGTATTTGGTTGGGGTCAATTTGTGTATTGATGCATCCCCCGCAAACGACCAATGACTACATAATGGACGTTGTCACTGTGTTAAATGCCGCGTGTCCCTAAAACATAAATGTGAACACCCCCCCCCCCCCAAATAATAGACATGATTAGATATTATTGGGCGGGTAATTTAACTTTTTGGGGATATGTGGGACGTGACGGCATGCAGGGGGTGGCGACATGCACAACTTTTGGAAATTTTTAATAATTTTGGCGATACATATGGGGCATTTTTTTTACCAATAAACAAATATTACCCATCCCATATTTTGTCTGAGGTATTCATATCAATTAATTACTTGGCTTGGGGCTCACCAAGCTACCAACTGAAATAGTTTGTTGTTCTAACCAGTAGGCCTACATTTAGAGCAGTTTGGCAGAAAGGCGGTCTGCTATCAACATGCTGTTGTCAAGCCCCCACCCCCGTTGTCCGCACGCCCCTGACAGTAAGAATTTAATATCTGTGACAATGTGGGTTGGAATAAATATGGTAATGTGTGCAAAAATGGATGTGGCGACAGGGGTTTGAACATTGAGGTGGCGATAGATGGATGTGGCGATAGAGGTCGAGGTATTACCCCCCCCCCCCCCCCCCCCCCAGATAATTTCAACATTTTAAATTTTCAATAACTTTATAAGTTGAGCATCTTAGGCAAAATCTGTTTGAGATCATTTCGATAGTTTACACTTCCAAATTTCTAATGAGTATCGTTTTGGTCTGACATTATTATGCGGTGAGCTAATTTCAAGATTTGGAATTTTCAATATCATAAGTTGAATTTCAGGCAAAATCTTTCTGCGATCGTCTGGATTTATAGCTATTAAATGGTAGTGTGTTGGATTTCAAACTCAGCATCGAATGGGAGACCAGATGAAACTTGGTCAAGTTGGGAAAACAGATTGGTTCACGGGTGGTTGCAATTTAACCCCTCAAAAAAGGAAGTCTTCTGTCAAAGTCCCTGACATATTACCCCCCCCCCCCCCCCCCCGTTCTCAAACCCCGTTCTTCATATCCATTCCGATTTGTAACCAAATGCTGAGATTTTTTATAAAGCAAGTTTTCAAACCGCTGTTTAATATTCATCGTACTAGTAAATGGGCATTGGAACACAAACACTCTTTATCGTTGATGATACGGCTGACAACAATTCAAAACATGCTAAAATAATTACTCGATATCTTGCGAATTTACTAATATGTTCGGTCTCATATTTGCTGGTGAAAATTTCCAATGAGCAGAAACTTACCATGCGCTGGCTATTGTGGGATCTGTGCAATTTAATTAATGAACTGATTGACAGTTTTGCTAGAAATTGACACCGACGAGAGTGAGCAGTACGTAGGCTTAGCGAGTTTTGAGAATCCGTGACCAATTGTTTGATTGAGACGATCCTGGGTATTGGGTATATAAGATAATTACCTGCTGTTCTCGGAGATATTCATAAGTTGAGAAAAACTTCGCGCGCGGATAACACCTCCGCCTGTCGGTGTCATCAGCACGTGCTCAAGTCCTTCCAACTCACGAATTCCTCGAGACCTGTATATGTAACGATTACGTACCACGTGCAAAGGTATGGTACCTATATATACTATCGGGAACCGTTCGATTAATTAAAGTACCATATGCATACATATTTTATATATATTATTGGCAACCGGTCAAATAATTCAAGTACTCTCGTGCATGCAAATGCATGTAGGAATTTCCCGGATTGGTCTGGTTCTTATATATCAAGATGTGTACAGTGTGTGACAATGTCAAGCTGCACACAGAAAATGCATTGGGCTAACGTTATTCTCTGTTTCTTTCAGGACTCATTTACTTGCTATCCTGTTTCTGGATCTGGATGTTTTGTGTATAAGCTACGGTACTATACAAGCGGATTCGATCAAAGTTTACTCGTCTGTTGAAACCATCAACGGCTTGGGGATATGAACTTACATGTACCAGTATTCCAGCATCATGGCAGCATGGTCTATATCGTGTTGCACATCGTTATATTGTGAATATTATTGCACGACTGACACCAGCGCGACCGACATAATACCATGTACGACATGAATTCGTCAGTTTATGGTTATTCACTTGGATGGAAATTCTTACTTGTCCTGTGTTGTGCATTCAATCGGATGAAAAAAAAAACTCGGCATTCATCGGTGTATCGATAATCGGCACTGAAAGGATGATGTGTGTTCATCTTGTTGTGGCAGTTATACATCTGATACATCAGTTATTAATAACGTAATGATAACCTATGAAAATGGTAAATTCCAGATATTCAAGGAGGTGAATATAAAATGGTTTCTCTCGCGATATGATTTCTTCAGAAGAATTGTCAATCAATGTCCTACAAAACAGTTGCTTCATACAAGCCAAGTTCCTGCATACATATATGCATGAGCCATGAGTACACTGAATCCAGTTCATGACAGATCATGGAATGATGAAAATATTATATTTCATATAATATGTTGGGTTTTGTATACATAAATTAATCTTTTGGTTTAATTTCTCCCAGATAAATCATTCCAACATATGCAACAAGTGGCATACATATGTGCATAGATACAAATAAGCTTAGTAATTGCTCATTTCATAATATGTCAACAGATAAAATTAATTGCTGTACATGCATGTATTGAATTTATATAATCAGAATCATGGACTAATTAGAAAACGGATTGCAAAAACGCGATATTCTTTCTTATGTGACATTGTATATCACCATGCACAGAGTTCCCTCTATATAATAGCACTGGTACGTAAATGAGCAATTACTAGGTTTAATTTAATCATATGTACTTTGAGCCGTTTCAAATTTTGCACATCTACATCAGATCACCCTCCAGAATAATGATGTTCGAAGAAGATGTAACCTGACCAAAGTTTAAAGCCACCTATATGTTTGAATATTTTGTTCCCAACATTATCGAGAGCACAAAATTGCAAATTAAGCTGAAATAAAGACATTTCTTTTGTATGGTAAAGGGATATATAAGCTAACAAAAATAAGTAGCATTTTCGATAACTTTATTCAGGAGACCAATACAAAATATTTTTCTTTAGAGTGAGTAGATGGTCAAGATTCTTAAAATCAACAACTAGTGACAGGTCATTTTGTCTTTATTTAAATCGGCATACACTTTTTTTTCTATATGTTTCATTTTATTCTGGTTTCATATTTGTGAAATTGAATGTTGTTTCCAATTATAATACTTTGAAGTTGCAAACATTATGTGGGACTTTAAATTTATTGGTATGTTGTATCTCATCGGATGTTAATTTTATAAGGAGGGGAATCGACCCTACGAATGGATCCTCGATCCGTCCCTGTCAATGCCCAAACACAACGTTGGCCCAACGTTGGCCCAACGTCGTATTATTAGTGGAATTCACCGTTGGTTCGACGTCGTTTCAACGTCGGGTGCCCGACGGCGCACCACAGTCGGATCGACGTCGAACCACCGTCGAGTCGACGACGGGATCTGACGTCGAGCCGACGCCGAGCCAGCGGCAACAGCCATAGTTTTGCCAACGTTGGCCCAACGATAGAAATGACGTTGGCCCAACATTGGCCCAACGTGGGTGTGCTATCTGGGATAGGATAGGATATTTTATTTCAATATACACATATTAATGCATAATACATTTGACAAATATTATATTGTATATTTGAGGGGGTGGCATAGTCAGACTAGACTGTCTTACTGCCACCCCCTTAAAGAAGAAAAGATGTTACGATAGGCGGTCAAGATTTCTTGTACAATGCACGGCTATATAATTATGTATCAAACAATGGTTGCATTTAACTGGGTTATATACATGGAGGGTATACGTCTAGATAAATCGCTTATTGGTTACTCGATGGTTTGTCTCTTTCTTGTCAGTGGGATGTTCCTTGAAAGTCGAGTAGGAATGTGCTGAGTGAGGTTGAGGATTGCGATATAGGGAAGTCACTTATTGGCGAGCTATCACACAGTCGGGACATCTTTGATTGTTGCATTTAATTGTTGCAGCATATTTTTTAATGCAATCGGCATGTAAACGCCGTTTGAATGTGTGTCTGGATTGGTATGATGTAAATACGTTATCTAAGTTGTTCCATATAGTTGGAAAATAATGGAATGGTAGTTGTTGGGACCAAGATGTTCTTGGGGTTTTTTAAAATAGTGGATGCTTTTGCCGGGTGTCTGGTCCGGTTTTGCGTTTGGTAAACATGTCCGTGAATGATTCTATTAAGCGCATATGATACCAATCATGCATGAAAACAGCCGCTTGTACTTTGTGGATGTCGTAGATTTTGAGTATATTTTCTTTTTTAAAGAGAGGTTCTGTGTGGATTCTATATTTCTTATTACATAAAACTCGTATCGCGCGTTTTTGAAGCATGAAAATATTTTTGACCGCAGGGACGTGTCCCCATATTTGAACACCGTAGACAAGATGGCTTTGTATTAGAGCATAATCTAATGTTTTAAGTGTGCTACCAGGAAAGAAGTGTTTAACTTTATTGATGTGGTATATGGCATTCACCATTTCAGAACAAACAGAGGACACATGTTTTTTGAAAGTCAGGTTTTCATCTATATGGATTCCTAAGAATTTTGTGGAGGATTCGTGCTCAAGATTTCCTATCTTGTTTAGTTCCTTATTATTTAAGTAAACCTTTATAAAGTTCCATTTGTCATCATTGTTCTCTGGGTGTATTAGCATATAGTTGCTTTTTTTAGTATTGATCACTAACTTATTGCTACAGCACCAAGCAAATATGTTGCGTAACTCATTATTCACATAACTTTCTACAAGGATGCCATTTTTTCCACCAGTTACTAGAGTCGTATCGCCCGCGTATGATAAGATATCCATGGTTGTCGAATTTGACATATCGTTAACGTAAATTAAGAAAATTATCGGTCCCAGAATTTATCCCTGTGGCACTCCGCACGTCACTTCCGTTAATTTAGGTTTAATACCATTGAGTTCAACATATTGCCTTCTATTTTGCAGATAGCTCTGAAACCATGAGTATGCTGTGCCTCGTATACCATAGTGATCTAGTTTATGGAGTAAAATATCGTGATTTATTGTGTCAAATGCTTTTGAGAGGTCGAGAAATAGAGCTAAAGTGGAATCTCTTGTCATTTTGTCATTATTTGAGACAACTTGATCGAGGAGGTGTAATACAGGATGGAAGGTTGAATGATTAGGACGGAAGCCGTATTGGTGTTTATAGAGTATGTTTTGTTCATTTAAGAAGGCTAATAATCGTTTATGCATTATTTTTTTCGAGAAGTTAAGAGATAGCTGGAAGAATGCTGATAGGTCTGTAGTTGGAGTGGTATTATTTTTTGGGATCGGGACTACTTTAGAAATTTTCATTTTGTTAGGGACTATTCCATGCTCTAAGGACAAGTTAAAAATATGCAATAATGCTGGGGCTATCTCCTCAATGGTTTCCTTGATAAGTTTAGTTGATATACCATTGAAATCCCTTGATAATTTCCCAGTCATAGAGAAACATGTGAGGATGATCTCCTGTATAGAGGAATTATTTTGAAATTGATGTCGTCTGGTTTGCGGTTATGGAGAAAATCTGTAAAATGAGAGTCATTTTCATGTTCATTTGGGTTGGCTAGTTTCCCGCCCAATTTTTGAGAAAAAGTCATTGAACTTTTCCGATATGAGTTTGGAATTTTCAAGTTCTATTCCGTTTTCGGTAAAGGTCTTGGGGTTATTATTTGTGTTTCCATTTATCTTCAATGCACCCTTAAGTATTTCCCATGTTTTCTTTAAGTTATTTTTATTTACTTCTAGAATATTTGTATAGTATATATTTTTACTTCTTCTGATTAGTTTATTATATAAGGTACGATAGCTCAAATATTTATTTACGTTCGTTTCCGTGGGTTTATTCAATCACAGAAGGGGTCACCTCTAAGTAGTAACCGTATAGGAAATGCCCCGAACATACCACTATTGCACAATGACATCAGTTTGTTTGATCTAAATTATTTATCCACTCCAGCCCCAAAACTGTAGTCATTTGGCAAATTATCTCTTTCCTTTTCGAAGTGCCTATCATCTACTGAAGTTGGATCCTACCACAGGCCATAAATTGTGTCTCATTGAGTCATTGTGCCCCATCCATGTAACTCGCTGAAAGTCAAGCATACATAAACCTCTATATTAAAATCAGATGTGGCTATGTGAAATATGCAATAAATCCCTGTTTCCATAAATATGTATTCAGTATTATATGTAAATTTATCCAATAAAGATATTTTTCCCTTAAAGGTCATCAATCCGAATCAATAGTCCCCATATCATCAGATTCCAACAACAACAAGATTTTTTGAAATGCCGCTTCAGTTGACAGAATCGATTAATTGCTCGAAAATAATGCTAACCGCAGTCAATTATAGCATAAAATTTAAAAAACACCGGTAATTCATCAACTTTTTGCTCAACAAATATTGCTGGTTTGTCAAACATCTGACACACACAAAAAAAAAAAAATTTGATTCTAGAGTTATCCATCTTCATCCTCAATTTGGTCAGAGAATGTATACGGTCTGCTGTTTGCTGGGCCACCACAATTAAAAAGATAGATTGTAAAAATCGGTATGTGATCAATCTGAGCTTTGATGTTGTGGGTTCCTAGACTTGAATCAAATATTTTTCACCTACGAAGTCAAGGAAATAGTAATCTGCGAGGGTTAATTCGGATTGAGTACCATTAAAATTGCAAAAATTAAATTAAATACTGAATTTTGCCTTGAAAATTGGTCGCTTGGCCAGATTCAACCTTCACCTGATGATTGCATTTTGAACAAATATAGTAACATGTGCTATATGGCTAATATCTCTTGACTGGCGCCATGGATATTGGTCTGGAAATTAGATAAATGTTAGAGGCAATATCTCACAATGTCTAACTGTGGCCCACATTCCGAGGTATATCTGGTACTGCAACATATTCTCGTGCAAATAGGTTTATTTGTACCTAAATATTCACATATGTTCATATTGTTTTATTCATTTAAATTTGTTTAAATCAAAATTTAGAAAAACTAACGCCATTATTACACTCTGCCAGGGCACCCTGAGTCACCACACCAAATTTCGTTGAAATCTGGGCATCAAAATTAACAAAGACATGTTGGTCTCAACGTTACTCCAGTTTTATATATGTATATATAAACAGTCCCATGAAACATGTATACATTTATTGATGGACGTGTCATGGGCTCTTCATACAGGATCGGGTTCATTATTCCGTAGTTCAAGGTTCCATATTCCGAAGGGTCACTATTCCAAAGGTCCTTATTCAGAAGGTTCGCTATTCTGAAGGTTTGCTATTCTGGGCGTATTTAACCAGACAAGATGGACAACTCTAATACCAAGTAGTTATTATTACCACAATTTTACAGTTATCCATCTTTATATGGAAGACCGCCCGTTTGACCTCGTCCTTCTGGCACGATCAGGCCCAGAAACAATAAAAATAGCAAACTGCAAAGATCGATATCTAATTACCCTGAGCTTTGATGGGTGGGTTCCTCGACTCTAATCAAATATTTTTTTCCCACCGAAACCAAAGCAAGAGTAATTTAGGAGCGTCTTATCGGATTGAGTACCTTTAAGTTATTTCCTTCATAAAAAGAGTCTTATTATAAAGAATCCTCTCAGTACATTAGAATATAGAATGAAACTTCAAAATAACAAGTCATAAAAACCTTCTTAATATCGAGGAATATAGAGAACCTTGGGAATAGCGAAACTTCGGTATAATGAACCTTGGGAATAGCGAACCTTTGGACATAGAGTGACACGTCGCCGTCCTTCGGATCATACGTATACTACTGACGTGATCGTATATCCCAAGTTGTCCAGAAATACAGACACTCCTATGAAACATACATTTAAGAAATAAATACACGGTGTAGAGGTGTGTATGGTCAAGTTGTACCACAAAAAACTGATTGTAGGACTCCGCTACGCGTCGTCCTACAATCAGTTTTTTGTGGTACAACTTGACCATACACACCGATACACCGTGTAGTTATTTCTTTTGTAATACGACTGAAAGTTTATGGTCACAATTCGAATGAATAGTCAACGAAATGTTGCGCTTTTTCGGTCTCAGGTGAGAAAACATTTCGTGGTGTAATTCGTATAAGGGCGTACTCGATTTCTTTGCATGGAGTACTCTGGTAATGTCTTGTCTTGTTATAAAATTCCCCCGTTGACTTTTCGAGGCACCTCTTCTAGAAATAATCGTTGTGATTGGCTAAAAAACGATGTGTTTTCAGCGGCGCCCGTGCGTTTCATTTAAATTGTACAGGAAATACGATTGGGTCATTTCTGTTTTGAACGTTGTTGGGACAACATGAATATGATCATCGACTATGGACCATTTTCCTTACACAAAGCGATCTAAATGATCTAGTTTACTAAACTAATCTTATTCCCCTTCTGTACTGGTGAACAAACGCTTTCATTTTCAACTTGATTCCGAAATATCGAATATGATCGAGATTCGAATCGACGAATGCACAGCCCGGCCCCATGGATTTATTTTGTCATTTAATATACTTATTAAGTAACTTTCTTTGGTCGTAACATATATCAATATACCATAACATCTTTTGGACCATATTCGTTGGCAACCAAACTGGTTTCAAGCGACAAATCACTAGAAAATTCGCAAGATTGTCAAGATGTAGCAAAATTCAAAGGGATTACGGGTGCGGGTGTACTCCGTTGATGCTCCGTTTGCGCGGAGTTAGAAAAGACGGGAAAAGTCGCGTGCGTCGATCTGAATAAACCGATTTTTTTCGTGGTACAATTGGAAAAAGTAGAATTGTACCACAAAACTGGAACGAGATAGCCATGGTAACTCGGGCCACTGGCCAATCAGGACATGGCTTTTAAGCATAGTTAGGCAGGGTCGTATTACAATTATCATTTTATAGATTGATGCGTAGGTGTTTTGGGTTGTCCATACGTACTGACGTAATCATATTAACAACTTACTGTTTATAAATAAATAAATAATTCAGTTGACCTTTGCCACATATCGGAAGTTGTGAAGTAGTAAATTCGTTTCATTGCTGATTCCGCGATTTTGTGAAACCACTGCCGGAAGTCACGTGATTTTTTCACGAAATAGTTGTGTCGCTAAAAAATTCGGTAGAGGATAGGTGACACTCCACAGTTTCTGCAGGGATTGGTGCAAAAATAAGGGGGGCATCAATTCAATGAAAAATAACAGAAATGTGATCTCACAACACATATACAATGTATATATACCTGGTGGAGCACATACTAGGCTTAAAGATTTTGGTACAGAATTGTCATTTTAATGGGGGTAACAAGAGATATGCCCCTTGATTGTGTCCCTGAAAAATGAAATTTTGATGCAAAAATGGCCAAAATAAGCGATTTTCAGGCCCGTGGGACACAAAAACCAGAAAATCTATGGTATAGCCGCCTATGTTGTCTGGAAGAACACTGTTTCCTCACAATAATATCAAATAATTTCAATCTTCTCACCACTGTAAGTTTTTTTTAAATATTTTTCATGCAGATGACAAACTTTAGGTGCTAAAAAGTCACGCTGGTGTCTGGAGCCACTGTTTCGCAGAAATCGCTACTACTTCATACTGGTGGGGTCAAGGTCACCTGAAACAATATTTTTCAAAACTCAAAGACATCCTCTAAAAATCCACAAATTCATAACTAACCTTCTCTCAATAAACATACCACACCCATGGTGACAGTAAACACTGGTACTCTATTCTAAGAAATCTACTGATCATTCGAAACTGTGGAGTGTCACCTTAAGGGAAATGCAATTTTATTAATCTTTAATAGGACCACACCTCCATATTATCTGCATTATACCGCTTAAAATGATATATTACACCCCATGCGTTATTGCAATCAGGAAGCAAGATTGGGTGGGGATTTACATGCACCCCCATGATTTAACCCCTTTTGGGTCTTTCAGAACCCAATGACATTATGGTTGACGTAGTGACAAAATGGATATATTCAACCATCATCTATAGCTTGAAAAAGGTCAGAAATGCTAAAATGTTGTATAAAATATATTATGAGATGCATATTTTCCTCAGATATCAAAATAAAACATAATATTTCCTACAACAACTATCTTTAATACTCTCCCAAAACTATGGGTTAAAAAATGCCAAGTCTTATTTAGCATTAAGGGAAAGCTTTACAGGGTTATGACATCACATGAACAATATGTTGTCAATTGAAATATGACCAAGGAAACCTGAATTATTGTATTTCACACTTGTGAATAAGAAAGACTGAATATCTAATCTTGATGTATACTGTGTAATATCACAATATCAGCTAAGATTCAAGGAGCATATGATGTCATGAAGAAGTACCCATCATCTGAAAAATCACCAATAACCATATACATGAACCACCACCACCACCACCCCCCCCCTCACTGCTCCAAGACTACATATCCCCACCAGTTTACTAAAGACAACCTGTATTGGAATATCCATAGAAGAATGGTGTATCTACCATAAAATGTTCCTTCTAACTGAACAGGTTTGCTAAAAAATGATTTTCCGTAACAATATTTGTCAAGTTGACAGATGAAAATGGTGCTATTTGCTGGTCTTGAAGGTGAGACTCCACAGTTTCTGCAGGGATTGGTGCAAAAATAAGGGGGGCATCAATTCAATGAAAAATAACAGAAATGTGATCCCACAACACATATACAATGTATATATACCTGGGTTGAGCACATAATAGGCTTAAAGATTTTGGTACAGAATTGTCATGTTAATGGTGGTAGCAAGAGTTATGCCCCTTGATTGTGTGCCTGAAAAATGAAATTTTGATGCAAAAATGGCCAAAATAAGCGATTTTCAGGCCCGTGGGACACAAAAACCAGAAAATCTATGGTATAGCCGCCTGTGTTGTCTGGAAGAACACTGTTTCAAAATATTTCAAACTTCTCACCACTGTAAGTTTTGTTTTTATATTTTTCATGCAGATGACAAACTTTAGGTGCTAAAAAGTCACGCTGGTGTCTGGAGCCACTGTTTCGCAGAAATCGCTACTACTTCATACTGGTGGGGTCAAGGTCACCTGAAACAATATTTTTCAAAACTCAAAGACATCCTCTAAAAATCCACAAATTCATAACTAACCTTCTCTCAATAAACATACCACACCCATGGTGACAGTAAACACTGGTACTCTATTCTAAGAAATCTACTGATTATTCGAAACTGTGGAGTGTCACCATAGCTGCTATCCGTGATTAGGCGATACTTCTGCGCATGACTCGCCGGAAGTTATAACACCATAGAAACGAGAAAGCGTCAAGCTCAATATACGTACTTGACTACTTTGCGTACATTTTTGTTACGTTACCTTGCATTAAAAATTTACATTTTCGACAGTTTTGGAAATTTAGAAACGCTAAAACGGCATTATTGCACTTAAATGAAAAATCATATAATATCATATCATATCTGTTTCGAGATATATGAATCATGATTCGATTGTCGATTCTGAACGTTTTCATCACACGGTTCTGTGTCAGACTCAGAGGCAATTTTGGCTAAGTCCATACCATTGTTATAATTTTATTTTAGAATATAATTTTCTTCTTAATCACAGATGCGCATATTAATATATTTTTTCCATCTAATGTTGTAATTACATTACTAAAACACTGAAAAAAGCCCCCCAGTTTGCTGTAGTATTTTAAATAATTAACCATAAGATATGGTATTTGGCTCATTGAATCATTATTTCTGCAAAATTGAGGTCCCGACATCACTACATTATCAGGTAAACACGTATTTGAAGGCATATAATTCGAAAAATACTTATGCATATCAGCATCTCTGTCCCTGGTGTCCCAAGAATTGGCGCGTCACTCCCAGAGCTCAAGTATATTTTATTAAATGGACATCTCCTGCACAGATATATACCATTTCCATGGCCATAAATATGGAATTAGGGGTTACTGGGGGTTTGCTTCCCTCATATGGTGTACTTATTTACTTGAAATAGGGGGAAACCCCTATTTTCATAATATCAGCATCCCTGTCCCCAAGAATTTGTGTCTCCATCCCAGAGATATAGTATATTTTATAAAAGAGACATATCCTGCACAGATCTATACCATTTCCATGGTCATACAACATATCTTGAGGTTACTGGGGGATTGTTTCCCTCATATGGTGGGCTATATAAACTTTAGTGACATCCTCTAAAAATCCACAAATTCATAACTAACCTTCTCTCAATAAACATACCACACCCATGGTGACAGTAAACACTGGTACTCTATTCTAAGAAATCTACTGATTATTCGAAACTGTGGAGTGTCACCATAGCTGCTATCCGTGATTAGGCGATACTTCTGCGCATGACTCGCCGGAAGTTATAACACCATAGAAACGAGAAAGCGTCAAGCTCAATATACGTACTTGACTACTTTGCGTACATTTTTGTTACGTTACCTTGCATTAAAAATTTACATTTTCGACAGTTTTGGAAATTTAGAAACGCTAAAACGGCATTATTGCACTTAAATGAAAAATCATATAATATCATATCATATCTGTTTCGAGATATATGAATCATGATTCGATTGTCGATTCTGAACGTTTTCATCACACGGTTCTGTGTCAGACTCAGAGGCAATTTTGGCTAAGTCCATACCATTGTTATAATTTTATTTTAGAATATAATTTTCTTCTTAATCACAGATGCGCATATTAATATATTTTTTTCCATCTAATGTTGTAATTACATTACTAAAACACTGAAAAAAGCCCCCCAGTTTGCTGTAGTATTTTAAATAATTAACCATAAGATATGGTATTTGGCTCATTGAATCATTATTTCTGCAAAATTGAGGTCCCGACATCACTACATTATCAGGTAAACACGTATTTGAAGGCATATAATTCGAAAAATACTTATGCATATCAGCATCTCTGTCCCTGGTGTCCCAAGAATTGGCGTGTCACTCCCAGAGCTCAAGTATATTTTATTAAAGGGACATCTCCTGCACAGATATATACCATTTCCATGGCCATAAATATGGAATTAGGGGTTACTGGGGGTTTGCTTCCCTCATATGGTGTACTTATTTACTTGAAATAGGGGAAAAACCCCTATTTTCATAATATCAGCATCCCTGTCCCCAAGAATTTGTGTCTCCATCCCAGAGATATAGTATATTTTATAAAAGAGACATATCCTGCACAGATCTATACCATTTCCATGGTCATACAACATATCTTGAGGTTACTGGGGGATTGTTTCCCTCATATGGTGGGCTATATAAACTTTAGTGATGTGCTTAGGCCTGTGCCATTTAAAATTAATTCAGGGGGATCAATGCATATTAATTTTTATTTGGGTTTAAGCGCAAATGATTTCTGCTTAAGCGCAAATGATTTCCGCTTAAGCGCAAATATGATCTATTTGCGCTTAAGTGCAAATGATTTGAGCTTAAGCGTAAATAAATAACAAATGTGAAAAGGGCCTCCCATAGTTGCTGGTATTTATTCTCCAATATCAGTTAGATGGCTCAACAATGGTTGTTTCATATGGGAGGCCCTTTTCACATTTATTATTTATTTACGCTTAAGCGCCCGTAACAAACTGTTCCACAAGCCAGAAGATTTTCAAACTTGAAGAGCCAAATGTCAACGCAATGAAACATTGTTTACATCGATTATAGTTTCATACTATTTTTTAGTTAATATTGAATTGATGAAGGAATGGAGCTACGAATGAGTTGTAAACGTAGCAGAGCTTACCTATTGACTGTCGCTTCAACACCACGCTCGTCCCGCTAGCTAGCTAGAATCCTCTATTTGTTCAGTTCAATTATCTCTCTCCACTCGCTCATTTCTTCTGACACTCTTAACTTCTTCCGCGCACGCGCACAGCTCACTTTCGATTTCCACCGGAAGTCCAAGGGAAGTCACTCACTAAAACACAATTACAATGAAACTCTTTCACTGCCAAGTTAACACATTCATCTTTCTCTCTTTTTTTTAAATTGTTTTTTGTTTGGTTTTCTTCTTAACGAATTTACACTATTTATACGAACGTCCCAGAAACACTAAACTCCAAATGTAAGTCAATTTATACATGTAAATGAATCTTTCCATCTCCAAGAGTCACGAACAGATCTCTAGGTGAAGCTCATCTCTTTGTTAAAGCATCTGCTAATTGATGGCTACTTTCAACCCACTGAACTTTTGATATTTCATTGTTCTCTATCATCTGTTTGATACTGGACACGTCAATCCTCAACCTCTTTTCTGATGTCATCTTTGTCGATTGAATATTTTCCAATAATGATCTATTGTCAGTATACACATCAATGGGAATTACTTTTTGTCCGGTCATATCATAGATAATTTCACTGAGAATACAACCAAGATAGAATGCGGTATCCAACCCGTCAACCATAGCTAATGTTTCAGCGGCTAAGGTGCTTTTCACGATTCTCCGAATTTTATTTGATCTCCAGCTTAGTGGACAACTGGATCCAATTTTGTCTGACAATAACACAATATATCCTTCAGCACTAGAATACCCATCAGAAAGATTGGCGAATGATGCATCACAGTAAAGCTGCAGTCGAAGATCATCAATGCTGCTCAATTTTGGAAATTTAATGTTCAGTTGATCAAGTTTTAACTTCTTAATCAATTTGTTAGCCCGCTGAATATGTTCCACAGTCGGATCTTTGATGGAAGTACTAAGATCAAGAGCATCAAAAGCGGCATCTGGCCTCGATTGATTTACAATCCAGTTGATTTGTCCAATTGAGCTCCTCAACAAGAATATCTCATGATCATTTAACGGATCAGATTTCTTTGCCAAACGACTTTCACTAATAGTAATGGTGAAATTGACTCAATGTACTGAATTTGATTCAACATGATTGCATCATTGTCGTGATTAATATCCAGTCCAATGTATTTGAATTTGTGACTTTCCTGTTTGCCAAATTGAAATTTTAAATTCTTTAATTGGCAAAATTACATTAACGGCAAAGCTCTCTTCACCTGTCCATATGAAATCATCGACGTGGATGAGAAACATGCCTTGAAGTTTACCGTCATGGAACTTGTAGAAAAGGCTTGGGTCATTTCTAGATTGCTTACAGTTCATTTTGTCCATTACTCCACATACACGTCAATACCAATTACGGGACGCATCATTTAGGCCGTAAACACATTTATTTAGTTTCCACAGCTTCCCAGTATTTGAATAACCTTCGGGTGGTTTAAGATACACTTCTCTATATAACTTGTTGCCCTGAAGAAACGCAGCTTTAATGTCAATGACGTTACACATCCATCCAAATGTAGACGATACGGCAAGAAATACCTTCAATGTCTCCTTACCTATTGTCGGAGAATCAGTACGATGTTTGTCATCATCTTCGAAACCGCGTGCCACTAACCTAGCTTTAATCACTTTCTTTCCATCTTTTGTTTTCTCAGTTAATACCCATCTTGTTGAAATGAATTGCTGACCATTATCCTCTACTTCTTCAAAAACATTGAATCTTTTCCAGTTGTCGATTTCCTTCCTCTTTGCCTCTTTTAATTCATCATTGTGTACATCTTTGTCTCTTATAATGTTAACATTTTCACATTGAGCATGATCATCAGAGTCATAGTCCACATCGTATTTCCATTCTAGAACATCATTTTCAAAATCAATCGCCGTAACCCCAGAATCACCATCATTCTGCACATTGAACCAGTTCTTATATTTTCCGGATACTTTGCCACCTCTACTAACAACAAGTCCTTTGATCCAATCTGATGCATCAGCAAGTTTATATGAAATATTGTTCTTAACTTTAGGAACTTTATCATCATTTATCCTGTCTGTATCCTGGTTGTTGTCACTTGATATATTTGGCTCATCTGCTTGACATTCCTCTTCATCAGAAGAACAGCTAATATTTGTATCAACTTGAACTCCATCCTGACATGTCAATTTAGGCACATCCTGTGTGACGATGTCCATTTCATAAGATTTCTCAGAACAGAATTCTCTTCCTACCTTTACAATTCTGCATGTAGGTACACGAATGTATAAGCTCCCATGCCGCACGAACACAATCTTCCCATCTTGTCCTAATACTTTTCCTGGCCCCAGCCATTCGTTACATTTATCAGTTTTGAAATATATTTTATCACCACAGTTGAAATTTTCTCCCGACGGTCGAATTTGATGCCGTAAAGCACGTCTGATTTTCTCAGACGATTCCGATTTAATGAAGGCTTGTCTAGAAGCATGAAGAGCACTAATATGCTTCGCAAAAAGTTCACTCTTGGCGGTAGCTTCAAGTGCAGGTGGTTTATCATGAAGTATTGACGGAAGATTAGGATTACATCCAAATACTAATTGGTGGGGACTGTATCCATATACCATCTGCAATGAGTTTTTGGCATTAACAGCCCACAACAAAGCGGTCTCCAAATCCATTTTGGGATCATCAGCAAGAATTTTCGTAACATTATCATCTACTACGGCATGATTCCGTTCACATAAACCATTTTGCCACGGGCTTCGTGCAGATGTATTCATAACTTCTACATTTAGATTCTGTGCCATGTCTCTAAACTTGGAATTGGATAGCTCACCACCATTATCAGCAAGAAATTTCTTTGGTGCGACAAATCCTCCACCTATCCACATTTTCATAATTTGATCAATGATAATTTCTGGTTGTTTACTGTTAATCACAGAAGCGAGTGAAAATCGGGTCGCCATATCAATCATATGTAGAAAATAAATGTTTGGTTTCCAAATCTTCAAATCTAATGACACAACCTCGTTGAATTCTTTTGCCAATGGCATACAAACAACAGGTCTACACGGAGTTTTCTTGTGTCTGATACAAACATCACATTTTGAAGTTATGTCATCCACTGCCTTTAAATATTCATTGTTATTTACTCCAGCATCTTTGAGAAGTGTTTTAACCTGTCTGACGTTGGGTGAGCAAATTGCTTATGGAGCTTGTTCACAATCACAAATTTTTCCTTGGTCGTATTTTCATCACCACAAGCAGTCGTTTCATAAATACATGTGTCTCGAATGTCAACATGCGATTTCACCAGCGGAATGCAGTAATGACCGGAGGATTTACACTGAAGATCGACAGTCTTACCGAATATGGTCGCTCTATCATTTTCTAGATCTAACACAATCTTTGCTCTTTTCATCGAAGGTTTACCAAGGAGAAGCGGAATGTCGTTAGCAACCACATATGTAGTAATCAAACAGTCAACTCCAGCTAATTCACAAGGAAATGTCACCTTCTCTTTTGAAGCGAGTTTGGTCCCTCCACCGAAGCGGAAAATTGTGTCACTGGGCTTCCTTTTCACTCGATTACGATCAAAATCGTTCAAAGTTCCGAGGTAGCTTTCCATCCAAAGAACACCAGCTACGGTAGAGCTACAAGCACTGTCCAATACAGCGGAGTTGAAAGATTCATTAACTAAAACTTCCATGTTTTCTTTTTTATTCCCAGTGAATAGAACTGCTTGTGCCTCTTTATTGTAATCATCTGTGTAGTAGACACTTGTACGACTGTTCATATTTTCATAAGAATCTGGACAAAATCTGGCGAAGTGAAATATAGACTCGCATATTTTGCATTTCATTGGAGTTCCGTCCCTTGATATGGGATTAGTAGTCCTTTTAGGTGTTCTTTCACTTTGATTTCTCTGAAATCTATCATTCCTTCCTCTGCCGAAAGGTCTCCGAGTCTGATATCGGTTCTTGTCACCATACATCGGTCCACCTCGATTGTACGACACATACGTTTCCTGTGGTTCCAATTTAACATTGGGATGCTGAGTTATTGTTTGCGATGAAACACTACCATAATCATGATGCGTCATTGATTGTCTTCCAAAGAATTTTCTAAGTGCAACACACATTTGGCTAAATAATGGATCTGGTTCTTTGTAATTCACCCCTGTTAACACTAACTGCCGGTCTTTGTGCTGTAAACCAGATCCATCTAGTAATTTAAATGCCAATACGGATTGAGGCAATGTCATTTTAAATTTCTTTGTTTTATTGTAAAGTTTTTCAAATTCCATGATGAAATGCTCCATGTCTTCTCCTTGACGCTTATTATATCTATCAAAATCAGTGTAGACTTCATAAGCAGCAGAAAGATCATCCTTTTTATAGATGCCATCCATAAACTTCAATAACTTGTCAACACCTTCCTTTCCACTTAAATCTTCAACACCAAGTTCGCTAAATACTTTGTCACGAATTCCACCGGATTCAGGCAGAGAAAGTGCAATAGCTGGCGCTTGTTTTTCTATTGCCAACTCAGTCACAGTTTGCCATATTTTCAACTCATCAACCCACCTTGTGTACGGTTTTGATTCAGAAAATCCCGGGGGAGTTTTGTAGTTGCCAGAGTTCGCCATTTTTTTTATTTTTTTTTTTTTCACCGCCAAAATTCAATCACCAAAGTCCGAACAGTTCCGCTCAAGAATCACGCGATTAACCTCGCTCTGCTACGTAGCAGAGCTTACCCATTTACTGTCGCTTCAACACCACGCTCGTCCCGCTAGCTAGCTAGAATCCTCTATTTGTTCAGTTCAATTATCTCTCACCACTCGCTCATTTCTTCTGACACTCTCAACTTCATCCGCGCACGCGCACAGCTCACTTTCGCTTTCCACCGGAAGTCCAAGGGAAGTCACTCACTAAAACACAATTACAATGTAACTCTTTCACTGCCAAGTTAACATGAGTGACTCCATAATATTAGTAATTAACTGGCAAATTAATTGCACAAAGCTTTCAAACTTTGTATAATATGTAACCGCGTACAGAGAATGTCAGAATGCATCTTTGTTGAAGACTTATAATCAGTTTGTCCATATTTTGCCAAGATAAATTATATTAAACCCATTTGCAGAATTAAAGATCCTGTGACAGTGAATTCTCTTATATATGAGTCTCCCATAGGGAGCCATGTATATATAAGAGAATGCACTGGTTTACAAGGTCGAGGTAAATATTGTTAGGCCAATGTATTCTCTCATATATGTGAGGATCCCTATGGGAGACTCATATATAAGATAATGCACTGGCACAGGATCTTTATATAAGTAAGAGAATGCATTGGCACAGGGTTTACACAAAATTTCAAGAAACCCCAGTCATGGAAGGGTTAATTATAAATGGCCATAATTGGCTCAATATTGGGAATATAATAACAAATTTAAATTGCAATATTGTAGTATTGTACATACATGCATCTGTTTCACTTGTGTCCAAACAAGACTGAGTTTTGGGTAAATAATGTGAATGCCTTGTTCATTTTCAGTAAATAATACTAAATACTCCATTGGAATTAACCCTTTTATAACTAAACATTGTAGTGAATTGGTGATAGGGGTGGGGTTTATCCACCAGACACCCCAATTTTTTTGGAATTTCATACCTGGTATATTTCAAACTAACTAGGCTATAAGTCGAACATTTTCTGATATTTATTTGTTGCATTTAAAGGGACTAAATGCGTTTTTTTTAACTTAGTAAAAAAACATACATGTACTGTAGATGATCAATGAAGAGCGCGTGGTATCAGCTCAGAAGATATGTGGGATAATTTGTGCACACAGAGATAAATTGACACAGGGAGTGTCATGGGATAGTTGATATTGACCTCAGATGACTTAAAGATGCACTAATAATTACAAATAAAGAGCGTTTATTATCAACTTAAAGAAAGAAACTGTGGAAATGTGCCAAATTCCACATTTTCTGGAAAAGTATTTTAAAAGCTAGAGCAAAATTAAATAATTGATATCCATATGCTCTACTTTTATCATATTAACATTAAGTATACTAGATTGAACAAACTGTTAAAGAATTACAACAACAAAAATTTAAGAAAATTAAAATATGGCTCTATGAATGTTTAGTCTTGACTCTTTTCCAAAAAAAATCATTTTTGGTGTTTTTGTCTATATTAAAAGTTTTGGTACAAATGAAATAGAAAAAACAACAGGTGTTTAATGTGCAAATTCATTTGAACTTTCCTCTTATTTTAAATACTTTAGTTTGAAAAAAATATCATCAACAATGGAAATTCAGTTAGTTTAATCTAGTATTCTTAAAATGTTACAAGAAAAGCAGGGCATATGAATATAAATTTATTGAATTACATGATCTCAAATATGGCATTTCGTCACAGAAGTTTTGTTTCATGGGCAAATTGGGCTATGTCCATACAATGGAAGACACATTTGTCTTCTTAATCATAGATTAATAAAGAATGTTTTTGCACAATCTAGTCAGAAAATTACTAAAAACAATGAATTAGAGCTTCATTCTATCTAGTTTTTGGAATTCCTAAACGTAAAGTATTGAATTTGGCTCCCAGACAATCATTCTCAATTAGATATATCATACAGTTCCAGAATATGGCACACAGAAATCACCTCTATCTGTTATAATTATTACTACTATTCAGCATCAGTTGGAGTCTGAGATCAGGTGAGGGAGAGATTGATTCAAGAACACTGATTTTTCAAATTTGATTTATTATGGTACTGTACTTGCTATGAATTTGCACCAAATGAATCAATATGTACCGTAGTTAAGTGGTTACTTAATACATACTTTTGAGCAACTTATCAAGTATTAAGTAATTAAATAAAATATAAATACACGATCTGCCAATTGTGAATAACTGATCACAATTGACTCGCACTAGCTGTGGCAGACTTGAAATTTAATCCTGGATCCTGGATTGAGAATTTGAGACTACTATGATGCAAATCATAGGTATGAGAAGTGAAAATGAGTCTGAAGTCAATCGCACCTATTCTCAAATTTCAATAGCAATTTTTATGTCAGGCAATTGGATTGAACTCATATATTATAACTGGCAACTTAATTGCCAATGTATATATCGCGGTGCCAAACCTTAGCTTCTAGCAGGATTTATTGTACATGTAGGTCAATATGAGTCATTATGACCGCTCTCCCATAATGCTGTAGTCGAACTTGAAGGGTAGGCACTATGACTATGTTCATGACTGAACTACTACTATATTTATTGTAGAATATTTGGCTAGTAACAGTCTAGAGCTATGTGTTAATAAAATACTTGGATACACTTTCCACGTTAGGTTGTTTATTTTATACCACATGACATACTACTTGGAAACAGTCACTTTAAATTTACTAGTACCAGTACTACTACTAGGCGGTAGGGTAGTAACTGTAAATTCCACAGTTGTAGTTGGTTCATTTCCATTATGTTGCTATACAGTACACACTGTTGTCAGTGTTGAGACTTGAGTGTTGTTGTTGTGTTCCAGTACACACTTGTATAGATTTGACAACATTATAATATAATGTCATTATTAGATCACTTCAGACACTTGTGTTGTGGTTTTTTCTTGTGAGAATGTTCGCTGGTGTAAAATTAGTGTATGTCTAAGGTGTCACAGTGTTTACTCTCCGATGTTGCTCAATTTCTCTCGTTGAGACCCGAGTGTCGCCTCTAACAAAATTCAATAAAAAATGTCAACAACAATTAGTCCAGGAGATCGGGATGTAGTGTTGCTCATATTGACGGACATGCTGCGATCATGTTATTTTTAATGTTTTAGGTATGGTAATGAAGAAAAATCATGATAGCAAGAACAAATTTGTAGCCTTCTTTGTTTTTTTTCGATTTTTCGGGCATTTTTCGACATTTTAAGCCCAAAATTTTCATTTTTTTTTCAATGTGTAAAGATTTCATTTTAACATGATTTTGGTGATTAAGTTGAATAGTAATTGTGTTATTAATGTTAAATAACTAATTGTGCTGAAAAAATGTTTTTTTTCTCAATATTTTACCATTTTTTTGTTTACCTTTTTACGCAAAATCGTCCAAATTGCAACCATTTCATCTTAGTATGATTTTAAGGTTAAAATTCACCATAATTATTTTAATATTGTTAAATAATTTAAAACTTGGCTTCTACAATGTTTTTAAATGGATTTAAGAAGGTTTCTACTTGTTTTCTAAGTTGATGGGGGGGGGGTCTAATTCAAATCCAATTAAACATTGTACTGTTCAAAATTAGATAAATTGCTTAAGGCGTATGGTAGATATACGTAACTAGTTTCCAAAACGTATAAATTTTGGGTGTGGTCACATTTGTGGTCATAATATTCCGATTAGAGAGTGGATGGACATGGGGCATGCGACACTGTGCAGTATATATGTATATAACAAGCATGACATGATACATTAGTATCTTTCTACTAAACTGTGTTTCCAGAGTTATCAGGAATCGAGTATCGGTGTTATTTCTTACCCCCCAAAAAATGGTCCATTTTAAAACGGGGTATGTGGGTCAAAGGACCACTGGGAGATAATAGGATGTCCAATGACTTCTATATTTCTATCGTATCACGGTAAAGCTTTTTTTTGTAAAATTGGCGCAGTTTACACGATCAAAGTTCGATTTTCTTAACAATTATATGTTACAAGCAACTAATTATATAGAGTTACGCTTCTTGAAACTTGAGTCAGCATAACAAAACAATCTAGCTGCTGATTGGTTGATTATCATTGAGGGAAATATCACTAATCGGGAACAGAAAATCATAGCCTACGTAAATATAGCGATCGTGTATGTTTAGATGTCCAGGAAGAGTCTGGTGGTATCCAGAAGTTACGGAAGGGGTCTGGATATGTTTATGCTTCTGATTTTTGTGCAGTAAATGGGGTAGTTGTGGAAATGCAAGATTATCGTTTGAAAAAAATACCGAAAATGGCGCGTTTGTTGTCACATACTGGTGCAGCGGATGACGTGCTAAGGGAAAATTGACCACTTGAAGTTCAAATAGGCTTAACCCATAGCCGGCGGGACTTTTAGTTAACACTATGGAAAATAATTAGGTGTTTGTAAACTATAGATACGAAGCTTCGGTACATTAATTATTATTTATATATTACTATATTTAAATAAGATTTATGCATAGTCGACGTCGAAACAAAAACATGAATGTACCGATTATTCGTGACATTCAAGTTAAATGTTCAATAATTGAAAATTATACTGTGACTGGTTCATTCAACATGAAGTTAATCAAGGTGTATCTTTATTAATAAAAGTATACAGTACTATCAAAATCAGAAGAAACATGTGACCCTGGGTACTTATCTCCCAGTGCTGTGGCAAAAAAAAAATTGACAATGCATTCTTCAACCCAGACCTGTGGCGGTTTTTCATCCAATGCACCGAAACTTCGTGCCATGTACCGAAGCTTCGTGACGTGTCAGAACTCCAGGAATATACCACCATATGACATCATATGTTACCGGTAACAAACTTTGAATGGTCACCAGAAACCCGGATATTAATAATTTCAGATCATAATTAGCATCGCATTATATATTAACCCATCGAGTAATATGTCATGACACATTATATTACACCTACTATATAACTGCTCCCTCCCTGACACAGGGCTACATATAAGAAGTTTATCGATGTCTACTTAATGAGAGTATACAGTTCCGTCAAAATCTGGTAAAAATGTGACCTCGCATCGTTAACCCCAATCTGTGGCGATTTTTCATCCAATTTACCGAAGCTTCGTGACACGTACCGTCAAATGGCATCAAACGTTGAATGGTCATCATAAACTTTGATATCAGTCATTTCAGATCGTAATTATCATGGAATTATATATTAACCCATGGTGTAATTATGTCAAAATGACACACTATATTACATCCACCCTATATAACTGCTTCCTCCCTGACACAGTGCTACATACAAGAAGTTTATCCATGTCTACTTAATGAGAGCATATAGTTATGTCGAAATATGTCGAAAAATGTGACCTTGCATCATTAACCCCAAATCTGTGGCGGTTTTTCATCCTATGTACCGAAGCTTCGTGACATGTACCGAAGCTTGGTGACGTGTCAGAACTTCTAAAATATACCCCATTTGACAGCTATATAACTGCTCCCTCCCTGACACAGGGCTACATATAAGAAGTTTATCGATGTCTACTTAATGAGAGTATACAGTTCCGTCAAAATCTGGCGAAAATGTGACCTCGCATCGTTAACCCCAATCTGTGGCGATTTTTCATCCAATTTACCGAAGCTTCGTGACACGTATCGAAGCTTGGTGACGTGTCAGAACTTCTAAAATATACCCCATCGGGACATCAAATGGTATCAAACGTTGAATGGTCACCAGAAATCTCGATATTAGTCATTTCAGACCATAAAAACATAGCATTATATATTAACCCATCGAAAAATATGTCAAAATGACACACTATATTACACCCACACCTATATAACTGCGTCCTCCCTGACACAGGCTGCATATAAAAAGTTTATCCATGTCTACTTAATGAGAGTATAGAGTTCTGTCAAAATCGGGCGAACAATTTGGTCTATAAATCCCGTAGTGTGACACATTTAATATAGACCAAAACAATAAACACCTTTCAACTCAAAGATAGTTACATTTTAATTGCAAAAATGGTCCAAACATGAAAAGTTAATTTTTGCCGATATTTAAGTCAACTTTTTGAGAGAAAAGTCCAATATTTTTGGTGATGTCAGTGGTGACAATAGTAACAATTAACCATGGCACATCAGACATGTTAGTATTCAATGTATAGAAGGCAGAATAGCCAATATTGTACATCATCCACAACTTGTAATCGATTGCAGGACACGCTGGGGCAATATTTATCATTTTCCATATTTTGGCAGCCATTTTGGCAGCCATTTTGAGCCAAAGTAAGAATTTTGGTTCCAGTGAGTTGGAATATTCATAGGTATAATCACTTGCATCACTTACATTACAAAGTTCTGTTCATTTCTTGTTAAAATATGACTATAATCCCAAGTGTGATTTTTTGGTAAAATTTTATACTGTGTTCTGTAAATTCGAATTTTTGAGGGAACGGAAGGGGCTAGGAACCCAAAAAGTGCATATTTAATTGCCCCAATGATCAGTTACACAAAATACAAAATAAAGTCGCATTACTCAACCAGTTCCAAACAGCATGAATCGATCTAGAAGATATTTGTAAAAAAAAGTCATATTGCATAAAACTGACTTAGGGTCTGGTCTGAAAAACGGCGGCCATGATGGACGCCATTTTGTCTGGAGTCTATACGGCCACTTTTTTTTCTTGTTAACATTGCTTAAAAGTTGAAGGACTTAATAAGGAACAAAATGAGTTGGGAGAAGTTAAGTCCCAGGGGGTGCAAGGGTACCCATATTAGCTCCCGGACTAGTAGTACCATGACGTCGCCGGAAAATTCTTTCATTTTCGGTCGTCGGGTAGGTCAATAAAAACACGTTTTTCGACAATTAAGCTACAAATTCACCACTGCTATCATGGATTTTCGTAATCTACATATATTTTACTACAAAATTAGACCGGATAGCACTTGTCCGTCAAAATGAGCAACATTTGTTATTTCTTGGGGTCGATCTCCTGGACTAAATGTGAATGTCAACATCACGATTCACGGTCATCGTCACTGTCACCCGAACTTCAATTCAAATCGATTTTTAACCAGTTTATCAGCCAATAGTCGTTGAAATCACATGGAAGGATGTAACGTTCCCACTCAATACCACATTCAATTTCGGTAAACTCCGATAATCGTATTCAAATACGTGTTCTAACCAATTAAGTTTGAATTCAGCCAGATGAAAAACTTTGTTCGCGTCATTTTAACTCTGCATTTTAATAAGTACGAAAAATTGCATATAGCTCATGCGCGAAACGTAAACAGAAAAGCCGGTGGGAGTTCGGACTGTTAGAAGGAAGTTCGACCTATTGACAAAATACAGATCAAACTTCCCGTGAAGTCACAACACCTAATCACGGATAGCAGCTATCCTCTACCAAAAATATCACATACACGGTATACTGTAAATTATGTGTGACGTTAAAGGCAGAGGCGGACTGGCCGATCGGGAGACCGGGAAATTTCCCGATGGGCCGGAGGCCGGAAAAATTCTGATTCCACGTGATTTTCTATCAAGCGAGAATCCGAGGGGTTTTTTTACGGTTTGGGGGGGGGGTATATGTGGTTGGGCCGCCCAACCACAACTTGGGCCGCAAATGAAACCGACGTGGGCCGCCACATGTGTTGTTTAACCAGCCGTGTATCCAATAAGATGGTACTCTTCTCACATAAATTCATGAGGGCAGAGGCGGACTGCATGGCCGATCGGGAGACCGGGAAAATTCCGGACGTGGGCCGCCACATGTGTTGTTTAACCAGCCGAATTGGCTAATCGTAATTTTGACATTAAATGAACTTGTCGGCATCATATAACACCACGTAAAGACCCCATTAATATCGAGATTTTAACGGTAACTCCCAGCTGTAAATCCCAAAAAAATTCTTACGCACCCCTCCCCCAATTGAAATTTACAAGAAAATAGGAACGCTTCAGTTGATGCCAGTCTAGTTTATCGGATTCGAGATTTTCTTGTATAGTTTTCAAAATGTTCTCACCCCGGGCCGAACAACCATGAACAGCCCGGTGTGTCCTGGTCTCTTTTCCGTAGCCGTGTGCATTTGTCTGGAGTTAGACCGCTAGATATTAGATTTTATGCAATTTTTCAGGTAAAAATATCTGAATGGTCTCATACCGGGAATATATAGAACCATGGTATATGAATATATATGATATTAGACCAGAGGTGCAAATGGAATTATGCAAAAATATGTATTTGGACTGATTCTGATACAAGGGGGGGTGCAGTTGGAATTTTCCAAGGTGGACTGTGGACGCCCCCCCCCCCCCCCCCAAACAGATGGGCCGGTATTATATTTATTTCCCGGGCCGGTTTCTTGGCCCAGTCCGCCTCTGGTTACAAGTACGCACGCCCACCTGTTACCTATACACGACCAGGGAACATACGTTTACGTTTCCTGACACGACCCGAGCTCGGCGCCGGGATCATTATAACTCACCAGAAATTGTTGTTAACGTCAGTACGGAGAATGTGATGTTGAATGATACGGATAGACCGAAGTAATTATTTTTAAAATGATAGAAACAAGTCTCGTTCGGGGAAAATAATCAATAAAACTTCGTCAAATTAAATTATAATGCAACTGATGTGTTTGATATATTGATTATATTGTATCAAAATGTGACCGTTTAAATGAACCTTGACATGATAGCCATTACAAAAAAATAAACCTACATGAGAACTGGTGTGACCGACGGTCCAGTGATTGGCACCAACAGTTGTTACTGCCACCTCACACACATCAACATACAAGCGCACCAACACGCACGCCAACACACACACAAACACACACATG
Organism: Siphonodentalium dalli; assembly: GCA_032622095.1. Classification (NCBI taxonomy): domain Eukaryota; kingdom Metazoa; phylum Mollusca; class Scaphopoda; order Gadilida; family Siphonodentaliidae; genus Siphonodentalium; species Siphonodentalium dalli. The sequence continues at coordinate 136,652,592 of CP136064.1, read as the reverse complement.
TATATATGTTTAGGTATATGGCACGGGCTCAGTGGAATAAATCACTTCTTCATTTCATTGTCCTTCACGTTTGTAGACATTCAATATGAGTCACCCCTGCGTGCTTGCCCTGAGGGCTGATTGAGAGGTTACGCTGAAAATTAAGCCTATTTTATTCTATGGATGCGAGATATGGTCCACTGACCTTAATTTGCTTTTCAAATATGCCATATCATGTGAACAAACACATTTAAAGTTTTTTAAACAGGTTCTATGTTTGAATAGAACGGCATAATATCACGAATCTATATAGCATACCAAAATATCTTATCTGCATGCTATCAATATTCTCTGAATTCTAAATTACCTTAACATGTATCACACAATTGTCACGTTATATAGAGAGTAATCAAATGGTTCCGAGAATAACGTTTACGTTTTCTTACCTAAACTTATCTCGCCTCAAGTGAACTATTTGGTTCGCCAAATTTGATTAAAACACCCAGAATTAATTATTGAAAGTCCCGATGTGGAGAAAGATCAGACATCGAAAATTCAGTCTAGATCAGTTATCGCGTAACGTCAATGGCGACACGAGAAATGACATAATTCACAACTGACATTACCATTTTTAATTAACGCGTTTTCAATGGAAAAAGGCGCATAAGAGTGTAATAAAACATTGTAATTAATAGCGCAGACCAACTACCGTGAACAGATGTTGATTGTTGACTTAGACATTGAAATCAGGGTATCTGGAAGTATTTCGCAATGATGTACGCATTGACGATAGACCAATCAGGGAAAATAAACTACGAACGTATAGGATACTAGCTGGTGTGCCCGATTTCGTCCGGGCTATTTAGGGATTTCTTTGTGATCGCCTTGTGCCTATAGATAAGATAAATGTATTGACATAAAACACCATAGTAACAGTTAGATGTCAAAAACACAATGAACATAGTGGTATGCGAAACAGAAATAACATTATCAAGTAATAATATTCATAAGTGCGGTAAATATGTATGTACCTATGGCATCAAAACAATATATGTACACTGTAGTAACGCAATCGTATAATTAAGGGCCAGTAATAGTGTTTTATAACATCGTAGTTTGGTTATGGGCATGTGACATTGTTTTGTATACATATAATACAAGCATTTATACGAGTGCCAGTCTCCTCAATTCAAAGAAAGATAAAATTGCCTTACTTAAGATATTTGCTAAACCCGTTTCGTCCGCTTTCAGTAGGAACTAGAATGCACTCACTGGAGCTGCCTATACTTGCGCCCATCACACATTTGACATGTTTTGTTTTGTCTTACCAACACCACTTTGAACCACGGGTATTGGCTCCTCGTTTGAGAGATCGATAAAAACAAATATAGATATCAAATCTCAGTTCATTCATCGCTGAAATAGTTGTGTATACGGACAGACTATTTCAAGTTGATCTATTACACTAATGATACGTAGGAGTTGTTTGACATATTTATAGAACAATAGAGACATCGTTTACATGAAGGGTGTGAAGATGATTGATTGCCGATGATGCTAATATATATTATATACCAATTGGGTTAAATTACTAGTTTGACTAGAATGATGTCAAGCGTGTTTGCCGTAGCACTTCAGTGGCAAAAAACGTCAAAGTAAGTTACAAATACCGACACAAATAAATAAAAGACACGCGACCACGCGAACAGTGTGTCAATGTGAGCATGCCCTTATAGCGACTGATCTATACAGTCTTCGGGACCATATCATCAAAATGTCTATTGCGTTGAAAATGAGAAAGGTTGTTTTCCCAGTTAATTAATAGGGCATTTAATAATTCGTATGTTTCAACATTCACATTTTTCAGTGCAATTGTTTCTCAATTGAACCACGCGCTCGACTGTTTGGCCGGACATGATTTATATGTACCATGATCTTTCGAAAATGATTTGAACTTCAAAGAAACTTTCCAGAAATATGTTCGCACCTCACTGTCTCTGCGAAAAAAAATATATTCCGCGCGCATCTTTTAGACATGCTCTAAACACATTTCCCGTGTTTCAAGTTACATAGAATAGGCTTCTAATGGGCAGTACTATTGCCCACTTTTATTTTTCATGCAGTATATATATATTTATAATAATAGAACACGAAGTTGTTGGCAATTAGAATGGTTTAGCCTGCCCGTGCAATACGGGTCTCAGCTGTCTGGACATCGACGCGATCATTTCTGGTGTTTTGCGCGCCCATGTAGCTTGTGACGTCCTGATGTGCGTCATGACGTCATCGCGTCTTGATCGGTTTCCAGAAAGAAATCATTCAATATTGTTCATTTATGAACGATTTATAACCAAAATAAAACCAGATAACAATGCAAATTAAGTATATATGTTGATTTAAATTACAATTGATGCAACCATTTCATATTATTCCGTGTGCATTCTTTACAGTAGGGCCTATGTACTTCCGGTATGACGTAACATATTCACGGAAGGACAGACAACAGACATTGAAGATCCGCACCGAAAACATTACTTGCGTCCAGCATGGACTGGCGCAAGTAATGATAATTTTTCCTGATTAGTCATTGCTAGAAAATTGGGATTAGTGCATGCTATTTTATTGTATAATTGCGTTCTTTCTAGTGCGTAAAGTTGACATTCGGTGAGAAAATTATATTCACTTTCGATTTGGTTTAAGTTGCATTGTGTACACCGTTTGTCTTCGAGTGGAACTATTGGCCTTTGGTGTCGGCCTTTTTCTATTTGTAATGAATGGTTATTTATTCTTAATAGTGTTACTACTTCTCGCTGTTGGTGTCTACTAATTGCTGTGAGGTATGGTTCTAGAATAAACGAGGATTTTACTGTGCGATATGTACGTAATTTGTTGCCATTTGTTGATGCCGAGTCATCAAATATATCACGGAAAAACTTGTCTCTGTGTAATGCCTTCAGAGTATTTTCGGTGGCTGACACGCTACTTTGATTTGGTGTTACTCTATTTCCAGCAAGTTTTATAGTTAGGCTGTGTGGTGACTTGAACGTAGATCCATGGTCTCGCGACAATGTTGAAGATGCTTTAAATAGTGGGTTGATATCTTCTGCTTGGAGTCGTAAATAGTACTTGAGACAACGAGTATATGCTTCAATATATGCGGGATATTCACCCAACTCGGCCCTAACAGCATGATTAGAACTTTTCTTTCCGGCAGATAGTATCATTTTGCAGAATTTTAGGTGAACTTGTTCACATGGGGTCGAGTCGGTGATATTTAGGTCAGGCGCCCATATCGCACACACACATAGGAGTATGGGTTTGACGACAGCGTGGAAGAGATGCAGATATACATGTATGGTTACCGGAAGCGGGTGTTTAGTATTTATTTGTGCTCGAATACAATGGAGGGATTTGAGAGCTTTGTTTTTTAGTTCCTCCTGTGCGAGACGCCAAGTACCATTACGGTGTATTGTTAGGCCAAGGTAGCAATATTCGTCGCCTATGTTCAAAAGTTCTGACCCCATACCTACATACCAAATTCCAGTCGGATCGGTCGACCAGTTTTCGAGACTATAGCACACACACACACACCCACACACATACACATACAGACATAAGTTCCAATATATATAATAGATTTAAAGATGAATACAAAATTGCGCCATAAATATGTCATTCACACACGATCAAATTGCTCGCGAACTGTTTTCTAGATTGCGCGTGAGCAACCATATATTGGCAATAGAAAAAGGGAGGCATCGACAACCAATACTACCATTAGAACATTGGCTGTGTTCCATGTGTGGCAAACAATGTGTCGAATCTGAAATGCATTTTATCATTGAGGATTTAAGATCCAATTTATTCAGCGATATTGAGAAACACGATAGTGAATTCAATAATTTTAACGACACAGATAAATTTCCACTGATTATGAGAAATGATAATATTAAATTAATTAACAAGGTTTGCAACATAGTCCTGCTATTCTTCCTTCGGCGGAATAATAAAACTTGAAGACATTGTTGAGGGACTGTTAGAATTAGAGGTTTCGACATATGATAAGTTAATATTGGCAAAAAGCAATGTGAAAGCGTATATACTTTCATACTTTGACAAGGCTTCAGCTAGTTTTATCCTAGATTGCTTATATAGCGGATATACAAAAAAGCAATGAAAGGCATTTTCTTTGACGTATCCACAGTTAAAAGTTGGGGTCGGGGATATATATTTATGATTCATGTCACTGCGAAATTCACTACATCCACACCGTATTCGAGAGTGTATTATATTAAGTTTCCTGTTCCCCTATCAAAATATCGAGGTGGCTTATAAACATTGGCTTTTATACTATCAGCAGCAGGGAGTCCGATTGGACTTTTTTAATTCGGGTAAACAACGCTCCCAACACCTATTCTAGGGAGCCCAAGTATACCTTTGGTATAATGTGCAAGCAGGGAGAGCCCAGTGGACGGCCCACCACCCTCGACGAGTCCCTAGCTGACCGGGCCTTCGGTACGAACCACGCGGCAAGTATCATGACCAGAGAGCACATGTACAACGACTGGAAACCGACCCCGACTAACCTTGGAGATGACATCCAGAAAGCCTGCGTGGAGCATGGCCACGGTGGCCTCTGGAGCTCCATTGATTACGACACGCGAGACGCCATCAGCATCGACATGAAAGCTGCTACCGGGCCAGTTTCCAAGGCCACGGAGAGGCCAAGCCATATTTTGACAGATTCGGGCACCGACACACCGCACGACCCGGCTCGCAATCAACGGCCCTCTCCCCCAAGGTATCGGCACCGGTTTCGCCGATGTCCAGGAATGGGAGTTCGCCCTTAACAGTTAACTGCCATCCCGTCATCCCCGCCTGGTCCGGAAAGCATTTTGCAGATCAGTTCTGGGCCCCCACACCTCTGTTCGCCTTCCTCGTTGAGTCAGGTCATCATCTTTTAGACCACGTGGCAAAGAGTAACGATAAACCAACAAGTGACTCAACCCAAGCTTTTTTCATAGACCTATCTAAAGCATTATATACGATAAGTCATGACATTCTACTTTCTAAACTTAACCACTGTGGCATCAGGGGTGTGGCAAAATCATCGTTTCGTAGCTACCTAGACGAAAGATACCAATATGTTGACCACTGTGGGAGCGCCTCTAAACTGAGGGAAAATACATTTGGTGTACAACAAGGATTAATTATTGGGCCGATAATTTTCTTAATATATGTAAATGATATGTCAAATGCTACCACAATGGACATTTTATCTTATGCCGATGACACGACACTCTTCACTAGTGGAAAAAATGAAGCCCTAGTCCAAAGTTATGTCAATAACGAATTAGGAAAAATATTTGACTGGTGTTGTTGCAACAAACTCTCTATAAATATCAACAAGAGTGACTATAATAATGCTCATCCACCCACAAAACAACGACAAAAATGAAATATACTGAAAATAAAGTTGAACAAAATTGAATTGAATCGAATAGGAAATCTTGGACAAGAATCATCAACAAAATTCCTTGGAATCGATATAGATGAGAATTTGACCCTTAAAAAACATATATATATATACTTTGTTCGAAAATTGCACACGCTGTATACTGCATTAATAAAGTGAAAAAAAATTCTCGAGTAAAGCCCTGGAAACTCTGTATTATGCTCGAATCCAAAGCCACTTAGTTCATGGTATTCAGGTCTGGGGACATGTCACAGAAGTAAAGAACTTATTTATTATGCAAAAACGAGCATTACGATCAACATGCAACAAACAGTATAGAAGCCGCACTGAACCACTCTTCAAAAGGGAGAATTTTTTGAAAATATTCGATCTTCATACTCTTCATTCATCAGTCTTTATGCATGACTGGTATTATGACCGTCTACCTGAATCCTTTGAAATGATGTTCATAAGTCGAACTAATTCAAATTAAAGACAACCAAACCCCATATTCCTAGAAACACCAAGAACTGTCTTCAGTGAAAATCTACCCCATCATGCTTTCGCCACAAAATGGAACAATCCAAAAAAAGAACACATTACACATCAGACAAGGCATCTATTTAGGATTTTGCATACAGACATGATAACAAAAAACTATTGTAAAAATATGAAATGTAAAAGTATTGGATGCTAACAAATGCTGCAATCATAATATGTACATGTATTATGCGTTGCATAACCTATTGTAAATTATCTCTACGTGTTATTTCCACCCCCCCCCCCCATGACCTCACTCAATTGGACCTTTATAGAACCCCCAAATCTCAGAAAAGAAGCTCCCAGCCCAAAACATCACGAACCCCAAAATCGCACCAAAAAGGCTCCCATCCCAAAAGCACCACAAAAACCCTAATTCGCCCCAAAAAAGCTCCCAGCCCAAAACATCACAGAACCCCCAAATCGCACATAAAAGGTTCCCAGCCCAAAACACCCCAAAAACCCTAATTCGCCCCAAAAAAGCTCCCAGCCCAAAACCCCCCAAAAACCCCAAATCACATCAAACACACACAGGCTGTCAAGCCAATATACCCATAGAATTTCAATGCGACCAAAATAAATTAAATTCTGCAAGAAAACATTACACAAAAAATTATATAAATAAAAATTACTACAGTGCCCACAGGAGGGCACAGGGACGGCCTAGTCTCTCCATCATAAACGCGCAAAAAATAATACACACCAACTTAAGAATGTTCATTGACAGCACATTACTGAGTTAAAAATAGGTATGACTTGCTGGCTAAAAATATGTATTACCACTATAAATATAGATTGGACCGGACAGTACAATGTCAACACAGGGTTAATATGTATACGTGTATACATATGATACTGAAACAGAAAAAGTAGTACAATTATGTTAAATCCAAGAGGTAGTGGTAATGCCTTTCCTACCATAGATTTGTACACACAGTAAAATGTCAACACAGGGTTAATATGTATACGTGTATACATATGATACTGAAACAGAAAAATTAGTACAATTATGTTAAATCCAAGATGCAGTGGTAATGACTTTCCTACCATAGGTTAGTCCACACAGTAAAATGTCAACACAGGGTTAATGTGTATACGTGTATACATATGATACTGAAACAGAAAAGAGAGTACAGTTATGTGGAAGCAGAAAGGCATTGTCACTGGCTTTCTATGTTGGTCCGTGTGTTTCGCCACCTAACTGTGCAGTGAGTGACACGTAACAATAAAAGTGAACATTCAGTGGGACTGAACATGCACTAGCTGACCTTGCACCTCTTAATATCAACCAAGTGGTCCCGGAACAAGTTATTCAAGAACCAAATCTAACACACTTTATGAGTTTTTAATTATCGTTTTAATTCAACACCACATATTTATATTTACACCTACACATGCATTCGCGTTGTGGAACATGAATGCAGGACGTTGGTTGGTCGAAATTACGTCACATGACGTCGCGCGCTGACCCCAACTTGCATCCATTTTAGTGTAGACGCAACTTGCTCCGAGCCACGATAATAACGTTGGAAATAGATGCTTAAAACTCTTTTAATCTGCCAGTTGACTCGATTGAGTGTAAATATAAGTAATGAATGTTGATTTTGTTGCGTTCCATAGAGTATGGATGCAAGTTGGTCTGACATTTTCATGTGTGGAACGCTTTCGCGACCCACACAAAATGTCAGACCAACTTGCATCCATACTCTATGGAACGCAACAAAATCAACATCCATTTCTTAAATCAATGGCTCTGGCTTCCCATTAAAAAACCTCTGTGTTCAGTGTGTCCGCTTTTTCAGCAAATCTAAAAATTCGTCGTGATTTTCAATTCTACCCTACTGGGTTAATAGTTCCTTCATAGAATCGAATATATCACAGAACAATCAGAAACCTTCGTTATTCAAGAATTGATCCTTATTTTGTGCCATAAAGTTTATTTTGTACCGAATCTTCGATTAAAATAAACATAAAAACCACATCCTACTATCTCGGCCATTTTTCGCTCGACTAGGTATGTTGCAATGGTTAGACATGGTTATTAACAGCCGTGATGGCATAACTAAATAAAGAAATGATTATAACGCTTTGTAAGACTACCATGCATAGAGCGTATAGCTCGATTATTGATTTTTTTCCTGCTATTAATAACACACACTGCCGATTCATCGCATGCGTTATTAATATTGGGACTTCCCCGAATGCTTACACGTTAACACTGTCCATGCGGGTGATGGCTTATATATATTATGTATTAAAAGTAATACATATGTATATAACATATTCACTTGGTCACCGTTTGCAGCCAATGCCAAGACAATAAAGGTTATCTCGCGTTTTTTTTTTATCATGTGGTGGCGTGTAGAAGTCGGAAAGCCGGGGCTCAGGGGCCAGTTGAAGCTCAGCTGCATTTTTGCCCGTGACCTGTGTGTACTCGCGGATTGCAGCGTGGACATCCCGGATAATATCGGCTGAAATGAGCCCCTGTTTAATTAGCATATCTTTCGTGGCTGAGGCGAGCGCGACATCAACAACGACCATACCCATATCGCGGGGCGTGAAGTCCAGTTTAGGGGAAGAACCGCCAATAGCCATTCTGGCCAGGCGGGAGTAGCCAATGGCAAGACCAGAAACCACGGCGCCGTGGTACGCTGCGTTGACGAGCATCTTTCCGTCAGTACTCGGGGAAGACATATCTGCTATATATGTATATATGTATATTACAAAGTAATAAATTACAAAGTAATAATTATTCCATATAAAATGGATCATCCTTTAATTGATGTTTTGTTTTTTGCGGTGTCACTTCTTCGCTCCGCGTCACGGGTGCTTGCGTACGCTGTTGGGCCACGTTCTGATAGTTTCGTAGGAATAGCAACACCGCACCGAACATCCCAAGGCCCCCGACTAGCCAAAGTTACGAATGTACAGCAGTTCCTGTTCCATTATGAGGTCCTTTAGGACGGCTGTTATTAGACTGGGGGTACCTCCAGTGGCAGACGGCGTTGTTCTCGCGACTCCAATAGCGGCGCAGCCGCGGCAGGAATAGCAATAGCTACTGGAGCTGGTTCTATAGAGGCCTTGGATTCCCGAAGCTCCTGGAGGATTTTCTCGTGTTTTGCCCGACGAGCTGCGACGCCTGTTTGCCCAGTTGCGACCTTCTTGTGATCCTTTGGGGTCCTTGGTTTTGTAGCGCTTACCACTGGCGTGTGGCTGCGTATGTGCTTTAGAACGGCATCCCCTCCGTTGGGGGTATCATCCCCCGGTAGTGGCGCAGCCGCGGTGGTCACCCTATTTATTGGATCATCCATCAGTTCCAGATTTGCAGAAATTTCAGAGGAAATTATTGTCTTCTTCGACAAAACTTCGTGGTCTGCCGTGAATGCTTTCCCCATATACTGTTTGGCCTGACCCCATGCAGCCAGTGCGGCGAGCCTTTCCCGCTGCCGATGCACAGCCACAACCCGTTGTTGCACAGTATCAACATTTCCCAATGCAGCGTCGTCACCGGTGGGGCTAGTGGCTCTCCGTTCCGCAGCAGGTTCTGCGGTCGTCCCGACAGTTCCTACGGAACTAGCTGCATCATCCATCTGCTCTGTCACGGTCGCCCGGATCAGTAACATATGTCTCGGGGTCAGCCCATATCCACGACCGGCTCTGGTACGCCTTGTTGTGCCGCACAGTGGGTCACAGGATTACCATGTGCCGAAACGTGCCACGGTAGGGGCCCTCCAACAGATCGAGGGTGAACACTGTTTTCCCGCAGCTAGCCTGCCCACATATGAGGGCCGAGTGGGGATCTTTTGGATGCAGTTGTTCAATTTATTTATTACTTAGTAATACTTACTTTGTAATACGTTTGTAGTAATTAATAAAGCGCTGAGACAAGACGCCCATCTCCTGTGTTGAGTTGTGCGTCCATAATCACGTACAAGTACACGTTCAGTGGGCCTGCCACCTCTTTTTCTTGTGTGATCTGAATTGTGATACCCTCTGATGCGTTGTCTATGCGTCGCCCGCTACCGTGGAGTTGGTCGTCATCAGGTGTCCTGAGGTCAAGCCACATGGCAAAGATCCTGTGCGACCATCGCCACTTCGGGCTGTCGTATGTGGGCGGGAGATGATGCGAAGAACTTTTTGGCTTCGTCCCATTGCTGGTAGGCAAGCATGCCTTGAGAGTAGAGCTGGTTTGGCTCGCCCTCAACAGTCATCTCAACCTTATTGATCTTTGGATTGTAGAAGTCTTTGGTTTTTCTGCCGAAAGGATCTCCGGCCTCTTCGAAGAGGAACAAGATGCCTTTCATACTCCGACTCGGGACGCAGATGTTGATATTCATTGGTGTTTCTTTTTTGTTTGTAACTACCTTGCGGTGGCGGAGGATGCGGTCATAAAGTATTGCGACGCGGCCTGCATACTGGCTGCGGATCATACGGGCCAGCTCAGGCTGGGTAACCTTGTCAAACTCCAGGCTGATGTTGCCGATTTTGTAAGAGGACTCGGTATCGGTAGTCCTGATCACCTGGCTGAAGTCATTGAAAGTTAGCTCGTACTCGAGTCGGTCCCCGGGTGCGCTTTGGTAGAAGGGCATTTGACTCTCCACCAGTTCAAGGTCCAGCGGGATGTAATAACGATTCCTGTAGGATTTCGCGATAGCCCTGTCTTTCGCTACGGCATTGGCTTTATCTCCTGCCTTTATGCGCATTTTTGTCGTATTTTGTTTGGCAGACTCATCAATTCCCTGATACTGCGCATTTTCTCTCTCCTGTGTGGTCTTCCACATGTCTAGGTAGCAGTAGAGAACACCGGAGTCGTCGATCGAGATGACCTCATTCCCGCTGATCTTGATTGTGGTCTTTTTCACAATAGCCCAGCCCAGGTTCTGCACCACAGTCCTGTTTGGATCCGTGGAGGTCAGCGTGATTGTAAATGCTAGGCGCACTATTACGTCATATGCGCCGAGGTTGGGAAACCTCACAAGCAGCTGTTGGTTTGGCCCAATCGTGCTGGGATTGTTCGTAATAACAACAGACTGTCTGATGCCTTTGACCCCGAGGGGGTCCACAGGCTGCGGTATGGGTTGAGTTTGCGTCCGTACTGACTCGAAGGTATGTTGTGTCTGCAGCAATTCAGAAACTGTGATGTTTATGTATACATGTATGTATACAACATGTATGTAATACATATATATTAAATCGAAGCTGGCTTACCTTCAATTATATTGTGTATACGTGTATGTATACAAGTATACATATATATTACATAGAGAAGCAATTATATAAATGCATAATTGACTCTGTCAATTGATTATGGCATACTTTGATAACCCCACATTTGATCCTGATATCAGACCCGATGAGGATCCTCTTTGTCCTCAAGATGAAACAATACCACTCATTGAGCCGGACGACCCGACTGGCATGGGTACCCGGACCAGCAACATAGATTCAGCCAGGCTGCCACAACTACAGCAAGAACTCCTGCAGTCGGCCGTTGATGACTTTTATGGCGCCCTGGCCAGAAGGGAACGAATACCAGCCCTTGGCCGCGACCCCAAAAAATTTGAGATCGACCCACACGGGCAGCTCCGACTAAAGGCCTATCTCGATAGCATTCTCGCAAACGCTCGTACCAGTGAGCCACTAGCGCTGTCGATGATAGCCGGTCGGCGGGGTGGAACTGCGGCAATCCGAGACGACTTGGGATTTGCTGACTGGTGCCCAGAAGGAAGGGGTGGGGCGCGATCAAAGGCGATCACAGCACTCCAAACAGCAAGGGATGAACTCGACAGTGTAGCTGCTGCTGCAGATAGTATAGAGCTGCAAGACCTGGGGCAATCTGCAAAAGAGGCATCGGACGTGGTAGGGCGAATGGAGACCTCCTTTACGGATGGCGACATTCAAGATATCATCGGAACTATGCATGACCCCCCCCCCATTAAACCTCCGCGAGCTCAGGGGCCTGGACAAGGCAACGCAGACCATTCGAGGTTAGTTGACCAACAACCTAGCCAAAATATCCGCATTGGATGAGCACATCGCAGTGGAGAAGCGGAAACTGGCAGAGGCAGACAGTGGGGCTGTCGATGAGAATACCAGGCGCCGCATCGCAGAGCGATTGCGTAACCCGGAAGACGAACGGACCTCACGCCTGGAGGCCGCCGCAACGACCAGGGATACTCTCCGAACTCAAATCAACCGCGTCAAAGAGACGATTGACCGGTTTCTCAACGAAGACACGACACTGGCTGAGCGCAATCGCACACTCTTCCGGGAACAGGGGGTTACGATTGATTATATACTCACAGCGATAGGGTTGGCAATATCGACCCAAGTGCTTGCGCTGACTGGTGGGGGCGGGGGTCCACCCGTCGTTCCTAACCCGCCTCCGACAGATACGGGTGGCCTCAAAGAGTAGGTGAAAAAACACTTGCAGGCCCTCGGGCGTGTCCTAGCAAAGCTGGCTGGGAAGGCGGCAGCTGCGCTACCTGGAATTATAGGCTCCGTTGTCTCGAGGCTGTTCGGGTGGCTCTCAAAAACAGATGGGTGGTTGGCCGAAAACATGTGGGTTCTGGCCCTCGCCGTCGGATGGCTGCTCCTGGTCGCTGCGCGGGAATGGCTATCACCTAGACACAACCCAAAGTGTGACTAACCCTATGGCAACCCCTCCTACAACGATAGCAACTTTTTCGTCCTCATGTTGGCGAGTCAACTGTTCCGTAGGAACAGACACAGCTGGCATGGCGGGAGCGACTGGAAGCGTCGATTTTCCTGGGTGTGTTAGCGGCCTGACCAATCATGTTTCGGTTCCGTAGGAACCATCAGTTGGCCGTGGGGTGGGTGTTCTGTTCATGTCTGTATTTTCACTCAGAGATTGGTCTTGTGTAGCAATAACGATCTCGTTGTTGTACCCTGCCACTTTGCATATGCGGAGTAGCATGTCGCCCGGGGCCATGTAAAGCCCAGTCCCAAAGACAAAGTTGACCTCGGAGCTGGCGTACTGTAGGACATCCTGATACCGCTTGATCGCCGAGGGGAGATTCACGGGGGTGAAATTGCATCTTGCACGTTAGCTAAGAACTGCTTCTGAGCGTCAAAGGCTGTCCCTGTCCCAATAATTTGTGTTCTTGTCTGAGCTTGCGTCCCTAGGATTGCCCACACGTAGTTCCTGATACTATCGTTCAGCCTTTGAACCCCCGGCTGCGTGAACCCTTGCGACTTGTCCAGGATAAATGTGCCCCATGCGTTATCTGCACCACCCGAGTCCTGCTTGATGAAGTCCACGTGGATGACCCCATTTGTTGTCTCTTTTGTGAATGACATTCCACTTGGATAGTATGTCCCTTCCGACGAGACAGGGTGAGGTTCCTTTTCGTCCACCAATTGTAGGTCCTCCTGCCCAATCCGGGGTTTGAGCCTTTAACGTGCCAATCGGTGTTTGGAGATATCCTGAACTCACTGCAAATTCGTTCGTACGCCCGACGGTCATACGGGTTGTTAAAGGCGTCCCAGGCTTCATCTTGGGGTAGTGGAGCCTTCAACTCGTCGAGGATCCTGCGAACCTCGTAGTGGACGCGAAATGGATATAGAGACGCCAGGAAAGATTGTTCGTGTGGATGAGCCACTGGATCATCGGTTTTTCCGCCACGGACAGACAAATGGTCTTGTGCAGACTTGAAAGGCGCCCGCGGATAGGTATGTATCTGGATATTGGAACGTGTTAGCTCGAGGTCAACTTTGTCCTGTACTTAGCCTCGCTATTAAACCCGAACGCCTTATTCGTCATTATTATATTGTATATGTGTATACATATATTACAAAGTAACTATACCTCGCTTATAGGTATGTTCATAACACTCACACATGTCCAAAAAGGCGGCGGCGGACCTCCTCCAATACATTGACAACCGCGGTGGGGATCTACGAGTTGGCCTCCGCTCCATCACTTATACAGTTGGGTGGTACAGCATAAACAATGGGGAGTTGTTCTCGTGGCAGAACAGTCGCGGAATTATTAAAAAATAGACGTTCCCCCGGACTGTATAAACAGGAATACAGCGACATCACAGTGAGCAAAGTTAATGGTTTGGTAACTCTAGCCGTGGGTGCTGGGCAGGATGTGTTATTTACAGTTGGGCTGCTGTCCTTGCTCGGATTGGACGACGGTTTAAATGGAATGTGGCTCTCTGCGGTCACATATACTGGGGACCGCCCCGTCAACTTTGCATCCACAAAAATGCTTCATCTACACTTTGTGCAGATAAACACCACTACAAACATTGTAGATGGGACTCCGTCCATCCTCCTGACAACGATTGGGCTTGGCTGTCACTCATTTGGTGGTCTCGGCACCCTCCGAGTCGAGTATCCTGAGTCCAAACGTCTTCAGTGCGGAACACTCAGTGAATTGAAGATAGTGGTCCGCGATGATAGAGGTGCACGTCTGAATAGCGATATACCGATCACCGTGGTACTAGCGATACGATGAGCATCTACGGTCCTATCAGTGAGAGTTCCTACGGAACTGGTACTCCGGCGGGTAATGTCCTGATTACTCTCTGGGCAGAATACAATGGCAGCGTCACGTGGAGTGGTTTACTCGGAAGGGGTGGCGATCGGCCGTTCACCATGGAAAACTCGATAACTGGAGATAGGTTGTGTGGATACACCATGCTAGCAATTTGTAAAATAATACGAATGGGATTTCCGCGTCTCACACTGATGGTGACTTTGCCGCTGTTGTGGTTATAAACGGCAATAAGACGGACCATGGAGCAAAAATATCTAGTGAGAAACAGAAGAGGACGAGGGTTTTTGCAGATCCACTGAAGCTGCGACGGGGTGATGTAATAACATTTGACTGGGAAGAGTGCCACTCGGGCGACACGGGGACCTGTGCAGTAGTGAATCTCCTTATTGAATTGAACTTGTGAATATATTTGTATTACTTTGTAATACACATATCATTACAGAGTAATAATAATATATTGTATACGTGTATATTACTTTGTAATAATATATGAGGATGAAGCAACCCACGGCACCGAGCCCTGAAGCTATATATCCTGTCCTCGAAAATGGGGACGAATCTTCCTACCGGCTCCGCGAAATCTCGAAACTGAAAAATCAACTCGAGGACGAGCGAGATAAAAGGGTGGCTTTATACAAAAAGTACCACCGCGGGGAGAACGCCTTAGATGGCGTTGACACCGCATTACTCACAGCTAGCGTGGGGATGGGCATTGGGGCGTGAGCCTTTTGACCACTATCATAACGGCCCATATTGTTCTGGAGATGGAAATCGCAGCTCTGGCCTGCGGAGTTCTCGGCGTGTCGGGCGAATATATCCGTCGCCGCCTGGGCGTGAAGGCCAAGAAGCACGACGAGATTCGAGTCCTGGCCAGCAGCAAACTGAACACAATCTCAAGCCACGTGTCGACTGCCTTGATCGAAGGGCAGATTTCGGATGACGAGTTCCGCCTGATTGTGGACGAAGTCGCAAAGTACAACGAGATGAAAACTGAAATCCGGACTAGGGCACGAAAAACGCACGCCGCGGAGATGGATGACGAGATAAAAAAGCACTTATTCAGAAAGGCAGAAAAGAAGTCAATCCGGTTATATAAAAGTTATCAGTTTCGCGGTAGTGTGGACTCATTCCCGTTCCTATGGAACTGGCGGAGCCACATACGAAGATGGCCCGCCTCCTTATTACGATTCGTAATTATAATTTGACTAGGAGTCTAGTCGCCTCGGGACAATCTACTACAGCCCCAAGGGTTACTGGAAGTGGCTTGCAGCAATCAAGAACCTCGCGGCAGAGCCATGGTTTCTGAAGATGTGGCACGGGCGTGGCTCAAGAAGCAGGCCATCTGGCAGATATACCTACCCAATCCGCGGCATGTGCCAAGGCCCAAGTTTGACGTGCCAGTGCCAAATGAAGTCCACCAGGCCAACCTGCTTTCTCTGCCTCATGACCGGGTGGGTCGCAAGACATACAAGTATGCGCTCACCGTCGTCGACGTGGCCTCTCGCTACAAAGAAGCCGAGCCCCTCGCCACAAAGGTCGCGGATGCCCTTGAACGGATCTACAGGCGATGCCCTCTAGGTGGCCGAAATTACTCCAAGTCGACACAGGGCGGGAGTTCATGGATGCTGTGAGCCTCCTGCTAACCAAGCGCAGCGTTCAGATGAGACGGTGTCGTGTGGATCTCGACCGGGACCAGTGGGTCGTGGAGCGCTTATAATTGGACCCTGGCAGAGCGGTTGTGTGGGCACCAATACGCCCAGGAGATGAAGCTTCACGTCGGCCAAAGATCGACTGAATGGGTGGCTCGGCTGCCCGCTGTTGTATCGGTTCTGAACAATGAAGTGACTCGTCTGACTCGCCATCTCATGCCATCAAGATAAAGCAGGTGTTGACACTAAAACCCTCTTCTGCGGTTCCAGGTCGCCCGATAGGGCTCAAAGAACTAAAGCTCCCCTCGAGAGTGAGCGTTCGTTACCTCTACCAGCCCGGCGAACTGGAAGGGGGTCGCCGACGCACAACTGCTCCTTTGTGGTCCATCCAGGTGTACCGACTCGAACGCTCTGTCAACAAGCCCGACGAGCCTGTGCTCTACTAGTTAGTGGATGGGCCAGCACGTGGATTTGTCCGTGAAGAGTTGCTTGTAGTGTCTCCCGACACCCAGCTGCCATCAGATAGTGTTATGAAGTAACGGGAACTGTTAGAAGTACTAGATGCTAAGTGCTGCAGCCCCTCTTTTTCGGCTGCACTCCAGACAGGTCAGCCTCACATTTCCTATGCAGTGCCCTTTGTTGTTGTCCAGCCGGTCGACACTAAACTGCTGTGTGTCTTTGGGTTGGAAGGCCCAGAGCAGCTCAATCTCGCACGTCATGCAGCGGTTCTGCTGGGCCTCACGGAGCTCGAGGATATATTCGACCTTGAGATTGAATCCCTGGCGTCCATTAGCCTGGTCCAGGCGCTTGTATGCCACACGCTTCCTTTGTATTTCGTTGCGCAGTTGCTGTTCTGTTACGTCTTATGGACGTAAATACTACCAGTGGCCACCCGGACAGCCCCATCGGGTTCAAATCTTGCCAGCATAGCGAGGAGGTTGATGTGGGCATATGCCATCATTGAAGCCCTCAGGTGGGTGTACTGAGGCTGCGAGCCATAGTAGTATGTGAGAATGTGGCCCAATGGACACCGTTGGGGTGCTCCAACCAGACTTCCGTTTGTGCGGGTGTCACGTACCAAGAAGTCCAGTTCTCCCTGGTCGACCACGAGCCTCCGTGTTCGTTTTTTGCCGTCGGCCTTGCTGCCATGGGTGAACTTGCCTATGATGCTGCAGCCTTGATCACGATCTTCAGAAAGCCAGACCTCAGTTTGTTTCTCAAAGGTGATGATGGCCTTACGGGCCTTCAGGCTCTTCAGGAGACCTGACTCAACCAGGAAGGCGAGCAGGGGTGTGGGGGCACAGCACTGCTCTGCGAAATGCTTTCCAAACCAGGCGGGGATGACGAGATGGCAGTTGGGGCGAACTCCCATTCCTGGACTTCGGCGAAAGCGGTGCCGATATCTTGAGGAGGGGCCATTGATTACTACCCGGGTCATGCGGTGGGTGGGGTGCCCGAATCTGTAAATATATGGCTTGGCCTCTACGTGGCCTTGGAAGCAGGCCGGTTAGCTTTCATGTCGATGCTGCCGACGTCTCTTGTATCGTAGCCCATCGCGTTCCAGAGGCCTCCATGACCATGCTCGACACAGGCTTTCTGGATGTCATCTCCGAGGTTAGCCGTGGTCGGTTTCCAGCCGTCGTGGTCTTTGGCCATGATACTGGCTGCTTGGTTCTCCTTGAAGGCTCGGTCTGCGAGCTACTCATTGCCCAGATATCTATGGACTTTCTATGGAGGTTTTGGTGAGTCTCCTGTGTCCTGTAGGTGCGGCCGTCTTGGAGCACACACTGGTCGACATTTAGCTGCCTGTCTTGGTCCCCCAGCAGCCAGACTACAATCGGCTCGTCCGGGGTTGCCCCTCCGATTGCTTGCCAGACTTCGCCTTCGTAGAAGTGGACCTCCCTGTACTGTGAGAAGTGCAGATCTTTGGACCACGCATGACCTTTGTGGCAGATGAGATCGATTGGTCTGTGCCAGCCCTCGTATTGTCCACTGTTCTAGATGTCCTCGTCGGCTATATCCCTGATAATGATAGCTCGCTTCAGTAACTTCTCCATGTCTGCAACGTCCTTGACCGTGGCGCCTGTTTGATGAACTCGCTTCTCCCACTCCTCAATTTTCTTTCTCCTCGTGTGTAATAAGTCCCTGCCCTCTCAGAGCACCTTCAAAATGTTCCACCACTCTCTGGGCAACACAGTTGAGGTCACGTCCATCATTGGAGCTATGTTTGCAGGGTCTGGGTCTCTGAAGGGGTAGATACCGCATACAACCGCGGTGACTGGGTACGCGTACTGGTAACACACCTGATCGATTCCGCTCAACGCACCAGACTTCGTGTCTTGAGTGATTTCAACAATACCTTGGCCCATCTTCCCCTCTGTTCTGACCGTGTCGAACTTATCCTCGAGGACCCACTCACCGTCGTTATGCTCACGCAAGTACTTGATTCTTAGGACGAACTCGCCCTCTGATATGGTCGTGAGGAGCTGTGCTGCCCTCTCATTCGTCATGCGGGCATTTAGGTCTTTCTGGCCCCCGTGGGCACCATCGACGTCGCTGGCGTCAACTCTCTCTACTCTCCATGTGGAATAGACTGCGGCTGTGCTGTCGACTTCAAACTCGTCTTTGGCCTCGTTCATCATGCCAATCCACGGTTCGTCTGCCGGTAGCCTCACTAGGTGTGGCACCTGGATATCGAGGTCAAATATTCTCCTCTCCCTCAGTTTTCTGAGAACCACAGGGCCTTCTCGCATGATGCTCCGCGGGACACCCCATCGGTGCTTCCTTACACCACCATGCCTCGACAGTTCTCTTCTCCTGGTTGGTCTCTTCTCGAGCGCTTTCGCGCGCAGAGACGCTGTAACCTCGGCGTGGATCTGTTTAACCTCGCGTTCTCTCTGTCCGCGCTTGTGGTAGCAGCACCAATTCCCAAGAATGTCCGGAAACCGGCCTGTCTTCTGTGTCCGCCGCAGACGTGAATCACGCTCTGCAGAACGGTGAGATATAATCGCCGTGATCAGTTCAATTGTTCGGAGTAAGGAATACCCCGTCAAACCGAGATCTTTGGTTTGGGCTCGAAGCTCGCATACAGTAGACATGTCCTGAATAGGTATACTCATTGTAGCCATATCTCTCTAATAGAAAACGTCAATGGCCGCGAGCCGAGCAAATTCCTTATCCTTATGCTCTCGGTGCCACAGAGGTCTTCAGAGCTGAGGGTAAGCCACTTACATGTGTTTTTGACAATCTCATTGTGCCTCTGAATAGATATATCCATTGTCACGGCTGTATCTAAAAGGATAGCCCGGGCCGGCGAGGGTAGTGGGCCGTACCTGGGCCCTCCTGTGGGCACTGTGGTTAGGTTTTATGTATATAATTTTTTGTGTAATGTTTTTTTTGCAGAATTTAATTTTTGGTCGCGTTGAAATTACAGCCTGTGGTATTTGGTGTGATTTGGGGGGTTTTGGATGTTTTGGGCTGTGAGCTTTTTTTGGTGCGATTTGGGGATTCTATAAAGGTCCAATGACCCACCCTGCTGCTAATTGCCTCCCCGATGACCACGCAAAACATTACCCATTTACCGATTGTTATCAACAAATCTTGCAATGGTCCGGGTTGGTAACAATCAACTTAAATAATATCTTTAACACACCCTTGATAATGATGTTCACAAGCCACGATTGTCTGTGCATTCATATGGAGATGACCGCCCACATATTACCCATCTTCAAACATTCACTATAGAGATACATATGCCAACGGGGTGACACGAAAACAACCTGGAAGGGATATATCACCCCCGTGCAATATACAAACTTCGTAGTTATTGTTCATATATTTGTGATATTTATGTATGTATATGGTAAATAAACTTATCCTATCCTATCACCTTTGGGAAACAAACCGAGATCTGGCTCCCTGAAGATCACGCAGCCCCGGTACACCCACTTGCGGGCCTCAATGCTGGCCTATGCCCACATCAATCTCCTCGATATGCTGGCAAGATTTGAACCCAATGGCCACTGGTAGCATTTACGTCCAGAAGACCGCGTTGCAGAAGTTTGACGGTGTCCAATCGTACGTCCGCCCACCCCCCACAACTCTATGACTGTGGTGAGGAATTGTGTGTCTCCTGCTTGATTGGGGAGCCATTCCTCCCACCGGTGGGCCCGGCTCAGTGGCGCGACAATGGGAGCAGTTGTACATGCCACAGGAACACACCGCGTACCTCTCCAAGCCAGAATACTATAGCCAAGCCAAGCCGATGGCCGAATCGACGTCGCCCAACTACAATGACCCTCTGACCTGAGACCGGCTGAGCTACCTTAATGGCGGAGGGGGGGTGGAAGACCCCAAGAGTAATCGAGCTATTCCGTGTACGGGACCCCCACCCATCGTCTCGCTAAATTAATACGGGCCCGAGGGGTCAAATCCCAGACATACCACAGCTTCTTCCGATGGAGTGGTCAGAATGACTGGACGCCCGACCGCGTGGTGCAAAAGTTTAATGCCCGCGTCATCCTCTGGAACGAGGTCTGTAATGTGCCTAGGCAATGTTCTTGGACTGGCTCCGGGTTATTTGCTGCAGGGATCAAGGGCAGCAGCCACCGATTGCAGGTGAAATGCCTCACCGCTGGCTGCAACAAAGGGCAGACTAATATGAAGAGGTAATCGTCGACTACAGAGCAAAATATGAAGCCATCAAAACACTGCAAAAAGCGCATGCGCCTTCAGAGTGACAAAGTCCAGTGCTAGGAGATGCGGAAAGCTCTCCCAGCTGCATAGTGTGGGACTGGTTTGTGGCCCAGTGGCGTCGCGGCGATCTATTCCTCACCAGCCGTCAGAAGGTCCGCGACGGGGTACATGAGCTTTTGCTCCGACGCCACAAGGAACAATTTCTAGATGCCCCAGTGACTATCCTTTACCACCCCAAAGATACCAGAAAGCAGATCAGCCTGGTGACTATTCCAGGTATACGAGAGAGAAGAGCTTGTCCTGAATGATGTCGCGGTCTCTTCGAGGCTGCGGAGTGTGGTAATAAAACCGACGATTGGCGCCTGGGCTATGCTCTCACCGTCCACTCGACCCGGGGTCTTACGATCAACGACCCACAGAAGGTCTGAATCATCGACGACTACCTCCAGTGGTCCAATATCTGCTACTTAGCCGTCTCAAGTTGTTATTGTTAATTATCAAAATCAGTTAATATGTCTAATGAAACACTCCTAATTTCAGTTATTATGTATAATAACTGAAAATTTCAGGTATTATATATATTAACTGAGTGAATCAGGTATTACACATAATAACTGAAAATTTCAGTTATTATACATAATAACTGATAATACATATTAACTGTATGTTCCATTTCATACAGCACAGCACTTTTTATTATCTATTAAGCAAGCTTAATCCAAAGGAACTCTGCCGTTTTCGATACAGCACATAATGGCCCATTAATGTCAAGTAGCAGTTAAATATATATACGACTTGTGATGTTCATATCCCTTTCCCAAGAGTCTGTTTGCTCGGAAATAAAACAACATTTTAGATATGAGACCAGTTTATATAATAATTTACTTTGGCGGCACGTCTTGCATGCACACCATATATGCGACTGATTCCATCTGTCCATTACTTACATCAACCAGCTAGGGGAGATATGTTCATCATATTTGGCATTGAATAACATTGACTGCGTTAAATTCAGTAGAGTTTTTGTAAAATTTTCAGGTACGCTGCCTATAGCGATTCTGTCGCGATGCAGATCCATGTATCGCTTTCCGGTTACTTCGACGGGGGTCTCGACGTCCAATATTGATCTACGTCTTGCTAGCCGCACGCTAAAAAGTGCACACCGAGTAATTGGTTGGAGGAATTCGCGCAGTAACCATTAAGGTGCCTTTACACGATTAAGCTTGCTTAATTCATCAAGCTGAAGAGGCGAGCTGCACCGTGTAATGTCGTTCCATTTCATACAGCACAGCACTTTTTATTATTTATTAAGCAAGCTTAATCCAAAGGAACTCTGCCGTTTTCGATACAGCACATAATGGCCCATTAATGTCAAGTAGCAGTTAAATATATATACGACTTGTGATGTTCATATCCCTTTCCCAAGAGTCTGTTTGCTCGGAAATAAAACAACATTTTAGATATGAGACCAGTTTATATAATAATTTACTTTGGCGGCACGTCTTGCATGCACACCATATATGCGACTGATTCCATCTGTCCATTACTTACATCAACCAGCTAGGGGAGATATGTTCATCATATTTGGCATTGAATAACATTGACTGCGTTAAATTCAGTAGAGTTTTTGTAAAATTTTCAGGTACGCTGCCTATAGCGATTCTGTCGCGATGCAGATCCATGTATCGCTTTCCGGTTACTTCGACGGGGGTCTCGACGTCCAATATTGATCTACGTCTTGCTAGCCGCACGCTAAAAAGTGCACACCGAGTAATTGGTTGGAGGAATTCGCGCAGTAACCATTAAGGTGCCTTTACACGATTAAGCTTGCTTAATTCATCAAGCTGAAGAGGCGAGCTGCACCGTGTAATGTCGTTCCATTTCATACAGCACAGCACTTTTTATTATTTATTAAGCAAGCTTAATCCAAAGGAACTCTGCCGTTTTCGATACAGCACATAATGGCCCATTAATGTCAAGTAGCAGTTAAATAACATAAATCCTCCTATATCTGATAAAAGACACATGTGTAGTCCACAATATTGGAGTCTAGTTAGTAAATATAACCACAGACCTGTTAATTATGATGGACAGTTGTAAAAGATTTCCCGATAAAACAGTGCTTTTAAAAGCTTGCTGGGTTTTCAGCATAACCCCCTGTGGTTAACATTTGAAGCTGAATTAACCAAGCTTAATCGTGTAATGGCAACATTGAGCATAACCCCACGTGGTTACCATTTGAAGCTGAATTAAGCAAGCTTAATCGTGTAATGGCGCCTTTAGTGCACTGCGTGTTGTGTGTTTCTATAGTTTTTTAATCTGATTTGTTGTATTGCTATTTGAACATCTTTCATTTATTTTCACGTGACATAAATCGCAATGCTATCTACTATTATATTCCATGAGGAATTGAGGATGGTATAAGAAATGTAATTCGCACATAAAACCTTCGAGCTGTTTATATCAGTGTTTAACATGTTATTTAAAATCGTTTATTGAACTTTTTAATTTAGTTATGCACGACAAATATCGGCATGTTATATTCTAAAAGAATATTTCGGATGGTAATTATTAACCAATTTCCACATTACTCCTTCGTGCTGTTTGTAAATATTGACGTTTAGTGAACTTTAGTATTGGTCTCTATTTTATTTTCATTTTGTTGTTCGCGGAATATATCTCAGTTATGAATAGATATGTTATTAAGAAAAGTTCCAACACTAACCCTTCACATTGGTGTTAGCATACAACGTGGCCTTATTCTAAACATCAGTTGTATTTCTTTGTACATATATATATATATATATCAGAATGCTATATGAATTGAAGAATGTTCAGAAATTACCCCCCCCCCCACTCCTGGGACCATGTTTCAATTGATCTTCCTGTGGGATGGGGCATATTTTGTTATTCTTAATTGAACCATATTTTAACTTACCCTCATGGGAATATATTTTATTTAACCCTATGGAACCCTAGTTTAATCAACACTAATTAAACCGTATTGTAATTTTAATTAACCACACAATGGGACCATATTTTAACTTGAATAAACTTCATGGGACCATATTTCAATTTAACCCCATGGGTCCAATCAGTTATGGGACCATATTTTAATTAAAATGTAAAATTTTAATTAATCTTCATGTGACCATATTTTTCTTATTAACACTCATTGGACCATATGTTAATTAACCCGCGTGGGGCCATATGTTACTTAACCCTCATGTGACCATATTTTAATTTACCCTCATCAGACTTTATTTTAACAAACCCTCTCTGAATTTGACCATATTTTAATTAACCCTCATGGAACAATACATGTATTTTAATTAACCCTCGCGAGAGGCCATATTTTCAAAGTTATCAGGAGTGCATTACCGTACCTGATGCCATTCTTAGATCAGCATTATGTCCTCTTCAATAGGGTGTACAATGTATTGGCAAGTATATCTGACTCTGTCGTAGGAAGTGATGGACTAAATGTGATTAAAACGCGGTATTTGTGTAATTGGATGAACTAAATGTGATTAGAAACGTACTCGGTGTTTGCGTACTTGAACCATGTAATGAAGATAGACAATTTTGCCCTGAGTATTATTCTGGATGGCATTTCATGCACTATTCAGACCACTATTTCGCATGAAATTAGAACAGGTATGAGCGTACTTGTACAGACTAAATGTGATTAGAAAGGTACTTGGTATTTGTGTACTTGAAGCATGTAACGACATTCGAGATCTTTTGGTCTGATTATTATTTTGCATACTATTTCATACCTCTATTTCAATAGAATTTAGATCAAATAACAAAGTGAAGATACATTCATTGGTGTGTCAATGCAATGGCTGTTGCATGCTTCGCGAAGAACATTTTAATCAATTGGAACACATGCGCCCTTGGTGAGCACATATCATACATATTATGGTGTTTAAATATTTGAAATTAAACTTTTGTTTGGCAAGTCCGATTTGTTTGATTTTTTCACATCCTTTCTCACCAAGTGCCAAGTATATACACATACAACAAACATCGCATATAATCAACTACATAGCCGTTACCTATATACAGATTTTTGTCACTACATTAAAGCTGAACTATATTTTATATATGCCTACTAATATGATTTTGAGGGCGTTATCATTTCCGACTATGCTTTTCTTGTTTCAATTACATGTGCGAGAAGCTTAACGAGGGCTTGTTTCTACAAAGTGCATGAGTTCAATCTTAATATTTGTGAACGCGTTCGGAGAGTGACTTTAGCCGTGGTAACTATTATTTCAGCTACGGTCTGAACTATCCAGTCAATATGATCAGGACGCGTTCGTAGATGAATTATATGAGTCCAGTGTACTGCTAATTTTACAAAGGTTATCATAATCGATAACCGTGCTTTAGTTACTAAGGTCACAACTCGTGTTCATTTTGGTCTGACGGTATCTCAATAGTAAGGGTAATGTATCGCGAGTCATGTACTGCGACAAATATACTATAAAAGTAGTACTTAAAATGTGATAAAAATAAACTAAATATTCTGACATGTTGACAGTGATCGTATTTTAGCAATATATCAAATAAAGTTGTGATGACGCCCTAATTGTTATGCATTATGATGTGGATTGCTTTTATGACTTTTATGACTAACCTACTAGGGGCAGTGGAATATGAGAAAATTCATCAAAAATAGACCAAATATTATCTTTTTCCAATGGCCTTCACTGTAGCAATTGACATTGACCGTATATATAATATGGCCCATCGATAGATGCAACTTTAATTGCAATATGAGTTTTCATCATTTCTTCAAAAATAATTAGGCTCAACGGGTTTCTATCCAACTGTTGGCTTTTTCAATAATATTTGTTGCCGTTGCCATGGAAACCACATTGTATCCCTGACACATAATCTCTCGCTGTTCACCCCCTCCAAAAAAAATGTCCATTATAACTACACAACACATGTGTGAAGTTTCATGCTTTAGTTACGAACGTTAGAAAATCGTTGTTATTTTGGTCTTGATAGTAGTGCAACGCGGCTTATGAACAGTCATAATAACTACAACAATGTTGTACTTAAAATGTGATTATTGACAGCCCCAGTGTGCCCCAGAACTGACATAAGCTTCAGATTATGAACCACGACTGGTATTTTGATAGTGGCTGCTGTTGCGTGGTGGGATATGCAGAAATCATCTACGGAAACGACTCATAAGCACATATGCTTGCTGTAGGTTCCGAACCATGGATTCTTGCATGCTTCATCCTATATTTATAACTGTGTGTATATAATAAAATTAGATGGAATTTTTAAAATACTGTTAACTAAATTAACTCTTTAATTATATGGAACGTTGCTGTTTCTGTTTGTTGTTGTTTTTGCTGTTTTTTTTTATTTTTGGCTGTTGTAGAAGTAGCTATTTCTTCAAAGATTTTGGTGACACTGAAGCCTGCGTATATATGGGAACATATGGGTATATATGGGTACCTTTGTAACAACATTTATTGAAGCCGTATGCAGACGATAGTGACGTACATAATTAAATTGTTAATACAATTTGAATTGGTGTATTTGTAAGGCTTTCACACAGAAATAAAGTAATAAACCATAGCACTAACCTCCTCCGTTCTTGTAACATATATATGGGAACCGCCATACGTTCCCAAGGTCCACGGCGAATCCGATGACAGCAAGTAGAAACTCGGCTTTCTTGCCCCAAGTCTCGCGCTTGGGGATTTCGGTTTCTGGTGATGGATCAGTCGCATCCGCCGAAACATCATTTAAGTCGTTTGTCTTTATGTGCACAACATGTCTGGAAGATGGCATACTGAATTAATCTAATAATCCAAAAGATGATTGAACTAGTAGAAGTTATGAATGCTGGCGATGAGACCCAATCAAATGAAACCAAACGATCAGTTTCACTTAGTGCACAGAACAATCGCAAGAGCGAACTCAAAAGCTTTATGCGCTGAGCTCTGTTAAGTGGTAATCAGTCAATATGGTTCCAGTGCGATCATGATAATTTCATGTCGATTAATGGCAAAATTCAGATGACGATCTGCAGTACCTTATGCATGATATTAGAAATTCCGACCAGATATCTGACTGCAATAAAATGTCGTTAATTGCAGCCGATCGGGAGACGTCTGCTCATGTCGTAACATCGCTCCTATGATTCACTTGTAACAATTGTAAGAGTAAACATTTCCACTCTTTTTAATCCAGTCTACCTGTGTTAATATTTGGTTCAGAATCGTCACGTAGTTGTCTTTATTTGCTTACAGCATTCGTGGATTTTAAATCCTGTCCGCGCGATAAGCACCAAAGGAAATGAAGCGCTGCTTGCTTTTGTAGAATTGCAGGCCTTCTAACCGATAAATTACAATGCCTATCCAATACATACCGAGCAATATACACGATAGAGGTATAACCCTGGCCAATTTTTTACAGTTTAATTTCGCCGTTATGATGGTGACGGAGTGGAGTATTGTTAGCTAGTTTGTTTCTCCTTTATAGGCTGTATCGCGTCTCACCATGCACATATACACGACAGTATAATTGTAATTGTTCGGTGTCAGACTATCGACGAGATCAGTTGTCGCCTTGGTTAACCAATTGTGTGGGAACTGTTATATCGGAAGTCATTCTATTGCCCATTTTGTGACAAACTGGATATGTCCGACCATCATCTATAGCTTGAAAAAGGTCTAAATTGCTATAATGTTGAATAAAATATATTTTGAAATGCTTACGTTCCTCAGATATCAAAAGAAAACATAATAGTTCATGCAACTACTAACTGTAATGCTCTCCCAAAACAATGGGTTAAAACATTCCAAGTCTTATTTAGCATTAAGGGAAAACTATACAATGTTATGATATCGCATGAACAATAGGTTGGCAAGTGAAATATGACAAGGGAAGCATGAATTATTAAATTTTACACTTGTGAATGAGAAATATTGAATATCTAATCTTGTATTGGACTGTGTAATGTTAATATCAGTCTTTTCAGCTAAGATTCAAGGAGCATGATGTCATGAAGAAGTACCTATCATCTGAAAAATCATCAATATTAAACCACATACATGAACCACCAACAACACCCCCTCTCCAAGATTCCACACCAAGTTATGTGACTAAAGGCCATCTGTTTTGGAATATACATAGGAGAATGGTGTATTTAACATAAAATGTTCCTTCTAACTGAGCAGATTTGCCAAAAAATGATTTTCAGTAACAATATAGTCAAGTTAACAGATGATATTGGTGCTATTTGCTGGCCTTGAAGGTGACACTCCACAGTTTCTGCAGGGATTGGTGCAGAAATAAGGGGGGGGGCATCAATTCATTGACAAATAACTGAAATGCCCACAACACATATACAATATATACATGCCTTGGTTGAGCACTAGGCTTTAAGATTTTGATACAGAGTTATCACGTCAATGGGGGTAGCAAGAGTTATGCCCCTTGATTGTGTGCCTGAAAAATGAAATTTTGATGCGAAAGTGGCCAAAATAAGCGATTTTAAGGCCGTGGGACACAAAAACAATATTTTTTGGAGCATAGCCCCTATGTTGTCTGGAAGAACAATGTTTCCTCACAATAAAATAAAAACAAGTTCAAACTTGTCACCACTGATTTCCAAAAATATAATTTTTTGCAGATGAGCTAAAAAGTTACGCTGGTGTCTGGAGCCACTGTTTCGCCGAAATCGCTACTACTTGATACTGGTGGGGTCAAGGTCACCTGAAACAATATTTTTCAAAACACAAAGACATCCTCTAAAAATCGATAAATTCATAACTAACCTTCTCTCAATAAACATGCCACACTCATGGTGTCAGAACATACTGGTACTCTATTCTAAGAAATCTACCCCTACTGATCATTCGAAACTGTGGAGTGTCACCTAAACAACAAGAATATCGAAAAATTCCGCTAAGGTGACACTCCACAGTTTCGAATGATGAGTAGGGGTGAATTTCTTGTAAAAAAGAGTCACCCATATTGGGCCCCATGTATATAGACCATGGGCCAAGGGAAGTTTGGTTATGGAATGCTAAATTTTTTCAAGGTGTCCTAAAGTTTTTTATAAATATAACCACAGGGGGCGTGGTTTAATGTGTAGAAACTTTGTCCTCTGCTTTCAAAACTCCCAATATTTCAATTCTGAACGGCGAAAGTCCTCAATTTTTCATATCGCATAGCTAAGCCAGCATTTTTGTGATACTGTTTGGTTAGTAAAGCCAAATTATCTGATTTTCATGTTATATGGGCAGAAAATGGGCCATTTTGGAGTGATTTTTGCAAGAAAAATGCTATTTTTGCTGTGCAAATCAAGGGGCATAACTATATTTTTCGATACCGACACTAAACAAAATTAAGGACACAGGGAAGTCCACAATGCATGCATTGCATACATGTATAACTTAATGGTTTATAACAATAAATGGCTGTTCAAGTTGCCACCTGAATTACACCATTCATGTTTTTCAAGGGATCGGGTACGAAACTGAGGAGTGTCACCTCAGTGGACACTTGGATGAATGCGGGGCGGGGTGGTGGGAAATTTTAGATTTTCACGTTCCAAAACTACAGTCTGATAGCAAAATACTCAGAAATCAAAGAGAAGACTTTTATATGAAACTGTTCAAGTGTAAACTGAATGCACTCAGGGATTGACGTTTTCTCTAAATTGAGTTATTTCCATTGACACTATGACGTCACAAATCATTATTGTTTTCTATTGAAAAGTGGAAATGCCACGAAAGGCCTATATGCAATCAACGTCGTTCTCGGTGCATCTGTCAGCGTATAGAAGTGTCTGATGCCGAATTGCATACTGTATAATTTCAAAAACGACCTTGATCGTTTATAATTAGGACAATCCGCATATTAGTTGGAGATTAAACTATTTTTTTTAAAGAAACTATCTTTAAAACACTAAAATAGAAAAAAACTACCCAAGTGGTACTTGTGTCTGGACTTCAGCTCCTCTTTTAAGGTTGGCACTGCAGAGTACATAGCATAGGGTGTTGCGTGCTGCGCATGCGTAAAATTGTATTCCTGTGAAGTCACTTTCAGCCTCATCGTTCTGCCTTTTTCTCGCGGCCAATTAATTTAACTCTCCACTAACTCATCATACATGTGATTTATTGTGCTTGTATAATGTGATTATTCAAGGATACAATCAGAGGATAAATTCAACCATTTACAGACATTATCTGTCAACAGGGTGCTCCGATATAACGAAGGAATATTCTGACAACTACGACAACAACAACAACAATGGCGAGCCAGGTGGTCGATACATTCTTCCATTAATCCGTTTAATTCCACCGATATTAAATGTCAATTTCTTCGAAAAATGAGAGTAAATTTCTAAAAACATTTCTCCACCGAACTTGCCACAGCACGATCATCCTATTTGTGATGACTACGGGAGCAGCCAGAACTAAATGGGGAGACCGACATATCTGGTAAGAATTTATGATTCTTAATATTTGTTAAGTTTATTTGGATATGCAAGCGGTCTTCCAACTTGTCTTGTCAGATGGAATAACATTTGTTGGCCAAGTCCTTCCCATGTGGAAAACGGCGAGAGCACGTATTTGCATTTCGTAATTACTCCAGTCACTAAAAATCATTCCATTCACTTTTACCCAGGGTAATTTATTCATTGTAGCCGAGCGTAATGCATGGAATCACCCCCTGGTATATCGTGCTACTCTCGGGCTCCAAATAAAAGTGCAGACCCAAATAATAGTGCAGAGGGGAATTCCATGGAAACTTAATAAAGTGCAGACCCAAATAATAGTGCAGGGGGAAACCGAGAAAAATATCAACTGTGGTTAAAAAAAATATTTTTGTAATAGGTCAAGTATAGAATCAACACATATGTGTCATGTGGTGTTTTATTCTATAATTAAATGTTCACATGTACATGTATGCCATATGCATGTACTTGAATATGTACATGCATAAAGTTATAAGCTCATCATTTGGATACTAGTATCAGAATCACATAGAAATCTTGAGTTAAATTTTCAAAATTAATAAACGTGCAGATGCAATTAAGCACTGTGCAGCCTCACTGCGGGGGGGGGGGGTTCCAAAAAATAATAAACGTGCTTGTATGTTTATTTGGAGGCCAAGAGTAGTGGACCGGGGATTACAACCTGCACAGGGTATTCTGACGAAAATCAGAACTCTTGTCAGATGCCAAGTTTGTCAGGCTGAAAAGTCTCATTCGAGATCACTGAATGAAGATTTGAAACCCACCATTGCCGATGGCTTCATTGGCTTGTAATCATCTCTCCAAACTGTGGCAAATGGTCTGAAGCAATTACAAATGCATGTTATAAACAGAGTACATACATGTAGGTTTTATTTTACAAATATATTTCGTCAAAATGTCAGTTTTGAATTGGAAGGTGTTTTGCTACTTTTTGACACTGTTAATGAGTGAATGACAGTCAATATTATCATTGTTGTAATTTTGTTTTATGCAGGGGTAAAATATGCTCGAAACCCCTTTGGCACAATTCCATACCAGGTTCTAGAGTATTTATATACAAATTCAGATAATATCCATAACATTTTTAAATTGAACATACATAATCCAAAGCGCCCCTCAATTACTCTTTATTTGGATTCGGTGGTAAAAAATATGTGATTCGAGTCGAGAAACCCACCTACTAGTATCAAAGCTCAGAGTTATTAGATATCATATTTTGAAATCTATTGTTTTTCACCATCGAGAATTATTAGTGGCTCAGTAAACAGTCGACGACCAAATTGCGGATGAAGATTGATAACTCTAAAATAAACATACTTTCTTTTAATAATAAGGCCAAATTTCGTCCGAACAACATGTTGATAAATAATACGTTTTGGGTAATTTTATACTATACATGTCGTTGACAGTGGTTAGCATTTTTTTGGGCAATTAATCGATTCTGATAACTGAAACGCCATTTTTTTAAATGTTGTTGGAATCTGATTATATGGGGACAATCGAATCAGATTGAGTACCTTTAAAGACGCACAGCGAGTAAACTTGCTCAAAGCAGGTATTATAATCAAGATTGCCAACAATCAACGTCGTATGCATGTAGTGACTCTCTTCAATAACGAAATAACATTCATGAATCGGGTAGCTAACCAATCCCATTTATTGATTCACAAATCCAATTGGATTGCGTATGATGTTCAATGCATTGTGCACCTTTAGTATATTATAAACTTTGTCCCCTATATTTCTTCATAGGTATTTGGAGCTGTAGGGAATTCATTATTTGATGCTGTTAAACGTTCATGATATATGTGTGTACCATGTGATGCCTCTTTATTCCCTAGATATTGGGCTACCTCTTTACTACATAACTTGTGCGTTATACATGTACATGTAGTCTGTTTGAGGCATGTGCATCCAATGTACTATATTCTCATGACCAGAGGTGACTCAATACCGTATATGTGAAATATGCAGCTATCAATATCTAAACAAGATTGTATAGGTGTCGTCCCCATTCATGTTCATGTACATGTACTGCAAACTACATGTATGTACTACAGATACGGGCGCCGTTGGCAGTTGGTATACTATTAAAATATTCACCTCCGCCAAAAACCGCCATAAACAGAAATAGTAAAATATAGACAGACCTTGTTCTTATACCAATCAGAAATATGGCATAAACAGTATATTATTTTCAAATGTTTTCCTTTGTTATGTAAACAAACACAAAAAAACGTTACAGAACCTGGCTTTTGTTTAGATCTGGATATGGTAAACACAAAGAGCGTTACTTGTTACTGTTTTCCTGATATGCAAATAATAAAGAGCATTCACATCATTTGTATGTGATTAACCAATAGAATTGAGCTGTGTTATGTAAACAGAAGCAAACCTTCTGTAACATGGACAGGCTCTTGTTTACGTACACCATCGTACGTCTTGATGACAATATACTATTTACGCGCTGATTATGTTTGGCATATGAACAAATCTATATATATTTTAATATTCCTTCTTTTGGTGGCGATTTGAACAAATATCAATATTTCTGCAACGAATACCACCCGTGCCTTTAAACATTAATCATGACCATAATTTTGTGGTATAAGATGATTAAATATTAGTCGAAGACACCTGTCTGGAAACAAATCTATCAATAATAATATTGATTTTAGGTCAATATTTACATAATCAGCCCCTAAACCCACATTGACCTGGCCTCATTTTTTTAGTAAGACACACGTGTACTATCAGCACGCAGTGACGTAAGAACTTATCGCAACCATGCCACAATGATATTGTTCAATATTATTATGTCAATTTGAATATAATTATGATATTCAAATTGTAATGGGTTATTTAGTGTTGATTGCTACTGTGAGATAAACATGATGATAAGAGAGAGATATGTTTATTCCTCCAAATATGGAGACCATTATGGTACAATATATATATATATATACAAAAGTTACATGAAGACATATATACACATGCAATATAATTTAACTTGAGAAATTCATTGTGGGAATGATATACTGCAAGACAAGATGTTTAAGACAGATATATAGTGAAGTATCCGATATGATGTCTTCATCATAAAACTTAGTCAGAACACAGTATGAAAATAAACCTCACACATCGCTTGAAAAGACGATATTCATCACAAATCAGTTCAATTTGCATTGGGATACACCCGCCTAGGCAAAACGCAAGGAATGTATCGCTATTCATGCTGTCAAGAAAGGTAAAAGTTTCAATTCCAAATATGTCAATCAGTGAATACCAAAATGTGTTCCGTACCATCTGTGCAAACTCAGATGTACACTCGAGAGTTGAGATATCTATGAAACAAGAGATTTGAATATGTTTGGTTGCATTGAGCGTCATTGTCATACGTGGTTTTGGTCAAAATATTGGCCATCTTGATACAAATTGGAAAATACTCAGGTTCTTCGAGAGAGAGCTGCCAAAGTTTCCACAGTGACTGGTTGTCGGGTTTTACCTTGAAGAGAAAAGATAGAGAATCGTCTCTCTGACCACGCTGACTCACTTCGCGTAAGTAGTGAGCAGAGAGACAATCTCTGACAATTTTCTTCCAAGTGGACTGGGTAGGGAAGAAACCCGTTTCCGTAAAAGATGGAAGATAATTGTATAAGTTGAATTTATGGAGAGTATCAGATATATCTTTTAGAAATCCTGTCATCGGGCGACCGTATATTCGATTATCGTGATAATTTAATAGGAATACATCGAGAGCTGCTCTGTGATTCCGTGGTAAGTTAATCAGTGTTCCAAGAAACAATAATTTTCTCCGCTGAATTTCGTACTCAATAGGGAGAAGTCCGAGTAGTGATAGGGATAATATTGTATTACTGCGTTTCGGAATGCGCTGTAAATTCTTAACACACATGCGATAAGCGCGTTCTATCGTGGTATATTGCGTATGTGACAAATCCCACCATGATTCACAGCCATAAAGAGCTTTGGGAATAACGATATGCTTAAGAATCTTTAGGTTGGTTAAAGGAGAGAACTCGGTTGTAACAGGTGAGCGACAAGCTGAGAAGAATACTTTGCATAGCATATCAGTAGCCTTCTCAACTTTCGGATTATGTTTACCAGTCGAGCTCTGAATAATACCCAGATGAGAGACTTCTTCTACGTTGGCGATATGTCTGGGTCCGAGCTCCCATGGTCTATCCTCAGTGTGACGCCTGTATTGGGAGGTGCCAATTACAACACCTTTGCTTTTCTCGTGTGAGAAATCGAAGCGTCACTTTAAACAATAATTTTCTCCGCTGAATTTCGTACTCAATAGGTGACATATGTTGAGGAGTCTACGGAGACCTCCGTCTGTGAATGAGAGAATAGTTATGTCATCAGTCGTCGTAGGGGACGAACATAAAATAGAGTTAATGTGAACGCCATCATGTGTATCTGACAGGGATTCCACAAGTTCATCAATAAAGACAAGATACAAGAAGGGCGACATTACCCCTCCTTGCCTTGTTCCGTGCTCCACTGTGAAGGCTTCCGATTTTATCCCATTACAGAGAACATGGCTCTGTTCATCTGAGTACATGTTTGAAATGACTCTGAGCATAGCGCACGTTACACCTTTTTGAGCTAATTTATAGATGAGCCCTTCATGCCAAACGCGATCAAACACTTTCTTTGAATCAAGGAACGCTGCATATACTCGGTTGTGATATGGAAATCAATATTAATTTGTTTTAAACCCGGCCGTTTCGGGATTGTTTTTTCTTGCTAAAGTGTGATTATGTGATAAAAAGGATCTAAAATTTGTCGTAATTCTATACAAAATTTATTAACCTCATCCACTAAATTCGATTAAAGCCTCAACTCAAATCTATATTAATTGATAGAATGGGTTTCGATTTATAATTATTATTTCATACCCAGGAACTATATAAAACATGTTATACATGTAGGAACAGATAGACCATCTTTGGATATACGCATGCAGCCCTTGAAATTAGTAAAATTTCCCATGGCTAATTAAATATGTTAGATATCACATGTTGCCACGGCATTTCCCATGGCATTGCTTTGTGGCATGGTCAATTTCGAGGACTGTACATGTACCGGTATGTAATAAATTTAGTCTTTAAAGTTCCCTGTCCCCTGTGTTTACAATCTATTTTGGTGTGAACTTTCCACATACATGGATCATTCGAAATTTCATGGTGACAAATGTTCTCCACTGTCATACACCGTAGACTTTTGTACCGGTATATATTATACTAGAAGGTGACCCGACTTCGTCCGGGGCTTTGACCTTGAATTGTCCATTTTGAAGGTCAAGTGGGGTCACGATTTGACCAGTCCAAAACACTGCCCGGACAAAAGTACCCGACAAAAGTACCCGTCGAAATCCATCCGGTTTTACCCGATTTGACCTTGAATTGATTATTTTGAAGGTCAAGGTCAGGTCGGGGTCACTACTCGACACGCCCAAAACACTCAGTGGACAAAAGTAACCCCACGTATCAAATTTCGTCGAACTCCCACCAAAATTCGCGATTTGACATTGAATTGACCCGATTTCAAGGTCAAGGTCACGTTGCACTGGCAAATGAATAGGCGTATGAGACTCCCCGGCCGAAAGTACCCACACATACCAAGTTTCATCGAAATCCCATGATATTCGGGCGTTTGACCTTGAAATGACCCGATTTCATTTGGGATCACCTTGAAATGACCCGATTTCAAGGTCAAGGTCACGTCGCACGGGCAAATTAATAGATTTATGCCACTCCCCGGCCGAAGGTACCCCCACATACCAAGATTCAACGAAATCCCGTGATATTCGGTCGTTTGATCTTGAAATTACCTGATTTCAACGTCAATGTTACGTCGCACGGGTAGATTAATAGGTCTATGTCACTCCCCGGCTGAAAATACCCCCACATACCAAGTTTCATCGAAATCGGCGGGGCCGTTTTCGAGTCCATCGATTACAGACACACACACAGACACACACACACACGCAGACATACAGATCTTCCAAAATATATAATAGACTAGCCGATGAGCCCGACGTTGTCCGGGCTATTCAAAAACTAAATTTCAAGTCGATAGCTCCATCCGTGTCCGAGATCTCGTCTGCGCATGCGCGAAGCTGGCGTCGCACGGGCTCGCCAATACGACAACGACGACCGCCTGGTCAAACTACATACACGTACCAAGTTTCGTCCCGATCGGTCGAGAATCGTAGATTTGTATAAATGACAGACAAACAGACAAACAGACAGAGGTCTTCAAAATATATATGAGACTAGCCGATGAGCCCGACGTTGTTCGGGCTATTCAAGTCGATAGCTATTCAAAAGCCAATAGCTCCACCCGTTTCCGAGATCTGGTCTGCGCATGCGCGAAGCTGGCGTCGCACGGGCTCGGCGACCCGATAAAATTCGTATCCGGGGCAACATACATTCACATACCAAATTTCAAGTCGATAGCTCCACCCGTTTCCGAGATCTCGTCTGCGCATGCGCGAAGCTGGCGTCGCACGGGCTCGGCGACCCGATAAAATTCGTATCCGGGGCAAGATACATTCACATAGCAAATTTCAAGTCGATAGCTCCACCCGTTTCCGATATCTCGTCTGCGCATACGCTGCACGGGCGTCGCACGGGCTCGCCAATACGACAACGACGACCGCCTGGTCAAACTACACACACGTACCAAGTTTCGTCCCGATCGGTCGAGAATCTTAGATTTGTATTAATGACAGACAAACAGACAGACAGACAGACAGAGGTCTTCAAAATATATATGAGATTTCAATGAGTCACTCATCCATGGAGCAACCAGGCATTGCTTCAATTTTTGCCCAAGAGGTGGTGATGACATCACAGTTTGTCTCACCATAAACATTGGTCAAAATTATCAACAGTTGAAAATTTCATACAATATCATTTGTAGATTCAACAATCCACAATAAAATAGGTTGGAAGTTTTTCACTTGAATTCTCCAAACCATATTTTAGTGAGGAAATTGTTTTTAATCTACCAGTGACATATTTTGTTGTCATAATTTCGATAAATTTGTGGACCGATATGGCCATCAGTAGTAAATTTTCTTCCAAAGTGGTGCTGACAGAGACCCTCCACCTACATCGCTGTTGCGCAGAGATGCCTCATTAGGAAAATGAGTAAAAATAAAAATACAAAGAATTGCATTTGTAAAAAAAAATAGCGATTCATTTGTTAAAGTGGCACCCTCATTTTTAATTTAATTTATTTTTATTTTACTCGTATACATGTATAATTTTACCCCCTTTTTTTAAAGGGGGTATACTGTTTTGCAGTCGTCCGTCCGTCCGATGTATGTTCATGTCATAACTTGAACAGTAGTGCTCGGATCTCAATGATTTTTGGTACGGATTTTAACTAATATGAGGACATTCAACAGAGGGTTCCGTTGTTTTGTTCAACTTTTCCATTCTAGAGTTATCGGGGTCACAACTCGACACGCCCAAAACACTCAGTGGACAAAAGTAACCCCACGTATCAAATTTCGTCGAAATCCCACCAAAATTCGCGATTTGACATTGAATTGACCAGATTTCAAGGTCAAGGCCACGTTGCACTGGCAAATTAATAGGTTTATGCCACTCCCCGGCCGCAGGTACCCCCACATACCAAGATTCAACGAAATCCCGTGATATTCGGGCGTTTGACCTTGAAATTACCCGATTTCAAGGTCAAGGTCACATCGAATGGGTAAATGAATAGGCCTATGTCACTCCCCGGCTGAAAATACCCCCACATACCAAGTTTCATCGAAATCGGCTGGGCCGTTTTCGAGTCCATCGATTACAGACACACACACAAACACACACACACACAGACAGACATATCTTCCAAAAATAATAATAGACTAGCCGATGAATCCGACGTTGTCCGGGCTATTCAAAAACTAAATT
Source organism: Siphonodentalium dalli (assembly GCA_032622095.1). Taxonomy (NCBI): domain Eukaryota; kingdom Metazoa; phylum Mollusca; class Scaphopoda; order Gadilida; family Siphonodentaliidae; genus Siphonodentalium; species Siphonodentalium dalli. The sequence goes on along the minus strand of CP136064.1, from coordinate 136,614,269 downwards.
TCAAGTCGATAGCTCCACCCGTGTCCGAGATCTCGTCTGCGCATGCGCGAAGCTGGCGTCGCACGGGCTCGCCAATACGACAACGACGACCGCCTGGTCAAACTACACACACGTACCAAGTTTCGTCCCGATCGGTCGAGAATCGTAGATTTGTATAAATGACAGACAAACAGACAAACAGACAAACAGACAGAGGTCTTCAAAATATATATGAGACTAGCCGATGAGCCCGACGTTGTCCGGGCTATTCAAAATCCGGGCTATTAATCCGGGCTATTCAAAAACCAAATTTCAAGTCGATCGCTCTACCCGTTTCCGAGATCTGGTCTGCGCATGCGCGAAGCTGGCGTCGCACGGGCTCGGCGACCCGATAAAATTCGTATCCGGGGCAAGATACATTCACATACCAAATTTCAAGTCGATAGCTCCACCCGTTTCCGAGATCTCGTCTGCGCATGCGCGAAGCTGGTGTCGCACGGGCTCGGCGACCCGATAAAATTCGCATCCGGGGCAAGATACATTCACATAGCAAATTTCAAGTCGATAGCTCCACCCGTTTCCGAGATCTCGTCTGCGCATGCGCGAAGCGGGCGCCGCACGGGCTCGCCAATACGACAACGACGACCGCCTGGTCAAACTACACTCACGTACCAAGTTTCGTCCCGATCGGTCAAGAATCGTAGATTTGTATTAATGACAGACAGACAGACAGACAAACATACAGACAGAGGTCTTCAAAATATATATGAGACTAGCCGATGAGCCCGACGTTGTCCGGGCTATTCAAAAACCAAATTTCAAGTCGATAGCTATTAAAAAACCAATAGCTCCACCCGTTTCCGATATCTGGTCTGCGCATGCGCGAAGCTGGCGTCACACGGGGTCGGCGACCCGATAAAATTCGTATCCGGGGCAACATACATTCACATACCAAATTTCAAGTCGATGGCTCCACCCGTTTCCGAGATCTTGTCTGCGCATGCGCGAAGCTGGCGTCGCACGGGCTCGGCGACCCGATAAAATTCGTATGCGATCACTATATTTGATGGCTCTGACGTGTTTTACCTTATATTGCACCACATACGCACCAGTGTGCGTCATATAGTGCAGTTATTTGGGCAGGTGCGCCACCCTAGCATCTAAAAATGATGGGACGCAGCTGGGATTTTCAGAAATAGGTCATGTGGGAGCATATACTAAGCGCAATCACTATATTTGATGGTTCTGACGTGTTTGACCTTATATTGCACCACATACGCACAAGTGTGCGTCATAGAGTGCAGTTATTTGGGCAGGTGCACCACACTAGCATCTAGAAATGATGGGACGCAGCTGGGATTTTCAGAAATAGGTCACCACGGGAGGAGATACTATGTGTTATCACGATATTTGATGGCTCTGACTTGTTTGACCTTATATTGCACCAGATCCGCACAACTGTGCGTCATGTAGTGGAGATATTTGGACAGGTACATCACGGCAGTTGCATCACCCTAGCATCTAAAATGATGGGACGCAGCTGGGATTTTCAGAAATAGGTCATCACGGGAGCAGATACTAAACGCGATCACTATATTTGATGGCTCTGACGTGTTTGACCTTATATTGCACCACATACGCACAACTGTGCGTCATGTAGTAGAGATATTTGGACAGATACATCACCCTAGTATCTAAAAATGATGGGACGCAGCTGGGATATTCAGAAATAGGTCATCACGGGAGCAGATACTAAGCGCGATCACTATATTTGATGGCTCTGACGTGTTTGACCTTATATTGCACCACATACGCACAACTGTGCGTCATTGAGTACAGTTATTCGGGCAGGTGCTCCAACCTAGCATTTAGAAATGATGGGACGCAGCTGGGATTTTCAGAAATAGGTCATCACGGGAGCGGATACTAAGCGCGATCACTATATTTGATGGCTCTGACGTGTTTGACCTTATATTGCACCACATACGCACAACTGTGCGTCATAGAGTGGAGATATTTGGACAGGTACATCACCCTAGCATCTAAAAATGATGGGACGCAGCTGTGATATTCAGAAATAGGTCATCACGGGAGCAGATACTAAGCGCGATCACTACATTTGATGGGTCTGACGTGTTTGACCTTATATTGCACCAAATCCGCCCAACTGTGAGCCATGTAGTGGATATATTTTGACAGGTACATCACCCTAGTATCTAAAAATGATGGGACGCAGCTGGGATGTTCATAAATAGGTCGTCGTGGGAGCAGATACTAAGCGCGATCACTATATTTGATGGTTCTGACGTGTTTGACCTTATATTGCACCAGATTCGCACAAGTGTGCGTCATAGAGTGCAGTTATTTGGGCAGGTGCACCAAACTAGCATCTAGAAATGATGGGACGCAGCTGGGATTTTGAGAAATAGGTCACCACGGGAGCAGATACTATGCGTTATCACGATATTTGATGGCTCCGACTTGTTTGACCTTATATTGCACCAGATCCGCACAACTGTGCGTCATGTAGTGGAGATATTTGGACAGGAACATCACGGCAGTTGCATCACCCTAGCATCTAAAATGATGGGACGCAGCTGGGATTTTCAGAAATAGGTCATCACGGGAGCAGATACTAAGCGCGATCACTATATTTGATGGCTCTGACGTGTTTGACCTTATATTGCACCGCATACGCACAACTGTGCGTCATGTAGTAGATATATTTTGACAGATACATCACCCTAGCATCTAAAAATGATGGGACGCAGCTGGGATATTCAGAAATAGGTCATCACGGGAGCAGATACTAAGCGCGATCACTATATTTGATGGCTCTGACGTGTTTGACCTTATATTGCACCACATACGCACAACTGTGCGTCATTGAGTGCAGTTATTCGGGCAGGTGCACCAACCTACCATATAGAAATGATTGGAGGCAGCTGGGATTTTCAGAAATAGGTCATCACGGGAGCAGATACTAAACGCGATCACTATATTTGATGGCTCTGATGTGTTTGACCTTATATTGCACCGCATACGCACAACTGTGCGTCATGTAGTAGAGATATTTGGACAGGTACATCACCCTAGCATCTAAAAATGATGGGACGCAGCTGGGATATTCAGAAATAGGTCATCACGGGAGCAGATACTAAGCGCGATCACTATATTTGATGGCTCTGACGTGTTTGACCTTATATTGCACCAGATCCGCACAACTGTGCGCCATGTAGTGGATATATTTTGACAGATACATCACCCTAGCATCTAAAAATGATGGGACGCAGCTGTGATATTCAGAAATGGGTAATCACGGGAACAGATACTAAGCCCTAACACTATATTTGATGGCTCTGACGTGTTTGACCTTATATTGCACCAGATCCGCACAACTGTGCGCCATGTAGTGGATATATTTTGACAGGTACATCACCCTAGCATCTAAAAATGATGGGACGCAGCTGGGATTTTCAGAAATAGGTCATCGTGGGAGCAGATACTAAGCGCAATCACTATATTTGATGGTTCTGACGTGTTTGACCTTATATTGCACCACATACGCACAAGTGTGCGTCATAGAGTGCAGTTATTTGGGCAGGTGCACCACACTAGCATCTAGAAATGATGGGACGTAGCTGGGATTTTGAGAAATAGGTCACCACGGGAGCAGATACTATGCGTTATCACGATATTTGATGGCTCTGATGTGTTTGACCTTATATTGCACCAGATCGGCACAACTATGCGTCATGTAGTGGAGATATTTTGACAGGTACATCACCCTAGCATATAAAAATGATGGGATGCAGCTGGGATTTTCAGAAATAGGTCATCACGGGAGCAGATACTATGCTTTATCACGATATTTGATGGTTCTGATGTGTTTGACCTTAAATTGCACCACACACGCACAAATGTGCGTCATAGAGTATAGTTATTTCGGCAGATGCACCACCCTAGCATCTAAAAATGATGGGCGCAGCTGGGATTTTGAGAAATAGGTCACCACGGGAGCAGATACTATGCGTTATCACGATATTTGATGGCTCTGACTTGCTTGACCTTATATTGCACCAGATCCGCACAACTGTGCGTCATGTAGTGGAGATATTTGTACAGGTACATCACGGCAGTTGCATCACCCTAGCATCAATAATGATGGGACGCAGCTGGGATTTTCAGAAATAGGTCATCACGGGAGCAGATACTAAGCGTGATCACTATATTTGATGGCTCTGACGTGTTTGACCTTATATTGCACCACATACGCACAACTGTGCGTCATGTAGTAAAGATATTTGGACAGGTACATCACCCTAGCATCTAAAAATGATGGGACGCAGCTGGGATATTCAGAAATAGGTCATCACGGGAGCAGATACTAAGCGCGATCACTATATGTGATGGCTCTGACGTGTTTTACCTTATATTGCACCACATACGCACAACTGTGCGTCATTGAGTGCAGTTATTCGGGCAGGTGAACCAACCTAGCATATAGAAATGATGGGAGGCAGCTGGGATTTTCAGAAATAGGTCATCACGGGAGCAGATACTAAGCGCGATCACTATATTTGATGGCTCTGATGTGTTTGACCTTATATTGCACCACATACGCACAAATGTGCGTCATGTGGTGGAGATATTTGGACAGGTACATCACCCTAGCATTTAAAAATGATGGGAAGCAGCTGGGATATTCAGAAATGGGTAATCACGGGAGCAGATACTAAGTGCGATCACTATATTTGATGGCTCTGACGTGTTTGACCTTATATTGCACCAGATCCGCACAATTGTGTGTCATGTAGTGGAGATATTTGGACAGGTACATCACCCTAGCATCTAAAAATGATGGGACGCAGCTGGGATTTTCAGAAATAGGTCATCACGGGAGCAGATACTAAGCGCGATCACTATATTTGATGGCTCTGACGTATTTGACCTTATATTGCACCACATACGCACAAGTGTGCGTCATAGAGTGCAGTTATTTGGGCAGGTGCACCACCGTAGCATCTAGAAATGATGGGACGCAGCTGGGATTTTGAGAAATAGGTCATCACGGGAGCAGATACTATGCGTTATCACGATATTTGATTGCTATGACGTGTTTGACCTTATATTGCACCACATACGCACAACTGTGCGTCATGTAGTGGAGATATTTGGACAGGTACATCACTCTAGCATCTAAAAATGATGGGACGCAGCTGGGATTTTCAGAAATAGGTCATCACTGGAGCAGATACTAAGCGTGATCACTATATTTGATGGCACTGACGTGTTTGACCTTATATTGCACCACATACGCACAAGTGTGCGTCATAGAGTGCAGTTATTTACATAAATGACATGGGGAATGATTTTGTTTACAACTATAATTATTTGCATATGATAAGTTCATAGTGACCTCCCATGAAGCAAAACATAACATAGATGCCATTTAATTCCCACATTATTTTCACCATCGTACTCATTTTAAAGATGGATTGTCCGCTTTTGCAGATGATAAGTTCTTAGGGGTCGTCCAGTTTTGCAGACACCTATTGTTTTCGGTAGGTTAGGGTAGAGGTGTGAATAATCCTCTTAGTGACAACTTAGGCCTTTCCTAGTTGGTTTGGTTGGATTCGGTTTGTTTCTGCCGTTTTGATGACGAGAAAGAATGGAGGTTTGGGTTGCATTTATGAATGTTTATTGTTGATGGATAATGTAAAATACATGCAAATAGATCAAACAAAAACATGAGGTACAAACATTAACGAATTAGAAACTTAGAAATGACAACAACATGCTGAATGGTCGAATAACTTGGCCACCTCATCCAGGAACTCTACTTCATCAAAACATAACATAGATGTCATTTAATTCCCACAGTATCTTGGCCATCGTAAAGATGGGATGACCGCTTTTGTTCGCAAGAAATCAATGTCATAATTTCTTGTTAAATATATTTCTCTCGTTTTTAAATAAAAACGGTACAATCGGTAACTTACCGGCCCCAGATAGGTACCATTTGACACTCCCCGTACCCGTCCCCGAAGAGCGAAGATTTATCGAAGTTTTCTCATTGGGAAATTTCCAGAAGACACGGATGATCGATTAATCTGCGAACAAACCCAACGCACATACATCACGGAGACTCAAGTTGTGAAGCGTAGAATATAACGTACACGTATACATGTATAAAACTATATATATGGACTGAGATTAATATTATCCATCATGACCTGGGGTGTGGGGTGGAAAAATCTTACCCGAGGGGTCAGATATTTGGGCAGGACACGAGGCTTGCCGAGTGTCTGGACCAAATATCTGGCCCCGAGGGTGAGATTTTTCCATGCCCACATCCCAGGTCATGATGGATCATTTTTCTCCCAACCCAAGAGCCTCATTCCGATTTTTTGTTTTATACCAATCATTGGCAGATTCCAGTAGCTTTATAATGGTATATCTGGGGAGAAATATGATTCTATATTCGTGATTATCTGGGATGATTTCGGTATATTACCAAAGGTATATACTGTAAAAACAAAGCGCGCCATCCGTGCTCGCAGTGTTAATACGTTAGAGTGAAATTGACAGTGTCTTGTGAAATCGACATGATACGTCAGATGGTTGCACCTGCAAATATTCCGAAAAACGCGGGTATTGTATAAACAACTAGACCAATCGATTTTGTAATGGGAAATGCACATACCGGTACCATTAGAAAAGGAAACATGTGAATATATGACAAACAAATGTTAGTTAGCATGAATTCCAGCGTGACGGAATCACCAATCGCAGAGTTTTTTTTCAACTTGTACCCGACCGTATGTGGTTCATACCAACGATATTTCGTCTACTATTATCGGCTCCCGTGATGACCTATTTCTGAAAATCCCAGCTGCGTCCCATCATTTTTAGATGCTAGGGTGGCGCACCTGCCCAAATAAATCCACTCTATGACGCACACTTGTGCGTATGTGGTGCAATATAAGATCAAACACATCAGAACCATCAAATATCGTTCATCAATCATAGTATCTTCTCCCGTGGTGACCTATTTCTGAAAATCCCAGCTGCGTCCCATCATTTTTAGATGCTAGGGTGGTGCACCTGCCCAAATAACTGCACTATATGACGCACACTTGTGCGTATGTGGTGAAATATAAGGTCAAACACGTCAGAGCCATCAAATATAGTGATCGCGCTTAGTATCTGCTCCCGTGATGACCTATTTCTCAAAATTCCAGTTGCGTCCCATCATTTTTATATGCTAGGGTGGTGCACCTGCCGAAATAACTCCACTCTATGACACACAGTTGTGCGTGTGTGTTGCAATTTAAGGTAAAACACATCAGAACCATCAAATATCGTGATAAAGCATAGTATCTGCTCCCGTGGTGACCTATTTCTCAAAATCCCAGCTGCGTCCCATCATTTCTAGATGCTAGGGTGGTGCACCTGCCCAAATAACTGCACTCTATAACGCACACTTGTGCGTATGTGGTGCAATATAAAGTCAAACACGTCAGAGCCATCAAATATAGTGATTGCGCTTAGTATCTGCTCCCGTGATGACCTATTTCTGAAAATCCCAGCTGCGTCCCATCATTTTTAGATGCTAGGGTGATGTGCCTGTCAAAATATATCAACTAAACGACGCACAGTTGTGCGTATGTGGTGCAATATAAGGTCAAACACGTCAGAGCCATCAAATATAGTGATTGCGCTTAGTATCTGCTCACCTGATGACCTATGTCTGAATATCCCAGCTGCGTCCCATCATTTTTAGATGCTAGGGTGGTGCACCTGCCGAAATAACTCCACTCTATGACACACAGTTGTGCGTGTGTGTTGCAATTTAAGGTAAAACACATCAGAACCATCAAATATCGTGATAAAGCATAGTATCTGCTCCCGTGGTGACCTATTTCTCAAAATCCCAGCTGCGTCCCATCATTTCTAGATGCTAGGGTGGTGCACCTGCCCAAATAACTGCACTCTATAACGCACACTTGTGCGTATGTGGTGCAATATAAAGTCAAACACGTCAGAGCCATCAAATATAGTGATTGCGCTTAGTATCTGCTCCCGTGATGACCTATTTCTGAAAATCCCAGCTGCGTCCCATCATTTTTAGATGCTAGGGTGATGTGCCTGTCAAAATATATCAACTAAACGACGCACAGTTGTGCGTATGTGGTGCAATATAAGGTCAAACACGTCAGAGCCATCAAATATAGTGATTGCGCTTAGTATCTGCTCACCTGATGACCTATGTCTGAATATCCCAGCTGCGTCCCATCATTTTTAGATGCTAGGGTGATGTACCTGTCCAAATATCTCTACTACATGACGTACATTTGTGCGTATGTGGTGCAATATAAGGTCAAACACTTCAGAGCCATCAAATGTAGTGATCACGCTTAGTATCTGCTCCCGTGATAACCTATTTCTGAAAATCCCAGCTGCGTCCCATCATTTTTAGATGCTAGGGTGGTGCACCTGCCGAAATAACTCCACGCTATGACGTACAGTTGTGCGTGTGTGGTGCAATTTAAGGTCAAACACATCAGAACCATCAAATATCGTGATAAAGCATAGTATCTGCTCCCGTGATGACCTATTTCTCAAAATCCCAGCTCCGTCCCATCATTTCTAGATGCTAGGGTGGTGCACCTGCCCAAATAACTGCACTCTATGACGCACACTTGTGCGTATGTGGTGCAATATAAGGTTAAACACGTCAGAACCATCAAATATAGTGATCGCGCTTAGTATCTGCTCCCGTGATGACCTATCTCTGAAAATCCCAGCTGCGTCCCATCATATTTAGATGCTAGGGTGATGTACCTGTCCAAATATCTCCACTACATGACGCACAGTTGTGGGGATCTGGTTCAATATAAGGTCAAACACGTCAGAGCCATCAAATATAGTGATCGCGCTTAGTATCTGGTCCCGTGATGACCTATTTCTGAAAATCCCAGCTAGGTCCCATCATTTTTAGATGCTAGTGTGGCGCACCTGCCCAAATAAATCCACTATATGACGCACACTTGTGCATATGTGGTGCAATATAAGATAAAACACATCAGAACCATCAAATATCGTTCATCAATCATAGAATCTGCTCCAGTGATGACCTATTACTGAAAATCCCAGCTGCGTCCCATCATTTTTAGATGCTAGGGTGGTGCACCTGCCCAAATAACTGCACTGTATGACGCACACTTTTGCGTATGAGGTGCAATATAAGGTCAAACACGTCAGAGCCATCAAATATAGTGATCGGGCTTAGTATCTGCTCCCGTGATGACCTATTTCTGAAAATCCCAGCTGCGTCCCATCATTTTTAGATGCTAGGGTGATGTACCTGTCCAAATATTTCCACTACATGACGTACAGTTGTACGGATCTGGTGCAATATAAGGTCAAACACGTCAGAGCCATCAAATATAGTGATCGCGCTTAGTATCTGCTCCCGTGATGACCTATTTCGGAAAATCCCAGCTGCGTCCCATCATTTTTAGATGCTATTGTGGCGCACCTGCCCAAATAAATCCACTCTATGACGCAGACTTGTGCGTATGTGGTGCAATATAAGATCAGACACATCAGAACCATCAAATATCGTTCATCAATCATAGTATCTGCTCCCGTGATGACCTACTTCTGAAAATGCCAGCTGCGTCCCATCATTTTTAGATGCTAGGGTGGTGCACCTGCCCAAATAACTGCACTTTGTGACGCACACTTTTGCGTATGTGGTGCAATATAAGGTCAAACACGTCATAGCCATCAAATATAGTGATCGCGCTTAGTATCTGCTCCCGTGATGACCTATTTCTGAAAATCCCAGCTGCGTCCCATCATTTTTAGATGCTAGGGTGGTGCACCTGCTGAAATACCTCAACACTATGACGCACAGTTGTGCGGGTGTGGTGCAATTTAAGGTCAACCACATCAGAACCATCAAATATCGTGATAAAGCATAGTATCTGATCCCGTGGCGACCTATTTCTAAAAATTCCAGCTGCGTCCCATCATTTCTAGATGCTAGGGTGGTGCACAGACCTGCCAAAATAACTGCACTCTATGACGCACAGTTGTGCGTATGTGGTGCAATATAAGGTCAAACACGTCAGAGCCATCAAATATAGTGATCGCGCTTAGTATCTGCTCCCGTGATGAACTATTTCTGAAAATCCCAGCTGCATCCCATCATTTTTAGATGCTAGGGTGATGTTCCTGTCCAAATATATCTACTATATGACGCACAGTTGTGCGGATCTGGTGCAATATAAGGTCAAACACGTCAGAGCCATAAAATAGCGTGATAACGCATAGTATCTGCTCCCGTTGTGACTTATTTCTCAAAATCCCAGCTGCGTCCCATCATTTCTAGATGCTAGTTTGGTGCACCTGCCCAAATAACTGCACTCTATGACGCACACTTGTGCGTATGTGGTGCAATATAAATTCAAACACGTCAGAGCCATCAAGTATAGTGATTGCGCTTAGTATCTGCTCCCGTGATGACCTATTTCTGTAAATCCCAGCTGCGTCCCATCATTTTTAGATGCTAGTGTGGTGCACCTGCCGAAATAACTCAACTCTATGACGCACAGTTGTGCGTGTGTGGTGCAATTTAAGGTCAAACACATCAGAACCATCAAATATCGTGATAATGCATAGTATCTGCTCCCGTGGTGACCTATTGCTCAAAATCCCAGCTGCTTCTCATCATTTCTAGATGCTAGGGTGGTGCACCTGCCCAAATAACTGCACTACATGACGCACACTTGTGCGTATGTGGTGCAATATAAGGTCAAACCCGTCAGAGCCATCAAATATAGTGATATCACTTAGTATCTGCTCCCGTGATGACCTATTTCTGAAAATCCCAGCTGCTTCCCATCATTTTTAGATGCTAGGGTGGGGCACCTGCCGAAATAACTCAACACTATGACGCACAGTTGTGCGGGTGTGGTGCAATTTAAGGTCAACCACATCAGAACCATCAAATATCGTGATAAAGCATAGTATCTGCTCCCGTCGTGACCTATTTCTAAAAATTCCAGCTGCGTCCCATCATTTCTAGATGCTAGGGTGGTGCACAGTCCTGCCAAAATAACTGCACTCTATGACGCACACTTGTGCGTATGTGGTGCAATATAAGGTCAAACACGTCAGAGCCATAAAATATCGTGATAACGCATAGTATCTGCTCCCGTTGTGACTTATTTCTCAAAATCCCAGCTGCGTCCCATCATTTCTAGATGCTAGTTTGGTGCACCTGCCCAAATAACTGCACTCTATGACGCACACTTGTGCGTATGTGGTGCAATATAAATTCAAACACGTCAGAGCCATCAAATATAGTGATTGTGCTTAGTATCTGCTCCCGTGATGACCTATTTCTGAAAATCCCAGCTGCGTCCCATCATTTTTAGATGCTAGTGTGGTGCACCTGCCGAAATAACTCCACTCTATGACGCACAGTTGTGCGTGTGTGGTGCAATTTAAGGTCAAACACATCAGAACCATCAAATATCGTGATAATGCATAGTATCTGCTCCCGTGGTGACCTATTGCTCAAAATCCCAGCTGCTTCTCATCATTTCTAGATGCTAGGTTGGTGCACCTGCCCAAATAACTGCACTCTATAACGCACACTTGTGCGTATGTGGTGCAATATAAAGTCAAACACGTCAGAGCCATCAAATATAGTGATCGCGCTTAGTATCTGCTCCCGTGATGACCTATTTCGGAAAATCCCAGCTGCGTCCCATCATTTTTAGATGCTATTGTGGCGCACCTGCCCAAATAAATCCACTCTATGACGCACACTTGTGCGTATGTGGTGCAATATAAGATCAGACACATCAGAACCATCAAATATCGTTCATCAATCATAGTATCTGCTCCCGTGATGACCTACTTCTGAAAATGCCAGCTGCGTCCCATCATTTTTAGATGCTAGGGTGGTGCACCTGCCCAAATAACTGCACTTTGTGACGCACACTTTTGCGTATGTGGTGCAATATAAGGTCAAACACGTCATAGCCATCAAATATAGTGATCGCGCTTAGTATCTGCTCCCGTGATGACCTATTTCTGAAAATCCCAGCTGCGTCCCATCATTTTTAGATGCTAGGGTGGTGCACCTGCTGAAATACCTCAACACTATGACGCACAGTTGTGCGGGTGTGGTGCAATTTAAGGTCAACCACATCAGAACCATCAAATATCGTGATAAAGCATAGTATCTGATCCCGTGGTGACCTATTTCTAAAAATTCCAGCTGCGTCCCATCATTTCTAGATGCTAGGGTGGTGCACAGACCTGCCAAAATAACTGCACTCTATGACGCACAGTTGTGCGTATGTGGTGCAGTATAAGGTCAAACACGTCAGAGCCATCAAATATAGTGATCGCGCTTAGTATCTGCTCCCGTGATGACCTATTTCTGAAAATCCCAGCTGCATCCCATCATTTTTAGATGCTAGGGTGATGTTCCTGTCCAAATATATCTACTATATGACGCACAGTTGTGCGGATCTGGTGCAATATAAGGTCAAACACGTCAGAGCCATAAAATAGCGTGATAACGCATAGTATCTGCTCCCGTTGTGACTTATTTCTCAAAATCCCAGCTGCGTCCCATCATTTCTAGATGCTAGTTTGGTGCACCTGCCCAAATAACTGCACTCTATGACGCACACTTGTGCGTATGTGGTGCAATATAAATTCAAACACGTCAGAGCCATCAAGTATAGTGATTGCGCTTAGTATCTGCTCCCGTGATGACCTATTTCTGAAAATCCCAGCTGCGTCCCATCATTTTTAGATGCTAGTGTGGTGCACCTGCCGAAATAACTCAACTCTATGACGCACAGTTGTGCGTGTGTGGTGCAATTTAAGGTCAAACACATCAGAACCATCAAATATCGTGATAATGCATAGTATCTGCTCCCGTGGTGACCTATTGCTCAAAATCCCAGCTGCTTCTCATCATTTCTAGATGCTAGGGTGGTGCACCTGCCCAAATAACTGCACTACATGACGCACACTTGTGCGTATGTGGTGCAATATAAGGTCAAACCCGTCAGAGCCATCAAATATAGTGATATCACTTAGTATCTGCTCCCGTGATGACCTATTTCTGAAAATCCCAGCTGCTTCCCATCATTTTTAGATGCTAGGGTGGGGCACCTGCCGAAATAACTCAACACTATGACGCACAGTTGTGCGGGTGTGGTGCAATTTAAGGTCAACCACATCAGAACCATCAAATATCGTGATAAAGCATAGTATCTGCTCCCGTGGTGACCTATTTCTAAAAATTCCAGCTGCGTCCCATCATTTCTAGATGCTAGGGTGGTGCACAGTCCTGCCAAAATAACTGCACTCTATGACGCACACTTGTGCGTATGTGGTGCAATATAAGGTCAAACACGTCAGAGCCATAAAATATCGTGATAACGCATAGTATCTGCTCCCGTTGTGACTTATTTCTCAAAATCCCAGCTGCGTCCCATCATTTCTAGATGCTAGTTTGGTGCACCTGCCCAAATAACTGCACTCTATGACGCACACTTGTGCGTATGTGGTGCAATATAAATTCAAACACGTCAGAGCCATCAAATATAGTGATTGTGCTTAGTATCTGCTCCCGTGATGACCTATTTCTGAAAATCCCAGCTGCGTCCCATCATTTTTAGATGCTAGTGTGGTGCACCTGCCGAAATAACTCCACTCTATGACGCACAGTTGTGCGTGTGTGGTGCAATTTAAGGTCAAACACATCAGAACCATCAAATATCGTGATAATGCATAGTATCTGCTCCCGTGGTGACCTATTGCTCAAAATCCCAGCTGCTTCTCATCATTTCTAGATGCTAGGTTGGTGCACCTGCCCAAATAACTGCACTCTATAACGCACACTTGTGCGTATGTGGTGCAATATAAAGTCAAACACGTCAGAGCCATCAAATATAGTGATCGCGCTTAGTATCTGCTCCCGTGATGACCTATTTCGGAAAATCCCAGCTGCGTCCCATCATTTTTAGATGCTATTGTGGCGCACCTGCCCAAATAAATCCACTCTGTGACGCACACTTGTGCGTATGTGGTGCAATATAAGATCAGACACATCAGAACCATCAAATATCGTTCATCAATCATAGTATCTGCTCCCGTGATGACCTACTTCTGAAAATGCCAGCTGCGTCCCATCATTTTTAGATGCTAGGGTGGTGCACCTGCCCAAATAACTGCACTTTGTGACGCACACTTTTGCGTATGTGGTGCAATATAAGGTCAAACACGTCATAGCCATCAAATATAGTGATCGCGCTTAGTATCTGCTCCCGTGATGACCTATTTCTGAAAATCCCAGCTGCGTCCCATCATTTTTAGATGCTAGGGTGGTGCACCTGCTGAAATACCTCAACACTATTACGCACAGTTGTGCGGGTGTGGTGCAATTTAAGGTCAACCACATCAGAACCATCAAATATCGTGATAAAGCATAGTATCTGATCCCGTGGTGACCTATTTCTAAAAATTCCAGCTGCGTCCCATCATTTCTAGATGCTAGGGTGGTGCACAGACCTGCCAAAATAACTGCACTCTATGACGCACAGTTGTGCGTATGTGGTGCAATATAAGGTCAAACACGTCAGAGCCATCAAATATAGTGATCGCGCTTAGTATCTGCTCCCGTGATGACCTATTTCTGAAAATCCCAGCTGCATCCCATCATTTTTAGATGCTAGGGTGATGTTCCTGTCCAAATATATCTACTATATGACGCACAGTTGTGCGGATCTGGTGCAATATAAGGTCAAACACGTCAGAGCCATAAAATAGCGTGATAACGCATAGTATCTGCTCCCGTTGTGACTTATTTCTCAAAATCCCAGCTGCGTCCCATCATTTCTAGATGCTAGTTTGGTGCACCTGCCCAAATAACTGCACTCTATGACGCACACTTGTGCGTATGTGGTGCAATATAAATTCAAACACGTCAGAGCCATCAAGTATAGTGATTGCGCTTAGTATCTGCTCCCGTGATGACCTATTTCTCAAAATCCCAGCCGCGTCCCATCATTTTTAGATGCTAGTGTGGTGCACCTGCCGAAATAACTCAACTCTATGACGCACAGTTGTGCGTGTGTGGTGCAATTTAAGGTCAAACACATCAGAACCATCAAATATCGTGATAATGCATAGTATCTGCTCCCGTTGTGACCTATTTCTCAAAATCCCAGCTGCGTCCCATCATTTCTAGATGCTAGTTTGGTGCACCTGCCCAAATAACTGCACTCTATGACGCACACTTGTGCGTATGTGGTGCAATATAAATTCAAACACGTCAGAGCCATCAAATATAGTGATTGTGCTTAGTATCTGCTCCCGTGATGACCTATTTCTGAAAATCCCAGCTGCGTCCCATCATTTTTAGATGCTAGTGTGGTGCACCTGCCGAAATAACTCCACTCTATGACGCACAGTTGTGCGTGTGTGGTGCAATTTAAGGTCAAACACATCAGAACCATCAAATATCGTGATAATGCATAGTATCTGCTCCCGTGGTGACCTATTGCTCAAAATCCCAGCTGCTTCTCATCATTTCTAGATGCTAGGTTGGTGCACCTGCCCAAATAACTGCACTACATGACGCACACTTGTGCGAATGTGTGCAATATAAGGTCAAACCCGTCAGAGCCATCAAATATAGTGATATCGCTTAGTATCTGCTCCCGTGATGACCTATTTCTGAAAATCCCAGCTGCTTCCCATCATTTTTAGATGCTAGGGTGGTGCACCTGCCGAAATAACTCAACATTATGACGCACAGTTGTGCGGTTGTGGTGCAATTTAAGGTCAACCACATCAGAACCATCAAATATCGTGATAAAGCATAGTATCTGCTCCCGTGGTGACCTATTTCTAAAAATTCCAGCTGCGTCCCATCATTTCTAGATGCTAGGGTGGTGCACAGTCCTGCCAAAATAACTGCACTCTATGACGCACACTTGTGCGTATGTGGTGCAATATAAGGTCAAACACGTCAGAGCCATCAAATATAGTGATCGCGCTTAGTATCTGCTCCCGTGATGACCTATTTCGGAAAATCCCAGCTGCGTCCCATCATTTTTAGATGCTAGGGTGATGTTCCTGTCCAAATATATCTACTACATGACGCACAGTTGTGCGGATCTGGTGCAATATAAGGTCAAACGCGTCAGAGCCATAAAATATCGTGATAACGCATAGTATCTGCTCCCGTTGTGACTTATTTCTCAAAATCCCAGCTGCGTCCCATCATTTCTAGATGCTAGTTTGGTGCACCTGCCCAAATAACTGCACTCTATGACGCACACTTGTGCGTATGTGGTGCAATATAAATTCAAACACGTCAGAGCCATCAAATATAGTGATTGCGCTTAGTATCTGCTCCCGTGATGACCTATTTCTGAAAATCCCAGCTGCGTCCCATCAATTTTAGATGCTAGTGTGGTGCACCTGCCGAAAAAACTCCACTCTATGACGCACAGTTGTGCGTGTGTGGTGCAATTTAAGGTCAAACACATCAGAACCATCAAATATCGTGATAAAGCATAGTATCTGCTCCCGTGGTGACCTATTGCTCAAAATCCCAGCTGCGTCTCATCATTTCTAGATGCTAGGGTGGTGCACCTGCCCAAATAACTGCACTCCATGACGCACACTTGTGCGTATGTGGTGCAATATATGGTCAAACCCGTCAGAGCCATCGAATATAGTGATATCGCTTAGTATCTGCTCCCGTGATGACCTATTTATGAAAATCCCAGCTGAGTCCCATCATTTTTAGATGCTAGGGTGGTGCACCTGCCGAAATAATTCCACTGTATGACGCACAGTTGTGCGGATCTGGTGCAATATAAGGTCAAACACGTCAGAGCCATAAAATATCGTGATAACGCATAGTATCTGCTCCCGTTGTGACTTATTTCTCAAAATCCCAGCTGCGTCCCATCATTTCTAGATGCTAGTTTGGTGCACCTGCCCAAATAACTGCACTCTATGACGCACACTTGTGCGTACGTGGTGCAATATAAATTCAAACACGTCAGAGCCATCAAATATAGTGATTGCATTTAGTATCTGCTCCCGTGATGACCTATTTCTGAAAATCCCAGCTGCGTCCCATCATTTTTAGATGCAAGTGTGGTGCACCTGCCGAAATAACTCCACTCTATGACGCACAGTTGTGCGTGTGTGGTGCAATTTAAGGTCAAGCACATCAGAACCATCAAATATCGTGATAAAGCATAGTATCTGCTCCCGTGGTGACCTATTGCTGAAAATCCCAGCTGCGTCTCATCATTTCTAGATGCTAGGGTGGTGCATCTGCCCAAATAACTGCACTACATGACGCACACTTGTGCGTATGTGGTGCAATATATGGTCAAACCCGTCAGAGCCATCGAATATAGTGATATCGCTTAGTATCTGCTCCCGTGATGACCTATTTATGAAAATCCCAGCTGCGTCCCATCATTTTTAGATGCTAGGGTGGTGCACCTGCCGAAATAATTCCACTGTATGACGCACAGTTGTGCGGATCTGGTGCAATATAAGGTCAAACACGTCAGAGCCATAAAATATCGTGATAACGCATAGTATCTGCTCCCGTTGTGACTTATTTCTCAAAATCCCAGCTGCGTCCCATCATTTCTAGATGCTAGTTTGGTGCACCTGCCCAAATAACTGCACTCTATGACGCACACTTGTGCGTATGTGGTGCAATATAAATTCAAACACGTCAGAGCCATCAAATATAGTGATTGCATTTAGTATCTGCTCCCGTGATGACCTATTTCTGAAAATCCCAGCTGCGTCCCATCATTTTTAGATGCTAGTGTGGTGCACCTGCCGAAATAACTCCACTCTATGACGCACAGTTGTGCGTGTGTGGTGCAATTTAAGGTCAAGCACATCAGAACCATCAAATATCGTGATAAAGCATAGTATCTGCTCCCGTGGTGACCTATTGCTGAAAATCCCAGCTGCGTCTCATCATTTCTAGATGCTAGGGTGGTGCACCTGCCCAAATAACTGCACTCGATGACGCACACTTGTGCGTATGTGGTGCAATATAAGGTCAAACCCGTCAGAGCCATCAAATATAGTGATATCGCTTAGTATCTGCTCCCGCTATGACCTATTACTGAAAATCCCAGCTGCTTCCCATCATTTTTAGATGCTAGGGTGGTGCACCTGCCGAAATAACTCAACACTATGACGCACCCGTTGTGCGGGTGTGGTGCAATTTAAGGTCAACCACATCAGAACCATCAAATATCGTGATAAAGCATAGTATATGCTCCCGTGGTGACCTATTCTGCCAAAATAACTGCACTCTATGACGCACACTTGTGCGTATGTGGTGCAATATAAGGTCAAACACGTCAGAGCCATCAAATATAGTGATCGCGCTTAGTATCTGCTCCCGTGATGACCTATTTCGGAAAATCCCAGCTGCGTCCCATCATTTTTAGATGCTAGGGTGATGTTCCTGTCCAAATATATCGACTACATGACGCACAGTTGTGCGGATCTGGTGCAATATAAGGTCAAACACGTCAGAGCCATAAAATATCGTGATAACGCATAGTATCTGCTCCCGTTGTGACTTATTTCTAAAAATCCCAGCTGCGTCCCATCATTTCTAGATGCTAGTTTGGTGCACCTGCCCAAATAACTGCACTCTATGACGCACACTTGTGCGTATGTGGTGCAATATAAATTCAAACACGTCAGAGCCATCAAATATAGTGATTGCGCTTAGTATCTGCTCCCGTGATGACCTATTTCTGAAAATCCCAGCTGCGTCCCATCAATTTTAGATGCTAGGGTGATGTTCCTGTCCAAATATATCTACTACATGACGCACAGTTGTGCGGATCTGGTGCAATATAAGGTCAAACACGTCAGAGCCATAAAATATCGTGATAACGCATAGTATCTGCTCCCGTTGTGACTTATTTCTAAAAATCCCAGCTGCGTCCCATCATTTTTAGATGCTATGGTGGTGCACCTGCCGCAATAATTCCACTGTATGACGCACAGTTGGGCGGATCTGGTGCAATATAAGGTCAAACACGTCAGAGCCATCAAATATAGTGATTGCGCTTAGTATCTGCTCCCGTGATGACCTATTTCTGAAAATCCCAGCTGCGTCCCATCATTTTTAGATGCTAGTGTGGTGCACCTGCCGAAATAACTCCACTCTATGACGCACAGTTGTGCGTGTTTGGTGCAATTTAAGGTCAAACACATCAGAACCATCAAATATCGTGATAAAGCATAGTATCTGCTCCCGTGGTGACCTATTGCTCAAAATCCCAGCTGCGTCTCATCATTTCTAGATGCTAGGGTGGTGCACCTGCCCAAATAACTGCACTCCGTGACGCACACTTGCGCGTATGTGGTGCAATATAAGGTCAAACCCGTCAGAGCCATCAAATATAGTGATATCGCTTAGTATCTGCTCCGTGATGACCTATTTATGAAAATCCCAGCTGCGTCCCATCATTTTTAGATGCTAGGGTGGTGCACCTGCCGAAATAATTCCACTGTATGACGCACAGTTGTGCGTGTGTGGTGCAATTTAAGGTCAAACACATCAGAATCATCAAGTATCGTGATAACGCATAGTATCTGCTCCCGTGGTTACCTATTTCTCAAAATCCCAGCTGCGTCCCATCATTTCTAGATGCTAGTTTGGTGCACCTGCCCAAATAACTGCACTCTATGACGCACACTTGTGCGTATGTGGTGCAATATAAATTCAAACACGTCAGAGCCATCAAATATAGTGATTGCGCTTAGTATCTGCTCCCGTGATGACCTATTTCTGAAAATCCCAGCTGCGTCCCATCAATTTTAGATGCTAGTGTGGTGCACCTGCCGAAATAACTCCACTCTATGACGCACAGTTGTGCGTGTGTGGTGCAATTTAAGGTCAAACACATCAGAACCATCAAATATCGTGATAAAGCATAGTATCTGCTCCCGTGGTGACCTATTGCTCAAAATCCCAGCTGCGTCTCATCATTTCTAGATGCTAGTTTGGTGCACCTGCCCAAATAACTGCACTCTATGACGCACACTTGTGCGTATGTGGTGCAATATAAATTCAAACACGTCAGAGCCATCAAATATAGTGATTGCGCTTAGTATCTGCTCCCGTGATGACCTATTTCTGAAAATCCCAGCTGCGTCCCATCAATTTTAGATGCTAGGGTGATGTTCTTGTCCAAATATATCTACTACATGACGCACAGTTGTGCGGATCTGGTGCAATATAAGGTCAAACGCGTCAGAGCCATAAAATATCGTGATAACGCATAGTATCTGCTCCCGTTGTGACTTATTTCTCAAAATCCCAGCTGCGTCCCATCATTTCTAGATGCTAGTTTGGTGCACCTGCCCAAATAACTGCACTCTATGACGCACACTTGTGCGTATGTGGTGCAATATAAATTCAAACACGTCAGAGCCATCAAATATAGTGATTGCGCTTAGTATCTGCTCCCGTGATGACCTATTTCTGAAAATCCCAGCTGCGTCCCATCAATTTTAGATGCTAGTGTGGTGCACCTGCCGAAATAACTCCACTCTATGACGCACCGTTGTGCGTGTGTGATGCAATTTAAGGTCATACACATCAGAACCATCAAATATCGTGATAAAGCATAGTATCTGCTCCCGTGGTGACCTATTGCTCAAAATCCCAGCTGCGTCTCATCATTTCTATATGCTAGGGTGGTGCACCTGCCCAAATAACTGCACTCCATGACGCACACTTGTGCGTATGTGGTGCAATATAAGGTCAAACCCGTCAGAGCCATCAAATATAGTGATATCACTTAGTATCTGCTCCCGTGATGACCTATTTATGAAAATCCCAGCTGCGTCCCATCATTTTTAGATGCTATGGTGGTGCACCTGCCGAAATAATTCCACTGTATGACGCACAGTTGGGCGGATCTGGTGCAATATAAGGTCAAACACGTCAGAGCCATCAAATATAGTGATTGCGCTTAGTATCTGCTCCCGTGATGACCTATTTCTGAAAATCCCAGCTGCGTCCCATCATTTTTAGATGCTAGTGTGGTGCACCTGCCGAAATAACTACACTCTATGACGCACAGTTGTGCGTGTGTGGTGCAATTTAAGGTCAAACACATCAGAACCATCAAATATCGTGATAAAGCATAGTATCTGCTCCCGTGGTGACCTATTGCTCAAAATCCCAGCTGCGTCTCATCATTTCTAGATGCTAGGGTGGTGCACCTGCCCAAATAACTGCACTCCGTGACGCACACTTGCGCGTATGTGGTGCAATATAAGGTCAAACCCGTCAGAGCCATCAAATATAGTGATATCGCTTAGTATCTGCTCCGTGATGACCTATTTATGAAAATCCCAGCTGCGTCCCATCATTTTTAGATGCTAGGGTGGTGCACCTGCCGAAATAATTCCACTGTATGACGCACAGTTGTGCGTGTGTGGTGCAATTTAAGGTCAAACACATCAGAATCATCAAGTATCGTGATAACGCATAGTATCTGCTCCCGTGGTAACCTATTTCTCAAAATCCCAGCTGCGTCCCATCATTTCTAGATGCTAGTTTGGTGCACCTGCCCAAATAACTGCACTCTATGACGCACACTTGTGCGTATGTGGTGCAATATAAATTCAAACACGTCAGAGCCATCAAATATAGTGATTGCGCTTAGTATCTGCTCCCGTGATGACCTATTTCTGAAAATCCCAGCTGCGTCCCATCAATTTTAGATGCTAGTGTGGTGCACCTGCCGAAATAACTACACTCTATGACGCACAGTTGTGCGTGTGTGGTGCAATTTAAGGTCAAACACATCAGAACCATCAAATATCGTGATAAAGCATAGTATCTGCTCCCGTGGTGACCTATTGCTCAAAATCCCAGCTGCGTCTCATCATTTCTAGATGCTAGGGTGGTGCACCTGCCCAAATAACTGCACTCCATGACGCACACTTGTGCGTATGTGGTGCAATATAAGGTCAAACCCGTCAGAGCCATCAAATATAGTGATATCACTTAGTATCTGCTCCCGTGATGACCTATTTATGAAAATCCCAGCTGCGTCCCATCATTTTTAGATGCTATGGTGGTGCAACTGCCGAAATAATTCCACTGTATTACGCACAGTTGTGCGGATCTGGTGCAATATAAGGTCAAACACGTCAGAGCCATCAAATATAGTGATTGCGCTTAGTATCTGCTCCCGTGATGACCTATTTCTGAAAATCCCAGCTGCGTCCCATCATTTTTAGATGCTAGTGTGGTGCACCTGCCGAAATAACTCCACTCTATGACGCACAGTTGTGCGTGTGTGGTGCAATTTAAGGTCAAACACATCAGAACCATCAAATATCGTGATAAAGCATAGTATCTGCTCCCGTGGTGACCTATTGCTCAAAATCCCAGCTGCGTCTCATAATTTCTAGATGCTAGGGTGGTGCACCTGCCCAAATAACTGCACTCCGTGACGCACACTTGCGCGTATGTGGTGCAATATAAGGTCAAACCCGTCAGAGCCATCAAATATAGTGATATCGCTTAGTATCTGCTCCCGTGATGACCTATTTATGAAAATCCCAGCTGCGTCCCATCATTTTTAGATGCTAGGGTGGTGCACCTGCCGAAATAATTCCACTGTATGACGCACAGTTGTGCGTGTGTGGTGCAATTTAAGGTCAAACACATCAGAATCATCAAGTATCGTGATAAAGCATAGTATCTGCTCCCGTGGTTACCTATTTCTCCAAATCCCAGCTGCCTCCCATCATTTCTAGATGCTAGGGTGGTGCACCTGCCCAAATAACTGCACTCTATGACGCACACTTGTGTGTATGTGGTGCAATATAAGGTCAAACACGTCAGAGCCATCAAATATAGTGATCGCGCTTAGTATCTGCTCCCGTGATGACCTATTTCTGAAAATCCCAGCTGCGTCCCATCATTTTTAGATGCTAGGGTGATGTACCTGTCCAAATATCTCCACTACACGACGCACAGTTGTGCGGATCTGGTGCAATATGATGTCAAACACGTCAGAGCCATCAAATATAGTGATCGCTCTTAGTATCTGCTCCCGTGATGACCTATTTCTGAAAATCCCAGCTGCGTCCCATCATTTTTAGATGCTAGGGTGATGTACCTGTCCAAATATATCCACTACATGAGGCACAGTTGTACGGATCTGGTGCAATATATAGCAGATGTTATAACGGCCATAAATTTTAAATAATTTTTTTTCACCAAATAAACAAATTTTAAATTTTATTTTCAAATTTTTTAATTTTTAGCAAGAAATTTCTATCTAAAAAACTAAAAAGAAAATTTTAAAATTAAATTTTAAAAAACAAATTGAAATTAAATTAAATTCTTTTTTAATTAAATTAAAACAAATTTGAAAGATTCAATCTAAAAATCTAAAAAGAAAATTAAAAAATTAAAAAACAAATTTTAATTTAGAAAACCAATTATTTTTTTTTGCTCAACAGCAGATCAAAGTTTAATCTACAAAAAAAATTTAAAATGTTATTTAAATAATTTTTTTTAAATCAGACTGGTTAAAAGATCAAATTTGCACGAATCATATACATGAGTCTGTTTCAGCTATAAGGGCAAGTGCTGATGTGTTCACTTCGGACGTCGATATCGGGTAACAGACAATATTTATGTGGATAAAGTAGTTTTACCAGTGGGCGGGACTACCGCTGTGGGTGTGGCCTCCTTGGAAAGCTCCATTGGTCTGCTGTGTCTGCGCTTGTTAATTGAATTACACAGACTGTGCCGTAGTATGCAATATACCGCACTATTAGCAAAACGACAACATGGAGAGCTTCGTCACTGAGTCAGATATAATTCTCAATAACACTTTCCTTTGTGAAACGGAAATACAACCGTGTCCAGAACAGGGTGTTAATCGGGACACGAGTGCAAACCCTCGGGAACGGGAGCCCTCACCTGTTATTCACAATCAATGTGTTTCGGCATTAGATGCGTTTGCAGAAAATATGCGAAATTCACGAGTGCAAACCCTCGGGAACGGGAGCCCTCACCTGTTATTCACAATCAATGTGTTTCGGCATTAGATGCGTTTGCAGAAAATATGCGAAATTCATCTCTCGATGATGACATTTCTTTCTACATCACGCTAATGATGGCCACAATACACAACACTCCAAAAAAACATGTTTAGACAAATTTCTCGAAGCAACAAAAGGCGCAGAATCAACGTTGGACCGACTAAGACAGTTACTGTTCTCAGACATAAAGATATTAGCAACCACCCCGGTGGGTGTTTATACCTAAGGCGTGTGTGAATGATGACGTCATATAATTTTTCTATATATATTTCTATACGATGGAACGATTTTCAGGAAAGAGTGTATGCTATTTAGCGAAATTGACACGTGACTTCCGATTAGCAACTGTTTAAAGTTGCGGAATCGGAAGTGGAACAACGAGATGAAATGCCACGGCTCATGACGTCATTTACGTCATGTTGGCTTCGTATGTGCAACATTAACCCTTTCACGATGGGAGACGCGCTAGTGCAGCATTAATGTTTTTATTACGGGAGCTGTGCTGGTGCAGCATTAACCATTTCACGACGGGAGCTCTGCTGGGCAGCATTAACCCTTTCACGACGGGGAGCTGTGCTGGAGCAGCATTAATCCTTCCATGACGGTAGTTGAGTTGGTGCAGGATTAGTTATTTCATGAAGGGAGCTGCGTTGGTGCAGCATTAAATATTTGATGATGGGAGCTGCGTTGGTTCAGCATTAACTATTTCATGGCGGGAGCTGCGCTGGTGCAGCATTAATTATTTCACGACGGGAGCTGCGTTGATGATGGGAGCTACGCGTTGGTGCAGCATTAACTCTCTCATGACGGGAGCTGCGCTGGTGCAGCATTAGTTATTTGATGACGGGAGCTGCGCTGTTGCAGCATTAACTCTTTAATGACGGGAGCTGCGTTGGTGCAGCACTAACTCTTTCATGACGGGAGCTGAGCTGGTGCCGCATTAATTATTTCATGATGGGAGCTGCATTGGTGCAGCATTAACTATTTCATGACGGGAGCTGCGTTGGTGCAGCATTAAATATTTCATGACGGGAGCTGCGCTGGTGCACCATTAATTATTTCAGGACGGGGCTGCGTTGGTGCAGCTTTACTTATTTCATGATTGGAGCTGCGTTGGTGCAGCATTAACTCTTTCATGACGGGAGCTGCGTTAGTGCAGCATTAATTATTTGATTATGGGAGCTGCGTTGGTGCAACATTAAATCTTTCATGACGGGAGCTGCGTTAGTGCAGCATTAGTTATTTGATTATGGGAGCTGCGTTGGTACATCATTAACTCTTTCATGACGGGAGCGGCGTTGGTGCAGCATTAATTATTTGCTGATGGGAGCTGCGCTGGTGCAGCATTAATTATTTCATGACGGGAGCTGCGTTGGTGCAGCATTAGTTATTTGATGATGGGAGCTGCGTTGGGCAGCATTAATTATTTCATGATGGGAGCTGTGCTGGTGCAGCATTAACCTTTTTATGACGGGAGCTGTGTTGGTGCAGTATTAACCCTGTCATGACGGGAGTTGCGCTGATGCAGCATTAATTCTTTCATGACGGGATATGTGCTGGTGCAGCATTAATTATTTAATGACGGGAGCTGCGTTGGTGCAGCATTAACTCATTCATGACGGGAGCTGCGCTGGTGCAGCATTAATTATTTCATGACGGGAGCTGCGTTGGTTCAGCATTAACCGTTCCATGGTGGGACCATGACGGCAGTTGCGTTGTTGCAGCATTAGTTATTTCATGAAGGGAGCTGCGTTGGTGCAGCATTAAATATTTGATGATGGGAGCTGCGTTGGTGCAGCATTAACTCTTTCATGACGGGGGCTGCGCTGGTGCAGCATTAATTATGTCATGAAGGGAGCCGCGTTGGTGCAGCATTAATTATTTGATGATGGCAGCCCGCGTTGGTGCAGCATTAACTATTTCATGGCGGGAGCTTCGCTGGTGCAGCTTTAATTATTTCATGACGGGAGCTGCATTGGTGCAGCATTAACCCATTCATGACGGGAGCTGCGTTGGTGCATCACTAACTCTTTCATGACGGGAGCTGCGTGGTACAGCATTAATTATTTGATGATGGGAGCTGCGTTGATGCAGCATTAACTCGTTCATGACGGGAGCTGCGTTGGTGCAGCATTAATTATTTGATGATGGGAGCTACGTTGGTGCAGCATTAACTCTCTCATGGCGGGAGCTGCGCTGTTGCAGCATTAATTATTTGATGACGGGAGCTGCGTTGGTGCAGCATTAACTCTTCAATGACGGGAGCTGAGCTGGTGCAGCATTAATTATTTCATGACGGGAGCTGCGTTGGTGCATCACTAATTATTTGATGACGGGAGCTGCGTTGGTGCAGCATTAAATATTTCATGACGGGAGCTGCGCTGTTGCAGCATTAATTATTTCATGACGGGAGCTGCGTTGGTGCAGCATTAATTATTTGATGATGGGAGCTGAATTGGTGCAGCATTAACTCTTTCATGACGGGAGCTGCACTGGTGCAGTATTAATACATTTC
Organism: Siphonodentalium dalli; assembly: GCA_032622095.1. NCBI lineage: Eukaryota > Metazoa > Mollusca > Scaphopoda > Gadilida > Siphonodentaliidae > Siphonodentalium > Siphonodentalium dalli. The sequence goes on along the minus strand of CP136064.1, from coordinate 136,587,577 downwards.
ATGACGGGAGCTGCGTTGGTGCAGCGTTAATTATTTGATAATGGGAGCTGCGTTGGTGCAGCATTAACTATTTCATGACGGGAGCTGCGTTAGTGCAGCATTAATTATTTGATTATGGGAGCTGTGTTGGTGCAGCATTACTCTATCATGAAGGGAGCTGCGCTGGTGCAGCAACAATTATTTCATGACGGGAGCTGCGTTGGTGCAGCATTACTTATTTGATGATGGGAGCTGCGCTGGTGCAGCATTAATTATTTCATGACGGGAGCTGCGTTGGTGCAGCATTAGTTATTTGATGATGGGAGCTGCGTTGGTGCAGCATTATCCATTTCATGACGGGAGCTGTGTTGGTGCAGCGTTAACCCTTTGGTGACGGGAGCTGTGCTGGTGCAGTATTAATTCTTAATTCTTTCATGACGGGAGCTGCGTTGGGCAGCATTAATTATTTCATGATGGGAGCTGTGCCGGTGCAGCATTAATCTTTTTATGACGGGAGCTGTGTTGGTGCAGTATTAACCCTTTCATGACGGGAGCTGCGCTGGTGCAGCATTAATTATTTCATGACGGGAGCTGTGCTGGTGCAGCATTAATTATTTAATGACGGGAGCTGCGTTGGTGCAGCATTAACTCATTCATGACGGGAGTTGCGTTGGTGCAGCATTAATTATTTCATGACGGGAGCTGCGTTGGGCAGCATTAACTATTTTATGATGGGATATGTGCTGGTGCAGCATTAACCCTTTCATGACGGGTTGCTGTGCTGGTCCAGCATTAACCCTTCCATGGTGGGAGCTGCATTGGTGCAGCATTAACCATTTCATGGCGGCACCTGTGCTGGTGCAGCATTAATTATTTTATGACGGGACCTGCGTTGGTGATGAAAAGCAAATTCGGGATACGGCATGTGTGGTTGCTCCACTACGTGTCACGTATGATTCATATTAGGAATATCGGGAATAGTCATTGATGCACACCTGAAGCGCAGAAGTAACTCTATCAAAGCAGCTGCGTCCAAAAAACTTGCCACAGACATTTACAGTCTATCTCAATGCCTTATCGATGAGGACATCAGTCATATTGAAGAGATGATCAGCTCATCAAAAACACGTCAGACAAACACAAATTCCATCACAAGTGCTCAATTGCCTGCTATCGGATCACCGCTTGCAAACTCAACCGAAGTCGCTCCGATTTCAACACTTATCCAGTCGCCTTCGTAATAGCCGACGTGTCAAGTAATGTTTCCCTGCTGACACAATCATGCAACGTCATTGAGAAGGATCTTGCTCAAACTCTCCCAAATATGAACGGCCGACTAGAGGCACTGGAAATAGGAACGGATCATGCTGTGTCTGCTCTTCAACAAGTCGAAGAAGTTGGACACTCAAATAAGTTGACATGTGAGCGGATAGACAGTGATAAATGTACTGAAGTAACTATGCTTTTGAGTGAGATTAAACAAATGCGGCAAGTCATGCAAGAAATCTTTGATGTTTTGGGCAGTGTCACGAAAAATGTAGAGTCTAGGGACGGCTCTATGAATTCAATTAAATGGAGAATCGGTGACCTCGAAAAAGAAAACAAAACAGCTGAAACAAGTAAGACCGATAAAGTGTGACCACAAATGTGAAACTACATGCCAGCACCAATGTGATGACTCATGGAGAGATGAGTTAGTCAAGTTCTCTTCTCATGTGATGGAGGAACTGAATCATTTGCATATAACGTGCTCCGTACCATTCAGTCACCAAACTATTGGGCTATTTTGGTACCAAAATATGAAATTACTGAGCCTGGATATAAATTTTGAATTTTACGTCACTTTACATCATACTGGAAATTCTCGTTTTATTGGTTGATATATTTAGAATACACGTCAGTATACATGACCTTTGAACTTCTCAGTTCAGGTACCCATAATTCCTATCTGGTATATAAGCATTCGCGCCCAAATGTTCCTCACCATTCGATTATTTTGACAGATCAATTTCCCACCCACCCAGCCCCTTTTATATAGGGTTTAATTTAATTTTCTTAAACCAAATATATGTCTTAAAATTATCATGAGAAATAAGTTTGTAATCAAATTAATTTGTTCTCTTTTAGAACATATGTTTAAATTAGTTTGTCTTGTATGTATAAATTTTTCTCATGGTAACATATTAAATATGTACATGTATTGTATGTTAATGTGTTATGTGTTGTATTTGTTTTGATACATGTATATGTATTTAGTGTTTTCTCCCTATCAACGGAGAAAACTTTCAATAAATACTGGTGCCAAAATAGCCTCTTATTTATTGGAATAGTTACCAATGCAATAGTAAGGCATCATGGTAATTTCCAAAATATGGCGAATATGTCCCTTTCATCCGATCCAGCTATGGCGTGTACCCCTCCAGCGCCATCGCCTACACACACATCTGATACACTGTTATTACAGAAACACTCAATCGAAGCAAAAATAGTTAAACTTATTCCGAAAGCGAAAGTGGCAATTTTCAGCATACCTCCCAGAATAGGAAACAACCGTTGGTCATGCGGGTGACCACAATTATGTTGTGTTTATCATCAACGAATTCCTCTCTGATATGTGCAGTCGAAACCCAAATTATACATTTGCTGATATCTCCGATAAATTCCCAGATGCCCATGGTGCAAATTTACGCTTGTTTAGTAAACGATATCGCAAAGGAATTCACCTAAATCAAGCAGGCAGAGCGATCCTAATAGACGCCTTCGACTATGCTGCCAATCCACACGTGACTAAACCGCCTTCTTCAATCGTAACGATTCGCGCTTTTGGCAAGACAAATCACCATATAAGTCTAATTCACAACGACGTCCTTCTGAAATGAATCAGGATTCATTTACTCACAACAGTTACTCTCGAGACAGAATGAACCATAGTAGTGCTGACAGGAACGAACGACCAATTCGAACCAGGAGAATCTTCGTTGGAAAAATAGAATCTGATACCACTGTGCGTGACATTGAGGATCACCTAGACAACTTCGGTGTTCGCTCTCTACTGTGCGTGTCTTCCGAGGCTCTGGTGCTAACATATACGTATCTGCCAGGATAAATGTGCATCATGAGGACGTATCATTGGTGTTTGATGATAACTTTTGGCAGGGTCGCCACACATTCTGTAGATTCTGGCTATCGGAGCGCGCATTCGCTAAGCGCGACATCAGACGGAGTGACAGCGACAACTCCTATAACTACATGGACCAGCAATATACAAGTAACTCGTACACGGACGTCAATCGCATCAAGAAGAGTGGCGTGTCTTTTGGACACGAGGGTTAACACTAACATTAATTGATGAAGTGAGATGCAATATACATGTATCCATTGTCACTTCCTAGCAGACAATTTAGAATTGTTCTGTTTGCGATGGAATCTCTAGTCCTTGTGACATGGAATGCTACCGGTATTTTTGGCAGTAGTAACTACTTTAGTTATCTGTTAGAAAACAAAACATAGATGTATTTGGTATTAGTGAACATTGGTTACACGAACATAATGTTTCATTCTTAAAATCAATCCACCGTAACTATTCATCTCACGCGGTATGTGATGCTTCTCAACTTCTCAACGACTCCTATTTCAACGTGGTAGGTACAACGAAGGGTGTTGGTTTATTTTTGCATAAACGTCACAATAGTATTGTATCGACCATAGATTATGAAGACGATCGTATATGTGGTATCCAAATTCAACTTTCCCGTCACAACTTTCTCTATATTTTCCAAGTATATCTCACTCAACAAATTACTCGGTAGATTTTTATAAGGAATATGTGCAGAAAATCTCAGACATAATCTATGCTCTTGGAAATGTCATAGTCATGGGCGACTTTAATGGGTACTTGAACAAATCCGATTCTGGAAGCTAAAAAATTCACCTCAGCGAACTCTTCGGACCGATGCGAGGGTAGTCACTCTACGTATATATGTGTCGGTGTATGGAACTTATGGCACTATTATCGATCATATTATAATATCTGAAGAAGATATGAAAAGACTTAAACGCATTATGGTGATTGATGATAGTGTCTCTAATGTTTCCAACCACAGGCCCATACTCATGGAAATTTTATATTGCAGATTGATTTACACGAATAAGAATCCAAATGTCTCATGGGACTGGAAAATGTTCCTCACAAACGATGTATTGTTGTCTCGATACCAATTGAGAATAGAACGCTCTTTACCTGCTTGTATCGCTCGAAGCGAAGCTGACCTGACTCTTTGTTATGATAGGACAATCGCAGCCACACGCATTGCTTCTGATAGTGCTATTCCGAAAAAAATCCTTTAAATCTTTCTTAAAACCCTACTGGAACCCGACACTGAAAATACTACACAGCAGTGTGCGCTCTGAACGAAATTTATGGGTTTCAGATGGCAGACCTAGAGCCGATAATTTAAACAGCTATATCAGATACCAAACAGCTAAACGAATTTTCACAAAAGAACTTCGTAAATGTAACTTGCAATTCATTTCCGCACAAAATGGGGAGATATACAAAGCAGCCGAAATAGACCAAACCCTCTTTTTTAGAAAGTTCAATTCTTTAAAGTCAAAAAGAAAGGCCCCATGTAACAGCCTTTTCGGCGTCAATGGCAACACATTAGGGACACCCACATATATTTCCGAAGCGACAGACATGACAATTGGAACTTATTCCCTATTCCTTATTTTCAAAAATGTCGCTTTCGACCGATTTGACGGCATGGGTGGGTGGCCCGCCCCAAATACCACCTAGAAACACCCGACCCCCCACCCATCACCCCCGGGGGGGTGCCACCCCGAGGGGGTGAAAATGGGGTGTGGACCATTTTCGAGAACGGTAAGGATTTCGACCGATTTGACGGCATGGGTGGGTGGCCCGCCCAAAATACCACCTAGAAACACCCCGACCCCCACCCATCACCCCCGGGGGGTGCCACCCCGAGGGGGTGAAAATGGGGTTTGGACCATTTTCGAGAACGGTAAGGATTTCGACCGATTTGACGGCATGGGTGGGTGGCCCGCCCCAAATACCACATAGAAACACCCGACCCCCCACCCATCACCCCCGGGGGGTGCCACCCAGAGGGGGTGAAAATGGGGTGTGGACCATTTTCGAGAACGGTAAGGATTTCGACCGATTTGACGGCATGGGTGGGTGGCCCGCCCCAAATACCACCTAGAAACACCCCGACCCCCCACCCATCACTCCCGGGGGGTGCCACCCCGAGGGGGTGAAAATGGGGTGTGGACCATTTTCGAGAACGGTAAGGATTTCGACCGATTTGACGGCATGGGTGGGTGGCCCGCCCCAAATACCACCTAGAAACACCCCGACCCCCCACCCATCACCCCCGGGGGTGCCACCCCGAGGGGGTGAAAATGGGGTGTGGACCATTTTCGAGAACGGTAAGGATTTCGACCGATTTTACGGCATGGGTGGGTGGCCCGCCCCAAATAACACCTAGAAACACCCCGACCCCCCCCCACCCATCACCCCCGGGGGTGCCACCCCGAGGGGGTGAAAATGGGGTATGGACCATTTTCGAGAACGGTAAGGATTTCGACCGATTTGACGGCATGGGTGGGTGGCCCGCCCCAAATACCACCTAGAAACACCCCGCCCGACCCCCCACCCATCACCCCGGGGGGTGCCACCCCGAGGGGGTGAAAATGGGGTGTGGACCATTTTCGAGAACGGTAAGGATTTTGACCGATTTGACGGCACGGGTGGGTGGCCCGCCCCAAATACCACCTAGAAACACCCCGACCCCCCACCCATCACCCCCGGGGGGTGCCACCCCGAGGGGGTGAAAATGGGGTGTGGACCATTTTCGAGAACGGTAATGATTTCGACCGATTTGACGGCATGGGTGTGTGGCCCGCCCCAAATACCACCTAGAAACACATCACCTTTCACCCCGGATAATACCTCGGGTTTGAGCCATTTTATTGCTGATTCCTTATCCGCAAAAATGTCTCTTCTGGCCCGCCACAAGTACCACCTAGAACGCACCCCCAACGCTCACACCAAATACCCCATAGTAACACCACACCCACATCCACTGGGGTCATGCATTCTGATGCAGCCGGTATCAGGTTCTGATCAAAGGACGGCCGGTGTCCTTTGATGTAGCAAACATAGATTATTGTATTTGACGTCATTGCAACGTTCAAAGACAATGTATCAATTTCGACGTAATTCTTGTGAATAGAAATGTCTGACTGAGATTAGGGAGTATTTTGTCGTGACCAGGGACGTGGCTTTGTTCTTGTGTGTGGGATTAAGTCCATGCATTTAGTTCCTTGCTCCATGTTCCTTATTCAGCCTCCAATTAAAATATTATAGTTCCCTGTTCCCTGTTTCTAATTCTAATTCAAATTTGTTTTTGGTAGCTAGTATTTCTTCAGCAACCGATTCGAAATATTTGCCGGATCGGCAGCAAGTAGCTCATTATACCAGGCCACGAATTGGGCGCAAGTAGAGTCAAAACTAACCGCGAAATTGTTAGATTGCCGATTGTGGGAGATCTGCTCCACTTGTGACCAACTCTTGTGATAAATTTATGGCTAATTTTGGAGTGAATTCGTACATATACACCCTATTATAGGGGCAAATCACCACAATAAGAGTACCCGGGTAGCCCATTATACCCGGCCACAAATTGGGCGTAGGTACTGTATGGCGTCAAAACGGACCGTAAAATGTTGCTATATATGAGGCCCCCACCCCCTTTTCGTACGCCGTATTCCATGCCCTGTTATGGGGTACGCCGTATTCCGGCCCCTCTTTTAGGAGGTATTCGGTATTCCAAAAAATGCCGATAATCGTACGCAGACCTTCCAAAAAATGATAATAATAATAGTATAAATGCGATTTTGTGTCACAATAAATGATAAATTCACGGTTTGACAAACAGATTGTCGATCATCGTCATTTTAGATCATTTTAGACGTGATCGACTAGTGGGATGTACATATGTTGTCTGTATGATCATGGATGGGGTGTGTGGATAAATAGGAAGTGATTTTATGGTTACGGGTAATGTGTATATTTATACATGGAATGACTGTACGGTCATGATTGAACTTGGAGTAATCTGGGTGGACATTATCGAGCGTATGGGTATATAGGGAGTGTCCTTGTGGTAACGGGTGGGATGTATATTTATATATCTCATGAATTGTATTATCATTGGTGGGTGTATACAGCTTAGCTTATCATGGACGGCGTGTATGATTATACAGTAAATTGCTTAATTGTCATGTGTGAGGTGTATATGCAAGTATGGATTGTTTGAGTGGCCGTGTGTGTGGGTTTTTTTGGTATATCTGGAAGGGCTGAATGGCCATTAGTGAGTATTACATGTATACCTGGAGTGAATATATCGTCTTGGGTGGGCTGCATATGTATATCGAGTGGTTATATGAGTATGTGTGTCGAATATGTATACAGGCAGTGACTGTATGGTTAACGGTGATATGAGTACATGTAGGTATACAAGTAGTGAATGTATGATTATAAATGTAATGAACATCTATACATGGGGTGACTAAATGGTCATGTGTCAGGCGTATGAGTATACATGTACCTGGTGTTCCTGTTTGGTGACTTGTGGCGGTATGGTCATGTTTAGGTTATACCAGTATACGATACACACGTGATGCTTTATTGTCATGGGCTAGGGATATATGTATATAGCGAGTGGCCGTATGGCCATGGATGAGGTACACATGCATACATGGAGTGACTATACTGACATGGCTGGGGTGTATTAGTATATCTTGAGTGGCTATTCGGTTACGGTGTGACAGTTAGGGATACATGGAGTGACATGGCCAATGTTGAGATGAATATGTATACAAGGATTGACCATGATCATGTATGAATGTTTTGAACGGGGTGACTATATGACCATAGGTCAGGTGAAAGAGTATACCTGGTGACATGGGTGAGGGTATGTGTATGAAGCGAGTGGCTATATGGCCAGTGGTAAGGTGCATATGTATACCGGAGTGACCGTATGGTCATTGTTGTGTTGTTTATGTATATATTGATTGTCTATTTGATTATGTGTTTGGAGAATAGGTATACGTTGGATTACCTTATGGCCAATGGTGAGATGAATGGGTATACAAGGAGTGAATATATGGTTATGGATCATGTTTAGGAGTATACCCGGTGTGCCTGTATTGTGATGCGTGGCTGTATTGTCATCCGTGGTCATGGGTCAGGTGTATACAGTGGGTCACTATATTATTAAGTCTATGCATATATGTAATGACTGTGTGATAATGGGTGGCTATCGCTTTCCACGATTAACATCCCACATCTACATAAACACCATCAAGATGGAGAACTCTCTGACATGACCTCTCTATTGATTAACATATCCTTGAATTATTGTGGAAAGCGATAGCCACCCAAGGTACACATGTACAACCCACACATTACCCCAGTCACTCCATATGTACATAAGCACCACACAAATGACAACATAGTCACCCAGTTTATACACGTACACCTGGTCGTACTTGAACAAATGATCGAAAAGTGAATTTTTGCCGATATTTATGTCAAGTTTGTGAGAGAAAAATCCAATATTTCTGGTGATGTCAATGGTGACAATAGTAAAAATGATCCATGGTGCATCAGACATGTTGGTATGCAATGCATAGAATACAGATTAGCCGATTGTATACATCAACCACAACTTGTAAGCGATTGCAGGACACCCTGGGCAATATTTACCATTTTCCATATTTTGGCGGCCATTTTCGCAGCCATTTTGAGCCAAGGTAAGATTTTTGGTTCCAGAGAGTTGGAATATTAATAGGTAATGACATGTCCCACTTACATTACAATGTTCTTTTTACTTCATGTTGAAATGTGACTAGAATCCCAATTCTGATTTTTTGTAAAATTTTGTATCGCGTTCTGTAAATTCGAATTTGTTATGGATCGCAAGGGGATAGGATCCCATTAATTGCATATGTAATTGCTTTTATGATCAGTTAATATACAAAACACAAAATAAAGTCAAATTACTCAACCAGTTCCAAACAGCATGAATTGATCTATATTTGTGAAAAAATGTCATATTTTCAACTTTCGGCGGCCATCGTGGATGTTGAGTTTGTCCCAAAAAAGTGTCATTATGTCCTAGCTTCACGAAAATACATACAGTTGTATACATTTTACCAGATTTTCCTGCTATAATTTGCATAAAACTGACTTAGGGTCTGGTCTAAAAAACGGCAGCCATGATGGACGCCATCCTGTCTGGAGTCTATATATAAAAGGCCACGTTTTTTCTTGTTAACATTGCTTAAAAGTTGAAGGACATAATAAGGAACAAAGTGAGTGGGGTCCCAGGGGGTGCAAGGGTGTCCCTATTGGCTCCCGGACTATGGGCAAATTACTGTCATTCAATTTCTGATTCTGGGAGATTTATCTTATTTGTGACCACGTTGGGGGGGGTGAATCAGCCTATTGCAAACATATGGGCAAATTATTGTCAAAAATAGTTGGTTATATAGCCCATTATAACGCCACATGCAAATTTGGCGTAAATGGGTGATTCTCCCTTAAATGAACAAATTCGTCCAGAAACTTCTGAAAAAATTAAATATGTCACATGCCGATGAATTTTATGTGAGTAATAGTATGTAGCACATATATTGGTGACCACAAAAACGGCATTTGCCAAAATTATATGGCAAGGTCAAGGTCGTTCCTGACAGCATGACATTGTGCCAATGATGTTTTTTTGGTTGACTCAGGGCGACGTCATTGTCATATTCGATGGTATCACCCCTTCCCTCTGAATCCTGAATACCAGTTAATTTGGGGGTGAATCCTGAATACCAGTTTATTTTGGGGGGTGAATCCTGAATACATGTTAAGAAATAATATGCGATAAATGACATGCAAATTGTCTGTTATTTATATCAGACAGATACAAGCAGAAGTGCCGGTCGCGTTATGTGCGTTATGAGGCCGTTATGATATCATTAATGGTACTCTATGATGACATGGTGGTCGAATATGCACAAGAAGCTATTCTACCCATTCATTCATACAGATAATTAGCACAAAATATTATTTTGCGTCATCAAAACCTGCGTCCAAGATGATTTGCTCGAACCCGAATACCAGTTAATTCGGGGGTATGAATCCCGCGTACAGCTTCAAAACACCCTGAATCCCGCGTTCCAAAAATCTAGGGTGATACCCTCATATTCGCTCTTTCTCCAAAACTTGTATTTAATTCGAATATCATGATTAATGGAAACCAATCAAAATTGAGCCACTTTGTTGACTTGTGCCCTTTAATAGTTGAATTATCGTTATGAGTATATATTCAAATTGTACACCATGGAGTAGCCGATGATGTATCCGTCCAAACGACGTATCGCGCAGCTCCGCACGTTGAGACGTTTAGATATCATAATTGGAAACAGATTTTGCTCGCATACAGGGCAATTCCTATCAAGTCGGGCATGCCCTGGTCCATCGTACACTTGGTTTGACGCCAGATAACCGAGGAACTCTGATGTAGACAACATGAACAAACGTCAATCAAACCCTGTTCCTCAAGGGGTTCGCCAAATTGCAATGAGACTTTACAGTATGAAACATTGTCGATGGATTTCTCTTACATGTTTCAAGTTATCGAACTGAAATTTGGTATTTAGGGGCTTCTCGGTGCATTAAATCAGATAGAATTATCAGCGAGATATTCCGATGGCCCAAAATGTGTCAATGACGTCGTTGATATACCACATGGGTGGGGGGTCGGGGTGTTTCTAGGTGGTATTTGGGGCGGGCCACCCACCCATGCCGTCAAATCGGTCGAAATCCTTACCGTTCTCGAAAATGCTCCACACCCCATTTTCACCCCCTCGGGGTGAACCCCCCGGGGGTGATGGGTGGGGGGGGGGGTCGGGGTGTTTCTAGGTGGTATTTGGGGCGGGCCACCCACCCATGCCGTCAAATCGGTCGAAATCCTTACCGTTCTCGAAAATGGTCCATACCTCATTTTCACCCCCTCGGGGTGGCACCCCCCGGGGGTGATGGGTGGGGGGGTCGGGGTGTTTAGATATCATAATTGGAAACAGATTTTGCTCGCATACAGGGCAATTCCTATCAAGTCGGGCATACCCTGGTCCATCGTACACTTGGTTTGACGCCAGATAACCGAGGAACTCTGATGTAGACAACATGAACAAACGTCAATCAAATCCTGTTCCTCAAGGGGTTCGCCAAATTGCAATGAGACTTTACAGTATGAAACATTGTCGATGGATTTCTCTTACATGTTTCAAGTTATCGAACTGAAATTTGGTATTTAGGGGCTTCTCGGTGCATTAAATCAGATAGAATTATCAGCGAGATATTCCGATGGCCCAAAATGTGTCAATGACGTCGTTGATATACCACATGGGTGGGGGGGGTCGGGGTGTTTCTAGGTGGTATTTGGGGCGGGCCACCCACCCATGCCTTCAAATCGGTCGAAATCCTTACCGTTCTCGAAAATGGTCCACACCCCATTTTCACCCCCTCGGGGTGAACCCCCCGGGGGTGATGGGTGGGGGTCGGGGTGTTTCTAGGTGGTATTTGGGGCGGGCCACCCACCCATGCCGTCAAATCGGTCGAAATCCTTACCGTTCTCGAAAATGGTCCACACCCCATTTTCACCCCCTCGGGGTGGCACCCCCCGGGGTGATGGGTGGGGGCGGGGTGTTTCTAGGTGGTATTTGGGGCGGGCCACCCACCCATGCCGTCAAATCGGTCGAAATCCTTACCGTTCTCGAAAATGGTCCACACCCCATTTTCACCCCCTCGGGGTGAACCCCCCGGGGGTGATGGGTGGGGGGTCGGGGTGTTTCTAGGTGGTATTTGGGGCGGGCCACCCACCCATGCCGTCAAATCGGTCGAAATCCTTACCGTTCTCGAAAATGGTCCATACCTCATTTTCACCCCCTCGGGGTGGCACCCCCCGGGGGTGATTCGTGGGGGGGGGGTCGGGGTGTTTAGATATCATAATTGGAAACAGATTTTGCTCGCATACAGGGCAATTCCTATCAAGTCGGGCATACCCTGGTCCATCGTACACTTGGTTTGACGCCAGATAACCGAGGAACTCTGATGTAGACAACATGAACAAACGTCAATGTATTTACATGAATATTTTTCATGCTTGAGGTCAAATTCAGGCTATAATTGTTCTGACATCATAGCAACAAATAAACAGTTGCAATGTCAAATTTAACATTTTCTACTTGTCAATGAGTATTTAGTATAGAAAGGGGTGAAAGTTGGTTTAGACATCTGCGAACAATGAGTAAATTAAAACAATTATCATGGTGACATATACTGGTGTTATTATATATCTTATTTTCAAAGATTGGTCACCCCAAGCGAAGGACAGTTTTCCTCTTAATATGCTTCCTTCACAAGCACCATCAGGTCTATTTCCCAGAACCAGTGTTTTTTTTCGTGCAAATATGTGATTATGTGATAAAATGGGTCTCAAATTTGTCATAATTCTGTACGAAATTTATTAACATTGATACACTAAATTTGATTCGAGTCTGGCTAATTAATGCTCGACTTGAATCTAATTTAGTGTACTTGGTTAAAAAAAATTATATAGAATTGCAACTCATAACAGATTCTCTATGAAATATATATATATGTTACTTGAAATTTTGCTTGTTACTTATTAATATGCATCTTTAATGATGAACAATAAAAAATGTTGATTCATTCAAAATTGTGTCTTAAAAATTTATATATATATATCTCAAATACAGTTTTGCCAAGTGGGAATACATGTGTGGCTATTGTACTAAGAATTTACATAATTGTCATTCTGTATCAATTAATTACACTGAAATAACAGCATTTATTATATGCTTTCCCATTAAATAGTGGAAAATTGCCGTGGCGTAGAGCGTCCATCGACTGGACCGAGGCGATGGATAACTTTGACCGAGACGATGGATAACACAATAGTATTACCTTCTCGGAGTTTACTTCCGGTTTATATGCTCGATATTTGTCATTCAGTGGTGAGGAAATCAATTGAAGGAATATAAACAAAATGCAGATGTCGAAGATTTCTAACAATTTGAAGTGAACTGGGGGGGGGTTATATGTATAACGTAGCGCATGTAATAAAAAGAACACCTACGTTTTTTTTAATGAATACCCGGATTATCTCATTCGTGACTACAAGGAAATACAGAATTCGTGGAAATTCTGTACTTCCTTGTAGCCACGAATGAGATAATATTTTATCCAAAAAGCAAAGTTTAAAGTTATTGTAGGACAATCAAAGTTCACATATTCCACATACATGTATACAAGAGGGAATATAGCTATCAACCAGTATGCTTAATTTACATTTTGTGTTTTCAAAGTGGAAACAGTTATCAATTAGCCAGCAAGCTGCAAAACAGATTGAGCTCAGTCTGAACGTGTATTTTCTAAATTAAATCTAACATTTTTATTGAAGTATTTTGTCAGTTGCAATTCATTCTGGCTTGATCTAGACAATTTTCAAATGAATATGAACAGTTCAGTTTCTCAGAATAATGCAAAATGAATTGTAACCTACAAAAGTCCCAAATGAATAAATGTGACATTCCTTCACATTTCGTGTAAGTGCAGACAGCAGTAAGTCCTGCATGGAACTTGATTAGCCAGTTACACTGTAAGATAGCTGTCTATTTAATTACTATAGAAATTAAACAAAGTTAAAACAGTTATAAAACAGTTCACTCTATATATGTTGAATTTACATTTTGTTTTTCCAAAGTGGAAACAGCTATTAGCCAGTTACACTGTAAAATTGCTGTCTATTTAATTACCATAGAAAAGAAATGTTAAGCCATGTTACAGTTATTGATTACAGCTAACTTACAGCTTACAGTTTAATAACTGTTTTAAAAAAACAATACAGCTACAAAACAGCTTAGCTGTATTTTGACAGGGGTATTCAATGCAAATCAACGAGAACTGAATACTAGTTTCTCAAATAACATCTCCAACAGGAGACAGGACATAACATACTAATTGTTTTGCTTGAGGTATAAATCAACTCTCTTTTATCATACGTCACTGACTGTTGCTGAAGAATACATAATGATTCACTCATTCATTGGGACAGCTGATATGAGGCAGTATTCAATGAAATTCATGGAAAACTGAATTTGGACAAGAGATAGTATATATTCTATGATAGTTTTTGCTCACTGTATGGATGCAGTTTTCTGATAGCTTGAAGACAAAATTCGGAAGTTTATTATAACTGATATGTGGAGCTCACTTATAATTATTTCTTCATTGTCAGCTTATGATTATGCTGTTTTATATGTGGTAATTTATTCTATTTATTCATATTCCAAGAACTATTTACACTTTGTTATTGTATCAAATATCACTGGCAGTTATAATAATATCAGGCAGTTATAATATCTTGTTTCTCTTGGCTTTGTCGTGATATTTAATGTACATTTGTCCTCCTATAGCCCACGAAACCTCAACTGCTTGGTGCTCCTTAGCTTTCCTGAGAATGTTGGAGTTGGTTTGAGTCAGGTCCTCTTTAACCACACTGTTTGACCCTTTCATCAGTTTCCCTTTTCTCACTACCTCATCCTTCTTTTTTCTGGACATAAATTTAACAATTATACCTCTAGGATTTTTCTGCCCAGTGGCCCCAGAAACATATTCACAAAGCCTGTGTGCAATGGATATGTCACCATTATTAAGTTTCACTTCCAGCTTGCTGTTCAGTGCTGCAATAATTTTATTTTCACTTTCACCAGATGTCTCAGTCTTGCTATCTCCATCTGTTCCATATACTCTTATGCTGTCCTTCCTTATGTGCTGTTCTAGTCTATTGTTTTCTTGTTGTAAATCTATGCATTTCCCTTCTAGATATTGTATTACCTTGTCCCTCTGTTTGGCTGCATCTTTCATTGCTTCACATTTGTTGTCTAACTGGTCCATTCGCATCTGCATGTCATACACATCACTTTTTAACGCCTCCTTAACATCAGTAATCTTCTGCTTATATTCAATCTTCAGATTGCTTACTATGGAGTCTAAATCTGCTTTTTTAACCAAAGGTTCCAAGCTTTTCATCCTTGGTTACAATATTTCCAAGTTTGAAATTGATATCTCCCAATATAGTTTTGAACCAGCTGTTCTTGTGCAGCTTTTTGTTTGTCATCTGAGAAGTTTAAGGTCGATTGTGTTTTTTGTTTCTTGGCTGGCCCAGTGTCTTTGCTCTGTTGGAAGGTTTAGTGGTCTCCTTGTTCATACTGTCGTCTGCATCTGATGTTGAACTCATTACTGAATTTCGTTTATCTGGCATACTCTTTGTTTGAATTTACTTTGGTGCATCGACAATGGGCTACTTATCTTGTACCAACTGAATCAACCGAAAGTGAACTTCTGGTGTCGTACTTTTCAATGGATATTGCTCCCCTTATAATCAAGTATATTATATATAACACCTCAGTAGTTTGTAGTTATCTTTGCCAGCAAAATGGTGATTTTCTCTCACCTCAATTAAAAATATATCTCTAGACAGCAAAAAAACATATGAAAGCAATAACACTTATTATGTTGATTCGAAAAAGACATTGCGTTATTCGCGTCGATTCGGCTTTGACCGGATTATACCGGCATTTGGGAAAACGTGATATCGGACAAAAATATCCAGCAATATTATGGTCCCAGTGTGTTCATAAAAGACTCTTCTATACGATAAATGTATAAAATCAATCCAAGATATCCATTTTTCCCACAGAGACAACGAAAGGTGGAAAATGTAAAAACAAATAGCATATTTTCACATTTCGGTGGCCATCTTGGCCGCCATGTTGGATTATGGTGTTGGAATTTTGGCTGATATGTAATGGCTGAATATTAGCATAACGAATCGAGCTGAAACAAGACCGCATGTGATACTATCTTTAATATAACGGCGATCGAAGAGACCGGGTGCATATAATAAAACAAGGAATTGTGCATTAAAATCCATGTAAAAAAGGACGACCATATTTTCGACTGGCCCATATGCGCATTCTCGATTTGGATGAAATTTTAGTTGTATGCGCCTCCGCCCCCCAATCATTGGCCTTTCATGGTTGGAAATTGGGGTTCCGATGAGTGAAAACTTCGGTTTGCCCTTACTCATCAGTTGGGGTGTTTGTTTCAAAGCACAACCCAAATCATTAGAATATAAGTAAGGAAAACCATTAAATTTCCAAGAACATTTTTTTGTTTGTTCCAACAAATCCTATAGTGATTTAGGTTGGGATTTGATCAGTTTGATTACAATTGCATGGAGCTACATTTATACTAACATTGAGTAATTTTGATTTAATCCACCGGAGCCATGAACTATGAAACAACAACTTTATTTAAACAAACCTACCGCCAACCGTGCTGACATGCCAACGTTGGCCCAACGTATATAGTCATGGTATTATATATATGCATATTATTTTTTTAATTAAAATAGCAACCATATGTGCATTTCTCTAGCGTATATTGCCACGGCACAATGGTCCTCGTGTTCTTAATGAAAATCAGATATAATGTATTTAGCAAAATATTACACATTCTTCTCGAATGTTATCAATGCGATTTGCTTTGTGCATGTGCTATGTCGCTGTCAAAACGTCAATAACTTTCGCGGGTAAATGCGTGTGCCAATTTGACGTAGCTTTTGATACAACATATGACGTAACCTAACAGTTTACGTGAACGTGATTTTACTAATTTAATAAACTAAACAAAAGTTTATTTAGTGATATGACAAACATTTTAGATATTTACGAAATGAGTCATGTTGTTTTCGCGATGTGGCTAACGAAAATGTGCAGCTTCGCGTAATTTCCGTCATTTTCCGAATGGCATAGCAACCCGAGTCAGGTCGGCAATATTTCTGATTTAAGTAATGTTTATTGTTTAAAGTATAAACCATGTAATGTCTTCAAGTAATGCATACTGTTGTGTTAGCTATATGAAAAGTAACATTTTGTAGTTTTAATTTAATTACAGTGACGTTTACAAGATGATGGCGCCTAAAATTCAAGATGGCGGCGCCCATGTTGAAAAGCATGCGCGGCTGGGCTGCGCCCAGATGGTCGTCCTTAAATAATGGCCGCCATGATGGACGCCATCTTGTCTAAAGTTTCTGCGGCCACACTTTTTCTTGTTAACAACCGAACAAAAATAGAGTAAACATAAGAAAGAAAATTAGTGATGTGAAATGGAGTCCTGGTGGGTGTAGATGTCGACCGATATCTCCTAGAGTAGTGTGTTCAAATAGTAGCTGAGTATTTGAAGTTTTAATCAGTATCACTGCCATTCTCTCGACGATATTTGGAAATTTAAACTGAATCCCAACTAACAGCACATAGAATCTTACCTGGTAACGTTCTCGGCCTTTGCACTTAACGCATATATTTCCATTCGTGTGGCCATTTTTTTTCCAATAAAAGGCCGTTCGCTATGCAGAAAATTATTCTAATATACGAACTTTCAGCTCAATTTGAGACCCACTGTCACATGATTCCATGGTAATAGTGTTAATTCGAAGCACACGGTATTCATTCTAATCTCGACTTATGAATGTGGTGTGTAATGCAAACAAGTTTGTTTGTCATTCGTGTTTGAGTGTAAGGTATATTTTTACCTTGTGTGTTCTTCGGTATAGTCCATGTGATATGCTATGCATGTCGATCGTCTATGCCTGCATATTTGTTATAGTAATAGTCTCTCATTACTCGAGGTGTCACCAGAAAGGGGAATTTCAGTGACCGCCATATCATATATAGCCTAGCTATTCTAATTCCAGGATCAGGATAGGGGGGTATTATTCATCATGCTACCCAACCATATTTGTATGCATTTTTCGTCTCAGTTCCCGTGATGTTCCTTTATAATCACTACCCAACCATATTTGTATAAATTTTTCGGCTTAGTTCCCGTAATGTTCATCAGTTTAGGCAACAAATGAATCAATTTGAGCCATGAATTATTGCACTATATATGATAGATGCAATCAGCATGTAATGGTAATTATAACGGAAATGAATTTAGTTTTGGGTAGTTGCCTTTCCAAATGAAAATAATCATTAGGCCTATATTTCATGAATCAAGAATAATTAAGTCTCCTCTCATGATCTTTAAATATATGATATCATGGATATATGAAATGCACTTTTGAAACAAATCTATTTTACAGAAGTTCTTGGTGCCTGAAAAAAATATCATCACCCGTAAATATCTCGCCACGGACGGGCAGCATCACTGTGTAGGAGCTGTTACATCGTTCTATCGCCGGTATTGACTTATTTGTTACGGTTCATTATGATTAAAAATAAACATTTTCGGGACAAAACACGCACAATTATAGTTATCTTGAATGTATTATACTTTCCCATATGAACAGCGGCTGCAGAAATGTCGTGTTATTGAAACCTGAACTTTAGATCACAATTAACTCGGAATTATCGAGTTAACGCATATACATATCAACAAGATATCACGGAAAATCAAGCCACGTAAAGGCAATTCCTTTGTGTTTGGTGCATGGCGTATAAAATATGAAACGCATTCTGAACACGAACACTGAGCAAGTGTACCCATGTTATTCTTCTGAAAAATAGCTGAGAAAATATCCCGAAATCGTTTGATCAGTTGGAACACTAGCCTCGTAATCGGTTCAATTTCAAGCCAATCATGGCTGTTACGGTTCTATACACGAGATCTATTCGAATGATTTCTGCAATTTCGGCCGAATATGGTCTTGTGTATCTAGCATTTTAAACCAGATAATGACTGTAGCTTATGCCATTTACATAATACAACTGGTATATTAAGAAATAATATAATTATATTGTAACTATATTATTATATATAGATATGTTACAATATAATTATGTTTTTTCTAAGCCATGCCGATGTTGTTATAGGTCGTGGATACCATCATCGCAGTCTGTGCTAGACGATGTAGGCATGGTTCTATCCCCGACATGGACGAAAATCTGGACCGATTTTTAAGCTTGATCTGAGTTGAGAGCCATGCATTTCGATCGATACATGACCATTTTGATAAGACAGGAGAATTTGTACCACATATGAAATCAAAGTGAGTCCGTGCTTACATAATTCTGATACATATACGCTAGGTATAGGCTTAATTGCGTATCTATATAAGAAATTTAGACCAAGGCGCGTTACCGCTTAGGTCTGTATTTGTTGTGCAGATACCCAAGCAGGTCATGACATATTTATAAACCGATTCACGCCCAAAGCAAACAACTTTCAATATGATGATTACGTATAAATTACCATTCAATCAATGATTAATTGAATAGTGTGTGGTGTTACATATTCCTACCACACAAGTCAAATGAGCGTTGGCGGTTGGAGCACTTGCATCGTGATTATTTATCAGCGTCAAAAAACATTTTGTCTCCCAATTTAAAGTACTGTTTGTGACGCGGATGTTTAAAAAAATATTCAGAAATAATACAATAAATACCTAATAATAATAGTATTAAAGTGAATTTAATTGGCAGAAATTAAATATTGATAGTCCCGAGGGGTACAATATCATAATCATGCCCGCCTATATAAATAACCAATAGTAATAGGAATCTACTCTCATGATATTATGAGATGTTAATCATTTAATTAATACAGGGCTATTATTGAAAGATCCAGGTTGGACAATGGCAGCACAAACATATCTCTTCCTCTAAAGTCCCACCTAAGGGGCATTTACAAATGTATGTCGCCCAGACATGATCATATCTTATGTAATCACGTTCAACTGAATCATTGATATGTTATTGCGTGCTTGGGGATATGGGTTGTGGGGTGGGGCGGTGCATGGACAGGGATGGGAGCCCCCAAATTGGTCAGATTTCTGAACAGTTACAAAATTCATACCTTACTAGATTGGTTGGAAATTTCACACCAACAATATGTTGAAAGTATTCCCTTAGTTTTATTTTACAAAAATGACCGAGGAAAGTCCCTCCTTATATACATACATTGTAAAATAATGTGTTCGCTTGGAGTGTAATTGTCCGCCGCGCTCATTTAAAATAATATGAACAATATTTAATTCCTATCTAATAATCGGGCCGACTTCTCTCAGGTCGACTTCGCGTCGGGTCGTCTTCGTATTGGGTCATCTTCATATGGGGTCGACTTCACATGGGCCCGACTTCACTTGTACTTTTTTGTACCAATGGTCACATGGTTTTGTAAAACATCCAATAGGTGATTGGGATACTTTTAAAGGTTTAGTATTGGTACCGGTATTTACATTCCGGAATATCCCTGAGGATGCGTGACTACTCGTGCCCAAGACCAGTTGCTCTGGTGTGAACTTGCATGTTCGGGGGACGACTACTATAGTAAGTCAAAGGCGGGTGACCAACTCATTTTTGCTTTCACTTCATCGATTTTTTTATTTTATTTAATAGTCTTTACTATTATAAAACAATTATCCCATCTTACATGCGAGTGGATACAATTAATTGCGTGATTGGTTGTAATCAGCTATCACTTAACAGGAATCGGAGTGGCATGGCTTCACTGTCAAGAGGCTTAGAAGTTAGAGCAAACCCTGAGTGATTACCGGTCAGATTGTCGTAAACAGCAGAAAAGGTGCGATAAAGAAATAATATGAAGCAATGAACACTCATACTGAGTCCGTGCCTCCATAACTCTGACATATACGCCAGTACCAGTAATCGTATGGTCACAGATGCAATTTCGGAGGAAGTGCATTGACGTGTTTCCAGAATGGCAGATCATGAATTTCGAGGGTAGTGGGTTATAACCAATGTTCATACTGGTGTCCCCGTAGCCGAGGTGGTTATGTCGTGGATAAGATCATCGCAGTCTGGGTTAGACGAGGTTGGCGCGGGTTCACTGTGTGTGGTCGGAAGTGAACGCTGGTATGGGGTAAACTGCTATAAACAAAAGTCGCTCACCTCAGACTGACTACGGTACGTATATTTTCGTCTTTTCCTTCAATTGTGCAAAAATCCCAGCCTCGACGAGGGTGTGTGTTCCGCTAGATTTTCGTACTAATTTCGTGTCAGTGTCGTGTCTAGTTATCTCGTAAATGAAGGTTAAACCTCCTATTTTCGTGCTAAAAACACGTGTCGTTTGCGATGTTATATTTAATAACAAAGACATGTTTTGGATGCCTTAATATCCCGTTGAAAGTCACGCTTAACGTTGGGGCCATGTTTCCTGTGTTGTTTCGATATGCGACCCCGATTTCAAAGCAAGGGGCTCCAACAGAATTGAACGGCTGGTAAAATCTTCCAAACACGCATTGAACACCCGGTATTTTTTTTATTTGTATTGAACGGCTGGTAAACTTTCGATTACACCTGTAAAATGCCTTACACTTAATTATTTATTTATATTGGAGTGAAAACCTAAGTGACGCCGATCACAAGTATTAAAATAGATTATAGACCACCAATGACAAACACATGTGGTCATAATTGAACTCATATTACGGTTGTAATCTAAAACCTTTTTTTTTCAACAAATAAAACTTTTAATTTAGCCCTCAAGCCGGTGCCAAAATGTGTTAAAATAGAGTATTATATGGAGTGTCATGGCGTTCTGAACCCCGAAATAGATATAATGTCCATGCATGAATATGGGTGTGGTTGTATCTCCAATTATTTGTGGCCAAGAAACACGCCGTCAAATGGATGGTCTCGGTCAAAATTTCGATGAAAATGGATAACACTAAAAACAAGTGGTAATAAGGCCAAATTGGTGAATACTCAAGTGATACTACGGCCATATTTCATTGAACAATATGTTTGATAAATAGCACATTTTGGGAAATTTGATACCATAGTTGACAGTGGTTAGCATTATTTTGTTGCAATTAATCGATTCTGAAAACTAAAGTGTATTTTGAAGAAATGTTGTTGTTGTTGTATCTTGATTATATGGGGAGCCTCTGATCGGATTGAGTCCTTTAATGTCTAGTCGCATAATTTGTATTATGTCATTTTCGGTTCGCAACAAAACATGCAAAATGCGACATGTGTAGTATATGCCCTGTTACTAACTCACGACCATATTGGATCCACCAGGCTCGGTTCTGTGGTTTAAGTTCTAAAGGTCAAAGTTCTGAAGTAGCATTCCATATATGGAAGTCATGAATTATTTATGAATTCCAGCTGGATGAATCTCTGAAACCACGGATCTGAGCTGGATCCAGTACAGCCGCAACTCAGTGATCTTGCTTATTGTCGTGCACTGAAAATGAACAAATGTGCGATACATGTTATTGCATGTTTTGTCGTGCACCAAAAGCGACAAAATGTGTGACATAATTTTGCATGTGTCATTGCATTTGTCGCTTTTGGCCTGCGACAAAACATGTGAAATGCCGCATGTTTTCTCGTTTGCCAAAAGCAACAAATTTTGTGACATAATTATTGTTTCTTTAACATTGTTAATGTTTTGTCGCTTATATGTCACTTTCGACCTCCGATAAAACGTGTGAAATATCATTCTCTGTACGAAAGTGACAAAACATGTGACATTAGTGGTATGCAGAAAGCGACATAATTATTATTATAGCACACAACAAAACATGCGAAATATCACGTACCAAAAGCGCCATGTTTTGTATATATCTGTATAATTTGTCGCACGGAGAGCAACAAAATTTCTCTTTCGACGCAAACAACAAACCATCCGACATTATCGCATTTTTTTTTTTGTGCACCGAAAGCGACAAATTATGTAAGAAAGCAACGAAACATCAACATTTGTGTCACTTCCATTAAAGATGTATCGCGTGACAAAATATTTAAAATGTCACATTTTTTTCTCGCATGCCAAAAGTGACACAAGCAACAAAATGTGTGACATAAAGTCAAATGTTTTGATTTGGGCTCTCAAAATACTATAAATGTTGCATGTTTTGTCTCTCCGCATGCAACATTAGCAAGTGGTCAATTAGTATTCCATAAATTGACGGTGGTTCATCCATACCTGATTTGAATTATCAGAGTATCTAAACAATATCTGAATATTATTGAAAACTTGTCTCGGAATTGTGATATAAATAAAAATTTAAATATCCACTAGTCAACAGGTCAATGTTGAATGCACTATTTCAGTCATCGTACTCGTAGACATTATAGATTAAATACCAACATACAAAGCTGGCAATATTCAATAAATAGATCAACGATGTGTCCTCTAAATCGTCGTCTTCGTTCACATGGTTAAGAAAATCAATTGATGTTGTGAAATCACTGAAAACACCTCGGAGTTGTCACCATTGTTTGTTGTTGTTGTTGTTGTTGTCATCTTATTCGCCGCGCACTTATTTGGAACCATATATATATCTTTATTAACCTCCATTAACGGAGAGCATACATCAATACATTGTATGTGTTGTATAAACGAATTGGGGCGTTTTGTACACATAAAGGTGAGCAAGGTCGTTTCGTATTTACAAACATGATATAGTATATATACAAACAATATTTGAGCATAGAAAATGGGGGCAAATAAGTAACAACACTGAGTTTCCATAAATCACAGCCGTATGGTCTATGTACCATATTAGAGTTTGAGCACATTTAAGTAAGGAAAGTGTATGTCGCATGCGTATGGATGTAGATCCTATGTTCACTAAGTTGTGCTCCTTTTCATCCTCAAACATTGTAATGTCAACAAGGCTTGCTTTTCTGGCAGGCAGCAAGCACACGCAAGCAGTCGGTTATAGTTTTAACGGGCAATGTTTTGTAAAAGTTGGCATCCTTTGTACATAAATTTCGCGGCGAATGTGATAATATCTCCCCAAGCGTTGATGACAGCGAGTGGAGGAACGAAGGCTGTGCCGCCGGGTAGGAAGTCACATAGATGGTTTTGCGAGAGAGAATCGATAAACACAAAGCATTCTACTCCAAAGAAGTCAACGAAGATTGACCAGAAATTGTATCTCAACTGATGCATGGCTGGCGCATTACATATAAATAATACATGTTCAATTTCGTTGTGATACGTAGATCTGCAGGCACCGCAATTCGAGTTGTTATTGAACATCGATCTATTCAACAGCCGTGCAAGATTTCTCAGTTCCTGGGAGTTTTCAGGGCGGTCAGCAAGTAATCTCCATATACTCCAGGTGGAGAGAGGATCGCTGTGAACGTTTAACATATGTACAAAAGTATCTGTGTTTGTAGCAGAATGCCATTTCAAGGAATAGGCGTTTCGAATAGTGTCTGTGATGATGCGCTTCCAGATAGCCTTCTCTGGGAAGAAGCCACTTTCAAGAAAAACTGTAAGAAATGAGTCAATGGCGTAGTGTTCAAGAATTTGGAGGATGTCAAGAACAAATCCTGATGTGTTGATATGGAAGAGTTTGTACCTGTAGAGGTTGTGAAGAAACATTTTCAGCGGAGTATCCTTTGTAACAGGTAAGTGGATAAGTTCAGCCAGGAATGTTAGTTTCCGCATATGTAGTTGAAGATCCATTGGTAAAGTACCAAGGAGACTGAGTGATAGCCTCGTTCCTGCCCTCAGCGGGAGGTTTTGAATATGTTTGATGCACGTACGAAATGACTTCTCGATTTGGTTGATTGCCTGATCACTCGGTGTGTACAGGAGTTCGGAACCATATAAGGCCTTGGGAAGCACTATACGGTGTAGAAGCTTCTTCATTGTAACGGGTGTACACATTTGTAAGGCCTTCCGTCCAGCCATTGAAAAATATGATTTTCGCATGACGTCAGATACCAGCGAGGCACGGTTGGTACAATTGTTAAATTTGTGCTGCATTATGCCAAGATGGCGAGCTTCCGTAACTTCATCAAGTTTGTTTGTTCCAAGGAACCACGTCCTATCACGCTGTTCATGTTGAGTGCGCGTTTCATTGAAAACAATGACGACACTTTTCTCTGTCGAGTATCTGAATCTCCACTTGATGCTGTAATCGAAACAGAGGCTCAATAGATGATCAAGGCCAGACTTGTGCAGAGACATTAAGCAAATGTCGTCAGCAGTGGTTGGGGATGTGCAGTTTATATTTCCGATCCGGAGACCAAATCTCGACTGTTCTAGCTCAGTGAGAAGTTCATTAATGAACACCAAGTAAAAGAACGGCGAGGTCACTGATCCTTGGCGATTTCCTTGGCATATGGAAAATGGTTCTGACTGGCAGCCATTGTAGAGAACACGACTAGTACACTCCTCGTGCATGTTCTGAATTACACGAAGAATTTGGCCTTTAAAACCGAGGTTGTTGAGTTTGATGAGAAGTCCATCGTGCCACACTCGGTCGAATGCCTTTTGAGAGTCTAAAAAGCAAACATAGAGTTTAGAACCATGGTCACATGCGAAGTGTATTGATTCTTCGACAACGAATGAATTCATGTTGCATCCCACGTGTTTCTGGAATCCAAATTGGAGGCAATGTGGAAATTGTTGAAGGGTTTCCGATCTCAGAAATCGCGATAGAAGCACAGATTCGAACAGTTTATATATTGAAGATAGAAGTGTAATCGCACGATAGCTGTCCGGATTGTGTTTAGGCTTGGGGTCTCCTTTATAAAGCGGAATGACGATCCCAAGTTTCATATCTGCCGGTATCCATTCAAATGCGATGATGCTGTTATAAAGTGAACACAGGACATCTACTAGCGATTCAGGCGCATACATAAAGTGTTCATTTACAACGTCGTCATGGCCACCTGCCTTATTTCTCTTCATTGCTCGAATTGCAGTAGATACTTCCGCGTTTGATATTATTTCGCAGAATATATCATCGTCATAATTTGCATGCGATTTAGACATGAGCAACCGAAGTTCGTTACATACTATTTTCTCAACTGAAGGGGCTTGGTGTGGGTCGGCACTATATAACTGTTGAAAGTAGTTTTTCCATCCCTGGGATAGAATATCAGGTTCATGGCATAACCCGGATCCAAAATCTATTCCTGTTGCAATTTTATCTTTTTTAGAATTATCCTTCGTCATACGCCAGAAATCTGATGAATTCAGATTGGCGGCGGACTCGATGTCCAAGAGGACTTGCTTCTCGTACTGATGTACTGCGTTCCGAATGGTCCGTCTAAATATACGTTTGGCGTCTTTGTATGCACAATATGATTCGCATAATTCAGAATGTTGCTTCCCGTCCGCTATCCAAAGCGCCCGAGTTGACTTTACCTTCACGTGAAGTTCAGAAAGGTGAGAGTTCCAGTATGGCTTCCTAAACTTGTAGAATTTTCGTTCACCGGCCGCACGATCGGAAGCGTTATGGAGTAATGCCACAAGTTCAGCATACAACTGTTGAATGTCCCTTTCGTGTCGAATGGGTTTATGTCGCATTTCTACACATGCGTAATGTAACAGTGTTTGATAAGCCACAATGTCGATATTTTTCCAGCTGTATAATTTACGATGATACTCGGGAGAAATCCGCATAGGTTGGCACTGGAAGCTAAGCTTGCATCTCACAGGCAAATGGTTAGACACATTTAATGAGTTATCGTCGATTATGGAAGAGTTTGCGATAGCATGATTTAGTAGTTCAGGAACCAGTATGTGATCAATGAGAGAAGGGGTGGCTACTGTTGCGAATGGGCTAAATGTGTATCTGGGGCCAGTGCACACCCGTGTGGTCGTCGTGGACATCATTTCTGCACGTGAAAGAAATTCACCGAGCATCATTGTTCGCGAGGCGTGAGTGGCTAGTGTTCCGCTGTTATCGGGACCTGGCCAGTGTGCATTAAAGTCACCCATCAGGATAACGGGTCCCCGTTGTGATAGAAAATCGGTGTAGTCTTCCAGTGACTTCAGACTGTCGCCAAAATAATCATCTGAGTGGTTGGTACTCGGTAAGTATATCTGCACTACACTAATATTTACATCATCAGAGAGTTTGAGTTGGACTCCGATAAAGCGCTCTTCTTGTAAGTCAATGATCGTACACCTTGAGAATAGGTCATCTCTAATAAGTATCGCAACTCCGTCCCGCGTGAAAGAACCGCCATTTTTTGTGACAATTTTTCTGCCAGGTTTGGAAATGACACTGTGTGAATGGCTTAGATCATTCAACGAGGACGTATTTTCTTCATTCAGCCAGTGTTCTGACACACCCACAAAGCTATAGTTATTTGCTGCTATAAGTTTGGAGAGGTAGAACTGTGACGTTGAGAAACCTGTCATGTTCCACGTTAAAAATTCAAGTTCATGTGTCTGTGTTCCCATTGTTGTTTCGCTGAGGTGGTTCGTTGTGCCATGGTCTGGCAACAATTCCATTCGGCCAAAAGTTTTGCTCATACAATCGGTCCAACTCTCCCACAGGAATATGGACACGAGCGGATTGTGTCCCTTGTCTCGAGCTGGATATGAGACGAACAAACGTTGGATGCACACCTCTGTTGTTAAAGAAGTTCCAAATATCTACTTCTTTTGAGCTTGTAGAGATACGTCCAATGAATATTTTGCGTGTTTTCTTGGCTTGTCGAGAGGGCACGCCTTTAAAGCCAGACAATCCATCATCGTGTTTGGATCTGTCACCTCTGCCAGAAATATCAGGGACAGGAGAATAATGTGTGTTTGTCATGATGGTCACAGAATCCAAATAGGATAGCACGGGTGCGTGCTGCACGTCGGGATCAGGGTTGTGCAGATCGGGGTCGTCCTGACCATTTACATGCGATGAGGTATCTCTGTCTTTCTGATGATCCGAGATTGAGATAAACTGAATACTATTAGCATCAACCTCGTTTTGTGACTGTGGAAGTAAAGCGTCTGATTTCTCGGGGCGTTGTATATCATTGCCGTGTTTTAATGAGTTAATATTGTCACATTCTGAATTTATGACTGGTTCATTTGGTGTTGATGTACATGGTTGAATATCAGAAGGCTTAACAACTGGTGACGACTTTGACTTTTGTGGTTTGGAGACGATTTCTCTGAGGATCTGACTCATGTCGTTAGACCAGTTTATCGGGGAGGAGAAATGTCCCGTTGTAGAGCTTTTATCTTCGCGTGAAGGCGACGTGGAACGTCGGTCATCACTGGATTTCTCGCGATTAGGTTCTTTCTCGGATGAGTCCTTTAGAGTTGCAGGATTTTTGCTACTATTCGCTTGTGGTTCCCCAATAGGTGATAATGAACTATTAGTTGACATATCAGGGGCTTTCCATAGTAGATCGACTGAGTTGTTTGATTGTGTTCTAACACAGGATTGAACAAATGAGCCAAGTGTGTTATACTTAGTGACAGTATCTTGGGCAAGTAGTTCGAACATTGTGGAAAGGTGTCGCTGCACTCCTTCTATGTGTTGCTTTGTAGTCGCAGCTGATGACGCACATTTGTTATTGACAGCCGCTAGTCGTTTGTCTATAGAATCGTTCTTAACAAATGTTCTGACCATCTCACTGACTTTATTTCTGGCCGACTGAACGAAATTATCATAGTCTTCCGTTGTGGATTTGGCATTCTGTTCCAGTGTTTTGATGCGATGTCTCAAATTGTCTATGCCTGAACATTTCTCGTCTCTCATTCGTTCAAGACCGAGACAGACTTCGGTTACGTTGCCGATTGTACTTCCTATCGACTTAGAGTTAGAGTTGCATTTGGAACTGATCACTTGCAAACTTTTTTCGATGTCGACTATTTTATTGTTAGTGTCTGTCTGATTGTCCGTGATTGATTTTATTGAGGTTGTTATTGATTGAAAGTCTGCCGACCATTTCTTCTCACGTTCAATGTTGTTCTTTTTCATCAATGTCAAGTCTGTCAGTACTTCCGTCAGTTTTTCTTCAACGATTAATGAATTACAGTTGTTATGTTGAGAGGAAGTCTCCACATTACTTCTTTGGGTCACTGATTTGGATCCATTGTTTATTTTCGTCATAGCGTCGCGGATCACGTTCATGGATTCGCCAAGGATGAATTGCACTATATTATATATGTCAATGGCGTATTTATCACAGTTCGGCTTACCGGAGTCGCGTTGGAATCTTTGCTTCAGTTTATATTGGTTGAGGTCTTCAGAATGAAGTCGGGCTTCAACAAACGCTGAGTGTCTCAGAGAATTTAGACCTGTTTCATCGGGAACGGCGATTAACAATTCTTTGATGAAAGATTCTTTTGGGAGGCACAGAAGATTCCGAATTGGCACCGACTCGGTTGCGGCGTATTGAGCACACGAATCGACATACTGAGCACTATGAGTTGCTCTATAACTTGTCCCAGCAGGGCTACCCTGATGGTCTACTGGTGACTGACAGCGAAGCTGTTGGGGACGAATTTTTGGCTTCACAACTTGCTGTTTGCTTAGAGTTTGTTCTGAACACTTGGTTCTGTTTAAATTGTGTGATTCGCCTGGTAGTTGGAGATGTTCAAAATCATCGAGACCATTGAGGACTCGATCAGATTGTGTGAGTACTCCTTCCATTGTTTCAGTGCAGAGTTTGAGAAACTATTTCCATATTGCGTTGTCAGTAACGACTTATAACAGGTGCAGCTGACAGCGACCGAATTTGATAATTGTCGCTTTTCGAACAATCACACACGCGTGTGGCGGTCGTAAATAAATTGGTTTGCGAAACCAGTGTCCTGGGTAGGCCGAGTAATTGATAACGGACGGCGTTCACTGTTGTCTAACTAAGTTGTTCTCCTGATCGAGACCAATTAATTATTGTGGTGTTGGGCGGATCCTTTCGAGTTCCCGGTATGAAATCGGCGAATAACTGAAGTTTATTATTTGTTTATCACACCTTTTCGTGTAAGATCAGCGACAGCACTGTGGGGTATGATGTCTTGGTTATTCATAAGTCTTTCCGTTAACCGTTCTGATCTGCTCACACTCTAGTTGAAGACATGATAAGTTCACGATGTAGGCATACGATTGTAGACAATAGCTGTATACAGGTTGTTGATCACACCTCGTAAAGGCCGGCGACTGTCAGGTCCAATGTTGATTACTCATCAAGTAATTAAGATGAATTGGAGTTGTTGATCACACCTCTGTACAGCTGGCTATGCATTGGTTTTATGGCGGAATTGTCAATACAGGAGGCCATGTTGCCGACAAAATGGCGTCGTAAACAATACATGAACATCATAATAGACACGATGTGGGCGCTCGGAACTCACAATTGTCGGAATGAGATTAACACATAGTCCATGCATTCCAAAATAGAACGAGCATCACTATCACTGTGGCAAATCTGTCATTCCAAATGGATGGATATTCGATAATATTTGATAAATTATGAAGAGCGAAAAAATCATGACTCTCGAGAGGAACGATACATCAGAACGGTGCAGACAATAATCATTTTACAAACATTTTCTAATTGTTCTTAATGGGCCCCAATATGAATCTTTGTCAATTTAACCGTTTAATTAACATGGAGGAGCTTGACCGAATGTTCAGAGATGTCCTGAATACAGCCAGAGGTGATTGGAATGATGAAGATCTCGGCGGAGTTGTAATACAAATAATTCAGCTGAACAGACCCATTGTCCATTGAACTCACGGAGTGGAAATATCTCATGCACAAGATGGTCATGGATCGTGTGGCCAATGTCCTGAGTTCTCAAGAGAGTTTATCGCTGGATAGAACATTCAATATAACCATACGACATACTGAAGAAAAAGTCAATGGTTTACATCAAGAACAAGGACAACACGTGTTTGGCGAGATCGATAGTAATAGCCACCGCGAAAGTATTTCTAGTGGATGATGATTTAAGCCTTTAGTATCCGGGTCAAAGTGTAGCAGACATTTTTCTAAAACATCACAAAATTTCATGCTACAACTACAAGAATCTGAAATGTTCAGAAAAAATCACACAGCGAGACATCACATACCACGTTTTGGGAGAATTGAATATACCAACAGATAGACTTGAGCGACATTCAGCTTTTTGAAGACTAATTCAAAATTAATTTGGTACTCATTAGTTCGGAAGTTGGGAATAAAATTGTGAGAAGCAGCAACAATTACGAGAAGAACATTTACGTGTACTATCAAGAACAAACTTATTTCAACCCAATTGTGTCTATCTGCAGTTTTTTGTTTGTTGCAAAAGTTATTTCTGTGAAATCTGTCTTAAACCTTACGACAGATTCAGATTCAGATTCAGATTCATTTTATTCTGTTCATCGATATGTGGATATATACAGAAACGTTACAGAAAAGGGTATTACAGATATTATTACATCAAGATATTCAAATATGGCATATAATAACAATAAATTTCACATGAGGAATACATGAGTGGATTATTATATATTTGGTAAGTTCATGGAATATCAGTGTTTTAGCCTCAAGTGGACTTGCCGAAAATATCCTGGACTTTCCTTATGAAAGTTGACAGATTCCTAATAGTCTTTCTATTTCTAGTATTAAAGAGTTCCGAGAGTTTGTGTGCATTCGGTCTTCTATAGAAATATGGTTTCAAATAGGTCGATCTGAGTTCATTTAATTTTGTACACTTCAGGATAACGTGATACTCATCGCCTAGTTCTTTGGTACAAAGTGTACATACTCTGGTTGAATAGTCAGTATTTAGCCAAGCACCTTGTTCAATTGGTAGTTTGTGATTTCTTGTCCGAAATCGAATGATATTATTCACAGTTGTATTATCACATATAGAGAGAAATTGTTCACGTTCGAAGTGTGTTTTAATAATTCTATAAAATGCATATTTACTCGATGTGGATATTGTTGACCACCAACTTTGAAGATAACAGTCGCGTAATCTTTGCTCAACGGTCCGGTTAAATCGGTCTATACTTGATACTTTCTGATTGTGCCAAACATTACTCATACCAATTTGATTAAGGGAGTCATGTATTCCTCTTATCCATGGGTTATTAAAAACATTTTTGCAATACAAAGTATACATAACATAATATAGCATAAGTGGGGTCCTATGGGTAGGCATTGAGATAACTTTTGCCCAATAACCGAGATAGCGGGTTTTGATCCTAACTGTAATTGGGTACATTCCTAGTTCCCCATATATAAAAACGGATGGTGTAGACTTCTTCATATTAAGTGTAAATTTCAGGAACCAGCATTCTAGTTTTTCGAAACACCTCATATTTTCATGTCCCCATAATTCAGCCCCGTAAGTCATTATTGGTATGATGCTTTTCTCATATATCTCAAGAATTGATTCAAGTGTGAGTTTGTGACAGGGTGATTTGTTCAGAAGTGCATAAATTGCAGTTTTAGCTGCCTGACATCTCAGATTTCGTTCCGCTACGAACGTACCTTTTTTGTGGAAAACTGTCCCCAGATATTTATAACTATTAACTATCTCAATTGGAAGATTATTTAGTATAAAACCTAGTGTCGTTTTTTTCTTTCTGGGTTTCGGGCCGAAAACGACGACTTTAGTTTTTGTCGTGTTTATTTTCAATTTCCATATGTTGCAGTAATCTGAGAAGGAGTTTAATGCTCGCTGTAGGCCTTCGTGTGTATCAGAAAGTAATACAGTGTCGTCGGCGTAGATAGGTAACATTATCTTCAGTAATATACCGGTATCAATTCCACAGAATTTATCTAAGCTGATGCCACAATTTGTTTGTGAGTTAAGGTATTGTTCAATGTCATTGATGTAGATGGCAAAAAGCAGAGGTGAGAGGTTGTCTCCCTGTTTTAGGCCAATATGACTGTAGAAATAGTCTGATTCGTCTTCATTGAGGCGAACAAATAGCTTAAGGTCGTGATATAAAGCTTTTATCACTGTTAGTATTTTACCGCTAATTCTGTAGTTAAGGAGTTTTGACCAAAGTCCTACTCTCCACACCTTATCAAATGCCTTTGAAAAGTCGACGAATGCACAGTAAAGATTTTACTTATTAGCTTTAAGTAAGTGCGTTAACGCATGAAGTGCAAACGTATGGTCTATTGTAGAATAGCCTTTTCGAAATCCGGCCTGCGCCTCTGACTGAATACTATTTGTTTCTACAAAAGAGTCGATTCGCTCACTAATTATGCTGGTAAATAATTTCGCGAAACAGCTGAGAAGTGTAAGTTTGCGGTAGTTATCTGGGTCTAAGTTGTTGCCCTTACGTTTATATATCGGCCTAATTATACATGTAGTCCATTCCCTCGGAACGAGGCCTGTCTTCAGAATCAGATTGAAATACTTTACTAAAATATGTTTTAAAACATCGAATGATGATTTTATGTATTCGTTGGCAATTTCATCATACCCTGTGGCTTTCCCATATTTAAGTTTTTTAACAGCTACCTCAATTTCTTTTAAAGTAATATTTCCATTTAAAAAGTTGGTATCTAGTCCTTCAAAATCAGACGAGGGTGCGATAAGTGAGCTGAATGAGCTAGATAAATCTGATCTCAATATGCTATCCCCCATTGTTAGATTGTCAGCCCCTTCTTCTGAATTATAATGATTTTTGAATATTTCTGAGGTGGGTGTGGGTTTCCCCTGTCCCCCTGTGTCAAGTTTCCTGATGAAACTCCAAAAATCTTTGC
The DNA here is from genome assembly GCA_032622095.1 of Siphonodentalium dalli. Classification (NCBI taxonomy): domain Eukaryota; kingdom Metazoa; phylum Mollusca; class Scaphopoda; order Gadilida; family Siphonodentaliidae; genus Siphonodentalium; species Siphonodentalium dalli. The sequence goes on along the minus strand of CP136064.1, from coordinate 136,553,983 downwards.
TAGATCTTGTGCGCAGCTTATGTATTGCACAGCTTATGTTTCTTTGGTGGCGTTTTCTACTTCGCAAAATGACCATTTTATAGTTTGTTCTGCTTGCCAACATAGCGCACTTATTAGTAACGTTTGGTTCACGTTTAAATAATCGGCGGATCTTCCTATAGCGCGTTCGGGCCGCCCTGCAGTCGTTTGCAAACCACGGCTGGCTTGGCTTTCTTTTCATAGAGTTACTGCCCTTGACACGACGTCGTGTCTCAGCACCGCCATTCGTTTGTAATTGTTCGACTGAACGCGTTAGTATATCACAGACTGAATTAGACAGTCCGTTCAAATCTGATTGCTGAACTGTTCCAAAAAACATTTGATCAATTTCATTCTCAAGTGCGGTCACGTCGCGTGCGTCTATATTTTGAGCAAATAGTTCACTAAGATTATTGTTCCAGTTTTTAAAGACTGGCTTTTGATTGGTGGGTTTTCGACGGCGTTTCGGCGTGACTGGTTTTGTCACCAATGATTGCTGCAAGGAAGGTTCGGTAATTAGGTTACAATTTACTACGATTCCTGAATGACAATCTGAGTGAAGAATGTTTTGGTCTTCGATTACTAGGTCAGTCACTCGCTTCGCGAACCGCGGCGTGCTGATTGCATAATCTATAACGCTCACACCTTTACACGTGTAGCCGACCGAAGCCGGTCCCAATCGGCCATTCAAAATAATTAGTTCAGTTTCATCACACATGTGTAAAAATTTGCCCCCATGATTATTTTTCGAATGGTCTGGCGATAATCGCTTTTCAGAAAGATTGTTAACTTTGTAGCTATTGATGAGCTTTATGTCATGTTCGTTGTCTCAGACACTACCAGTTCGGGCATTGAAGTCACCCAGTATGATAATATCATCGTAATTTATTTTCTTCTCCAGGATTGAAATATGTAGGTTATCAAATTCATTCCCTTTATAGTACTTAGAAGTTTCTGGTGGCACGTATACATTGCCAAATAGATGGCTCTCTCCATGATTGTTTTTATACAAACACCATAAAACATTTTTACATTCATCGTTAACCAGCGAAAATTTTCCCTTGATATTTTCACGTACTGCGATGCATAGCCCCCCCCCCCCCCCCAGATCTAACTTTGGAAAGTTTGGTCCGATGTTTTGCCCCCAAAATGTGGAAACCATCAATGTATATTAAATCGGCAGTATCAGTTTTTGTCTCCTGAAATAAAAGTAGGTCAAAATTATTTATATATTCTATAAATTCTGGGTCTTGTAACTTAGATATCAAACCACATACATTTAGGGAAAGTGTCCTGATGCGTGTCACACTCGGGCATTCCTATGTCTTAGCAGTCCCTTGTGTCGGTTGTGAGAATTGTATCACAGGTCTAGAGTCTCCTGTTGTGGATGCGCGCTTATCACTTGGCCCACTTTGTGTGGCCTGTAAATCTGGGTCACTGTGTGTGAGCTGAGTTTTACGGCGATTAGACTGTCCATTGTTATTGTTACGTCGCTGTTGTTTTGGCGAGTTCGACTGATGTCTGCCACCTCTGGTGCCCTTAGATGGAAAGGTCATGGTCGTTCGTTGTTTTTGTTGTTGTTTCGGTGGCGGTTGTTTATGTTGTTGTTGTTGTTGTTGTTGTCGCTGCTGCGGCTTTTGGTTAGTGTCCAATTTGGAGGTTTTTGAGCTTTCCCCTCCTGTGTTAACACTACGGTTTGTCGACAGCGCTTGTTCCAAGCTAGGGAATTGTTTCTCCATGCGGTAAACGGGTTTGATCGGTGGTGTAACTAGTTCATTGTTGACATATAGTCTATCAGACACTACCTTGGCTGAGTTACCTTTGTCACGGGCCTCCTTGGCCAGAGGATTGAGTGTGTTTTTGCGGTAGCTGTTAACCACGGCTGGGTGCTGCTCGTTGATATAATAGTTGGTATTTCTTAAAGCGCCATTCTGCTTTCGCACGAATTCCTTGTCCTTCAATCTGAGAAATTTGACTAGGATTGGCCTTCTTTTCCCGTGCTCATACTTCCCTAGACGTTTTACTTGTTCGAATTCGATGTTGTGTTTAATATCAAGCATTTGTTGAAGGAACTCTACCAATATTGTTTCTGTTGTCACACGTATATTGTAACCACCTTCATTTTCGAGTTCATCAATTCCAGTGAACAGAAGATTGTTTAGCATTTGTTCCATTTGCATACTGGTAACCTGCTCGAGTACATACATAGTTCTCCTTTCTAGAAGTTCAACACGGGCACTCCTTTTGATGCACTCTATTGAGTGGGATTGTAGAATTGAGTTCGCTGCATTTGTGTGCTGCAAGTTCCGTTCTAACCCCGATTGCTTGTTTTCCATATCAGCCACTCTACCAGTTAGAGAATTGACAGCCAGTTCAATATTGCTCAGTTTGTGGTTCACATTTGTCATATTATGGTTAACATTCTGGTTCACATCATTTATGTTTTTCATATTTGTGTGCACTGCAGCCAGAAGACTTATTATCATGTCCAGCTTTTGATCTGGGTCATTTGTGTTTCTTAGCGTCGACATGTCTTCGCCATCGAAAGCGGTCACTAGTTCACTATGGTCAGGCTTTTGTAGTGGATAATTATAAGTGCTGTGCACCGAGTAGCTATCACTCGATTTTCCAGTGTCTAGGTCAACCAGCATACCTTGCGAAACATTTGTGGCTGGGCAATCGTTTTCTGGATCAGTGAAGCTGAACACCGCGCTGTTTATTTTGTTTCGAAAAATGTCAAAGTCCAATGACTGCGATCCATTATTTGGAGTATCCACCGTTGTGTCGTTGGTGACGATTTGTTGGGAGTTTGCAATGTTCAGACTATCGGAAATCACAGACGGTAGATCGGTCGTTATGTCAGTGTTTACATTGTCACTGGCGGTCGCCATGTTTGTTGTTTTGATTATTCGATTGGGCTGACTTTCTGTTTGAATTCAAAATATTCTAACGGTATTTGTTTACAGTCATATAAATTGGTGTCCGTACCTTTCATCTAAGAATTGTCCATCACATTTTACTCCTCATAATCACAGAGGGTGAATAAACAAGAATTATCGCAGATAGGATCCTTTTAAATGTTGTTTTTGATCGATAATTTTCTTCAGAAATCACTTGCCGTTTAACTATTCGCGCATGCGTGGATTAGTCTAATAATGCTAATATCCGCCATCGGGAGGCATGACGTAACAGAGAGCAACAATCGTGCGATGACTATTGCATAACTTGCAAAAACAGAAGGCTGCAAGGTCGACGATGAACTGTACTGTAAAATAAAACCCACATTACCTGCATTAAATGGCATTTCACAATGTGATACTTACCACAAGTGTATCACCTGTAAAAAATTAATCATCATCATCAAACGAGATATGGACAAACATCAACATATTTGCGGCAAACAGATGTGGACCACCAATGCCCAATGACCACAAATGTATATTCTTTGATTTCGTGTGTACGCAAAATTAACTTTTCCAACGTGATAACGGCTACAAAAGGTGTTCACCTTGCCAGGATGCTTGCTCGGAAGATGAAAGGTGTTCAAAATGTCGCAGATAATTAAACTACTATCGGGATCCCGATAACTTTCCCGACAGCTCGAAAACTATATTTTAACTTTCCCGATCGATTCCGATAGAGCAGTGCCGATTTCCCGAAAATTTACCGATAAGGCATCTAAATATTCCGATAAAACTCCGAAAGTAAATTAGCTAGTTCCCGATAATTTCCCGAAAGTGATACTGCGTATTGCCGACAACTTTCCGATAATTTCGCGACAGCCCATTTCCCATTTATTTCACGAAATACTATGTTTGTTTTGATAATCTATTAATCGAGCGTGTTTTGTTTATATTATCTGCTTCTGTTTCCAGGTTAATTTAGTTGACATTACTTTTGGATTCGTCCATAGCTTCCTATCTAAGCGCATTTTTATTGGGGTGGAAGTTTGTTCAAAAGAGGTATAAAAACTCTACACGTTTCAAGTTTGGGTCCTAAGTTATTATTTAAATTGTTCATTTAACTATTTTTGCAAAGTATAAATACAGCATCTATCTCATACACGTTATATTATGTTATGTCTGAACGAATAGTTTCCAACTTGAAGGTAGTACATATCTCTTCAACACTAGCAATAGACTGGTCCAAAGTGAACATGAGAACAAAATTCACAATCTCCTGAAAACTTCATATGGGGTCTCAATGGAGGTGGGGTCATCCGATTTGCCACAAAACCATAATAACATTTTGCCACCCCACATATACATGCACTATGAAATTATAACATTTCCAAATTTCCAAATAACGTGACCACTTTCTCATTATGAAGAAGGCCTTTATGCATGAGATCAGCAACGTTGCTACAGGTCGGTGTGTGTCTAATCCCACCGATTTCGGTAATATATGTCAACAGTTGGAAATTTCCCAAAGCTATATATGAATTGGCAAAATGGACTATAGGTTATTTACCGGATACAATTCACTTGAACCAGCATGACTAATACTGTTCTGATTGAGCTCAATCAACGCCGTCTAAACCGCCGCGTTCTCACGGGCGTAATCTTTACAGCAAGAAAATATCAGTGTGCAATTTTACCTGATATTTTCTTGCAGATATTTTCTTGCAGCTTTATGTGTACGCGCCCTTAGTAAGATTCGCGCATATTCAATAAACGTACATTCCGTTTCAATAGCCATATTTTCTTAATCAATAAAGATATTTCAAACCAATAGACAATTTCCCACGATCAATGATTATCGTTATAAAACTAATAGACATTATTGTCATTCTTATATTTAAAAGATATAAATTATCACCAATGAAAAATTAATGACGTTCTTTCAATTCAATATCTAATTGCGCAATCTACTATTTCCGATCAAACCAATGATTAGGAATTCGAAATCAATGATTAAAACGTGAAAAAACGCTAGGGGTCTCTGATGGCGATGTTTGAAGAAACTGTATTCATGTGACGTCAGAAATCTATATCTATATTTGCGAATGTCTGTATGTCTGTCTGTCTGTCTGTGTTCTATAGAAATTCACAGGGGACCATCTAGATGATGCCAAAGGGGTCCACTAGGAGAAGCTTTTTGCGAGAAAGATAATGGTCGGGGTTAGAATTTTCTAAAGTGACGCCGTTGTTGTCAGGGGCAGAAAAGGGGGAGGGGCAGAAAAATAATTTGTCGCCGATTGCCACCAAACTTATATATAATCATCCCCATAATATGAGGAATCTAATGGCGTGGTTTAAATATGGCAAAAGTCGCGCCGTTCGCGTCAGGGGTGCCCGGAAGGGGGGGGGGCAGATTTTTTTTTCGCTTACCGATTGCCACGAAACTTACATATAATCATCCCCATGATATGAAGAATCCAACGATGTGGTTTAAATATGTCAAAAGTGGCGTCGTTTGAATCAGGGATGATAGGGGCACCAAAATTGATAAAAACTAATTTTAGCGCCGATTTCCACCAAATTGACAAGGAATCTAATTGTGCGATTTAACAACGCCAAATTGTTGTTTTTGGATGAGAGATTGGGAGGGGGTGGGCACTAAATTTGATAATAAGTCGCCGATTGCCACCACACTTATACAAAATCATCCCCATGGTATGAGGAGTCTAATGGTGTGGCCTTTATCTGTCAAATGTGGCCTCATTCGAGTCAGGGTTGCATTGAAAGGGACAGGGGCACCAAAATTGATGCACAATTTTTTTTAGCGCCAATTTCCACCAAATTGATACACGTTCTTATCCATGATACGAGGAATCTAATCGTGATTTAAAGACGCCATAGTGGTGCTGTTTGGGTGAGAGATGGAGAGGGGAGGGATTGGCACCAAATTTGATAAAAAAAAATTGTTTAGTCGCCGATTATCACCAAACTTATAAACAATCATCTCCATGATCTCAGGAGTGTAATCGTGTGGTCTAAGGATGTCACAAGTAGGGCCATTCGAGTCAGTGGTGTATAGAGATGAGAGGGACAAAAAAATATATCTATATGTTTAGTGCCGATTTCCACCAGATTGATACATATTCTTCTCCGTGATACGAGTAATCTTATCGTGTGGTTTAGATACACCAAATTGGTGCCCTATGGGTGAGAGATATGGGGACCTTAAATTTGATACGAAATTGTATACTCGCCAATTTTCACCAATTTCATATATATGCATCTCTAATCTCTAATGAGTCTTAGTGTGTGCAGCTTGAGTCCGAAATAGGGACGGGAGTGTCACCAAAACTGATACAAAATATTGTTAGTACCAATTACCATCAAATTCAGACACGTTCTTCTCAAATGATACAAGAAATAAAATCGTGCTGTCTGTCTGTCTTTTTGTCTGTCTGTGTGCGTTCTATATATAACTTCACGCGGTACAATCGAGATGCCACCAAGGCGTTCTAAGAGGGGTAACTTTTTACAAGGAAGATAATGGTGCGGGTTAAAATGTTCTAAAATGACGCTGTTGGTGGGAGGGGAAATTTAAAAAATATGGTGAAATAGTTTTGTCGCTGATTTCCACCAAAGGAATACATAACCACCTTCGCAATATGGCGTTGTTCGAGTCAGCGTTGCATCAACAATGGATTAATAAACCAAATTCTACCAAATTCATACACGTTATTCTCTAATGATATACCATGAATTAAATCACATTTGGTGTCGTTTGCGTCACGGATGGCGAGCGGATATGCATTATCATTGATAAGATTGCTATTCGCCGATATCCACATATAATCTTAACAGTCATATTTATATGGGAATGGCAATCAAGGCATTCACACAATGAGTTAGCAAAAAGAGATAACTAGAAGAAGCATTAAACGTATATTTATCATTCTATTGAAGAGATACAAATATTCGTGCAAACTGAGAGACCTCGAACCGTCAGAGGATTGCATATATATAATAAAAAAAATTAGTCAGCACACCGATAGCTAAAGTCGAGTCGGATGACTATCGGGAGGCTGATCAGTAATCTCAAAAGTATATCCAATGGCTTTGCTGGCTGTTATGGGCAGCCATTCGGTCGGAAATTACATGAAATAAAAGTTAATAGTGGTTTGTGAAAACAGTAGTCTCTATTTCCAAACCAATAATCGTTCTTGGATTCAATAAGAGACAGTTCCGTTTTAATAGATATGGATTCATAATCAATGTTGACCGATGCAAAATTAATGTTCTATTTTAATTTAATAGTATTCATTGTTCAACTAATATCTAACAACACACAATTAGGGCGCGTAGACATGGCGGGCAAGAAAATATCAGGTATGCCCATGTGACTTACTTGACCAATCAAATAAATAATACCGGAAAATATCCGATGAAGGCAGCGCGCTGATATTTTATCGCCAGTTGGTGATATGTGTTCACCTTGATTGGTGGCCATCGGTATCCGTTAACTAATCTCTATAAGGGACACACTGGTAACCGTTCACGCACTCGAGTTATGATCCATCAATATTATCGCCTGTTTCAACAATTGACTTCGTAATTCCATTTTGGATTGTTTGACATAATCGCTGAGCTACTATATGGATATGTGTGGGGACATATATCTTTTGAGGGTTTCCGCTGACGGAGGATGTCCATTGATTTCCAACTGCACCCCTCTTGAAACGGGCCAAAGACCCAAGATCACATAATAGAATTTGCACACCTCTGTTCCATTCAATACAGTTTCCACAAAAAGTTTCAATTTGTCAAGAGATATGGAAGGCCTGTTCAAAAATAGTGGTCACAGTGTGCAGTCAAATATAGTTTCTTCTGATATACAAGAAAATGCAGTTAGTAGCACAAGACTTTTCAGGATCCTACCAGTACTGACATCTGACAAGGGTTTTAGAACAGACTCATCGACTGACATAAACAACTCAAAATCTCGCTCTGTGCCTGGCACGTGTAGCTGATATATCTGCGCAGCAACATTTCGTTTAAACTAAGAATATTTAGCCAATATATAGCGCCATGAACAGAGGGGCACCTGGAAATTTCTTTGAAACATCTGTATCTTCATGGAGATATGATAGCCAGGTGTCCTCGAGATCTTAGTCCAACCCACTAGATTGATTGATACATCTCAATATGTACAACCCAATTATCATCTTTTATCGAACTAATGTGTTCATGGTGTTCATGTATCATATTATAACGTCTAATGTATACGCAGTTGTAAATAAATAAATACTTCATTATTGGTGGAACTGATTAATCGCGATAAACAGAATGACAAGTGACAAGGTGAGCCACTACTTATATTCCATGACTGTAATAATCATGTTGTGTGATGCTATTTGAATATACAATTTATGAGAAAACGTATAACACTTTAAGCAAGAGCATTCTCTATTGCCAACAAATATCCACAGCATACATTAACCTGGGCAACGCCGAGTAACCCTGCTAGTATATAAATAAACATGGGAATTCCCAATGTCATGTCGGTGTGACGATTTGCAGTAGTTCACTTGGTGCAAATAAAACGACGATAAATATTCACTATGGTCCACTATAACACAGTGGAGTAGATTAAATAGAAATTTCAAGACAATTATTAATTTGTCTGACTAAAGCATGAAACTTTGCACATATGCGGACATATGTACATATTTACATACGTATTGGTATTAGATATGGAGCCACGCTGGAATTTCAATTTAACCCCTCTTTTAAGGGGTTTTCCAAATTTAAAGAGTGTTTCGTGGTTATATAATTTACTAAATGTCGCAAGTAATTTTACCATGAAATATACGATTTAAAATTAGGCATATTCAGTACGTATGACTCTGAGAGATATAATGCCACATTATTAGGGTAAAATTGGAACTCCCCGCCCAAGATGGTCGTCAAAATGAGAGCTGAAAGAGGGAATTTGACGTTTTTTTTCGCTAATATCTTCTAGATCAGGTTCTGCTGTATGGAACAAGTTCGGAAATGTGACTTCATTTTGTATTGCTCATGTTAAGAGATAATTGGAGCAATGAATATATGTCATTCGTATGATCCAAGTCCCTCCCGATCCCTCAATAATTCGATTATACATAACTCGGTATGAAATTTAACCAAATATCACCGTTATGAAAATAGTCATATTTTAAATAGAATTTGACAGAACTTTGCAAATTATGACATACAATTACTTATGAATTTTTGCGCTTGAGTGCAAATATTTTACGTTTAATCACATATCATTTACGCTTAAGTGGAAATAGAAATTAATGCATTGATCTCACTGAATTAATTTTAATTGGCATAGGCCTAACACATCACTCAAGCAAGCCTGTAAATAGAGTGTCTGTCATTTGCAGAATGAGGTCCACAGAGGGTGAGTTTAGTGATGCTACCCTGCATAGCGGGCTAGCATAACTAAATTCACCCTCTGGGTACCTCATTCTGCTTAGGCTTCATCTTCTGGGAAGTAACTATGGTATCAAATTAACATTGTTTTTAGTTACGTTTTCCCATCTGGGAAGTTTCTATATCCCCTAATTTGCAGAAGATAAAATCCATAATCGAGGCTCCAAATGGGTGAACATCACCAACTTCAACTGGGGAACTTCAATCTGATCCTAGGACTGCCATAGCAGTCGAGGGCCCTAAGCAGAATGAGGTCCCCAGAGGGTAAATTTAGTGATGCTAGTCCACTATGCGGTGTAGCGTCACTAAATTCACCCTCTGGGGACCTCATTCTGCAAATGACAGACACGCTATTTGCAGGCTTGCACTCAAGTCTATATAGGCCCATCATATGAGGGAAGCAATCCCCAGTGATCCCTAGATACCGGTACCTTTTATGACCATGGAAATGGTATAGATCTGTACAGGATATGTCTCTTTTATAAAATGTAATAGATCTCTAGGATGGAGACACAAATTCTTAGGGACAGGGATGCTGATAATATGAAAATATGTTTTCCCCCAATTTCTATTCAATAAGTACATGTACACCACGAGGGAAGCAAGCCCCCAGTAATCCCTAATTCCCCTGCTATGACCATGGAAATGGTATATATTTGTGCAGGAGATGTCCCTTTAATAAAATATACTAGAGCTCTGGGAATGAGGCACCAATTTTTGGGACACCAGAGACAGAGATGCTTTTGACTTTTCAACTTTCGAGTCTGTATGGGCTACTACTATGGGCCCATAATAATATACTATGAGATGGACTCCATTTACTTTAAACATATTTTATTTGTAATAATACAAAGTGGATTGGGGCACAAGTTACATAACTTAATGAGCCCCTCTCCAGTATACATTGTTACACAATTACATAATTGACAAAGTGGCACAATAAGTAACTTATTTACAGCTGTGTGGAATGTGAGAGAATGGTGACTGGTGAAGGATGATCTTGCGGATCGTTAGGAAAGGATGATGTAAGGTGGTGGGGGTGCACACGTCGATTGTGTTTATTTAAAACATTGTTATGGCCGAGCAAGTACCAGGTCGAAAAAAGCAATAAACAACAATAAACATATTTATGTCCTACTTATTAATTAAGTTAATATCATTTGTCAAAAACGTTTAGTTTCCGTAATAAAATGTTGTACTATTTTGAACAATTTCACATTTTGTTTTATATCTATGTTTTGGATGCCAGAAAGTAAGTCATTCATATGTGTTAATTTGAGCCCTTCTCTGTGTAGCGAATGATACATTTCTATTCGTTCTGATTGGTACAGGGAACACATGAAAGGTAATGATATGCATCTTCGCATTGGTTGCCGCATGCGCAACGTGGGCTGTCAGATATGTAGTTTTGGAATTTATCAGACTTTAGGTCACTGCAATAGTTCCGTAATTTTGCGTGAAGTACGTTACATTGCCTGCGTCCCGTGTAGAAATACCTCGGGGGTCTAGTGACAGGGTCAATTATTCTAAGATAGGTTTTGAAATCTGAAATTGTGGGGGCATCTGTTATTACGGACGCCATGTCATTCCACGCTTTTATGGTTGAAGGGAAAAATGACTTTTTGTAATTCTCAGTGTTTCTGAAATATGTGTAAAAAATTTCGGGATATCTGAATTCATACTCTGATATGTCAGCTATTCTGGTAATATGTTTGTGAGATAAATAGGGGCATTCCGATTGATAATGTTGTACATAGTTTGTAATTTGTGTAATTTACGCCTCCTCCTCAGTGGGGGCCAGCCTACTTCTTTCATTGTGTTTATATCAGAGACTGATCGTGTGAGTCCACTGACTATTCTGGCTGCATCAATGTGTAACCGTTCAAATTTATCCATTTGATATTTAGGTGCATTTGCCCATACTACATCGGCATAATCGTATAATGGTAAAATATACGTTTTATATATGTTTTCTATGGTCTTCCTATCGAGCTGGTATTTAAATCTTCTTAGTTGTGATAAACGCGAGGCTATTCTTTTAATAGTTGCATTGATATGATTGTTCCATGACATATTTGATTGGAGTTCAAGACCGAGGTGTTTATGTGTCTCGACAAAGGATATAGTATCATTATTAAAGGTTAAATTAGGAGTATGTGCAGTCAATGAGTACGACATGCCCATCGTTTTTGAGTGATGAAAATTGACTAGCCAATTGTTTGACCATCTTGATATGTTTTCAAGATCCTTGTTCATGGTTTGCGCCAATTCATTTAGGTCGTGGTGCTCGTTAGTAATGCAAGTGTCGTCAGCGTACATTCTTGTAACAGAACAGATGTTGTCTGCTAAATCATTGATGTAAACCAAAAATAGAAAAGGGCCTAGGATTTAACCTTGTGGCACGCCCGGTGGGGTGATCTCGTAGCTAGAAAAGCTGTTGTTAACTAATACGCGCTGCTGTCGGTTATTTAAATAGTCTCCTAGCCATTTCAAAGATTTACCACGAACTCCATAACTTGAAAGTTTATGTATTAGTCCCCTGTGCCAAACTCTCTCGAATGCCTTTGATATATCACAAAAAATAGAACATGTCGAGAGATTGACACAGGTGATTGTATAGATCTATGAGTTGATGAGAAGTGCTTTGCCCTGGCATGAAACCCGATTGACGTAAGAATAGTAGTTCGTTTTTTTTAAAGAAATCCCTGATCTGTTTTAATACAACTTTCTCAAATATTTTTCCCAAGCAGGGTAGAAGGGAAATAGGACGATAGTTCTTGCTATCAGCGGGGTCGTCATTTTTAAAGATGGGGACAACATTAGCCTTTTTCCATACAGATGGAAATGTCATGCTATCAAGAGATTTTCTGAAGATTAAAACTAATGGACGAGCAATTGAATCTGCGGTAGCTAGGAGCATTTTTGCACAAATTCCATCGTAGCCATGGGCTTTGTTTAATTTAAGTGATTTAATTGCCCAAATTATTTCATCTTCGGTGAACTCAAAGTCCTCCATCGTGTTGTTACAACGAGAATTGAACACAGGTAAACTGTGGTTTGAGTCGTTTATTGATGAGTTAGAAATGAAGCTCTGGTTTAATATGTTAGCCTTGTCAAGATCATCAGTCGCGTACACGGTTCCATTTACGTTTATGGTATTTATATGGGCATTCGAGCAGTATAGGGGTGGAACATTCGTTGTTTTCTTTTTACATAGTAGGTAATTCATTAGTTGCCAGAATTCGCGGGGAGATGATGATTCTTTCATGCGGTCTTCCAATTTTTCATCAAATTTCGATTTCGCGAACATTTTCATGTTATTTATACTTTATTTCGACATTGCTTAAGCCCAAATATTTGCACTTAATATTTGTGCTTGAGTACAAATAAATAATAAATGTGAAAAGGGCCTCCCATAGTAAGAGGGGACTCTAAATTTCTTGAACATTGAAATTCCCTTTGTTTGAGAATTTGTACATGTTTATATTGAATATTCTCAGTAAATAATTATTCTGTGTGTTTCAAAAGAAATCAGAATAAATTGTTATTGTTTTTAAGTATTGGTTACAGATAGCAGTTAATTAGATTGACTCCCCTCTTCCCAGATGCATCCTTACTGTGGAAGACCGATCGCCCGGCGATTCACCCAGGTCTGTTGGATGGCTCAAACGACTTTTCCTACTATGGCCAGTTTGTACCCTTGATTTAAATGACACATTTAATTGTTTCGTACCATGTTTTTGGTCATTTCACACCATATATTGGTATGTTTCGTTGATTCCCAAAAATGATGAATGGTCATTCGTACATGTATGTGACAAATAATTTTAATCGTGTTAACTTAATGAAAGCGAACATGATCATGATTTAACGTTGGTGATGATGACAACCCGACATTTACATGTTAACATATTTCTTTCTTTTTTTTTCGAAACAAAATGAACAAATTGAAATTGTCGCGACAAAGTTAAAGATGCATAATCCGAATTAACGCTTGAATATTACTATTTCCTTGGCTTCGGGGTAAAACATATTTGATTTGAGTTGAGGAACCCACCCACCAAAGCTGAGAGTGATCAGATATCGATTTTTGAAATCTATTATTTTTCACCATCGATAATTTTTAGTGGCCCAATAAGAAGTAGAAAGAGGACGGATGAAGTAGGATAACTCAAAAAGCAAGTGGCCTGTGTCAGATATTTGACAAACCAGCAAAATTTCATTGAACAAAATATTGATAAATAGGTTTTGGGCAATTGTATACTATATTTGACTGGTTAGCATTATTTTTGGGGCATTAATCGATTCTGGTAAACGAAGTGGCATTTCAAAAAATGGTGTTGTTGTTGTAGAAATATGATGATATGGGAACCATCGAATCGGACTGAGTACCTTTAATGTCATTTTTTTTTAAATAATACCGGTATACTCAAAGGTACGAATTGTCGAAATGATACAGGAACTGGTATGAAACGTCCAGAACCCTGGTGCGAAACATCTCTATGTCAAACTTCCATGGTATGAAATGCCAGCAACCTATTCATCCATTGCACATTATCATTTATTTCCAATGGGCATGGATACGAGTCTCCCATTGGGGAGGGGGTCCACCTTGATACATGTATGTTCCGACAGCACCCCATTGGAAGGAAGTTTCCTACAGATGGCTACAGGGTACATGTATATCGGTCCAAAATTTTTTAATTATTAATTAGATATGACATTTTTGCACGGTATGGCTTGTTATCAAACTCCATTTGTACCTAGGTGAATATCACTTCAATTTGCCCTAAATCGAGTAATATCATTTTACGACATCACTAATTAAGAGTAATTGCAAATCACCGACTTATGCGTTATTTAACAAATTATGTATCAAAATGTGCATTTCGGAAAGGTCATCATGGAAGCAAATCGTTCGAAATGCAATCGTCGGAACCTCTAGCTCAATCTGGGAACTCTCTGGAAACGCGGATCCAACACTCCACCGTTTCCATAATATTCACCCTACACTCTCACTGTCGTGCCTGTGGAAGTCCTGTCGCAAGTTTCCGACAAACAAGGCGGCATACCTAACTGTTGCAAACATAATAGCCTGTACCGAACAGACACATTGTAACTGCAGATGTGGTGCGGAGTTTGACGATCTGCCCTTACATGTAATCATACACTGTCCTATGATTCTGGAACTTAGAAATGACATATGGTATGAAATACTAAATCTCTTCGGTATTCCGTGCTCACTTAATATGGATAGCTACAATCCGCGTACACAACTGGAAGTATTTTTAACTGCACGTCCGCCGGATTTATTCGACGAAATTGAAGAGTCAGACCTGTTCACAAACTTCATGGTAAATAGCACATTTTGCTTATGGAAAGCATATCGTAGAATCGTAACAAACACCAATGGTTTCAGTAACCGTACCCTAATGAATGATGCTTAACTAAAATATATCTATGATGTCATATATATATATAGTTATGTCTGTCCGTCCAATATACGTGCCTTGACGCCCGTTTAACTTTGTATATATGGTGAGTGGTAGCTGTGTGCACGTAAGAACGTACATTTATGTTTGTTTTGTTCATGTATGCTGACATGTGTATGTGTGTAAGGGATGTCTGAGATGTTGCTTGTATTAAAATATGCATTACATACATATATATATGTTTGTAAGTATTTTAATGTGTGTGTGAATTGAGGTATGGTTTGTATGTGTATGTATGTATGTGCGTATGTAAGTATGTATGTATGAATGTATGTATGTATGTGTGTATGTACGTATGTATGTATGTATGTATCTATGTATGCATGTATCGTGTATGGGGACGTCGTATGTGTATGCCTATAACTAATGCAATGGTAGGCGTAGGTGTGCATGAGAATGAAATTATGTAAATAGATGCTGCGTGTGTTGTGTTATTATTCTAATTGTTATTTGTATAGATATGACATATTTATACTTTTTGTGTGGTCATGTTTTCTAATTGTATATATGTTAAATTTTCGTGATTGTATTTGACATCTCTTCATTATATGGAGGAAAATAAAGATAAAGAGGTAATAAATAGATACATGTAGGGTATTACTTGGTTGGTTTGATATTATAGGCCTGATTTCAGCCCTCAGTAGCCTCATATCAAGCCTTCGACGTCAGGCTGGTTGTGATATGAGGTTACCTCAGGGTGATATAGGGTCTAATATCAAACCAACGATATTGGCGCTGCTAGTCTACAGTGTCACTTTCTGGTTGTTCCCCTTGCCGAGGAGATATAAATGGGTACATGACGTTTTGTATCGTCTTAAGTCATTACGTACCATATTTTTGGTAGTTTCGTACCTTAATGTTTGGTCGTTTCGTACAATGTAGGAAATCAATTGGTCATTTCGTACCATGTTACTACATGTATGTTACACCATATGGAAACAAATAAATGATTTTCTACATATACTCTAGTAGCTCATGGTGGGTTTGTATGCACTTGTATGTCCAGAGCAAAACTCTTCATGAATCCACTAATTGAAGGTACACGAACAATATTTGGTTGGTGACACATTTCCCATTGAGTGCGAAATGGGTCAAATGGCCACGCCCCTTTTTGCGCAAAGTACTACCACCCGCCGTGACTATATCTCCAGAACCGTTGGACATAGGGGGTCGATTGACCACTCAAAATGTGCGGAATGGCCAGATTATGGGGGGGGGGTCAGTAATACATTTTCATATCCAAAAGTCAATGGTTTTTAAGTTAATTGCCAAAAACCAAAAATAAATCCATTTTTAAGGGCACAATTTTGGGTTTCAGCACTTTTATCTCAAAGCTGAGCCCCAAATTAGAATTTTATTGACCTATATCCATCGGTGCCACATACAGGTATTATTTCTGATATTTTCTGTACCATTATCGGATGGGATTGACCTTCAATGAGCTCTTGACCCTGAAAATACGGTTTTTGGATGGAATATATTGGTCGTAGAATGAAAAACAGACATTTTCCCAATAACAAAGATGTTGAGGAAATCATCAATTATAGGGTATTTGATCAGTAACCTAAAACTCCAACAAAAAGGTTACCTGGTGATATAATTTAAATGTAGTTCATCTTTTGCTATCTAGATTTCATGGCCTTTGATGTGAGATGGCTGCCAAAATGGTTATAAATGTAATGACATATATCACATTAGCAATATACTTGTAAATGAGTTCAATGTGTTATTTTCTTTAAACTTATGGGAGAACAGGGTGTTTTTATGGTATTCTAATGTTGAATTGAATTATACTCAGCCCACAAGTAGGTTTAGTAAATGTTGAGTTACTACAATTTGATCAATCAGTATGATTCGGTAGTCAAGCAGGTTGTGTCTTTATCAGTCCCACATCAATTTTGATTGGCTGCATCACCATTTTGTATAAAGGTTCTACAATTTCCCTAACACGTACATTATTTTACAACAAATAATGACTAGCCTGGCATGATTGCCTATATTTATATCCTGATATATGTATACGTACACGTAGATGTATATTTGCCCTAAATTGTTTCTGGTTCAAATTTGGGAGTTTGTAAGAAAATACGTCATAAGAAAGATGCAGTTGCAGTAATATTAAAATATATTGTCCTGTTCAAAACTAACAAATACATGTCCAGTTATAATAAATCCACACATTAAAAATATAGGGCTTCCATAAATACAGAATATTTCATGTTCATGTGAGGTTCATGGAAATTTATTTGGCAAGCTTGATTCTAAAGTGTCTAGCTTTGTGGGCTTGAAATTCCGAATGCAATCCTGTTGCGTTGTGAGCTCAGAGTGAGTTAGAAGAAAAATACAAGCATCAGTTGATATGCAGATATAAATACATACAAATCTACATTCTGCAGGTAGCCATGCTATGCAATCCTCCCTCATGTTTCAACTTATCAAGGAAAAATGATCACATTACCAATGACTATGATAGTCAGATGTTTTTGTAGATTTAGTAGATTTGTGGATGTTGTAGATTTTGTAGATTTTGGATGTTGTAATGCAATATAGATCCCCATTATAGTTGCACAAATTTATTTTTCATTTCGTCCCTTTAAATTGACTTTTATTTTTTAGGTATGTATATGTGCCACTCCAAAAATGTCAGTACTGTAAACCGTTTGGTTTGATGTTATAGGCATAGGAGAGAGAGAAAGAGATATATATATATACTTTACATGTCAAATATTGTGAACCATGCAGGTACGTGTATGTGTGTCAGTCGCCTTATGTGTGTGATGTACATGCAGTAACTACATGTATATTCTAGTGAAAGTTATGGTCTGCACTCTGCAGTATTTCAAAAACATGCTATGGCCATGCCTACACATACATATGCACACTGATTCTAACACAATGATTGTCAGGTTATAATCTATGTTTGAGGAAATTTACTCTGTATTTTTCATTTGTGTTGCATTTGTCAATATTAATGGGTCCCAGGAGCCCATATGTTACTAGTGCAGAGCCCATTTAATTTTCATGAGACTGGTGGAATTCATCTCTATACTCCTAAATAAACATGACTCTGAGTCTTATCAGACCAAGACGGTATTGTGTAGGTTTTACTAGAACTATATTTAGAAAAGACTCAACCATTATTTTTCCACTGCCCTATATATCACAATATATTCATTTGGCAGTATTCATCCCAAGTTTAGTTGTGATGCTAATAAATTTGGTATGATATTCAGGTAGAGCAAAGCGATCTGAACAAATCGAGGATAAGCCACTATGTGTAGAAAACATTAAAAAACATGTATATTGTGAAATATTTCAATAATGGGTGCTGGTTTTTACAAACTGGCCATAATTGAGATGACTATTCCTGTTGTTTAACAAACATCAGCGTACACATTCAATATTTTGAAGTATATATGTTCTTGATTGTTTCATACAGACACTGACTTTTGCACAAATTGCTCGGATTAGCCAAACAATGTAAAAATAACCAACTTTAGGTAAAATGATGGTACTTAACAGAATCGCTTTGACCTACAAACATCATAGCAATCCAGCAGTACCCATCAGCATAATACAAAATTAGCAGGACCACTTAACCTGGGGTGGTATTGAAAATGAAAATATCTTTAAAATGGTAAGTTATGAGGGCTATTAGCTATTATGAAGAATTATGTTAGTGAAATTATAGACCCTCATCTTCTCCAACCTGCAAGTGCTGCAACTATCATGGCCAATAAAAACTAATTCAATCATTTCCTAAAACTGTTTGTGAGTTGAGGTGTCCTTTTGGAAGAATTGATTAATTCTGAAATATATAGTGGTACATATGGTCATCTCTCATCTGATTATAACATGTTTTACTATGTCCAGATGCAATACCCATATTAGGATCGCAACATGTGGCTGCTGCATGAAGCAAACAGCTGGTCATTCCATTTAGTAAAAGTGTTTAGCATGTTTCATAGCTTGGTCACTTAAATCAGATCAGCTGTTAAATGTTGATAACAAATTTTGAAAACCTGTTTTGTTCAATCTGTACATTTCTGTTGATTAGAGCACAATTGTTACCTGATTTTTGGTAAAGCACACCAGTTCCAAGGCATGTTCAGTCGTGGAGAGCTCATGTTGTGTGTCGGGGTCAACACATCCTCAGCAGCAATTTCCAGCTAATCCCATTGTGTGTGGTCAATTGTGCTCTTAAGTCGATCAGAGAATTCGGATAGTTCTTTAAAAAGTGTCATACATATGCTGTGGCCTTGGTGGTATTGTATATTTGTGGTGCGTAACATGCTGAAATCGGTTTTTGGCAATTATCTTAAAAACCATTGACTTTTGGATATGAAAATGTATTACTGACTCCCCATACTGTGGATTTTCAGGGTCAAGAGCTCCTTGAGGGTCAATCCCATCCGATAATGGTACAGAAATTATACCTATATGTGGTACCGATGGATATAGATCAATATAATTCGAATTGGGGGCTCAGCTTTGAGATAAAAGTGCTGAACCCCAAAATTTGGCCCTTAAAAATGGATTTTTTTTGGTTTTTGGCAATTATCTTAAAAACCTTTGACTTTGGATATGAAAATGTATTACTGACTCTCCATAATGTGGCCTATGTCCAACGGTTCTGGAGATATAGTCACGGCGGGTGGTAGTACTTCGCGCAAAAAGGGGCGTGGCCATTTGACCCATTTCGCCCTCAATGGGAAATGTGTCACCAACCAAATATTGTTCGTGTACCTTCAATTAGTGGATTCACGAAGAGTTTTTCTCTGGACATACAAGTGCATACAAAACCACCATGAGCTACTAGAATAAAATTACGAAATAAAAAAGTAACCAAACAATCCGGTACCGTACCGGTATGTAAAACCAAAAATTATGGTATGGATGGAACGACCATGGTTATGGTATCGAATACTGAAATAATGAAGAAGTCACTGCAGTTGTATATATCATTTATGTGGTCACAATATATGCAATGTATAATGCAACCTGTAAGTTGACATGACCTCTGTTCTAGTTGGCTTATGATTGAGTTCTGAAGTGCTCTTCTCACTGTCATGTTTACTTGATCAATACTCCAGCAATGTTCTGAATCCTATTCCACGACGCTCGTATGAAACGTCTAGAAAATAGAATCCATATTTAATAAATCCTTCAGACATTCTTCATTACCGATCGCCTGAATCAACATCTGACTGTTCGAAGCGGTTCCACTCAATGGTTGTTTTCAGAAGAAGTCGTCGCAATGTACAGGGCTAGTACGCACTACGCAGTAGATCGAACGATTATCTTATGGTGTTCGAGATGTTGTTGTTGTTATTGTTGACATAATCATATTCATACTGCTGTTGTTAGTACTTGTCACACACATCCTAAGTTCTCCACCGGATTTTGACAGACAATCCCTGCAACTCTTGGAACAGTGATAATCACAGTAATACTGACAGTGAATGAGTTATAGATACTGACAGTGATACATCAACATCATACAGTCCTCCAATTGGGTTGCTTAATTCAGATCTTCGTCGGCATTCTGGGTCAATATTAAAAACAAGCTCTCAAATGCATCTTCGGTATCTGCTACAGGTACAGGATATAGTCCACAGTCCGTATATCATCGCAGTTTTCATGTTCAGGGTCACTTTCTGACGCGAAAATGTTTGAGAACATGCATTGTTTTTTGGCAGCGGGGATATCCCATGTTGACGTCACGGATTTTGCAGTTAGGTGACTCCAGCAAGATTGGTGGCGCCCCTATCGTTAATTTAAGATTGGTGGCGCCCCTAGCGTTCATTGGTTTGTAAACGGAAGCTATTAATTCTGTAGACTCGTCCATTAATTCTGCATTTTTAGTCATTGGTTTCACCGGAAATAGTTGATTCCACTATTAGATATTGATTCAAATACGAACGTTAATTGTGCATCAAGTTGGTGATAATTTATATCTTTTAAATATAAGAATGACAATAAGGTCTATTTGTTTTATAACGATAATCATTGATCGTGGGAAATTGTCTATTGGTTTGAAATATCTTTATTGATTAAGAAAATATGGCTATTGAAACGGAATGTACGTTTATTGAATATGCGCGAATCTTACTAATTGTGTGTTGTTAGATATTAGTTGAACAATGAATACTATTAAATTAAAATATAACATTAATTTTGCATCGGTCAACATTGATTATGAATCTATATCTATTAAAACGGAACTGTCTCTTATTGAATCCAAGAACGATTATTGGTTTGGAAATGGAGTATATTGGTTTGAAAATAGAGACTATTGTTTTCACAAACCACCATTAACTTTTATTTCATGTAATTTCCGACCGAATGGCCGCCCATAGGCTGTCCCACAAAAAAGGATTCGAAATAGATCACACCCTGCAAAATGGGGAGTATAAGATACCGAACAGTCGCTACAAGGTGGGTGGATTTTGTCAGACCACCAAGATGTGCATTGAATTCCATGGTATGCATTTTCATTTTGAATTATTTGTTTTGTTGTCACATCCAACTTTTGATTTTACAAGAATACAGATTCAGTCATTTCTATTTCTAGTTTGTTTTAATCATGTCTGTCCAATGTCCCATCCTCGGAACCGTGATACTACGATGCACCCATTCACTAAACAGTCTTTGAGTAAATTTCACGCTTTAACGATAAAGAAGCGAAATTTCTTGAAAGAAGCTGGGTTCAAGTACGTGTGCATCTGGGAACACACGTTTGACAAGTTGTTGAAAGATTACACTGAGGTGCGGGAATATGTGGAGAGTTTGGACATACAACCGCGTCTGAGACCACGTAACTCATTTTTCGGTGGTGAGAATATATTTCTCTAGAAAAGAAATTTTTTGAAAAACAATATTTAAATTTATAGAAGAACAAAAAAAGGAAAATTATTTTTTTTAAATTTCAGGTAGGGCAAACGTTGCAATTGGCGTATGATGCACAACAGGGAGAGACGTTGAAATACGTCGATTATTACTTCATTGTACCCGTTCATTTAAAAAACATCTGCAACTCATCACCAGACTTCAGAGATATATGTGAATATTTCGGACTAGCGCTGGTGAAATTGTTGCCGCCTCGTGGACTGTACAACGGTATATTACTCTACCGATCAGGGGGCAAGCTCACATTCCCTTTGTTATGGAGCTACTGGATGAAAGGTCACATATTGTATGTACGATGAGTCGGATCGCTCACTCACTGGCTGCTGGACCACTTGTGAAATAGCTAAGGCTCTCGACCAAGGATATTCTCTGATGAAAGTCTTTGAAGTAAATTACTGGGAAGAAACCACGAAATTCGAAAGGAAAAGCACAAGCAGAGGTCTTTTCTCTGGATACATCAACAAGTTAGTATTTAATATTAATTCATTTTGGAAATTATTGTTTTGACACTTATTTTTTATACAACAAAAACATTTTAACATAAATTTTTTTATATAAAAAAACGTGCACCATCCCTCCCCATTTTTTGCACACGATGTCATCGGTTCAGGGGAGAGTGTGTGGTGATGGTTTGTACATTGTAGCATTGTTAAACAAAAAATTTCACATCACAGGTTCTTAAAGTTGAGACAGGAAGTGAGTGGGTGCCCAGCTTGGGTCGAAAGTGACAAGGGGCGCTACATAGTGTACTATGCTAGTGTGGAGGGCATACAGCTGGATCCTGACAACATAAATAAAGGACCCACACTAAGAGCCACTTCAAAATGATTCTGAATGTCCTTTGGTGAGTGTATTGTTTGTAAAAAAAAAAATGCTGAATGTAAAAGATTTTAATGTAAAAGCCACGTTGATGTACAATATTATAATATTTCAAGGTTTCTCTTCCAGGGGAAAATTCAGAGAGAGGCCGAACATGTCCCAAAGCGATATTGTACATGATAGTGAGCCCGAAAAGTTTTTCAGCTTCATTTCGGACTCCACCACACACGTGAAAGTCTTTCACATCACCAACGACACCCACATTCAGCTGTCATACGTATACGACCCGACACTTCATACCCGACGACAACAAGATGAACGTATTCATCACCAGTTTCACCACTGCATATGCGCTTCTCAAACTGTACGACGTTTTGGAACACCTCGGGGGAAACATGGTGAGTAAGCAATTCAGTCAATTAGTATTAAATACATTGTGGGTAACGAAGCTATTCAATGAATTGGCAGTCCTCGATGGCTGTCAGCGTAAGGGCACTTTTTAAACCACACATACTCATAAAGTTAACAACAATTAGATCATAATACGTGTTTTATATCCATTTCAGATTCTGGCATCTACGTTTAAAGATCGGAGGCCCTACAGTTCAGATGGGTGACTACCTCGGCGATCTCACGGACGAGCTCAAGGGCATTCCGTATCAAATTTCCGGAGTGGCGGCCCTAAAAACTATGCGTATCAGACCACCGACAACAAGGAAGTGTATAAGGTCAGAGGGTTTACCCTGAACGATGTCAACACAATGAAGATACACTTTTTGGTATCTTTGAAAAGGGAAGGAGAGAATGATCTAAACGACCACTGCAAAGTGTACATAACCAAAAATAAAATCATCGCAGGCCCTTACTCTACAACCAAAAACAGGACAAGGAGTACAGCATCGTCTACACAAAACGTGTAGAAATACAAGAAAACCTTGACACATTACCCTTCGGTTATTAAATTTACAGTTCTTGCCCAGATAGCACACCTATGTGGGCCAACGTTGGGCCAACGTCATTTCTATCGTTGGGCCAACGTTGGAATCCAACGTTGGGCCAACTATGGCTGTTGCCGCTGGCTCGTCGTCGGCTCGACGTCGGATCCCGTCGTCGACTCGACGGTCGTTCGACGTGGATCCGACGTTGGTGCGCCGTCGGGCACCCGACGTTGAAACGACGTCGAACCAACGGTGAATTCCACTAATAATACGACGTTGGGCCAACGTTGGGCCAACGTTGGGCCAACGTTGGGCCAACGTCATTTCTATCAACGTTGGGCCAAATATGGCTGTTGCCGCTGGCTCGTCGTCGGCTCGACGTCGGATCCCGTCGTCGACTCGACGGTCGTTCGACGTGGATCCGACGTTGGTGCGCCGTTGGGCACCCGACGTTGAAACGACGTCGAACCAACGGTGAATTCCACTAATAATACGACGTTGGGCCAACGTTGGGCCAACGTTGGGCCAACGTCATTTCTATCAACGTTGGGCCAAATATGGCTGTTGCCGCTGGCTCGTCGTCGGCTCGACGTCGGATCCCGTCGTCGACTCGACGGTCGTTCGACGTGGAGCCGACGTTGATGCGCCGTCGGGCACCCGACGTTGAAACGACGTCGAATCAACGGTGAATTCCACTAAGAATACGACGTTGGGGCAACGTTGGGCCAACGTTGTGTTTGGGCATTGACAGGGACGGATCGAGGCTCCATTCGTAGGGACGATTCCCCTCACATTAGGGAGTCCTTATAAAGTTATCATCCGACGAGATACAACATACCACTAAATTTAAAGTCCCACATAATGTTTGCAACTTCAAAGTATTATAATTGGAAATAACATTCAAATTCACAAATATAAAACCAGAAGAAAATGAAACATATATAGAAAAAAAGTGTATGCCGATTTAAATAAAGACAAAATGACATGTCATTAGTTGTTGATTTTAAGAATCTTGACAATCTACTCACTCTAAAGAAAAATATTTTTTATTGGTCTCCTGAATAAAGTTATCGAAAATGCTACATATTTTTGTTAGCTTATATATCACTTTACCATTCAAAAGAAATGTGTTTATTTCAGCTTAATTTGCGATTTTGTGCTCTCGATTATGTTGGGAATAAAATATTCAAACATTATGTGGCTTTAAATTTTGGTCAGGTTACATCTTCTTCGAACATCATTATTCTGGAGGGTGATCTGATGTAGATGTGCAAAATTTGAAACGGCTCAAAGTACATATGATTAAATTAAACCTAGTAATTGCTCATGTACGTACCAGTGCTATTATATAGAGCGAACTCTGTGCATGGTGATATAAAATGTCACATAAGAAAGAATATCGCGTTTTTGCAATCCGTTTTCTAATTAGTCCATGATACTGTATATTCTGAGTATATAAATTCAATACAATGCATGTACAGCAATTAATTTTATCTGTTGACATATTATGAAATGAGCAATTACTAAGCTTATTTGTATCTATGCACATATGTATGCCGCTTGTTGCATATGTTGGAATGATTTATCCAGGAGAAATTAAACCCATGGATCCATAAAGATTAATTTATGTATACATAACCCAACATATTATATGAAATATAATATTTCCATCATTCCATGATCTGTTATGAACTGGATTCAGTGTACTCTGGCTCATGCATATATGTATGCAGGAACTTGGCTTGTGTGAAGCAACTGTTTTGTTGGACATTGATTGACAATTCTTCTGAATAAATCATATCGCGAGAGAAACCATTTTATATTCACCTCCTTGCATATCTGGAATTTACCATTTTCACAGGTTATCATTACTTTATTAATAACTGATGTATCAGATGTATAACTGCCACAACAAGATGAACACACATCATCCTTTCAGTGCCGATTATCGATACACCGATGAATGCCGAGTTTTTGTTTGCATCTGATTGAATGCACAACACAGGACAAGTAAGAATTTCCATCCAAGTGAATAATCATAAACTGACGAATTCATGTCGTACATGGTGTTATGTCGCTCGCGCTGGTGTCAGTCGTGCAATAATATTCACAATATAACGATGTGCAACACGATATAGACCATGCTGGAACACTGGTACATGTAAGTTCATATCCCCAAGCCGTTGATGGTTTCGACAGACGAGTAAACTTTGATCGAATCCGCTTGTATAGTACCGTAGCTTATACACAAAATATCCAGATCCAGAAACAGGATAGCAAGTAAATAAGTCCTGAAAGAAACAGAGAATAACGTTAGCCCAATGCATTTTCTGTGTGCAGCTTGACATTGTCACATACTGTACACATCTTGATATATAACAACCAGACCAATCCGGGAAATTCCTACATGCATTTGCATGCACGAGAGTACTTTAATTATTTGACCGGTTGCCAATAATATATATAAAATATGTATGCATATGGTACTTTAATTATTTGAACGGTTCCCGATAGTATCTATAGGTACCATACCTTTGCACGTGGTACTGTGACGGTGTAATTTAGCCCTAGTTTATATACAACTAATACAAGTTAATACAGACAACTAGCAGCTAACATATTCACCCATATCACCGGTATTTACGACATCCCGTTTACCCTCTCAACTTTGCTGTGTTCGATCCGTCCCTGTAACTATTACTCTGTCACTTCAGCCCAATGCTAAACGCTCTAGTACCGCCAATTCAAATAGTACAGGTAAGCTCGCAGCTGATTGGATGACACATGGTCGCGCGTAAAGTTGTCAAAGATTAAACAGTTTCGCGGGGTTTTAGATTAGTTGGTCAGAAAGTAAAGTTGTCTTCGGAAAGTTATTGTCTTAAAGTCTTAGTTTATTTTGTCGTCATGATGTCGTCAAGTTGTTTAGACTATCGTTGTATACAGATCCTGACATAGTGGCCTATGTCTCATTGAACTGGTATGTTCACAGTTTCTATATTTTATCGTTATAACCAATGTTTTTATTAATACTTTTGTCTTCAAGTAAATCACCATAGAGTTTGTCCATTTTGACAAAGTATATTTCCTATTTTAATTATATTTTCATGTGATTACTTTTGTGAGGTTATCTCCCGATAACCTGAGATGCCAGTTTGTAGATATCTCAATTAGATAGATTGGATATCTGGCATCTCTTGTATTTTCAGGAACTCCTCAAGTTCCTTTAACATATATTTGTGTATGCACATATGCGTGCTTATCATGCAAATGGTAATATATTTGCATTTGGTTGCAGGGCCTATTCTATGCCTATAGTGATGTATGATAACACTCTCTGTGTTATGTGAACAGACTATGCCAGTCTGTGGATGATGTTTGATTGTATGTGTTGGTGATGATGATGATAATCAAGATGTGTTATTAAGATGAATAAATGCTATTGAAGACTACAAAAGGTAATATGAACTTTCCATAGACCCTGCCCACCAACACTGAGAATTCATTGACGGAGCCCATACTGCCAAGGCTAACTTTATAAATTTAATGTCAAAGGCTCAAGGACATTTAATAATATAAATGGACCCATAGTAACCCTATGACATTTGGCGCTCACCGTGGTAATGGCAGTGGCTTCCAGAACTCTTGGAAATTCGAAGAAGTTGTGTTTCTTTAAGTGAAACTGGTAAACCAGCCCAAAGATAACTGTTGCTGGAAACTGGGAAATCCCAACCTGTCAACTGAGGACGCGCACGCAGTAACAACAATGTGTCGCCCGTGTGATCTATTCGTTCAGTGATTGTTTGATCCAGTGCAGTGTGTAGGCAAACTATTGTGCTATTCAATTATCGCTTGACCAAGTCAATCACAAACTGTGACGTGCTAAATTGTAAACAATTCACATTCAATTGGGATCTGATGTCAATTATTCTCAAAATGCCCATTGTTTATTTATATGCACACTTGTTTTGTTTATATGCACTTCTGTTCATTCTGATTTGAGCCATGCATCATCAATAGCTTAATTAGTTTATTTAGGGTTGTGAGCTTGTGTATGCAACTTTGGTGACGTGACCCCGGTCATGCTGTCAAATGTGCCTGTATAATCTTATAACTAACGTGTGTCGTGTATAAAGAGCGTTCTATTTCTTATTCAAAGCAGTGTCTGTTTTCTTCAACGCTCAATAAAGTGCTCTGTTTGGTAAACCCGACACATAAATAGAACTTCCGGTTTTGCGTTGTAAACATTGACACATGGCTTTTTGTTGACATCTCAACGTGAGCAAATCCGGACGATTTTGTCATTGTTTTTCATCAGTGCCAGTAATTTTTGTAAGTGTAAGTTGTTTTCATGCAAACTATAGACTAGCTAAGATACTGGTAATTTATTTTGAGGCTCATAGCATGTGAAAAATGTTGTATTTGATTGAGTATCCAAAATTGACAACAAAATATGTCAGGCCACTTTGTCAAATTTCTCATGTGCCAGAATCACACTGCTGATTAAGTGATATTTTTCCAAAGCCAGACTTGTTGGAAAATATTTGAAATTTTCCAAACATTCCGTGTTTTCTGGTTGTGTAAATTTAATCGCTTTCTGCGGATGCATACTTAACTTAGTGCATCATTTGTGTTGGCATTTTGGATGCAAATAATTTTTGCATCATCACGGTAGTGTTTAAGATGGCATTTGTGAAAATTGTAGTTTCAGCTTGTTTTCCATCAGCATTGTTGTTCGACATTCTTCATTCTGCTTCGGTGTTTTTGTGTTGTGTTCAGTAGTCGCAGATAACATAAGACGGTAAGTTTAGTGTCGTCCAGTCAGTTGGCCAATAATAATGGTCACGGTATCTTGCCCATACCGACTTTCCCCGACCTACATTCTGACTTGCCCACTTGTCGCTTGACATTTCAATCTTTTTGTCGTACAATACCGTGCGCTCGCATCATTTCATATCATCGCATGAATTAAATAATTCAAATTAATAATGGTATAATTAATTAACTAAGCTAATTATATCTAAATCTTTGATTTGCTTTATAAATTTAGTTTTGTTTCAGTTTTTCTCACTGACTCGCAGTGTCAGAAATTTTTCATTCTGACGTCTACGTCAGATTAGTGAAATTAGGTAACTTCGCTCGTCTCGTAAAAATTTTCAGATTTTCCGAAGACGGTGGCCGCAGTACATTGAAAATAGGATACTTAGAAATTTTTTTTCAGTTCGTTCGCATTTTAGTTCGGAAAAAGGTGATTAGTTTCGACTTTGAATTTTTTCAGCTCGTCGTCAGACATTATTAAAATTAGGTGACTTGTCCCAACTTAGATTTTTTTTCAGCTGTTTTTGCATTGAAATTAGGTGACATGGTTGTACTTTGAAATTTGTTTGTAGACGGTAGCCGATTTACATCGACATTAGGCGACTTCATCGGACTTAGAAATTTGTTCCAGATATTTCTGCGTTATCGTACATAGAGATTTATTTCTTCTTTTTATGCTAAAGCCGTAATTTATTTACAGTGAACTTAGGACTTGAATATTTTTTTTTCAGATTTCATTTAGCAATTGGACTTGAATATTTTTTTCACAGGTTACGATAGTCGATAGTTATTATATAGCTGATCTTGACATATTTTTCAGATATTTTTTGGAATAAATTATTGGTTAATACATTACTTTAACCACAACTTGATGATTCATTTGAATAATTGTGTTTATTTGTATTATTATTTCCATATTGTTCATTAAATTGAATCATGATGGCCGGTGTTGATGACTTACAGTCAATGGAGCGGAACGATGAGTTATTAGATAAGATTACAGCTCAGATTGGCAAATTAAGGGAACAGATTGAAAGACTCAAGGAGGAGCAGGAGATGGAAATGCAGAATGAGAATGCCTATTACACCAATTATTATAATAATGGTTATGATTATAATAACACTTATTCTAGGCGTAGACGGTATAAGCAGAAGAGGTCACAGAACTATAAAGGTTCTCAGAGAGATGCTCATGAAGTGAATGATTTTAATCATCCTTCTAATGACAGGTTTCAAGATGATATAAATTGTTCCAGACAATTTGTAGGTTGTTATAAATGTGGAGAGGACTCACATTTTGCTAGAGGTTGTAGGAATTTCAGGTACTGGAATAGGGGCAGAGCCAAACAGACTTATAATATTCATTCTTCCAGACCTCAGCAGCAGTCCATGAATCTTAATTTACAGGATCCTTCTGGTTTAAGTGGAAGTCCCGCAGAGACTGAAGTTCAAGTTGCGGGCTTTAATACAAAAGCACTTCTTGATACAGGGAGCACAGTCAGTACTATTTCAGAGCGGTTTTATACTTCATTTTTGTCGAAGTCCCCACTTCAGCCTCTAAACCAGATCCTGAACATTGAGTGTGGAGATGGTAAAAGTCTTCCGTACCTAGGGTACATAGACTGTCCAGTGACAGTTTCTGAGTTTACTCGGAATGTGACAAGAGATTGTATTTTTCTTGTAGTGCCAAATAGCAACTATAACTTTTCAGTTCCAGTGTTGTTAGGTACAAATGTGTTAGCTTATTTCATGGAGATTTGTAAGCAGCAGCATGGTTCAAAATTTTTGCAGGTATCTAATCTGTCTTCTCCATGGTATATGTCATTTCGCTGTATGACATTCAGAGAAAGGAACCTTGCAAAGAATAATTTTGTTTTAGGGCAGGTTAAATCTGCAGAGAATCAGCATGTGATCCTTCATCCAAACACAAAGAAAGTTCTTTCAGGTTTTATTGATCACAAGATGCCATATCAGCCTACATGTGCAATTTTGCAACCACTTCCAGATGATAGTTGATTTGATTTTTTAGAAATATGTCCGTACGTTGTTAAATATGATTGCAAGAGTAATGATTCGATTGATGTTCATCTGTCCAACATTTCTTCCAGAACCATTAGCATTGCTCCTAACTCTGTAATATGCCAGATTCAACCTGTTTCAGTAGAGGATACCGAGGAGTCTAAGTCTGGTGAAACAAGTTCTTCATTTACAGATCAACTTCAGTTTGACTTATCTTCTTTGACAGCTGATGAATTTAAAGCTGGGATGAAACTTATTAAAAGTTTTTCAGATGTTTTCTCTCAGAGTGACTTGGACTTAGGTTTTTATAACAGGATTAAACATCGGATTGATATGTATGACAGTACACCTTTTAAGCAGCGTGCAAGACACATTCCACCTAGTATGATTGAAGAGGTCAGAAATCATCTTCATCAGTTACTTTCAGCTGGAGTTATTAGAAGATCCAGGAGTCCATTCTCTTCTAATGTTGTGCTTGTTAGGAAGCGCGGTTCTAATGCTCTTAGACTCTGTGTTGATTACAGGCAACTCAATAAACAGACTATACCTGATAATTATGCTTTGCCTAGGCCAGAAATGTTGTTTGATTCTCTCAAAGGTGCCAAGTACTTCTCTGTGCTTGATTTGAAAATGGGTTTTCATCAATTAGAGATCTCCGAGGAACACAAAGAGAGAACTGCTTTTTCTGTTTCAGGATTAGGATTTTACGAGTACAATCGTTTAGCTTTTGGACTTAACAATAGTCCAAGTTCATTTCAGAGAATGATGGAGGATTGTCTCGAAGGTTTAAACCATAATATCTGCAATATTTATATTGATGACATCATTATTTGGTCGCAGACGGTTCCAGAGATGATAGAGCGACTTGAAGCTGTTTTTGACAGATTGAGGCAGTGTAATTTGAAGCTCGCACCTTCAAAATGCAAATTCTTTCAACGTAAATGTACTTATGTTGGTTTTATAGTTTCAGAGCATGGAATTGAAACTGATCCTGAGAAAGTTGACAAAATTGTCAATTGGCCAGCTCCGGAGAATCCAGATCAGTTGAGGAAAATTTTAGGTTTCTGTGGTTTTTATAGGAAATTTGTCAAGAATTTTTCTGCAATTTCTAAACCCCTTACAGATTTACTCCCACCCACTAATGTTAAGAAGTCAAAGAATAAGAAGAAATCATCTTTTACAGGTAAATGGAAATGGGAAAGTGAGCAGCAGTCGGTATTTGATTATTTGAAAGATCGTCTTTCAAATCCCCCCATTTTAGGCTACCCCGACTATAGCAGACCATTTGAAATCCATATTGATGCTTCCCGACATGGTTTAGGTTGTGTCCTTCTCCAGGAAGACGATGGCGTGATGCGGGTGATAGCATATGGCAGCCGAGGTACTACTGCCGCAGAGAAGAATTATCCCGCCCACAAATTAGAATTTTTAGCTTTGAAATGGACAGTGACGGAGAAGTTTTATGATTACTTATATGGAAATTATTTTGTTGTGTATACAGACAATAACCCTTTAACTTATGTACTTACTTCAGCTAAATTAGATGCTACAGGACAAAGGTGGTTGTCAGCCCTTGGTGCTTTTAAATTCGATATTCTCTATAAGCCTGGTAAGACCAATACAGATGCAGATGTTTTATCTAGGTTGGACGAGCCTTCTTCAGCTTTTAATCATGAATTTATTCCAGTTGAATCTGTAAAGACTATCTGTAACTCTTTACAGGTTCAGCAGCCTTTTGTTGAAAGTTTAAGTGTTGACTCTGATGTATTGAAACCAGTTGATGAATTAGGTTATGATCTTGATGAGATGAATTACAAGGATTGGAGGAGAGCACAGGAGGGAGATAATGTTTTATCATTTTGGATGACAGCAGTTAGGCAGAAGAAATGTCCGAATAGAAGGTCTTTGCCTCCTTCAAAGGATCATTCTCCTTTTTTCAGGCATTTTTCGAAGTTGAAGTTGCAGAGAGGTGTTTTATATAGAGAGTCAACTTTTAATGGTAGTTCAACGTCTCAACTTGTATTACCTTCTTCTTATGTTAGACTTGTATTGAAGTCATTGCATAATGACATTGGACATCCCGGACGGGATAGGACTATTTCTCTGGTTAAAGAAAGATTTTATTTCCCCAGCATTGACAGTATAGTAGATAACTGGATCAAGAATTTCCATAGATGTATAAGGAGAAAGACTTCTACAAATTTTAGAGCTCCTTTAGTTTCAGTTTCTACTTCACAGCCACTTGAGTTAGTTTGTATTGATTTTTTGTGTTTAGAATCTTGTAAAGGTGGTTATGAAAATGTTCTTGTTATTACAGATCACTTTACTAAGTATGCTCAAGCTTTTGCTACCAAGAATCAGACAGCCAAGACTACAGCCGATATCTTATTCGATATCTTATTCATTATGGCTACCCACAGCGTATACATAGTGATCAAGGTGCAAATTTTGAGTCACAAGTCATTTCAGAACTCTGTCAGCTGTGTGGTATACAGAAGTCTAGGACTACGCCTTACCACCCCATGGGTAATGGCATTACAGAACGATTTAATCGTACACTCATAGGAATGTTAGGTACTCTTCATCCTGACCAAAAGAAAGATTGGAAATCCTTTATTGGTCCACTTGTTCATGCATATAATTGCACACGTCACGAAACTACAGGTTATGCACCATATTTGTTAATGTTTGGCAGAGAACCAAGGTTACCAATTGATGTCATGTTTGGTTTGCATAAATCTGATTCTGATGATGATCGTTCATATTGTGATTATGTTACTGACCTTAAGCACAGACTTAGAGAATCTTACAGGTTAGCTTCCAGTGGTATGTCTAAGTCTCAAGAAGGTCATAAGAGGAATTATGACAAGAAAGTGAGAGGTGCTACTATACATGTAGGCGACCGTGTACTTGTCAAAACTTTAGCATTTGATGGCAGGCATAAATTGGCGGATAAATTTGATCCGGAGGTATATGTTGTGAAAGAGCAACCGAATAGTGATATTCCAGTTTTTGTATTACAGGATGACTCAGGTAGAACCAGAACTTTACATAGGAATCATTTATTACCTATTGGTTCAATTCCTTTTGATCTTCCAGTTGATGATCCAACAGTTAAACCCGATTCTTCTAAAGGTGTTGATGTTCCAGCTGGACAAGATCCTGTCAGACCTGTCCCTAAACCAAGAACTGTGCGGAAAGATTTTATTCCAGGCACTGTTGACAAATCTCATAAAGAGAACAGACTTAATGGTCGTGTTAGTGATAGTGATGAGGAGTCAGTGGTTATGTTTATACCGCATATTGTTCCAAGTGTTTCATTTGTTTCAGGTGATGCGGATAATGGAGGTCCACCTCGTCCTGATGACGATCGGCGTTCGAGGATGGATCCTGGTATTTCTTCCAGTGGTGACGACCGCACTCCAAATAGGGAGCATAGTGAAGATAATGTGATAGAATTTGTTTCAGATTATGATACACATGAGCCATTCGTTCAGACAGAACTTAGGCCCACAGGTGTACATGTAGAGGCTGAGAATAGTGTTGAGATTAATGATATTGTTCCTTCTGCAGCTGTTGCAGATGATGGAGAACGAGTTAGCGGAGATTGTGATAGAACTGTAGCTTTTGTTTCAGATGATGTAGCCTCAGGTGTTCGTTCAGATGTAGTGATTAGTAGATCTGGTAATGAGGAAATTTCTTCCCATATAGATACCAGTGTGCCAAGTCCAGTGCCTAGGAGATCGACAAGAGAAAGGAGTAAGCCATCGTGGATGCAGAAAGGAGACTTTGTTGTCAATAAATTGCAACCTATTTCAGGTAGCATGATAGACAAAAATGAGTTAATTAAGAATCTTACGGAAAATCAGTTATTTTCCAAAGTTTCACCTGAAGCATTACAGTCAATATTTGAGTCTATACTTAAGTGAACTCTTGTTTTCAGGTGATATCAGTTCATCTGTGCAAGATCTATCCGTATTCAGTCTACTCATGTGTTTATTTCATAGTCATTTTCAGAACATTAATATTTCCAGTTAGTTACAGTTGTGTCTGTGACTATCTATCTTTACAGTGCTTTTATCTGTAACATGGCATCCACTGCCTTGTTAGGATATCTCTCACGTGTAATGTGAGCATTCAATCTGTGATGTACCTTGAACATATGTTGTGTCATATGTCAGATATTGTTGTGTCCATTGATCATCTTTTAATATGTATTGTGTACTGTTAGGTATTATGTGTCATCTTCGTACGATCAGAGGTATAACTAGTTTTCCAGCTGACGATCCAGTGTAGAGCTACGACTCATTTGAGGTACCAGTTTTCAAGGAATTTTTTTCTTTTTCTTATATGCTCTGTGAGGTGATATTATGTTCCTTTCAACTTATGATTATGTTTTTAACATTTGTGTTTTTTGTTTACTCATTGAAATTTCAGATGGACCAGTGTGAATGTTGTCTACTTCAAATAGTGAAGCAGATTATGACTTTTCAGCTGATTATTTACCAGCTGTCTTGAATTATTCATGGCATAGTTTCAGTTATTAGCAGGGATCAATAGTGGTGACTTTAAGTTTGATTTGATTAGTTCATGGATTACTTACAGCATTCTATGTTCAGTTTATTTCGGTTATGATAGTGTTACATATAATCTCATTATTGCAGAGATACACGACAAATTTTCGACTGACGATCCAGTGGTTTAACTATTTGAGGTTCCAGTTCTCCAAGAAAATTTTGTTTCAATTTATATACTCTGGTGATATATAGTGTTCATATCATTTCTCTTTCAGCTAATGTTTCGAGATTAGTTCTGAATTCAGTTTTTGAACTCTGGATTTATTACATCGTGGTTTAGATGGTGCTCTACTAATATTATTCAGAGTGTGAGAGTTTATTGATATTTTATAGCTTCGAGTTGAATGATACGGAGATCATTCGCCAACAGGAGGGAGAGTGTGACGGTGTAATTTAGCCCTAGTTTATATACAACTAATACAAGTTAATACAGACAACTAGCAGCTAACATATTCACCCATATCACCGGTATTTACGACATCCCGTTTACCCTCTCAACTTTGCTGTATTCGATCCGTCCCTGTAACTATTACTCTGTCACTTCAGCCCAATGCTAAACGCTCTAGTACCGCCAATTCAAATAGTACAGGTAAGCTCGCAGCTGATTGAATGACACATGGTCGCGCGTAAAGTTGTCAAAGATTAAACAGTTTCGCGGGGTTTTAGATTAGTTGGTCAGAAAGTAAAGTTGTCTTCGGAAAGTTATTGTCTTAAAGTCTTAGTTTATTTTGTCGTCAAGATGTCGTCAAGTTGTTTAGACTATCGTTGTATACAGATCCTGACATAGTGGCCTATGTCTCATTGAACTGGTATGTTCACAGTTTCTATATTTTATCGTTATAACCAATGTTTTTATTAATACTTTTGTCTTCAAGTAAATCACCATAGAGTTTGTCCATTTTGACAAAGTATATTTCCTATTTTAATTATATTTTCATGTGATTACTTTTGTGAGGTTATCTCCCGATAACCTGAGATGCCAGTTTGTAGATATCTCAATTAGATAGATTGGATATCTGGCATCTCTTGTATTTTCAGGAACTCCTCAAGTTCCTTTAACATATATTTGTGTATGCACATATGCGTGCTTATCATGCAAATGGTAATATATTTGCATTTGGTTGCAGGGCCTATTCTATGCCTATAGTGATGTATGATAACACTCTCTGTGTTATGTGAACAGACTATGCCAGTCTGTGGATGATGTTTGATTGTATGTGTTGGTGATGATGATAATCAAGATGTGTTATTAAGATGAATAAATGCTATTGAAGACTACAAAAGGTAATATGAACTTTCCATAGACCCTGCCCACCAACACTGAGAATTCATTGACGGAGCCCATACTGCCAAGGCTAACTTTATAAATTTAATGTCAAAGGCTCAAGGACATTTAATAATATAAATGGACCCATAGTAACCCTATGACAGTACGTAATCGTTAGATATACTGGTATCGAGGAATTCGTGAATTGGAAGGACTTGAGCACGTGCACTCCAACAGATGAATGCGCATGCGTGGACTAAGTCGTGTCAAACAATACACAGAGATATTACTGTTAAAAAAGCAATTTATGTGATATTTAGTGAACCGATGTTTATAATTCACGTTTCTATAGTTAGTATGGACATTAATTAATGTTACATGTGCGTGTTTGTTCGCGATCTACTGGATAAATCGGACTAAAACATTCCAAAACACCGGTAGCTGCCAACCCCCATCACTTTGAATACAAAATGGCGGCAAATTTCCCAACTGGAGGCTCCATAGGAGACGATTCAGATATTTCAGATGTAATCCGCAAAGGACTCCGAACACAACTATCTACTAGATATACCCGAGGGCCCAGATGTTAACCAACCCAATGGAGATTTCGGAGCATTTCACAACAAAATCAACGAAACAGTTAATATGTTTGTGGGTGTCAAAGGTTACGGATACTCAGTCGAGTGATTACACCACAGTCAATATGACACACAGAGTAGACAATGGCTCTATTGACAATAGAGCGATAACTGGACAACATAATCCTGACCTGATATTACGGTCTATTGGGCATAGTGACACTAATCCGCAAGGTTTTACGCCTCTGACCCAACACCAACAAACGCTTATCAACAGTGCACTGGAAACTGCTGACCCAGGGACGTGTGCTATCATAAATATGCTCCAGCATATAACCATCAAACTGAACAGTATGGATGAATTGAAATATGACATTGCATCTATAAACAATAAACTTTCGGATATACATGGTTCCGTGAACAGTCTGCAGGGAAGAGTTGGAAATCTCGAGTCAAATGACAAATCCTTGGCCGACGATGTTAACAGCTTAAAAAAATTCAAGGAGTCAACTCAATCCCAGATAATTGACCTGATGAAGAAATCTGCAACATTAGATGTCTTGGACGAACGAACACAGGTCATACTTGAAAAAGTTGCTGATGTGGAGTCGAAAGTCCTGCGAAATGAACTAATATTCAACGGTATACACGAAACCAGGATGACAAACCAACCAAGGAAGTTCTACAAGATTTTTTAATGGACAAAATGATTACTTTCTCAGAAATAAAGTTCGAATTTGTGAAAAGAATTGGAAAGGTCAGCAATAACATGCGACCTATACTAGCGCGCTTCTCTGTGCAGAAAGACCGTGATGATATAACACGGAAAAGTGGAATGCTGAAGGGAACCTTGGTTTTTATTAACGAAAACCTACCACAAGTATTCAGCAACTATAGAAGGGATATTCTGAAACCAATGGCAAAGGAATACCGCGACAAAGGACATCAGGTTCGCATAGCTGGCGACAGATTGTTTGTTGACAATAAGCACATCCCAGCCAAAGATCCACCCCCATATAGAAGTACATATCGGGGCCCAAAACAAATCCGTAACCAGACGAGTAGAGGACATAGCAGGGGTTACAGTCGAGGTACACCGCGAGAACGCGGGAACAGTGGAAACGGACGCTATAACCAACGGTCCTGTACCGAGAGAGAGACTTCATTTTCAAATGACAGTGTGCATTTCGATGGTCCAAATTCAATGTTCAGGAATGTTTCAGCTGGTAACCAACCCCCTCCTACCACCTCCGCCACCACCACCACCCGCCCAAGGCCCACACACAACAAGCTCTCTCTCTCATTGCCAAGTCTGTATGTACCCCACCCTCCCCTCTCCATATGCAATCTGGCCCAGCCCTCCGAATGCCCCCTCATAAAAACTCCACCACCCAGCTAGGAAACCTACAGTCTGTAACACAACCGCAACCATGCATCTACACCAGGTGACAGCCACTCGCTGGCCATACATGGCCCTCAAAACGAACATACAAATGTCGTCACTACTGGAGGACAGCTTGGGGCTGGCATCACATAGGATGGCCCCGGAGTGTTCCAACTTCGCATTCTATCATTACGCCACATGTGGTGTATCTAGCTTCTGTGATTTTGATATTGTGTGGTGGACAGGGCGAATGTATTCTTGGAGATTGTTTGTACCTTACTCAATCGTACCGATAGAATCACGTAGATGCCGAAATTGTAAAGTTAACGCCACCGGTGTATAATATGTTTATGAAAATATGATAAATCGTATCGATAGAGTCAGGACAGGCTGAAATTGTAAACTTAAAGTCACCGGTGTAATAATATGTTGTTGAAAATATAAATAATTTGATAGACTGAAAATAATATATAACCATTGTGAGCCCCTGACGTATTCTTGGACATTTTGTTTTGTACCATTACTCAATCGTACCGATAGAATCACGTAGATGGCGAAATTGTAAAGTTAACGCCACCGGTGTATAATATGTTTATGAAAATATGATAAATCGTATCGATAGAGTCAGGATAGGCTGAAATTGTAAACTTAAAGTAACTTGTTTTTGAAAATATAAGTAATTTGATAGACTGAAGATAATGTGTAACCCATTGGGAACCCCTTGAAGTGAATTGTTGGTAGTTTCATTGTGATATTCTCCGCCATCTTTATTTTCTGGAATTATCACCAAGATTTCTCCATTCGATTCTCTTAAAATGCACCCGAATCGGTCAAATTCTTTTGATAATTCTATCTAAATACACCTTAGCTACTATTTGGATCTGCTGTCCCGGTCGAAAGGGGTTTAGTTTGACCAAAATGGCAATTGACAAAAGCCTGTTTATAAAATGCGTCTACTCAGTACTCGATGACCCGTCCACGGTCTGCAGACAAGTGTAGTGTAAATTTATTATCGAAAACAAATTCAATTTCTTCCATCTAAAACATAAGTACGCGCTGAACTCTGTCATTTTAGGAATATTTAAGTATTACACACAAACACACCAAATTTCAGCTCAAAATTTTTGAAAAATGACAGTTTTATAGACATAAATCGATTTTAATGGGAAATCGAGTGTTAAATTTTATCATCGAAAAAAATCATTTCTTCGATCTAAAAAATAATTACGTGCTGTATCCTGTTATTTTTAGGAATATATAAATATCCCACTCACACACACCAAGTGTGAGCTAAAATTTTTGAAAAATAAGAGATTTATCGACATAAATTGATTTGTATATGGCAGATGCCAATTGCCTTGTTAAATAAATTTTAGGGCCGTGCCAATGTTTTCTGAGCTGTTCCATATTGGGCACTAGAGTCCATATTTGACCGTTATATCTGATAATTGTGCGACAGTACAGTCGCGTTACTTTATACGTCAACATTGGTCATTATCACCCGACAAATTTATTTCGGCCTATCGTATCAACCCCTATGTTCTCCCGCGTAGCCTGACTAAGTGTCAATATTGGTCTTTATCGCTCCACTAATTTGTATCGTTTCATCGGTATGAATTCCATATCCAATTATCCACATATAACCAACCCAACCTCTAATCCCGGTCCAATTTATTTAATTTGTTCATCGCTATAGTCACGTTATTTAATATTTTATCGCGTGATACTTGTACTTATATGTCTATGGTATTACTATAGTATACCGTATATGTATATCAATTGCTATTCCTTTCTATATAATCCTGGTGCCATCTATAGAGATAGAGATAATTTCATACACCCCCCCCCCCCCCCATTTTATGTCATTGCTGCTTTAGTACAGTCGCGATACATTACATGGCAACATCACTCCACTAATTTATGTCAGTTCATCGGTACGAACCCATTTTTCTCCGATTCCATATAACGTACCAACCCAACATCTTATAGAAGTCCATAAATGACTATTCTGGCACTATATAGAGATGACTAAGATTCTGACACCCCCTATTTTATAGCCTTGTTGCAATGTTCAGTAGAGTTGAGATGCATAATATGTCAACATTGGTCATTATCGCTCTATAAATTTATATCGGTTCAACCCTTAGTTCCCTGTATCGCCCACCCCTCCCTGAATTTATTTTTTCATTTGTATTATAGTCTCGTTACATACACATTTTATCTCTTGTAACTTTTGCTTCAATGCGTCGAGTTCCGCTGCAGAGAATACAAAACTGACAACATTTTGAAATGTAAGCAGGCTTCAAACTCATCTTATCCAAGAAAAACTCTGGTTACATAAGAAATTTGTGTATAAGGTGTACGCGCATTTGTTGCGTTAAAAACCAAAGGTCCCAAGTCAAGGTCCAAATCCCCAACACACTGTTGTGAGGTTTAACTCCATCTACATACAGTAATGTCCAAAGTAATTGATCACTTAACCACAGCAAAATTATGGGTATTTTTTTCATGATTTTAAATCCTGAAAAATTACCCATAATTATGCTGTGGTTAAGTGGTCAATTACTTTGGGCATTACTGTAACCAATATAAGGATTTGAGGTTTAATGATAACTCAATCCTCATACAGTAATGTTCAAAGTAATTGACCACTTAAGCACAGAAGAATAATGGGTAATTTATCAGGATTTTAAATGCTGAAAAAATACCCATAATTCTGCTGTGGTTAAGTGGTCAATTACTTTGGGCATTACTGTAACCAATATAAGGATTTGAGGTTTAATGATAACTCAATCCTCATACTGTAATGTTCAAAGTAATTGACCACTTAACCACAGCAGAATTATTGGTAATTTTTCAGGATTTTAAATCCTGAAAAATTACCAATAAATCTGATTTGGTTAAGTGGTCAATTACTTTGGGCATTACTGTAACCAATATAAGGATGTGAGGTTTAATGAGAACTCCATCCACATAACTAATAAATATGTGTGAAAATTAAAACAAAACAAAATAAATTCCATGATGGCGTCCAATATGGACTGCCTAATTCTGCTCCAAAACATGTATATTGAATATATGAATGTTTATTGGGGGAAACCGATTATTTCAATGATATTTTCATTAACTGGGATCCAAAACCCGACTTACGGGAGCGTGCTTCGCGCGCGACTGTATCTTAAGCATATGTGCATATTTAATAAGCCAACAATTGGAATCCCAACAGAGAAGATTGGCGTGGGTCCCTTGTGCGATCTGTCCATCGAAAACTATTTAGACATCTCAAGACACGTAAGACCCAATAACTTAATATACAGAATAGATACATCTATTGCCTGAGTGACTAATATTTATATTTGTTACAATGAGGTCAAATAGTTGCGAAGCCAGCACCACAATTCTTTCCCTCCATAGTAAATCTTAAAACAACTTCTAAAGAATTATTAATTTACCTTATATTTGGTATGGAGCGTCCTTGGTTTACTGGAGTTCAGATTTGTTAACATCACGTCACCAAGTTAATTACTTGCGAAGCCACAGCCATAACTATTTCCCTCCATAGTAATTCTCAAAACAACATCTTAAGAACAATTGACCAGGTCAGTCGCGCAATTATTGGAAGAGCCACGGTCAATCATTTTTTTTAAACCAAATGTTACATTTAAATTATTGCTTTATTTAACCCAAAACAAAAATTAAATGAGAAAATTAACTTTTACTACTTGCTAAATTTTATCTTTTAATTATTTCATTTAAATTTTAGTATTTACAGTATACTAAGTCCAAGTCTTTATAATCTGTTGAGTGACCCCACAGTCGTTTACTTGCTTTGTTAGTAATAATTTGAAGGATTACTTGTTTAAACGCAATTGTTATCAAAATATTTTATGTATTTTTTATAATTTCTATTTATATGTAATACTATAATCTTGGTGGCGTTACCATTTCTGACTATGGCTTTCTTGTTAAATGTATGTGGGCTGTTATACAGATTAGATGATCCCGAATTTGTTGAGCATATTAATCGTTTTGACCTCCTTATCTTCCAAGAAACTAAATTAGATGACATTGACACATTTATTATTGACAATTACCACATTCTTGGCACCAAAAATAGAAAACGTACTTCAAAATATAGATCAGGTGGCCTGTGCATAGCCATCAGGGAATCTTTGAAACAATACTTCCATGTCATAAACGATGACTGTACTGATATTTTATGGTGTTGGTACAAAGATGGTGACGGACCACGCTACTGCCTAGGTAACATTTACATCCCCTGTGAAAATTCCAAATATTTCAATGAAAATACTTTCGATAAAATTCACATTTCATTATTAGAAAAAATTATTTCATATGACCATGTACTCCTCTGTGGAGATTTCAATTCCAGAACAGGAAAACTGGATGACAGCAAACATGTTAGTAAATTGATAGAAGAGTTCACTTTAACATCAATATCTAAAATAAGAAATAACCAAGACACAACCTTAAACAACTCAGGTGACAGACTTATTTGATTATGTGAAGATACAAATTCAATAATTCTGAACGGCCGTAAAGGGTGCGATTCCCCAAATTCGAATTTCACTACTAAGAATTACAGCGTGATTGACTATATCTTATCCACTCCGAAACTCACTGATGACATATGCCACTTTCAGGTGGAACCGTTCAGTTGTCTGCAGTCTGACCTACATTGCTCGCTCACTGCATGTCTGTTTTTACATCAGCACATGGTGACTCGAAAGCATGCCGCGGTCAATAATAAACAAACCAAACAACAACATATAGTCACATGACTTTTCAACCAACACGTCGCGAGACAAACCGTAAATGGGACAAAACCCGCATCAACGCATTCAGCGATAGAATAAGATTAGCGGTTAGGGACCCAGCCAATCAAATTACATTGGCCACATGTAATGACGCGGGTAAGCAAGTCTGTCAATCTTTTGTTAATATGTCATCGGACCTTATTAGAGACATAATCCTAGAAGCCGCGTCACACACAGAAATACCGCACACAAGAGTTCGTAGAGGCACGTCAATTGGGAGACCACGCCCCATAACAGAAAACAGAGCACCGTGGTTCACCCGTGATTGCACACACTCTCGAACTGCGTACAGGAAGGCGCGAAAACAGTATAAGCACCACCCTCCCTGGCACAATAGAAACGTTATGCTCCAAACTAGCTATACCTATAAATATGCCCTTAGGAGAAGCAAACGAACTTACCAAATCCAACTCAGAAATAAAATTCACAACTTCAAAGGGGCGTCGTGTAAGGATTTCTGGGATTTAATCAGGGGCTTGGATAAAAGGAAAAAAGACTACAATATGCCCCCAGTTGATTCTTTTCGAGATCAATTCGTGGCCGACGAAACACATTTGTACACCAGGATAAAACATGATCACACTGTACCCGATGTCAATTGCTGAAACAAAAAGCTTTTTGATAATAACTATCTCAATAGACCAATAACTTTTGTCGAAGTTCACAATGCACTGAAATCTCAGAAATTGGGCAAAGCCTCGGGTCAGGACATTATCGAAAATGAAATGATTAAATACAGTTTCGATTATATCGGCACATATTATGTTAATCTTTTTAAT
The DNA here is from genome assembly GCA_032622095.1 of Siphonodentalium dalli. Taxonomy (NCBI): domain Eukaryota; kingdom Metazoa; phylum Mollusca; class Scaphopoda; order Gadilida; family Siphonodentaliidae; genus Siphonodentalium; species Siphonodentalium dalli. The sequence goes on along the minus strand of CP136064.1, from coordinate 136,510,179 downwards.
CAGACTGTATCTACAGGTTGTGTAACGCACGACTGGTCACTGGGCGTTATCAAACCGATTTTAAAAAATAAGAACGACCCCTTAAATCCAGATAATTACAGAAGAATAACACTCCTTTGTGTAATTTGTAAATTATTCACTGCAATTTTATGCACGCGGATTAATGAGTTCCTCTCGGCTAATAGTATCCAAGCAGAAGCACAAGCTGGTTTCCGAAAGGGTTATGGAACTGTAGACCACATATTCTCCATGTACGCACTTTGCATTTATAGATTTCACAAAGGCTTTTGACTCTGTTTGGCGAGATGGTCTATGGACCAAACTAAAGCACTATAATATCACCGGAAACATTTTAAATGTTATTAAGAGTATGTATTTAGACATGAAAATGATTGTTTCGGCAAACAGAAACTTCTCTGATAGTTTCGATAGTATTATTGGCTTAAAACAAGGAGACGGTCTCTCACCGATTCTTTTTTCAATATACCTAAATGACTTGGAGGAATTTCTTGAATCGCGTCGATGCTGTTCTGTTGACTTCGGTGAGTCAACCCCCGGAATATACATGAAATTGTTTCTCATTTATGCCGATGACACCGTGATTCTATCTAATTCTGAGAGCGGATTGCAATACTCACTAGATAATTTTGCAGCTTACTGCAATATCTGGAAGCTCAACGTTAACTTCTCGAAGACGAAAGTAATGATTTTCGGAGGACGAAGCAAAAAGAAACTACCCCCATACTTTCACATAAATTCTATACAATTATAAATAGTCGACCATTTCAAATATCTTGAAACTTGGTTCAGCAAGTCAGGTAAATTCACAAGAGAGCGCAACATGCGATACAAAGACGCAAACAAGGCTATGTACACCTTGTTGAGTAAAGCCAGAAAACATGATACAATTCTGGACATTTATGAAAAGACAATAGTTCCAATAATGACTTACGGATCAGAAGTATGGTGTTTCGAAAATACGCGATCATTTGAAAAATTGGAACTCTGGTTTCTTAAATTCGCACTTGGGTTAAAATCTTCCACCATGACACCACTTGTATATGGTGAAACTGGTATATACCCAATAGAGACTAAATTTAAAATCAGACAACTCTCATACTGGGGAAGAATCATGAACATGAATTGTGAAAGATTGCCTTTGAAACTGTACTATTTTATGATAACTACAATGCGAGGAAAAAAACATTAAAAATATTTGGCTCGATTATAACAGAAAAAATCTTGAAGAATTGGGATTTTCCTCTTTTTGGTTGAAACAATTGTTACCGGAAACGAAACACTTTAATAAGTTGATCAAGACCCGTTCAATGGACCAATACATTCAGAAATGGCGAGGTTATATTGACGCATCCGGTAAGTGTCCATTCTACCAAGCCAAATTTCGGCAAAGAATATTATATATATCTTGAAAATCAGAAAACAGTGGCATGCCTGATTAAGTTCTGTACACACAACCATAGACTGCCCGTGGAAACTGGATTATGGATAGGCACCTCATATGAGGAACGGAAATGCAATCTGTGCGAATCTTGACGATCTCTGAAAGAAATACATCAAACATTTCTACTACAAAAGACCGAATGCGCTCAAAATAAATGCTCTTTTCAACTCACAGAATAACAAGATCTTGATCAACCTAGCTGCCTTCATAAAATATGCCCTTGTCAGACAAGGAACACCCTGAGGCTCATGATTGACACTATATATACATACCCCTTATTCACCACCACCACCACCACCAAAACTATACCGTACTGACGACCCCATGTATAATACCTGGCATCGACCACGAATAATCAAAAATGAACTTAGTAATAACGAAAAGACCCCCACCACAGCACCAACCCCAACACTATTGAGTATTGTATACTGACAACGCATGCGTACAATGTATTACTATTTGTAAACATATATGGCAATGCTCCAATGTCATACTTTGACCACATGAGTGAATAAATCTGTATCTGTAGCTGATGACACCGACGCCGGTAGGCGGAGGTGTTATGTGCGCGCGAAGTTTTTCTCAACTTATGAATATCTCTGAGAGCAGAGTTTGGAGTTTGGGTTTGGGAAGATCCCCCCGGGAAGATTTGTAAGCCCTCTCCTACAACCCACGTTTGAATGCCATGGTGCCGCTGAAGAGGACACGATTATCTGCATTGCTATAATGTCGGCTTCCATATAACACATTGCGGCCTCGCTTAGTTGTTTGAACGCTGAATTTATGTCTGCGAGTTCAGGAGAAATTTCACTCATGCGAGTGTACGATCTTGTGTCCAGAGTGGAACAAGAGTTTTGTCGCTGATTGGAGTCCGGCATTGTGCCGCTAGAAAGTGTCATGATTGTTGCGCCAGTTGTCGGATCAATAAACATGTCCCCGAAGTCGGCACAGTTCGAAGGATCCATGAGTGGTTTTAACCAATCCTTGATAGATTCGAGTAGTATGAGCAACTCGTTAGGTTCAATCGTAAAATTGGGCATAAGTGTATTTTGAGTATCATACTCAAAATACACTTATGCCCAATTTTACGATTAGTAAAGTATGTTAGTACTATAGTACTATATATTTGAGAATCGTTGATAAAAATGGGCGTAAGTATATTTTCGATAGAGCAGGTCGTCATATTTGAGCGTCATGTGGGTATATTTTTGGCTAACAAATTGGTTCATCGTGTATAAGTGTGAAGTTGTTTTTTTTGTAATCTCGACCGACTATTGCGTGTCTGACACATCAACTAAATACTCTCAGCTTAAGACGGCTTAACCAAATTATTCATAGAGCAGGTCGTCATATTTGAGCGTCATGTGTGTGTGTGTATTTTTGACTAACAAGTTGGTTCATAGTGTATAAGTGTGAAGTTGCTTTTTTTGTAATCTCGCCCGACTATTAAATGTCTGAAGCATCAACCGAATAATCTCAGCTTAAGACGGCTTAACCAAATTATTTGCGTAAAGATTCAGACACACATACATCTTACTGTATTTTGATCAACAGATGAATATTCCTACCTACTGGATAGTGCGTATTCATCCGAAGAAATGTCTGACGATTCTGTCAACTGGGATTAAAAAATGAACACTTTAAATATTGTATATCCTACCATATGTGAACTTGAATTATGTCATCACCAATAAATACATGTATAATCAATTATCTTTTCAATAATAATATCTCTCTGGGTTCTATCGTGGTAAAAATCTTTTGTTTGACAAGAGATTTTCCACTCAATGTTTGTCACAGACCTACGTCCTAATACTCCCCCAACAACCCCTCCTCCCCTACCCCAACCACATTCCCATCTCACATCACTTACCCGCACCTATTCATGTGCGTATATATTGTACAATGTGTACGTGTCGGAGCACAAGACATCCAAATAAGGAGTATTACCTCATAGTAAAGCAACGCTCTTTATTCATCTTTCAACATAAATGACACACGTGCATTATCGCGAATTATTGGAAGAATTATTGGAAGAGCGTACGTTTATAGAGTTATTGTTCTTAGAACGAGAATCGATAGTCCTGTAACAGCACTGAATCTGCCGAGGTTTGCCGAATGCTATGCACCCGTGTCAGCTAAATCCACATTAAGCATTTAATTTTGAATAAGGTTGATTTGTTTTTCAAATTTAATAGTGTTGCTATGACGAGGCTGATCGAAGAAGAAAAATAAATTCGTTTTATTAATTTGTCAATTCTATTCCAACATGGCGGCCACCACTGGGGGCCCATAGGTCTGAATCGCCCGGATGTAAATAATAAAGCGCGTTATCGAATCTATGTTACACAATAACCGCGGGTTTTTGATTCTTCTGTAAAACCGATATTGACTTATGGATCTGAAATATTGGGTGACTATTCAGAAAGCCGCAAGGAAAATCCAATCGAAAAATTCCAAACACAATTTTGTAAACGAATTTTGGGATTATTTAGAAACACATCTAATATGGCTGTACTAGCCGAAATGGGTAGATTTCCGATCTATATCAATGTATTAAGGAACATGATAGTCTATTGGCTTCGAGCTAACACTTTGTGTGATAAACGATTGGTGTATAAATGTTTAAAATTGATTTCTTGTGATGCAGATAATGAGTGGTTACAGTGTATTAAAAATAACTTATATAAATATGGATTTGGGTACGTGTGGGAATCACCAAAATCAGTCAACATAGATACTTTTGGGGAGAAATTTCAATCCCGATTAAAAGACCATTTCCGACAAGCATGGAGGCACCTTGATATAAAAGGTGCATGTGCAGAAAATAGTATATTAGAATTTATGGGAAAAATCAAAACAGATTTTGAAACAAGGGCTTCTTATTTAACAACGTTATCTCGAAATGAAAGACGTCCAATATCGAAACTTGTTACAAGCTCGCACAAGCTAGAAATAGAAATAGGCAGACATGTGAAACCTAATCCAATCCCCGTAGAGGAACGAACTTGCAAACAATGTAGTCATAATATGCCCGCTAAAGATAAACCTATCGAAGATGAGTCTCACTTTTTATTACACTGCCCGAAGTACCACAATCCTAGGCAAGTCCTTAGCAGTTACGCGAAGAATGTGATATCAAATTACGATGTGTTAGACGAGCGCCAAAAGCTTCAAGAAATATTCAAATATAATGATAAACAACTGAGCAGAGCTCTAAGTAAATACTTAATTGAAGCCGAAATATTACGACAATAACACTGTAATCACTCAGCACAAATATTCTAGTCATATATTTTATTTGCATGTTTATGTATATATTTTTTTGTTTTTTTTTCTTTCTTTGCCATATCCTGTATCCGTATAGCGATTGCGCAATAAAGTATCTATCTATCTATTTTAATTCAATGAAGATTTTCCACTGAGTTTTGCCACAAAACTCAGGGGGGGGGGTCTGCAAAAAAAATCCGTATATAGGGCCGGGGTGGGTGGGTGGTCCAGAGGCGGAAAAAATGGTGCTTGTAAATTTTTTCCAAAATGGGTTTTTTTCAAACAATTTACAAGTACTGACCATGTAATGTTGTTTGTAAGCATGTTAGTACCATGCTCGTTGGTATAGGGCTATATAGGCAGCTAAAGTGACTCTTTAGCCTCAGATTTAGCAACATTCTGGATTTCACAGTATCCCGGACCACTTCACAGTGGACCACCGTATTAACATTCAGGAAACTTATGATCAACGGAAGAAATATTTAGTAACAAAATTAATATATTACCCAGTTGTATTATCTGAATAAAAGTAATAAAACAAAAAAAACTCTATCACAAATTGGATACTACATGGTGAATACTCAATGATGACTACTAGTAGATATCATTAACCTGATTGTTGCATAACATGAAATTGAAAAGGGTATCTCATAAATTTCTAATGTCTGAAATACTGTCTTGTTCTGGCATGTAATCAAATTCATTCCTTCTGGTTATTTCTCATCTTGAATGATTGCAAGTAATGTTAATTTGCAACAATTATCCAAATAAAACTGAATTGGTTATGATGAATGACATTACTGTTTACTGCTCAGACAATCCCAACTGATGGTGACGCTATTCTCATTGAATTTCCGAACTTCATCTGGGAGCTTTACTGCTCAACAAGACGAAACTAAAATACTAATTGTATACTGTTATCACTTGATGAACTGAAATAATGTGATGCATTCAGATGCATTGAGAAATGACATTCAATTCTTCATTCTGGTCTATCACCATACTAAACCACATCAAAATTTGACAACCGACACTTAACTTATATTGCAAAAACTTTGTATGGACTGAATTTCATAAAGTCGAACAGGCCCATAACTCTGGTAGGCATTGGTGGTCACAACCCGCGATATTATGCATATTCGTCCCCCATTTCTGGTCCGTCACCATGCCATAGGGCATCAAATATGACAACTGACTCTTGAGTTAAAATTCAAAATGTTTGTACGGACAGACGGCTCGAGACGTCAACTATATACCCGCCGACTAATATCGGGCAGTATAATAACCATATATCTATGTGTATACCTAACCAAAAAACAATTCCCCTCCCCACCCCATCCCGTTGGATAAGACTAAAGAGTTCTTTGATCATGCACATATAATTGTGGAACCCCTGACCTGTTTACCACTATTTACACTGGCCAGTGTTCTCTGTCAGACACAACACACTCGATATATTAAGGCTATAATGGGGTCTAGCGCAATTTGTGACATATAGTGTACCTACACAATGCTTAATTAATATTGTTGTTAGATACTGAAAACACCAGGAAACACATGGAAATACAGTATATTTTTCGTTTTTCTTATCTGTGTTTACCAATTAGTAAGGCAGTTAACACAGTTATTGAAGAACGGCTAAAAAACCCTCTGAAATTTTGATAAAAACATGAGAAACGGGGGGTGGGTCCTCAAAATTTTGGAGGAAAAAAATATTTTTTTTGCAAAAATGGGGTGGTGGGTTCCTCGAGGTCGGAAAAAAACTTTTTGGGCCCTATATGTGCAATTTTTTTCCAGACCCCCCCCCTGCAAAACTACGTGATAATACCCAAATCAAATCAGTTGTCCGTAAAGAAAAACCAACCAATAACCAAGATGACTTGTCCGTAACTAAATGCAAAAGACCTCAAACGTTGAAAAAGAATTTCATACCGAATATAAGTAATCTCCCAAACTTCTCCAAACACGGCCATAACATCAAATTAGTTTCACGGGTTGCATGTATGATCACCCGTACACGTCAGCAGCTTATCGCGTTAATACTTCACCTGTACATATAAACGGCTTATTGAGTTATGCATACATATAGTACGTCACCTGGACATTTTATCAGTTTATCACGTGATCACTAAATGTGGCAATCGGATGTCCGCAGATGCCTGCAATGTATTATTTATAATAATTGGACTCATTGATCTCACGTAAATAATACTCTTAGTTGTTCCAATAAAATAGTTATCAAATTCGATCACCAATAGATTTGACTGTGGAATATTACGATCTTTAACTTATTTATCGATCTATGTTAGAACATGGTCTTAACAAAAAACATGACCATAATAAAAATTACCTTACCTTTATGCATGAATCTAATTTGACCATGTGTAAATATTGTCAGCTTATCGTCTGATGAGCAAATCCGATGTTTACATACTTAAACTGAGGTATGATTGTATTATGTGTACATGTATATATGGTTAGAGCGTGACGAGCAAAATGTGATGTTTACACACTTAAGCTCTGGATAAACAATACATATCGCATCTGCAGCAGTCTACTTCATTGTGAATTAAGTCACTCTGGGTTAGTTGACTACAAACTTGTTACACCACAACATTGGGTTATTGTAATTTAATGAAAATTTTACACATCGTGATTGCTTTCAAAAATAGTACAACTTCCCGTTTGTAACACATGAATGAAGAGCGTTTAACGTATACGAAATTACTACACGACTGAACTGAACCTTGAAATTTATATTTCACATCTTCCCAACAACATATACAGATATAATCATAGTGTTATACTGTGTTGCATGTTCGCACGCTATGACATCATTAAAGGGGGCAATACACTCAAGGTGTTGAATGTTAAAGAAACACGAGGCAAGGGACGTGATGCAATATTGGTGTGTGAATATTAAAGGAACACAATGCACTCTAAAGGAACACAAGGCACTCATTATGAATGAATGTTAAAGAAACACAATAAACGCACTGGTGTTTGAATATTAAAGGAACACAATGCACTCTAAAGGGACACAAGACACTCATTATGAATGAATGTTAACAATACAAGCGCAGTGGTTGAAAGTTAAAATGACACAGAACAATATTTAAAGTTCAAATTTTCGGGCTCTTAATGCGCCTTTTATCATTACGTATCGTTTCTCACTCTACAATTCCCAATAATCCACTCACTCTCTCCCCGCTTATAGATATATAACGAAAACGAGAATATCATGTTGATGAAGTTTATTGAAATTTAATCGTTGTCTGAATCTACAGCCCATTCATTATTATATCCGTGTTTGGTCAGTTTGACCATTTTCTTCATGATCATGTTATGTATGGGTGATGTTTTCATTCGATGCTCGTATTCTATTAATCGTTCGTAACTTTTGAGAAAGAGGAACAACAACGACGATGATGACGACCACAACAACAACAACAACAACATCTACTTTTGGGGGGGGGGCAAAATAACATGACGGTTGCCGCAGCCGCCGCAATTACGTCACTACCAATGACGAGGGAACCTCTCGGTGAAATTGATGGGGCAACATTTTATAGATCGACACCGTATATAGATTGACCAATGACTGCTATTGTATCTTTTGACAGATATGCGTGCGCAGACTCGTTTGATGTTCGCTATCGCATTACTATGTTTTAATAGCCGAGACTTCACTTCTCTTGTGACTCTCTTACCGACAAGACCTGTTGATTCTACACAGTGCTTCGCAGGCAGACTATTTCACCTACATAAAGTTATCAAACGTACGGACTTCTGATCTGAATTGACAATGACGTCAATACAGGACAGATTTTAGGTTATAAGGAACATTTGTATAAAGGAAAACCATATAACGAGATATTTTTGTCAAGTATAAATGAAGCACCAGTGTTCAATTTGCTCTAATGAGTATGTGCGGAACCATGATTTGATAAGACATGTACAATCTAAGCGCACTGAGTTTGTTAACCGACACCCACAGCAGCAACACCAAGCAGCAGCAACAAACAGCAGCAACATGCAGCAGCATCATCAGCCACAACAGTCATTACAGCAACACCAGATACTACAACACCAGCAGGGGAAACAGCAACAAAGCGACATAACATCCTGCTTTGATGATCCAATGGCCAATGTCCAAGAAGATTTTATTTTCAAGCATCCATTCACGGCATGTGTAAGTGGACCGACATCTAGTGGGAAGACGTACTTCGTGAAAACCTTGCTACAAAAGTCTGCCTCAAAAATATCACCCGCACCTGACAGAATAATATGGTTTTATAAATATTGGCAGCCCCTATATGACGAAATAAAGTATACCGTCACCTCACAGGTCAACTTTACACGAAGAATACCAGCAAACTTGGATTCTCTTATCAACCCCCGGTATAAAAATCTAGTTATACATCAAAAGACCAGAGAGTTAATGATTTGCATTCCGAAGGAAGTCACCATTTGAACTTATCTTTGATAAGTTTGAACCAGAATTTCTACTACAACAAAGATCCAACGCAACGACGAAATTGTCAATATTTGGTATTGTTCAATAACCCAATCGACAAGGGATTAATTTCAACATTATCAAGACAGATGTATCCTGAATGTCCTCAGCGTATGGTGCGAGAGTTTTCGGAAGCGACGAGTGAACCGTACAGTTACCTACTGGTGGATTTAAAAGCCGCCACACCGGACCCTTGTAATGACTGCGGCTTTTGTTCGAAGATCATTATGATGTTCAGAGACACGTAAAAAAAACTGGTGTCAAGAAAATAAGTTAAAACGAAAATTAACTGAGGACACGGATGATAGTCAGAATAAGAAAATTAAATTGAATGAAGATGAATGCTTCAAAAGTTTGTGTGATGAGAGTAGAGATAAAACACATGAGGAATGGAGTGATAAAGTGGAAACGTATAAGGAAAATGGCTCAACGGAAACAGAAGCAAAAGTACAAGCTGACAAGGACCTTAAAAGTAAAGATATGAAGCAATTTATGAATGGTTATGCTAGGACAATATTAGCCAAAAGATACAATAGTAGTCATTGGTCAATCTATCCACGGTGTCACACGTCAACAAATATTTGAATAATGGTTATGAAGATCGTGATGCAGTGAAAATGTCAATATTAAAGTACAAACCGATGCTAGAAAAATTCATGGACGAAACAAATGACACTTCTGACGAAAGTGATGACAAAGCCGGTGAAAGTGACCAAACACGGATATAATTAAAAAAAAAATTGTAATATGTACCACATATCATGTTATTTTACTGCGGCAACGGCGGCGGCAACGGCGGCGGCGGCGGCAACGGCGGCGGCGGCGGCAACGGCGGTGTCATGTTATTTTGTCCCCCCAAAAAGTAGATGTTGTTGTTGTTGTTGTTGTGGTCGCCATCATCGTCGCTGTTGTTCCTCTTTCTCAAAAGTTATGAACGATTAATAGAATACCAGCATCGAATGAAAACATCACCCATACATAACATGATCATTAAGAAATGGTCAAACTGACCAAACACGGATATAATAATGAATGGGCTGTAGATTCAGACGACGATTAAATTTCAATAAACTTCATCAACATGATATTCTCGTTTTCGTTATATATCTATAAGCGGGGAGAGAGTGAGTGGATTATTGGGAATTGTAGAGTGAGAAACGATACGTAATGATAAAAGGCACATTAAGAGCCCGAAAATTTGAACTTTAAATATTGTTCTGTCATTTAACTTTCAACCACTGCGCTTGTATTGTTAACATTCATTCATAATGAGTGTCTTGTGTCCCTTTAGAGTGCATTGTGTTACTTTAATATTCAAACACCAGTGCGTTTATTGTGTTTCTTTAACATTCATTCATAATGAGTGCCTTGTGTTCCTTTAGAGTGCATTGTGTTCCTTTAATATTCACACACCAATATTGCATCACGTCCCTTGCCTCGTGTTTCTTTAATATTCAACACCTTGAGTGTATTGCCCCCTTTAATGATGTCATAGCGTGTGTACATACAACACAGTATAACACTATGATTATGTATTTATCTGTTGTTGGGAAGATGTGAAATATAAATTTCAAGGTTCAGTTCAGTCGTGTAGTAATTTCGTATACGTTAAACGCTCTTCATTCATGTGTTACAAACGGGAACTTGTACTATTTTTGAAAGCAATCACGATGTGTAAAATTTTCATTAAATTACAATAACCCAATGCTGTGGTGTAACAGGTTTGTAGTCAACTAACCCAGAGTGGCTTAATTCACAATGAAGTAGACTGCTGCAGATGCGATATGTATTGTTTATCCAGAGCTTAAGTGTGTAAACATCACATTTTGCTCATCACGCTATGACCATATATACATGTACACATAATACAATCATACCTCAGTTTAAGTATGTAAACATCGGATTTGCTCATCAGACGATAAGCTGGCAATATTTACGCATGGTCAAATTAGATTCATGCATAAAGGTAAGGTAATTTTTGTTATGGTCATGTTTTTTGTTAAGACCATGTTCTAACATAGATCGATAAATAAGTTAAAGATCGTTATATTCCACAGTCAAATCTAATGGTGATCGAATTTGATAACTATTTTATTGGAACAACTAAGAGTATTATTTACGTGAGATCAATGAGTCCAATTATTATAAATAATACATTGCAGGCATCTGCGGACACCCGATTGCCACATTTAGTGATCATGTGATAAACTGATAAAATGTCCAGGTGACGTACTATATGTATGCATAACTCAATAAGCCGTTTATATGTACAGGTGAAGTATTAACGCGATAAGCTGCTGACGTGTACTGGTGATCAAAAATGCAACCCGTGAAACTAATTTGATGTTATGGCCGTGTTTGGGAGATTACTTATATTCGGTATGAAATTCTTTTTCAACGTTTGAGGTCTTTTGCATTTAGTTACGGACAAGTCATCTTGGCTATTGATTGGCTTTTCTTTACGGACAACTGATTTGATTTGGGTATTATCACGTAGTTCTGTGGCAAAACTCAGTGGGAAATTTTCATTTAATTACAATAACCCGTGGTGTAACATAGATTCGATAACGCGCTTTATTATTTACATACAAGGCCATACTTCTCAATAGCCCGTGACTATTTTATTCCACGCGTAAGCGACGCAAGTATAGTTGTGACATCACTAATTTCTATACTCCGTCAACATGAACAAATTTGTTTTTACATCCGGGCGATTCAGACCTATGGGCCCCCAGTGGTGGCCGCCATGTTGGAATAGAATTGACAAATTAATAAAACGAATTTATTTTTCTTCTTCGATCAGCCTCGTCATAGCAACACTATTAAATTTGAAAAACAAATCAACCTTATTCAAAATTAAATGCTTAATGTGGATTTAGCTGACACGGGTGCATAGCATTCGGCAAACCTCGCCAGATTCAGTGCCGTTACAGGACTAACGATTCTCGTTCTAAGAACAATAACTCTATAAACGTACGCTCTTCCAATAATTCTTCCAATAATTCGCGATAATGCACGTGTGTCATTTATGTTGAAAGATGAATAAAGAGCGTTGCTTTATGAGGTAATACTCCTTATTTGGATGTCTTGTGCTCCGACACATACACATTGTACAATATATACGCGCATGAATAGGTGTGGGTAAGTGATGTGAGATGGGAATGTGGTTGGGGGTAAGGGAGGAGGGGTTGTTGGGGGAGTATTATGACGTAGGTCTGTGACAAACATTGAGTGGAAAATCTCTTGTCAAACAAAAGATTTTTACCACGATAAAACCCAGAGAGATATTTTATTATTGAAAAGATAATCGATTATACATGTATTTATTGGTGATGACATAATTCAAGTTCACATATGGTAGGATATACAATATTTAAAGTGTTCATTTTTTAATCCCAGTTGACAGAATCGTCAGACATTTCTTCGGATGAATACGCACTATCCAGTAGGTAGGAATATTCATCTATTGATCAAAATACAGTAAGATGTATGTGTGTCTGAATCTTTACGCAAATAATTTGGTTAAGCCGTCTTAAGCTGAGATTATTCGGTTGATGCTTCAGACATTTAATAGTCGGGCGAGATTACAAAAAAAGCAACTTCACACTTATACACTATGAACCAACTTGTTAGTCAATAATATACACACACACACATGACGCTCAAATATGACGACCTGCTCTATGAATAATTTGGTTAAGCCGTCTTAAGCTGAGAGTATTTAGTTGATGTGTCCGACACGCAATAGTCGGTCGAGATTACAAAAAAAAAAAACTTCACACTTATACACGATGAACCAATTTGTTAGCCAAAAATATACCCACATGACGCTCAAATATGACGACCTGCTCTATCGAAAATATACTTACGCCCATTTTTATCAACGATTCTCAAATATATAGTACTATAGTACTAACATACTCAAAATACACTTATGCCCAATTTTACGATTGAACCTAACGAGTTGCTCATACTACTGATTCGACACCTCTGATTATGGAGTGAGAGAGTTTGTTAAATATCATTCAAGAGTTTGTATGCACATTCGCTTATTATTGTCTGTGTTCTTGTTATAAGTATGAGTTATGTTCACTGAGCACAGAATGAGTCAAACGCAGGCCACCAGGTGAAGGATTGGGCTGATTTGAGAAATGTCCTTGGAAAGAAGCTCCCGCGTGAACGGCTGATAGATTGGGCGTATATGGCGTCAGGAAAATATAAACATCATGGCGCGATTAAAGAAAAGTTTAAGTTCCACATACAGATAAAAGCGAATATAAGGCACAATCCAGTCTAAATCCGAATTATACTGAAGGATAATATTCGGAATGAGAAATAGCACAAAGTTAGATTAGCAATCCCATGGGGTTTAAGCGAATTTAACTAGGTAAACACGGAGCGAAGAAAATGGACGTCCTCCATGGCTTAGTCACTTAGTTAAGGCTGCTCGTTTGACTTTTTTCATTGTCACGTACATTTCTTCAAAACTAGTTTGACCATAACGGCATTTTGTAGCTAAATGACGATTTAAACGTAAGAATAAACATTTATTATCACCACCTAAATTTATTTTGTTTGACAACACAAATTAGCATCAAGTCTGGTTGGTGTATAAACAATATTAATTTTTTTAAATCAAATAAAAAACACAAACATAATAAAATACAAATATAGAGAAGTCTATTTGGGTCACCTAATCGTATTTCGATTCGCCCTATAGACCTAATCGGAGTTATCGGACCCAATGTTGCTGATACACACTGATTCTGTATTGGTAATTTATATCTATAAAACGTTTAAAACGCGCTGACCTTGTATTACCTTTACTCACCCCAATTCCAAAATGTTATATTTGGGGATTTACTTTGTGAAATACATACAACCCTCAGCCCTACCCAACAAGCTTGTCATCTGAGGATTTTGTTTTTTTCCAAAACAGTGGTTGTTGTTCACATGCGCGGTTGGTGTTATTCTGTCCTTACAACAATGGCAACTGCATGGATTGAAATATATTCCATCAAAACTGACATGTACACCCGTTCCTCAACAGTCACTGTGGTCTGTTCCACGTGGTGACAAGATCGAGCCTGTGGCGATCACCAAGTTATGTGTAACAAAGGCCACACTGCCAACTGATCGACAAAGAAAGAAGCCAAGTGTGATGAGACTTGTTGATTATATGTATAACTGCCATTGAGACAACACATATTATAAATCAATTACTTCACACGTCATTACTAATGCAGCCAGGGTGTAAGTGACACTCTCGTTATTTGGCAGACTCATTAACAGATCGAGGTGATTAGCATGACATGGATCCGGTTAAACATGATTTTATTGGGCCGGGACTGAGACCCCATTTTGCACATGATTACATCACAGCTGATACTCTAGACCAAGTCTTCTCGGTCCACAACATCGGATATATCGGTTGGGATGATGCTGTTTTAGGACTGAGTCCCCTCCCATTACTCTTCTATAATGGACTTTCATTCAAAATACGTACTATATGAACATGTGAAGCCTGAACATTCACGTGAACCCCTGAAGGTGATTAATAATCTGACAGAATAAACTTGATAGAAAATGTAAAGCGATGATACGATTGTTTCATGTATTGTTAACATACATTTTCTGATAGCGCGACAGATCAAAATTCTCTGGAAAACAAGGCTTTGTTTACTTATAAATTTTGTTGCTTTGATATTTAATGGACCTCTGCTAAATGCATGTTTGATACTTTTATATCATCATGCTATGTTCATATATGCAAAGCATCCATTTAACCTCATCTGAAGACATACAAGCAAGATAATTCCCACCCAAAATTATGGATGTAAAGTTTGTTATAGAAGAGTAATGGGATGGGACTCGTCCAAAACAGCATCAACCCAACAGATGTCCCAAGCTGTTGTTGACTGAGATGACTTGGTCTAGTGAAACTGAAGCTAATATTGGACTGACTTAGTTCTGCGTGGGTTAAAAATTCTTTATGAAAATAAATACTTTCAGCTTTTTTAGGGGAATAAACAATCAAAAAGCTATATAAATGAAGAAATGAATGTAGTGGGTTTATGTGTGTGTGTTATTGAGGGATTCGGCGCAGAGGTTGTTGGGGCACATTTAGTGTCAACCGCTTTACACAATGTGCCCAAACGATCACAGCGCCGTGTCCCTCAATAACACACACACCCACTACATTCAATTCTTAAATATAATATTTTTTGCAACTCTCATTTTATCTTTGAGGCTCCATACTTTAATATATACGTTAATGTACTACTATAGAACATATATTAGATATTGCTGTTATGGACTTTCCCTGATTTTGAATAAATAGCTTGACAGTATTTCTCATTCTCCCTTTCTCCATTGTCCTGGATATATGGCATCTGAAAACAAGCTGGGGATAAGACCTTCCAACATTTCATGGATGCATGCATGGGATGAAAATAATATTGCCTCTGTCGATGAGATGAAAAGACATTTTTATATCTTATCCTTTTATGATATACCAACATGTATAACCAGTGTTATAAATTAAATAACCTTTGCAAGATGTGTATCAATTACTGATACAGTGCATGTGGTTCTGAATTACATTCAGTCAATAATGAACATATTTACGGCCATATGGGAAATTGCATCTTTCAATAAGTCATTTCTAAAGTGTTTCCATTTGTATTATCCCACAGCTGTGTCACTAAATTACCAGCTCGTATAGAGCCTATAGACCAGAATTCTACTGTCAATATTTCGAGACCATTTCATCCCAATATCTATAATCTCAAATCGATATTAGTCTGCAACCTTGCAGCAGTGGAGAAACCACACCTGATGGTACCCACAGATTACTATATTTTAGTATTGCACTTCCATTTCAAATCAAAGTGGTTTGTTCATAAAGATGCCCTACAGTATCTCCTCTGATGGGCCAATAGAAGCTTGAATGTTTGCAAAGAATCGTTCCATTTTTTAAAACAGTTTAGTTTAAATACTCATCTGATGCCCTGTAGTACTTGTGGAGTTTCCATGTATTGAAGGAATAAACATAACAAGGATTTAGATATGTGCCTTGAATGGCAAGCGTTTGTATCAATTGTGTGTTGAAAAACAAGCCTGTGTTAGGATCTCCAATAATTGGATAGATGTTGTCTGCATACAATAATACATTTGAAGCTTTGAAGTATATTTATGACAATGGCAGTAGGTTTGCAATTTGTGGGATACCTTTATTAACGAGACAGTCAAAGACTGTGGGGTCGCTCACCAGACTGCAAAGACTGATAAGACTGGGACTATTGAGACCATAACAGTCAGAACTTTTTATAATTACTTTAAAAGAAGTGGATCTAACCATGATATGTGGCTAGAGAGTCTTCATGTCGATCAGTGAATATCTACCTTTAAATTACCAATGGAACATTACAGATCACCCCCCCCCCCCCCTCCAGCTAAACATATCCCCTCCTGACCGGGCTCCAGATTCCCAAGTTTTAGGTTGGAATTTCACAACTGACGTCTCAAACTTTCTCAATTGTTAGAAATTTCCAATCTCACAAGCACCTTTTTATAAACTATTTAGACATGTTTGAAGCCCAATTATCCATGAAACCGAAAACAACATATATATGTCAGATTAATCAGTCAGGTAGTTCCAAGGTAGATGTTTTAAGAGAAGTCCCCATAGCCCGTCATTTCTTAACAGGTTGACCTCATGTTAACAAATCTGAATCTCAGTCACTAAAGGATCCTCCATACTATATGTAAGCTAAATAGTCCAACCTCTCTTGAGAAGACATTTTTAAGTATTACTATAGAGACATACAGTTATGTCCCTGGTCCCACTCTATTTAATCTGGTGACCCCATCTGAATAAATCCCAGACACCAAAGAACCCTTCATACTAAATATCAGTAAAATAGACCTGATGGTCTGTGTGAAGGAAGCATATTAAGAGGAAAACTGTCCTTTGCTTGGCCCCTATTTGATCAGGTGCCCCATTTGAACAAATCTGAACTCCGGGTCACCCAAGGACTGTTCGTACCAAATATGAACCCATTCAACCTGATGGTACAGCAGAAGAAGTAGTTTTTAAGAATTACTATGGAGGGCAAGAGTTATGGTCCTGCGTTCATAACCATTTGATAGAGTGACCTCATTTAAACAAATCTGAATGTAAGTCACCTAGGGAACATCCACACCAAATATGAACCCATTCAGAGAAGACGTGAGCTCAAAAATTACATTTCATTGAACAAATCACCACCCCCCCCCCCCTCCAACACAGTGGCGACATCCCTGCAAGAATATGACATACATGATTTATTTGAATGCCTATTGGCTCAACAAAATTACCAAGACTTGAAAGCCAGAGCATTCTCTTTTATATGGGAGGCTTCCCATGTGAGCATATATAAGAGAATGCACAAGCACAGGGTCTTCATTGCTCTCACCAGCACAACTCTGGTCATGAAATAGTTAATATTAATAGTAAAAATAAACTTTATCTGTCAAACAGGTAATTTGTATCTGAGATAAACATGGGATAAAATTCCATTCATAAAGCCACTATCAGCTACCAAAATGTCTGGGAGACCTGTTGACATGGAGATAATTAATGATGGCGCAAACATTTTGCCCAGCAATACCAATG
The DNA here is from genome assembly GCA_032622095.1 of Siphonodentalium dalli. NCBI lineage: Eukaryota > Metazoa > Mollusca > Scaphopoda > Gadilida > Siphonodentaliidae > Siphonodentalium > Siphonodentalium dalli. The sequence continues at coordinate 136,492,275 of CP136064.1, read as the reverse complement.
TATTGTGTTACTCCTACAGCTGTGATCAAAAACAAGGATTTACATCCACACCTAAATATATAAACCCATTTGGTCATTAATATGTATCTGGAGAAGAAAACAATTGATGGACGGATAGAGACATAATGGCAGATGGATGGATGGGAAAACAGTCTGACATAGAGACTGACAAATTCAATCCAATATACCCCCCAAGTTTTCTTTGCAAACTCAGGGTATAATGAGTTTAACTGGATACTGGTGGTTAAGAACATAATATTCGAAAAGCCAAGCCTGAACATAGTGTCTGACATTTGCAGAATGAGGTCCCCAAAGGGTGAATTTATTGACACAATCCTGCAATGCGGGCTAGCATAACCAAATTCACCCTCTGTGGACCTCATTCTGTGTAGGCCTCAACTGCTATGGGAGACATAGCATTAGATTGAAGTTATCCAGTTAAAGTTGGTGATGTGCACCCATTGGGCACCTCAATTATGCATTTTATATTCACAAATTAGGGGATATAGAAACTAAACAGAAGGGAAAAAGTAAGTAAAAATGTCAATTTAAGTGCCTATATACTTCCCAGAAGATGCGGCCTAAGCAGAATGAGGACCATGGCTAGTATATTTGGTGATTCTAGACTGCTGTACAGGGTAGCATAACTAAATTCACCCTCTGGGAACCTCATTCTGCAAATGCCAGACACACTAAATTCAGATTAGAGAACAATAATTTGTTTTGATTTTATTTTAATAACACAGATTGGCATGAGTGCTAGCTAAGCATTAGTTCATACCTGTCAGCCTGATAAACATCTCAATTGGTGACTGTTTGTATTTATATTAACTCTCTCTCTCTGTCTGTAGCTAACACAATTGACTTAATCTGCTGGTGGGAGAGATCCTGTGAGTTAGGAGATGAGATAGGGTGGAATGCTGTTGGTTGGGGCAGGGTGGGGTTCTGGGTCATGTGGGGGGAGGGTGATAACAAAAATTGTATGTTAAATTGATCAAGGAGTTCCTGAATTTATTATTATTTTTTGGGGGATTATGGCCCTGGCTCCACCACTATTTGAGCCAGTGACCCCATTTGAACAAATCTGAACCCCAGTCATTCAATGACCCCCATACCAAATATAAACTAAATCGTCATAATGGTTCTAGACAAGAAGTCGTTATAAGAATTACCAAGGAGGAATATAGTAATGGCCCTGGTTTCGCAACTATTTGACACAGTGACCTCATTTGAACAAATCTGAATGACAGTCACCTAGGGAACATCCACACCAAATATGATCAAAATGCAAAAATGTAATGTTTTTGTTTTTAGAGTTATGTCCCTGGCTCTGCCCCTATTTGACCCAGTGACCCAATTTGAACAAATCTGATTCCCAGTCACCCAAGGTCCCTCAGAACCAAATATAAGCTAAATCGGCCCAATATTTTTTTTTAGAAGAAGTCATTGTAAGAATTACTATGAGTTATGGCCCTGGTTTCTCAACTAATTGACCGGGTGACCTCATTTGAACAAATCTGAACACCAGTCACCCAAGAACCCTCCATACCAAATATTAGCTAAATCGGAACAATGGTTATGGACAAGAAGTTGTTGTAAGAATTACTATGGAGGAATAGAGTTATGGCTCTGGTTTCGCAACTATTTGGTGTAAACATATTTATTTCTCTAAATCATGCACATTAATTAACAGAGTTGTATAATATATATAAAGACAATTATTTTAGAGAATGGGATTTGGCAGAAAGTGTGATGCTTATATTAGCCATTTCCCTATCTTTGTCATACACATGTGGTGGTGTCTTTACAGTCGACCTAAATTTCGACTCAGTATATCATATAAATTCAACTGAGTCGAACAGGACTGGCCGAAAAGCTATTTCCAGACTTGGGGATATACCAGGAAATTCCTTGTTTTGATTGGAAGCGGTACCAGAAACCGCTAACCCCGATTGGCTAACCGATAACAGCTGCGCGTGTCCCGTAAAAATAGCCCAGGTGTCATCAAAAACACGTGTGTATATTGATCTAAAAAAATTAAAAGAAAGACCTTTATTCATCGGTAAAACTCTTTTTCGACGCTTTTAATAATCTCATAATAGGAAAATGAGTGTTACAGTGGACAAAGACCGAAACGATGTGTTATTGAAGTGTGTTTCGTCTATCTTGAAAGAGACAGTTATTTCAGAGTTGAAATCTGAACAATAAATCTGCGCATAAATTATTCCTTATTTGGAATGTCTGCGACATCAGTATGACGTCACGATATTGGGGGAAGCCCATTGTTCTGGAAATGGGTTTTTACATGAATTCGTGTCGACGTAATATTATAATTATTACGGAGATGTTTACGTCGACTGGTGTCTTTATTGCTTTTTCATAATGTTCTTTTCCCAGTTAGATCTTGTTTTTGTTTAAATTTTACTATCTTATTATTATCATTGTCAGCCGTCTGGGGCATAGACTGTCCAACAGTAACCCATAATAATGGGTCACTGTTGGGCAGTCCACGCATCAGTTGAACTGAATTGTTACTACCTGTTTGTTTGTTTGTGACCTGACCATTTACCCCACTCGATCAGTTTACAATAAGCATAGCATAATTAACGTTTCAAGATCGATACGAAAAGAGTGATGCATTGTATGTATATACTTATTACGATCAACTCTAGGTTATCATGCCCGAAGACAGAATAGGAGATAAGAGATATTTTCTAGTTTTCTGAGTTGTGCTGTATATTTAGTCACTTCTATGTGGTAATGGGCCTTTGTACACTCGCCTTGTTTCGTGTATGAGCAGGAATTACCATTTATTTATTTGTATTTATTTATACTTATTTAAACTTATTTATACGTATTTATACGGAGAGCGACTTAGGTAAAGTTCAATTTGAGAATCGTTTAGACAACAATATAAATTTTTGAACCATCAGAAATATATCTATATTCTCTTCCAGTGATACTTCGCTGTTTCCATGTAGCAGGGTTGCTATGCCTGGTCGGGTTTTTAACCCTGCGAAGCACCTATTTCTTTCAACAGAGAACCTGCGACAATAAAAAAAGAAAATGTTCTGCTGTTTCTTCGGTACCACATATACATAACGGATTATCTCTCAAGTGATTGCTGTGAAGATCATGATTTAAATTACTGCATTCCAGTCTTAGTCGACAATGGTATATATGGCTTGCTCTCGTATATGTAAATTCCAGATGGACGTTCTTTTATACCGAGAGTGTTTCACAGTTCCTCGCTTTTGGTTTTAACTTGTTCCAGAGATTGATTGATCGTGGAAGAAAGGATTTCTGATAACTAACTGAGTTGCAGAAAGGTACTATAAGGTCATCTGATCTCGTGTCATATCCACTTGTGCGCGATACTTTATTCGGAACAGCATTGTATAAGTAAGGGTGGGGGTATTTTTTTCGTTATTTTAAAATATAGTACAAGTTTAGAATGTTCTCTCCGTTTTGATAATGTGTCCCAACCAATTTATTGGAGAACTGTGTCTGTATTACAACTTCTAGTCCCACCGGTTACTAGTCTAGCTGCTTCGTATTGAATATCTTCTAAAGAATCGGCTTCTTCGCCTGTACAGTTATCCCATACTGAGGAAGCATATTCCAAGACAGGTAGAATATAGGACAAATAGATTCTTTCTAAAGTTCTTCTGTCAAGGATAAATTTATATTTCCTCAGTATGTACATTCTTTTGGTCGCTCGATTTTCAATATCTTCTATATGGTCTTTCCATTTCCCCTGCCGGTTGAATGTCAGACCCAAATGTTTATGTGTTTCCACCTCATCTATGCTCTCGTTGGCCATGTTTAATACTGGTTGGTGTATGGGTATTTGTTTCCACGATACAAGCAAGAATTCTGTTTTCAATGGGTTAAATTTAACTGCCCAGGTTTTCGACCAGTTGAATATTTTGTGTAGGTCTGAATTTATCACCTCTGCAGCAATTATTGGATCTTCTATAGCAATATAAAGTGATGTATCATCAGCAAATAAACGTATGTTGCATGTAATTCCATCGACTATGTCGTTTACGTACACGAGAAAGAGAAGAGGGCCGAGTATGGATCCTTGAGGCACTCCTGCTTTAACTTCTTTCCATGGAGAATTAAAATTAGAAATTGTAACTCTTTGTTGTCTATTTTCGAGATAATTTTCCAAGAGTTTTAAAATTTTCCCTGTTATACCCATTCTTTTAAGCTTGGAAATGAGACCCCTGTGCCAAACTTTGTCAAACGCCTTAATTATATCGCAGAACACACCCCTTATTTCCTTCCCGTCATCAAGGGCTGAGATAATATAGTGATAAATATCAATTAATTGGAATACGGTGCTATCATTCGGTGTAAACCCTGATTGTAAGTCGCTTAAAAGCTTATTAGTTCGGAGGTATTTTGATATATGATAGAACAGACATTTTTCAAAAACCTTAGAAAGACAACTAAGCAAAGATACTGGTCGATAATTGGATGTATCGCTGGGATCTTCCTTTTTGAAAATTGGGCATACGTTTGCTTTTTTCCATTCTGATGGAAAGTACGATTTTTCAATGAAAATCTTGAAAGCAAATGCTAGTGGTTTGGCTAGCGATATAGAACAATTTTTTTAAACTTTAGGACTAATACTGTCGTAACCGGCCGCTTTAGATGTTTTGATTGAGTTTAAACTTTCTAGTACACGTTCATAAGTAATTTCAATTTCATCTAGGCGTTTATTCGTCAGCCATCAAAGAGGGGTATTATATAAACTCTAACTTATCTTCGTCGGATATGGAAGAGATTTTACAAAAGTAGTTATTTAATAAATCTGCCTTTTCATCGTGTCCGGTTATTACAATCTGATCTGTTTTCAGGGTTGGTATTGGTTTAGATTCCGGTTTCATGAGATGGTTTAGTGTTTTCCACCAGAGTGAGGAATCAGTGAAACAACTACCCAGTATTGATTGCGTTTTCTCCAGAGACTTTTGCTTGGAACGTCTAATTTTTTTTATAATTTCATTTCTTTTCTTTTTATAATTATTCCACGCTTCGACGGTACCTTTTTTTTTTGCCGAATTAGACAAACGTTTCCTTTGTCTCATAAGTTTACGTAGTTCACATGTTAACCATTCGGGCTCATTTTGTCGAATTGTTGCCTGTTTGTTTGGTATATAAAGGTTCGTGATATCAGTTATTTTTTTCGTTAGAGCTTCTGCTATTTCTTCAGATCGAATTGCTGAGAGATCACTCTTAAAGTCCCACGCATTAAAGGCATTATTCATAGCGGAGTAATCGGCTCGATTATAATCCCATATCCTTCTTTTCGTGGTTCCACTCGGCTTCTTAACTTTCAAATTCATACGTAGTAATATTGGACAATGAAACCGAGTTAAATCTTTAAAGAATGGATCTAAGATTTCATTCGATTCAACAATATCAGGGTTGCTTGTGAATTATAAGTCTATAAGAGAAGAAGTACTTTCTGTGAAGTATGTGGCTTGTTTAATTATTTGCGTTAAGCCAAAGCGCTGTTTAATATATTTAATTTGTTTACTTTCTAATGGTATTTGGTTTGAGTTAAAATCCCCAGTAATTATTATATGTGGGATATTAGAACGATCGCCCAATGCCATTTCAAGATTTGTATAATTTTTTTCCCATGTACTTATAGGTGTATTGGGTGGTCTATAAAAAGTGCCAAGCAAAAGTCTCTGTGTGTAGGTCGATACCTCTAGCCACACGCTCTCTATGTCAGGGATTTCGATGTCAGTACGTCTTTTGATGTGAAATAAATCCCTTACATATACATCAATACCACCACCAACGTTAGACGGTCTCCTTTGTGGGGCATGGAATCCCCTTATTGACAATTCGTTATCGGAATTTGCATTTGAGAGCAACTATTTGAACCAGTGACCTCATTTGAACAAATCTGAATGAGAGTCACATAGGGAACATCCACACCAAATATGAACCAATTCGGTATGATGGTTTCAGGGGAGAAGATGTTTTTTTTAAAGTTAACGGACGGACAGACGGACGGACGGACGACGGACGAGGAGTGATGACTATAGCTCCACCGGAGACTTCGTCTCAGGTGAGCTAAAAAGGTAGATCAATGATGCACTTCACAATAAGGGGATAGGTGGGGGGGGTGATTTTAAAATATGAAAATGGAGCCATCAGCCAGTGAGTACCTACTTGGTGATGAAACTTGCACGAGGATGGGTGCTGTCAGCGTGGGACCTAATCATTGCACCATACACAAAATAAGTCCATCATATCTGTATCAATTACTATATAGGTTACCTGACATTGCTCAGGTAAAGAATGAGCAAAGTAATAGTGCCCCTTCGAGTCATTTAAACTAATTATTAGTCACCTGAGATAAGCATGACATATTGCATGAAACTCTCTGGATAAAGTTACCTCTACTTTTTAAGTTGATAATAAACGCTCTTTATTGCTAATTATTAGTACTTCTTAAAGTCATCTGAGGTCAACGGCACCTATCCCATGACACGCCCCATTTCAAATTACCTCTGTGTACCAATTTTCCCACATACCTTCTGAGATGATAAATGATTTTCATTGATAATCTAAGTTAATATATAATTTACTAGTCCCCCGTTATGTCATCTGATGTCCAAAGCGCCAATCCCATGACATTCCCCTGGTCATGGGATCCCATGTGTACCAATTTTACTACATATCGTTTAAGCTGATAAGAATCACTCGTCTCTATGATAATATAATCTATAAGTTCCCCTTTTCTGTGTCAATTCACCCCCTGTATACCAATTTCCAGCGACCAGAGTCTAACCATTGTGGGTATATGATTCATGTTTTAAATTAGAATTGTTTATGCCCATTTAAGTAGTCCATGACAATATTCGAGTCAATTGACCCCTGCGAATAAATTTTCATTTCAAAATTCCGACCATTTTGGGTGTATAATTAATTATTATTGTCCTTTTAAGAAATGTGATGTAAATGGCACATATCCCATGACACTCCCCGGGTCAATTGATCCATGTGTACATTTTTAGCGCCAATGGGCCAGTCATTTGGTCGCATAGACAGACAAACATTTGTATTAATATATGTCAGAGTTATATGGAGGCACCGACTCAGTATGAGTGTTCATTGCTGCACATGTTCTAAATTCGGTGAGCGTGAACAAATTATCATTTCTCATCGAAATGGCCATGTACCGATCGGAATGTCCCTCAACTCAAATCAAGCTTGAATATCGATGTTAGCCCATGTCGGGATTAGAACACGCGCCAACCTCGATCGTCTATAACCCAGTCTGTGATTATCTTATCAACGACCCAACCGCATCGTCTACAGGGACATCATGTGTGTGCGTGCGTGTATGTATATGTGTGTGCGTGTGTTCGTAAAAAGGTCAGAGTTATGGAGTCACGGACTCAGTATGAGTGTTCATTGCTTCATATGTGCTTTTAAACACGGTGAGTCTGAACAAATTCTCATTTCTTATCGAAATGGCCATATATCGATCGGAATGGCACTATATACATGTATGTACAGTTTTCGCATACAATGCATGTATATATACAGGTATACCTGTGAAAATTACAATGATGTTCGGATACATTGATTAGTTTTTTTTTTAAATAGATACCGAGTTGTTACTTTTCAGAGAGGTGGTAAAACATTGATCGACTTTCCACCAGTATCGATTTCGATACCATACTTAATTGGGAAAATCATTCTTGTTTTTTTCTCTTTAATTTTTGTTTTTCGATATACGAATAATCGGATAAAATTGTACAATTGCCCTTAAATAAGGATTAACTGTCATGTGGACTGTTTTTATGGAGATGTAACGGTGAGGTAAGTGGACATAACTTGTGTAAAACCCGAAGGGTTTTACATACAAGTTATGTCCACTTACCTCACCGTTACATCTCCATAAAAATAGTCCACATGACAGTTAATCCTTATATTTATATACATTTAGCGAAAAAGCCGCTTTTGTAAATATATTTAAATCGAAAAGTGTATCGTGACAAGATCAGCCCAAAATACCCAATAGCACCCTTGGCAAAAGTTAATAGGAACAATTTCTCTTCATGTTGAAACCCGATGATGTATTAAGTCAATCCTGCGCGAGTCAAAATGCGCCCAAAGCATTACGCGTTCGTCTTTCCAAACCTAATGACGTATCGATGGTGTTATTAGCTTGGTGTTATGAGGCGTTACGCATTCACCGAGAAATAACTGCAACTAGCCACGTGGGCGCCGACCAATCAGAATGCTGGATTTAGTGATGACAAATATTTTATCTTGAAGGCTGCATGAACAAAGATATATAGGTCTACTGCAGAAAGGTAGAGTATTGCGTTATATTCAAAAAACTTCTACATGTTCTTTATATGGAAACAGGCTGATGCATGCACTCTTCATTTGGGCAAACATTTTAAAGTCAATTCTCGGAGCAAAAATAGTGTATTTACTCATTGCATGGAATGTCCATACAAAAATGAGCATGACCATGTGGAATTCTAATTTCTGAGCAAAATTTTTGCGTTCGCTGTTTATATGGTTGCATTCTAATGTTAAACGAAATCATCATACACATAAACACAATTTATCAGTGGTCTATACCAGTAAAACTTTCCGAAATCAGATCGTGAAATCTGACTTATTTAAACACACAAATTGCCAATTGGTCTGAATTGGTCGGAACATCACCATTTCTTAAATTTTTCTTTGTAGGCAGATAATCAGTCAGTTATTGGAATACATGCGGATATGGGTATATAATACGAAATGAAATATTATATTATATTATATCTCACGTAACTTTCTCGCGTTCTGATTGGCTGCCTACTGCCACACTATATTATGATAGTACCCCAGTAGCCCACCTACTCACCTACTATTCTTTTTCTATTTATAGTAACATAATTTGTGTTTGCACAATCGTATTGCCACCTGGACACACGGTCAATCTGAAACTATCCTGTATGTTTTTGCTATATCGGTATATCATTAGACTTCGAGAAAGACCATTTTCCCGGTAGATACTAGTAATCGCATTCGGTCCGGTTTGACGAAGGGCGATCCTCGTTTTCAAATACGCATGATAATTGTAGACACTTCCGTGTTGAAATCCAGAAAACACGCTTCGATGCTAGATCCAATTTTCTCGATTATATACTGTAAATTCGTTATGGTGAGTTAATAAACGTATATACATGTGTAATATAATCGTCACTTTATTTTTCTCGGGCTCAATTGGGTGTTGACGCAAGATTGTGCTCATGTCTCCTCGAATTTAATTTGTTTTCTCCGATGATATTTTCGTAACTCAATTATTTCAAGACCGATTTCGTAGCCGGAATTAACTATGCGCATACTGAGACACTGTTTAATTTACTTACCGGCTGCTATCAGCTACTTCAATGATTGAGTTTGCCTGTCGAAATGAGTGATCATAGATTTGCAGAAGATAATCCAAATGACAACAAAACACAAAACAAAAACACAACACAAAACACAACAAAATCCAAAACAAAAACACAACAAAACACACAACAACACCACCACCAAAAACACAACAAAAAACACAACAACACCACCACCAAAAACAAAACAAAATACAAAACAAAAACACAACAAAAAACACAACAACACCACCACCAAAAACACAACAACAAAAACAATAACAAACACAATACCAGCACCAAAAACACAACAAAACACACACACACAAAAACAATAACGTTCGATAAATGTTCGATATAATATAATATAATAAATAATGCATGACTTGTCGTTGACTATGCCAAAATAGTGGTCCTCTAGGAGGAATAGTCCACTCGCCGCACTATTCCTCCTCGATGACCACTATTTTGGCATAGTCAACTCCAAGCCATGCATTATCTATATAATATTATACGCCTAAGCCTACAAACTTATAGCCGCCCCCACCCGCCAGGATGCGAATTAACGAGAGGTATGACCTGACGGAAGCACCATGTGCAATCTATATCCATATCAGCCTCCCAAGGCTCCTATGTAAGTTAAATATCGTCTCTATCTTGGTCAGTGTCTTTTCCTCTTAGTTATTTTTGTTTTCGCAGGGTGCCTCATCTGACAACTTGTCAGGGATGTGATGTAGCCTAATAGTAATACACACAAAATAACCACTTAGAGTATATAAATTGAGTGTGCTCCCATTCCTAATGCACAGCATTGAATGTTTTTGACTATCACTTGTTCCAAATCATGTTTGTTGTGTTCATAGGCCTATTATTATAATTAAGAGCATTCAATGTTAATTAACAAAGGAAATATATAACCCACGTAAGCCTATAAAACTTTCTTATATATATTATGATATATTAGGAAAAAATCTAGTTTTTTCTCATTCCAATTTCTAATGCTAAATTGTCAGAATACGCAATCGATAGGGCCTGCCTACTTGGTCTTATAGACCTTATATATAGGCTTCAATGAATTCTATAAACATTTAAATGCGAAAAGTTGATATGATTTTAATCTACAGCCATGTAAACTTCCAACTGATTTTAAGGGTAAACATATTCTCTCGCCCCAATGCGAAGCAATTTTGCCAGGGAGTTGAAATTAACTCTTTATTCACACAAAAACATTTTGCAAAATCCAAACAACGAAGCATTTTCAGATATCGTGTGCGTAATACGTCACGAACTACACAATTTGTCAATGGTCAACGCAAAACGACCAGGTCGTAATTACAGCGATATTTCCCTGATGCGTTATTTCGCTAAAATCCTGATTCAGAATCTGGATTCAGATTACAGATTGGTCCCCGTACGACTTGGTTCGGCAAAAGAACAGACCAGAAATGGGCAGAATCGGTAAACGAACAGACCGTAATCTCAATTTCGTGGTAATCCGATTCTGGATTCGGATTCCGATTACGGACTCAAATGTTCGTAATGTAAACAAACCGAGATTTCGCCACCTCGGAGTTTAAAAACACAATAAAACATAAGAATCCGTCTCTTGTGTACACATTATTGCAGAATATAAACGATATATACCAAAGAATTTTAAATGCGGAGACAAATTTGTTTTATTGAATGTAAACTGGGAGAATATTACTGAAATTAGCCAAATAATAACGCTATTGATAGTAACGCTGGGGGAGCACTTCGGTTGATGGCGAAGCAAAATTAAATCATTGTTGATTGTCACTTTCATATGTCCATTTCATAATTCCATCCATAAAATACCGCCCGAACGCATGTCGATTTCTAATTCGGCGGATACGTCACCATTGACCGAATTCATATGAACCTGCATGGATGTGTCTTCTGCTGTGTTCGTTATTATAATGTTTCTTCTTATTCAAGAAATAGTAGGATTATATGATATCGATGGATTATCATATACACGTATGTACTATCATCTAGTCTTATAGCAATTTCATGTTTAAAATGTTTTATTTCGTTAAATGCAGTCGTTTTGCACAATAGTCTATGTATAGACAACAGACATATGATATGTTCTAGGGACGTGGTTAGATGTTTCCTCAAATTTCAGGCCAACTGCACCCCCCCCCCCCCCACATTGAACCAAACATCAATCTCACAGGTTCTCAGAATTCCATTTGCTCCCCTTGGAAATATCCAACCTGACAAACACCAAGGAAAATTACCAACTTTTACTGGTTGAAAAAAATCAAACAATGATAACAATGCCAACCTATATATGGTGTCAAATTAATGTCCAACTAATGTTGTGTCATGCATGAAATTTCCGACTACTGGAATGTACCAAAGTTTAGTTTAGATATATTTATTTCAAATATATGTCAAATTTAGATAACACATGATATATAACACATACATTTGTTTATACGTGCAAAGGAATTGGGGGATAAGTGCTGACTCACTTAAGGGTACCCCCTCTCCCATATGTTATTACACTGAAAGAAAAAAAATTAGTAATGGCAAAGCAACATGACTACAAAAACAAGTTGAACATATATACAGATCTCCCGAGTTAGTCATAAGTTTGTATATGTATTTATTTAAAATCGGGTTTGTTTGTTGCATTTGCTGGCTTGTACGTATCATTATTTGGAACAGTTAGTCAAAATAATCCTGATTTTCCTCACGTATGAATGACTGCACAGCTAAGCAAATTGTACCAAAGTTCGGGGTGGGGGTCGAGACACCCAACCAACCCCTGTCGTCACGTCCCTGTTCAACTGACAATTTTCGTGTGTTCTTCACAACATCTTCGGAATTTGATTCAGGAGGCCTAGAGCTGTCACGTTTAGATGTGCTTGCCCTCATCAATAAACACACTTTAACTTGAAGAAAAAAAGATGCGATTAAGTCGGATTGGCAGCAAATTATGTGCCGTGTATATACACATAGAAGAAAAGCATGACTTTCACAACAAACATGAACTTTATAAATATAAGATACAAATGATATTTGTGTCAAATACATGAGCCATGTTTGACGCTGGGAGAACATTAAACATAGTTTCGGAGACAACGTGGATTTCAAAATCTGATTTGAATCGGGAATTAGCCCCGCCCCCGTAATCGGCTTCGGATTCTCAATCCGATTTTTAGCGAAATAACGACTCAGAGGGCGGAGCTACACAAGAACGTTACTATTATTAGAAATATTGACTTATCTGGCAGGACGTAGATATTTTGCAGAACACCGGTAGTTGATTGCAGGTATCACGCGATAAGTTAACTTTTCCATAATAATATTTTGGAATGGAATAACATCAACATATATGTTATATCGTCATAAAGATGAGCAAAATTTGCTTTTATCAATCATAAAACCTACATGGCTCTCAAGGGCGGATCCAATGGGGGGCGCCCCCCCCCCCATATTTTCGATAGAGCAAGGAATTTTTGCGAGGTGTCCTGGCTCCATTTGTCTCGGGCGCCCGAAGATTCCACACTGAATATTGATAACGTGCATGCAAATACAGCAGTTTACATGGTTTACATTACTCAAACGCATAGTTTTTTTTAACTGTGGGTTGAAATTACTTCAATTTGGTATTCCATGTATAGCCATGCAAGGGGCGAATCCAACATCCCGAGATGAAGGCCCGCGCGGGCTATTTTTCGCCACGCAGAGCAAACAATTTATGCGACATTTTGTATCGGAGTGTCGGAAAATTATGGAATCCTATTACGGCCACTTGCTAATGGCGCTTTCGGCGCACTTTTTGTCGCTTTCGGCGCATTCGGCGCGCGCGCCGAAAGCGACAAAATGTGCGCCATTAGTGTTGTTTCGGCGCGCGCCGAAAGCGCCGAAAGCGCCGAAAGCGACAAAACATGCGCCATTATGGCGCACTTTTTGTCGCTTTCGGCGCTTTCGGTGCTTTCGGCGCACCGCGCCGAATGCGACAAAATATGCGCCATTAGTGCAATCGGCGCGGTGCGCCATTAGTGCATTCGGCGCGGTGCGCCATTAGCGCGGTGCGCCGAAAGCGACAAAATACGCGCCATTAGCGCATGTACAATTAAGTATGTGATCACCCCAGCAGGGGTGCCGGAAGAGGGGGCAGATGGGGCAGCTGACCCCCTGCCCTTGACCAAGGGGGCGAGCGGGGGCAGGACTTGCCCTTTTTCTGGAGAAAGAAAATGCTTTTTGTGTGTTTAATCTCATGTTTTTACAGTGTGACTTTTTTTGTCCAAATACCACCAATTTCACAAGGAATATAAAAAAATTGTCAATTTTGTCACAAAACGGCCATAAAAACCGACAAATACCTTTAAAATAGGGATTTTTGCCACAATGAATTTATGGTTATTTTTCCGAGTTTGCGGAGAAAATGCCCTTTTTTTGGGGGCAGAAAAGTTCCCTTTTTGTAGGCTCTGCCCCCCCCCCCTGCCCTTGGATGCTTCCGGCGCCCCTGGGCATGGCCATATGTACAATGTATAGGCCTATGTATCAATTTTAAAAGGGAGGGGCTGAATTTTGCTGTAGATAGACCTCCAAATGCTATAATTTGTCATTATTCAGATTTAAAATTATTGTGGCCGTGTGGTCCTGGTCCCTCCTTTGTGGGTAGTTAAAGGTACTCAATCCGATCAGACGGTCCCAGGGTTCCGGCACCCCTGCTGGGGTGATCACATACTTAATTGTACATGCGCTAATGGCGCATATTTTGTCGCTTTCGGCGCACCGCGCTAATGGCGCACCGCGCCGAATGCACTAATGGCGCACCGCGCCGATTGCACTAATGGCGCACCGCGCCGATTGCACTAATGGCGCATATTTTGTCGCTTTCGGCGCGGTGCGCCGAAAGCGACAAAAAGTGCGCGTAATGGCGCATGTTTTGTCGCATTCGGCGCTTTCGGCGCTTTCGCCGCTTTCGGCGCGCGCCGAAACAACGCTAATGGCGCACATTTTGTCGCTTTCGGCGCGATGCGCCGATCGCGCCGAAAGCGACAAAAAGTGCGCCGAAAGCCATTATCTGGTATAATTTTCTTGTTCAAATCGCTGTAATCAACCACTAATCGTAATTTCCCATTTCCACGTCTACAAATAACAAGGTTAGATGAGTATGGGCTTCTTGATTTTCTTATTATGCCTGCAGCCAGAAGTTGGTGCAGGTAATCCCTAACTTCATCAAGAATTCCTGGGGGAATAAATCTGGTTTTCTGTCTTACCGGTTTTCTATCTGAAAGATGAATCTGATGTTTTATTTCTGTGTAATGTTCTATATCGAAGTCACTCTGAGAAAAAATATCTGAAAATTCTGAAATTAATTCATTTCCCTGTTTAATTTCCTCTGAAGTTAAACCATACTTATTCACAGTCAATTCATTAAAAAATGATAAATCAAAATCTCCATCTTTGACATTTAATTCTTCTTCCACAGTTACTGGCTGAATTTCACATAAAATAGCATTAGGTGCAAAACTGACAGTTTGTGAAGAAAGATTACTCATATGAACTGGAACATTGGTATCTTTGGAGCTGTCATATCTAAAAATATAAAGACTTATTTCCATGCCTTTAAGCTTATCATCTAAAATAGGTTGTAAAATAGCACATGTTGAATGATAAGGTATTTTCTGTGACACTGTTCCTAAAAAAACTCGGGAAGTATTAGGATACATGATTATATTGCCTGGTTCAGCGCACTTCACTATGCCCAGAGAAAAATTATTTTTCTTCAATTTTTTATCCCGGAGTGTTAGACATCTAAAAGCAAGGTACCATGGGGTATCAAGATTTTCTCTCTGTAAAAATCTTTCACCATTTTCCCTACGACAAGAATCTAAAAACAGTTTAAGTACATTAGTACCCAGCAGGACAGGTGTGTGTGTATTATATTTGCTATCCGGAACCACTAAGAAAGCACAGCATTGAGGTTTCAACTGATTGAAACACGAGGTTGAAAGGTCAGCTTCAATAAACCATAAATAAGGTAATTGGTTTCCATCTGCACATTCGATATTCAAAATTGAATCTAACGGCTGCAATGAAATATGATTCAGATGTTTTCTATAGAAAGTTTCTCCAACAGTGCTAACTGTTGAACCAGAGTCCAAAAGTCCACGACAAATTTGGCCTGAAATTATCAATGTAGTTGCAGTGGTATCACCACTTAATCCAGCAGGGGCTTCTGTTTGGGACTATCTCCCTGACCACCTTCAATTGACCCATCATTAAAGGTGCCTACAAGTTTAAATCCTGATTTCCCCTTCTTTGTGATCCCCTGTACCTAAAATTATTTCCTCTATTATGTTGAGAAAACCCTCTGCCTATATTCCCAAAATTGGAACCATCTTCACTGAAATTATTATTATAATTAAAATATCCATTTTGCTGAAAAGTTCTGTTATTTGAATTGTAATTATTAAATTGCGGTCTCCTCTGAAAAGAATTGCCACGTCCTCTATAACCATCCTGCTGAAAATTATTAAATCTATTGTTGCCACGATAATTATGTTGAAACCCAGCTTGGCCTGAAGAAATAGAATTAGTTTCAAGTTCAATAACTTTAGTTTTCAACTCTGCAAGTTCTTTCAAAACCCTATCAAGTTTATCGTCTTCCGACTTAGTTGCTGCTTTAGAAATGTTGAAAGATTTATTAGATTTTCTGTGTTCCTGCTCTATGAGTCTCAAAGCTGAAAGTAATTCATTGAAATCCTTGCATTCTTTGAATTTATATGCTGCCAAATCTTTGAGATCTTGTCTCAGCCCTTCAAATAATCTAGATTTTAAAAGGTCTGAACCATTATTAGGCATAATAAATTTCAATTGTTCTGTATTATAATACAAATCCTCAATTCTGTTGGCCCAACCCACCACTGACTCATTCTCATTCTGTTTTGCACTGAAAAATTTCCCATACTGTTTTCCTGGCTTTCAACTTTCCCATAAATATGGTCAAATTTACATATAATGTCCCGTGCTGAAATAAACTGCCCCATTCGCATAATGATTCTTGCAGCTTCCCCTTTGAGGACTTGCGAATTGCCTGTAATATATCTTTATCTGAAAATTTTGAATCAAACAGACAATTGACTTCATATTCCCAGTAGTCATAAGGTTGCTCCCCTGAAAAATTTGAAATATATGTGGGAGGGTACTTCAAAACCACGTGTTGCTCACCATGTGCCTGGGGTTCCTGTTTAATATCAGATATGTTATGTTTAACTGTATCCTGAAACCAATTCTCAAACTCTTTTGCCGAGTCAACCTTGGGATTCAAACCCATATTCTTGAATGCTTCAAGAATGTTAGAGGAAATTTCCTCTGGTTTACCTGCCATTCTGGTTATGTGCTGAAATGCTCTGAACTTATTTCAAACCTTACTTGTGGAGAGGGGTATGATACACCTTTACTTACTTTCTACCTAAGTAGCAAATTAGTGTTAATACATAAAATTATAAACAATAATGTTAGTACTAGTATACATGCAAAATGTGCTGGGGACAAACTTTATAATAAAAAAAGAATCTAGTCCACAGAAAAGTTTCTAATAATATCAAGATTTGTGGGTTAATGGCGATAGGAATGTGTTTATGTGATTTATCTGAGTTTAACAATTTAGTTTAATTATTGACACAAATTAAATTTAATAGGAGCCTAGTTATAACCATTTATAATCCAGACCACCTATTTAATGTCATTTATTTTTATACTATATTTAGTTTTTTGTCAGAACATGCAACTTTCACAATCACATTCACAATACAGTTTGACACACTGACACAAAATACAGAAAAGTGACGTCACAATATATGCCAACTCTCAATATAGACACATGCACCAAATACAAATATTTAGATATTACAAATATGAACATCACAGTTATTTCCTACTTGTCCAGTTTGTTCTTTTCCATGAATTTTATCGTCACAGAACGCGAGAGAGCTCTCTGTTTTTTTTCCGAAATTACCATTGCCATGATTGCGTCGTGAGCACATGTAAACATAAATTCAGGGTGACAGTAATTACACAGAACAGGAACGAAACAAGTTACTCAGACGGAACGAAACACAACATCGAAAGGACGTTCGACGAACACATAGAACAGTTTCCTATCTCCTTCAAATTCCTTCACGTAATGGGCGCCAATGGCATCCAGGCAGGGAGAGAACAGTTTCTTTAATTAAACAGCTTTTCTTTTGGCCAGGTATTGACAGAACTGTGGAGGATTTTATTAAACAATGTCCACGTTGTTTGCGTAGAAAATCTCCGACGGATACCCTTGCCAGGTGGTTTCAATCTCTACTCCCCACCCACTTGAATTAATTTGTATTGATTATTTGACAGTTGAAATGTGCAAAGGAGGATTTCAGTACATATTGGTTATTACTGATCATTTTTCTAAATTTGCTTTAGCATTTCCAAAAAGAAATATGACTGCTAAGACTACAGCTGATGTACTTTTTAGCAACTTTTTTGTTTATTATGGATTTCCCAACAGGATTCATAGTGTTCAAGGTGCGAACTTCGAGTCAGAATTGATCAAAGAACTTTGTTTATTATGTAATATAAAGAATTCGAGAACTTCACCATACCACCCCATGTGTAACGGGATTACTGAGAGATTTAATCGTACGTTAATTAGCATGTTGTGCACATTAGAGCAAGATGAAAAGAAGGATTGGAAGAGTCATATCGGATCTTTGGTTCATGCTTATAAGTGTACGCGTCACGAATCAACAGGTTTTGCACCATTCAAATTGATGTTTGGAAGAGAGCCAAGACTTCCAGCCGACATATTATTTGTTTTAGAAAAATTTTCAGCTGATGACAATACTGCAGTGATTGGTGAGAATAACAGAGAGTACGTTTCAGACTACATTATAAATTTGAAAGAAAGGCTATCTAAAGCCTATGAGGTTGCTATAAATGCATCAGACAAGGCTAGACCAAAGCAAAAGAGGAATTTTGATTTGAAAGCGCGTATGTCAGATTAATCAGTCAGGTAGTTCCAACGTAGATGTTCTAATGAATTTTGTATTTTAATGATTTTATTAGACACAAAAGTCTTAAGTCCCCATAGCCCCGTCATTTCTTAACGGGTTGACATCATGTTAACAAATCTGAATCTCAGTCACTAAAGGACCATCCATACTATATGTAAGCTAAATAGTCCAACCTCTCTTGAGAAGACATTTTAAGTATTACTATAGAGACATACAGTTATGTCCCTGGTCCCACCCTATTTAACCTGGTGACCCCATCTGAATAAATTTGAATCCCAGACACCAAAGAACCCTTCATTCTAAATATCAGTAAAATAAACCTGATGGTCCGTGTGAAGGAAGCATATTAAGAGGAAAACTGTCCTTTGCTTGGCCCCTATTTGACCAGGTGACCCCATTTGAACAAATCTGAACTACAGTCACCAAAGGACCCTTCATACCAAATATGAACCCATTCAACCTGATGGTACATGAGAAGTCGTTTTTAAGAATTACTATGGAGGGCAAGAGTTATGGCACTGGCTTCACAACCATTTGTCTACCAACAGACTTATCATTTCAGCCAAACCTTGGCTGTTTATTTCACAGGAGTTTCTGGGATAACCTGTGTGTCGGCTCAGAACATGCGTGCCAATTGAGGAGAACACGCGAAGGATTTGTGTAAATGTTAGCCCAAACGACATTTCGAAGTAACGACTGCTTTGTTGTTTATTTCGAGGAATAATACCGCATCATATGAATTCAGCCCAAATATATTGACAGGTGTCAAGGGTCAAACTCAAAACTGAGCAATAAAAAACTAATATTAATAAATACCGAGTATATTTAATTTAACGCCAATGGGTCGTTTATGTGCGTTCAAGAGTGTATTTATGCCTAAAGCAAAGTGAAATAACGATCTTAAAATGAATTGGCCGGTATATTGTATTAGTTATCAGGGTTACCAGGGTCGTAGTTGCATAAATTACAATATAGTTTATGTTTATGCTAAGATAACTTGATCGGTATTGAGGTTAACACATATCCCATATATGGACATTCCAAATATGGAAAGTGACGTGCGCAAAATATAGCTGTGCATCGATATCGGTTATCTGGGTCAGATATATTTATAGCGTCGAAGCGAAGAAATGTCAAATTCCTTGTCTGGATACGCGTCTTATTCTCACGTATACCGTGTTTATATCGGTTTTATTCTATGTGTTGTTGTGTATTGTATTACTTTGATCAAGGTTGCGCTTTTGTTATTCTCACAAAAGGTAAATTTGATGCGTGTTTACATTTCAAAATTTCGTCGGCCATGTATAGTAACACTGAATTCCACATTCCTGAATTACGAGACTAATTGATCGAATGAGGTCAATTTTTCGCATATAACAAGACACGTATATGTTATTCTGGACAATTCTGTCGAGTGCCGAATCTCATTTCGCATTATTTTCGTTTTTATCGAAAAATAATCGTTCTCTAGCTATGCCTATGGACCATGTAAATTTTTTCAACCAAAAAAAATTCATTGTTTTGCCAATTTCAAGCTAGTTGATAGCATGGTCATGGTATAATTTGGCCTAGCGAGTGTCGGTAGACGTTTCTTGAGTGTGCACAACAAATTTTGGTCCCAACGAAGCAGGCTAAAATCGTGAAATTTGTCAATATTACTTTGCGTGTGAAGAAAATATTCATTTAAACTTCCAAAATTGGTTGAAATATGCTCAACAACATACAGTTGAATGGTGACATTATTTATAGTCACCGACTAACTTCCACGATGAATCAAATTTGTTTTTATTGGTGACAATTATGTCGCGAGAGATAAAAATGTAAATTTTTTAAAGAAAATGTTAAATTTTAGCTCATTTTAAGACTTTAATTGCTTGTAGATTGGTGTTAATTATCTTTGTCAATGATGTCATGTCACGCTTGTTAATAATTCATTTGTTCGGAAATACTAATTGGGGGTCGAAATGTATAAAAATTTAACTCCCACCACTTCCAAAAACAACACCGATAAACAATAACACTCTATAACACGCTATTTATTGTCCTGATATCAGTGATATAAATGAATGCCTAAAATTAGTATTATCCTGAAATAAATTTATGCCACTTTGGCGAACATGGGAACCACGGTACAATTTATGCCATTTAGGCACACTTCAGAGTGAAATCAGGGCTTATATTTCGGCGAGAATCCAAATTTAGATTCTCGTAAATATTCTCGCAAATTACCCTGAATTCTCGTGAAAAAGTAGATATGAATTCTCGCAAAATCAGATGAAATATATGCCCTGGAAATATAGCAAATCGTTTAATGCTTTAGAATTTTGGTTTTCGGAGATTTATATATATGCTTCAAGACATATTATGGACTTGTTATGGACTTTTTCGGGTGCGAGAAATTGATAAGTTAGTGCTCAGGCACTTTGCCAACCTGGGGAATGTTATCATTCTACTAACATCACTGAAAATTTCCAAAAAAATCTGCCACACCACTTCATAGAGAACATCGTCTGAACTACTCCAAATTGTAAATATTTACATCTCGATTCGGGGCGCAACTATCGGCTATAATTAAACAAAAATGATTTTGCCATCTAGAGTCATTGCATTTAACTAATATATAAGAATGATGTTGTGTATCATCCATTTGGATTAATATTCGTAACGAATAACTACTTTGAGAAAGATTATTCTTAATTTCTATTCGATCACTCTGCCCGGTGTCTGCCGGAGTGTTTCACATCACTTTAATCAAGGAAGACTGTTCAGAAAAACTGCATTTCAAGAAATCGTTTAATGCTTTAGAATTTTGGTTTTCGGAGATTTATATATATATGCTTAAAGACATATTATGGACTTGTTATGGACTTTTTCGGGTGCGAGAAATTGATAAGTTAGTGCTCTCGCACTTTGCCAACCTGGGGAATGTTATCATTCTACTAAAATCAACACTGAAAATTTCCACAAAAATCTACCACCCAACTTCATAGAGAACATCGTCTGAACTACTCCAAATTGTAAATATTTACATCTCGATTCGGGGCGCAACTATCGGCTATAATTAAAAAAAATGATTTCGCCATCGAGAGTCATTGCATTTAACTAATATATAAGAATGACGTTGTGTATCATCCATTTGGATTAATATTCGTAACAAATAACTACTTTGAGAAAGATTATTCTTAATTTCTATTTGATCACTCTGCCCGTTGTCTGCCGGAGTGTTTCACATCACTTTAATCAAGGAAGACTGTTCAGAAAAACTGCATTTCAAGATCACCAAACAACTTTCCTTTTTAGGGCCACCACATCTTTCCAAAGATGTACTTCTTCCATTTTGCTATCAAAGACCGAAAAATGTCGTTAAACTACAGATCCAAATACCCACTAAGGGCCCCTATATCTTGAAATATTAAAGACCGAGAATGTCGTTAAACTATAAAGACCGAAAAATGTCGTTAAACTAGAGATCCAAATACCCCCTATATCTTGAGATATTATAAAGACCGAAAAATGTCATTAAACTATTAAAGACCGAAAAATGTCGTTAAACTAGAAATCCAAACATCCCCATCCCCTATTTTTTTTAGACAATTAGTAACGAAATATGTCGTTACACCATTAATAGATAATTTGTGTTTATGAAAGTCTGGCACCCATTAGCAGTTTGTTTTCAGTACATTTTAATATTCATTGGAACGTAAACAATTATTCGCTGCCTTTCGTTACTGGTTTCCTCGACTCAAATATTTCTCACTGCTCAATACTTCAATACTTATAATTAAAAAAAATGTTCTGTGTTTTGTGTCACTTCTTAATAGCATTATGTATTCTGCTATTGACAAGAAACAAAGTTGCAGTATACTTTAAAGGTATACGGAAGGCCTTGGTGGGTATCCTGTGAACATATTTCCACCTGTCAAAAACCGCTACAAACGAAAATAATATTCAAATATAGACATACTTTGTTAATATACAAATGAGAAATATCTCATAAACAGTATGTTATTGTCGTAAATTTGACGATTGTTATGTAAACAAAGCGTAAAAAGTTACTTTCTTGGTGTTTCTTTATATTATGATGGTAAACATAAAGAGCGTTCTTTGTTGCTCAATTCCTTATTTGGAAATAATAAAGAGCGTTTATACCATTTGTGTGTGATTAGCCAGTAGCATTGTGGTGCCTTCTATAACAAAAATCAGACTCTTGTTTAGGTAAAATTTAGTAGGTCTTTATGTGAGCATGAGGTTTACGCGATAGTGATCGTATATTTGAACCAAAATGTATGCGTTTTAATATTTTTCTGTTTACGGTGTTTGGAACAAATATGAATATTTTCGACAACTAAGCCCCCTCGTCCCTTTAATATAATTAATATAACATCCCTCATCCAATAATCTCCAAATTGAATATCTATTTTCAATCCTAGTTACACGTCACGCCGCCCGTCATCATTTGCCAATTGTACACCCTTTTTTTGCTGCTGCTGCAACTGTTCAATTTCTTTAAAAATTATTGAAAAAATGGCCCTCCCGCCCGCCGACATTTACTTCTGATTTTTTTTTATCATCGGTCCGCACCAAAATTGAGCACACGTCCCTATATAATATACCTATTTAAACCGAGTATACACGGTGGTGTAATAGATCAACCGTTAATTTAACCGTTTAGGTAGCATATTTCCACGTATACGTTATCACGACAAATCCCTGCTGATCTGTTATTAATGAACCAAACACTTAACATGTCAACACACTCTGGCCCGCCAATGCTACAGTGTATAAACGTAACGGGGCAAATATGCACATTATATTGGAGAGCATTCACCATGGGCAATCTGCTCACCCCTTTTAGCCGATACGATAGAAACTAAACGATTTGTTACTTCTAATTACCCGTACTTAATTACACAGTCTTATTAAAACCAGACCTAATTTTCATTACTTTCAAGGTAAGGAAACCTTGGTCTAGTTATTACTAGACTGTTAATTACACTACTTGCGTGTTAATAAAGTACGACCCCATTACCACTAAAGGTGAAACATGGGATTTAGAACATTAATATTCACTCTTACATAGTTCCACATTCAAGGTGTAATCGTATGTCAGTTGTAACGTTGTGAAACTGCAACCGAACTGAATTATTCTATGCTAAATAGTTCATGGCTGACCTGATGCATGCATCTTAGTTTTCTTGTATATTATAATGGTGTAATGTAGACCGACCCCGCATATCATTTCACCCAAACCCTTGGGTGTTTATTTCACACCACTTTCTGGGATAACCTGTGTGTCGACTGAGAACATGCGTGCCAATTGAGGAGAACACGCGAAGGATTTGTGTAAATGTTAGCCCAAACGACATTTCGAAGTAACGACTGCTTTGTTGTTTATTTCGAGGAATAATACCGCATCATATGAATTCAGCCCAAATATATTGACAGGTG
This sequence comes from Siphonodentalium dalli, assembly GCA_032622095.1. NCBI lineage: Eukaryota > Metazoa > Mollusca > Scaphopoda > Gadilida > Siphonodentaliidae > Siphonodentalium > Siphonodentalium dalli. The sequence goes on along the minus strand of CP136064.1, from coordinate 136,468,376 downwards.
TCAAGGGTCTAACTCTATACTGAGCAATAAAAAACTAATATAATAAATACCGAGTATATTTAATTTTAACGCCAATGGGTCGTTTATGTGCGTTTAAGAGTGTATTTATGCTTAAAGCAAAGTGAAATAACGATCTTAAAATGAATTGGCCGGTATATTTTATTAGTTATCAGGGTTACCAGGGTCGTAGTTGCATAAATTACAATATATTTTTATGCTAAGATAATTGCGTGGTAATTTGTTAGTTAATGGATTGATCGGTGATCATGTTAACACAAATCCCATATATGGACATTCCAAATATGGCAGGTGACTTGCGCATGCGCAAAACAGATACAATGGTCTAATTCGCGGAGGCGATGTGCATTTTAATTCTTTCATTACGACTGTTTTGGCGTCCTAATCTATTAAAATATTCTTCTATATCTTGGAAGGTGTTCTGGAAGGATTATTTCAATATGTGTATATCGGATTAACCTTCCAAAAAGATGAGTTTGACGCCTGTATTTCTTGGCATGAATATTAACGAGCGCTCGTCTGCAAGTAGGTCATCTGGATTCGGAATTGGCGTGTTTTTGTGAAAATGTCAAATTCAATTTCTTCCATCTAAAACATAATTACGCGCTGGACTCGGTCATTTTAGGAACATATATGTATCACACGCACATACACCAAGTCTCAGCCTAAAAGTTTGAAAAATGACAGTTTTATCGACATAAATCTATGTTAATGGTAAATTCCATGTTAAATTTTATCATTGAAAATAATTCATTTCTTCCATCTAAAACATAATTGCGTGCTGTACTCTGTCATTTTACGAATATGTAGCTATCCCACCAACACACTTCAAGTCTCAGCTTAAAATTTTGAAAAATGACAGTTTTATCGACATAAATCAATTTTAATGCCAATAATGGCAAATGGAGAGTTAAATAAATTTTAGGCCAATTAGGGCCCTGCGAATGTTTTCTGACCTGTTCTATATTGGTCACTAGAGTTCATATTTGACCGGTTACACCTGATAATTATGCGACAGTATAGTCGCGTTACTTTATAGGTCAACATTGGTCATTATCACCGGACAAATTTATTTTGGTCTATCGTATCAACCCCTATTTTCTCCCGCGCGTAGCCTGACTACCGCTATTCTCAAAGTAATTGACCAGAAAAATGGGGTGATACCCCGGTCATGACCACGGTGATACCGGTAATAAACGGTAGCTGTATCGAGGCGGTCATGGCAGTGGAATTACGGTATTGGGCGATGATACCGCGGTCTTTTAGCGGGCACCGCATTAATTTTTTTGAATACCGCAGTGATTTTCATGGAACACTTTGAGGGGAGGTATTTACTCCCACATACGTTAACAAGCGGTATCAGTACCGCGGTATTGGAGGATACCGCGGTATAGTACCGCAGTATTAACGGGGTGACACCACGTTGCTGGTGGTCAATTACTTTAAGTATAGCGGTAAGTGTCAACATTGGTCATTATCGCTCCACTAATTTGTATCGTTTCATCGGTATGAATTCCATATCCAATTATCCACATATAACCAACCCAACCTCTAATCCCGGTCCAATTTATTTATTTCTTTCATCGGTATATTCACGTAACGTAATATTTTATCACGTGATATTTGTACTTATATGTCTATGGTATTACTATAGTATACTGTATACGTATATCAATTGCTATTCCTATCTATATAATCCTGGTGCCATCTATAGAGATAGATAATTTCAGACTCGGTACAAACCACTTTTTCTCCGAGTCCATATAACCAATTTAACCCAACATCTTATAGATGACTATTCTGGCACTATATAGAGATGTCAGACTAAGATTCTGACACCCCCCTATTTTATAGCCATGTTGCAACAGTAGAGTTCAGATGCATATTATGTCAACATCGGTCGTTATCGCTCTACAAATTTATATCGGTTCAACCCTTAGTTCCCTGTATCGCCCACCCCTCCCTCAGTTTATTTTTTCAGTTGTATTATAGTCTCATTACGTACACATTTTATCTTTTCTAACTTTTGCTTCAACGCGTTGAGTTCCGCTGCAGACAATATAAAACTGACAACATTTTGAAATGTAAGCAGGCTTCAAACTCATCTTATCCAAGAAAAACTCTGGTTACATAAGAAATTTGTGTATAAGGTGTACGCGCATTTGTCGCGTTAAAAACAAAAGGTCCCAAGTCAAGGTCCAAATCCCCAACACACTGATGTGAGGTTTAACTCCATCTACATACAGTAATGTCCAAAGTAATTGATCACTTAACCACAGCAAAATAATGGGTATTTTTTCATGATTTTAAATCCTGAAAAATTACCCATAATTCTGCTGTGGTTAAGTGGTCAATTACTTTGGGCATTACTGTAACCAATATAAGGATTTGAGGTGTAATAATAACTCAATCCTCATACAGTAATGTCCAAAGTAATCGACCACTTAACCACAGCATAATTATTGGTAATTTGTCAGGATTTTAAATGCTGAAAAAATACCCATAATTCTGCTGTGGTTAAGTGGTCAATTACTTTGGGCATTACTGTAACCAATATAAGGATTTGAGGTGTAATGATAACTCAATCCTCATACAGTAATGTACAAAGTAATTGACCACAGCTGAATAATGGGTAATTTGTCAGGATTTTAAATGCTGAAAAATTACCAATAATTCTGATGTGGTTAAGTGGTCAATTACTTTGGGCATTACTGTAACCAATATAAGGATGTGAGGTTTAATGAGAACTCCATCCACATAACTAATAAATATGTGTGAAAATTAAACAAAACAAAAATAAATTCCATGATGGCGTCCAATATGGACTGCCTAATTCTGCTCCAAAACATGTTTATTGAATATATGGTTGTTTATTGGGGGAAACTGATTATTTCAATGATATTTTCATTAACTGCATGGGATCCAAAACCCGACTTACGGGAGCTCGCTTCGTGCACGACTGTATCTTAAGCATGTGTGCATATTTAATGAGCCAACAATTGGAATCCAAATAGAGAAGATTGGCACGTCGACCCTGCGCATAGACATCATTGATGATCTCTATGGGAATCAAAATTGACATTTAATAGACAATTTCGATTAACCGCAATAACTTAAGGAATCTCTAATTATGATTAAGCCCAATGAGAATGCAATAAGACATTTCTTATTACCCTTAACCGCAATTACTTCCCATTGCACTTTAGCACAATTAATATCTCTCCCCCCCCCCCACAGCTTATCAATACCACTCAGGACAGTGGGTGTTTTTCCTCAATTAATTGAATTTCTTGTTAGTGACCATAAATCTATACCTTCGGTTTTGCCGAATAACCGAACAAATGTTGTCAACTGTTTCCACGTTTATTCTCACTTATACCGTGTTTATATCCGTTTTATCCTATTTGTTGTTGTGTATTGCATTACTTTGATAAAGTCTGCGCTTGTGTTATTCTCACAAAAGGTAATGCGTATTTACATTTCACAATTCCGCCTTACAGTCTGCGAGTGCGACGGAAAAAATTTCCACATGTCCGAGCGCCATTGGCATTGATTCCTTAAATACGAGACTATTTAATCGAATGAGGTCAAATATTCGCATATAACTTGACTCATATGTTATTCTGCACAATTCTGGCCAGTGCCGACTTTCATTTCGCATTACTTTCGTTTTTATCGAAATATAACCGTTTTCTATGGAGATTCCCATGTAAATTTGTTCAACCAAAAAAATTCATAGTTTTGCCAATTTCAAGCTAGTTTAATACTTTATAGCATGGTCAGGGCATAATCTGGCCTATCGAGTGATGGTAGACGTTCCTTCAGTGTGCACAACAAATATTTGGTCCCAACGAAGCAGGCTAAAATCCTGAAATTTGTCAATTGACTTTGAGTGTGAAGAAAATATTCATTTAAACTTCCAAAATTGGTTGAAATATGCTCAACAACATTCAGTTGAATGGTGACATTATTTATAGTCACCGACTAACTTCCACGATGAATAAAATTTGTTTTTATTGATGACAATTATGTCGCGAGTCATAAAAATGTTAATTTTCTGAAGAAAAAAAATTAATTGTTTCGCCAATTTCAAGCTAGTATTGAGCATGGTCAGGCCATTACATATAATGATTAAGATTGCTAAAGAACTGAAATAATGAAATGGGAAACTTTTACTGACATCTGGTAAGGATTGAGGAGCAGAGGCCACCCCCACCCCCATGGAAGACGGAATACCACTTAACACAGAAGTTGGAATACGGAATACCATATGGAATACATAAAAATATATGAAAACTTCATTTTTTGGAAGGTCGGCGTACGAATACCGGTATTTTTGGAATACCGAATACCTCCTAACAGAGGGGCCGGAAATACCGCGTACCTCATAACAGGGCATGGAATACGGCATACGAAAAAGGGGGGTGGGGGCCTCATGCTATGGAGCTTCCGAGCCTCCCAATATATTGTCTGCTCCACATCTCAATAGAATTCAACAACATTCAGTTGAATGGTGACATTATTTATAGTCACCGAATAACTTCCACGATGAATCAAATTTGTTTTTATTGGTGACAATTTATGTCGCGAATCATAAAAATGTAAATTTTCTGAAGAAAAAAAATTCATTGGTTTGCGAATTTCAAGCTAGTTTATAGCGAACATGGGAACCAAGGTACAATTTATGCCATTTAGGCACACTTCAGAGTGAAATCTGGGCTTATATTTCGGCGAGAATCCAAATCTAGATTCTCGCAAATTACCCTGGATTCTCATGAAAAAGTATATATGGATTCTCGCAAAATCAGATGAAATATATGCCCTAGTGGAAATATAGCAAATCGTTTAATGCTTTAGAAATTTTTTTTTCGGAGATTTATATATATGTTTAAAGACATATTATGGAATTTGTCGGGAGCGAGAAATTGATAAGTTAGTGCTCAGGCACTTTTCCAACGTGGGGAATGTTATCATTCTACTAACATCACTGAAAATTTCCAAAAAGATCTACCACACCACTTCATATAGAACATCGTCTGAACTACTCCAAATTGTAAATATTTACATCTCGATTCGGGGCGCAACTATCGGCTGTAATTAAACAAAAATCATTTTGCCATCGAGAGTCATTGCATTTAACTAATATATAAGAATGACGTTGTGTAACATCCATTTGGATTAATATTCGTAACAAATAACTACTTTGAGAAAGATTATTCTTAATTTCTATTTATTTGATCACTCTGCCCGGTGTCTGCCGGAGTGTTTCACATCACTTTAATCAAGGAAGACTGTTAAGAAAAACTGCATTTCAAGACCACCAAACAACTTTCCTTTTTAGGGCCACCACATCTTCCAAATATGTACTTCTTCCATTTTTCTATCAAAGACCGAAAAATGTCGTTAAACTAGAGATCCAAATACCCCCTAAGGGCCCCTCTATCTTGAGATATTAAAGACCGAAAAATGTCGTTAAACTATAAAGACCGAAAAATGTCGTTAAACTAGAGATCCAAATACCGCCTATATCTTGAGATATTATAAAGACCGAAAAATGTCATTAAACTATTAATTGTTGTTGCTGTTGTTTATTAGGGTTTATCGTCATTCTAGCCGCTAGGCCACACACGACGTTGTCAATTTTACGGGTGGAGGAAAGACCACGCAGAGGCTCAATTTCACCGGGAAGTTGTTCCACTGCGTGTAGAAACCATGGACCCCCGGAAAGCAATTGACAAACTTGCCCAGATACACGATTCCGGTCACCCTCCCTATGGTGGGGTTAGAACCAGCTTCGTCAGCGCTGGACGGCCTGGGACGACGTAATTCACCTGGCACTCTACCGACTGGACCACCGGGGGCCCCTATTAAACTGTTAAAGACCGAAAATGTCGTTAAATTGTAAAGTTTGAGCTATTGCCATGGCTTTGTCGTCCGTGTGTATGTGTGTACGTAAGGCGTCAACAATGCAGGCTACAGGTCGTACCTTTGGTCGGATCATTATGAAATTTGTCATAGCTGTTGACATCAACATTTAGACCAGATTATTAATTTTGGGATCATTCGGAAAACAAACATGGCCGCCAGTGGCCATCTTGGATTTCAAAATTCAATCCATTAGCACGGGCTACAGTTCGTAATGTTTGTCTGATCATCATGAAATTTGTCAAGAATGTTAATAATGACATGTAGATGGGAACGAGTCCTTTTGGGGTCATTCGGCCAAAAAACATGGCCGCAGCAGCCATTTTGGATTTTAGTCTTTATATGACTAAATCTTTAGCACGGGCTACAGGTCTTAACTTTAGTCTGATCATCATAAAATTTGTCATGGCTGTTAAAATTGGAATGTAGATGGGAACGAGTCATTTTGGGGTCATTCGGACAAAAAACATGGCCGCCAGTGGCCATCTTGGATTTCAAAATTTAATCCATTAGCACGGGCCACAGGTCGTACTGTTTGTCTGATCATCATGAAATTTGTCATGGATGATAATATTGACATGTAGATGGGAACGAGTAATTTTGGGGTTATTCGGCCAAAAAACATGGCCGCCAGCAGCCATCTTGGATTTTACTCTTTGTATGACTAAATTCTTTAGCACGGGCTACAGGTCGTACTTTCAGTCTGATCATCATAAAAATTGTCAAGAATGTTAATAATGACATGCAGATGGGAACGAGTCATTTTGGGATGATTTGACCCAAAAACATGGCCGCCAGCAGCCATCTTGGATTTTACTCTTTGTATGACTAAATTCTTTAGCACGGGCTACAGGTCGTACTTTCAGTCTGATCATCATAAAATTTGTCAAGAATGTTAATAATGACATGTAGATGGGAACGAGTCATTTTGGGATCATTTGACCCAAAAACATGGCCGCCAGCAGCCATCTTGGATTTTAATCTTTGTATGACTAAATTCTTTATCACAGGCTACAGGTCGTACTTTTAGTCTGATCATCATAAAATTTGTCAAGAATGTTAATAATGACATGTAGATGGGAACGAGTCATTTTGGGGTCATTCGGCCAAAAAACATGGCTGCCAGCAGCCATCTTGGATTTTACTCTTTGTATGACTAAATCATTTAGCACGGGCTACAGGTCGTACCTTTAGTCTGATCATCATGAATTTTTTCATGGCTGTTGAAATTGGAATGTAGATGAGAATGAGGCATTTTGGGGACATTCCGACAAAAAAACATGGCTGCCAGCGGCCATCTTGGATTTCCAAATTCAATTCTAAATCTTTCCATTCATTGCTCATCACACAAATTTAACTACAGTGTCATTGACACTTTCATTTGAGACATTAAAGAACGAAATATGTCGTTACACCATTAATGATCATTAATACATAATTTGTGTTTATGAAAGTCTGGTACAGACAGTTTGTTTCCAGTACATATTCATTGGAACGTAAACAATTATTCTCTGACAAATCATGTTAATATTGCCTTTCGTTACTGGTTTCCTTGACTCACATATCTCTCACTTCTTAATACTTATAATTAAAACAAATGTTCTGTGTTTTGTGTCACTTCTTAATAGCATTCTGTATTCTGCTATTGAAAAGAAAAACAGTTGTAGTATACCTTAAAGGTATGAAGGCCTTGGTGGGTATCATGTGAACATATTTCCACCGCTACAAACGAAATAATATTCAAATATAGACAGACTTTGTTAATATACAAATGAGAAATATCTCATAAACATTATGTTATAGTCGTAAATTTGCCGACTGTTATGTAAACAAAGCATAAAAAAGTTACTTTCCTGGTGTTTCTTTATATTATGATGGTAAACATAAAGAGCGTTCTTTGTTGCTCAATTCCTTATTTGGAAATAATAAAGAGCGTTTATACCATTTGTGTGTGATTAGCCAGTAGCATTATGCTGCCTTCTATAACACAATCAGACTCTTGTTTAGGTAAAATTTAGTAGGTCTTTATGTAAGCATGATGTTTAAGGGATTACAGTGCTCATGAAACAACAAACTCTATCGGAAAGCCACCCCTATTGTGATCACAATAATCCAAGTCCCATAAAAATCGCGTAATAATTAAGCCGAGAAATAAATAAATAATACCGCCACCGGTTGTCGGCATCTCCGTCGCAAAACCTCGCATGACGTCAAGCGAGGTAAACTAATTAAAAACACGGAATCGGAGTTATTTGTGTCTACCTATATGACGATGGAAAATCCGGAATAGACATCAGCTCGTGAGCGTGATGGAATTACTGCGGGGCATATCAATAGCATTGTGTACACATGGTTAATTGTCATCGCGCGGTGAGTTATATTCACTTGTGATTTGTCTTAAGCGCTGTTTGGAAAGTTATTGTTTTGACAAAAAAACTATAGAAGGCCGATTGAGCGGGGTAGGTAACAGCTTATAAAAACATGAGCAGGCATGTGAACTCTATTCGGGCGCGTGTTCACGATGTTGTTTTAATTTTCCGTATATATGCCCCGAGTGTCCCGTATTTACAATCATTCATTCGTAACATTGCCATATAAATGCAGTGTTTTCGGCTGTGGTCGGTCTAGTGACTCTCAGTTAGGTATAATGCTGTATTCATTTCCAAACGATGTTCGTTTACGTGCCATTTGGCGGGATTTCTGTGGGAAACCTGTTGCGCAATCATCAGAAACCGATTACATATACCAAATAAAGAGCGTTTAATTTGACAAGTCAGTCATGGTTACGAATACATACAATTGCAGTTAAAGTGGAGAGTATGTTGAATACATCACGATAACAACTATTCTTAGTCGATTCCCCATTTCCTTCACCATGGCTCCATAAAGAGCGTTCCATGTTAAGAGTTTTCCTAATATGGTACGAATAAAAAGAGTTTAATAAAGCGGAAATTGATATGACTTGGAAGGATATATAAAGCATGCATATCGGAAGTTCGTGTACATGTATTGACCTGTATTGGTGTAATCAGTAAAACAAATCACGATGACAACTGTTCTAAGTCGAGTCCCTTTACCTTGACACAATAAAGAGCGTTCACTATTACGATATATTTTTTCAGTTGTATTATAGTCTCATTACGTACACATTTTATCTTTTCTAACTTTTGCTTCAACGCGTTGAGTTCCGCTGCAGACAATATAAAACTGACAACATTTTGAAATGTAAGCAGGCTTCAAACTCATCTTATCCAAGAAAAACTCTGGTTACATAAGAAATTTGTGTATAAGGTGTACGCGCATTTGTCGCGTTAAAAACAAAAGGTCCCAAGTCAAGGTCCAAATCCCCAACACACTGATGTGAGGTTTAACTCCATCTACATACAGTAATGTCCAAAGTAATTGATCACTTAACCACAGCAAAATAATGGGTATTTTTTCATGATTTTAAATCCTGAAAAATTACCCATAATTCTGCTGTGGTTAAGTGGTCAATTACTTTGGGCATTACTGTAACCAATATAAGGATTTGAGGTGTAATAATAACTCAATCCTCATACAGTAATGTCCAAAGTAATCGACCACTTAACCACAGCATAATTATTGGTAATTTGTCAGGATTTTAAATGCTGAAAAAATACCCATAATTCTGCTGTGGTTAAGTGGTCAATTACTTTGGGCATTACTGTAACCAATATAAGGATTTGAGGTGTAATGATAACTCAATCCTCATACAGTAATGTACAAAGTAATTGACCACAGCTGAATAATGGGTAATTTGTCAGGATTTTAAATGCTGAAAAATTACCAATAATTCTGATGTGGTTAAGTGGTCAATTACTTTGGGCATTACTGTAACCAATATAAGGATGTGAGGTTTAATGAGAACTCCATCCACATAACTAATAAATATGTGTGAAAATTAAACAAAAAAAAAATAAATTCCATGATGGCGTCCAATATGGACTGCCTAATTCTGCTCCAAAACATGTTTATTGAATATATGGTTGTTTATTGGGGGAAACTGATTATTTCAATGATATTTTCATTAACTGCATGGGATCCAAAACCCGACTTACGGGAGCTCGCTTCGTGCACGACTGTATCTTAAGCATATGTGCATATTTAATGAGCCAACAATTGGAATCCAAATAGAGAAGATTGGCACGTCGACCCTGCGCATAGACATCATTGATGATCTCTATGGGAATCAAAATTGACATTTAATAGACAATTTCGATTAACCGCAATAACTTAAGGAATCTCTAATTATGATTAAGCCCAATGAGAATGCAATAAGACATTTCTTATTACCCTTAACCGCAATTACTTCCCATTGCACTTTAGCACAATTAATATCTCTCCCCCCCCCCCCAACAGCTTATCAATACCACTCAGGACAGTGGGTGTTTTTCCTCAATTAATTGAATTTCTTGTTAGTGACCATAAATCTATACCTTCGGTTTTGCCGAATAACCGAACAAATGTTGTCAACTGTTTCCACGTTTATTCTCACTTATACCGTGTTTATATCCGTTTTACATCTGGTAAGGATTGAGGAGCAGATGCTAGAGGCCCCCACCCCCACCCCCATGGAAGACGGAATACCACTTAACACAGAAGTTGGAATACGGAATACCATATGGAATACATAAAAATATATGAAAACTTCATTTTTTGGAAGGTCGGTGTACGAATACCGGTATTTTTGGAATACCGAATACCTCCTAACAGAGGGGCCGGAAATACCGCGTACCTCATAACAGGGCATGGAATACGGCATACGAAAAAGGGGGGTGGGGGCCTCATGCTATGGAGCTTCCGAGCCTCCCAATATATTGTCTGCTCCACATCTCAATAGAATTCAACAACATTCAGTTGAATGGTGACATTATTTATAGTCACCGACTAACTTCCACGATGAATCAAATTTATTTTTATTGGTGACAATTTATGTCGCGAATCATAAAAATGTAAATTTTCTGAAGAAAAAAAATTCATTGGTTTGCGAATTTCAAGCTAGTTTATAGCGAACATGGGAACCAAGGTACAATTTATGCCATTTAGGCACACTTCAGAGTGAAATCTGGGCTTATATTTCGGCGAGAATCCAACTCTAGATTCTCGCAAATTACCCTGGATTCTCATGAAAAAGTATATATGGATTCTCGCAAAATCAGATGAAATATATGCCCTAGTGGAAATATAGCAAATCGTTTAATGCTTTAGAATTTTTTTTTTCGGAGATTTATATATATGTTTAAAGACATATTATGGAATTTGTCGGGAGCGAGAAATTGATAAGTTAGTGCTCAGGCACTTTTCCAACGTGGGGAATGTTATCATTCTACTAACATCACTGAAAATTTCCAAAAAGATCTACCACACCACTTCATATAGAACATCGTCTGAACTACTCCAAATTGTAAATATTTACATCTCGATTCGGGGCGCAACTATCGGCTGTAATTAAACAAAAATCATTTTGCCATCGAGAGTCATTGCATTTAACTAATATATAAGAATGACGTTGTGTAACATCCATTTGGATTAATATTCGTAACAAATAACTACTTTGAGAAAGATTATTCTTAATTTCTATTTATTTGATCACTCTGCCCGGTGTCTGCCGGAGTGTTTCACATCACTTTAATCAAGGAAGACTGTTAAGAAAAACTGCATTTCAAGACCACCAAACAACTTTCCTTTTTAGGGCCACCACATCTTCCAAATATGTACTTCTTCCATTTTGCTATCAAAGACCGAAAAATGTCGTTAAACTAGAGATCCAAATACCCCCTAAGGGCCCCTCTATCTTGAGATATTAAAGACCGAAAAATGTCGTTAAACTATAAAGACCGAAAAATGTCGTTAAACTAGAGATCCAAATACCGCCTATATCTTGAGATATTATAAAGACCGAAAAATGTCATTAAACTATTAATTGTTGTTGCTGTTGTTTATTAGGGTTTATCGTCATTCTAGCCGCTAGGCCACACACGACGTTGTCAATTTTACGGGTGGAGGAAAGACCACGCAGAGGCTCAATTTCACCGGGAAGTTGTTCCACTGCGTGTAGAAACCATGGACCCCCGGAAAGCAATTGACAAACTTGCCCAGATACACGATTCCGGTCACCCTCCCTATGGTGGGGTTAGAACCAGCTTCGTCAGCGCTGGACGGCCTGGGACGACGTAATGCACCTGGCACTCTACCGACTGGACCACCGGGGGCCCCTATTAAACTGTTAAAGACCGAAAATGTCGTTAAATTGTAAAGTTTGAGCTATTGCCATGGCTTTGTCGTCCGTGTGTATGTGTGTACGTAAGGCGTCAACAATGCAGGCTACAGGTCGTACCTTTGGTCGGATCATTATGAAATTTGTCATAGCTGTTGACATCAACATTTAGACCAGATTATTAATTTTGGGATCATTCGGAAAAAAAACATGGCCGCCAGTGGCCATCTTGGATTTCAAAATTCAATCCATTAGCACGGGCTACAGTTCGTAATGTTTGTCTGATCATCATGAAATTTGTCAAGAATGTTAATAATGACATGTAGATGGGAACGAGTCCTTTTGGGGTCATTCGGCCAAAAAACATGGCCGCAGCAGCCATTTTGGATTTTAGTCTTTATATGACTAAATCTTTAGCACGGGCTACAGGTCTTAACTTTAGTCTGATCATCATAAAATTTGTCATGGCTGTTAAAATTGGAATGTAGATGGGAACGAGTCATTTTGGGGTCATTCGGACAAAAAACATGGCCGCCAGTGGCCATCTTGGATTTCAAAATTTAATCCATTAGCACGGGCCACAGGTCGTACTGTTTGTCTGATCATCATGAAATTTGTCATGGATGATAATATTGACATGTAGATGGGAACGAGTAATTTTGGGGTTATTCGGCCAAAAAACATGGCCGCCAGCAGCCATCTTGGATTTTACTCTTTGTATGACTAAATTCTTTAGCACGGGCTACAGGTCGTACTTTCAGTCTGATCATCATAAAAATTGTCAAGAATGTTAATAATGACATGCAGATGGGAACGAGTCATTTTGGGATGATTTGACCCAAAAACATGGCCGCCAGCAGCCATCTTGGATTTTACTCTTTGTATGACTAAATTCTTTAGCACGGGCTACAGGTCGTACTTTCAGTCTGATCATCATAAAATTTGTCAAGAATGTTAATAATGACATGTAGATGGGAACGAGTCATTTTGGGATCATTTGACCCAAAAACATGGCCGCCAGCAGCCATCTTGGATTTTAATCTTTGTATGACTAAATTCTTTATCACAGGCTACAGGTCGTACTTTTAGTCTGATCATCATAAAATTTGTCAAGAATGTTAATAATGACATGTAGATGGGAACGAGTCATTTTGGGGTCATTCGGCCAAAAAACATGGCTGCCAGCAGCCATCTTGGATTTTACTCTTTGTATGACTAAATCATTTAGCACGGGCTACAGGTCGTACCTTTAGTCTGATCATCATGAATTTTTTCATGGCTGTTGAAATTGGAATGTAGATGAGAATGAGGCATTTTGGGGACATTCCGACAAAAAAACATGGCTGCCAGCGGCCATCTTGGATTTCCAAATTCAATTCTAAATCTTTCCATTCATTGCTCATCACACAAATTTAACTACAGTGTCATTGACACTTTCATTTGAGACATTAAAGAACGAAATATGTCGTTACACCATTAATGATCATTAATACATAATTTGTGTTTATGAAAGTCTGGTACAGACAGTTTGTTTCCAGTACATATTCATTGGAACGTAAACAATTATTCTCTGACAAATCATGTTAATATTGCCTTTCGTTACTGGTTTCCTTGACTCACATATCTCTCACTTCTTAATACTTATAATTAAAACAAATGTTCTGTGTTTTGTGTCACTTCTTAATAGCATTCTGTATTCTGCTATTGAAAAGAAAAACAGTTGTAGTATACCTTAAAGGTATGAAGGCCTTGGTGGGTATCATGTGAACATATTTCCACCGCTACAAACGAAATAATATTCAAATATAGACAGACTTTGTTAATATACAAATGAGAAATATCTCATAAACATTATGTTATAGTCGTAAATTTGCCGACTGTTATGTAAACAAAGCATAAAAAAGTTACTTTCCTGGTGTTTCTTTATATTATGATGGTAAACATAAAGAGCGTTCTTTGTTGCTCAATTCCTTATTTGGAAATAATAAAGAGCGTTTATACCATTTGTGTGTGATTAGCCAGTAGCATTATGCTGCCTTCTATAACACAATCAGACTCTTGTTTAGGTAAAATTTAGTAGGTCTTTATGTAAGCATGATGTTTAAGGGATTACAGTGCTCATGAAACAACAAACTCTATCGGAAAGCCACCCCTATTGTGATCACAATAATCCAAGTCCCATAAAAATCGCGTAATAATTAAGCCGAGAAATAAATAAATAATACCACCACCGGTTGTCGGCTATCTCCGTCGCAAAACCTCGCATGACGTCAAGCGAGGTAAACTAATTAAAAACACGGAATCGGAGTTATTTGTGTCTACCTATATGACGATGGAAAATCCGGAATAGACATCAGCTCGTGAGCGTGATGGAATTACTGCGGGGCATATCAATAGCATTGTGTACACATGGTTAATTGTCATCGCGCGGTGAGTTATATTCACTTGTGATTTGTCTTAAGCGCTGTTTGGAAAGTTATTGTTTTGACAAAAAAACTATAGAAGGCCGATTGAGCGGGGTAGGTAACAGCTTATAAAAACATGAGCAGGCATGTGAACTCTATTCGGGCGCGTGTTCACGATGTTGTTTTAATTTTCCGTATATATGCCCCGAGTGTCCCGTATTTACAATCATTCATTCGTAACATTGCCATATAAATGCAGTGTTTTCGGCTGTGGTCGGTCTAGTGACTCTCAGTTAGGTATAATGCTGTATTCATTTCCAAACAATGTTCGTTTACGTGCCATTTGGCGGGATTTCTGTGGGAAACCTGTTGCGCAATCATCAGAAACCGATTACATATACCAAATAAAGAGCGTTTAATTTGACAAGTCAGTCATGGTTACGAATACATACAATTGCAGTTAAAGTGGAGAGTATGTTGAATACATCACGATAACAACTATTCTTAGTCGATTCCCCATTTCCTTCACCATGGCTCCATAAAGAGCGTTCCATGTTAAGAGTTTTCCTAATATGGTACGAATAAAAAGAGTTTAATAAAGCGGAAATTGCTATGACTTGGAAGGATATATAAAGCATGCATATCGGAAGTTCGTGTACATGTATTGACCTGTATTGGTGTAATCAGTAAAACAAATCACGATGACAACTGTTCTAAGTCGAGTCCCTTTACCTTGACACAATAAAGAGCGTTCACTATTACGATGTATTGCGAATAAAGAGCACTTGAATATGTGATTCCATATTAAACCGGATTATTATCCCTCCTTCAAAAAGTGTTATATATATATGATTGGATGTTTATAACCCTATTGTTATGCGTAATTGCCACATAGAGGTCTATTTATGACCTGGATATTCAATAGACCGCATCGCTAGAGTGATAATTTAATAGGTCAATAACGATGCATAGATGTAGTGAATTTCCATCAGTGACAGTCGGCTAGATTGTTTTGGGGTGGGGGAAGCAATATTCCGAAATATATATAAACACCATATTGCCCAAATAATTACATGATTCATAACCAAGGAAAAATGAACATATCATATTGGTAATGAATGACTTGATTATAATTGATTAAATCCGACAGCAATAAACCAATTGTGTGTTGTTTTACCACGTTACGATAATTAAAACGAAACGCTCTTTATTGACACACGACTAATGGCATCTGGAAATTGGAATGTTTACGAGATGATAATTGCCTAATAACTGTGCAAGTCTTCGCGTATATATGCAATCTTGATATGCATATATAATATAACTTGGACTATTCCGGTAACGAAAAATATATATAAACACGAGCACCCGTTTATATAGATAAATGCGCGCAAAACTGAATAATATACGGGCATGGCTTTATAGTAACAACACATCGCGATACATATAATAATAGTAATAATAACACGATAAAGATCGACATTTAATTACGAGAAAGGCGATGTTTCGGCGAAGTTTTGCATTCGCATGCAAACTTAAAATACCGCCGTCGCGTATCTATGCGTTGTCAATGAGTTACCACGTGATCGATCACGTGCTATGCTTCTGTTTACATGTGACAATCACGTGATCGGGCTGATGATCACGTGACTTCGTCTACAACAAAATCTTCGGCTAACTTCGGAATTTTTTTGAATCGTTATAAAAATAACGATTGGCGGCCGAATATTAGATTATATGCGCCCAATGGACATTTTATATATATATTATCGGTATATTGAAAGAAAATAATATTGTTTTTTTCAGGACCGTATTCCTTTAAGGGATAGTGATCGTATATTTGAACCAAAATGTATGCGTTTTAATATTGATCTGTTTACGGTGTTTGGAACAAATATTTTCGACAACTAAACCCTCTCGTCCCTTTTATATAATTAATATAACATCCCTCATCCAATAATCTCCAAATTGCATATCTAATTTCAATCCTAGTTACACGTCACACCGCCCCTCATCATTTGCCAATTGTACACCCTTTTTTGCTGCTTCTGTTGCAACTGCTCAATTTCTTTAAAAATTATTGAAAAAATGGTCCTCCGGCCTGCGACATTTACCTCCGATTTAGTTTTTTCGATCATCGGTCCACACCAAAATTGAGCACACGTCCCTATATAATATACCTATTTAAACCGAGTATACACGGTGGTGTAATAGAAGAACCATTAATTTAACCGTAACCGTAGCATATTTCCACGTATACGTGTACGTTTTCACGACAAATCCCCGCTGATCTGTTATTAATGAACCAAACAATTAACATGTCAACACACTCTGGCCCGCCAATGCTACAGTGTATAAACGTAACGGGGCAAATATGCATATTATATTGACAGCTAACGAGAACATTCATCACCAATAATCTGCTCACCCCTTTCAGTCGATACGATAGAAACTAAACGATTTGTTACTTCTAATTACCCGTACTTAATTACACTACTTGCGTGTTAATAAAGTACGACACCCCCCCCCCAATCACAACTAAAGGTGAAACATGGGATTTAGAACATTAATATTCACTCTTACACAGTTCCACATTCAAGGTGTGTCTTGTGTAATCGTATGTCAGTTGTAACGTTGTGAAACCGCAACCGAACTGAATTATTCTATTGCTAAATAGTTCATGGGTGACATGATGCATGCATCTTAGTTTTCTTGTATATTATAATGGTGTATAGACAGGGACAGACACATATATTGTAGTTGTGTATAGTAGACCGACCCCGCATATCATATGTTATAATGGTGTACCAGACAGAGATAGACACATATATTATAATTTATAATGGTGTATTACTGTATAGTAGACCGACCTCGCATATCGTTTACATGTATTACACCATATTATGATGGTGTGTCAGCTCACCAGCATGCTTATGGTGTATTATAATGGTATGAAGCAAACCGATCCACCGATCATATAATAACTATATACCTGCTAGTTTCAAGAAAACGCAGAGAGGAAATATTATTATAAAAAAAAATTATAAGCAGCCAATTAATCTATTAATATGATTAATTGAAGGTCTCAAGCCCTTGAAAATGCAGAAAGGAAATTTTTGTATAAGGACGATAGGTGCACTCGCATAAACTGTGAGATGAACTTCATTCAAAAACAAATAAACAAAAGTCCCAGGGCAAGGTCCACGCCCCTTTCCAAATTATAAATAAAATAATGACAGGACACATTAAAGGTGAACTCTGTCCAGTTAAACAAAAAACAGTAAATGTTTGGCATATATGCCCTCACATAACATCGAATGATGTATGGGAGACTGTTTTCACATTTATTCCTTATGTGCGCTTAAGCGCAAATATTTGCTCTTAAGTGTAAATATTTGTGCTTAGTGTAAATATTTGTGCTTAAGTGCAAATAACCTCTGTCATTTGAACTTAAGCACAAATGATACATAAATAATTTATGTGAAAAGGGCCTCACATAAGGATGAGCATCAACACCAGCTGATGTGGAAATACCATCAATTCCCCATGCATGAGCATTAAGATCAGCTCCGAAAAAAAAATTCAATGCAAGCGTAACACATATCACATTAACACATGTGTTTGATTACAACAATCACACATTCTAATGGGTTATGGTGCAGAAGGTCTCAAGCCCTTCAAAATACAGCGATATTTTTTTTTGTCTGAAGCCTAATACCACACACTGAAAACCCAAGAACATACATACGGGAGGCCATTTTCACATTTATTATTGATTTGCGCTTAAGTTTAAATGATTTCCCTCTTCATACATGTATATGGTATGTTAGGCAAGTTACATGTACATGTAGTTGCAATGTATACCGGTACATGACATACCGGTGGACACAAAAATCATTATTTTAGTTCCAATGTCATTTACCAGAATACATGTACATGTACATGTTGTACCTTGCAACTACATCTACAGTGAGGTAGTTTTGTCTCATTTAAACTTTCTAAATGGGTTTCTCCCTTTGAATGACATAAACTAATGTGAGTATACACATGAGCTGTGATGTGAAATAAACACCAAAAAATTATTTCTTAGTCTGAGGACATGTTTCCTGTCATTATCTTACTGCTTACAAATATAGATTTATAATAATGTGCTGTAATGCTCCAGAAATAGTCATATTTTGTCCTGGTTCATAAGAACACATTATTTCTTAGTGTTAGAAGGACATGTTGCCTGTTATTATTTGACTCATAAACCCCCAAATGTACATGTAAACAGAACATTTGGGAAAGAGACACACCATCTTTATCCTTTTTTATATCAGTAGCAATTGATCAGATAGCAAAATATGCTAAAAATAGATTTCAGATGGTAGAGATTAAACAATCACATTAATTGCACCAACTCGAAACAGTTAACATACCCTGTAGAATATAGACTATGATCAAGGAGGGTGTCACACACACCCCCACCCCGCTTTGGTATGTGATATTCAAGCCATTTTCAGGTGGTATGCTATATACATACCCAATGTTATCTGGTACTAGGATTTCACACGGCAATATAACCGGCATTCACGATTCAGCAAAAAGGCTAGTATGCAGATATAATAGCAGAAAATTATACAAATTTGAGTATTTTCCAGCTTAAACAGACCCAAGTGATATATTTTTATCTAATTCAGTCTAATGGCTCTTGATATGTTGATGTTTTGGATACTATTTCAGCAAATGTGGCTTCATTGGGGCATCAGCTTGTCTAAAAATATTTTAAGGACCCCTAAATCCGATACTACATTTCAGAACAATCCAACCAGTGTCCCATGAAATGGTGGATAATAAACTATCATACCAAATTTGATTCAGATTTGATCACACAAACTAAAATTATGATGCGGAAACCAGAAATTAACACAATTCTAAGTCGAAAAAGGGCCATAACTCTCGCAAAAATGGGCGGAGCACACCCATATTCGAACTTGACCTGTATTTTGTTCTGAATCGTCTGATAAACTTACATACCACATTTGGTTCAGATATGATCACACAAACTGAAGTTATCACCCGGAAACCTACAATTTTCAAAGTTTAAATGTCTATTAGGCGACACCAATTTTAAGTCTGGTTTACGAACATGTGGGCTGATGTGGGGAGAAAAAAAGTAGATGCAGGAGGGAAAAAAATAAAAATCCAAAAAATTGTCCCCCCAACTTATATCAAGTAAATCTTGAAATTTTACATAAATTTTACAAAAATTGTGAAAAAAAAAAAATTCCAATGAAATTCTGAACCAAACAAGACATTTCTTGTCATGAAATACATGAAAATATGGATCTGCAAATGATCATAAGCAGAACCGGATGCGACAGCACATGAAAATCAGTACGCGTTTAAATTTTTTTGGGACAAAAAAGTTAATTTATTTTTCATGAAATGGAAAAAAAAGTTGTAGGAGGTGTTCGTAAACCGGACTTAAAAATTGGTGTCGCCTTATGTGTATATAACTCATATAGCTAACTATTAAAGGTGTTCAATCAGATTCGATGGTCCCCATATAATTAGATTCCAACAACATTTTTTTTAGAAATGCTGCTTCAGTTATCAGAATCGATTAATTGCCCAAAAATAATGCTAACCACTGTCAACTACATGTATAGTATAAAATTGCCTGATACGTTATATTTATCAACATGCTGTTCGACAAAGTTTGGCCTTATTATCAACACAAAGCCTCTTCATTTTAGAGTTATCCATCTTCATCCGCAATTTGGTCTGAGACCGTCGGCTCGTCAAATTTTTCTGGGCCACTATTAAGTATCGATGGTGATAAATATTAAAATTTCAAAAATCGATATCTAATAACTCTGAGCTTTGATACATGTAGGTGGGTCCCTCGACTTGATTACAATATTTTAAAATATACATGTAAATAGTAAATGAGGGGCACTTAATCGGATTATGCATCTTTAAACTGTATTTGAATTTAAAGATGCATAATCCGATTAAGGGCCCCCTGAATTAACGCTCGCACATTACTATTTATTTGGACTTGGGGGGTAAAAGATATTTGGTACGAGTCGAGGAACCCACCTATCAAAGCTCAGAGTTATTAGATATCAATTTTTGAAATATACTATTTTTCACGATCAAGAATTAATAGTGGCCCACGGTCTCGGACCAAATTTCAGATGAAGATGGATAACTCTAAAATCAAGAGGCTTTCTGTTGATAATAAGGCCAAATTTTGTAGAACAACATGTTGATAAATAACATATGTCAGGCAATTGTATACTTTAGTTGACAGTGGTTAGCATTATTTTAGGGCAATTAATCAATTCTGATACCGTAACTGAAGCAGCCTTTCTAAATACAAATGTATGATGTTGTTGTTGTTGGAATCTGATTATATGGGGATCATCGAACCGGATTGAGTACCTTTAAAATGAACTGTATCCAGTATAAACATTTTAGACCTGATAATTAATTAGAGCATGCAGTCCCTGTTGACATGCGGTATCCGCTGGTAATCTTACCACAGTAATATGTGTTAACTGTGATAACCAAGTTAATTGTTTTTTCCACAAAAATTCTGAATTCTATCTAGACATATTGAAACAATAAACCAAATTTCTGGTGTGGTTACAAAGTCAACTTTAAAACAAAATTCATATAAACATCGCATGAAAAATACAGCCTAACTGCAAATGTGAGGTGGACCACATTCTGCGGCGGTATAACTGACTGCGGTTGATCGCATGAACACGCCTGAATACTGCAGTAATACCCGGTGGTCAACCTTTATAAGGCGTGTTGATTAATTAAAGCATAGCTGTAATTTTACATGTATGTTCTATGGACTTTGTTGGGAAAGAGAATATAGCTGTGCGACAATGGATGATATTTCCCCACCTCAGCAGGTGTCGATTACAGAAAAATATACCAAACATACTGTTAGTCTGTTAATCCTGATGAGCTAAGTTAGAAATTTTTCAATCGAAACCTCATAAAAAAAATATAAATTCAGTTCTCAATTTTCGAACACTTCAGGAAATTGTTCAAAAATATTGTTAAAAGATGCCCATTCGATTTGACACTGTAATATATACCCCTATTCAAGTGTTCCTGCTAATGTGCTATGATGCGGTTGGGTTCTGCTTAATTGCTATGAATTGCACTACCCGCATCATAGCAATTCAGCAGGACCACCAGCATCATAGCATATTAGCAGGACCACTTGGCCAGTGGTAAAATAGTTTGTTTTCCATACGGATATGTGTTTTCAAATAATCATGTAATGATATCTAACATACATGTATATGATCCCATTTATAGGTTTTATTCATCACGGTCAGATAAACTTTGTATACAGACAGTTTTACCAAACTTAGAATTTTTATTAGGTGCTTTCATTGTAGCTGTAATTACTAGTATTAAAAGTGTGCTCAATAAAGTTTGTTTTATCATTTATGCTCATTTGGAATTTGGATGCTATTTAATTCTGTTTATCTATATAATTGGCTGCACTGCTAAATTTTGACTCATTTGATGTCAGTACATGTAGTTGTCCATCGAAATGGCGAACACAACCAAAGACAAATTACAAGAGGAAAGACAACAAATAAATTTGATGTGCACTAAAACAGATACAGTAGTGCCCTTAACCACAGCAGAATTATGTTTAACTTTTCAGGATTTAGTCGGATATATGGCTTGTTGCCATTCATCGGAAAGCTCTCCCCGAGTTACCCGTAATTCTGCTGTGGTTAAGGAGTCGATTAATTAGAGCATTACTGTAGTTACAAATGTATGTCTAGCCTCTTGTGAAGTGTTGTGTCACTAATAAGATCTTTAATTCACATACATGTACTATATACCGGTTCAAGCGTTTACAAGTGTCAGGCATCGAGAAACTGACCAAAAGTTTTGGTAGTACAGGTATATAATATAGGCTAGCACTGCACCTGGGCTACATGTACATGTACTGTAAGTGATTATAATGTACTATTTTTATATTCTGCCGTGAAAGTGTTGCTGAATGAAATTTAAGTTTACCCCGATATTCTAAGTCCGCTCGACTAAGATGGGGTTTTTCTCGAAAACTGATATCTGAATATAAATGTATGTCTTCCACTGGTTGGTATTCCCTCTAAATTGACTAATTTTAACTGATTAGATTAGCCCTGGTATGGAAAACTCTAACTGTTATAGCCCGATGAGCGGTTTACTGATGCCTGCCGGGGTTTACTGCCAACAGCGGTGATGATATGATGACCAGCGTTGTGCATGGCATATGTTGATCCAGGTAAGAATGCTACCATACATTCCAAACATTCATTAAATATCTTATTAATAGTAACCCAAACTACACAAGAGACTAGTATAACTAAGATTGGGCTCGATTAATGATGTGACACTTTCAGTACTTCATTTACTAGTAGCCTGGTACTGGTGGGCCTGGCTACAGATACTTGTTTGGCGTGTTTGAGGCCTGTGGCACAAGGGCAGCAGAATCAATTAAAATTTCTCTTATTGTAGTGTAGTACATGTACATTAATAGTACCGGTAATACAGCACACAAAGAGGTATATGGTGCCGGCACATGTACATGTATTCTCTCTGTTTTCACACATGTTTTTTTCAATTTAACAAAATGAGTCTTTTATGACACATACTAAAGTGAAAGTAGGCCTACATGTATATAATGTGCACACAGTATACAGGTACATGTACTGATATATTACATTGCAATACAGTCCGAGTACAATGATATAGCAAAATTATGCATAGTAGAATAACAACCTTTTGTACAAACAGTCCTGACAATGATATACCGGGATATCATGGTGATAGTTCATACATTTGGAATTACCGAATACCCGAGTTTGTGGTTAGACCGCTTCATGCGATGTTTATGTGAATTTTTATTTTTAAGTCGGCATTGCATAGTCCTATAAACCACACCAGAGAATTTTTTTATTTTCTTCATTATTATTAGTTTATTTTAGTTTATTCTGATCGTCAAATTTAGACATTACAGATATATATGGGTATAATATACAATATATTTCAGTACAGGTATACATGTATATATTATATATGGCATAATAATAGAATATAGAAATGTTGGACGGTATTCGGTTGTTTCAATATGTCAGGCGGGTGGTAATAAGCCTCAGGCGGACCTGAATATTTCTAGGATCTTCTTAATAAAAACTGATAGATTTTTAACTGTCTTTTGATTTCGGGAGTTGAAAAGAGCGGCTAGTTTGTGAGTGTTAGGTCTCTGGTAGTAGTAGGGTTTCAGGTATTTTATTCGAAGTTCATTAAGTTCCCTACATTTCATTACCATGTGATATTCGTCGCCGATTTCAAGATTACATAGTGTGCAAATTCGGTCTGAGTAATCCGTATTTGTCCAAGTACCATGTTCTATAGGGAGTATGTGGTTTCTTGTCCGGAAGGCCATAATATAGTTAACTGATCTGTTATCATCTAGGGTTAGATAATTCTCTGTTTCAAAGTTGGGCTTTATAAAATGCGTACTTGCTTGATTTAGATATTGTGGTCCACCATTCTTGTATGTATACGTCGCGTAGTTTGCCAGAAATTGTGCGGTTAAAGCTTTTTATGCTTAGAACTTGTTGGTTGGTCCAGACAATACTCATACCGAGGCAATTAAGGGTATCTCGAATACCAATAATCAATGAATTATTAAAAACATTTTCACAATATAAACAATACATAACATAATACAACATAAGTGGTAATCTATTAGTCGGCATAGAGATTAGCTTAGCCCAGTACGAGAGGGAACGGGTTTTGATTTTCACAGTTATGGGACACATTCCAAGTTCCCCATAAATGAAAGCATTCGGTGTGGACTTTTTCAGTTTAAGTGCGAATTTCAAGAACCATAATTCCAGTTTTTCAAAGCATGTTAGGTTTTCATAGCCCCACACCTCCGCTCCATAAGTCATGATTGGTACAATCGATTTTTCGTAGATCTCCAGGATACTTTTTATAGTGAGCTTATTATAACGGGCTTTATTGAGTAATGCGTACATCGCCTTTTTCGCGGATTGGCATCTTAGATTCCTTTCCATTGCGAAAGTTCCTCTTTTGTGGAATGTCGTTCCGAGGTATTTAAAATGATCAACCTGTTCAATGATTTGGTCTTTAATCGTGAAAGTTTGTAGCTGGTTCATATTTTTCGGCTTACGTCCAAAAACGACAACGTTTGATTTTGCAATGTTCACATTCAATTTCCAACGTGTACAATACGCAGAGAAATTATCTAAGGAACTCTGTAGACCGCCACGCGTGTCGGCCAATAATACAGTATCATCGGCATATATGAGCAAGAACAACTTTAAATAGATACCCGTTTCCACTCCACTGAGCTTATCAAGAGCTATCCCGCAATTGTTATTAACGCTTAGAAAATCTTCCAAGTCATTAACGTACACAGCGTAGAGCAGAGGGGATATATTGTCACCTTGTTTTAAGCCAATATGGCTAAAGAAGAAACCTGAGTCTTCATCGTTCACGCGAACACACAGTTTGAGGTGTTTATAAAGTGATTGAATCACATTTAATGTTTTTCCGTTGATACCATAAGCAATAAGTTTCGTCCAGAGCCCAACTCTCCATACAGAGTCAAATGCCTTTGAAAAATCTATGAAGGCGCAATATAAGTTTTGTTTGTTTGCTTTCATGAGATGTATGAGTGCATACAGCGAGAAGATATGGTCGATTGTAGAGTAACCCTTCCTGAAACCTGCCTGTGCTTCTGTCTGCAAGCTATTGATCTCGAGAAAAGATTTTAATCGATCATTAATTATGCTGGTGAACAGCTTAGAGAAACAACTCAGGAGGGTTATTTTTCGGTAACTGTTTGGATCCATGCTATCTCCCTTACGTTTGAATATAGGTATAACAACACCAACTGTCCATTCGCGTGGAACGATGCCCGTAGATAGGATCAGGTTAAAATACTGAAGCAGCGTGTGTTTCATGATACTAAATGATGATTTTATAAAATCGTTTGTGATTGAATCATATCCGGGAGATTTCCCCGATTTAAGGTTTTTCACTGCTCTCTCGAGTTCGTCAATCGTGATACATGCATCTAGGCATGTATTGTCTACAGTTAAAGTTAAAAGGGGGCACGATATGTCAGACATAATATTGGGCATGGTATTGGACCCGTCTATAATTATCTCGCAATCTGTGTGCTGGTCTGGTAACCCCTCCTCTTGTTCAAAATACTTTTGGAATTCCTCGCAGTCTGGGGATGGCTTATCGGGGCAATGATTGTCAAGTGTGCGAATAAGTTTCCAAAATTCTGTACTAGAATTTGCACGCAAATTATGTATGTGTTTACTCAGCTTCGTATTATGGCGTATTCTACTAGTGCGCAGTACGTGTTTATAATTTCGACTACTGTTAATCAGAAGAACTCGATTCTCTGAATTGGGTAGGCGTTTATATGCGCGACGAGCTTTACGGTATTTTGTCCGTGCCGATTGACAGTCGTTTGCGAACCAAGGTTGTGACGTTTTACTTTTTTGTGGCTTGTGGTTTCTGCGAGCGGTGTTGTGTGACGAAGTATGAATCAGTTTATCAATGGGTTGAGTGAGGAGATTATTGATTGAATCAGTTATTGAGTCCAGGTCATCTTGTTGTACTTTGGAGAAAAGCATTTGATTGAGTTCACTTTGCAGGTCGTTCAAAGCGGTCCTGTCGATGTGATTAACAAATTGTTGGGATAAGTCTTTGGTCCCATTTTTTCGCGATTCGTTTCCGATTGGTCCGTTTTTTACTACGTTGTTTATGTTTGCATGTACTCGATTTACGCGATAGCGGTTTAATGTCGGTCATATTCAAACCAATATGAACTATGACCCCGGAATGCGCGTCGGAATATAAATAATTAAATTGGTCAATGATTACTCGCTCGATACATTTTGTAAATGAGGGCGAACAGATAGCATAGTCAACGACGCTGATTCCTTTACACGTGACTGGAGCTGATTCGGGGCCCATGCGACCGTTGAGTATGATAAGCTCCGTCTCGTCACAAATATGCATGAGTTTACCCCCGTGGTTATTATTACTTATATCATCGGTTGCTCTGGTTTCTGAAATATTTGTGATATGGTGTTTGGCAATTAATTGGCGGATTTTCGCGGTGTCATGTAGGGTACCGGTTCTAGAATTGAAATCGCCTAAGAGCATCACGTGATCATAATTTATATATTTCTCCAGGATTGAGATGTGAAGGTTATCAAATTCACATCCTTTATAAAATTTTGAATTCTCTGGCGGAATATAAGTGTTTCCAAATACATATGTTTTTCCAGCTGCATCTGTGTATATGCACCATAAAACGACGTCGATGTTGTCGTTAATTATAGAACAATTTTGCTTTAGGCTGTCCTTGACAGCAATACAGAGACCTCCCGATTTAGTCCTTGATGTTTTGGCCCTGTTCCTTATCCCTAAAATGTGGAAGTTTTCTATAAATATTGAATCTATGTCATCAGTTTTAGATTCCTGAAAAAAGAGTATCTCAAAGTTATTTATGTATTCAACGAATTCTGGGTCATGCAGTTTTGAAATGAGCCCGCACACATTTAGGGACAGACACTTAATTTCGGTCACACCCGGGCTATCCTATGACGACTGGGCGTTACTCGTCGATTCACCTGAAAATGGGAACCCAGGATTATTAAATTGATTGGTCACATGCGCACTATTAGTTTGAGAGTTAGTATTGTTCAGTGAATTTGCGGGGTTTCCCCGACCTGCTTTCGGATTGGCCTTCGGTTGTGTGTTTCTATTCACTTGGCGTGTCCTCGGTTGACCTCCACGGCCTCTCCCTGGTTTCATGTTTGTGTACGTTTGTGGTTTTGGTGTACTTTTAGAACTGAATGGGAGTTGAGAGTTCGGCTTAGGGGCACGTTTGTTTGGTGGTGGTTTCGTCGAGTCACGTCGCTGTTCCTTAGGTTCTTGTTGCTGTTTTTGGAATTTGGCCTCTTCATTTTGCCCTCCTTTTACAGTTACTGTTGGTGGTGGCGCGCTATATTTACCAGGTTTCACTGTGAAGCATGTTTCCTCTACATTTATTGTTTTCTCCCTGCGATACACAGGACTAACATCGGCTTTCACAAGCTTATTGTCCACATACAGTCGATCGGAAACAACCCTAGCTATCTTTCCATCGTTGCGCGCATTTTGGCTATAGGGTTGAGCACATTTTTCCTGTATTTGTTCACTAGCTCTGGGTATTGCTCGTTGATGTAGAAGCTGGTATCACGAAGTTGGCCGCTTCGTTTTTTAACGGCTTCCCTGTCTTTCAATCGAAGGAACTTAGCGAGAATTGGCCGCCTCTTATTGTTGTCGTACTGACCCAGACGCCTGACTTGGTCGAATTCAACCTCCCAGTCCAATTTCAACTTTTGTTTAAGGAAGTCAGACAGCACCATTTCCGTGGTTATACGCGCACCGGCCCCTTCTGTTGACATTTCATGTTCGAACTCATTTATGCCAGAAAATATCAAATTGTTTTGCATATTATCCATTTGTAGGTTTGTCAACTGTTCAATGACATACATCGTTCGATTGTCTAGCATATCAGCTTTGGCGTTCCTTTTGGCACATTCAATAGCTTGTTTTTGGAGAATCATGTAAGCTGCATTTGCATGTTGTATTTTTGTTTCTGATTCACACTGTCGTTTTTCCATCGATGACACACGACCACCTAAAGAGTCAACTGAAACTTGAATACTGGACAGTTTATCACCAATGTCCGTGACCTTTCTACTAAGGTCATCTATTGTGCCTAGTTTTGATGTGACTACCGTACGAAGGCTGATTATAAGGTCAAGCTTGGTATCAGAATCTTCGCCGCCTTTCATGGTCAGTAGGTCACTAGTTGCAGTCTCTAGGTTAGGAATATTTGGACCCATGTTGTGACGGCTACTCAATGGCATGCTGAGTGAGGGCATTGTTGCACTTAGCTTGTCATTGTCAATATCAATCAACTCAGGGATTTGAATTGGAGGTGGGTCCGTGTTAGTTGTAGACTGAGTGAAGTTGAGTGCGGTTCTGCAATAGCAAATGTCGGTCAGTGACCAACTTCTTATGTTTATGCAATCGATACAATCCGGTTCTGCTTTTGATGTCCAGTTCGATATTTGTGGTGTGTTCTTGTGCAAAAATATAATTCTAACTAATGCGCCAAAAATCAGGTTTATAAATTTATCCATTCTTGAGCAAGAGCAACTCGTAAAACTTGTACGGTATAACATTCCAAACTGCGTATTTCTGCTATCGAACCATATGATAATAATGTTGAACCGGACATCGAAATCTGAACCGCATTTATGGATTGCAGCACGTGATGTTGAATAAACAGTTATAGAGGATATACAGTAATGCTCTAATTAATCGACTCCTTAACTACAGCAGAATTATGGGTAACTTTTCAGGATTTTGTCGGAAATATGGGTTGATGCCATTCATCGGAAAGCTCTAGAATTACTGTAACATGGTTTATAATATACAAATGTATACTGTATGGGAAACATCAGAGGTTTACAAAGTAATACAAACAGTTGATTTGTTCTTTATTCATGTGGTTATATACACATATTCTAGAAATAAATGTCCTTTACAACGTGGATCAATGAAATGCGGTTGTTGCATTTAAAATGCATTGAGGGTGCATTGTGTCACGCCACTTTGTAAATGCCTTAACGACAGCATTTAAATTAAATGCACTGCATTGGGAATAATCGCAGTCGCATTGAAATTACCGATCATTGCGCCGAAAAAGTATACTAGAAAACCGTATGAACACCCAAATAACGATACGATAGTGTATAGTGTATTTTGCAATTTTAGTTTTAATTTTGTTTAAGGCGGAGACGCAAGTTTGCCCAAAAAAAATTCATTTTTGGGTGGGTCGGGTAATTTGGCAATATCTTGATAAATCCACAACTGTACGCAATGGAACTTCACAGGGATGTAGAACACATATTGAGGAATACATACCATGTATTAAATTTTTTGAAATATGAACATCATAAGAGTAATCAAGAGAGATTTGTAACATTTTATAATAAGTTTTCTTTAGGTACCGAGAACTTTTATTTACTTCCACTTTCTTCATTAAACTGTGGTGACAGATGTAGCATCATATCTGTTTTCCATGAGAGGAGCCGTCTTTCTGCAGAAAAAGGAACACCAGTCTTATAAATGAAGTCAAATTATGAGTACCCTATTCTGAAAAATGCAATAATAAGCCAGACATTTGCAATTGGGACTATTTAGAAATGTATGGAGGACAGGATGGTCAAATAACAAATCCAATTGACCTTGTTAAAAAAATCCAACAGTCAGTATATTTGGATATGAAATGGAAATAATCATAATACAATAATACAATGATATAAATATCAATGTATAATTATTAATTACTAAATAATTAATTATTAGTTATTATTTAATTTTCAATTTAAAAAAAAAAAAAATTCTGAACTCTCAAAAGATAGTACTCTCATTCAGCTTTTCAATGCATAATATCTCTCAATATATGATAGATTGTCATTGATATCATGCTTAACTGAACTGACCAAATAAATGCACATAAATAAATCATACATTTTGCTTCTGACATTCTGTGGTTTTACACCAGGACTAAGGTATCCCAATGATGAAAAGTATTCCCACTATATCAAAGTAAGCAATCTCACTATGCCATTGAATATTGGTAATAAGTCTGTTGAAATACAGTTTATAATGACCTCAAAGGTGTCACTTTCTGTAAGGTATTGTATTTGTCATATTATGGACCATGGGTAATGGGTCATACCAAAAATCGCACATAACTGCTGTGCAGTATTGACGCTAAATTAAATTACATACCTGCTCATCTGCTCATTGTTATCAGCAAGGCAGCCTCACAGTTAGTCGGCATTGTCAATGATTACAAATGGCAAGGATTCATTTTCTTTGATTCCAAGTTATTTCAATCACCTATAAGAGACAGACAAATTTTTATTTTCTTAACTTTCAATTTCGCACCAGCAATGTATAACAGCATTAGCTTTCTGGGGTGTTGCCACCGACACCACGTTTACAAACTAAAAAAAAAGCTCTCTCGGGGTAAATTCGCATTAGACACCCCATATTACACAAATGAAATAACACAAACTATTTTCATTTAAAACGTATGTACAATTGTAGATGAAGCGTTGAGTGGTCAATCTCAATGCCTTGTAAAATGTTTTATTGGGAGAGACTACAAATTAGATTTAACGAACACCTCAAATGGGTTCCAGCAACTGTTGGAGGTTTCATTTAATTACTTGATAGTTTCATGTTGATCTGAATTGCCCTATACTGGTATTAATTGAAATATTTGGATAAAAACTAACATATAACTAAGCTCAATTCAATTTCATTATTATAAAATTCATATAACATGTCAGAGATCCTGAATGTGTCTTTGCTATTGGATGGCAGCGACAGGATAAAATAAAACATAAAATATTTTGATAATACACATGTATTTTAGATTGAACTTAACAAAGACCCCAGTTCACACGACAACTCATGTGGTTAATTAACTCTGGTGCGATATACTACAGGTACAGAGGGGGCACACAATCCCAACTGTTATTTAAAGTTATTAACACATGAGAGAAAGAGAGATGTTTTATTGCCTCCTTGAAGGAGAGATATGTGTACAGGTATATACATGTTTATGAATACAACAGTGACATTCAAACTAAATCAATTTCACTTATATGAGGTTGGTTGACCTTTTGCATTGGTCAGATGGAGCAAAGGACACACACAAATATGAGACAATGAATAAATAGGCGTTTCTCATCACACATGAGTTCCAGAGTAGGATGACTTCCACATCCACAAGCATAAGTGAGGAATCCTACCGGCGAGAGTAAATCCAGGAATGAAAATGTAGGAATTCCGAATATGTTTATGATTTTATTCCAGCTTAAACAGACCCAAGTGATATATTTTTATCTAATTCAGTCTAATGGCTCTTGATATGTTGATGTTTTGGATACTATTTCAGCAAATGTGGCTTCATTGGGGCATCAGCTTGTCTAAAAATATTTTAAGGACCCCTAAATCCGATACTACATTTCAGAACAATCCAACCAGTGTCCCATGAAATGGTGGATAATAAACTATCATACCAAATTTGATTCAGATTTGATCACACAAACTAAAATTATGATGCGGAAACCAGAAATTAACACAATTCTAAGTCGAAAAAGGGCCATAACTCTCGCAAAAATGGGCGGAGCACACCCATATTCGAACTTGACCTGTATTTTGTTCTGAATCGTCTGATAAACTTACATACCACATTTGGTTCAGATATGATCACACAAACTGAAGTTATCACCCGGAAACCTACAATTTTCAAAGTTTAAATGTCTATTAGGCGACACCAATTTTAAGTCTGGTTTACGAACATGTGGGCTGATGTGGGGAGAAAAAAAGTAGATGCAGGAGGGAAAAAAATAAAAATCCAAAAAATTGTCCCCCCAATTTATATCAAGTAAATCTTGAAATTTTACATAAATTTTACAAAAATTGTGAAAAAAAAAAATTTCCAATGAAATTCTGAACCAAACAAGACATTTCTTGTCATGAAATACATGAAAATATGGATCTGCAAATGATCATAAGCAGAACCGGATGCGACAGCACATGAAAATCAGTACGCGTTTAAATTTTTTTGGGACAAAAAAGTTAATTTATTTTTCATGAAATGGAAAAAAAAGTTGTAGGAGGTGTTCGTAAACCGGACTTAAAAATTGGTGTCGCCTTATGTGTATATAACTCATATAGCTAACTATTAAAGGTGTTCAATCAGATTCGATGGTCCCCATATAATTAGATTCCAACAACATTTTTTTTAGAAATGCTGCTTCAGTTATCAGAATCGATTAATTGCCCAAAAATAATGCTAACCACTGTCAACTACATGTATAGTATAAAATTGCCTGATACGTTATATTTATCAACATGCTGTTCGACAAAGTTTGGCCTTATTATCAACACAAAGCCTCTTCATTTTAGAGTTATCCATCTTCATCCGCAATTTGGTCTGAGACCGTCGGCTCGTCAAATTTTTCTGGGCCACTATTAAGTATCGATGGTGATAAATATTAAAATTTCAAAAATCGATATCTAATAACTCTGAGCTTTGATACATGTAGGTGGGTCCCTCGACTTGATTACAATATTTTAAAATATACATGTAAATAGTAAATGAGGGGCACTTAATCGGATTATGCATCTTTAAACTGTATTTGAATTTAAAGATGCATAATCCGATTAAGGGCCCCCTGAATTAACGCTCGCACATTACTATTTATTTGGACTTGGGGGGTAAAAGATATTTGGTACGAGTCGAGGAACCCACCTATCAAAGCTCAGAGTTATTAGATATCAATTTTTGAAATATACTATTTTTCACGATCAAGAATTAATAGTGGCCCACGGTCTCGGACCAAATTTCAGATGAAGATGGATAACTCTAAAATCAAGAGGCTTTCTGTTGATAATAAGGCCAAATTTTGTAGAACAACATGTTGATAAATAACATATGTCAGGCAATTGTATACTTTAGTTGACAGTGGTTAGCATTATTTTAGGGCAATTAATCAATTCTGATACCGTAACTGAAGCAGCCTTTCTAAATACAAATGTATGATGTTGTTGTTGTTGGAATCTGATTATATGGGGATCATCGAACCGGATTGAGTACCTTTAAAATGAACTGTATCCAGTATAAACATTTTAGACCTGATAATTAATTAGAGCATGCAGTCCCTGTTGACATGCGGTATCCGCTGGTAATCTTACCACAGTAATATGTGTTAACTGTGATAACCAAGTTAATTGTTTTTACCACAAAAATTCTGAATTCTATCTAGACATATTGAAACAATAAACCAAATTTCTGGTGTGGTTACAAAGTCAACTTTAAAACAAAATTCATATAAACATCGCATGAAAAATACAGCCTAACTGCAAATGTGAGGTGGACCACATTCTGCGGCGGTATAACTGACTGCGGTTGATCGCATGAACACGCCTGAATACTGCAGTAATACCCGGTGGTCAACCTTTATAAGGCGTGTTGATTAATTAAAGCATAGCTGTAATTTTACATGTATGTTCTATGGACTTTGTTGGGAAAGAGAATATAGCTGTGCGACAATGGATGATATTTCCCCACCCCAGCAGGTGTCGATTACAGAAAAATATACCAAACATACTGGTAGTCTGTTAATCCTGATGAGCTAAGTTAGAAATTTTTCAATCGAAACCTCATAAAAAAAATATAAATTCAGTTCTCAATTTTCGAACACTTCAGGAAATTGTTCAAAAATATTGTTAAAAGATGCCCATTCGATTTGACACTGTAATATATACCCCTATTCAAGTGTTCCTGCTAATGTGCTATGATGCGGTTGGGTTCTGCTTAATTGCTATGAATTGCACTACCCGCATCATAGCAATTCAGCAGGACCACCAGCATCATAGCATATTAGCAGGACCACTTGGCCAGTGGTAAAATAGTTTGTTTTCCATACGGATATGTGTTTTCAAATAATCATGTAATGATATCTAACATACATGTATATGATCCCATTTATAGGTTTTATTCATCACGGTCAGATAAACTTTGTATACAGACAGTTTTACCAAACTTAGAATTTTTATTAGGTGCTTTCATTGTAGCTGTAATTACTAGTATTAAAAGTGTGCTCAATAAAGTTTGTTTTATCATTTATGCTCATTTGGAATTTGGATGCTATTTAATTCTGTTTATCTATATAATTGGCTGCACTGCTAAATTTTGACTCATTTGATGTCAGTACATGTAGTTGTCCATCGAAATGGCGAACACAACCAAAGACAAATTACAAGAGGAAAGACAACAAATAAATTTGATGTGCACTAAAACAGATACAGTAGTGCCCTTAACCACAGCAGAATTATGTTTAACTTTTCAGGATTTAGTCGGATATATGGCTTGTTGCCATTCATCGGAAAGCTCTCCCCGAGTTACCCGTAATTCTGCTGTGGTTAAGGAGTCGATTAATTAGAGCATTACTGTAGTTACAAATGTATGTCTAGCCTCTTGTGAAGTGTTGTGTCACTAATAAGATCTTTAATTCACATACATGTACTATATACCGGTTCAAGCGTTTACAAGTGTCAGGCATCGAGAAACTGACCAAAAGTTTTGGTAGTACAGGTATATAATATAGGCTAGCACTGCACCTGGGCTACATGTACATGTACTGTAAGTGATTATAATGTACTATTTTTATATTCTGCCGTGAAAGTGTTGCTGAATGAAATTTAAGTTTACCCCGATATTCTAAGTCCGCTCGACTAAGATGGGGTTTTTCTCGAAAACTGATATCTGAATATAAATGTATGTCTTCCACTGGTTGGTATTCCCTCTAAATTGACTAATTTTAACTGATTAGATTAGCCCTGGTATGGAAAACTATAACTGTTATAGCCCGATGAGCGGTTTACTGATGCCTGCCGGGGTTTACTGCCAACAGCGGTGATGATATGATGACCAGCGTTGTGCATGGCATATGTTGATCCAGGTAAGAATGCTACCATACATTCCAAACATTCATTAAATATCTTATTAATAGTAACCCAAACTACACAAGAGACTAGTATAACTAAGATTGGGCTCGATTAATGATGTGACACTTTCAATACTTCATTTACTAGTAGCCTGGTACTGGTGGGCCTGGCTACAGATACTTGTTTGGCGTGTTTGAGGCCTGTGGCACAAGGGCAGCAGAATCAATTAAAATTTCTCTTATTGTAGTGTAGTACATGTACATTAATAGTACCGGTAATACAGCACACAAAGAGGTATATGGTGCCGGCACATGTACATGTATTCTCTCTGTTTTCACACATGTTTTTTTCAATTTAACAAAATGAGTCTTTTATGACACATACTAAAGTGAAAGTAGGCCTACATGTATATAATGTGCACACAGTATACAGGTACATGTACTGATATATTACATTGCAATACAGTCCGAGTACAATGATATAGCAAAATTATGCATAGTAGAATAACAACCTTTTGTACAAACAGTCCTGACAATGATATACCGGGATATCATGGTGATAGTTCATACATTTGGAATTACCGAATACCCGAGTTTGTGGTTAGACCGCTTCATGCGATGTTTATGTGAATTTTTATTTTTAAGTCGGCATTGCATAGTCCTATAAACCACACCAGAGAATTTTTTTATTTTCTTCATTATTATTAGTTTATTTTAGTTTATTCTGATCGTCAAATTTAGACATTACAGATATATATGGGTATAATATACAATATATTTCAGTACAGGTATACATGTATATATTATATATGGCATAATAATAGAATATAGAAATGTTGGACGGTATTCGGTTGTTTCAATATGTCAGGCGGGTGGTAATAAGCCTCAGGCGGACCTGAATATTTCTAGGATCTTCTTAATAAAAACTGATAGATTTTTAACTGTCTTTTGATTTCGGGAGTTGAAAAGAGCGGCTAGTTTGTGAGTGTTAGGTCTCTGGTAGTAGTAGGGTTTCAGGTATTTTATTCGAAGTTCATTAAGTTCCCTACATTTCATTACCATGTGATATTCGTCGCCGATTTCAAGATTACATAGTGTGCAAATTCGGTCTGAGTAATCCGTATTTGTCCAAGTACCATGTTCTATAGGGAGTATGTGGTTTCTTGTCAGGAAGGCCATAATATAGTTAACTGATCTGTTATCATCTAGGGTTAGATAATTCTCTGTTTCAAAGTTGGGCTTTATAATCCGGTAAAATGCGTACTTGCTTGATTTAGATATTGTGGTCCACCATTCTTGTATGTATACGTCGCGTAGTTTGCCAGAAATTGTGCGGTTAAAGCTTTTTATGCTTAGAACTTGTTGGTTGGTCCAGACAATACTCATACCGAGGCAATTAAGGGTATCTCGAATACCAATAATCAATGAATTATTAAAAACATTTTCACAATATAAACAATACATAACATAATACAACATAAGTGGTAATCTATTAGTCGGCATAGAGATTAGCTTAGCCCAGTACGAGAGGGAACGGGTTTTGATTTTCACTGTTATGGGACACATTCCAAGTTCCCCATAAATGAAAGCATTCGGTGTGGACTTTTTCAGTTTAAGTGCGAATTTCAAGAACCATAATTCCAGTTTTTCAAAGCATGTTAGGTTTTCATAGCCCCACACCTCCGCTCCATAAGTCATGATTGGTACAATCGATTTTTCGTAGATCTCCAGGATACTTTTTATAGTGAGCTTATTATAACGGGCTTTATTGAGTAATGCGTACATCGCCTTTTTCGCGGATTGGCATCTTAGATTCCTTTCCATTGCGAAAGTTCCTCTTTTGTGGAATGTCGTTCCGAGGTATTTAAAATGATCAACCTGTTCAATGATTTGGTCTTTAATCGTGAAAGTTTGTAGCTGGTTCATATTTTTCGGCTTACGTCCAAAAACGACAACGTTTGATTTTGCAATGTTCACATTCAATTTCCAACGTGTACAATACGCAGAGAAATTATCTAAGGAACTCTGTAGACCGCCACGCGTGTCGGCCAATAATACAGTATCATCGGCATATATGAGCAAGAACAACTTTAAATAGATACCCGTTTCCACTCCACTGAGCTTATCAAGAGCTATCCCGCAATTGTTATTAACGCTTAGAAAATCTTCCAAGTCATTAACGTACACAGCGTAGAGCAGAGGGGATATATTGTCACCTTGTTTTAAGCCAATATGGCTAAAGAAGAAACCTGAGTCTTCATCGTTCACGCGAACACACAGTTTGAGGTGTTTATAAAGTGATTGAATCACATTTAATGTTTTTCCGTTGATACCATAAGCAATAAGTTTCGTCCAGAGCCCAACTCTCCATACAGAGTCAAATGCCTTTGAAAAATCTATGAAGGCGCAATATAAGTTTTGTTTGTTTGCTTTCATGAGATGTATGAGTGCATACAGCGAGAAGATATGGTCGATTGTAGAGTAACCCTTCCTGAAACCTGCCTGTGCTTCTGTCTGCAAGCTATTGATCTCGAGAAAAGATTTTAATCGATCATTAATTATGCTGGTGAACAGCTTAGAGAAACAACTCAGGAGGGTTATTTTTCGGTAACTGTTTGGATCCATGCTATCTCCCTTACGTTTGAATATAGGTATAACAACACCAACTGTCCATTCGCGTGGAACGATGCCCGTAGATAGGATCAGGTTAAAATACTGAAGCAGCGTGTGTTTCATGATACTAAATGATGATTTTATAAAATCGTTTGTGATTGAATCATATCCGGGAGATTTCCCCGATTTAAGGTTTTTCACTGCTCTCTCGAGTTCGTCAATCGTGATACATGCATCTAGGCATGTATTGTCTACAGTTAAAGTTAAAAGGGGGCACGATAT
This sequence comes from Siphonodentalium dalli, assembly GCA_032622095.1. Taxonomy (NCBI): domain Eukaryota; kingdom Metazoa; phylum Mollusca; class Scaphopoda; order Gadilida; family Siphonodentaliidae; genus Siphonodentalium; species Siphonodentalium dalli. The sequence goes on along the minus strand of CP136064.1, from coordinate 136,430,232 downwards.
GTCAGACATAATATTGGGCATGGTATTGGACCCGTCTATAATTATCTCGCAATCTGTGTGCTGGTCTGGTAACCCCTCCTCTTGTTCAAAATACTTTTGGAATTCCTCGCAGTCTGGGGATGGCTTATCGGGGCAATGATTGTCAAGTGTGCGAATAAGTTTCCAAAATTCTGTACTAGAATTTGCACGCAAATTATGTATGTGTTTACTCAGCTTCGTATTATGGCGTATTCTACTAGTGCGCAGTACGTGTTTATAATTCGACTACTGTTAATCAGAAGAACTCGATTCTCTGAATTGGGTAGGCGTTTATATGCGCGACGAGCTTTACGGTATTTTGTCCGTGCCGATTGACAGTCGTTTGCGAACCAAGGTTGTGACGTTTTACTTTTTTGTGGCTTGTGGTTTCTGCGAGCGGTGTTGTGTGACGAAGTATGAATCAGTTTATCAATGGGTTGAGTGAGGAGATTATTGATTGAATCAGTTATTGAGTCCAGGTCATCTTGTTGTACTTTGGAGAAAAGCATTTGATTGAGTTCACTTTGCAGGTCGTTCAAAGCGGTCCTGTCGATGTGATTAACAAATTGTTGGGATAAGTCTTTGGTCCCATTTTTTCGCGATTCGTTTCCGATTGGTCCGTTTTTTACTACGTTGTTTATGTTTGCATGTACTCGATTTACGCGATAGCGGTTTAATGTCGGTCATATTCAAACCAATATGAACTATGACCCCGGAATGCGCGTCGGAATATAAATAATTAAATTGGTCAATGATTACTCGCTCGATACATTTTGTAAATGAGGGCGAACAGATAGCATAGTCAACGACGCTGATTCCTTTACACGTGACTGGAGCTGATTCGGGGCCCATGCGACGGTTGAGTATGATAAGCTCCGTCTCGTCACAAATATGCATGAGTTTACCCCCGTGGTTATTATTACTTATATCATCGGTTGCTCTGGTTTCTGAAATATTTGTGATATGGTGTTTGGCAATTAATTGGCGGATTTTCGCGGTGTCATGTAGGGTACCGGTTCTAGAATTGAAATCGCCTAAGAGCATCACGTGATCATAATTTATATATTTCTCCAGGATTGAGATGTGAAGGTTATCAAATTCACATCCTTTATAAAATTTTGAATTCTCTGGCGGAATATAAGTGTTTCCAAATACATATGTTTTTCCAGCTGCATCTGTGTATATGCACCATAAAACGACGTCGATGTTGTCGTTAATTATAGAAAAAATTTGCTTTAGGCTGTCCTTGACAGCAATACAGAGACCTCCCGATTTAGTCCTTGATGTTTTGGCCCTGTTCCTTATCCCTAAAATGTGGAAGTTTTCTATAAATATTGAATCTATGTCATCAGTTTTAGATTCCTGAAAAAAGAGTATCTCAAAGTTATTTATGTATTCAACGAATTCTGGGTCATGCAGTTTTGAAATGAGCCCGCACACATTTAGGGACAGACACTTAATTTCGGTCACACCCGGGCTATCCTATGACGACTGGGCGTTACTCGTCGATTCACCTGAAAATGGGAACCCAGGATTATTAAATTGATTGGTCACATGCGCACTATTAGTTTGAGAGTTAGTATTGTTCAGTGAATTTGCGGGGTTTCCCCGACCTGCTTTCGGATTGGCCTTCGGTTGTGTGTTTCTATTCACTTGGCGTGTCCTCGGTTGACCTCCACGGCCTCTCCCTGGTTTCATGTTTGTGTACGTTTGTGGTTTTGGTGTACTTTTAGAACTGAATGGGAGTTGAGAGTTCGGCTTAGGGGCACGTTTGTTTGGTGGTGGTTTCGTCGAGTCACGTCGCTGTTCCTTAGGTTCTTGTTGCTGTTTTTGGAATTTGGCCTCTTCATTTTGCCCTCCTTTTACAGTTACTGTTGGTGGTGGCGCGCTATATTTACCAGGTTTCACTGTGAAGCATGTTTCCTCTACATTTATTGTTTTCTCCCTGCGATACACAGGACTAACATCGGCTTTCACAAGCTTATTGTCCACATACAGTCGATCGGAAACAACCCTAGCTATCTTTCCATCGTTGCGCGCATTTTGGCTATAGGGTTGAGCACATTTTTCCTGTATTTGTTCACTAGCTCTGGGTATTGCTCGTTGATGTAGAAGCTGGTATCACGAAGTTGGCCGCTTCGTTTTTTAACGGCTTCCCTGTCTTTCAATCGAAGGAACTTAGCGAGAATTGGCCGCCTCTTATTGTTGTCGTACTGACCCAGACGCCTGACTTGGTCGAATTCAACCTCCCAGTCCAATTTCAACTTTTGTTTAAGGAAGTCAGACAGCACCATTTCCGTGGTTATACGCGCACCGGCCCCTTCTGTTGACATTTCATGTTCGAACTCATTTATGCCAGAAAATATCAAATTGTTTTGCATATTATCCATTTGTAGGTTTGTCAACTGTTCAATGACATACATCGTTCGATTGTCTAGCATATCAGCTTTGGCGTTCCTTTTGGCACATTCAATAGCTTGTTTTTGGAGAATCATGTAAGCTGCATTTGCATGTTGTATTTTTGTTTCTGATTCACACTGTCGTTTTTCCATCGATGACACACGACCACCTAAAGAGTCAACTGAAACTTGAATACTGGACAGTTTATCACCAATGTCCGTGACCTTTCTACTAAGGTCATCTATTGTGCCTAGTTTTGATGTGACTACCGTAAGAAGGCTGATTATAAGGTCAAGCTTGGTATCAGAATCTTCGCCGCCTTTCATGGTCAGTAGGTCACTAGTTGCAGTCTCTAGGTTAGGAATATTTGGACCCATGTTGTGACGGCTACTCAATGGCATGCTGAGTGAGGGCATTGTTGCACTTAGCTTGTCATTGTCAATATCAATCAACTCAGGGATTTGAATTGGAGGTGGGTCCGTGTTAGTTGTAGACTGAGTGAAGTTGAGTGCGGTTCTGCAATAGCAAATGTCGGTCAGTGACCAACTTCTTATGTTTATGCAATCGATACAATCCGGTTCTGCTTTTGATGTCCAGTTCGATATTTGTGGTGTGTTCTTGTGCAAAAATATAATTCTAACTAATGCGCCAAAAATCAGGTTTATAAATTTATCCATTCTTGAGCAAGAGCAACTCGTAAAACTTGTACGGTATAACATTCCAAACTGCGTATTTCTGCTATCGAACCATATGATAATAATGTTGAACCGGACATCGAAATCTGAACCGCATTTATGGATTGCAGCACGTGATGTTGAATAAACAGTTATAGAGGATATACAGTAATGCTCTAATTAATCGACTCCTTAACTACAGCAGAATTATGGGTAACTTTTCAGGATTTAGTCGGAAATATGGGTTGATGCCATTCATCGGAAAGCTCTAGAATTACTGTAACATGGTTTATAATATACAAATGTATACTGTATGGGAAACATCAGAGGTTTACAAAGTAATACAAACAGTTGATTTGTTCTTTATTCATGTGGTTATATACACATATTCTAGAAATAAATGTCCTTTACAACGTGGATCAATGAAATGCGGTTGTTGCATTTAAAATGCATTGAGGGTGCATTGTGTCACGCCACTTTGTAAATGCCTTAACGACAGCATTTAAATTAAATGCACTGCATTGGGAATAATCGCAGTCGCATTGAAATTACCGATCATTGCGCCGAAAAAGTATACTAGAAAACCGTATGAACACCCAAATAACGATACGATAGTGTATAGTGTATTTTGCAATTTTAGTTTTAATTTTGTTTAAGGCGGAGACGCAAGTTTGCCCAAAAAAAATTCATTTTTGGGTGGGTCGGGTAATTTGGCAATATCTTGATAAATCCACAACTGTACGCAATGGAACTTCACAGGGATGTAGAACACATATTGAGGAATACATACCATGTATTAAATTTTTTGAAATATGAACATCATAAGAGTAATCAAGGGAGATTTGTAACATTTTATAATAAGTTTTCTTTAGGTACCGAGAACTTTTATTTACTTCCACTTTCTTCATTAAACTGTGGTGACAGATGTAGCATCATATCTGTTTTCCATGAGAGGAGCCGTCTTTCTGCAGAAAAAGGAACACCAGTCTTATAAATGAAGTCAAATTATGAGTACCCTATTCTGAAAAATGCAATAATAAGCCAGACATTTGCAATTGGGACTATTTAGAAATGTATGGAGGACAGGATGGTCAAATAACAAATCCAATTGACCTTGTTAAAAAAATCCAACAGTCAGTATATTTGGATATGAAATGGAAATAATCATAATACAATAATACAATGATATAAATATCAATGTATAATTATTAATTACTAAATAATTAATTATTAGTTATTATTTAATTTTCAATTAAAAAAAATAAAAAATTCTGAACTCTCAAAAGATAGTACTCTCATTCAGCTTTTCAATGCATAATATCTCTCAATATATGATAGATTGTCATTGATATCATGCTTAACTGAACTGACCAAATAAATGCACATAAATAAATCATACATTTTGCTTCTGACATTCTGTGGTTTTACACCAGGACTAAGGTATCCCAATGATGAAAAGTATTCCCACTATATCAAAGTAAGCAATCTCACTATGCCATTGAATATTGGTAATAAGTCTGTTGAAATACAGTTTATAATGACCTCAAAGGTGTCACTTTCTGTAAGGTATTGTATTTGTCATATTATGGACCATGGGTAATGGGTCATACCAAAAATCGCACATAACTGCTGTGCAGTATTGACGCTAAATTAAATTACATACCTGCTCATCTGCTCATTGTTATCAGCAAGGCAGCCTCACAGTTAGTCGGCATTGTCAATGATTACAAATGGCAAGGATTCATTTTCTTTGATTCCAAGTTATTTCAATCACCTATAAGAGACAGACAAATTTTTATTTTCTTAACTTTCAATTTCGCACCAGCAATGTATAACAGCATTAGCTTTCTGGGGTGTTGCCACCGACACCACGTTTACAAACTAAAAAAAAAGCTCTCTCGGGGTAAATTCGCATTAGACACCCCATATTACACAAATGAAATAACACAAACTATTTTCATTTAAAACGTATGTACAATTGTAGATGAAGCGTTGAGTGGTCAATCTCAATGCCTTGTAAAATGTTTTATTGGGAGAGACTACAAATTAGATTTAACGAACACCTCAAATGGGTTCCAGCAACTGTTGGAGGTTTCATTTAATTACTTGATAGTTTCATGTTGATCTGAATTGCCCTATACTGGTATTAATTGAAATATTTGGATAAAAACTAACATATAACTAAGCTCAATTCAATTTCATTATTATAAAATTCATATAACATGTCAGAGATCCTGAATGTGTCTTTGCTATTGGATGGCAGCGACAGGATAAAATAAAACATAAAATATTTTGATAATACACATGTATTTTAGATTGAACTTAACAAAGACCCCAGTTCACACGACAACTCATGTGGTTAATTAACTCTGGTGCGATATACTACAGGTACAGAGGGGGCACACAATCCCAACTGTTATTTAAAGTTATTAACACATGAGAGAGAGAGAGATGTTTTATTGCCTCCTTGAAGGAGAGATATGTGTACAGGTATATACATGTTTATGAATACAACAGTGACATTCAAACTAAATAAATTTCACTTATATGAGGTTGGTTGACCTTTTGCATTGGTCAGATGGAGCAAAGGACACACACAAATATGAGACAATGAATAAATAGGCGTTTCTCATCACACATGAGTTCCAGAGTAGGATGACTTCCACATCCACATGCATAAGTGAGGAATCCTACCGGCGAGAGTAAATCCAGGAATGAAAATGTAGGAATTCCGAATATGTTTATGATTTTATACCAGAATTCATTTATGAGTTCCTGTATGTGCGGAGAGAAGCAATGGAGGTACATGTGTGACATGAGGTCAGAGTATTGGCACCCACAGTGCTTGCATAGTGCGTTGTTGTCATATATCGTTCTGGAGATGATGTTTGCCATATATAGAGCTTTAGATTTGTACTTTGGGTGTTCCCTGCATAGTAGCCAGCCTCTCCAGATCGACATGGGATAGGATTTAACCATCCTAAAGAATTTCAGTGATTCATTTGTCAAATCACACCATGGTGCTTGATATGCGAAGTTGTTGATCTTCTCTTTTACAATTTCTTTCCATTGTTTCTGTGATGGAAAGAACCCAGAATCAATAAAATTTGTGACGTAATCGATGAGGTCATATGCGTGCAGGTGTGTGAATATTTCCTTCGCAAAGCCAGACAGGGGCCGTTTATAGAGGAGGTGGCCCTGAACATTGAACAGAAACACTCTTAGAGCATCGCGATGAGTGTTTGGAATATTTATTAGTGTTCCCAAGAATAAAAGTTTTTTCCGGTCTACTTCGACATGCAGTGGTGTTAAACCAAGTAATGACAGTGAAAGTTCTGTACTTGTTCTAGTAGGCAGACATTGAATATGTTTTATACACATACGATAGACTCTCTCAAGTTGCAGAACTTGTGTATTTGTCAGGCCATACCACATTTCACATCCATATAATGCCTTGGGGATTACTACACATTTCAAAATTTCAAGAGCAGACGAAGGAGTCAGGAATTTGGTGATTGGCGATCGGCATGCACCGAAGAATGTCCTTCTTAGAATTTCACATGCTCTGGCAATATTTCGAGATCTATCAGACCGATTATTTTGAGGGATACCAAGGTGAATAACGTCTTTGACTTCCTTCAGAGTGTTCAGTCCGAGAAACCATTTATGTTCTCTCGCTGGAGCGTTTGAGCGTTTACGAGTGTCAAAGACGATAATTTCGCTTTTAGCAAATGAGTATTCAAATTTCCACGTTTTGCTGTACTTATAACATTTATTCAGAAGACTTTTTAAGCCACCTTCTGAGTAAGAAAGAATGCAGACATCGTCGGCAGTTGTCGGACATGAACACGAGATTGAATCTATATAAGCGCCCTCCGGTGATAATGAGAGTTCCTGTAGGAGGTCGTCTATATAGATAAGGTACAGTAAAGGGGACAGAACACCCCTTGTCTTGTACCTTGCTCTATGGTGAACGGTTCTGAAAAATAGCCAGCATATCGCACTTTGCTTTTGATCTCCGAGTACATGGCAGCAACAACTCTAAGCATACGCCCTCCGAGGCCTTTCTGCATTAATTTATAGAGTAGTCCTTCGTGCCATACTCTGTCAAAAGCTTTTTGTGAATCCAAAAATGCGGCGTATACCTTAGAATTGTTGAGATGTGCATATTCGACGACATCTTGGAGTATATATGAGGTTACTGTGCAGCCAACCCCTTTCTGGAAGCCATTCTGCAGACAATTCGGAAAACCGGCGAACACATCGCATTTAAGAAGCCTGTCCAAAATAACCATCTCAAAAAGTTTATACATTGATGGCAGTAAAGTTATAGCTCTGTAACTATCTGGGTTGTCGACAGGCTTTGGGTCACCCTTGAAAATCGGAATTATTATTCCCATTTTCATTTTAGATGGAATAAATTCGTATCTGAGCATACTTGAGAATAGCAGACACAGAACAGGAAGTAGAGCATCCGGTGCATGAATTAGATGTTCATTTACAATATTGGTGTGCCCACTAGCTTTGTTCCGCTTCAGCCGTTTAACGCAAGCACTTAGTTCTGCACCTGTGACGTCCTTACACAGTGAGTTATCTCTACGCTCTTGGTCAGACATTTCACTTATCTGGGCAATGGTGTCGTTCACCGACGATTCAAAAGAGGGGATATTATGACGACACCTACTATACAGGTTTTGAAAATATTTGTTCCAACCTAGTACAATGTCTTGAGGGTCCCTGCACATTTTGTTGTCAAACTTTAATTCTGACCCAGTGTTCACACCACACTTATTTGGGAGTTTAATTGCTTTCCAGAAAGCGGGTTGGTTGTTTTTAGCGAGATATTCTATGTTCTCTATTGATTTTGTTTGGGAATCCAACACTGCTGTACGGTGACGATTTCGGAATATTCGTTTAGAATCTCTATATGCTCGAAATGTTGGATTGTCAATCGTTTTGGGTCGCCCCTTTGATATCCAGCATTTTGGTAATCCGGCCATTGCTAGAGCAGATTGTCGTCATCTTGGAATCCGTCTCTGATGGCGAAGCAGCTCATTTTATGAACAAAATATGGCTCCTCTCATGTAAACCAGATACCATAGCACACCATGGTCCATTCTCTGGTCCAATATTGTTAGTTATTTAAAGGTTCTCGGTACCTAAAGACATGCTATTTTTCCAAAATATTTCCCACATTTGTCAAACCAAAGTGCTTTTTAAAGGAAACCACATGTCCAGCATACTATAACAATTCACCAACATATTCTATGTATAAAGCTGAGCAATACGAAATCTGGTTGCTATGCATTTTTCATTTTTCCATTGTTGTTTTTGGCTCATACAACAGTGATGTTTTCAATGATTTCAGCCATATTTTGGGCAAACGTGCTGACCCTTAATTTAAATTCACATCTGAATAATTCTGTGTTATTTTCCCACTCCTGGTGTACATGTTCGGAATCGGACATTCATGATGTAGTTTTCTATTCAAAATGGAATAAACATAAATAAACACTGTTGACATTAATTGTTTTATAATCAGAATCTGAGAATCATGATTCTCATTTTGATTCTAGTAAAAAGTCTTGATTCCCTGTAGAAAGTGAAACACTAACATTTTGATTATTGCAAAAAATCTGATGGATTTTATGGCCTGCATCAAGACATTTGTTTGTGAATAAATCAAGGTAAATGTGTTAAAATATGAACGCATTTACAAATGCGTTGCTCCAAAATCGCAAAGTAGATTCGAACATGTGGTCGCTTTTCTAAGAAATTTGTGAGTGCTCTGTACATGTACATACATGTAAGTTACTTGACCAACTACATGAGGAGTCGAGGGACACAACCAATGAGGACGTTTGTACTAAAAAAAAACATTTTACGCAAGGAACGAACAATTTATATTATGAGCCAACAAGACAGATCGTAAATCGCTGTTATATGACAATATATGTGGCCATCATAATGGTCGACAGGCATGACGCCAACAAAAACCAATCTGTCAGGCCAATATAAAGAAGTCGCGACTTATTGCTGGTGGAACCTATTAAAGGCATCGTTCCATTTCGTTAATAACAACTTACATGTAACATTCACCTCCACCTCTTTACTCTTGGGCTCCAAATAAACATGCATGCACCAGCTGCATGCACGTTTATTATTTTTCTTGGGAAATCACCCCCCCCCCCTGCACATTGCTTATTTGGGTCTGCACGTTTATTAATATTTTGAAGCTATGAAAATTTAAATCAGCACAAATTCAAGATTTCTATATGATTCGGATGTAAAAATGATGGGCTTTACTTTTGCATGTACTCTTGAGTGCCTATAAAAGTACAGGGTGGAATAATAGTACAGGTTGGAAAATGTCGCATAGCTGAATAATAGTACAGGGCGGAATAAACGTACAGACTGGAAATATTAGTACCATACATCCCAACAAAACACACCATCTGACTGGTTTACTGATGCCATGTGACAGAAATAGTTTCGATGGATAGCCAGGTCTGTGAATCTACATGTACAGTGTGCTGATCACTGTCAACAATCAGAGTTCATTTATCTATATTTACATACACCTGATATCTCTTCCGATTTCCCCATAGCGTTACGGTAGACACACCCCTTATTCAATGCGTTCATAAACCCTATGAACGTAACGTGACGTCACTTCCAGTGTCGTTCGTAGGTTTATGTACACATTGGTCCCGGAAATCACCGGGGATTGTCGGAAATTACCGACTGCTTGAGTATCTAGTAGGTCCGGATTTGGCAAGAAATTTGTTTCGGTCTACAATCAGTGTTTGGTTTTCCAAAAAACAAGGATTCGAACTGTCTGAACTGAACTCCATGCGTTCGTTTAAATAGATGAATAAATAGTGGGAAAGACACACAATCCTAGTTCATAATGAATTTAAGTATATAAATATAAATAATAAACGGCGGATTCAACGTGGTCATGGGTTTTGACCGCGTTAAAAAAATCAGCAAACTCCGCATGAACCCCTTCGGGGTTCATGCAGTTTGCTGATTTTTTCTCGCGGTCAAAACCCCATGACCGCATTGAAACCGCCGTTCATTTCTTATATGAATAACACAATTTAAGATTGGTGAATTATTTCTTTTGGTTAATTTAATAAACGTACGGTACAGGACCAAATAACGATCGTACAGGTGGGAATTTTACCTCGATTTTAATAATCATACATTAGGCACTCAAGAGTACATATTCAAGTATGTGGCAAACCAAAATAACACCACATGATACATACATGTACCTGTACTACACATGTTGACTCGTATACTTGAACCGGCTATAAAAATTATTTGGTTAACCACAGTCGATGTTTTGCTCAGAGTTACCCCTGCACTATAATTTGGGTCTGTACTTTTATTAACTTTCAATGGAATTTCACCCCCTGCACTATTATTTTGGCCTGCACTTTTATTTGGAGCCTGAGAGTAAGTTGCATTGACATTTATTTTCACGAATTACCATGCTAAGGAACATTGCAACTGGTTTGAAGTAACATGATCGCGTTGCGTCAACACTGGAACTGCATTGATGGTAATTTTCAACATGGTCTCACTGAGGTTCTATCAAATATAAATACTAGTATGGTTGAGGGAGACAATTATTTGAGAATATGTGAACCTGTGTTAACATGAGCCTAAGGCGACACCAATTTTTAAGTCTGGTTTACGAACACCTCCTACAACTTTTTTTCCATTTCATGAACAAAAAATTACTTTTTTTGTCCCAAAATATTTTACACGCATACTGATTTTCATGTGCTGTCGCATCCGGTTCTGCTTATGATCATTTACAGATCCATATTTTCATGTATTTCATGACAAGATATGTCTTGTTTGGTTTGAACAGAATTTCATTCAAAAACATTTTTTCACAATTTTTGTAAAATTTATGTAAAATTCCACGATTTACTTGATATAAATTGGGGGGACAATCTTTTTTATTTTTATTTTTTTCCCTCCTGCATCTACTTTTTTTCTCCCCACATTATCGTAAACCAGACTTAAAAATTGGTGTCGCTTAAATATCATCTGATGCCGATGGAGTCAAAATCATTGAACCGTCACTTATGCATGCACATGTAGTCTTGATGTTGAGTCTGGCTTTCATCATTTTCATTAGTTTTACGGTTTCCACCAAAGGTTGAGGTGCCATGTAACAACTGTATGGCATCGTGTACTGTTATCTTCCGAGTAAATATGGAGTCTCTAATTCTTTTATCAGTCACGCATCTACTCATCAAATGGTATAATCCTTAAATATTTGTAGTCCAGGTGATCTCGACTGCACAGTACATGTATAAACATTCATCTGCAGTGTGTTTTAATTTTCTTTGCCGTGTAACAACTGTTGTCCCAAGTTTCAATGCCTTGTCCTCCTGGTATGTAGGGATTACCAATTGACCATTGCCGTGTTTTAATTTGCAATTTTGATGATGACGCTCACTTGTTGATAATTTTCTTTGTCGTGTACATGTGTAACAACTGTTGTACCAAGTTTCTACGCCGCGTCCTCCTGGTATTTAGGGATTACCGTAGTTCAGTCATGAACGTAGTGCGTATCCTTCTACTGGACAAGAAGCAGCAATCTGCGAAAGCGGTCATGTTGACCTAGGATTACCGGTGCCTAGTGATGCATCATTGCCAGTTAATGTACATTAGAGTGGAACTGAATTAACAATGTCACATTGACACAGTACTCAGTTAAGACCAGTAAAACAGCAAAAGTAGTATTATTGTACAGCAGGCTTATCACTATCAGTACTTACTACATGTACAGACCCCTTACTATCGTGGATCAAACTTCTCAATTATTCGTCTTCTGGACAGGTTCATGAGCAGGCCACTGGCACTGCATCATGCTTGTACGATACCACAAATTAAATTTTGCGTATTGTCCTAGCGAGACAATATTCTGGTTATGGGCAGATGGCCGGGTAGCTGAGGTACTGTTCAACGGTCACTGTGAATACCGGACACAACCGAACATAACCGAACACAACCGAAAACAAGTCCAAATAAGGGTTAAAAGACGGAAATATATGAAATAAAGTTTATAACGATGTGTGTGGGTATGTAAGCTAGTGATATGTGAAGTTTGGTGCAATTTGGTCGATTAAACTTTATGTTAATGAAAGTTTTATGTAATTTTACGCCGTCGGCGCATAAGACAGAGTCCGACATTACGGCGGCTAGCTCTATGAATACCGAACACAAGTTCAAATAAGGCGTATATTAGGGAAATAAATGAAATAAATTTTATAATCATGTGTGTGTATATGTAAGTTAGTGATATGTGAAGTTTGATGCAATTTGACCGATTAAAAGTTACGTTATTTGAAGGTTTATGTACAATATTAGCTGTCGGCACGTAAACCAGGGTTCGGCAAGATGGCGGCCAACTCTATGAATACCGAACACAAGTTCAAATAAGGCGTATATAAGGGAAATATATAAAATAAAGTTTGTACTGATGTGTATTTATATGCAAGTTAGTGATATGTGAAGTTTGATGCAATTTGGCCTATTGAAAGTTTAGTTATTTGTAGGTTTATGTACAATATTAGCTGTCGGCACGTAAACCAGAGTTCGGCATGCAAGATGGCTGCTAACTCTGTGAATACCGAACACATGTATAAAAGGGAAATATATATAATAAAGTTTATAATGATTATGATGTGTATGTTTATGTAAGTTAGTGGTATGTGAAGTCGGCACGCAAGTGAGAGTTCGGCGAGGATTTCTATGAATATAGAACACAAGTCGAAATAAGGGATGATTATAAGGCATCAGCGATAGGTGATAAACAATCTCCCTGCACTGCGCAGTAGATCCTTTGTTACTGATTAATTACTCTGGCTTCAGGGATGTTTTGAAAGTGATATTATAGCAAGTTTTCACAGGTTTCATAAAAACCAAAACGGTTGAATAAACAATATATGGGTGATGATTAGTTGGTATGATATTTCATAGTGAGAAAAGCCTCCTCACAATAGATAGTAAGTTGGTTTACGAGGAGGTCGAAGCTGACATCATGACGAAAAATAAAAGTATATATATATTGAGTCTTTCATGCTGAGATTAAGGTCCGTAGTCTTCGAGGCTCGTGAACAAAATAATGTAATTTCCAAACTTTGGACCAATAATAATTGTGAAAGTTTAAACCATATTATCAAATTGGAAAATGAGTGGAAAACGTTGCGACTGACCGACTGACCGACAATTTATCAGAAATAGTTGACGATCAATTACGGGACGTTAGTGGTGCTTTACATGGCTGTGGAAATTTTTAATTAGCGAATCAGGCGATATCATTAAAAATAAACAATAGTATATGGGTAAATATGACAGCAGACCAACGTGACCTACGATTAAAACCAGAAAAGTTTATTTTTGCAAGACCGCTGTGGATGTTTCGACCGCACGATGATGAAACTATATATCGACAGAATGTCATTTTATAGACAAAAGATTGAACATCATTTTATAGACAAAAGATTGAACAAGGAGAGGTGTTAACAATGAAAGCACCAGATAACTAGTAGGCAAAAATAGGCAAACCGGATTTCCTCTGCATAATGTCGCAGTCCGCCTAATGATGGTCAATGGTCCCCCTATAGCATTAGGCAGACCTGAGAATTTATATATTTTATATTACTTGAGGAATCACAAATTCCCATTGACCATAGCTTGGTGAGTTGGTTGTCACATTTAGAACAAAACTAGAGAAAGAGTGTTTAAAATTGTAACAAATTAAGACGTGACGTTAAGATGTAAACACGATCAGCGATTGCTCTCCTGAAAATAATGTATTTCTTCTGTTTAAAAGAGTGTTCGGAAACACAATTCTCACGATCTTCAGTTTATATACCCTAGAATGGATTGAGGATATTATATTTCTAAACTTTGTTCCTATTTCGCAGATGGGTATGTGACTTTTGATACTAATGCTTGTGCATTGTGCATGAACCCCTAAGTGCCAAATCTCGCCCAAAATAGTGCTCGTTTGAACATATTCCCACAAATTTTAAATTGAACATCTCCGCCCAATATGGAGTGATGTGGATCCAATATTGTGCAGGAGCCAGTTCGGGTCAATCGAAAATTGACAACAGTGTCTCGAGGCTTGGTCATCACTCACCAATCGACGGATTATTGTATTGAAGAACTGGTGATCAGCATTATGTCGGATATGCAGAGCAGCGCGAGTCCTTCTCAAACGTGCTCACCAAACGTGCAGTTAATTGACGGACAGCAGTTCACCATACTCCGCAATCCGACAGAACCGCTAGACACCCACTCTAGCATTAACTTCGATACCCCCACCCCTCAAATGAGTGAAGTGGTGTCTGCCAATGACTTAATGACAATGTCTCATCTCCCAAAAGATAAGTTTGTGAACGAGCTGCTACTCAGTACTGCCTCTAATGTATCTTGGCTGAAAACCATACGGCGAAATGTATTTTCTGAAGCACAGGTTTCAAACCCTGAAGTAGCCAACAGTGACCTCAAACAACGTTATCAACGGTCGGGTGGAGTGCCCGTAGAAAATAAGCTCGCATGTGACATCTTCCACTTAATTCTCTACCTCAGCGGTGGATCACTGACTGAGATTAAAGATATATTGACCTCATCACCGGATCTGCATCCAGAGTCCTCTCAAACGCCCCGACCAGTACCAAGCCTGTGTCCCTGTGGGTCAATCTGCGTGCAGGATAAAATCATAGAGATACATTCTTCTATTACTCTTGTTAAAGCAGACATTACCCGCCTTACAGCTTCTATCGAGAATCCAGATGGTATCTTCGGTTCGAGGCTGAAGTCAATCGAATCAGATGTGAAGGAGACACGCACAGAAATCGAGACGTTGAAGTATGAAATTGGTGTAATTGCTACCCAATCAGATTCTAATAAAACAATGCTTGAAGAACTGAGAAAAGCCTGTCCCAGTAAAACCGATTCCGGAAAACAAAATTCGTCCATAAATATGTCTTTCCTGGATGAAATAGAGAAAGTTATTGGATCTGCGGAAGTTGTGTGCAGTGCAACACTAAGTAAACTAACTGATATTAGTTCTTCTGTTAGCAGCGTGAATTTCATTACTTATTCCTTATTCCTTATTCAAAAAATTTGGGAAAATGTGGCAAATGACCATGGCAACGTCTTAAGTAGGGCGAGACAAAATTTCCTGCGAAAAAAAATTCTGGAAAAAAGTTTTAAAATGCCTCGAAAATAGGCAAAGTCCGAAAATAAACGGAAATAGTCCGAAACAAGTGCAGGGTCATAAATGGCCACCTCGGCCGAACTTTTTGGGCCGAAAAGTTTTTGGGTCGAGTCCGAAAAAGTGGGTCAAATAGAAATTCCCGCTTTGCTCGGTCAGGAAAATTTGGGAAAATGTGGCAAATGACCATGGCAACGTCTTAAGTAGGGCGAGACAAAATTTCCTGCGAAAAAACATTCTGGAAAAAAGTTTTTAAATGCCTCGAAAATAGGCAAAGTCCGAAAATAAACGGAAATAGTCCGAAACAAGTGTGGTGTCATAAATGGCCACCTCGGCCGAAAATTTTGGGCCGAAAAGATTTTGGGTCGAGTCAGAAAAAGTGGGTCGAATCCCAGTTTTCGCTCTGCTCGGTCGGGAAAATTTCGGAAAATGTGGCAAACTGATAGCATTTACGTCCAGAAGACCGCGTTGCAGAAACTTGACGGTGTCTAGGCGTACGTGCCACAGGTGGAGTATCTCCCGGGATACTGCCGCAACTGTCTCAGGAGTCACTATACGAGCTAACTCTCAGGCCACCGGCCCGAGACAGGGTTCATGCCGCTCAGTGGCACGACAAGGGAGAGCAGTTGTACATGCCGCAGGAACACGCCGAGTTCTTCTCCAAGCCAGAATACTGTAGCCAAGCCAAAGCGATGGCGGAATCAACGGCCCCCAGCTACAATGACGAACTGACCCGGCACCGGCTGAGCTACCTTAATGATGGAGGGGCAGTTGCAAGACCACAAGAGCGATTGAGCTCTTCCGTGTAAGAGACCCCCGTAATTACCCCGACCCATTGCCTCGCGAAAGAAATGTGGGCCCGTGGGGTCAAAGCACAGACATACCACAGCTTCTTCCGATGGAGTGGTCAGAATGACTGGATTCCCGACCGCATGGGGCAGAAGTTCATCACGCGCGCCATCATCTGGGGCGAGGTCTGCGCTGTGCCCCGGCCTATCCTGGAGATTTTCTCAAACTGACGTGACCAACATGGCGTCCATGTAATTTGCTGCGGGGATCAAGGACAGCCGCCACCGATTGCAGGTGAAATGCCTCGCCATTGGTTGCAAAAAAGGCAGACTACTACGAAGAGTTTGGTGTCGACAACAGAGCAAAAGATGAAGCCATCAAAGCCTTGAAAAGGCGTATACGCCTTCATAGTGACCAAGTCCAATGCCAGGAAATGCGGAAGGCTCTCCCGAGCTGACTGGGTGACCGATTTGTGGAGCAGTGGAGGCCCGGTGACCTAATCATCACCAGCCGCCAGAAGGTCCGCGACCAGACACATGAGCTGTTGCTCCGACGCCATAAAGAGCATTTCCTAGATAACCCAGTGTCTATCCTTTACCACCCAAGGACAGCCGAAAGCAGGACATTGACGTCGCAATCCCAGGCACTGGCGACCCGTCGCACAGAGAAGAGCTTGTTCTCAATGACGTCGTTGCGGTCTATATCGAGGCCGCCGAGTGTGCTATTAAAACCGATGATTGGCGCCTGGGCTATGCTTTCACCGTCCATTCGAGCCAGAGACTTACGGTCCACGACCCTCATAATGTCTGGATCATCGACGACTACCTCCAGTGGTCCAATATGTGCTACTTAGCCGTATCCCGCGTGGAGTATTTGCAACAGCTCGAACGGGTAAACTGTCCACCGGAAGAGTGTTCCGATGCCAGGCCTGCAAGGAAATACAAAGGAAGCTTGTGGTATACAAGCGCCAGGACCAGGCTAATGGACGCCAGGGATTCAATCTCAAGGTCGACTATATCCTCGATCTCCGTGAAGCCCAACAGAACCGCTGCATGGCGTGCGAGATTGGGCTGCTCTGGCCTTCCAATCCAAAGACACACAGCAATTTAGTGTCGACTGGCTGGATAACAACAAAGGTCACTGCAGAGAGATGTGAGGCTGACCTGTCTAGAGTGCAACCGAAAAAGAGGGGCTGCAGCATTGTTCATGGAACGAGACACCTAGTGTCTAGTCCTTCTAACAGTTCATACAGAACTAGCTGGTGGCAGCTGGGTGTCGGGAGGCACCACAAGCAACACTTTCCGGACAAATCCGCGCGCTGGCCCATCCACTAAATGGTAGAGCACAGGCTCGTCGGGCGCTTGGTGACAAGCGTTCAAGTTGGTTCACATGTAGGGACCACATAGGGTCAGTTGTGCGTCGGCGGCCCCCTTCCAGCTCGCCAAGCTGGTAGATGTAACGAACGCCCACTCGCGAGGGGTGCTTTTGCTTTTTGGGCCCCATTGGACGACCTGGAACAACAGAAGAGGGTTTTCACTGACTTGATCTTGATGGCATCAGAGGGCTTTTTTTCGGTCAGACGAGTCATTTCATTGTTCAGATCCGATACAACAGCGGGCAGTCGAACCACCCATTCAGTCGACCTTTGACCGTCGGGAAGCTTCATCTGCTGGGCGTGTTGGTTGAAGCGCTCCACGACCCCCTGGTGTCGGTGGACATCCACACGGACCCGTCTCACCTGAACGCTGTGCTTGCTTAGCAGGAGGCTCACAGCACCCATGAACTCGAGCCCCGGGTCGACCTGGCGCAATTTCGGCCATCTAAGAGGGCCTCGACTGTAGATCCGTTCAATGGCATCCGCGACTTTTGTGGCGAGGGGCTCGGCTTATTTGTATCGAGAGGCCACGTCGACGACGGTGAGTGCGTATTTGTATGTCTTGCGAACCACCCGGTCATGAGGCAGAAAAAGCAGGTCGGCCTGGTGGACTTCATTTGGCACTGGCTCGTCAAACTTGGGCCTTGGCACATGCGGATTGGGTAGGTATATCTGCCAGATGGCCTGCTTCTTGGGCCACGCCCGTGCCACATCTTCAGAAACATTGGCTGCTGCCGCGAGGTTCTTGATTGCTGCAAGCCCCTTCCAGTAACCCTCGGGCTGTAGTAGATTGTCCCGATGCGACTAGACACCTTGCTGTTCATATTATTACTTTGTAATACATATTATTACTTTGTAATACATTGACAGTCACAATAAAATTACGTATACTAATAAGGAGGCGGGCCATCTTAGTATGTGGCTCAGCCAGTTCTTTAGGAACGGGAACGAGTTTACACTACCGCGAAACTGATAACTTTTCTATAATCGCCTTGGCTTCTTCTCTGCCTTTCTGAATAAGTGCTTTTTTGCCTCGCCATCCATCACCGCGGCGTGCGTTTTTCGTGCCCTAGTCCGGATTTCAGTTTTCATCTCGTTGAATTTGCGATGGTCGTCTTTCCAGTCAAACGGTATTACATCACACCGTCGCAGCTTCAATGGATCTGCAAACACCCTCGTCCTCTTCTGTTTCTCACTAGATATTTTTGCTCCGTGGTCTTTTTGCCGTTTATAACCTCAACCGCGGCAAAGTCACCATTAGTGTGAGACGCGGACATGCCCATTCGTATTATTTTACCATTCGCTAGTACGGGGTATCCACACAACCTATCCCCAGTAGCCGAGTTCCCCATGGTGAACGGCCGATCGCCGCCCCTTCCGAGTAAACCACCAACGTGACGCTGCCATTGAATTATGCCCAGATAGTAATCAGGGCACTACCCGGCGGAGTACCAGTTCCGTAGGAACTCTCACTGAGTGCAGAAAACTCTATAGGGCCGTAGATACTCATCGTATCTCTAGTACCACACTGATAGGTAGGTCACTATTCAGACGTGCACCTCTATCATCGCGGACCTCTATCTTCAATGCACTCTGTGTTCAGCACTGAAGACGTTTGAACTCAGGATGCTCGACTTGGAGGGTGCCGATGGCACAAAATCAGTGACAGTCAAACCCACTCGTTGCCAGGATGTTGGATGGAGCCTCATCTACAACGGGACTAGATATGTTTATCTGCTCCAAGTGCAGATGATGCATTTTTGTGGATGCAAAGTTGACGGGGCGGTCCCCAGTAGATGTGCCCGCAGAGAGCCACTGGCCATTTAAACCGTCGTCCAATCCAAGTAAGGACAGCAGTCCATCTGTAAATAAGATCGATGGACAGCAGTCCATTTGTAAATAAGATCTCCTGCCCATCATCCACGGTTAGATTATCAAACCATTAACTTTGCTCACCGCCAGTATGGTGTCAATGTTTTCCTCGACAAGGTCCCATATCTGTGTGAAGTTATACAGCCCCGGAGGAACGTCTATTTCTTTAATAATTCCGCGACTGTTCTTCCACGAGAACGACTCCCCATTGTTTATGTTGTACCACCAAACTGTATAAGTGATTGAGCGGAGGCCAACTCGTAGATCCCAACCGCGGTTGTCAATGCATTGGAGGAGTTCCACCGCCTCGCCTTTTTGGACATCTGTGAGTGTTATGAACGTACCGAAGCTACTATTATATGTATACACGTATACAATATAATAATGACGAATAAGGCGTTCGGCTTTAATAGCGAGGCTAAGTACAGGACTGGTGGAGTATTCAACTCCAAAGTTGTCTTAGAGCTAACACGTTCCAATATCCAGATACCGACATACCTATCCTGATGTGTTTCAGAAGTACCTGCTGCCTAAAGTCGAGTCTTTACTCAAGACCCGAAATTTTTGGCCGAGGTGTCCATTAATGACACACCACTTGTTTCGGCCAATTTCCGTTCATTTTCAGACTTTGCCTATTTTCGAGGCATTTTTGAACTTTTTTCCAGAATATTTTTTGACAGGAAATTTTTTCTCGACCTACTTAAGACGTTGCCATGGTCATTTGCCACATTTTACCTATTTTTTCTGACCGAGCAGAGGGGGGATTTCTATTTGACCCACTTTTTCGAACTCGGCCCGAAATATTTTCGGCCCAAAAAGTTCGGCCCAGGTGGCCATTTTTTAATATGTGACAGTTTGCCACATTTTCCGAAATTTTCCCGACCGAGCAGAGCGAAAACTGGGACTCGACCCAAAATCTTTTCGGCCCAAAATTTTCGGCCGAGGTGGCCATTTATGACACCACACTTGTTTCGGACTATTTCCGTTTATTTTCGGACTTTGCCTTTTTTCGAGGCATTTTAAAACTTTTTTCCAGAATGTTTTTTCGTAGGAAATTTTGTCTCGTCCTACTTAAGACGTTGTCATGGTCATTTGCCACATTTTCCCAAATTTTCCTGACCGAGCAAAGCGGGAATTTCTATTTGACCCACTTTTTCGGACTCGACCCAAAAACTTTTCGGCCCAAAAAGTTCGGCCCAGGTGGCCATTTTTTAATATGTGACAGTTTGCCACATTTTCCGAAATTTTCCCGACCGAGCAGAGCGAAAACTGGGATTCGACCCACTTTTTCTGACTCGACCCAAAAACTTTTCGACCCAAAAAGTTCGGCCCAGGTGGCCATTTATGACCCTGCACTTGTTTCGGACTATTTCCGTTTATTTTCGGACTTTGCCTATTTTCGAGGCATTTTAAAACTTTTTTCCAGAATTGTTTTTCGCAGGAAATTTTGTCTCGCTTTACTTAAGACGTTGCCATGGTCATTTGCCACATTTTCCCAAATTTTCCTGACCGAGCAAAGCGGGAATTTCTATTTGACCCACTTTTTCGGACTCGACCCAAAAACTTTTCGGCCCAAAAAGTTCGGCCCAGGTGGCCATTTTTTAATATGTGACAGTTTGCCACATTTTCCGAAATTTTCCCGACCGAGCAGAGCGAAAACTGGGATTCGACCCACTTTTTCGGACTCGACCCAAAAACTTTTCAGCCCAAAATTTTCGGCCCAGGTGGCCATTTATGACCCTGCACTTGTTTGGGACTATTTCCGTTTATTTTCGGACTTTGCCTATTTTCGAGGCATTTTAAAACTTTTTTCCAGAATTTTTTTTCGCAGGAAATTTTGTCTCGCCCTACTTAAGACGTTGCCATGGTCATTTGCCACATTTTCCCAAATTTTCCTGACCGAGCAAAGCGGGAATTTCTATTTGACCCACTTTTTCGGACTCGACCCAAAAACTTTTCGGCCCAAAAAGTTCGGCCCAGGTGGCCATTTTTTAATATGTGACAGTTTGCCACATTTTCCGAAATTTTCCCGACCGAGCAGAGCGAAAACTGGGATTCGACCCACTTTTTCTGACTCGACCCAAAATCATTTCGGCCCAAAATTTTCGGCCGAGGTGGCCATTTACGACCCTGCACTTGTTTCGGACTATTTCCGTTTATTTTCGGACTTTGCCTATTTTCGAGGCATTTTAAAACTTTTTTCCAGAATTTTTTTTCGCAGGAAATTTTGTCTCGCCCTACTTAAGACGTTGCCATGGTCATTTGCCACATTTTCCCAAATTTTTTGAATAAGGAATAAGGAATAAGTAACGAAATTCACGCTGCTTCTTCTGTTGCTGTTACCGAGGAAGCAAGTGCTAGGATTGACAAACTCAACAATTCTGCTAGAGTTGCAATCGAGAAAACTGACAGAAATGCCGACTCAATGGGGAGCTACTTTGAGCAGTTGTTCCAGACGCTCATTGATAACTATGAGCCTCGACTTTTCTCTCTAGAACAGCAACACAAGGACAAGCCTGTGGAGCGTCAGCAGAACTTCAGTTGTTCCCGAGCTTCTTACGCTGACACTGCAAGCGCGAGTAAGAATTCTAGAGAATATGATGCCAATTTCTCTGCAAATTCCATTCCTGTTTCAATGGAATATGATACGTCTTACCAACTCGGCTCCCCGATTCATTCTAGCTCAGCCATTGCCGGTCGGAGTCATGACAATCATTTCCAGGATACAGAATATCCACCAGACACAAAGAGTCTTTATGTAGGTGGTGTTGGACCCTACGATAACCAGAATATGATCCGCAAATACCTTGTGAATCGTGGGATAACCCCATCTTATGTGAAAGTCATGGCATCTAAAACAGTTCCGGATGGTAAATCAGCTAGAATCACCATACCAACGGAGTCATGTTCTCTTATTGCTTCTTCCAATTTCTGGCCTCCAGGTGTATATAGTCGCCCGTGGAGAGGCTCAACTGCCAAACCAAAAGACTCGTTCTACATTCATCATGGATGAACAACATAACATAAATTGTGAAACAATTGTATATACCCCTCTTAACTTAATTTCGTGGAATGCAACCGGTATCCAATCCAGCGCTTCATATCTTACTTCACTGTTAAACGATCAAGTATATGACGTGGTTGGAATTTCTGAACATTGGCTAGATCCAAACACTTTGACATTTCTAGATACGATCCACCCAAATTACACAAGTATATCTAAGTGTGGCAGAGTCATTGTAACGAAAACGGATGGCAGCTACTGTCGGGATGGAGTAGCGTTTCTCATAAATAAATCTAAGTCCCAGAATACCTCAACAGTCAGCGTGGATAATGAACGAATCATTGGGATTCGACTTAGACTTGAATACAACCAGTTCTTATTTATCTTCCAAGTGTATTTTCCTGGTACTAATCACCCAGACGAATTATACGCACAATGTCTGTCAGATATGACCGATCTAATTAATGTATTCTCGTCTCATGGCTCAATCGTTCTAATGGGTGATTTTAATGCCCATCTCGATAAATCAAACGCTCCTCCCACTAGCCTGGGCTCAAAGCGATCCTCCAGATCGGCTGGGCTTAAAAATTTCTTAAGTCAACATCAGATGATATCTCTGATGGTGTTACCCACTTGCAAAGGCCCAACTGTGTCATACGTACCTTATTCATATGATTCATCATCTTCTCTTCTAGATCACATTATCATACATGAATGTAGAGTAGATCTTATATCTAATAACGAGATATTCGATGACAGTGCTACCAACACATCGAATCATCGACCAGTGAGATGCACCACTCTCATTCCCTCTCTTACGACCAATAACTCCAAAAGCGCCAATCGAAAAACAATAAATTGGCAAAAGCTTGATGTTGAATTATATAAAACCTATGTATTAGATAGTATCTCAAATATACCAAGCGCACTCAGTAACAAGAGTGAAGTGGATGCAGCTTACACAAGCCTAGTTAGCGCTATGTTGTCTGCTGCTCAAAATGGCAAGTCCCACACCTCACAGTCGACAAAATTCCAAACCATATTGGGGCCGTGACATTCAACACTTACATAAAGCTATGATAACACATAGGAAAATGTGGATTACTTCAGGGCGGCCCACAGATTTTAACAACGTAATTTATCGGGCCTATAGAGACCAAAAACGTTTCTTCCGAAGAGCCCATCGCTTAGCTGTAAAATCATATTTCAAGGACTCTATTTATAAAATAGAACGTCAAGCAGTTTCCGATCACAAAGCCTTCTGGAAATCCGCCCGTCCTAAAACTGGAAGCAGTGTGCGCCCAGGAACGGAAATGCTATTTAATGGCATTATGTATCGAGATCCTCTGGACATTGCTTTAGGATGGCAAAACTATTTTGCAGAACTTTATAAATGTTCAACCCATAAAGATAAGGAGTTTGAGTTATTTGTCAAATCGAAAATAGAAGAATTTCTCGATTCCGATCAATTAAATGAAGGAACTAATGATCTCACAGGGTCTGTCTCACTGGTCGAGATTAATAAAGCAATTGGAAATCTAAAACTAAACAAAGCAGGGGGAATTGACAACTTGTCGAATGAACACATTATAAATGCACCATTGAATGTTCGCACTGCTTTATGTTTGTTATTTTCAACCATGTTTAAGCTTGCTCACATCCCATCTGATATGAAGAAAGGTCTTGTTTTGCCAATATACAAAGGAGATCCGAAACCTATTCAAAACCCAGACAGCTACCGGGCAACCACGCTCCTTCCTGTATTATATAAGATTTATGAGAATATAATTCTTCAAAGACTTAAGGAGAGCCATAATTTCAAACATTTTCCGAGTAGCCTACAAAATGGATTCCAGAAAGGAGTTGGTTGCTCGGTAACTGCCTTCGAACTTCAAGAAGGCATAGCCTATGCCAAATCGAATGGGTCTCGCTTATTCACAGCTTTTCTTGATTCGAAAAAAGCATTTGACTGTGTATGGCACGAGGGCCTAATTTACAAATTGCATGAGATGGGAATAAATGGTAACTTGTTCCAATTATTTATTGACATGTACTCAAATGTGGAGAGCTATATATTGTACGAAGGAATTATAACACATTCAATCAAAATGGAGCAAGGTACCAGACAAGGATTGTTTTATCTCCCTTCCTGTACCTTATTTTTATTGATGACCTTGTTAAGTCATTGTCTGACTCACCTCATGGTTTGCATATAAGCACGCTGACATGCTCGTGTCCGACCACTGCAGACGATATCACGATAACATCACTGACAGAGCACGGTCTGCGAAAACTCATTGACATATGCTACAACTACAGTTTAAAGTGGAGGTTCCAATTTTCTCACGAAAAAAGTAAGATCGTTATCTTCAACACCTCTCGCAAACCAGCAGCGCTCACAACAGATAAATCATTTGTAATGGGACCCTGTGCAATATCTGAATCCGATCAGGTAACGCATCTGGGCATACTCCAGGATTCTAGAAGTTCATATATCCCGAACATTGATCACGCTTCTCAAATGCTACGCAAATGCTTCTTCGCCGCTTGTCGCGCCCCGGTTTCGAAAGATTTCACTCCTCTGACAAACCTTAAACTGTTTAGTCAGGTAGCCATTCCTAAAGCTCTGTATGGTTGCGAGATGTGGTGGAGCCTTTCATCTACGAATTACCTTAGCTTAGAACGAGCATATCGCATGTGCATTAAAAACATGCAACTTATCTCTCAGAGAAGTAGTACAATTCTTTCTCTCTCCTTGCTTGGTGTCTTGCCAATTCAGTATGAACTAGAGAGGAGAAAACTCTTGTTTCTGGGGTCGCTCATCAACTTGCCATACGGTCATAGACAAGCCTTAGAAATATTTTTGTTCAATCTCCATGCGATGTTGTTATATGCCCGTCCACCCACGGGTTTTCTTGCGGAGATTACAAACGTTCTTAAAAAATATGACCTATATGATCACCTCTTACACTTTGCAACTACAGGGTCTTTTCCGACTATATCAATGTGGAAAATTACTATAAAGGAACGCCTCACTGCTCACTATTGTCGTGAAACTAGTTATTATGCACAAGGGGATATGCTATTCTTCTTTAAGGTCAAGCCTGATCCAATTTCCATTTGGAAACTCTGGGTTACATGTCGAGACGAACCAGCCTTTTTCGCCAACTGTGTTATCATGGCACGCACTCTGAACAGAACGACATATGATAATGCTTCTGTATGTTATCATTGCAAACTAAATTATTCGAATCAATTGTTTCATATGTATAGTAAATGCTCGTCTGAATTCGCTTTGATAACGCGGAACACATTCTGGTACTCCATAATTGATCGATTTGGAATACATGCGTTCAACTTCTTGGAAGCAATGTCAGAAGAAACCCTCTTAGCCTATTTCTTCAGTGGATGCATCAGCGCAGAAATTCACCTCATCTGCGTCGAGAAGCAGCTATTCGGACAATGCGTCCGCTTCATTTGCGAATTATGCGCGGTCTGAGCAATACATGGATGTCTTAACATCTTGTCTTGCAGTAATTATTTCAGCAATAAATTTATAATTATTATTATGTGAACTATTCTTCGGTCTTTGATATGGTGACTCTAAAGTCATCCGACCTCCTGGTGTCTCATTTGGTATTTTGAGGAATTAAGTCATGTTAAATTATATTGTGTATATATGTCAACAGTTTATTTGTGTATGTATATATTGTATCATATTGTCTCCATGTTTGGAGGAATAAACATCTTTCTCTCAACACTGGAACTGCATTGATGGTAATTTTCAACATGGTCTCACTGAGGTTCTATCAAATATAAATACTAGTATGGTTGAGGGAGACAATTATTTGAGAATATGTGAACCTGTGTTAACATGAGCCTAAGGCGACACCAATTTTTAAGTCTGGTTTACGAACACCGCCTACAACTTTTTTTCCATTTCATGAACAAAAAATTACTTTTTTTGTCCCAAAATATTTTACACGCATACTGATTTTCATGTGCTGTCGCATCCGGTTCTGCTTATGATCATTTACAGATCCATATTTTCATGTATTTCATGACAAGATATGTCTTGTTTGGTTTGAACAGAATTTCATTCAAAAACATTTTTTCACAATTTTTGTAAAATTTATGTAAAATTCCACGATTTACTTGATATAAATTGGGGGGACAATCTTTTTTATTTTTATTTTTTTCCCTCCTGCATCTACTTTTTTTCTCCCCACATTATCGTAAACCAGACTTAAAAATTGGTGTCGCTTAAATATCATCTGATGCCGATGGAGTCAAAATCATTGAACCGTCACTTATGCATGCACATGTAGTCTTGATGTTGAGTCTGGCTTTCATCATTTTCATTAGTTTTACGGTTTCCACCAAAGGTTGAGGTGCCATGTAACAACTGTATGGCATCGTGTACTGTTATCTTCCGAGTAAATATGGAGTCTCTAATTCTTTTATCAGTCACGCATCTACTCATCAAATGGTATAATCCTTAAATATTTGTAGTCCAGGTGATCTCGACTGCACAGTACATGTATAAACATTCATCTGCAGTGTGTTTTAATTTTCTTTGCCGTGTAACAACTGTTGTCCCAAGTTTCAATGCCTTGTCCTCCTGGTATGTAGGGATTACCAATTTACCATTGCCGTGTTTTAATTTGCAATTTTGATGATGACGCTCACTTGTTGATAATTTTCTTTGTCGTGTACATGTGTAACAACTGTTGTACCAAGTTTCTACGCCGCGTCCTCCTGGTATTTAGGGATTACCGTAGTTCAGTCATGAACGTAGTGCGTATCCTTCTACTGGACAAGAAGCAGCAATCTGCGAAAGCGGTCATGTTGACCTAGGATTACCGGTGCCTAGTGATGCATCATTGCCAGTTAATGTACATTAGAGTGGAACTGAATTAACAATGTCACATTGACACAGTACTCAGTTAAGACCAGTAAAACAGCAAAAGTAGTATTATTGTACAGCAGGCTTATCACTATCAGTACTTACTACATGTACAGACCCCTTACTATCGTGGATCAAACTTCTCAATTCTTCGTCTTCTGGACAGGTTCATGAGCAGGCCACTGGCACTGCATCATGCTTGTACGATACCACAAATTAAATTTTGCGTATTGTCCTAGCGAGACAATATTCTGGTTATGGGCAGATGGCCGGGTAGCTGAGGTACTGTTCAACGGTCACTGTGAATACCGGACACAACCGAACATAACCGAACACAACCGAAAACAAGTCCAAATAAGGGTTAAAAGACGGAAATATATGAAATAAAGTTTATAACGATGTGTGTGGGTATGTAAGCTAGTGATATGTGAAGTTTGGTGCAATTTGGTCGATTAAACTTTATGTTAATGAAAGTTTTATGTAATTTTACGCCGTCGGCGCATAAGACAGAGTCCGATATTACGGCGGCT
This sequence comes from Siphonodentalium dalli, assembly GCA_032622095.1. Classification (NCBI taxonomy): domain Eukaryota; kingdom Metazoa; phylum Mollusca; class Scaphopoda; order Gadilida; family Siphonodentaliidae; genus Siphonodentalium; species Siphonodentalium dalli. The sequence goes on along the minus strand of CP136064.1, from coordinate 136,402,408 downwards.
AGCTCTATGAATACCGAACACAAGTTCAAACAAGAAAACCATAGTCAGAAATGGTAACGCCACCAAGATCGTATTATTAGCCATAAATATAAATCATAATATAAAATATATTGGTTACATGAATGGACCGCCTCAGAATTCCGTTAAGATAAGTAATTCTTCAAATTATTACAATGAACTACGGCTTATAAATTACTGCAGGTTTCTCATTCGCCACACCAGAATGCTTCTAAATGCGGATCAAAGCTAAGAGTGCCATTGTTCATAGACATTTTACAGATAGCGAGAATGATGCATGCTGGGAACGAAAGCATCCACAGCAAAGCCATGTGCTTACGGGGGCATGCGTTTATTATAGGGGATTTATGGTGGGCCTATAAAACTAATTATAACTTTGTTATCTGTCATAGTTTATGCGTGAAATTTTAAACATATATACCTGGACATCTACCCCTTCCAGAATGTTGAAAAACATTTTCAGTTGCTCATCGTATTTTTATAGACGAAATAGTCCGAAATTCCAGAAAATTGCGCTAACTGCTCAATGTTTTAATGTGTTACAAAACGTCTGATAAAAATAGTTCTATCGGGAATATTCACACCATTTTTTTTCAGAGAACATAGTGTAAATATAGTCCTATCGGGATATCGTAAAGGAGATTAATTAAACCCCTCAGACTGCCGAAACTGACGACATTAAATTCGCTTTTTCGTGTCCCGCGGAAATGAAACTTGTCTGTCCATTGATGACGTTATTTATTTGACATAGTATTTTTTTCTTCTGTTGTATTTGAACACTTGTTGCACGCGCAGGCTGCACGATCATAATAACTTCAACCGATAAGCGCCGACTGATACCCGCGCAACAGTTTGTCTCAAATAAATTGTTATCAAAACGCAGGTTTATGGCCGCGGACATAAGCCGATTAAGTGTAATGTAATTTATCCATGAATTTGACTGAAAAATTGTGATTCTATCACCATTAGCCACGAAAATGGGACCTCTAAACAGGCAAGTTTGATTTTCGGCGGACACGAACAAGCGAATTTATTGTCGGCAGTTTCGGCAGTCTGAGGGTTAATTAATCCCGAATTAAACGGAACTACTTTACGATAGTCCGATAGGACTATGTTTACTCTATGCATGTTCTCTGAAAAAATAGTGTGAATATTCCCGATAGAACTCTTTTTATCAGACGTTGTGTAACACCTTAAAACATTGAGCAGTTATAGCGCAAACCGAAATGTGTTGTCTTGCAAGATATCCCACCGCTTTAGCTAAATTTACCTTCCTACAATATCCATAAAGAGGATCATATATTATATACCCACAGTTTTAATTATAGAATATAAAATATATTGGTTTCGCGAATGACCAACTCAGAATTCCGTTAAAATAACAATAACAACCAGCACCTATAACGAACCGTTTTACTGGACTTGGCCTACTGGTCGCGTAGTTCCGACTTTTAAATAAACGGAATTTCCAACTCTATAAATAAAAGCCCCACAATGCATTCGCCCTGTCCACCACGCAATATCAAAATCTCAGCAGCTAGATACACCACAGGTGGCGTAATAAATGCTCTTTATTATTTCCATATCAGGAATACAGTAACAAACAAGACAGCAGTAAAATAAATGGGGACAAAAAGTTAGTGTAATCATGTATGAAATTTCCAACTGTTAAAATTCTTTATAACAGTTGTGACTCCCACCCCCTCAAAATACCTCCATCATTCGATCCCCGTCCCCATCATAATGGGGACAATAATTACTAGTTGGGATACCAGGCAATGGTAACCATGTATTTTAACCTTTATGTTGTAGTGTAATAATGTATGAAATTTCCAACTACATGTGCATTAACTTTTTTTTACAAAAGTTGTGAATCATACACACTCAAAATCTAACTTCCACCCCCACCCCACTACACTGTCCCTTCCACTTAAAAACATTCTGGAGATCAAGTTGGCCACAGGTGTTCAGTTATTTTATACCATGACTCCCTATTGTACTGTTTACAAACATGCTATATAATATATTTGTGCTGTACACCCTACTGTGTGTGAACAGGAGTCCGACCGTGGGTAACACGTTTCTACTGTGGGTAACACGTTTTAATGGCATTTCAATGGTTAAAGTTTATACCCATAGTAGAACTACATCCGAGTTGACCTTTCATTAACCTTCCATGACCTCGATCAAAATCACTCTATTTTTAAAATGTAGCGCCTCGCGATGAAAACAATTTGATACTTTCGATTCAATTGAATATTATACTCACTAATGCGATAAAAACGAACAGTTATTTCCGTGGAAATCACATCCAGATCAACAAATTGAACATATATTTCAAGAAATAGACGTAAAAAACTCGAACAACAAACGGTGGATTTCAAAATGACTTTCGTGGTTTCCTGTTCACTGTACGGCGGAGAAAAAAAAGTTCCCGCAATGTGTTATATTTATATTCATTAAATTCGTATTCCCATATATATATTCATGTTGTTTATTTATGGCGGTTTCATCATGATTACAGTTTATTGTGAATTGGCTACAATGATACCATATTCGTACAATTGAATGTTGACCTAATTCAATGTATCAATACGCCTGATCAGCTGTGATAGTGTACGTCGATGTACGGCCAAGTGTGGGGAACACAACGGGGATGATTGTGAATGGTGCGACAGAATCATCTTAATTTAAGTGGGTTTATTTCGATTTCATAGCAGTTGTTGCTCCTGTACCGGTCATGGTATAAACAAAATACACACGTAGTGTTTCTGAATACCAAATTTACACCACTCGTGGGATTGATGATTTACCACACTCGCTAAAGCTCGTGTGGTAAACCATCAATCCCACTCGTGGTGTAAATTTGGTATTCAGAAACACTACGTGTGTATTCTATATATACCCCACGTGTCTTGGACTGTTGCCAAATTCACAGTGCTCCATTAGAGGGCCTGCTTGGACTGTTGCCAAATTCACAATGTTAACTGCAGAGAGGTTGTATGTTATTGGAGACGTTCTAATATGACAATAGGCTGGCCTAATTAACGAACCATGCACAGCTAAATACACACAAGCAACTTTTAATCTTCAAATAGATACAATTGTCGGCCTCCAAAATTCAATATACTTTCTTATATACAAACAAACATTGAACTCATACCATTGTTTCACTTAACCAAAATAGCGAATTTCCCCAAAAGAACGCATATAGACTGCGCATGCAGAAAATAAAAGATGGCCGTTACTACAAAAAAAAACAGACATGCGCACTCCAATTAAAATTACCCATAATTCAGTTCACTACACCAGGGGCTCCCAACAGGTTATACAATGTTTTCAGGCTATCAGATTATTTATATTTTCGACTTTAAGTTTACAATTTGAGCCTGTCCTCACTCTATCGATACGATTTATCATAAACATATTATACACCAGTGGCGTTAACTTTACAACTTCGGCATCTACGTGATTATATCGGTACGATTCAGTAAGGTACAAACAATCTCCATAAAATACAGCAGGGGCTCCCAATAGGTTATTCCCATTTATTATGGGCTCCCAATAGGTTATACAATATTTTCAGGCTATCAGATTATTTATATTTTCAACAACATATTATTACACCGGTGACTTTAAGTTTACAATTTGAGCCTGTCCTGACTCTATCGATAGGATTTATCATATTTTCATAAACGTATTATACACCGCTGGCGTTAACTTTACAATTTCGGCATCTACGTGATTATATCGGTACGATTGAGTAAGGTACAAACAATCTCCAAGAATACATTCGCCCTGTACTCCATGCGATATAAAAAAACCAAATGCTAGTAACAACACACTAGGTGGCGTAATAAGGCGTATATTAGGGAAATAAATTTTATAATCATGTGTGTGTATATGTAAGTTAGTGATATGTGAAGTTTGATGCAATTTGATCGATTAAAAGTTACGTTATTTGAAGGTTTATGTACAATATTAGCTGTCGGCACGTAAACCACAGTTCGGCATGCAAGATGGCTGCTAACTCTGTGAATACCGAACACATGTATAAAAGGGAAATATATATAATAAAGTTTATAATGATTATGATGTGTATGTTTATGTAAGTTAGTGGTATGTGAAGTCGGCACGCAAGTGAGAGTTCGGCGAGGATTTCTATGAATATAGAACACAAGTCGAAATAAGGGATGATTAAGGCATCAGCGATAGGTGATAATTAATCTCCCTGCACTGCGCAGTAGATCCTTTGTTACTGATTAATTACTCTGGCTTCAGGGATGTTTTGAAAGTGATATTATAGCAAGTTTTCACAGGTTTCATAAAAACCAAAATGGTTGAATAAACAATATATGGGTGATGATTAGTTGGTATGATATTTCATAGTGAGAAAAGCCTCCTCACAATAGATAGTAAGTTGGTTTACGAGGAGGTCGAAGCTGACATGACGAAAAATAAAAGTATATATATATTGAGTCTTTCATGCTGAGATTAAGGTCCGTAGTCTTCGAGGCTCGTGAACCAAATAATGTAATTTCCAAACTTTGGACCAATAATAATTGTGAAAGTTTAAACCATATTATCAAATTGGAAAATGAGTGGAAAACGTTGCGACTGACCGACTGACCGACAATTTATCAGAAATAGTTGACGATCAATTACGGGACGTTAGTGGTGCTTTACATGGCTGTGGAAATTTTTAATTAGCGAATCAGGCAATATCATTAAAAATAAACAATAGTATATGGGTAAATATGACAGCAGACCAACGTGACCTACGATTAAAACCAGAAAAGTTTATTTTTGCAAGACCGCTGTGCATGTTTCGACCGCACGATGATGAAACTATATATCGACAGAATGTCATTTTATAGACAAAAGATTGAACATCATTTTATAGACAAAAGATTGAACAAGGACAGGTGTTAACAATGAAAGCACCAGATAACTAGTAGGCAAAAATAGGCAAACCGGATTTCCTCTGCATAATGTCGCAGTCCGCCTAATGATGGTCAATGGTCCTCCTATAGCATTAGGCAGACCTGAGAATTTATATATTTTATATTACTTGAGGAATCACAAATTCCCATTGACCATAGCTTGGTGAGTTGGTTGTCACATTTAGAACAAAACTAGAGAAAGAGTGTTTAAAATTGTAACAAATTAAGAGACAATAACACAAAATATCATGTGTTGGTGATAGCCAGCCAACTGATTACCTGTAAGTTAATTTATTAACGGTGAATGCATGCCGAACACAAGAATGCACGGCGTAAAAATATTATAAAAACTGCCAATAAAATAACTGTTAATCGCCCAAATTGTACCAAACTTCACATATCACTAGCTTACATATACACACATTTATAATATGTTATTATTTGGTTTCCACTCAATTTTATAGCACATTATATATATTTTCTCAACTCTAAAGACGAATTTCACACAGTGATGTGTGTAAATCCAAAACAACTGGTCTATTTGTGTCAAAGATTATGAATTGTTGTGCTAACTGTCTAGTGCTGAACTCTCTACCGATTATCGAATCGAAGATCGCCGTACCTAATAGAAATATAATATGTGGTACATAACTGTCTATATTTCTGGAATTATTCATTTCTTAATGTTTTTTTCGTGTTTATCGCATCAGCCTGGTCGCAGAATCGTTTAATTGCCGCAGCACCGTGGTTGTCAAGCCGCAGAATCGTGGAATTGGTCGTAGAATCGTCGAAACGATTGTGTCGTGTGCATATACAAATCGTTGACATTATTTATGTGTAATCTCCACAGAACAAAGATGTTCAGTTTAATCATAAAATATTTCGGAAAACAGGAATAAAACTACGATGTATTTGTGAAGTAAGTCGCCCATTTTCGTTGCTCATCTTTGATGACAAACTGGGAGGATGCGTTTTCATTAACTTTTCAACACTGCAAGAAGGATTTGAGTGTACTGTTCTTCAGATGCTGGTTTTGAGATTTGATGAATATTTATTATTTTAATAAACAATCTAAAAATGATTTCACTTGTTGCTGCTTTTAATTTTAATTATCCCATGTCAGAGAAAAATTAATAGATTAAGGGAATTATCTTTATAAATATGCTGTAGAAGAAAATTGGGGATCCCATAAAAATGTGTGACTAAACACCAACTTCACCAAGCCATCTGAAGCCAAACCAAGCCATACCAATTAAGCCGTAGGAAATAAGAAGAAAATTGAAGTTTATTCTATATTATTTAATTTATTTTGTATAGCTTGGTGTTTAATAGTATGGGAGGCCCTTTTCACATTTAGATTTGCACTAATGACAAGTTATTTGTGCTTAACCACAAATATTTACAATTAAGCGGAAATATTTGCGCTTAGCAAATAATGAATAACTGTGAAAACGGCCTCCCATAGTTTAGTAGCAACACCAGAAAACGGTACTTATTTTACTTTTTGAAGCGTTGTTTGAAGTGATATTTTCTATCACATCATTGAATTTTTCTAGCATATAAAATATATAGTCTGTGTATAAGACTTTAAGTATTCCAAGTGCTTAAATATGGAGTTATTTTCAGTTTATACCCAGTATTTGACAAACTTGTTTAATTACTACACTGTAGGTTTACCCATCGATCTAATATACGTGGATGGTTTACTTCAATTTGAGGTTTGAAGGCCATTATGAGACTTGGTTCCTGTTATAGTACATTTCACAAAAAACAAATGGCTGACAAATGTACAGATCTACTTGCACTTCTACACAGCGGCCATCATGGATTTTAAAATTCATTCCATTAGCACAGGCTACAGACCGGATTGTTCGTCTGATCATCATGAAATTTGTCGTGGAAGTTAATATTGACATGTAGATGGGAACGAGTTATTTTGGAGCAATTCGGCCATAAAACATGGCCGCCAGCAGCCATCTTGGATTTTACTCTTTGCATGACTAAATCCTTTGTCACGGGCTACAGTTCATACATTTAGTAGGATCATTATGAAATTTGTAATGGATGTTAATATTGACATATAGATGGGAACGACTCATTTTGGGGCATTCGACCATAAAACATTACCTCTGGCAGCCATCTTGGATTTTACTCTTTGCATGACTAAATCCTTTTGCATGGGCTACAAGTTGTACCTTTGGTCGGATCATTGTGAAATTTGCGCTTAAGCTGAAATAAAAATTCATATGCATTGATTCCCCCTGAATTAATTTTAAATGGTACAGGTCACTAAAGTCTATATAGGTTCACCATATGAGGGAAGCAATCCCCCAGTAACCCCTAATTCCCTTTTGATGACCATGGAAATGGTATAGATCTGTGCAGGATATGTCTCTTTTATAAAATACTAGCTGGTGGGCCCCGACTTCGTCCGGGCTGTTTCCCTCTGCTTTCATGAATCGAAAGGCGCAAATTGATCTTGAATTGACCATTTTGAAAGTCAAGGTCAGGTCGTGGTCACGATTTGACCCGTCGAAAACACTCCCCGGAAAAAAAGCACCCCTAGGTATCAAATTTCATCGAAACCCGTCCAGCAGTTTTCCCGGTCATTGCTAACAGACAGACAGAAGTCCCAAAATATACATTAGACTAGAAGGTGACCCGACTTCGTCCGGGCTTAATTGGACCTTGAATTGACCATTTTGAAGATCACGGTCAGGTGGGGTAACGATTTGACCCGTCCAAAACACTGCCTGTACAAAAGTACCCGACAAAAGTACCCGTCGAAATCCATCCCGTTTTACCCGATTAGACCTTGAATTGATCATTTTGAAGGTCAAGGTCAGATCGGGGTCACGATTTTACCCGCCCAAAAACACTCAGTGGACAAAAGTAACCCAATGTATAAAATTTCGTTGAAATCCCATCAAAATTGGCGATTTGACCTTGAATTGACCCGATTTCAAGGTCAAGATCACGTCGCACGGGCAAATGAATATGCTTATGAGACTCCCCATACGAAAGTAACCCCACAAATCAAGTTTCATCGAAATCCCGTGATATTCGGGCGTTTGGCCTTGAAATGACCCGATTTCAAGGTCAAGGTCACGTCGCAAGGGCAAATTAACAGGCCTATGCCACTCCCCGGCCGAAGGTACCCCCACGTACCAAGTTTCATCGAAATCCCGTGATATTCAGGCGTTTGACCTTGAAATGACCCGATTTCAAGGTCACATCGCACGGACAAATTAATAGGCCCATGCCACCCCCCGGCCGAAAATACCCCCACATACCAAGTTTCATAGAAATCGGCTCGGCTGTTTTCGAGTTCATCGCGAACACACACACTGACACACACACACACACAGACAGATCTTCCAAAATATATAATAGACTAGCCGATGAGCCCGACGTTGTCCGGGCTATTCAAAAACCAAATTTCAAGTCGATAGCTCTACCCAGCCCGACGTTGTCCGGGCTATTCAAAAACCAAATTTCAAGTCGATAGCTCCACCCGTTTCCGAGATCTGGTCTGCGCATGCGCGAAGCTGGCGTCGCACGGGCTCGGCGACCCGATAAAATTCGTATCCGGGGCAAGATGCATTCACATACCAAATTTCAAGTCGATAGCTCCAGCCGTTTCCGAGATCTCGTGCGCATGCGCGAAGCTGGCGTCGCACGGGCTCGGCGACCCGATAAAATTCGTATCCGGGGCAAGATACATTCACATACCAAATTTCAAGTCTATAGCTCCACCCATTTCCGAGATCTCGTCTGCTCATGTGCGAAGCGGGCGCCGCACGGGCTCGCCAATACGACAACGTCGACCGCCTGGTCAAACTACACACACGTACCAAGTTTCGTCCCGATCGGTCGAGAATCGTAGATTTGTATAAATGACATACATACAGACAGACAGACAAACAGAGGTCTTCAAAATATATGAGATAATAGATCTCTGGGATGGAGACACAAATTCTTGGGGCAGGGATGCTGATAATATGAAAATAGGTTATTTCCTTATTTAAAGTCAATAAGTACACCATATGAGGGAAGCAAGCCCCCCCCCCCCATAATAAATGTGAAAAGGGCCTCCCATACTAAACACTAAAGTTATACAAAATAATATTTCCTACGGCTTGGTTTGGCTTCATATGGCTTGGTGAAGTTGGTGTTTAGTCACACATTTTTCTGGGATCCCCAATTTTCTTCTACATCACATAAAGATAATTCCCTTAATTTCTCCCTGACATGGGATAATTAAAATTAAAAGCAGCAACAAGTGAAATCATTTTTAGATTATTTATTAAAATAATAAATATTCATCAAATCTCAAAACCAGTATCTGAAGTACCGTACACTAAAATCCTTCTTGCAGTGTTGAAAACGCATCCTCCCAGTTTGTCATCAAAGATGAGCAACGAAAATGGGCGACTTACTTCACAAATACATCGTAGTTTTATTCCTGTTTTCCGAAATATTTTGTGAATAAACTGCACATCTTCGTTCTGTGGAGATTACACATAAATAATGTCACCGATTTGTATATGAAGATTCTTCTAAAACCTGAATCCAAATCTCGATTTGTTTGCTTCTGTCGTCACTTCTTCATGAAAATAATGTCGGCCTGCATCAGTCGCTCGCCAAATTTACTAACACTAACAGCGTCCACAGTTATTGTTCCCGCATGAAGTCATGATAATATAATATGATATGAGTCCAGTGCATTGATACCGTTGAGCGTTTCTAAGTTTCCAAATTCTTGAAAAAATGTAGATTTGTAAACTAACTAGAAGAGCAGAAGTCGCCATTTACAAGACAAATGCTTTGCCAGAAAACTTTGAGCTGGGAATTTCCTGACTTCATACACAATCTAAATATAGGATAAAATTTGGCGAGCGAATGATGTCGTTTTTACGCAGGAAGCCTAAAATGAAGAACGGTAACTAAAAGTTAAGATTGTAATTTGGCTGCAGAAACGAAACGAAACGAATTTTGAAACACAATAATTGTATTCACTTATATTTTCCTGTTGGTATATGGTCTACTATAGTATACGCAATCATTTATTTGAAATAATAAGTATCACTTAGAGAATAATTCTTACTGATCATTAGAAATATCTTTATTTTGTATCCCTTTAATATTAAATAATGGCCCTGAAAATTGTCTGTTTGTCAGTTTAATGTTCACTAATTATAGCTAGGCTGTTAGATAAAGTATGATATTGCTTCATTTGTCCGGGGTAGTGTATTGTCTTACTGTCATAATAAACTTCAAGTAATAAGGTAACTACTCGTCAATGCTGCTTGAATACATAAATGATTAATAAGGTAACAACTACCCGTCAATGATCGACGTCTTAATATAGAAAGGTTTAATAAGGTAACTAACTACACGGCAATGATACTTAGTATAGAAAGGTTAATAATTTAACATCTTGTCAATGATGCTTTAATATAGAAAGGTTAATGAGGTAACTACCCGTCAATAATGCTTTAGTATAGAAATGGTTACTAAGGTAACTAACTACATGTCAATGATGCTTTAATAAAGAAAGGGTTAATAAGATAAAGTTCTACACGTCAATGATGCTTTAATATAGAAAGGGCTAATAGGGTAACTACACGTCAATGATGTTTTAATATAGAAAGGGTTAATATGGTAATTACACGCCAATGGTGCTTTAATATAGAAAGGGTTAATATGGTAACTACCGTTCATGATGCTTTAATATAGAACTGGCTAATATGATAATTACATGTCAATGATGCTTTATTGTAGAAAGGGTTAATAATGTAACTAATCACCAATGATACTCATTATAAAAAGGGTTAATACGGTAACTACCTGTCAATTATTGCTTCAATGTAGAAAGGGTTAATAAGGTAATTACACACCAATGGTGCTTTAATATAGAAAGGGTTAATATGGTAACTATCAGTCAATGGTGCTTTAATATAGAAAGTGTTATAATATGGTAACTGCACGTCAATGAATCTTTGATACAAAAATGGTTAATACGGTAATTACCCGTCAATGGCGCTTTAATATAGAAATGGTTTATAATGTAACTACTCACCAATGATACTTAGTGTATAAAGGCTTGTTTAATGTAACTACCTGTCAATTAATGCTTTAATATAGAAAGGGTTAATAAGATAACTACACGCCAATGATACTTTAGTATAGAAAGGGTTAGTAAGGTAACTACACGACAATGATACTTTAGTATATAGAGGGTTAATTAGGCAACTACCCGTCAACGATGCTTTAATATAGAAAGGGTTAACATGTTAACTACACGTCAATGATATTTTAATAAAGAAAGGGCTAATAAGGAAACTACATGTCAATGCTGCTTTAATACAGAAATGGTTAATTAGGTAACTTCACGTCAATGATGCTTTAATATAGAAAGGGTTAATAATGTAACTACTCACCAATGATACTTAGTATAGAACGGGTTAATAAGATAACTACCCGGCAATAATGATGCTTTAATATAGAAAGGGTTATAATAAGGTAACTACACGTCAATGATGCTTTAATACATAAATGGTTAATAAGGTAACTACACGCCAATGGCGCTTTAATATAGAAAGGGTTAATAATGCAACTACTCACCAATGATACTTAGTATAGAAAGGGTTAATAAGGTAACTACCTGTCAATTAATGCTTTAATATAGAAAGGGTTAATAAGGTAACTACACGACAATGGTACTTTAGTATATACAGGGTTAACAAGGCATGCAATTACCCGTCAATGGTGCTTTAATATGGAAAGATTTAACATGGTAACTACACGTCAATGATATTTTAATATAGAAAGGGTTAATAAGGTAACTACACATCAATGATGCTTTAATACAGAAAGGGTTAATAAGGTAACTTCACGTCAATGATGCTTTAATATAGAAAGGGTTAATATGGTAACTACTCACCAATGATACTTTGTATAGAACGGGTTAATAATGTAACTACCCGGCAATAATGCTTTAATATAGAATTGGTTAATATGGTAACTACACGTCAATGATGCTTTAATTTAGAAATGGTTATAATAAGGTAACTACATGTCAATGATGCTTTAATACAAAATAATGGTTAATAAGGTAACTACCAGTCAATGGCGCTTTAGTATAGAAAGGGTTACTAATGCAACTACTCACCAATAATATTTAGTATAGAAAGGGTTAATAAGGGAACTACTTGTCAATTAATGCTTTAATATAGAAAGGGTTAATAAGGTAACTACACGCCAACGGTACTTAGTATAGAAAGGGTTAATAAGGTAACTATATACGACAATGATACTTTGGTATATACAGAGTTAATAAGGCAACTAGCCGTCAATGATGCTATAATATAGAAAGGGTTAACATTGTAACTATACACATCAATGATATTTTAATATAGAAAGGGTTAATAATGTAACTACACGTCAATGATGCTTTAATAAAGAAAGGGTTAATAAGGTAACTTCACATCAATAGTGCTTTACTATAGAAAGGGTTAATAATGTAACTACTCACCAATGTTACTTAGTCTAGAAAGGGTTAATAAGGTAACTACCTGTCAATTAATGATTTAATATAGAATGGTTAATAAGGTAACTACACGCCAATGGTGCTGTAATATAGAAAGGGTTAATAAGGTGACTTCAATGCAGATTATACAGTTTAACAAAATACCACAGGTATATATATCCGGGTGAACACTGTAGTAAATACCTGGGTGTAAATACTCCGGATAATCTGGGTCTAAATACCCGGGTGTGACAGCGTCTTTCTAAATTATATCCGTAAAAACCCGGGTAAACTGGGGTTTATACCTAACATATATAGAAAACACCAGGGTAAATCTATATAAATCACTGATTTACCTGGGTGTGACCTGGGTGTGACCTGGGTGGAACCAGGTTAAAACCTATATGTACCGGGGTATACCTAGGTAAACACCAAGATTTACCCAGGTACATTTATATATGGGGACAGCCAGGGAGTTACTCTATGATCGTAGATGAGGATAATATGTATACCGCGAGTTATTGTATGGTCATGGATGATGTGTGGGTATATGGGGAGTGCCCTGTTGGCAACGGTGGGTTGTATATTTATATATGTTGTGGATGTGTTATCATTGATGGTGTATGGGGAGTAGATGCATGATCATGAGTATGGCAAGTGTGGAACTTATGAGAGGTCGTATGTGCGGGTATTGGTATATCTGGAAGGGCTCGCCATTGGTGATGTGCATATGTATACCTGGATTGACTCTATGGTAATGTATATGGCGAATAGGTATACATCTAGTGGCTGTATAGTCCATGGTGAGGTGAATAGGTATACAACGCGTGACCGTATGATCGTGAATGTAGTGAATATGTATACATAGAGTGACTATATGGCCATGTGTCGGGTGTATGTCTATACCTGGTGTTTATACATGGTGACTCGTGACTGTATCGTCATTTGTGGTATGTACGGGTATAACCAAGTATGGCTGTATGATCAGGTGTACGTGTATAAAGTGGGTGACTATGTTGTCATTTGTGTTGTGTTTATGTACATATGGAGTGACTGAGGTCATGGGCGGGTTGTACATGTGTACCTTGGGTGGCACAATAACTCAAGGATATGTTAATCAATGGAGAGGTCATGTCAGGGAGTTCTCTATCTTGATGGTGTTTATATACATGGGGGCGTTAAACACGGAAAACGATGGCCACCTATTACCACACAGTCATTACATATATACATAAACACCACATACATAACAATATAGTGACCCACTGTATACATGTACACCTGACCCATAACTACGGGTGACATTACAGCCACACGTCACGATACAGGCACACCGGGGATACTCCTAAACATGACCGATAACCATATAGTCATTCCTTGTATACCCTTTCAGCTCACCATTGGCCATAAGGTCCCCTGTATACCTATTCTCCAAACACGTGGTCAAATAAATCAATATATACATCAACAATGACCATAAAGTCACTCCGGGTTTACATGTGCACCTCACCAATGGCCATATAGCCACTCGCTTCATACACATACCTTCACCAATGGTACCTGACCTATGGCCATATAGTCACACCGTGTGTACCTATTCAAAACATGCATACACGACCATGGTCAATCCTTGCATACATATTCACCTCAACATTGGCCATGTCACTCCCTGTATCCGCATAGTCACTCAAGATATACTAATACACCCCAGCCATGTCAGTATAGTCACTCCATGTATGCATATGCACTTTATCCATGGCCATGTAGCCACTTGCTATATACACGTATCCTTTGCCCATGACAATAAAGCAACACATGTGTATACTGGTATAACCTACACATGACCATACAGCCACGAGTCACCAAACAGGAACACCAGGTATACTCATACGCCTGACACATGACCATTTTAATAGTCAACCCCTGGTTGAGTAATGCAACTTTATTTTGTGTTTTGTATATTAACTGATCATTGGAGCAATTATTGGGGTCCTAACGCCTTCCAATCCCTCAAAAATTCGATTTTACAGAACACGGTACAAAATTTTACAAAAAAATCACAATTGGGATTCTAGTCACATTTCAACGAGAAATGAAAAGAACATTGTAATGCAAGTGAGGCATATCATTACCTATGAATATTCCAACTCTCTGAAACCAAAAATATTACCCTGGCTCAAAACGGCCGCCAAAATGTGGAAAATTGTAAATATTGCACCAGGGTGTCATGCAATTGCTTACAAGTTGTGGTTGATGTATAAAATTGGCTAATCTGTATTCTATACATTGAATACTAACATGTCTGATACACCATGTGTCACTGTTACTATAGTCACCACTGACATCACCAGATATATTGGATTTTTCTCTCACAAACTTGACATAAATATCGGCAAAAAATCACTTTTCAGGGTTCGACCATGTTTTCAAATAGAATGCAACTACCTTTGGTATCAAATGTGTTTATTGTTTTGACCTATCTTAAATGTGTCACACTATGGTGTTTATATACTAAATTGCTGAAGATGGCTTCCAAAATGGCAACCAAATTTGTAAAAAGTATTTTTTTTACACATATCCAGAAAATTATTCTCTGCGTTATCCCAAAAGGTAGCAAATTGTGACTCACTTGGTTATATGGGGAGTGCCCTGTTGGCAACGGTGGGTTGTATATTTATATATGTTGTGGATGTGTTATCATTGATGGTGTATGGGGAGTAGATGCATGATCATGAGTATGGCAAGTGTGGAACTTATGAGAGGTCGTATGTGCGGGTATTGGTATATCTGGAAGGGCTCGCCATTGGTGATGTGCATATGTATACCTGGATTGACTCTATGGTAATGTATATGGCGAATAGGTATACATCTAGTGGCTGTATAGTCCATGGTGAGGTGAATAGGTATACAACGCGTGACCGTATGATCGTGAATGTAGTGAATATGTATACATAGAGTGACTATATGGCCATGTGTCGGGTGTATGTCTATACCTGGTGTTTATACATGGTGACTCGTGACTGTATCGTCATTTGTGGTATGTACGGGTATAACCAAGTATGGCTGTATGATCAGGTGTACGTGTATAAAGTGGGTGACTATGTTGTCATTTGTGTTGTGTTTATGTACATATGGAGTGACTGAGGTCATGGGCGGGTTGTACATGTGTACCTTAGGTGGCACAATAACTCAAGGATATGTTAATCAATGGAGAGGTCATGTCAGGGAGTTCTCTATCTTGATGGTGTTTATATACATGGGGGCGTTAAACACGGAAAACGATGGCCACCTATTACCACACAGTCATTACATATATACATAAACACCACATACATAACAATATAGTGACCCACTGTATACATGTACACCTGACCCATAACTACGGGTGACATTACAGCCACGCGTCACGATACAGGCACACCGGGGATACTCCTAAACATGACCGATAACCATATAGTCATTCCTTGTATACCCTTTCAGCTCACCATTGGCCATAAGGTCATCCCCTGTATACCTATTCTCCAAACACGTGGTCAAATAAATCAATATATACATCAACAATGACCATAAAGTCACTCCGGGTTTACATATGCACCTCACCAATGGCCATATAGCCACTCGCTTCATACACATACCTTCACCAATGGTACCTGACCTATGGCCATATAGTCACACCGTGTGTACCTATTCAAAACATTCATACACGACCATGGTCAATCCTTGCATACATATTCACCTCAACATTGGCCATGTCACTCCCTGAATCCGCATAGTCACTCAAGATATACTAATACACCCCAGCCATGTCAGTATAGTCACTCCATGTATGCATATGCACTTTATCCATGGCCATGTAGCCACTTGCTATATACACGTATCCCTTGCCCATGACAATAAAGCAACACATGTGTATACTGGTATAACCTACACATGACCATACAGCCACGAGTCACCAAACAGGAACACCAGGTATACTCATACGCCTGACACATGACCATTTTAATAGTCAACCCCTGGTTGAGTAATGCAACTTTATTTTGTGTTTTGTATATTAACTGATCATTGGAGCAATTATTGGGGTCCTAACCCCTTCCAATCCCTCAAAAATTCGATTTTACAGAACACGGTACAAAATTTTACAAAAAAATCACAATTGGGATTCTAGTCATATTTCAACGAGAAATGAAAAGAACATTGTAATGCAAGTGAGGCATATCATTACCTATGAATATTCCAACTCTCTGAAACCAAAAATATTACCCTGGCTCAAAACGGCCGCCAAAATGTGGAAAATTGTAAATATTGCACCAGGGTGTCATGCAATTGCTTACAAGTTGTGGTTGATGTATAAAATTGGCTAATCTGTATTCTATACATTGAATACTAACATGTCTGATACACCATGTGTCACTGTTACTATAGTCACCACTGACATCACCAGATATATTGGATTTTTCTCTCACAAACTTGACATAAATATCGGCAAAAAATCACTTTTCAGGGTTCGACCATGTTTTCAAATAGAATGCAACTACCTTTGGTATCAAATGTGTTTATTGTTTTGACCTATCTTAAATGTGTCACACTATGGTGTTTATATACTAAATTGCTGAAGATGGCTTCCAAAATGGCAACCAAATTTGTAAAAAGTAATTTTTTTACACATATCCAGAAAATTATTCTCTGCGTTATCCCAAAAGGTAGCAAATTGTGACTCACTTGGTTATTATACCTGTTAGTTAATTATCTGACAACTATGTTCTATTATGTTTATCCTAGTTACGTATGGGGCATGACAAATGCATTTTAAAGTTGCAGTATGGAATTTTGCGGATAACCTCTTTTGTGATTATGGCCATATTATTGAAAGGAAATGGGCAGAACTTTGAGACGGAAATGAGATGAACCATGAGATGTGGGTAGTCTGGCCCATTATGATAAATATTTATCAACTGGATACATGATGGAAGCCAAGATGACAGCCAGGGAGTTACTCTATGCTCGTAGATGAGGATAATATGTATACCGCGAGTTATTGTATGGTCATGGATGATGTGTGGGTATATGGGGAGTGCCCTGTTGGCAACGGTGGGTTGTATATTTATATATGTTGTGGATGTGTTATCATTGATGGTGTATGGGGAGTAGATGCATGATCATGAGTATGGCAAGTGTGGAACTTATGAGAGGTCGTATGTGCGGGTATTGGTATATCTGGAAGGGCTCGCTATTGGTGATGTGCATATGTATACATGGATTGACTCTATGGTAATGGATATGGCGAATAGGTATACATCTAGTGGCTGTATAGTCCATGGTGAGGTGAATAGGTATACAACGCGTGACCGTATGATCGTGAATGTAGTGAATATGTATACATAGAGTGACTATATGGCCATGTGTCGGGTGTATGTGTATACCTGGTGTTTATACATGGTAACTCGTGGCTGTATCGTCATTTGTGGTATGTACGGGTATAACCAAGTATGGCTGTATGATCAGGTGTACGTGAATAAAGTGGGTGACTATGTTGTCATTTGTGTTGTGTTTATGTACACATGGAGTGACTGAGGTCATGGGCGGGTTGTACATGTGTACCTTGGGTGGCACAATAACTCAAGGATATGTTAATCAATGGAGAGGTCATGTCAGGGAGTTCTCTATCTTGATGGTGTTTATATACATGGGGGCGTTAAACGCGGAAAACGATGGCCACCTATTACCACACAGTCATTACATATATACATAAACACCACATACATAACAATATAGTGACCCACTGTATACATGTACACCTGACCCATAACCACGGGTGACATTACAGCCACGCGTCACGATACAGGCACACCGGGGATACTCCTAAACATGACCGATAACCATATAGTCATTCCTTGTATACCCATTCAGCTCACCATTGGCCATAAGGTCATCCCCTGTATACCTATTCTCCAAACACGTGGTCAAATAAATCAATATATACATCAACAATGACCATAAAGTCACTCCGGGTTTACATATGCACCTCACCAATGACCATATAGCCACTCGCTTCATACACATACCTTCACCAATGGTACCTGACCTATGGCCATATAGTCACACCGTGTGTACCTATTCAAAACATTCATACACGACCATGGTCAATCCTTGCATACATATTCACCTCAACATTGGCCATGTCACTCCCTGTATCCGCATAGTCACTCAAGATATACTAATACACCCCAGCCATGTCAGTATAGTCACTCCATGTATGCATATGCACTTTATCCATGGCCATATAGCCACTTGCTATATACACGTATCCCTTGCCCATGACAATAAAGCAACACATGTGTATACTGGTATAACCTACACATGACCATACAGCCACGAGTCACCAAACAGGAACACCAGGTATACTCATACGCCTGACACATGACCATTTTAATAGTCACCCCCTGTATAGATGTCCATTATATTTATGATCATACTGTCACTACTTGTATTCCTACATGTACTCATCTCACCATTGACCATACAATAACACCCTGTATACCTATTCACACACATAGTCATATAACCAATCGATATACATATACAGCCCACCCTAGACCATAGATTCACTCCAAGCATACAAGTAAACCTCACTAATGGCCATTCAGCCCTTCCAGATATGCACCCCACTCAAACAATCCATACTTGCATATACACCTCACACATGACAATTCAGCAATTCACTGTATAATCATACATGCCATCCATGATAATACAGCCAATCCCTATACACCCACCAATGATAATACATTCATGAAATATACAAATATGCACCCCACCCGTTACCACAAGGACACTCCCTATATACCGACTCACTCGATAATGTCCACCGAGCTTACTCCAGGTAATCATATTCAATCATGACCGTACAGTCATTCCATGTATACCTATACACATTACCCGTAACCATAAAATCACACCCTATTTAGCAACACACCCATCCATGATCATACAGACAACACATGTACATCCCACCCATGCCTTTACAGTCATTCCATATATACATAATCAACACATAGATGACCATGTAGCTATATCCATACACAACACCAATGCCCATACAGGCACACCTGGTGTACCCGTACTGGATATACACAATCATACACCATACAGTCACTCCGTGCATACCGATTCACCTCACACCTGACCATGACATCTCCGTGTATACATAGATGCATCTTACAATGGACAACCCACTCATAACCATATAGTCACTCATTGTATACCTATTCACATAAGTCATGACATACAAGAACTCACTGTATACCTATTCACCCCACGTATGATCATAGAGTAACTCCCTGGATACGATCTTGGCATCCACACTGTATTCAGTTGACATTTTCTTAGCATAATGGACCAGAATAGCCAAATATTATGGTCCATCTCAATTCTATCTCAAAGTTCTGCCCATTTCCTTTCAATAACTATGGCCAAAATCACAAAAGTGGTGCTCGGCAAAATTACATACTTTAAAATGAATTTATTTTGCCCCATACGGAAGTGGGACAACCAGAATAGAACATTTAGTTGTCAGTTAATTAACTAACACGTATAATAACCAAGTGAGTCACATTTTGCTACATTTTCGGTTAATGCGGAGAATGTTCAGAATATATGTAAAAAAATTAACATTTTCCAAATTTGGTTGCCATTTTGGAAGCCATCTTGAGCAATTTGGTCTATAAACACCGCAGTGAGACACATTTAAGAGAGACCTAAACAATAAACACCTTTCAATCCAAAGATAGTTACATTTTACCTGAAAAAATGGTCCAAACCTGAAAAGTGAATTTTTGTCAATATTTATGTCAAGTTTTTGAGAGAAAAGTCCAATATTTTTGACGATGTCAGTGGTGACAATAGTAACAATTAACCATGGTGCATCAGACATCTTAGTATTCAATGTATAGAATGCAGAATTGCCAATTTTATACATCAACCACAACTTGCAAACGATTGCAGGAGACGCTGGTGTAATATTTACCATTTTCCATATTTTGGCGGCCATATTGGCAGCCATTTTGAGCCAAAGTAAGAATTTTGGTTCCAGTGATTTGGAATATTCATAGGTAATGATATGCCTCACTTACATTACAAAGTTATGTTCATTTCTTGTTGAAATATGACTAGAATCCCAATTGTGATTTTTTTGTGGAATTTTATACCGCATCCTGTAAAATCGAAGTTTTGAGGGATCAGAAGGGGCTAGGACCACACTAATTGCATATTTAATTGCTAGAATGATCTGTTAATATACAAAACACAAAATAAAGTTGCATTACTCAACCAGTTACAAACAGCATGAATTGAACTAGAAGATATTTGTGAAAAAATGTCATATTTTCAACTTCCGGCGGCCATATTGGCAGCCATCTTATGAAAATTGAGATATGTTTTGGTCCAAATGAACCGTGGTCACCTCCCAACTATAATTGTATTGAGAAAACTGTGAGAAGATGCGATTTTCACAAGAAAAGGATGGCATAAACCACCCAACCCAAAAACTGAGATTTTCAAAAAGGTCAAGGTCAAATTGAAGGTCAAGGTGACCTCAAAAATCTGGAACCAGCCAGTTTAGTGATACTCACCAACCACTTAACAAACTCTGAAAGTTTGGCGCTTCTATCACAAAGTGAACGATTTTGCAACTAACCGCCCCCCCTTTTTATAAAACCATTTAGACATGTTTAAAGCCCAATTATCCATGGACCCAAAAACACTATATGTATGTCAGATTAATCAGTCAGGTAGTTCCAACGTAGATGTTTTAATGAATTTTGTATTTTAATGATTTTTTTAGACACAAAAGTCTTAAGTCCCCATAGCCCCGTCATTTCTTAACGGGTTGACCTCATGTTAACAAATCTGAATCTCAGTCACTAACGGACCATCCATACTATATGTAAGCTAAATAGTCCAACCTCTCTTGAGAAGACATTTTAAGTATTACTATAGAGACATACAGTTATGTCCCTGGTCCCACCCTATTTAACCTGGTGACCACATCTGAATAAATTTGAATCCCAGACACCAAAGAACCCTTCATTCTAAATATCAGTAAAATTAACCTGATGGTCCGTGTGAAGGAAGCATATTAAGAGGAAAACTGTCCTTTGCTTGGCCCCAATTTGACCAGGTGACCCCATTTGAACAAATCTGAACTACAGTCACCAAAGGACCCTTCATACCAAATATGAACCCATTCAACCTGATGGTACATGAGAAGTCGTTTTTAAGAATTACTATGGAGGGCAAGAGTTATGGCACTGGCTTCACAACCATTTGACAGAGTGACCTCATTTGAACAAATCTGAATGTGAGTCACCCAGGGAACATCCACACCAAATATGAACCCAATCAGTCTTATGATCTAGAGAAGATGTTCAAAGAATTGTTGACAGATGGATGGACGGACAGACAGATGACAGATGAGAAGTGATGACTATATAGCTTCGTCTCAGGTGAGCTTCAAAATTACATTTCATTGAACGAATCTGTCAATCACCCCCCCCCCCCCAACACTGTGGGACACCCCTGCGAGAATATGACATACATGATTTATTTGAATGCCTGACTACATTAGCTTAACAAAATTCCCGTGACCTTGAAAGCCAGTGCATTCTCTGGGATTAAATTCCATTCATGAAACCATCAGCTACCAGTATGTCTTGAGGAGAGGTGTTGACATTTAGATAATTAGGTTTTAACTACTGCACAAACAGCTTTGTGATACTCATACAGCTGTGATCAAACAAGGATTTTAATGGGGTGAACTAGGCAGAGATAATATGGTATGGTACAGCGTGGTGTGGCAGACAGGAGGTGGGGTGGGGAGGGTGGGTGTTATAGCTGTGATGTGTCTAACAACAAATCAAAGGTCAAAATGTAAAAAAACAAATTAGAGTTATGTCCCTGGCTCTGTCCCTATTTGACCCAGTAACCCCATTTGAACAAATCTGAACCCCAGTCACACAAGGCCCCTCAGTACCAAATATAAGCTAAATCGGCCCAATATTTTTTGAGAAGAAGTCATTCTAAGAATTACTATGATTTATGGCCCTGGTTTCGCAACTATTTGACCCAGTGACCTGATTTGAACAGATCTGAATGAGAGTCACCTAGGGAACATCCACAACAAATATGAACTAATTCGGTCTTACGGTTCCAGAGGAGAATATGTTCAAAGAATTGTTGACGGATGGACGGACGGACGACGGACGAGGAGTGATGACTATAGCTCCACTGGAGACTTCGTCTCAGGTGAGCTAAAAAGTAAAAAACTAATCCCGGAATGCACAGAAATTGACTTTCTATTTTCCTATTCCGATTCTCTGCTGAGGACTCCGATTATCTACAGAGCGCTTGGTTCTCTGCAAATAGCTCGATTCTCTACCTTAGATAAAGTAGTATAATGCTGTCCGCTTGATTTCTGCCAATATCATATGACTACATTATTAGTAATAAACCTGACACATAATGAGCGGCGGCCATATGCATTGACATGTATATTCAGATCCATTGACACGTCTATATATAATGCAGCTGGTTAACACTTAATTGCCATTACAAAATTTACACAAAG
This sequence comes from Siphonodentalium dalli, assembly GCA_032622095.1. Lineage (NCBI taxonomy): Eukaryota > Metazoa > Mollusca > Scaphopoda > Gadilida > Siphonodentaliidae > Siphonodentalium > Siphonodentalium dalli. Next base: position 136,379,295 of record CP136064.1, on the reverse strand, counting down.
TGACTCCCTCTGTATAGCGTCCCATATGGTCCTTAATATTAATGACCACATTTTCATGTCATCGCTAGATAGAACCGAAAGTCTATAGTTTACGGAAAAGATGGAAGTTGCAGTCAGAGACGGGTTAGTCGGGGAGCCAATACGGTCCACCTGCACCCCCCCCCCCCGATGATTACAAATAACCTTATTTTTATTGTTCCCTATGGTATCCAGATAAAGAATCCGGATTTCACCGAAAAATAAAGGTGGCCCTACTAGGTGCTAGAGCCATTTGAATCCAAGATGGCCGCCATTTCCTCTAATTCCGACCAGCTGTATTTAATCATTGTAATAGATCGGTTGTTAGCAAAAGACACAGACAAAATGGTATGATGTCCTTCTTCAAAACGGCGGCAAATAATTTCGAAAAAAAATCAAAATGGCCGCCGAAAAATGACGTCATATGCACGAAAATAGGAAATTTAATTAATATTTCACCATATCTTCCATTTTTCTTCACATTAATCATTAGTAAATGACAATCATCAAGCGTGATATTATAGCGTCATTTTAAGACATTTGCCGTTGACGAGGGTTCCGTAATAGATACAGAAAGAGGATTTGAAAAAGAGGGGTGAAATTTTCGATTTTTTTTGTAATCATCGGGGGGGGTGCAGGTGGACCTTATTGGCTCCCCGACTAGGTCGTTATTCGAACTTGGCCTGTATCTGGAGCTCATAAACTCTTTTGGTTCAGATCAGATCACATAAACTAAAGTTATCATCCGGAAACCTCAAAACGACACAATTCTAAGTTGAAAAATATGCCATAACTTGACCTATATTTCGAGATCATAAACTCACATACCAAATTTGGTTTCGATCCGTTAGCCCAAAATAAAGTTCTCATCCGGAAACTTTCAGCTCGGACGGACGCATGGGCGTTCCGACAACTCGACAGACGAACGGACGGACACCGTCTATTTGAATAGTCTCCCCAAACAAATCGAGGGACAAAAAGAATACTAAACTCGTTGGCAGACGTATTTGCTTCACTGCGCCTAAACATTAAGAAGAGAAACGCATACTATTACATATAATTCACTTAAAAGTATCATAAAATAAAATTGCTTTCAAATATGTTATACAGTTCTAATAATAGTCACAATTCCTGTCCCAGTTTGTACTAAAAATATTACAAAACAACTATAGCCCAGTGACATATGCTAAATTTATGAACCTTTGATTGAAACTTCTTATGTTATACCTCTCAATTATTACAGAAACTTCAGGAACTAGATATGTCAAATGTACGTGTACGCGAAGAGAAATAATGTCCGTAAGAAACAGCAATATGATATGTGCTCACTGATTGTTTGCATGTCGTAGCTTTGTGAAAAAGAGATGTTATAATTGTGAGCAGATAACAATATTTAGCTAATATGAACCCAATACAATATCTTGTTTTAGCACAATAATTGTTTGAACATGACTTTGGCGTTAGATGTGAACATGTAAAATATACTTCGCCCATATGAAGAGAACCGGAGCCACCGCGAGTAAATTGCAAAGAATCGGAGTCCTCAACAGAGAACCCGGAACCTTCACCAGAGTTTTATTATAGCTTCTTTTCTAAAAAAAAAAAAATGCGATTTATGGTTGATTTTTTTAGCATTCCCCCCAGTGCGCCATATTTTAAAAGTTACGACGAATTTTTATGAGTATTAGTTTGTAAAAATGTTGTGGAAATGAAATGTTTTCCTCACAACTGACAAATATCGAGTAATTTCCCAATAACATTTGAAATTGTGACGATAAACTGACCAGATTTTGGGACAAATATTACTAACCGTCACTTGTGCGTTCATTGCTCCTTCTGTTGTAATAATCCGAGGTAACATGTGGCAGAACACTTGCTGTGAGTATGACGATGTCACGAAAATGAGCAAAAATGCAAAGAATCGGAAACTTTTCTCGGTAGAGAATGTAAATATTGCTCGGTAGAGAACCAAATCGCCAGAAGTAGTTCCCCCACAGTGGACCGACTACCGTTGTTATATATGAGTTAAACTGAAATCGGGAAATCTGCTGATCAGCATTTTAGGTGGTAACCAGCTGATTTTATGTACACCCCCATCATGCAGCTAGTACTTAGTTAATTAACACTTAGGCACGGCTCATGCCTTTGTGTTACCACCAACCGAGAACACGAGGGTTGCGATGTTTCAAGTTATTGGTCTATCGATACCCATAATAACTACATACATGTCATTTAAAAGGTCAAACATGCATGGTATAATATTCAATTAAGACTGATATATACACTATAGTTGAACATTATAATGACTTAGTTATTAATTCTATTTATTAACTGTTAACTTGTTCTCGGTAAATAGTATTTCCTGGTTGAAATTGTTCATGTAGTATGATTTTAGAACAATTTATTAGGGGGAATTTATTGTTTCTTGACCAATATTTGCATATTTTCCTACTTTTGGGAAAGATTTTGGACTGAAACGGAAATCAGTCGGAAACTTCCAACCTTATATAGGGGAGTGTCAGGTTGGATATTTCCAATACTTGGAAAGCTTGTGTCCTGGTCCCTCCCACGTGGTCAGTCAAAAACAGCTAGTTAATTTAAGAAAACAATATTTTCCTACATTTTGGTCAAAATTGTCATTGGAATTGTCATCAGTTGGAAATTTTCCAATTTTCCGCGGTGTCAGGTTTGAAATTTCCAACTCTAGGATGGCTTGAGGCCAGTCTAGATGGTATGATTTTGCGATTTTCTTGTTCAGATTTCAAAATTTTCTCTGCCCTATACATGTATTTGAACAAATGTGAATCCCCATCTATGAGATCCAATTCATCTAGTAATTTCAGACAGTAGATTTTAAGAGTTGAAGTTAATTAATTTTCCTAAAAAATTACCCCATTTGAACAAAGCTGAACCCCAGTCACCAAAGGACCAACCCTCCAACCCAAATATAAGCTAAATAGGCCCGATGGTTCTTGAGAAGAATTTTTTTTAAAGAATAACTATTAGTCCGTTGACCAAACAATATATATTTTTGAGTTGGCTGCACCCCCCCCCCCCCCCCCAACATGTTTCTGTATATCAAATTAAAGGTAATCATATGACTCATCCGATTTTGCTTGTTGCCCGTTTCAGAAAGTGTGCCAAAATAGATTTTTCTGGGAAGACAACACTTACCACTAAAATAAAATAAAAATTTCTTCGAGTGCAAGTGTCGGAGCATAAACAAAATATTGCGGTTATAAACTGGCCAATTTATCATTTATATTAATTAGAAATGATCATAGAATGACACTACAACACTGAACCAATTTATGAACTAGTTAGAAAAAATTGCTATAAATATTTTGAAATTGCGAAAAATTACTTGGATTTTGAAAACAAGACAGTCAATGACTGTGGAGACGATTCACCAGACTGTTAAGACTGAGAAGACTGGGATTCGGAAGACCATAAGAGTTAGTACTTGTCAAATTCAATTAAAAACAAGTAGTCCGAAAGAGGAGTTGAGCAGTGGGGTGTCCACCTTGAAATATGGCCACATAGTCCATAGTATGCTCCCTCCCAACTGAAGCAAGCACACTCCCAAGTTCGTAAATTCATGTGCACATGTTGGAATTTTACAACTGATACCTCAAGCTTTCCTAACGGTGGCAAAGTTACAACCTGACATGCCCCCATTTTTTAATGATGGACCCCATACAAACATATTTTTATCCCAACTCTCCATAGGCAATATACACAAAATGCCGTTTCTTGATTGGTCGAACCCATTTTAACAAATCGTGTAACCCAGTCCCAAGTAATACAATGACCTTCGATGCTAAATATGACTGATGGCTCTTTAGGAGGAGCCATTTGAAGAATTACTAGGGGAAGAGTTATGTCCCTGGTCGCACCCCTATTTTACCTGGTGAACCCATTTCAACAGATCTGAATCCCAGTCAACCAAGGACTCTCTATACCAAAATGTATGCTAAATATGCCAAATAGTTCTTGAGAAGATGTTTTTAAAATAACTAATGAGGGAAAGAATTGTCCGTGGCTCTGACCCTATTTGACCCAGTGATCCAATTCTGAATCAAATCTGAATCCTTGTCACCCATTCCAAATATAAGCTGAATATGCCTGATGGTTTTTGATAGGAAGACATTTTAAGAATTACAATTGATGGACAAGTTATGTCCCTGGCTCCGCCCTTAATTGCCCAGGTCACCCAAGGACCTTCCATACCAATTATAAGCTAAATAGCCGGATGATTCTTGAGAAGATGTTTTAAGAATAACTATGGATGGAAAGAGTTAGGTCCCTAACTATGCCACTTTTTTAACCATGTGACCCCCATTTGAACAGAACTGAATCCCAGCCACCTAGGGACCACTCACACAAAATATGTCTCAATTCTTCATTTCAGGTAAGCTAAGAAAAATGCCTCCTTTCGCATCCAGTTTTCCATATGCATTTGCCTGAGAAAACAGTTTACTGGCCTAACTGTCAGATTCATCATTCACACTTACACTTGTTTGTTATCATAAGCTATGGGTCATTTATATACAAACCCTTTAACAGGCAGATAATTTTAGGCTATTAATCAAAGTAGCTGTCATTCTAATCAGATTTTGTTAACACTGCCATTTCATTTATTACTTTATAATCAATGTGACTTCTATATGGTGTTAAGTAAACATTCTGTGAATGCAGACACCTTCCTCATATTTCATAGAGCTCTGAGTATCTGCTAGCTGTTTGCATGTTCTTGATTTTAGACTGATTTAAACCAAATTTAGTTGAGTCACCCTGGTGGATGTTATAATGGTGTTATCTATTTGTTAAATTGAGCAGGAAATTAATCTCAATTAAAATACAAAAAATTAATTGGAAAAAAAAGGTTTTTTGTTTTGTTTTGTTTTTGTTAAATTGAACAAGGACCCAATGACCCCATTTGAACAAATATGAACACCAGCCACACAAGGACCCTCCATACCAAATATAAGCTAAATCGGCCTAATGGTTCTTGAGAAGAAGTCATTCTAAGGAATATATAGTTATGGCCCTGCTTTCGCAACTATTTGACCCAGTGACCTCATTTGAACAAATTTGAATATGAGTCACCTAGGGAACTTCCACACCAAATATGAACCCATTATGGTCTTATGGTTCTGAAGAAGAAGAGGTTTAAAGAATTGTTGACGGGTGGACGGACGGATGGACGACGGACGAGGAGTGATGACTATAGCTCCACTGGAGACTTCGTCTCAGGTTAGCTAAAAGGTGTCACATATAATTGGCTATAATTTGTGAACCACACTGATCGGCAACATGGCTAAAAGATTGCCCCAATGACCTATAAAACGATATTAATGATGGAATGCCAATTAGTCCGGGAGATATTGGTCGACCACTGCACCACCCAGGACTCAACTTCACCCCACTAATTTTCTTTCTTAATGTCTCCTCTAATTTTGTTCGGTTGTTAACAAGAAACAAAAATGGACGCAGAGACTCCAGACAAGATGGCGTCCATCATGGAGGCCATTTTTTGTTATATGCACCAGGTCTCTTTGATCGCCGATGTAGTAAAGATGATAGCACATGTGGTCTTGTTTTCCGCTCGATTCGTTATGCTAATAGACAACCCTTACAAATTAGCCAAAAATCCGACAGCAGAATCCAATATGGCGGCAAAGATGGAGGCCGAAATGTGAAAATATGCTATTTTTCTGACATTTCACCACCTTTCGTTTGTCTCTGTGGGAAAATATTGGCATCTTGGCGTGATGGTATAACTTTATCGTATAGAAGAGTCATTGACTAACACGTTGGGACCATAACATACATTCATTGTGGGAAATGTTTGTCCGATATCACGTTTTTCCAAATGCCGGTATAATAGGTCAAAGCCGAATCGAGGCTAATAACCCGATGTAATGTTTCGAATCAATGAATGTTATTGCTATCATAAGAACACCTATGCATATATATGTGCAGGAGATGCTCGAGCTAGGATTTCTCTTATACCTGAGTTGATGAATATTCACCCAAATCCAAGATGGCGGCCAAATTGGCCACCAGAAATAGAAAAATCGCCGAAAATCACTGATTTTATCATCATTGAGCGTTATTGTCACGACAACTCCACACCTGTTTACTATTACGAGTTGGGAACAATTAGACGAAGAACTGTCCTTATATCATATCCATATAAAAGTCCCCCAAATCAAAAATGGCTGACAGATTTTGAAAAATCACCGAAATTCCCTCAATATCACAGCATTATTTTCGAGACAACTGCACACATACTGACAGTTGAGTTGGAAATACTGAGGTGAAGTAATAACCTTGCATTTCATGCAATAAATTGTTTTCTAAATCGAAGATGGCGACCAAAACGGTGACCGAAATTTGAAAATAAGCTCACATTCCTTTACTTTCTTACGATGGGCGTTATTGTTACGCGAATTCTGCCCACAATTACATGTTCATATATGGAACATTGATATGAAGTATTCATTTGATTTTGGAAAACTCCCACAGTCAAGATGGCGGCCAGAAATTGAAAAGAAGTCGATATTATCACATACCAATTTCAACTTTTTTGTCATAATATCGATCTGTATGGACGAAACGGTTCATAATATAAGCCATGTATTAGTTCCAATATAAGTCGTAGCCTTTTGGAAGGATGAAAGCCCACAATCGCGATGTGACATTTCAAAATCCACTCTCCACTAATGGCCCATACTGGCCGTAACCGTATATAGGTGCACCAAATAGTCATATTATGACTTCCAAGAATCAAAACAATAGTACCTGAGCTTATTCTGATTTGCCACATTCAGCATTATCTGGACCAGTTTCCGTATCAGATTAATCTATCTCCTTCACAACAACAGTTTTCTACACTTCTTTGTAGAAGGGTCCCACTGATCGGAATGTGTCAAACAATACATATGGCGGTGTCCAGCTCACGTGTTTGTTTCGAAAGCTGGGAATTCTTATCCCTATTATTGGCGAGCTTCATTCGTGGTATAGCTTATGGTATAATTCAGATGCTACATATGGGATATGAGCGTAATCTTGTGCTAGAAAGGTATTCGGTCGATGCGTATACTAGCTTTCAGAAGGACCTATCTATCTGCGTATTTTCAGCTTTGGTGACCTAAAAGTCCAGTGCATTTGTGAGAAAAAAATGCCAAACCCGGAACTAATTGCAACAGAATTGTTTTTTGCTGGAATAGGTACATAAACCCTCCATAAACAACATACTAAAAATCGGCACAAATAGGATAAAAGGGAAATTGGTGAATTTCGTGAATTAAATTTGGGGAAATTTGGTCAAATCATCAATTTATGGATTTTTATGGATGTATATAAAAACAATCAAATTCACAAATCATACAAATAGCATGTGTATTGTGTCGACCACAATTTCCTGAACCCAGTACTGAAAACCAGTCCCAGATTCATTACGTATTTTTCGAGTTGTGTGCCTTCAAAAACGCGAGTTTACCTGATTTCGGAGCCTTAATTTCGCAGAATGAGCCAAAATTCCGTATTAATATATGGTTAATTATTTAAAAAACTAGAGCAAAATTAATGACTTTTTCACTGTTTTTGTAATTTCCTCACTAGATTAAACATAAAATATGAATTAATATGTGCATCTATAATTAAGAAGAAGATTATATTCTCAAACAAAATGTGTGTTCCATTGAATGGACTTAGCCAATTTTGCCTCTGGACACTGAACGTGTGTCATGAAATTCAATATTTGAGGTCATGTAACTCAATAATTTAATACCCATATCCCATGCTTTTCTTATAACCTTTTAAGTATGTTGGATTGAACAAATTGTAAAGGTATTAACAGGACATTATTTAAGAAAATCAACTTTGAATTCTTAGTCTCAGCTTGTTTCCAAAGATGCCAGTTTGAGGCATTTTTGTCCATTCTAAAAGGTTTTGGGCCATAAAAACAAAAAACAATGGGTTTTTTAATGTGTAAAATTATTTGAACTTTCCTCCCACAACACTTTAGTGATAAACAATTAGCCTTACATTGGTTATGCCATAGTATGTCACTTGATTTCTTTCATTTTTCAGGAAACTGACTCCAATTTTAACGTTGGTATAGGTGTAAGAAAAATCACAAAATGCAATCTTATCACTAAATTACAGCCATTTCAGACACAATGTTGTTTTCTTCCAGTTTGTGTACATTCCTGTTTCATCATAAAACTGCTTAATACGTTATCGGACGTTGGTTTAGAATTTTATGGTTATGTTCTATAAAAACAATCTCAAAGTGCCAATGTGACATTTCACTGCCAAATTATGACAAAAAATATAATAGCTCTGTCAATAAACATAAACAAAGGAAATATGAAATTATGTATGAAAGAACAATGTAAGCAGAAGCTATTGATATAAAGTTTTATGCTTCAAGTGCATAATTTTGAAGTTTTTGTTGATATGCTTTCCCCTACCCCATTTTTCTACCATTCAAATTTGGAGTAAGTTTCCACAATGATGAGTGAAATCCAGTGACAATCATTGGTATAACCATTGAAATGCTATTTTCTCAACAAATAAATGATTTAAGAGGACAGATCACATAATTTGACACAATAAACTTTCGTTAATTTTTCTGAATATGCCTAAAATCCTTTTAAAATTGACAAAAACGCCCCACAATAGCATTTTCGGAAAAGAGACTAGACTAAGAGTTCATAGGACCATAATTTTATTTTCTTCACCAATGTATTTGAAAATTCCTTCACAATTTGTTCAATCTAGTATTCTCAACATGTTATGAGAAAAGCAGAGCATGTGGATATTAATTTATTGAGTTACATGATCTCAAATATGGCATTTCATCACACGAGTTCTGTGTCAAGGCAAATTTGGCTAAGTCCATACAATGGAACACATATTTTGTTTGAGAATATTTTATTCTCCTTATTCATAGATGCACATATTAATCATATTTTGTGTTTTATCTAGTGAGGAAATTACTAAAACAGTGAAAAAGTCCTTAATTTTGCTCTAGTTTTTTAAATAATTAACCATATAATATGACATTTGGCTCATTCTGCGAAATTAATGCTCCGAAATCAGGTAAACTCGCGTTTTTGAAGGCACACAACTCGAAAAATACTTAAGTAATCCGGGAATGGTTTTCAGTTCTGGATTCAGGAAAATGTGGACGACAAAATAGGACTTGTAAATTTGAATTTTTTATATACATTCATGAAAATCCATAAATTGATGATTTGACCAAATTTTCCCAATTTGTTTTCACGAAATTCACTAATTTCCCTTTTCCCGATTTTTGCTGATTTTTAGTATGTTGTATATGGAGGGTATATGTACCAATTCCAGCAAAAAAAAATTCTGTTGCAATTAGTTCTGGGTAAAACCATAAATGCACTGGACTATAATGGGGATAACAAAATGTCCACCTGGTGAACTTCCCAAACAGCCACTTCTCAATATATGGTTCATCAATTCACATACTCGTCAAATGCACTGACAACTTCTGTATGTGGCTTCGAATTTTGAAAGCCTAACATTTGACGAATGCCTTTCTGTTAAGGCATAGAAGACGATAATGCATAATAGACCCACACTTCTTGAACATGATACTAAGAACAATGTTGTTGGCGTCCAGTAATCGTCTCACCGAACAGATCCAAGCAGATGATACACACGGTGCTAGTTTGTGGGATTGTGTCATGATAGTGGAAATGAAATTGGACCATGACTGCACAGCCCCTTCTTTTGGTATGTTTTAGATTCAGACAGGATCTCATGCGTGGCTTGGCTTTCCATGTATGCCAAGATTGTATGTTCCCATCCGTTTGGAAGCCATTCTTAATCAACTGGACCAGACGTGTACCATTGACCACTACTATATAAGCCCCACCCAGACTGAGGTGTAGTCTTAAAGGCTATGCCTTTGCAAGTTGGTTGATATGTCATACTCACGCTGGGTGGTGGTTGGTATGGATCAAGAACGTACAAATGGCATCAACACAAGGGTGAAATGTTCAACGCGAAGAACATCCAGAGGAATGTTACGTTGGTGAGATCTTGCATTCAGTTCGACATACGTTGGGTACACCAAGTGATTTCTTGGTAACATCACCATTCCGACCATTTTCCTGCATGAGACATATTAACTACTCTATTCTAAAGTTATATATATACAAAGCTATATGATCATAAAGGTCGCGTTCCCCAACGTCCACAGCCATTGCCATCGAGACTATATATTTTTCTTTAAATACATAGTGAAATAACTGCACCACAGTTCCTGACATTTTCTTGAATAATACCGCCCACATACTGACACTAACTCTGGGAGAGGATAAAATTAACAAAAACGCATACCTTCATGCTATAAACTTAAAGACATTATCCTTTAGTCCATTCGACTGCTTTGAGGGAGGCTAGCATTGTATATTATCCAGACAAAATTGTACGTCTGGTCAAGTTGAATCAGAACGGCTTCGAAACGGATGTGGAAATACAATCTTAGCACACCAAAAAAACAAAACATGCATAACATTCTATATCTACAACAGGTGTAGTTATGTATACCCTGGACCATTCCATTCCCACTATCATGGCGCATGTCCACAAATTAGCACCGCGAGTATTGTTCTTCTCTGCTGGGAGATGTTCACCGAGACGAATGCGGGACGTCACAGTTTGCTTAGGATCATGGTCAAGAAGTGTGGGTAGTCGGTACATTATGGTCTTCTCCTTAGCAGGTAGACATCTGTCCAAGGGAATGAGACAGCTAGCAATCTTCGAAACACTGTCGAAGTTGTCCACGTATGCCAATGCGTTCACTGAGTTTGTGAGTTGACGAACCATCTATTGAGAAGTGACTAGCTAACTGGTTCGCCAAGTGTACATGTCGTTATCCCCATGGGGTATGAGACACATACATGGAGATGACCTTCTGTAAGCTTGTATACTCATCAACCATATACCTTTCTGGTTCATGATGACGCACAAATCCCATATTTAGCAAATATTTAAAATTGTAAGCTAGACACCGAAAAATGAATTGTTTGAAACGTTATGATTAGAGGGACACTTCTCCCAGGAAGTGGTGAATACTTTGTCGGTGTGTGCGACCTAGATCATCATACAAAGAAATGGAAGCTGGACCAGATAATTATGGACGTAACGTGGCAAATCAGAATCTTATCAGCTAATAGTTATGATATGACTCTTCCACCTGATACAGACCAATGTTACTCTGTAGTAATACAAAACTATTATTTAAAAGGCCTCAGTGGTAAAGGGTGTGTGGCATGCCACGCCAGCCGTTGAAGCATGCCACAGGCTCTTTGAAAAGCTAAAATCCTAACATTGCCAAAGGGTAATAACTCTATAAACTTTATAAAGAATGTACCTTTACGAAATAACGGCGATTTGTATGAGAAATTACAACACCACAATAGATCAACTCTGGTGAAATATAAATCAAATTATTCTATAGGGTGTGGGAGGTTTGTGTTACGCTCTTTAAAACACTTCTTCAAATATTTCCGTTATTTCGTCAAAAACACTTCAAATATCTCCGTTATTTAGTTATTAAAAATAATTTCTTATTTCTATAATTCGCGCTATTTCGGTGCATTTTTTATTCCGCTGTATTTTCTTATTTCGCTTTTTCGTTGTATTTCATATTTCGATAATTCGCTATATTTGACATATTTAAGAAATAAATACACGGTGTAGAGGTGTGTATGGTCAAGTTGTACCACAAAAAAACTGATTGTAGGACGACGCGTAGCGGAGTCCTACAATCAGTTTTTTGTGGTACAACTTGACCATACACACCGATACACCGTGTATTTATTTCTTTTGTAATACGACTGAACGTTTATGGTCACAATTCGACTGAATAGTCAACGAAATACTGCGCTTTTTCGGTCTCAGGTGAGAAAACATTTCGTGGTGTAATTCGTATTGGGCGTACTCGATTTCTTTGCATGGAGTACTCTGGTAATGTCTTGTCTTGTTATGAAATTCCCCCGTTGACTTTTCGAGGCACCTCTTCTAGAAATAATCGTTGTGATTGGCTTGAAAAACGATGTGTTTTCAGCGGCGCCCGTGCGTTTCATTTAAATTGTACAGGAAATACGATTTCGGTCATTTCTGTTTTGAACGTTGTTGGGACAACATGAATATGATCATCGACTATGGACCATTTTCCTTACACAAAGCGATCTAAATGATCTAGTTTACTAAACTAATCTTATTCCCCTTCTGTATACTGGTGAACAAACGCTTTCATTTTCAACTTGATTCCGAAATATCGAATATGATCGAGATTCGAATCGAAGAATGCACAGCCCGGCCCCATGGATTTATTTTGTCATTTAATATACTTATTAAGTAACTTTCTTTGGTCGTAAATAAATATACCATAACATCATTTGGACCATATTCATTGGCAACCAAACTGGTTTCAAGCGACAAATCGCTAGAAAATTCGCAAGATTGTCAAGATGTAGAAAAATTCAAAGGGTTACGGGTGCACTCCGTTGATGCCCCGTTTGCGCGGAGTTAGAACAGACGGGAAAAGTCGCGTGGTACAATTGGAAAATGTAGAATTGTACCACAACACTGGAACGAGATAGCCATGGTAACTCGGGCCACTGGCCAATCAGGACATGGCTTTTAAGCATAGTTAGGCAGGGTCGTATTACAATATGGTATATTGGCATGCCTCTACGGCTGGCGTGGCATGCCACATACCCTTTACCACTGAGGCCGTTTAACTAATAGTTTTGTATTACTACAGAGTAACATTGGTCTGTCTCAGGTGACTATTCGGCGCACCTACGGTTACGGCCATTATCGGCGCTAAGTGGAGAATGGATTTCGAAATGCCACATCGCGATATTAATAGTGGATTTTCGTCCATCCAGAAGGATACGAGCTATCCTATGCGTTTTGATACGTTTAAGTTGAACTAATAGATGGTGTATGTACAGTTTCGTCCATACATACCGATATTATGACAAAAGGTTGAAATTAGCATGTGAAAATATCGATTTCTTTTCAATTTCTGGCCGCCAAAACAGCCGCGATCTTGACTGAGTATCAATTGCCAAACCCAAATGAATACTTCATATCAATATTCCATATCAACATGTAATGGTGGGTATAAATCGCGAAACAATAACGCCCATCGTAAGAAAGTAAAGGAATTTAGGCGTGTTTTCAAATTTCGGTCGCCATCTTCGATTTGGAAAACCTTTTCTTGCATGAGATCTAAGGTAATTACTTCAACTCAGTATTTCCAACTCAACTGTAAGCATGGGTGGAGTTGTCTCGACAATAATGCCCAATGATGTGAATATGAGGGAAATTCGGTGATTTTTCAAAATAAATCAGCCATTGTGGGCGCCATTTTGAATTTGGGGGACTTTTATTTGGATATGGTACAAGGAAAGTTCTTCGCCTAAGTGTTTCCAACTCACAATAGTAAGCAGGTGTGGAGTTGTCATGACAATAATGCTCACTGATGTTAAAATCAGCGATTTCCGGCGATTTTTCTATTTCTGGTGGCCATTTTAGCCGCCATCTGGGATTTTGGTGAATATTCCTCAACTCAGGTATAAGAGGAATCCTAGCTCGAGTATCTCCTGCACATATATATGCATGGGTGTTCTTATGGTAGCAATAACATTCATGGATTCGAAACATTACATCGCGTTATTAGCGTCGATTTGACTTTGACCTATTATACCGGCATTTGGGAAAACGTGATATCGGACAAAAATATCCCACAATGAATGTATATTATGGACCCAATGTGTTCGCCAATGACGCTTCTATACGAGAAATGTATAACATCACGCCAAGATGCCAATATTTTCCCACAGAAACAAACGAAAAGTGGTGAAATGTCACAAAAATAGCATATTTTCACATTTCGGCGGCCATCTTGGATTCTGGTGTCGGATTTTTGGCTAATTTGTAAGGGTTGTATACTAGCATAACGAATCGAGCGGAAAACAAGACCACATCTTTACTACATCGGCGATCAAAGAGACCTGGTGCACTTTTTTTTCTTGTTAACAACCGAAAAAAAATAGAGACATTAAGAAAGAAAATTAGTGGGGTGAATTTGAGTCCTGGGGGTGGGGTGCAGAGGTAGACCAATATCTTTTGGACATTCTTGGCATTCCATCAATAACATCGTTTTCTAGGTCATTGGGGCAATCTTTGAGCCATGTGGTTCACAAATTATAGCCAATTACACTGTGTAGGAACTGTTACATCGGAAATCGTTCTATCGCCGGTTTGTGATGGTTCTTGCATGATTTGTGACGGTTCTTGCTGATCGAAATTATACATTTTCACCACTTTTTGACAGTTAAAACGCAATTTTGAGGCATCTAGGTGATAATTCGATTAGTTATTTTCGATCCCATAACAATCTGTGGCACCAATGAGCGTGTTCATAACGAAAAATTCATTGTGCGAGTCATAACAACGACAAGAACCGCGAATTTTTATTATTGTTTGGGTTCTCTCCTGATCGAGCCGGTTCTATCCCCATTAATCGTTCTATACGGGTAAAACTATTGCTAATATTTGCCATGGTACATGGTTCAAACTGCCAATTTTGTGAAAGTATACAAAGATAAACACAACAAACTATGCATTAAGTTGAAATTTGAACCACTTGTCATAAATTTCGACGAATTACACTGCTTTTCTATGTTTATCCAATAAGCTGTGTTACGCCTATCAAAATTCACAAATCGCCAGCTAGTTTGAAAAATAACGCGTTTTGCAGGCCCGACATTTCCATGAGTCAACAGCCGGTTAACAATAGTGAAATTTCATTGCGCTGGACTTCGTAAAGATGAGCGTAGACGGGATATATATAGGTTATCACCACCATGTGTGTTTCTGAGATCCGTATTCAAGTCGAGCTGCCTTCTCTGGGCAGTCTATCGACGAGTCCGTAGGGCGAGTCGGTAGACAGCCCAGAGAAGGCAGCGAGACTTGAATACGGATCTAGGACACACACAGGGTGATGATAACCAATGTATCTTACAATTCGTCCCATAAAAATGCAATAAAACTCAATTTAAAACAGGAACTATTTTATTACGCGCAACACACAACGTACACAATATTCTCAGCACGCGACGTTGTGATAAGTCAAATTCTGAGAAATTCACGTCACTATTCAAATTCACTTTGGCTGGAATCCGATTCAATGAAGAGGCGACGATATTTTCGTTTCATATGTTCGACATAATTGTCACTTTTAACAGGATAATTGTATTATGTTATGGTGCAATCTCCTTGGATAGTGATGGTGTTGGCGAGAGGCATTGCCGGAGATGACTGTCCATTCAGAGTTTTGGTGAATTTTGAAATTTCCGACACTTCGACAATCGATCGAGTTCTGACTCGCACTAAAATAACCCATTAAACTTCATTTAGAGGAAATGCACTAAATCACGGACTGTTCGTAAGTATTGTGTTTTATATCCTTAACATAAGATAAAATTAATTTGATTTTCCATTCTGTATTTTATCGAATAAAAAATGCGTTCAGTAACTTTTGATCAAGACCGTACTGAATTACGGGGAATTCCCTACTTCGCTAAAATAGAAATTGTCAAAATAGTCCGTATTCGTGCGCGCTGTAAACAATGTGTAAATTTCGTGATTTTTTAGATTTCCAAACATTTTTGGGTGGTTATTTTGAGCTTTTTAGGCCCTGTCTCCATATTTTGTCAACTTTATTGAACTAATTATTGATTATTTTACATTCGTAGCACACGAGTATATTATTTTACGACTTTTAGTTGGTTATTTAGACGTTTTGTTTTGAAAACAAGCCAGTTGTCGAAACGCATGTGCACCAGCTGTTGCCATCGAAGATATCGTTCTTGCCATCCAGGATACAAGATTGGAAACCGCTTAGGCGTTTTCGCGTGTATTTGATGAAATATAGCTATATTGTAAGATAAATAGAGTTATCTGTCTTGTATTTTATCTATTATATATTTTGGAACTTCTGTCTGTATGTATGTATTTGTGTTACAGACTCGAAAAACTGCTCGACCGATCCGACTCAAATTTGGTGTGTAGGCCTACTTTGATCCGGGGAACAATATGGGCGGGTCCAATTTCACGTGCGTCCGTGTCCTTGACATCGCTCAAATACGCTCATATAGGCATGTTTCTGGACCTCGACCGATCCCACTCAATTTGGTAGCTGGTTCTACTTTGATCACGGGAACAATATGGGCGGGTCCAATTTCAATTGCGACCGTGTCCTTGACCTTGACCTCGCTCATATACGCTCATATAGGCATCTTTCTGGACCTCGACCAATCCGACTCAAATTTGGTATAATGTAGGCCTACTTTGATCCCGGAACAATATGGATGGGTCCAATTTCACGTGCGACCATATCCTTGACCTTGACCATATTCGCTCATATAGGCATGTTTCCGGGCCGATCGAACAATAGTTTGCTCAGGCGGAGACGATCACCAAAAAATCCCTAAATAGCCCGGACGAAGAGGGCCGGGCACATCGGCTAGTGTTGTCTATTTTCGTAGACGTATTTTACTCAACAAAAAGCCAAAAATAAGACGTTAAAAGTTAGTTGACACCCATACAATGCTCTGATTACGCAGTTTATGAAGTTTATGTCGGGCATCCGCTTGCTGGTTAAATTCTAGAATTCTAGAATATGCAGCTATTAAAGCATATACAAGCACGGTAATCTTCCATTCAATCATATTTTAGATTGACTAAGGATCTCTGATTTTTTAATAGAAGATATAACAAGACAGTCAATGACTGTGGGGTCGCTCACCAGACTGCAAAGACTGATAAGACTGGGACTCTGGAGACCAAAACAGTCAGCACTTTTCATAATCACTTTAAAAGAAGTAGATTTAAACAGGATATGTGGCTAGAGAGACTTCAAGTATGTAGCTTGGTGAAAATCCACCTTGAAATTGCCAACTGTACACTACTGATCACCACCCTCCTCCAGCTCAACAAGTCCCCTCCCGACCGGGCTCCAGACTCCCAAGTCTTAGGTTGGAATTTCACAACCGACACCTCAAACTTTCTCAATTGTTGGAAATTTCCAATCTCAAAAGCGCCTTTTTCTAAAACCATTTAAACATGTTTGAAGCCCAATTATCCATGGACCCAAAACACAATACATGTATGTCAGACCAATCAGTCAGGTGGTTCCAAGGTAGATGTTTTAATGAATTTGGTATTTCGATGATTTTATTGGACAAAAAAGTGTTAACTCCCCATAGCCTGCCATTTCTTGACAGGTTGACCTCATTTTAACAAATCTGAATCTCAGTCACTAAAGGATCCTCCTGATTCCTCCATACTATATGTATTAAAGCTAAATAGTCCAAACTCTCTTGAGAAGACATTTTAAGAATTACTATAGAGACATATAGTTATGTCCCTGGTCCCACGGTGGGACCAGGGACATAACTATATGTCTCTATAGTAATTATCCCACCCTATTTAACCTGGTGACCCCATCTAAATAAATTTGAATCCCGGACACCAAAGAACCCTTCATACATATCATAAATATCAGTAAAATAGACCTGATGGCCCTTGTGAAGGAAGCATATTAAGAGGGAAACTGTCCTTCGCTTGGCCCCTATTTGACCAGGTGACCCCATTAAAAAAAATCTGCATTGCAGTCAAGGAAGAACATTCCATTCTATATAAGCCAACTAGTTCTTGCAAACATATTTTAAGAATTACTATGTAGTGAAATAGTTAAGTCTCTTGCTCTGGCCTTATTTGACTTTGTGATCCCATTTTCACAAAGGATAAGAATTAACTTCCCCAGTTGAAGTTGGTGATATTCACCCATTGGGCACCTCATTTATGAATTTTATCTTCTGCAAATTAGGGGATACAGAAACTTCCTAGAAGGGAAATTTAACTAACAACAATGTAAATTTGATACTATAGATACTTCCCATAAAGATGAGGTCTAAGCAGAATGAGTTCTCCAGAGGGTGAATTTGGTGATGCTAGCCTGCTGTGCGTGATAGCATCACAAAAAGCGTGTCTGTTTCTACATTGTGCATGCCTGGCCTCAAGCAACACAATGTATTATACAATCAAGCCTTGAAATAGTGTGATAGTGTGTCTGTCATTTGCAGAATGAGGTCCCCAGAGGGTGAATTTATTGACGCTAAATTCACCCTCTGGGGACCTCATTCTGATAAGGCCCTCAACTGCTATGGAAGATCTAGAATAAAATTGAATTTCCCCAGTTGAAGTTGGTGATGTTCACCCATTGGGCCCCTCAATTATGAATTTTATCTTCTGCAAATTAGGGGATATAGAAACTTCCTAGAAGGGAAATTTAACTAACAACAATGTAAATTTGATACTATAGATACTTCCCAGAAGATGAGGCCTAAGCAGAATGAGGTCTCCAGATGGTGAATTTGGTGATGCTAGCCCGCTTTGTGGGATAGCATCACTAAAAGCATGTCTGTTCCTACATTGTGCATGTCTGGCCTCAAGCAACACAATGTATTATACAATCAAGCCTTGAAATAGTCTGTCTGTTATTTGCAGAATGAGGTCCCCAGAGGGTGAATTTAGTGACGCTATCCTGCACAGCGGGCTAGTATCACTAAATTCACCCTCTGGGGACCTCATTCTGATAAGGCCCTCAACTGCTATGGAAGACCTAGAATAAGATTGAAGTTCCCCAGTTGAAGTTGGTGATGTTCACCCATTGGGCACCTCAATCATGAATTTTATCTTCTGAAAATTAGGGGATATATAAACTTCCTAGAAGGGAAATTTAACTAACAACAATGTAAATTTGATACTATAGATACTTCACAGAAGATGAGGCCTAAGCAGAATGAGATCTTGAGACTCTAGATACTTCCCAGAAGATGAGGCCTAAGCAGAATAAGGTTCTCAGAGGGTGTATTTGGTTATGCTAGCCTGCTGTGTGGAGCAACCCCCTAAATTCACCCTCTGGGAACCTCATTCTACAAATGCCAGACACTCTTAATTCAAACTTGGAGAAAATGAAATTAATCTGATTTTAATGACCACTGAGGGTGCTTCGTTGATAACACCATTAATCTCAGTTAAATTACAAATGACATGAATTACACTCTCTGGGGAAGGATAGCACTATGGCACAGCAGATGTTATCTACCCATCTGCCAGTTGTATAAACATGTGTCCATCAGAGCACATGGGTGGCTTGCTGTAGTAGAGAATACAAGGATTTAAAGTCATTTACTGAACATTTCTGTACATCTGTCTGTTCCTGATTTCTCCCAAACCCCTGATTTCAACCAAATATAGTGGAGTGACTAGAGGTACCTCCCCTCCCCTCCCAAAGATGTAATGTCATAGGTTCTTCAAAATTTTAATGATTTTTTTATTTAAAAATAATACAACAAAAAAAAATTATTAAAAATAAAATATATATATATATATATATATATTTTGGTTAAATTGAGCAATAAGTTAAATTGAATTTTTTTTTTTTAAATTCAGATTTATGTCCATAGCCCCACCTACATTTGACCCAGTGACCTCATTTGAACAAATCTGAACCACAGTCACCCAAGGTACCCTCATACCAAATATGAACCCATTCGGCCCGACAACTTCAGAAAAGAAGTCGTTTTAAGAATTACTATGTGGAAAAATACTTATGGTCCTGACATCAAAACTATTTGACTTGGTGACCTCATTTGAACAAATCTGAATGAGAGTCACCTAGGGAACATCCACACCAAATATGAACCAATTCGGTATGATGGTTTCAGAGGAGAAGCTGTTTTTAAAAAAGTTGACGGACGGACAGACAGACAGACGACAGACGGACGGACGGACGGACGACGGACGAGGAGTGATGACTATAGCTCCACCGGAGACTTTGTCTCAGGTGAGCTAAAAAAGCAAAGAATCCTACAGTTACAAATATTATTATATGGATGTTAAGCCTTTGGTTACTAAATGCGCTGTAATGAGAATTGACTTGAATCCTATTGATTAATTTGTAGGAATTCTTAGCTATTAAGTTCAACAAGCAGTAACATATAAAAAAAGAGAAAAGAATCATGCAGTTACAAATATTATTATATGGATGTTAATTCTTTGATGACTAAATGTGCTATAAAGAGCAGCTACTTGAATCATATTGATTCATTTGTAGGAATTCTCAGCTATTAAATTCAACATGCAGTAACAGATTGTTTGAATTATTAGCTAAACATTCATACAAATGAATCATTAAAAATTAGTGTTATGGGTGTCTGAACCTGGCTATTACAAGGCACATTATTATTCATCGCTACTAACGTGTCAATTGAGCAGGGACGTGGGCTGGAGGGTATCCAATGTTGGGGCGTCCACCTTGGAATTTCCAACCGCACCATCCCCTTGAAACAGACCAAACTCATGCACAAGGCCTGGGCTTTGGTTTTCCCCAACTGCATGGCACATTATAGCTCTAGATTGTGTACCATTCTGAAGTGAATTGATCAGTATCCTTTGATTGGCCACCATGCAAACCGGGGGAGAAACTCAGGATACATGGGCCCAGTGAGGAAATGTGGATATCTGAACCTGAAAATTGCAAAAAACATATAGACTGGCTTCAAGATTCCCAAGTGTTGGAAGTTTCCAACCTGGCGCCCCACCCCCACAAGATTGGAAATGTTCCCAACAGATGGAGAGAGAGATGATTTATTTTGCAAAAGAGCATACATTATTTAATACAAAGCATACTAATTAAATGGAATTAGATTATTTGTCCATTAAACCAGTTTCTTGCCAATTGGGGGGGGGGGGGTAAATGTGATATAGAAACTAGATCACACCTGCTCCCTACTAGTACTTCATGTCCACCCATCATGAGTTTTGGATCAACTCTAAAGAAGAGGTGTCCATTTGTATATGTCAAATATGGTTGATTACATGTTTAAAGTGTAGGAAAGTATGCAACTGTTAGTCTAAAAACGACAAAATCCCCACTATTAAATTGTTGTCAAATCAAATTAAGAGAACAATTTCAACATATTGTTGGTGTTAAATTTCAAACCAATCTATTGTAATATAAGAAATTTGTAACTGTTGAACATTTTGACCAAAGTTGGGGATATACACCAATTAAGCACCCCCTCCCCAAGCCACCACAATCACGTCATAACCTATCAGTGATTCAGTTGAACGTGATTTCAAAAGTTACATTCATGTCTGGGCGACAAACATGTGTAAATGTCCCCCAGGCGGACTTCAGAGGAGGAAATATGATGGCGCTGGCATTGAAATATTGTCACACCTGGATCTTTCAATAATGCCCAGATTAAGTAAATGAATATAACATATCATATTCTCCTGAGGGTAGATTTATATTACCATTGGTCATTTATATAGGCGGGCATGATTATGATACTATACTCATCGGGACTTTCAATATTTTATTTCTGCCTATTAATGTCACTTAATCTCCCGTGTTAGGTATTTATTGTGTTATTTCTTAATATACCTGTTCTATTATGCAAATTACATAAGCTACAGTCATTATCTGGTTTATATTTACATACTAAGTGTTGTCATCACTAAATCCAGCATTCTGATTGGTCGGCGCCCACGTGGCTAGTTGCAGTTATTTCTCGGTGAATGCGCAACGGCTCAATAACACCAAGCTCATAACAACATCGATACGTCATTGGGTTTGGAAAGACGAACGCGTAATGTTTTGGGCGCATTTGGACTCGCGCAGGATTGACTTAATACATCATCGGGTTTCAATATGAAGAGAAATTGTTCCTATTAACTTTTGCCAAGGGTGCTATTGGGTATTTTGGGCTGTTTTTGTCACGATACACTTTTCGATTTAATACATTTACAAAAGTGGCTTTTTCGCTAAATGTATATAAATATAAGGATTAACTGTCATGTGGACTATTTGTATGGAGATGTAACCGTGAGGTAAGTGGTCATAACTTGTATGTAAAACCCTTCGGGTTTTACACAAGTTATGTCCACTTACCTCACGGTTACATCTCCATAAAAACAGTCCACATGCCAGTTAATCCTTATAAAATGTCAAGATACACAAGACGATTTTCGGACCTAAGTGCAGAAATCGTTCGAATAAATCTCATGGACAGAACCGTCACAGCCATGATCGGTTTGAAATAGAACCGTAACACGCAATCGTGTTGATTACGAGGTCACAGCTCCCAATTATCAACCCCTATCGGGATACTTTCTCAGCTATTTTACAAAAGAATAACACGGGTACACTCTATAGTCAGTGTTTGTCTTCAGAATGCGTTTCATATTTTATACGCCACGAAAAACAAAGAAATTGCGTCCACGTGGCTTGATTTTCAGTGGTAACATGTTGATATTTACGCGTTAACTCGCTAATACCGAGTTAATTGTGGTCTAGAGTTCAGGTTTCGATAACACGGCACTTCTGCAGCCTCTGTTCATTCAGGAAAGTTTAATATATTCAAGATATCTATAATTATGCGTGATTTTGTCACAAAAATTATTATTTTCAATCATCAGGAACCGTAACAAATCAGGCAAGAACCATCACACTACCGGCGATAGAACTATTTCCGATGTAACAGTTCCTACACAGTGGCCAATTATGTGTGACACTTTTTAGCTAACCTGAGACGAAGTCTCCGGTGGAGCTATAGTCATCACTCCTCATCCGTCGTTCACATAGACTTAAACAGTGTAGAGAATGTTGAAGGGAACTATAAATAACAGCGTATGAACGTGATCTAAGATAAAAATTTGAAGAAATAAATTAGTAAAGAATTTAAATTTGGATAGGCTATGGTAAAACCACACGAGAACACTGCGTCGCGTGAGAACCAGAAGGTTCTAACTACCATTACTCAATTTTAGAGAAAATCGACATTGAAATTTTGAGCACCGGAATTTCGTACTAAAACCCATTTGTTGTATGTGCGGAAGTTATATGTTGTGCCCATGGTCGGACTTTATGTAAATGCGAGGTTTCATGCCCAAACAAAACGGATTCACGGCGTGATATGTAAAAATGTGTTTGCAAATAGAACCATTTGCACACAAAATGGTCAGATTATGTGCGGATCAGAATGCCCTAGTAGATAGGACACTGTGGCACAATAAATCACGGACCTTCTCAAACTTGTGAGTTATATCTACGATAATCTCTGGATAACCACACTTAAAATTGTAGCCCGGGTTTTCATCTGACACAAACCTCAGTCTGCAATGAAACCATGTCAGATTGACGATTATGTCAGGTAGAAACAGGGACTATTAAATTTTGTGAATTCTATAAAGATTGTTTGGTGCAATATAATGAAGGAATTCAAATTGAATAAGCACAACCCAATGGTCAGTTAATAGACAGGATCAGACATATGTACGTGTAACTTGTAACGTGTGGTACTATTGTATTGTATAAATGATTGTCATTGGTGCATCAAAAGTTTCAGCATTATATACCTGATTTATTAATATCAACGTCACAAGCAATGATATACAACAAGCCGAGATATTTCCAAAAACTTAACCCTCCCCATAAACTGATTTTCTATTTGAAAATACCTGTCAAGTCAGAATAGCCCGTTTTCTTTCCGTTTTGTCAACCAATTCAGAGTCTTATCATATATCATGGAATTAGCATGTATCTGAGGAGGTTTGTGTTATGGTAGAGTCTATTTTGTTTAAATATTTGATTTTTTGAGGGTAAATTGGCTAAACAAAATTATTATTTTTATAGGAAATGTTTTTGAAAAATTCACATGACTTTGTCAGTTTTATGGATACAGCTGCACAACATGCACCACAATAAGCACAAATTCTTCCCCAATATCAGACATGAAATGCTATAATCATGTAACAGACCAGAATTAAGAAATAAAGTAAAACTTAATCCTACCCCAAGATAGTGTTCTCAATGCTTTCAATTTTATACTAAACTCGAAAGGTCATTCGTACTAATTGACATAAGATTCATATAATAAATTGCAATTGTTCTGCCCACGGATTATGTAATCTCATCTTCACTGTCACTGTCAAATGTGATGGTATCAGTCAATAGAAATTATGTGCAGCATCTTACAGGAAGAATGGTTCAAACAACGCAGGCTATCTATAATTGGCCGTCCATCCATAAAGTGCTACACTGGGAGTGGTTGATTTGGCAACGGTTGCAAGTCTCCATTGTTTTGCTATCATATTGGCTTTTTTTGAGTGCATAATTAAAAAATCCTAACACGGTGGAAGTGCAGAAAGATCAACTACCTTTTGCTGATTCTCGAACTTTTGCTGAAAGTTTACCCACCTAGCTTAATTCACTTTTCTCGAATGTGGACCATACATGTATAAGGCTTCCAAAATGGCAACAACTTTTTACATATATCTCGAACATTATTCTCTGCGTTTCCGAAAATGTAGCAAATTTTACATGTTAGCTAATCAACTGATAACTAAATGTTCTATTTTGGTTGTCTCATTTCCTTATGGGGCATAACAAATAAATTTTAAAGTTGCCTTATCTGGGTTTTTTTTCCGAGAACCTCTTTGGATACTGGCTATATTTGTTTAATAAATGGGCAGAACTTTGAAATGGAACTGAAATTAATCATAATCTGTGGCCATTCAGACCTACTACGATACACAATGATCAACACGATATAGGGTGGAGGTCAAGATGGCAACATGGGAGTTACCGTGTGGTCATAGGTGAGGTGAATATGTATAAAGGGAGTTACTGTATGGTCATGAATGATGTAAATAGGTGTACATGATTAGCAATATGGTCATGAAAGGGGTGGGCATGGTGAGATGTATATGTATGCAAGGAGTGAGTGTATGGTCATGTGTGAGGTGAATATGTATACAGGGAGTGACTGTATGGTTTTTATGGTTATTACTACCCAGTACATGTGTACATAATGTGGCTTAATGGGCATTGGTGTGGTTTATGTAATTAACGAGAGTGCATGGTAATATGTCTGTTTATGTATATATGGAGTGACTGCATGGTCATGGGTGGGATCCACATGTGTACATTGTGTGGTTGTATTACCATGGGTAGGTGTATATGTATATGATGTACATGTGTTGGCTGTATGATCATGGGTGGGGTGAATGGATAAATCGATGATCATGGGTGGGGTGAATGGATAAATCGATGTGCAGCTATGTTTCCAGGGACTCACTGTATGGCCAATGGTGAGGTGAACAGGTATACAAGGAGTGACTGTATGATCATGAATGTGGTGAATAGGTATACAGGGAGTGACTACAATGTCATGTATATGGTTATGGGTCAGGTGTAGGAGTATACCTAACCTAGTGGGCCTGCATGGAAATATGGTCATGTGTAGGGTGTACGGGTATACACCAGTGTGGCTATGGTTATGGAGAGGTATGTGTATAAAGTGAGTGGCTATATAGCCATTAGTGAGGTGCATATATATGTTTAACTGGAGTGATTCTATGGTCATGGTTGGGAATATATGTATAACTTGCGTGGCTATTTTGCCATGGGTTTGGTGAACATGTATACAGCGAGTGACCGATGACCAATGGTGAGGTATATAGGTATACAATGATTGACTGTATGATCAGGAATGCGTTGAATAGGTACACATGGCTGACTATATGGTCATGGGTCAGGTGTATGAGTATACCCAGTGTGCCTACATGTGTGCATGGCTTTATTGGCATGCATGTGTGGGGGTGTACAGGTATACACGAGTGTGGATATATATGGTCATGGTGAGTGGCTATATGGTCAATGGTGATATGCATATGTATACATGTACATGGAGTGACTCTATGGTCATGGATGGGGTGTATATATTTATCTCGAATGGCTATTTTGGCCATGGCGAATAGGTATACGGGGATTGACTGTATGGACAATGGTGAGATAAATAGGCATACAAGCATTGACTTATGATCATGAAAGTGGTGAATAGGTATACATGGTTTGACTATATGTTCATGGTTCAGGTGTATGTGTATAGAGTGAGTGACCATCTTGCCATTCGTGTGGTGTTTTTGTGTATACATGTATATATGGAGTGACTGTATGTTACTGGGTTGGTTGTACATGTGTAACTTGGATCGCTATTGCTTTCCACAATAACTCAACGATATAGTAATATATAGTTCTCCATGTTGATGGCGTTTATCCACGATGGAGGAAACGTTAAATGATTCCCCCTGATAATAGTTAATCAATATTTATGCTATTGGGCAGGTGATTCACGTCAGTGATATTCAGATGTCAAATATACATAAAAATACACTTATTGTGTTCCATCCCATCACGGGTAATGATTACCTTCCAAAAAGGAAAAAACACTTGTCTGAAAGTTGCGGAAAGACGATCAAAATATATTGAAGTCATGGCATATTTAGGAACGAATTGGGTTTTGGACAGTGACACGCTTACACACTTAACTTAAAAATAATCAAAACTTTTAGCTAATTCACCCACAAAAATCAAATATTTAAACAAAAATAGACTCTACCATAACATAAACCTCAGATACATCCTAATTCCATGATATATGACAAGACTCTGGGACAAGTAATGACAACGGCTCAGCATGGCTTTGTATTTTTGAGCTAAATCGGAATTCGTTAGGTCTAAGGTCAAATCGGGCAGTGCAAGTCGATACACCAGACAGAACTCGAAGCTCTAACTCACACGCATAACATGATGAGTCCTTAAATCACTATATCAAACGTAGATGGAACTCTATGAAGTAACACATCAATCACTCGCCCGTAGCGCAAGAACGTTCTATCTACACGCACAAGGTCTAAGTGGAAATCCTAGGATTGAACATCACAATGTCAGAACGTTCTATCTACAATATAGCTCACAAAAGTGTCTTATTGACTTCATCTTGATACTTTTGTAGGTTGAAGAGGTAAATAGTATTCAAGGGAACATTTATATTGGACTATACCGTAATAATGTTGAAACGTTATAATATTTATCTCATATTATTGTCGAGACAACACAATTCACATTTCGTCGACAGCCATTCGCCAAACTTACATCACGTGACGCGGATCTGCCAATCCTATTGGCTCTGTAGATAGAACCATCTTGCTCTACCAAAAGAATGCAGATTGGAGATAGAACGTATTTGCACAGCATTTTGTGTGAAAACTGGGACTCGAGGTCATGTGATCATGCGTTTAACGGACAGATTATGAGCTGCCGGTTCTATCGGTACCAATAACTCATTTTCCCGCCAAAATACAGTTAGAACCTTCTGGTTCTCACGCGACGACTGGTCTCGTAGTCTGGTCGAATAAAGGTTTGACCTAGAATAAATTTGGATTAAATTGGTTTGTATACCATTTTGAAGAGAAATATATCCTCTATAACATATCCAAAATCCGCTAAAATCCGCTTTGAGCAATATTTGTAATTCAAGATGGCGTTCAAGATGGCTGCCATTTACGTTAAATCAGTTCTACGCAATTATAGTGAGAAACTCTTGTCATATGTATACACTGGTATACATTTCTGTGAAGCTAAGACATAACCCCACCGTTGAATTCCAAAATTGGAACTCCCCGTAATAAGTGGATTTTTTTACGTTTTTTACTAATATCTTTAAGATAAGTTTCTACTGTTTGGAACTGGTAGCGAATTTTGACTTTATTTTGTATTTAACATCTTAACTGACCATTGGAGCAAATACATATGCCATTCATGTGCTCCCCACCCCTTCCGATCGGTCAAAAATTCGATTTTACAGAACGCGGTATAACATATCACAAAATATCACCAATGGGATTCTAGTCACATTTCATCAAGAAATTGGAAGGACTGTGCAATGTAAGTAATGCTTTCTACTTTTTATGGATATTCCAACTCAATGTTACAAAAATCGTCACTTTAGATCAAAATGGCGGCCAAAAAATGGAAACTTTTCATTATTGTCCCAGTGTGCCATGCAACTACTTATAAGTTGTTGTTGATGCACACATTTGACTATTCTGTCTTATATACATTGAAAACCAACATTTCTGATGCACCTTGGTTAATTGTTACCATTGAAACCACTAAAATCACCAGAATTATTCATATTTTTCTGTCACAAACTTTGCATCAAAATCGACAAAATATCACTGTTCAGGTTTAAAACAATTTTTAAAGTAAAATGGGAATTTCTTTGGTATCAGCGGTGTTTATTGTTTCGATATGTGCTAACTGTGTCACACTGAGGTGTTTTAGACAATATTGCTCAAGATGGCTTGCAAAATGGCAACCAAATTTGGTAAAATGTTGATTTGTCACATATATTACGAACATTGTTCACTGCTGTTCCGAAAAGGTAGCAGATTGTGACTCAGTTGGTTACTAATGAAAGTGTCAATGACACTGTAGCTCAACTTGGAAAGGGAATAATTTCAAGTGTTACAGTCAATGGAGTGATTAAGAATGCGGAAAGTTGAAATGTCTAAGTAATACTAGATTATCAACATGAAGAGATATATATAAAACTAGGTCATGTGCACGACTTCGTCCGGCTATTTAGGGATTTCTTTGTGAATGCATCCATCTGGGCAGAATATTATGAAAAAAACTATTGTTCGATGGGTCGTGAAACATGCATATATGAGTGAATATGAGCAAGGTCAAGGACAAGGCCGCACGTGAAATTGGACCCACCAATATTGTTCCCGGGATCAAAGTAGGCCTACATACCAAATTTGAGAAAGGTCAGTCGAGCTGTTTTCGAGTCTATAACACACAAACAGAAGTCTCAACTTATATAATAGATAAAATCTAAGATGGCAGCTGGCAGCTATGTTTTCCAATGAATATCAAACATGTTATATCTCCCATCTAGTAGATCAATATCAAGATCAATATGAAGTTTGGTAATGATCGGATGAGGGAAATGGACTGTAGGATTTAGTCACGCAAAGAGTAAAATCCAAAATGGCTGCCAGCGGCATGCTTTATGGCCGAATGACCCCAAAATGACTCGCTCGCATCTACATATCAATGTTAACATACACAACCAATTTCATTATGATCAGATGAACACTCGTCCAAGATGGCCACTGGTGGCCATGTATTATTGCAAAATGACCCAGAACAAATTTGTTCCCATCTACATGTTAATGCCGTGACAAATTTCATAATGATCCGACCAAAGGTACGTTTTGTAGCCCATGCCCAAGGATTTAGTCATGCAAAAAAAAAGAGTGAAATCCATGTTTTATGGCCGAATGACAACAAAATTATTCGTTTCCATCTACATGTCAATGTTAACATACATGACAAATTTCATGATGATTCGACCAAAGGTACGACCTGTAGCCGTGCCAAAGCATTTAGTCATGCAAAGAGTAAAATTCAAGATGGCTGCCAACGGCCATGTTTTTTTGCCGAATGACCCCAAAATGCCCCGTTCCCATCTTCATGTCAATGTCAACAGCTATAACAAATTTCATAATGATCCAACCAAAGGTACGACCTGTAGCCTGTGCCAAAGGATTTAGTCATGCAAAGAGTTAAATCCAAGATGGCAGCCGGCGGCCAAGTTATATGGCCGAATGACCCCAAAATGACTGGATCCCATCTACATGTCAATATTAACATCCTCTACAAATTTCATTATGACCAGACGAACACTCCGACCTGTAACCAGTGCTAATGGATTGAATTTCAAAATCCAAGATGGCCGCTGGTGGCCATGTTTTTTTGCCGAATGACCCAAAAAGGATTTGTTCCCATCTACATGTCAATGTCAACAGCCATGACAAATTTCATAATGATCTGACCAAAGGTACGATTTTGTCATGCAAAGAATAAAATCCAAGATGGCAGCTGGTGGCCTTTGTTTTATGGCCGAATTACCCCAAAATGACTCGTTCCCATCTACATGTCAATATTAACATCTCTGACAACTTTCATGATGATCAGACGACCAGAATAGCCTGTAGCCTGTGCTAATGGATTGAATTTGATCCAGGATGGCCACTGGCAGCCATGTTTCTTTGCCGAATAACCCCAAAATGACTCGTTCCCACCTGCATGTCAATGTCAACAGCCATGGCAAATTTGATAATGATCCGACCAAAGGTACGACCAGTAGACCATACTACAGGAAATTGTTGATGCACACACGCATACATGCACACACAGACGACAGATACCAAGCCATGGCAATAGCTCAAACTTACCAAGTAAAGTTGAGCTAATGAAAGTGTCAATGACACTGTAGCTCAACTTGGGACGGGAATAATTTAATGTATTACAGTCAATGGAGCGATTAGGAATGTGGAAAGTTGAATGACTAATACTAGTTTATAGACATGAAGAGAAAAGTAAAATCCAAGATGGCTGCTGGCGGCCATGTTTTCGGCCGAATGACCCCAAAATGAGTCGTTCCCATATACATGTCATTATTAACATTCTTGACAAATTTTATGATGATCAGACTAAAGGTACGACATGTAGCCCGTGCTAAAGAATTTAGTCATACAAAGAGTAAAATCCAAGATGGCTGCTGGCGGCCATGTTTTATGGCCGAATGACCCCAAAATGACTCGTTCCCATCTACATGTCATTATTAACATTCTTGACAAATTTTATGGTGATCAGACTAAAGGTACGACCTGTAGCCCGTGCTAAAGAATTTAGTCATACAAAGAGTAAAATCCAAGATGGCTGCTGGCGGCCATGTTTTATAGCTGAATGATCCCAAAATGACTCGTTCCCATCTACATGTCATTATTAACATTCTTGACAAATTTTATGATGATCAGACAAAAGGTACGACATGTAGCCCGTGCTAAAGAATTTAGTC
This sequence comes from Siphonodentalium dalli, assembly GCA_032622095.1. Classification (NCBI taxonomy): domain Eukaryota; kingdom Metazoa; phylum Mollusca; class Scaphopoda; order Gadilida; family Siphonodentaliidae; genus Siphonodentalium; species Siphonodentalium dalli. The sequence continues at coordinate 136,348,357 of CP136064.1, read as the reverse complement.
ATACAAAGAGTAAAATCCAAGAAGGCTGCTGGCGACCATGTTTTCCGACGAATGACCTCAAAATGAGCCGTTCCCATCTACATGTCATCGTTAACATCCATAACAAATAATTTTATGATGATCAGACTAAATGTACGAGCTGTAGCCCGTGCTAAAGAATTTAGTCATACAAAGAGTAAAATCCAAGATGGCTGCTGGCGGCCATGTTTTTTGGCCGAATGACCCCAAAATTACTCGTTCCCATCTACATGTCAATATTAACATCCATGACAAATTTCATGATGATCAGACTAACAGTACGACCTGTGGCCTATGCTAATGGATTAAATTTTGAAATCCAAGATGGCCGCTTGCGGCCATGTTTTTTGTCCGAATGACCCCAAAATGACTCGTTCCCATCTACATTCCAAATTCAACAGCCATGACAAATTTTATGATGATCAGACTAAAGGTACGACCTGTAGCCCGTGCTAAAGGATTTAGTCATACAAAGAGTAAAATCAGAGATGGCTGCTGGCGGCCATGTTTTTTGGCCGAATGACCCCAAAATTACTCGTTCCCATCTACATGTCATTGTTAACATCCATGACAAATTTTATGATGATCAGACTAAACGTACGTCCTGCAGCCCGTGCTAAAGAACTTAGTCATACAAAGAGTAAAATCCAAGATGGCTGCTGGCGGCCATGTTTTTGGCCAAATGACCCCACGATTACTCGTTCCCATCTACATGTCAATATTATCATCCATGACAAATTTCATGATGATCAGACGAACAGTACGACCTGTGACCCGTGCTAATGGATTAAATTTGGAAATCTAAGATGGCCGCTCGCGGCCATGTTTTTTGTCCGAATGACCCCAAAATGACTCGTTCCCATCTACATTCAAATTTCAACAGCCATGACAAATTTTCTGATGATCTGACTAAAGGTACGACCTGTAGCCCTGCTAAAGGATTTAGTCATACAAAGAGTAAAATCCAAGATGGCTGTTGGCGACCATGTTTTTTGGCCGAATGACCCCAAAATTACTCGTTCCCATCTGCATGTCATTATTAATATCCATGACAAATTTTATGATGATCAGACTAAAGGTACGAGCTGCAGCCCGTGCTAAAGAATTTAGTCATACAAAGAGTAAAATCAAAGATGGCCACTGGCGGTCATGTTTTTTGTCCGAATGACCCCAAAATGACTCGTTCCCATCTACATTCCAATTTCAACAACCATGACAAATTTTATGATGATCAGAATAAAGGTACGACATGTAGCCCGTGCTAAAGGATTTAGTCATACAAAGAGTAAAATCAAAGATGGCTGCTGGCCACTCGTCCAAGGTGGCCACTGGTGGCCATGTATTATTGCAAAATGGCCCAGAACAAATTTGTTCCCATCTATATGTTAATGCCGTGACAAATTTCATAATGATCCGACCAAAGGTACGTTTTGTAGCCCATGCCCAAGGATTTAGTCATGCAAAAAAAGAGTGAAATCCATGTTTTATGGCCGAATGACACCAAAATTATTCGTTTCGATCTACATGTCAATGTTAACATACATGACAAATTTCATGATGATTCGACCAAAGGTACGACCTGTAGCCGTGCCAAAGGATTTAGTCATGCAAAGAGTAAAATTCAAGATGGCTGCCAACCTGTAGCCCGTGCTAAAGGATTTAGTCATACAAAGAGTAAAATCCAAGATGGCCGCTGGCGACCATGTTTTTTTGACGAATGACCCCAAAATGACTCATTCCCATCTACATGTCATTATTAACGTTCATGACAAATTTTATGATGATCAGACTAAAGGTACAACCTGTAGCCCGTGCTAAAGAATTTAGTCATACAAAGAGTAAAATCCAAGATGGCTGCTGGCGGCCATGTTTTTGGCCACATGACCCCAAAATTACTCGTTCCCATCTATATGTCAATATTATATATTATATTATTAGCCATGACAAATTTTATGATGATCAGACTAAAGGTACGACCTGTAGTCCGTGCTAAAGGATTTAGTCATACAAAGAGTAAAATCCAAGATGGCTGCTGGCGACCATGTTTTTTGGCCGAATGACCCCAAAATTACTCGTTCCCATCTACATTGCATTGTTAATATACATGACAAATTTTATGATGATCAGACTAAAAGTACGACCTGTAGCCCGTGCTAAAGAATTTAGTCATACAAAGAGTAAAATCCAAGATGGCTGCTGGCGGCCATGTTTTTGGGCTGAATGACCCAAAAATTACTCGTTCCCATCTACATGTCAATATTAACATCCATGACAAATTTCATGATGATTAGACAAACAGTACGGCATGTAGCCCGTGCTAATGGATTGAATTTTGAAATCCAAGATGGCCGCTGGCGGCCATGTTTTTTGTCCGAATGACCCCAAAATGACTCGTTCCCATCTACATGTTAATGTCAACATCCATGACAAATTTCATAATAATCGGACCAAAGGTACGAACTGTAGCCCGTGCTAAAGGAAATTGTTGACGAATCACGCACACACGCACGACGGATACCAAGCCATGGCAATAGCTCAAACTTTACAAAGTAAAGTTGAGCTAAAAATGCTACTTAGTCAACTAAATGTTATATTCTGGTTGTCCCAGAACCTTAAGAGGCATGAAAGTTTATTTAAGGGGCGCAGTATGGATTTTGCAGAAAATTTCTTTTGGGATTCTGTCCATGTTTTTTTAACTGAAATGGGCAGAGCGTTGAAATTTTATGATGATCAGACTAAAAGTAGGACCTGTAGCCCGTGCTAAAGGATTTAGTCATACAAAGAGTAAAATCCAAGATGGCTGCTGGCGACCATGTTTTTTGGCCGAATGACCCCAAAATTACTCGTTCCCATCTACATGTCATTGTTAACATCCATGACAAATTTTATGATGATCAGACTAAAGGTACGACCTGCAGCCCGTGCTAAAGAATTTAGTCATACAAAGAGTAAAATCCAAGATGGCTGCTGGCGGCCATGTTTTTGGCCAAATGACCCCAAAATTACTCGTTCCCATCTACATGTCAATATTATATATTATATTATTAGCCATGACAAATTTTATGATGATCAGACTAAAGGTACAACCTGTAGCCCGTGCTAAAGGATTTAGTCATACAAAGAGTAAAATCCAAGATGGCTGCTGGCGACCATGTTTTTTGGCCGAATGACCCCAAAATGACTCGTTCCCATCTACATGTCATTGTTAACATCCATGACAAATTTTATGATGATCAGACTAAAGGTACGACCTGCAGCCCGTGCTAAAGAATTTAGTCATACAAAGAGTAAAATCCAAGATGGCTGCTGGCGGCCATGTTTTTGGCCAAATGACCCCAAAATTACTCGTTCCCATCTACATGTCAATATTATATATTATATTATTAGCCATGACAAATTTTATGATGATCAGACTAAAGGTACGACCTGTAGCCCGTGCTAAAGGATTTAGTCATACAAAGAGTAAAATCCAAGATGGCTGCTGGCGGCCATGTTTTTTGACCGAATGACCCCAAAATGACTCGTTCCTATCTACATGTCATTATTAACATTCTTGATAAATTTTATGATGATCAGACTAAAAGTAGGACCTGTAGCCCGTGCTAAAGGATTTAGTCATACAAAGAGTAAAATCCAAGATGGCTGCTGGCGACCATGTTTTTTTGCCGAATGACCCCAAAATTACTCGTTCCCATCTACATGTCATTGTTAATATCCATGACAAATTTTATGATGATCAGACTAAAAGTACGACCTGTAGCCCGTGCTAAAGAATTTAGTCATACAAAGAGTAAAATCCAAGATGGCTGCTGGCGGCCATGTTTTTGGGCTGAATGACCCCAAAATTACTCGTTCCCATCTACATTTCAATATTAACATCCATGACAAATTTCATGATGATCAGACAAACAGTACGGCATGTAGCCCGTGCTAATGGATTGAATTTTGAAATCCAAGATGGCCGCTGGCGGCCATGTTTTTATTCCGAATGACCCCAAAATGACTCGTTCCCATCTACATGTTAATGTCAACATCCATGACAAATTTCATAATAATCGGACCAAAGGTACGAACTGTAGCCCGTGCTAAAGGAAATTGTTGACGAATCACGCACACACGCACGACGGATACCAAGCCATGGCAATAGCTCAAACTTTACAAAGTAAAGTTGAGCTAAAAATGCTACTTAGTCAACTAAATGTTATATTCTGGTTGTCCCAGAACCTTAAGAGGCATGAAAGTTTATTTAAGGGGCGCAGTATGGGCGCAGTACGGACAAACTAATTTACTTGGCTGACTAGGCGATGACCTGATGACCTGATGACGTCCAATGTATCTATTCACATACGATTTCCACATCATTTCAGCTTCATCCTCATTTAGAAATATGATCAAATATAGAGAATGTAAACAAGATAAAACATTTAACTCGTCCTTGTTCTGGACATCAACGAAACATTCTGTAAAAGCATCTTAATATGCGAAATATCGGTCAATGCATCAGAAACAACAGAAGCAGAACGTTGCGGCGCTCACATCGCTGTCCTCGTGTCCCCAGGTGTGACCTATTTACACAAATTCACGTGCTGGATGATTTTTTATTCCGTGACGCAATAATCAACTGGGCATGTTATTGTACGGTTATAACCGAAATGAACTGTCTCATTGATACTTGGTGTCTCATCGATAGTTGGTCTATTTATGATTTTACTAACTATGCTGTCATGTATAAATGAGTTTCATTTGGTTTGTGTATGCTATACTGCCAACATTTTTAATTTTTTTTTTTTTTTTTTTTATCTTTATTTTCGATAGCTCTTACATCGTACCGTCTGCTCAAATATTAATTATTAATTAAGGTTTATATTTGTTCCTAATATAGCAACTACTTTATCTCACAATACGAGCTCACGGGCTAGCTTCGTGTGTATGGTAGAGAAATATGTTATACCCCTCTTTAGGGTTCCACAAATTTTATATATTGGGTACACGCACACAAGAAAATTACCCCATTTGATTAATTAACTGAAACATTAATTAATATGCCCTGACCCAAACAAGAGGACTAAGAATATGAAACTAGAAAAGTCTCTCTTTATCCATTATTATTATGGCGACGACTATAAATATTTGACTACCATCGCACCCTTGGACTCAAAATGTCACCATTGACACAGCTGAACCCTTAAAGGACTACATGTAGGGTATCTGGCGGTGGGTGTGACATTTCGCAGATAACTGCATGATGTTGCACACACCACTGGGTACAATGTATAGAACCTTTTAAAGATGGATTATCTCTTTAAATAACAAATTTTAAATAGTTGCGTGGGTATAAAATAATAGATATGAACTGAAGACCTATGTCCGGAAAAGCTTCTATCAATTAATATTGATTTTATTTCGAATATTAAATCGGGCCCATTTATGTTACTATTTTTAGAACCGACCATTCGGATGAGACCGTATTGCGATATAGAGCACTGGGCTGTTCCTACGGCTACGCAACGAATGTCAAATGTCACAGATTGGTTGTTTGTATTGTTTTGTTCCACAGATATAAGCGATACTGAGTATAATTAACGTTTATTTGTGACAAAATTGCACAATATAATTTCTGGTCTATGTTAACAGTAACTACTATTGTTCGTTAGCTGAACAAACACACCTTTTTAGACCAGAAAATATTCGAAATAAAATTAATATTAATCGATAGAAGCATTTCCGGACAGGAGTCTTCGATTCAAATCTAATATTTTATACCCCGGTAACTATATAATACATGTTTACAAAGAGATAATCCACCTTTAACTGTTTTTCGCACATGTAAACGTATATTAGCTATCTGGTATATATATGCATTGTTACTTACTTTGGACAACATGCGCGAATCCTCTCCCGTGAGCTCACAACAATGACTTACAGGCCCGCCAAATATATCACCATATTATTGATAAATGAAAAATACGTATTGTTATATATGCACATACGACCAGGGTGATTGTGTACATATTGTGTATATTCCTATGAACAATTCCTTCTCTCTAAAGGGCACTACTTTCACAACCCATACAATCCAATCCAATGTCAGCAAGTAATGTTGTTACTCTGGATGAGGTCAGGGACTCGGACGCTTATGATTTCGCCGCGAAATGGGCCGATATAGAAGGAAATAACGCGGATACATATTTAGAGCCTAACATTCTACCAGATAATGATTGTCATTATTTCTCCCCAACACAGGCCCATGACTACTTGAATAAGAAAACAAAAATTTCTATTTTTAACTTGAATTGTAGAAGCTTAAATGCAAATTTCGAATCTCTGTGTAACGTTCTGTGCGACTTGAAATCCACCGATGAATTTGACATAATTGCCCTAACAGAAACGTTTAAAATTTATCAATCATCCGATTACCAAATACCGGGTTATCATCCCATGGAATTTAGATGTCGGTCAGACGACGACGATGGCAGGGGAGGGGTATGTCTATTCGTTAAAGACAACATTCCATACAAAATTAGACCAGATCTCACTGAATTCATTCCGCATGTAATTGAAACTGTATTTATAGAAATAAACCCAGGAAAGCATAACTCCCATATCATCGGTTGTGTTTACAGGCCTAATACAGCACCAAAAGCTGATATAGATAAATTCATGGCGAAATTCGATGGTATTTTAGAAAAAATTAAAGATCACACGTCATACATAGCAGGGGACTTCAATATAGACCTACTTAATTTTAACACGCATTCCAAAACAAATGAGTTTATTAACAATATATTCACCAGAGGATTCGTGCCCATGATTACCAAGCCAACTCGAATGACAGACCACTCAGCTACTCTAATCGACAACATTTACACAAACAATATTCGCAATGGACATAGCGCAGGCATAATTACATGTGACGTATCCGATCATTTCGGCATATTCTATAGCGAAACGCATAAACAAATACACGCATCTCACACCCTCGACACAGGCCCAAATACCACCCAAAGATCTTTTAGCGCTAAAAATATCAGTAACTTCAAATCTGTTCTACAAACATGCAAATTTGAATCTGTATTAGAATGCAATTCAATTGATCGTGCATATGATAATTTTCTTGAAATCTATGAGACTGCATACGAATTGGCATTTCCACCCAAGAATAGCAAAATACCCAAGAAATGTATAAAACGCCAGCCCTGGATGACAGGAGGTTTGATTAAATCAAGTATCGTAAAGCAAGAATTATATACCAAGAAACTCAAATCAGCATCCGATCGAGCCACACATACATACTTAAATTATCGCCAATTATATAATAAACTTCTCAGAAAGAGCAAACAATTATATTACTCACGAATTCTTGATGAAAACAAGAACGATCTGAAGAAAACCTGGACTATACTGAAGGGTGCACTGAAGATGGGAGGGGGCACTGTTAATCATACTAAGGTCCTTTTCGATAACGAGACTGTAATTACCTGTCCCAGCCTTATTGCTGACAAATTTAATGAGTACTTCTCGAGTATCGGGCGTAAAACCAGTCAACTTGTAGTGAATGAACACAACGCAGATTTTTCTGATTATCTCCGGAATAGAATAGAAGACCTTGACATCTTTGATGTTACCCCAACCACAATCCAAGAAATTATTCTAACCTGCCTATCAATGAAAGCTAAATCTAGTATGGACTTTAAAGGGATAACCACTAAACTCATGAAGGAAACAATTGAAACCATAGCTCCGGCATTGAAACATATATTTAACCTTTCATTTGAACAAGGAATTGTCCCAGAGAAAATGAAAATAGCAAAGGTTGTTCCAATCCCGAAAAATAACAATGCACACGACATTTCCGACTATAGACCAATCAGCATTCTACCTACTTTTTCCAAGTTATTAGAACGAATAATGCAAAAACGCCTAGTAGATTTTTTAACCGAGCACGATATATTGTACAAGCACCAATACGGCTTCCGTCCTAACCACTCTACTTTCCATCAATCATACATCTTCTCGACCAAATAGCCAATAACAATGATAAAACAACCAGGGATTCAACAATAGCACTATTCCTAGACCTCTCTAAAGCATTTGACACTATAAATCATGATATATTAATTTCAAAATTAGATCATTACGGGATAAGGGGTACTGCCCTGTCTTGGTTCCAAAGCTATCTAGACAACAGGCAACAATATGTTGAACTTCAGGGAAATAAATCCAAACTAATGGACATAACGTGCGGAGTCCCTCAAGGCTCCATACTCGGCCCCATAATTTTTTTAATCTACGCTAACGATATGCCAAATGCGACAACCATGAATATATTGTCTTATGCGGATGATACCACCTTAATGACTAGCGGGGATAACGGCACCCAAATTGAAAGTTATGTGAACAATGAACTACGTAATATCTACACTTGGTGTTGCTGCAACAAGCTTTCTATAAATACAGAAAAGAGCAATTACATGCTCATGCACCCGGAAAATAACGACACCAAATGGAACACTATGAAAATTCTCTTAAATAACACAGAATTGAAACGCATTGGAAATCGTGAGCACGAAACCTCAACTAAATTTTTAGGCATTCACATAGATGAAAATCTATCATTTAAAAAACATATATCATCAGTCTGCTCCAAATTAGCGCACGCCATATATCATATAAATAAAGTCAAACACTTTTTTCCCAGGCAGTGCCCTTAAAACGTTATATTATGCCTTAATCCAAAGTCACTTGGTATACGGAATCCAACTATGGGGTCATGTTCCCGAGGTAAAACGAGTCTTTTTATTACAAAAAAGAGCGATACGAATTGTGTGCAATAAAAAGTACAGGAGCCATACCGAACCTTTATTTAAAAAAGAGAAAATCTTAAAGGTATACGACCTTCACAAAGTCCATACTACTCTATTTATGCATGATTGGTATTACAACCGCTTACCTGAATCTTTCTCGCAAATTTTCACTAAACGTATTGCCGGACCCGATACTAGACAACAGCGCCCACTATTCCTCAAAACCCCAAGAACCACATTTTCCGGACAGCTACCGTTTCATGCATTCCCAACTTCATGGAACAATTTAGATAACACCATGACTAAAACTCAAAGTAGGCACGTATTCAAAAAACACATCACAGAAAAAATAATAAGCGCATACTCTAACAATATCAAATGCAAAAATCGAGGATGCCCAGACTGCCCCCAGATCGTATCCCGAAGTGTTACATGACGGTTTCAACGTCAACACCAACCAAACGAATCAGTAGTCCCTGTATCCTCATCCGCCAAAAATACTACCACCTCATCTGAATTTGAACCATACACATGATATTGAACAGCCCTCGGGTAGTATCCAATTTCACACACTCTTTAACTAAGCCCTAAACTTATAAATTACATATACACAATATTTGCACGGCTCACCCGAAGCCATCTTACTATTGTTATTAGTTTCTATATTCACCATACTGGGGATGGCAGGAAGACAGTCTTGCCAGACTATGCCATCCCCCACAATATACGACATAATTTTCCATAATTTTCGCCACTATTATGTAATAGATATGTGTATTGCAAATAAAATATCCTATCCTATCCTATCCCAGAACCTTAAGAGGCATGAAAGTTTATTTAAGGGGCGCAGTATGGATTTTGCCGAAAATTTCTTTTGGGATTCTGTCCATGTTTTTTTAACTGAAATGGGCAGAGCGTTGAAACGGAACTGAGAGGGATCATAGTATGTGGCTACTCTGGCCCATTGTAATCAACATTGATCAACTTAATACAGTGTGTATGTCTGTTGAATGTATGGCTATAGGTGAGGTGAGTATGTATACGGTGAGTTATTGTATTCATGAATGATATGAATAGTTATACAATGTATGGCTATATGGTCATGTATGGGGTGTCCACGTTGAGTTGTATATGTATATAAGGAGTAGCTTATGGTCATGGCCGTCATGTGTGAGGTGAACATGTATGCATGGAGTTGTTGTCTGGCCATTGAAGTGGTATATGTGTATAGCGAGATTAGCTACATTGTCCATATGTGTCGTGTGTGTATATATGGAGTGACTGTGTGGTCATGTGTGGGGTGTCCAGGTGTACATTGGGTGGCTGTATTGTCATGGGTGGGTGCATATGTATACACGCGTTCGCTGTATAATGGATGGGGTGTAGGATAAATGTGCAGTGGTTGTATGGTTATGGGCAATGTGTATACATGGAATGACTGCAGGGTCAATGTTGTTGAAGTATATATGCATACCTGGAGTACAGTTTGATTGTCACTGGCGGGCTTGTGTATATAGATAGTGACGTCATGGTCATGGGTAGGATGTACATGTTTACCTGATGTGGCTGTATTGTCATTGCTGTGTAACGGTATACAGTGATCGAATAGCTGAATGCTCATGGATGTGGTGTGTAAGAATACAGCGAGTGGCTGAATTGTCATGGTTGAGCTGTAGTTTTGCAAGTCTGAAGTGTACGAATGGCCATGTGTGTGGTATAGGTATATCTAGAATGACTGTATGGTAATTGATGAGGTATATATATACCTGGAGTGACTATGGTCATACGTTAACCAATACATACAACAAACCAATACAGGTAAGTATAGGCTAACAAATATATGTAAGTGGGTAAGTGGGTATACGAAAATCACGCATAGCCCTCCGGAATGACAATAACAAGTCAGAATGGAGCACTGGCTGACGGACCATAAGGCCTTTCCGTTTGTCAATATAAGTATTGTGAAATAAATAATGGCTTGCATCCTATCATATTCCCCACACAATGATAGTGGTACATAAATGTATGGATGTCAAAAGAAAGGGGAGGATGTCTGTTAGGCATACTACAGAAGACTCGAGGCTACATATATGATGACCCAGGTCCCAATTTCTCGCAGACCAAGTGATCCCCGTTCTAATGACATGAATGTTGAGTTGGAAGCTGGGTCCTGGAGCAGTTTAATGGAATTTTGAAAATAGATTTAGAACGTACCCCACAAAAACAAGATTTTATTTTATGCCAAATGTAGAGTTAAACATTTTTGGAAATTACTCCCAATGAGTTTAAAAGATGCCAATATGTTTGGCTAAGATCAACATCAGTTGCAGATCGCTGAATATGTGCCATACTAAGAAAATGTCACATTACGTTTCGACTCATTACCTGCAAGACGCGAACCCTTGTATATCTTGCATGGCTATATTGCCATGATGTGGCCAAATTGTATATATGGAGTGCCAGTGTGGCAAAATTAATGATGGATGAATTGGTATACAGGGAGTGACTGTATGACCACAGGTGTGGTTTATGAGTATACAGCGAGAGGCTGAATTGTCATGGTGAGGTCTATATGCACGTTTGGAGTGTATGAATGGCCGTGTGCGCGGTGCGGGACATTGGTATATCTAGAAGGACTGTAACGCCATTGGTGAGGTTAATATGTATACTATATACTATATTCATAATCACTTTAAAAGAAGTAGATTTAAACAGGATATGTGGCTAGATAGACTTCAAGTATGTAGCTTGGTGAAAATCCACCTTGAAATTGCCAACTGTACACTACTGATCACCACCCTCCTCCAGCTCAACAAGTCCCCTCCCGACCGGGCTCCAGACTCCCAAGTCTTAGGTTGGAATTTCACAACCGACACCTCAAACTTTCTCAATTGTTGGAAATTTCCAATCTCACAAGCGCCTTTTTCTAAAACCATTTAAACATGTTTGAAGCCCAATTATCCATGGACCCAAAACACAATACATGTATGTCAGACCAATCAGTCAGGTGGTTCCAAGGTAGATGTTTTAATGAATTTGGTATTTCGATGATTTTATTGGACACAAAAGTGTTAACTCCCCATAGCCTGCCATTTCTTGACAGGTTGACCTCATTTTAACAAATCTGAATCTCAGTCACTAAAGGATCCTCCTGATTCCTCCATACTATATGTATTAAAGCTAAATAGTCCAAACTCTCTTGAGAAGACATTTTAAGAATTACTATAGAGACATATAGTTATGTCCCTGGTCCCACGGTGGGACCAGGGACATAACTATATGTCTCTATAGTAATTATCCCACCCTATTTAACCTGGTGACCCCATCTAAATAAATTTGAATCCCGGACACCAAAGTAAAATAGACCTGATGGTCCTTGTGAAGGAAGCATATTAAGAGGGAAACTGTCCTTCGCTTGGCCCCTATTTGACCAGGTGACCCCATTAAAAAAAATCTGCATTGCAGTCAAGGAAGAACATTCCATTCTATATAAGCCAACTAGTTCTTGCAAACATATTTTAAGAATTACTATGTAGTGAAATAGTTAAGTCTCTTGCTCTGGCCTTATTTGACTTTGTGATCCCATTTTCACAAAGGATAAGAATTAACTTCCCCAGTTGAAGTTGGTGATATTCACCCATTGGGCACCTCATTTATGAATTTTATCTTCTGCAAATTAGGGGATATAGAAACTTCCTAGAAGGGAAATTTAACTAACAACAATGTAAATTTGATACTATAGATACTTCCCAGAAGATGAGGCCTAAGCAGAATGAGGTCTCCAGAGGGTGAATTTGGTGATGCTAGCCTGCTGTGCGTGATAGCATCACAAAAAGCGTGTCTGTTTCTACATTGTGCATTCCTGGCCTCAAGCAACACAATGTATTATACAATCAAGCCTTGAAATAGTGTGATAGTGTGTCTGTCATTTGCAGAATGAGGTCCCCAGAGGGTGAATTTATTGACGCTAAATTCACCCTCTGGGGAACTCATTCTGATAAGGCCCTCAACTGCTATGGAAGATCTAGAATAAAATTGAATTTCCCCAGTTGAAGTTGGTGATGTTCACCCATTGGGCCCCTCAATTATGAATTTTATCTTCTGCAAATTAGGGGATATAGAAACTTCCTAGAAGGGAAATTTAACTAACAACAATGTAAATTTGATACTATAGATACTTCCCAGAAGATGAGGCCTAAGCAGAATGAGGTCTCCAGATTGTGAATTTGGTGATGCTAGCCCGCTTTGTGGGATAGCATCACTAAAAGCATGTCTGTTCCTATATTGTGCATGTCTGGCCTCAAGCAACACAATGTATTATACAATCAAGCCTTGAAATAGTCTGTCTGTTATTTGCAGAATGAGGTCCCCAGAGGGTGAATTTAGTGACGCTATCCTGCAGCGGGCTAGTATGACTAAATTCACCCTCTGGGGACCTCATTCTGATAAGGCCCTCAACTGCTATGGAAGACCTAGAATAAGATTGAAGTTCCCCAGTTGAAGTTGGTGATGTTCACCCATTGGGCACCTCAATCATGAATTTTATCTTCTGCAAATTAGGGGATATATAAACTTCCTAGAAGGGAAATTTAACTAACAACAATGTAAATTTGATACTATAGATACTTCACAGAAGATGAGGCCTAAGCAGAATGAGATCTTGAGACTCTAGATACTTCCCAGAAGATGAGGCCTAAGCAGAATAAGGTTCTCAGAGGGTGTATTTGGTTATTCTAGCCTGCTGTGTGGAGCAACCCCCTAAATTCACCCTCTGGGAACCTCATTCTACAAATGCCAGACACTCTTAATTCAAACTTGGAGAAAATGAAATTAATCTGATTTTAATGACCACTGAGTGATAATGTAAACAATGAAAGTGTCAATGACACTGTAGCTCAACTTGGAAAGGGAATAATTTAATGTATTACAGTCAATGGAGCCATTAGGAATGTGGAAAGTTGAATATCTAATACATGTTTATAGACATGAAGTGAAAAGTAAAATCCAAGATGGCTGCTGGCGGCCATGATTTCGGCCGAATGACCCCAAAATGAGTCGTTCCCATCTACATGTCATCGTTAACATCCATGACAAATTTTATGACGATCAGACTAAAGGTACGACCTGTAGCCCATGCTAAAGAATTTAGTCATACAAAGAGTAAAATCCAAGATGGCTGCTGGCGGCCATGTTTTTTGGCCGAATGATCCCAAAATGACTCGTTCCCATCTACATGTCATTATTAACATTCATGACAAATTTTATGATGATCAGACTAAAGGTATGACATGTAGCCCGCGCTAAAGAATTTAGTCATACAAAGAGTAAAATCCAAGATGGCTGCTGGCGGCCATTTTTTGGGCCGAATGACCCCAAAATTACTCGTTCCCATCTACATGTCAATATTATCATCCATGACAAATTTCATGATCATCAGACGAACAGTACGACCTGTGGCCCGTGCTAATGGATTAAATTTTTAAATCCAAGATGGCCACTGGCGGCCATGTTTTTTGTCCAAATGACCCCAAAATGACTTGTTCCCATCTACATTCCAATTTCAACAACCATGACAAATTTTATGATGATCAGACTAAATGTACGACCTGTAGCCCGTGCTAAAGGATTTAGTCATACAAAGAGTAAAATCCAAGATGGCTGCTGGCGGCCATGTTTTTCGGCCGAATGACCTCAAAATGACTCGTTCCCATCTACATGTCATTATTAACATTCATGACAAATTTCATGATGATCAGACAAAAGGTACAACCTGTAGCCCGTGCTAAAGGATTTAGTCATACAAAGAGTAAAATCCAAGATGGCTGCTGGTGTCCAGGTTTTTTGGCCGAATGACCCCAAAATTACTCGTTCCCATCTACATGTCATTGTTAACATCCATGACACATTTTATGATGATCAGACTAAAGGTACGACCTGCAGCCCGTGCTAAAGAATTTAGTCATACAAAGAGTAAAATCCAAGATGGCTGCTGGCGGCCATGTTTTTGGGCCGAATGACCCCAAAATTACTCGTTCCCATCTACATGTCAATATTATCATCCATGACAAATTTCATGATGATCAGAAGAACAGTACGACCTGTGGCCCGTGCTAATGGATTAAATTTTTAAACCCAATATGGTCGCTGGCGGCCATGTTTTTTGTCCGAATGACCCCAAAATGACTCGTTCCCATCTACATTCCAATTTCAACAACCATGACAAATTTTATGATGATCAGACTAAAAGTAGGACATGTAGCCCGTGCTAAAGGATTTAGTCATACAAAGAGTAAAATCCAAGATGGCTGCTGGCGACCATGTTTTTTAGCCGAATGACCCCAAAATTACTCGTTCCCATCTACATGTCATTGTTAATATACATGACAAATTTTATGATGATCAGACTAAAGGTACGACCTGCAGCCCGTGCTAAAGAATTTAGTCATACAAAGAGTAAAATCGAAGATGGCTGCTGGCGGCCATGTTTATTGGCCGAATGACCCCAAAATTACTCGTTCCCATCTACATGTCAATATTATCATCCATGACAAATTTCATGGTGATCAGACGAACAGTACGACCTGTGGCCCGTGCTAATGGATTAAATTTTGAAATCCAAGATGGCTGCTGGCGGCCATGTTTTTTGTCCGAATGACCCCAAAATGACTCGTTCCCATCTACATTCCAATTTCAACAGCCATGACAAATTTTATGATGATCAGACTAAAGGTACGACCTGTAGCCCGTGCTAAAGGATTTAGTCATACAAAGAGTAAAATACAGGATGGCTGCTGGCGGCCATGTTTTTTGGCCGAATGACCCCAAAATGACTCGTTCCCATCTACATGTCATTATTAACATTCTTGACAAAATTTATGATGATCAGACTAAAAGTACGACCTGTAGCCCGTGCTAAAGAATTTAGTCATACAAAGAGTAAAATCCAAGATGGCTGCTGGCGGCCATGTTTTTGGGCCGAATGACCCCAAAATTACTCGTTCCCATCTACATGTCAATATTAACATCCATGACAAATTTCATGAAGATCAGACAAACAGTACGGCCTGTAGCCCGTGCTAATGGATTGAATTTTGAAATCCAATATGGCCACTGGCGGCCATGTTTATTTTCCGAATGACCCCAAAATTAAATATTCTGGTCTAAATGTTGATGTCAACAGCTATGACAAATTTCATAATGATCCGACGAAAGGTACGACCTGTAGCCTGCATTGTTGACGCCTTACGTACACACGTACACACGCACACACGAACACACGCACACACGCACACACGGACGACGGACGACAAAGCCATGGCAATAGCTCAAACTTTACAAAGTAAAGTTGAGCTAACAAGGGTGCTTCGTTGATAACACCATTAATCTCAGTTAAATTACAAATGACATGAATTACACTCTCTGGGGATGGATAGCACTATGGCACAGCAGATGTTATCTACCCATCTGCCAGTTGTATAAACATGTGTCCATCAGAGCACATGGGTGGCTTGCTGTAGTAGAGAATACAAGGATTTAAAGTCATTTACTGAACATTTCTGTACATCTGTCTGTTCCTGATTTCTCCCAAACCCATGATTTCAACCAAATATAGTGGAGTGACTAGAGGTACCTCCCCTCCCCTCCCAAAGATGTAATGTCATAGGTTCTTCAAAATTTTAATGATTTTTTTTTTTTTATTTAAAAATAATAAAAAAAAAAATATTTATTAAAAATATAATGTATATATATATATATATTTGTTTTGGTTAAATTGAGCAATAAGTTAAATTGAAATTTTTTTTTTTAAATTCAGATTTATGTCCATAGCCCCACCCACATTTGACCCAGTGACCTCATTTGAACAAATCTGAACCACAGTCACCAAAGAATCCTACAGTTACAAATATTATTATATGGATGTTAAGCATTTGGTTACTAAATGCGCTGTAATGAGAATTGACTTGAATCCTATTGATTAATTTGTAGGAATTCTTAGCTATTAAGTTCAACAAGCAGTAACATATAAAAAAAGAGAAAAGAATCATGCAGTTACAAATATTATTATATGGATGTTAATTCTTTGATGACTAAATGTGCTATAAAGAGCAGCTACTTGAATCATATTGATTCATTTGTAGGAATTCTCAGCTATTAAATTCAACATGCAGTAACAGATTGTTTGAATTATTAGCTAAACATTCATACAAATGAATCATTAAAAACTAGTGTTATGGGTGTCTGAACCTGGCTATTACAAGGCACATTATTATTCATCGCTACTAACGTGTCAAGTGAGCAGGGACGTGGGCTGGATGGTATCCAATGTTTGGGCGTCCACCTTGGAATTTCCAACCGCACCATCCCCTTGAAACAGACCAAACTCATGCACAAGGCCTGGGCTTTGGTTTTCCCCAACTGCATGGCACATTATAGCTCTAGATTGTGTACCATTCTGAAGTGAATTGATCAGTATCCTTTGATTGGCCACCATGCAAACCGGGGGAGAAACTCAGGATACATGGGCCCAGTGAGAAAATGTGGATATCTGAACCTGAAAATTGCAAAAAACATATAGACTGGCTTCAAGATTCCCAAGTGTTGGAAGTTTCCAACCTGGCGCCCCACCCCCACAAGATTGGAAATGTTCCCAACAGATGGAGAGAGAGATGATTTATTTTGCAAAAGAGCATACATTATTTAATACAAAGCATACTAATTAAATGGAATTAGATTATTTGTCCATTAAACCAGTTTCTTGCCAATTGGGGGGGGGGGGGGTAAATGTGATATAGAAACTAGATCACACCTGCTCCCTACTAGTACTTCATGTCCACCCATCATGAGTTTTGGATCAACTCTAAAGAAGAGGTGTCCATTTGTATATGTCAAATATGGTTGATTACATGTTTAAAGTGTAGGAAAGTATGCAACTGTTAGTCTAAAAACGACAAAATCCTCACTATTAAATTGTTGTCAAATCAAATTAAGAGAACAATTTCAACATATTGTTGGTGTTAAATTTCAAACCAATCTATTGTAATATAAGAAATTTGTAACTGTTGAACATTTTGACCAAAGTTGGGGATATACACCAATTAAGCACCCCCTCCCCAAGCCACCACAATCACGTCATAACCTATCAGTGATTCAGTTGAATGTGATTTCAAAAGTTACATTCAAGTCTGGGCGACAAACATGTGTAAATGTCCCCCAGGCGGACTTCAGAGGAGGAAATATGATGGCGCTGGCATTGAAATATTGTCACACCTGGATCTTTCAATAATGCCCAGATTAAGTAAATGAATATAACATATCATATTCTCCTGAGGGTAGATTTATATTACCATTGGTCATTTATATAGGCGGGCATGATTATGATACTATACTCATCGGGACTTTCAATATTTTATTTCTGCCTATTAATGTCACTTAATCTCCCGTATTAGGTATTTATTGTGTTATTTCTTAATATACCTGTTCTATTATGCAAATTACATAAGCTACAGTCATTATCTGGTTTATATTTACATACTAAGTGTTGTCATCACTAAATCCAGCATTCTGATTGGTCGGCGCCCACGTGGCTAGTTGCAGTTATTTCTCGGTGAATGCGCAACGGCTCAATAACACCAAGCTCATAACAACATCGATACGTCATTGGGTTTGGAAAGACGAACGCGTAATGTTTTGGGCGCATTTGGACTCGCGCAGGATTGACTTAATACATCATCGGGTTTCAATATGAAGAGAAATTGTTCCTATTAACTTTTGCCAAGGGTGCTATTGGGTATTTTGGGCTGTTTTTGTCACGATACACTTTTCGATTTAATACATTTACAAAAGTGGCTTTTTCGCTAAATGTATATAAATATAAGGATTAACTGTCATGTGGACTATTTGTATGGAGATGTAACCGTGAGGTAAGTGGTCATAACTTGTATGTAAAACCCTTCGGGTTTTACACAAGTTATGTCCACTTACCTCACGGTTACATCTCCATAAAAACAGTCCACATGCCAGTTAATCCTTATAAAATGTCAAGATACACAAGACGATTTTCGGACCTAAGTGCAGAAATCGTTCGAATAAATCTCATGGACAGAACTGTCACAGCCATGATCGGTTTGAAATAGAACCGTAACACGCAAACGTGTTGATTACGAGGTCACAGCTCCCAATTATCAACCCCTATCGGGATACTTTCTCAGCTATTTTACAAAAGAATAACACGGGTACACTTTATAGTCAGTGTTTGTCTTCAGAATGCGTTTCATATTTTATACGCCACGAAAAACAAAGAAATTGCGTCCACGTGGCTTGATTTTCAGTGGTAACATGTTGATATTTACGCGTTAACTCGCTAATACCGAGTTAATTGTGGTCTAGAGTTCAGGTTTCGATAACACGGCCAGGGATGTGGCTTGAGGGTGGGTGTGGGGGGGTGTCTCACCCCCCAGCAGAGAGCTATATTTTCAATAGTTGGAAATTTCATACCTGCCACAACGAAATTTCACACCAACAATAGGTTGAAAATGTTCTTGTAGTTTGATTATAAAACAATTTATTGGGGGAATTTATTGTTTTTCGACCAATATTTGCATATGTTCCTATTTTTGGTCAAAATTTTTGACAGAAATGGTCATCAGTTGGAAATTTTCCAACCTTAGGGGGGTGACAGGTTGGAAATTTCCAACACTTGGAAAGCTTGTGTCCTGGTCTCTCTCCCGTGGCCAGTCAAAAACTTCTAGTTAATTTAAGAAAACAATATTGTCATACAATTGGTCAACATTGTCATTGGAATTGTCATCAGTTGGAAAATTTCCAACCTAAGTGTGGGTGTAGGGTTTGAAATTTCGAACAGTAGGAAGGCTTGAGGCTAGTCTAGATGTTAGGATTTTGCGATTTTCTTGTTCAGATTTCAAAATTTTCGTACACCGGGCCGAACCATGGTCGGCCCGGTGTGTCATTGCCCCATTCACATGGCCAATACAAAACTGCTAATTAGTTTAGCAAAACAATATTTTGCTACATTTGGTCAAACTTGTAGACATAAATGGTCATCAGTTGAAGAATTTTCCAACCTGAGGGGGAGTATGAGGTTTGAAATTTCCAACACTACGAAAGCTTCAGTTGAGGCCAGTCTTGATGCTAGGATTTGCGATTTTCTTGTATAGTTTTTAAAATTTTCTCACACCGGGCCGAACAACCATGGTCGGCCCGGTGTTTCCTGGTCTGTTGTCGGTAGCTGTGTGCATTTGTCTGGAATTAGATCACTAGTTGTTAAAATATCTCAATGTTCTCATACTGGGAAAATAGAAGCATGGCTTATGAATATATAGGAAATTAGGCCTGAGCATGAGGTACAAGGGGGGGGGTGCAAATGGAAATATGCAAAAAAGTTGTGTTGGTACAATTCCGACTCAAGGGGGGGGGGGGTGCAAATGGAATTATGCAAAAAGTTGTCGGTGTTATTCCGACTCAAGGGGGGGGGGGGGTGCAAATGGAATTATGCAAAAAGTTGTGTTGGTGTGATTGCGACTCAAGGGGGAGGGGGTGCAGTTGGAAATTCCCAACGTGGACACCCCCCCCCCCCCCCCAGCGGAGACCCTCTAGCCACATCCCTGAACACGGCACTTCTGCAGCCTCTGTTCATTCAGGAAAGTTTAATATATTCAAGATATCTATAATTATGCGTGATTTTGTCACAAAAATTATTATTTTCAATCATCAGGAACCGTAACAAATCAGGCAAGAACCATCACACTACCGGCGATAGAACTATTTCCGATTTAGCAGTTCCTACACAGTGGCCAATTATGTGTGACACTTCTTAGCTAACCTGAGACGAAGTCTCCGGTGGAGCTATAGTCATCACTCCTCATCCGTCGTTCACATAGACTGAAACAGTGTAGAGAATGTTGAAGGGAACTATAAATAACAGCGTATGAACGTGATCTAAGATAAAAATTTGAAGAAATAAATTAGTAAAGAATTTAAATTTGGATAGGCTATGGTAAAACCACACGAGAACACTGGTCTCGTAGTCTGGTCGAATAAAGGTTTGACCTAGAATAAATTTGGATTAAATTGGTTTGTATACCATTTTGAAGAGAAATATATCCTCTATAACATATCCAAAATCCGCTAAAATCCGCTTTGAGCAATATTTGTAATTCAAGATGGCGTTCAAGATGGCTGCCATTTACGTTAAATCAGTTCTACGCAATTATAGTGAGAAACTCTTGTCATATGTATACACTGGTATACATTTCTGTGAAGCTAAGACATAACCCCACCGTTGAATTCCAAAATTGGAACTCCCCGTAATAAATGTGGATTTTTTTACGTTTTTTACTAATATCTTTAAGATAAGTTTCTACTGTTTGGAACTGGTAGCGAATTTTGACTTTATTTTGTATTTAAAGGTACTCAACCCGATAAAACTCCTCTCAATTACTATTTCAATGGCTTCGGGGGTCAAAAATATTTGATTCGAGTCGAGGAAGTCACCCATCAAAGCTCAGATTTGTTAGATATCGATTTTAGAAATCTATTATTTTTCATTATCGGGAATACTATCTGGCCCAGAACTCAATCAAAATTGCGTTAAAATTACCACTTGATTTTAGAGTTATTCATCCTTGTCTGTTTGAATAGATTTGGAGTACACATCCAGAGCAGATTACGGCAGTTATCAGCACTCATCTCGAGAACATAACAAATTTGAAAAATCAATATCTAATAACTCTGAGCTTTGTTTGATGGGTTCCTCGATTCGAATCAAATATTTTTTACCCCCAAGCCAAAGAAATAGTAATATAGGACCCTCTGATCGGATTGTTGTTGTTGGAATCTGTTGAGATGGGGACCCTCTTTACGGGTTGAGTACCTTTAACATCTTAACTGACCATTGGAGCAAATACATATGCCATTCATGTGCTCCCCACCCCTTCCGATCGGTCAAAAATTCGATGTTACAGAACGCGGTATAACATATCACAAAATATCACCATTGGGATTCTTACGATTCTAGTCACATTTCATCAAGAAATTGGAAGGACTGTGCAATGTAAGTAATGCTTTCTACTTTTTATGGATATTCCAACTCAATGTTACAAAAATCGTCACTTTAGATCAAAATGGCGGCCAAAAAATGGAAACTTTTCATTATTGTCCCAGTGTGCCATGCAACTACTTATACGTTGTTGTTGATGCACACATTTGACTATTCTGTCTTATATACATTGAAAACCAACATTTCTGATGCACCTTGGTTAATTGTTACCATTGAAACCACTAAACTCACCAGAATTATTCATATTTTTCTGTCACAAACTTTGCATCAAAATCGGCAAAATATCACTGTTCAGGTTTAAAACAATTTTTAAAGTAAAATGGGAATTTCTTTGGTATCAGCGGTGTTTATTGTTTCGATATGTGCTAACTGTGTCACACTGAGGTGTTTTAGACAATATTGCTCAAGATGGCTTGCAAAATGGCAACCAAATTTGGTAAAATGTTTGTCACATATATTACGAACATTGTTCACTGCTGTTCCGAAAAGGTAGCAGATTGTGACTCAGTTGGTTACTAATGAAAGTGTCAATGAGTCAGTGTTCGCGCTGTCGGTAGCCAAATTAGCCAATGGCTAATCTTTTTCGAATTTGGCTAATAAAAATTTCATTTGGCTAAACTTTTGGCTAAACTTTTTTTGGACCCCAAATGGAGAATGCAAGCATGAATTTTTGGCAAGTGGGTTTTCAATTCTGTGATGTGAACGATCTAGTCCAAAAACATCGTAAGTGGGAATATATCGACGACTGTACAAAGGGAAACCCGATCGCGGACAGTACAAAGGGAAACCACTAACTCTGCACGAAACAGCAAAAGTCTTTGTTTTAAATTTAATCCGCTAATCCCCCATTGTCTGTCTGGTCACTCACGGGGCTCCTGCACAATGCATGTTTATGATGACGTTGTATTTATGACGGTCAAGGTTTATGAGCACCAAGTGTAAGACAATAGCTTAATCAGCCAAATGTGAATCACGACAGATATTTTGTGGCTATTTGTCAAAACCGAATCATTCAAAATAATATGCATGCTTTTATGACAGATTGTAATTTGATAATGGCGTAACAATATTAACTTATTAGTTTCCAGATGTCACTTAGATATTTTCGCAAGGATAATTAATATTTCATGATTTAATCAATTAAAAGATATTGATATAAAACAAAAACATAATGACATTAAGAAGGACAATCCCGGGTCACCCACCCCCCCAAATCACTCTTTCACATAGAGATTAATATTTTTTAAATAAATGATATATATATACAAATATTTCTAGTTCATCAAAATTAGTTAAATTAATGTGTATTTTACCTGTGTCTGTTAGATTTGACGTTTTAGTCATTAATTGTGAACCGACCAGAAAACGATGATTTAATTTGGCCATAGTTTTTTTTAATTTGGCCAAAACAAATTTGGCTAAAGTTTTTTTCATTTGGCTAATAAAATTTTCATTTGGCTAAACTTTTGGCTAAAGTTTTTTTCGGTCCAGCGCGAACACTGTCAATGACACTGTAGCTCAACTTGGAAAGGGAATAATTTCAAGTGTTACAGTCAATGGAGTGATTAAGAATGCGGAAAGTTGAAATGTCTAAGTAATACTAGATTATCAACATGAAGAGATATATATAAAACTAGGTCATGTGCACGACTTCGTCCGGCTATTTAGGGATTTCTTTGTGAATGCATCCATCTGGGCAGAATATTATGAAAAAAACTATTGTTCGATGGGTCGTGAAACATGCATATATGAGTGAATATGAGCAAGGTCAAGGACAAGGCCGCACGTGAAATTGGACACACCAATATTGTTCCCGGGATCAAAGTAGGCCTACATACCAAATTTGAGAAAGGTCAGTCGAGCTGTTTTCGAGTCTATAACACACAGACAGAAGTCTCAACTTATATAATAGATCAAATCTAAGATGGCAGCTGGCAGCTATGTTTTCCAATGAATATCAAACATGTTATATCTCCCATCTAGTAGATCAATATCAAGATCAATATGAAGTTTGGTAATGATCGGATGAGGGAAATGGACTGTAGGATTTAGTCACGCAAAGAGTAAAATCCAAAATGGCTGCCAGCGGCATGCTTTATGGCCGAATGACCCCAAAATGACTCGCTCGCATCTACATATCAATGTTAACATACACAACCAATTTCATTATGATCAGATGAACACTCGTCCAAGATGGCCACTGGTGGCCATGTATTATTGCAAAATGACCCAGAACAAATTTGTTCCCATCTACATGTTAATGCCGTGACAAATTTCATAATGATCCGACCAAAGGTACGTTTTGTAGCCCATGCCCAAGGATTTAGTCATGCAAAAAAAAGGAGTGAAATCCATGTTTTATGGCCGAATGACACCAAAATTATTCGTTTCCATCTACATGTCAATGTTAACATACATGACAAATTTCATGATGATTCGACCAAAGGTACGACCTGTAGCCGTGCCAAAGCATTTAGTCATGCAAAGAGTAAAATTCAAGATGGCTGCCAACGGCCATGTTTTTTGGCCGAATGACCCCAAAATGACCCGTTCCCATCTTCATGTCAATGTCAACAGCTATAACAAATTTCATAATGATCCAACCAAAGGTACGACCTGTAGCCTGTGCCAAAGGATTTAGTCATGCAAAGAGTTAAATCCAAGATGGCAGCCGGCGGCCAAGTTATATGGCCGAATGACCCCAAAATGACTGGATCCAATCTACATGTCAATATTAACATCCTCTACAAATTTCATTATGACCAGACGAACACTCCGACCTGTAACCAGTGCTAATGGATTGAATTTCAAAATCCAAGATGGCCGCTGGTGGCCATGTTTTTTTGCCGAATGACCCAAAAAGGATTTGTTCCCATGTCAATGTCAACAGCCATGACAAATTTCATAATGATCTGACCAAAGGTACGATTTTGTCATGCAAAGAATAAAATCCAAGATGGCAGCTGGTGGCCTTTGTTTTATGGCCGAATTACCCCAAAATGACTCGTTCCCATCTACATGTCAATATTAACATCTCTGACAACTTTCATGATGATCAGACAACCAGAATAGCCTGTAGCCTGTGCTAATGGATTGAATTTGATCCAGGATGGCCACTGGCAGCCATGTTTCTTTGCCGAATAACCCCAAAATGACTCGTTCCCACCTGCATGTCAATGTCAACAGCCATGGCAAATTTGATAATGATTCGACCAAAGGTACGACCAGTAGACCATACTACAGGAAATTGTTGATGCACACACGCATACATGCACACACAGACGACAGATACCAGGCCATGGCAATAGCTCAAACTTACCAAGTAAAGTTGAGCTAATGAAAGTGTCAATGACACTGTAGCTCAACTTGGGACGGGAATAATTTAATGTATTACAGTCAATGGAGCGATTAGGAATGTGGAAAGTTGAATGTCTAATACTAGTTTATAGACATGAAGAGAAAAGTAAAATCCAAGATGGCTGCTGGCGGCCATGTTTTCGGCCGAATGACCCCAAAATGAGTCGTTCCCATATACATGTCATTATTAACATTCTTGACAAATTTTATGATGATCAGACTAAAGGTACGACATGTAGCCCGTGCTAAAGAATTTAGTCATACAAAGAGTAAAATCCAAGATGGCTGCTGGCGGCCATGTTTTATGGCCGAATGACCCCAAAATGACTCGTTCCCATCTACATGTCATTATTAACATTCTTGACAAATTTTATGGTGATCAGACTAAAGGTACGACCTGTAGCCCGTGCTAAAGAATTTAGTCATACAAAGAGTAAAATCCAAGATGGCTGCTGGCGGCCATGTTTTATGGCTGAATGATCCCAAAATGACTCGTTCCCATCTACATGTCATTATTAACATTCTTGACAAATTTTATGATGATCAGACAAAAGGAACGATATGTAGCCCGTGCTAAAGAATTTAGTCATACAAAGAGTAAAATCCAAGATGGCTGCTGGCGACCATGTTTTCCGACGAATGACCTCAAAATGAGCCGTTCCCATCTACATGTCATCGTTAACATCCATAACAAATTTTATGATGATCAGACTAAATGTACGAGCTGTAGCCCGTGCTAAAGAATTTAGTCATACAAAGAGTAAAATCCAAGATGGCTGCTGGCGGCCATGTTTTTTGTCCGAATGACCCCAAAATGACTCGTTCCCATCTACATTCAAATTTCAACAGCCATGACAAATTTTATGATGATCAGACTAAAGGTACGACCTGTAGCCCGTGCTAAAGGATTTAGTCATACAAAGAGTAAAATCAGAGATGGCTGCTGGCGACCATGTTTTTTGGCCGAATGACACCAAAATTACTCGTTCCCATCTACATGTCATTGTTAACATCCATGACAAATTTTATGATGATCAGATTAAACGTACGTCCTGCAGCCCGTGCTAAAGAACTTAGTCATACAAAGAGTAAAATCCAAGATGGCTGCTGGCGGCCATGTTTTTGGCCAAATGACCCCAAAATTACTCGTTCCCATCTACATGTCAATATTATATATTATATTATTAGCCATGACAAATTTTATGATGATCAGACTAAAGGTACGACCTGTAGCCCGTGCTAAAGGATTTAGTCATACAAAGAGTAAAATCCAAGATGGATGCTGGCGGCCATGTTTTTTGGCCGAATGACCCCAAAATGACTCGTTCCCATCTACATGTCATTATTAACATTCTTGATAAATTTTATGATGATCAGACTAAAAGTAGGACCTGTAGCCCGTGCTAAAGGATTTAGTCATACAAAGAGTAAAATCCAAGATGGCTGCTGGCGACCATGTTTTTTTGCCGAATGACCCCAAAATTACTCGTTCCCATCTACATGTCATTGTTAATATCCATGACAAATTTTATGATGATCAGACTAAAAGTACGACCTGTAGCCCGTGCTAAAGAATTTAGTCATACAAAGAGTAAAATCCAAGATGGCTGCTGCGGCCATGTTTTTGGCCACATGACCCCAAAATTACTCGTTCCCATCTACATGTCAATATTATATATTATATTATTAGCCATGACAAATTTTATGATGATCAGACTAAAGGTACGACCTGTAGTCCGTGCTAAAGGATTTAGTCATACAAAGAGTAAAATCCAAGATGGCTGCTGGCGACCATGTTTTTTGGCCGAATGACCCCAAAATTACTCTTTCCCATCTACATTGCATTGTTAATATCCATGACAAATTTTATGATGATCAGACTAAAAGTACGACCTGTAACCCGTGCTAAAGAATTTAGTCATACAAAGAGTAAAATCCAAGATGGCTGCTGGCGGCCATGTTTTTGGGCTGAATGACCCAAAAATTACTCGTTCCCATCTACATGTCAATATTAACATCCATGACAAATTTCATGATGATCAGACAAACAGTACGGCATGTAGCCCGTGCTAATGGATTGAATTTTGAAATCCAAGATGGTCGCTGGCGGCCATGTTTTTTTCCGAATGACCCCAAAATGACTCGTTCCCATCTACATGTTAATGTCAACATCCATGACAAATTTCATAATAATCGGACCAAAGGTACGAACTGTAGCCCGTGCTAAAGGAAATTGTTGACGAATCACGCACACACGCACGACGGATACCAAGCCATGGCAATAGCTCAAACTTTACAAAGTAAAGTTGAGCTAAAAATGCTACTTAGTCAACTAAATGTTATATTCTGGTTGTCCCAGAACCTTAAGAGGCATGAAAGTTTATTTAAGGGGCCCAGTATGGATTTTGCCGAAAATTTCTTTTGGGATTCTGTCCATGTTTTTTTAACTGAAATGGGCAGAGCGTTGAAATTTTATGATGATCAGACTAAAGGTACAACCTGTAGCACGTGCTAAAGGATTTAGTCATACAAAGAGTAAAATCCAAGATGGCTGCTGGCGACCATGTTTTTTGGCCGAATGACCCCAAAATTACTCGTTCCCATCTACATGTCATTGTTAACATCCATGACAAATTTTATGATGATCAGACTAAAGGTACGACCTGCAGCCCGTGCTAAAGAATTTAGTCATACAAAGAGTAAAATCCAAGATGGCTGCTGGCGGCCATGTTTTTGGCCAAATGACCCCAAAATTACTCGTTCCCATCTACATGTCAATATTATATATTATATTATTAGCCATGACAAATTTTATGATGATCAGACTAAAGGTACAACCTGTAGCCCGTGCTAAAGGATTTAGTCATACAAAGAGTAAAATCCAAGATGGCTGCTGGCGGCCATGTTTTATGGCCGAATGACCCCAAAATGACTCGTTCCCATCTACATGTCATTATTAACATTCTTGACAAATTTTATGGTGATCAGACTAAAGGTACGACCTGTAGCCCGTGCTAAAGAATTTAGTCATACAAAGAGTAAAATCCAAGATGGCTGCTGGCGGCCATGTTTTATGGCTGAATGATCCCAAAATGACTCGTTCCCATCTACATGTCATTATTAACATTCTTGACAAATTTTATGATGATCAGACAAAAGGAACGATATGTAGCCCGTGCTAAAGAATTTAGTCATACAAAGAGTAAAATCCAAGATGGCTGCTGGCGACCATGTTTTCCGACGAATGACCTCAAAATGAGCCGTTCCCATCTACATGTCATCGTTAACATCCATAACAAATTTTATGATGATCAGACTAAATGTACGAGCTGTAGCCCGTGCTAAAGAATTTAGTCATACAAAGAGTAAAATCCAAGATGGCTGCTGGCGGCCATGTTTTTTGTCCGAATGACCCCAAAATGACTCGTTCCCATCTACATTCAAATTTCAACAGCCATGACAAATTTTATGATGATCAGACTAAAGGTACGACCTGTAGCCCGTGCTAAAGGATTTAGTCATACAAAGAGTAAAATCAGAGATGGCTGCTGGCGACCATGTTTTTTGGCCGAATGACACCAAAATTACTCGTTCCCATCTACATGTCATTGTTAACATCCATGACAAATTTTATGATGATCAGATTAAACGTACGTCCTGCAGCCCGTGCTAAAGAACTTAGTCATACAAAGAGTAAAATCCAAGATGGCTGCTGGCGGCCATGTTTTTGGCCAAATGACCCCAAAATTACTCGTTCCCATCTACATGTCAATATTATATATTATATTATTAGCCATGACAAATTTTATGATGATCAGACTAAAGGTACGACCTGTAGCCCGTGCTAAAGGATTTAGTCATACAAAGAGTAAAATCCAAGATGGATGCTGGCGGCCATGTTTTTTGGCCGAATGACCCCAAAATGACTCGTTCCCATCTACATGTCATTATTAACATTCTTGATAAATTTTATGATGATCAGACTAAAAGTAGGACTTGTAGCCCGTGCTAAAGGATTTAGTCATACAAAGAGTAAAATCCAAGATGGCTGCTGGCGACCATGTTTTTTTGCCGAATGACCCCAAAATTACTCGTTCCCATCTACATGTCATTGTTAATATCCATGACAAATTTTATGATGATCAGACTAAAAGTACGACCTGTAGCCCGTGCTAAAGAATTTAGTCATACAAAGAGTAAAATCCAAGATGGCTGCTGCGGCCATGTTTTTGGCCACATGACCCCAAAATTACTCGTTCCCATCTACATGTCAATATTATATATTATATTATTAGCCATGACAAATTTTATGATGATCAGACTAAAGGTACGACCTGTAGTCCGTGCTAAAGGATTTAGTCATACAAAGAGTAAAATCCAAGATGGCTGCTGGCGACCATGTTTTTTGGCCGAATGACCCCAAAATTACTCTTTCCCATCTACATTGCATTGTTAATATCCATGACAAATTTTATGATGATCAGACTAAAAGTACGACCTGTAACCCGTGCTAAAGAATTTAGTCATACAAAGAGTAAAATCCAAGATGGCTGCTGGCGGCCATGTTTTTGGGCTGAATGACCCAAAAATTACTCGTTCCCATCTACATGTCAATATTAACATCCATGACAAATTTCATGATGATCAGACAAACAGTACGGCATGTAGCCCGTGCTAATGGATTGAATTTTGAAATCCAAGATGGTCGCTGGCGGCCATGTTTTTTTCCGAATGACCCCAAAATGACTCGTTCCCATCTACATGTTAATGTCAACATCCATGACAAATTTCATAATAATCGGACCAAAGGTACGAACTGTAGCCCGTGCTAAAGGAAATTGTTGACGAATCACGCACACACGCACGACGGATACCAAGCCATGGCAATAGCTCAAACTTTACAAAGTAAAGTTGAGCTAAAAATGCTACTTAGTCAACTAAATGTTATATTCTGGTTGTCCCAGAACCTTAAGAGGCATGAAAGTTTATTTAAGGGGCCCAGTATGGATTTTGCCGAAAATTTCTTTTGGGATTCTGTCCATGTTTTTTTAACTGAAATGGGCAGAGCGTTGAAATTTTATGATGATCAGACTAAAGGTACAACCTGTAGCACGTGCTAAAGGATTTAGTCATACAAAGAGTAAAATCCAAGATGGCTGCTGGCGACCATGTTTTTTGGCCGAATGACCCCAAAATTACTCGTTCCCATCTACATGTCATTGTTAACATCCATGACAAATTTTATGATGATCAGACTAAAGGTACGACCTGCAGCCCGTGCTAAAGAATTTAGTCATACAAAGAGTAAAATCCAAGATGGCTGCTGGCGGCCATGTTTTTGGCCAAATGACCCCAAAATTACTCGTTCCCATCTACATGTCAATATTATATATTATATTATTAGCCATGACAAATTTTATGATGATCAGACTAAAGGTACAACCTGTAGCCCGTGCTAAAGGATTTAGTCATACAAAGAGTAAAATCCAAGATGGCTGCTGAGGAACGTGTTTTTTGGCCGAATGACCCCAAAATTACTCGTTCCCATCTACATGTCATTGTTAACATCCATGACAAATTTTATGATGATCAGACTAAAGGTACGACCTGCAGCCCGTGCTAAAGAATTTAGTCATACAAAGAGTAAAATCCAAGATGGCTGCTGGCGGCCATGTTTTTGGCCAAATGACCCCAACATTACTCGTTCCCATCTACATGTCAATATTATATATTATATTATTAGCCATGACAAATTTTATGATGATCAGACTAAAGGTACGACCTGTAGCCCGTGCTAAAGGATTTAGTCATACAAAGAGTAAAATCCAAGATGGCTGCTGGCGGCCATGTTTTTTGGCCGAATGACCCCAAAATTACTCGTTCCCATCTACATGTCATTGTTAACATCCATGACAAATTTTATGATGATCAGACTAAAGGTACGACCTGCAGCCCGTGCTAAAGAATTTAGTCATACAAAGAGTAAAATCCAAGATGGCTGCTGGCGGCCATGTTTTTGGCCAAATGACCCCAAAATTACTCGTTCCCATCTACATGTCAATATTATATATTATATTATTAGCCATGACAAATTTTATGATGATCAGACTAAAGGTACGACCTGTAGCCCGTGCTAAAGGATTTAGTCATACAAAGAGTAAAATCCAAGATGGCTGCTGGCGGCCATGTTTTTGGCCACATGACCCCAAAATGACTCGTTCCCATCTACATGTCATTATTAACATTCTTGATAAATTTTATGATGATCAGACTAAAAGTAGGACCTGTAGCCCGTGCTAAAGGATTTAGTCATACAAAGAGTAAAATCCAAGATGGCTGCTGGCGACCATGTTTTTTTGCCGAATGACCCCAAAATTACTCGTTCCCATCTACATGTCAATATTATATATTATATTATTAGCCATGACAAATTTTATGATGATCAGACTAAAGGTACGACCTGTAGCCCGTGCTAAAGGATTTAGTCATACAAAGAGTAAAATCCAAGATGGCTGCTGGCGGCCATGTTTTTTGGCCGAATGACCCTAAAATGACTCGTTCCCATCTACATGTCATTGTTAATATTCATGACAAATTTTATGATGATCAGACTAAAGGTACGACCTGCAGCCCGTGCTAAAGAATTTAGTCATACAAAGAGTAAAATCCAAGATGGCTGCTGGCGGCCATGTTTTTGGCCAAATGACCCCAAAATTACTCGTTCCCATCTACATGTCAATATTATATATTATATTATTAGCCATGACAAATTTTATGATGATCAGACTAAAGGTACGACCTGTAGTCCGTGCTAAAGGATTTAGTCATACAAAGAGTAAAATCCAAGATGGCTGCTGGCGACAATGTTTTTTTGCCGAATGACCCCAAAATTACTCGTTCCCATCTACATTGCATTGTTAATATCCATGACAAATTTTATGATGATCAGACTAAAAGTACGACCTGTAGCCCGTGCTAAAGAATTTAGTCATACAAAGAGTAAAATCCAAGATGGCCGCTGGCGGCCATGTTTTTTTCCGAATGACCCCAAAATGACTCGTTCCCATCTACATGTTAATGTCAACATCCATGACAAATTTCATAATAATCGGACCAAAGGTACGAACTGTAGCCCGTGCTAAAGGAAATTGTTGACGAATCACGCACACACGCACGACGGATACCAAGCCATGGCAATAGCTCAAACTTTACAAAGTAAAGTTGAGCTAAAAATGCTACTTAGTCAACTAAATGTTATATTCTGGTTGTCCCAGAACCTTAAGAGGCATGAAAGTTTATTTAAGGGGCGCAGTGTGGATTTTGCCGAAAATTTCTGTTGGGATTCTGTCCATGTTTTTTTAACTGAAATGGGCAGAGCGTTGAAATTTTATGACGATCAGACTAAAGGTACAACCTGTAGCCCGTGCTAAAGGATTTAGTCATACAAAGAGTAAAATCCAAGATGGCTGCTGGCGACCATGTTTTTTGGCCGAATGACCCCAAAATTACTCGTTCCCATCTACATGTCATTGTTAACATCCATGACAAATTTTATGATGATCAGACTAAAGGTACGACCTGCAGCCCGTGCTAAAGAATTTAGTCATACAAAGAGTAAAATCCAAGATGGCTGCTGGCGGCCATGTTTTTGGCCAAATGACCCCAAAATTACTCGTTCCCATCTACATGTCAATATTATATATTATATTATTAGCCATGACAAATTTTATGATGATCAGACTAAAGGTACAACCTGTAGCCCGTGCTAAAGGAGTTAGTCATACAAAGAGTAAAATCCAAGATGGCTGCTGAGGAACGTGTTTTTTGGCCGAATGACCCCAAAATTACTCGTTCCCATCTACATGTCATTGTTAACATCCATGACAAATTTTATGATGATCAGACTAAAGGTACGACCTGCAGCCCGTGCTAAAGAATTTAGTCATACAAAGAGTAAAATCCAAGATGGCTGCTGGCGGCCATGTTTTTGGCCAAATGACCCCAAAATTACTCGTTCCCATCTACATGTCAATATTATATATTATATTATTAGCCATGACAAATTTTATGATGATCAGACTAAAGGTACGACCTGTAGCCCGTGCTAAAGGATTTAGTCATACAAAGAGTAAAATCCAAGATGGCTGCTGGCGGCCATGTTTTTTGGCCGAATGACCCTAAAATGACTCGTTCCCATCTACATGTCATTGTTAATATTCATGACAAATTTTATGATGATCAGACTAAAGGTACGACCTGCAGCCCGTGCTAAAGAATTTAGTCATACAAAGAGTAAAATCCAAGATGGCTGCTGGCGGCCATGTTTTTGGCCAAATGACCCCAAAATTACTCGTTCCCATCTACATGTCAATATTATATATTATATTATTAGCCATGACAAATTTTATGATGATCAGACTAAAGGTACAACCTGTAGCCCGTGCTAAAGGATTTA
This sequence comes from Siphonodentalium dalli, assembly GCA_032622095.1. Lineage (NCBI taxonomy): Eukaryota > Metazoa > Mollusca > Scaphopoda > Gadilida > Siphonodentaliidae > Siphonodentalium > Siphonodentalium dalli. The sequence goes on along the minus strand of CP136064.1, from coordinate 136,314,648 downwards.
GTCATACAAAGAGTAAAATCCAAGATGGCTGCTGAGGAACGTGTTTTTTGGCCGAATGACCCCAAAATTACTCGTTCCCATCTACATGTCATTGTTAACATCCATGACAAATTTTATGATGATCAGACTAAAGGTACGACCTGCAGCCCGTGCTAAAGAATTTAGTCATACAAAGAGTAAAATCCAAGATGGCTGCTGGCGGCCATGTTTTTGGCCAAATGACCCCAAAATTACTCGTTCCCATCTACATGTCAATATTATATATTATATTATTAGCCATGACAAATTTTATGATGATCAGACTAAAGGTACGACCTGTAGCCCGTGCTAAAGGATTTAGTCATACAAAGAGTAAAATCCAAGATGGCTGCTGGCGGCCATGTTTTTTGGCCGAATGACCCCAAAATTACTCGTTCCCATCTACATGTCATTGTTAACATCCATGACAAATTTTATGATGATCAGACTAAAGGTACGACCTGCAGCCCGTGCTAAAGAATTTAGTCATACAAAGAGTAAAATCCAAGATGGCTGCTGGCGGCCATGTTTTTGGCCAAATGACCCCAAAATTACTCGTTCCCATCTACATGTCAATATTATATATTATATTATTAGCCATGACAAATTTTATGATGATCAGACTAAAGGTACGACCTGTAGCCCGTGCTAAAGGATTTAGTCATACAAAGAGTAAAATCCAAGATGGCTGCTGGCGGCCATGTTTTTGGCCACATGACCCCAAAATTACTCGTTCCCATCTACATGTCATTATTAACATTCTTGATAAATTTTATGATGATCAGACTAAAAGTAGGACCTGTAGCCCGTGCTAAAGGATTTAGTCATACAAAGAGTAAAATCCAAGATGGCTGCTGGCGACCATGTTTTTTTGCCGAATGACCCCAAAATTACTCGTTCCCATCTACATGTCAATATTATATATTATATCATTAGCCATGACAAATTTTATGATGATCAGACTAAAGGTACGACCTGTAGCCCGTGCTAAAGGATTTAGTCATACAAAGAGTAAAATCCAAGATGGCTGCTGGCGGCCATGTTTTTTGGCCGAATGACCCTAAAATGACTCGTTCCCATCTACATGTCATTGTTAATATTCATGACAAATTTTATGATGATCAGACTAAAGGTACGACCTGCAGCCCGTGCTAAAGGATTTAGTCATACAAAGAGTAAAATCCAAGATGGCTGCTGGCGGCCATGTTTTTGGCCACATGACCCCAAAATTACTCGTTCCCATCTACATGTCAATATTATATATTATATTATTAGCCATTTCAAATTTTATGATGATCAGACTAAAGGTACGACCTGTAGTCCGTGCTAAAGGATTTAGTCATACAAAGAGTAAAATCCAAGATGGCTGCTGGCGACAATGTTTTTTTGCCGAATGACCCCAAAATTACTCGTTCCCATCTACATTGCATTGTTAATATCCATGACAAATTTTATGATGATCAGACTAAAAGTACGACCTGTAGCCCGTGCTAAAGAATTTAGTCATACAAAGAGTAAAATCCAAGATGGCCGCTGGCGGCCATGTTTTTTTCCGAATGACCCCAAAATGACTCGTTCCCATCTACATGTTAATGTCAACATCCATGACAAATTTCATAATAATCGGACCAAAGGTACGAACTGTAGCCCGTGCTAAAGGAAATTGTTGACGAATCACGCACACACGCACGACGGATACCAAGCCATGGCAATAGCTCAAACTTTACAAAGTAAAGTTGAGCTAAAAATGCTACTTAGTCAACTAAATGTTATATTCTGGTTGTCCCAGAACCTTAAGAGGCATGAAAGTTTATTTAAGGGGCGCAGTGTGGATTTTGCCGAAAATTTCTGTTGGGATTCTGTCCATGTTTTTTTAACTGAAATGGGCAGAGCGTTGAAATTTTATGACGATCAGACTAAAGGTACAACCTGTAGCCCGTGCTAAAGGATTTAGTCATACAAAGAGTAAAATCCAAGATGGCTGCTGGCGACCATGTTTTTTGGCCGAATGACCCCAAAATTACTCGTTCCCATCTACATGTCATTGTTAACATCCATGACAAATTTTATGATGATCAGACTAAAGGTACGACCTGCAGCCCGTGCTAAAGAATTTAGTCATACAAAGAGTAAAATCCAAGATGGCTGCTGGCGGCCATGTTTTTGGCCAAATGACCCCAAAATTACTCGTTCCCATCTACATGTCAATATTATATATTATATTATTAGCCATGACAAATTTTATGATGATCAGACTAAAGGTACAACCTGTAGCCCGTGCTAAATGAGTTAGTCATACAAAGAGTAAAATCCAAGATGGCTGCTGAGGAACGTGTTTTTTGGCCGAATGACCCCAAAATTACTCGTTCCCATCTACATGTCATTGTTAACATCCATGACAAATTTTATGATGATCAGACTAAAGGTACGACCTGCAGCCCGTGCTAAAGAATTTAGTCATACAAAGAGTAAAATCCAAGATGGCTGCTGGCGGCCATGTTTTTGGCCAAATGACCCCAAAATTACTCGTTCCCATCTACATGTCAATATTATATATTATATTATTAGCCATGACAAATTTTATGATGATCAGACTAAAGGTACGACCTGTAGCCCGTGCTAAAGGATTTAGTCATACAAAGAGTAAAATCCAAGATGGCTGCTGGCGGCCATGTTTTTTGGCCGAATGACCCTAAAATGACTCGTTCCCATCTACATGTCATTGTTAATATTCATGACAAATTTTATGATGATCAGACTAAAGGTACGACCTGCAGCCCGTGCTAAAGAATTTAGTCATACAAAGAGTAAAATCCAAGATGGCTGCTGGCGGCCATGTTTTTGGCCAAATGACCCCAAAATTACTCGTTCCCATCTACATGTCAATATTATATATTATATTATTAGCCATGACAAATTTTATGATGATCAGACTAAAGGTACAACCTGTAGCCCGTGCTAAAGGATTTAGTCATACAAAGAGTAAAATCCAAGATGGCTGCTGAGGAACGTGTTTTTTGGCCGAATGACCCCAAAATTACTCGTTCCCATCTACATGTCATTGTTAACGTCCATGACAAATTTTATGATGATCAGACTAAAGGTACGACCTGCAGCCCGTGCTAAAGAATTTAGTCATACAAAGAGTAAAATCCAAGATGGCTGCTGGCGGCCATGTTTTTGGCCAAATGACCCCAAAATTACTCGTTCCCATCTACATGTCAATATTATATATTATATTATTAGCCATGACAAATTTTATGATGATCAGACTAAAGGTACGACCTGTAGCCCGTGCTAAAGGATTTAGTCATACAAAGAGTAAAATCCAAGATGGCTGCTGGCGGCCATGTTTTTTGGCCGAATGACCCCAAAATTACTCGTTCCCATCTACATGTCATTGTTAACATCCATGACAAATTTTATGATGATCAGACTAAAGGTACGACCTGCAGCCCGTGCTAAAGAATTTAGTCATACAAAGAGTAAAATCCAAGATGGCTGCTGGCGGCCATGTTTTTGGCCAAATGACCCCAAAATTACTCGTTCCCATCTACATGTCAATATTATATATTATATTATTAGCCATGACAAATTTTATGATGATCAGACTAAAGGTACGACCTGTAGCCCGTGCTAAAGGATTTAGTCATACAAAGAGTAAAATCCAAGATGGCTGCTGGCGGCCATGTTTTTGGCCAAATGACCCCAAAATTACTCGTTCCCATCTACATGTCAATATTATATATTATATTATTAGCCATGACAAATTTTATGATGATCAGACTAAAGGTACAACCTGTAGCCCGTGCTAAAGGAGTTAGTCATACAAAGAGTAAAATCCAAGATGGCTGCTGAGGAACGTGTTTTTTGGCCGAATGACCCCAAAATTACTCGTTCCCATCTACATGTCATTGTTAACATCCATGACAAATTTTATGATGATCAGACTAAAGGTACGACCTGCAGCCCGTGCTAAAGAATTTAGTCATACAAAGAGTAAAATCCAAGATGGCTGCTGGCGGCCATGTTTTTGGCCAAATGACCCCAAAATTACTCGTTCCCATCTACATGTCAATATTATATATTATATTATTAGCCATGACAAATTTTATGATGATCAGACTAAAGGTACGACCTGTAGCCCGTGCTAAAGGATTTAGTCATACAAAGAGTAAAATCCAAGATGGCTGCTGGCGGCCATGTTTTTTGGCCGAATGACCCTAAAATGACTCGTTCCCATCTACATGTCATTGTTAATATTCATGACAAATTTTATGATGATCAGACTAAAGGTACGACCTGCAGCCCGTGCTAAAGAATTTAGTCATACAAAGAGTAAAATCCAAGATGGCTGCTGGCGGCCATGTTTTTGGCCAAATGACCCCAAAATTACTCGTTCCCATCTACATGTCAATATTATATATTATATTATTAGCCATGACAAATTTTATGATGATCAGACTAAAGGTACAACCTGTAGCCCGTGCTAAATGAGTTAGTCATACAAAGAGTAAAATCCAAGATGGCTGCTGAGGAACGTGTTTTTTGGCCGAATGACCCCAAAATTACTCGTTCCCATCTACATGTCATTGTTAACATCCATGACAAATTTTATGATGATCAGACTAAAGGTACGACCTGCAGCCCGTGCTAAAGAATTTAGTCATACAAAGAGTAAAATCCAAGATGGCTGCTGGCGGCCATGTTTTTGGCCAAATGACCCCAAAATTACTCGTTCCCATCTACATGTCAATATTATATATTATATTATTAGCCATGACAAATTTTATGATGATCAGACTAAAGGTACGACCTGTAGCCCGTGCTAAAGGATTTAGTCATACAAAGAGTAAAATCCAAGATGGCTGCTGGCGGCCATGTTTTTTGGCCGAATGACCCTAAAATGACTCGTTCCCATCTACATGTCATTGTTAATATTCATGACAAATTTTATGATGATCAGACTAAAGGTACGACCTGCAGCCCGTGCTAAAGAATTTAGTCATACAAAGAGTAAAATCCAAGATGGCTGCTGGCGGCCATGTTTTTGGCCAAATGACCCCAAAATTACTCGTTCCCATCTACATGTCAATATTATATATTATATTATTAGCCATGACAAATTTTATGATGATCAGACTAAAGGTACAACCTGTAGCCCGTGCTAAAGGATTTAGTCATACAAAGAGTAAAATCCAAGATGGCTGCTGAGGAACGTGTTTTTTGGCCGAATGACCCCAAAATTACTCGTTCCCATCTACATGTCATTGTTAACGTCCATGACAAATTTTATGATGATCAGACTAAAGGTACGACCTGCAGCCCGTGCTAAAGAATTTAGTCATACAAAGAGTAAAATCCAAGATGGCTGCTGGCGGCCATGTTTTTGGCCAAATGACCCCAAAATTACTCGTTCCCATCTACATGTCAATATTATATATTATATTATTAGCCATGACAAATTTTATGATGATCAGACTAAAGGTACGACCTGTAGCCCGTGCTAAAGGATTTAGTCATACAAAGAGTAAAATCCAAGATGGCTGCTGGCGGCCATGTTTTTTGGCCGAATGACCCCAAAATTACTCGTTCCCATCTACATGTCATTGTTAACATCCATGACAAATTTTATGATGATCAGACTAAAGGTACGACCTGCAGCCCGTGCTAAAGAATTTAGTCATACAAAGAGTAAAATCCAAGATGGCTGCTGGCGGCCATGTTTTTGGCCAAATGACCCCAAAATTACTCGTTCCCATCTACATGTCAATATTATATATTATATTATTAGCCATGACAAATTTTATGATGATCAGACTAAAGGTACGACCTGTAGCCCGTGCTAAAGGATTTAGTCATACAAAGAGTAAAATCCAAGATGGCTGCTGGCGGCCATGTTTTTGGCCACATGACCCCAAAATTACTCGTTCCCATCTACATGTCATTATTAACATTCTTGATAAATTTTATGATGATCAGACTAAAAGTAGGACCTGTAGCCCGTGCTAAAGGATTTAGTCATACAAAGAGTAAAATCCAAGATGGCTGCTGGCGACCATGTTTTTTTGCCGAATGACCCCAAAATTACTCGTTCCCATCTACATGTCAATATTATATATTATATCATTAGCCATGACAAATTTTATGATGATCAGACTAAAGGTACGACCTGTAGCCCGTGCTAAAGGATTTAGTCATACAAAGAGTAAAATCCAAGATGGCTGCTGGCGGCCATGTTTTTTGGCCGAATGACCCTAAAATGACTCGTTCCCATCTACATGTCATTGTTAATATTCATGACAAATTTTATGATGATCAGACTAAAGGTACGACCTGCAGCCCGTGCTAAAGGATTTAGTCATACAAAGAGTAAAATCCAAGATGGCTGCTGGCGGCCATGTTTTTGGCCACATGACCCCAAAATTACTCGTTCCCATCTACATGTCAATATTATATATTATATTATTAGCCATTTCAAATTTTATGATGATCAGACTAAAGGTACGACCTGTAGTCCGTGCTAAAGGATTTAGTCATACAAAGAGTAAAATCCAAGATGGCTGCTGGCGACAATGTTTTTTTGCCGAATGACCCCAAAATTACTCGTTCCCATCTACATTGCATTGTTAATATCCATGACAAATTTTATGATGATCAGACTAAAAGTACGACCTGTAGCCCGTGCTAAAGAATTTAGTCATACAAAGAGTAAAATCCAAGATGGCCGCTGGCGGCCATGTTTTTTTCCGAATGACCCCAAAATGACTCGTTCCCATCTACATGTTAATGTCAACATCCATGACAAATTTCATAATAATCGGACCAAAGGTACGAACTGTAGCCCGTGCTAAAGGAAATTGTTGACGAATCACGCACACACGCACGACGGATACCAAGCCATGGCAATAGCTCAAACTTTACAAAGTAAAGTTGAGCTAAAAATGCTACTTAGTCAACTAAATGTTATATTCTGGTTGTCCCAGAACCTTAAGAGGCATGAAAGTTTATTTAAGGGGCGCAGTGTGGATTTTGCCGAAAATTTCTTTTGGGATTCTGTCCATGTTTTTTTAACTGAAATGGGCAGAGCGTTGAAATTTTATGATGATCAGACTAAAGGTACAACCTGTAGCCCGTGCTAAAGGATTTAGTCATACAAAGAGTAAAATCCAAGATGGCTGCTGGCGACCATGTTTTTTGGCCGAATGACCCCAAAATTACTCGTTCCCATCTACATGTCATTGTTAACATCCATGACAAATTTTATGATGATCAGACTAAAGGTACGACCTGCAGCCCGTGCTAAAGAATTTAGTCATACAAAGAGTAAAATCCAAGATGGCTGCTGGCGGCCATGTTTTTGGCCAAATGACCCCAAAATTACTCGTTCCCATCTACATGTCAATATTATATATTATATTATTAGCCATGACAAATTTTATGATGATCAGACTAAAGGTACAACCTGTAGCCCGTGCTAAAGGATTTAGTCATACAAAGAGTAAAATCCAAGATGGCTGCTGAGGAACGTGTTTTTTGGCCGAATGACCCCAAAATTACTCGTTCCCATCTACATGTCATTGTTAACATCCATGACAAATTTTATGATGATCAGACTAAAGGTACGACCTGCAGCCCGTGCTAAAGAATTTAGTCATACAAAGAGTAAAATCCAAGATGGCTGCTGGCGGCCATGTTTTTGGCCAAATGACCCCAAAATTACTCGTTCCCATCTACATGTCAATATTATATATTATATTATTAGCCATGACAAATTTTATGATGATCAGACTAAAGGTACGACCTGTAGCCCGTGCTAAAGGATTTAGTCATACAAAGAGTAAAATCCAAGATGGCTGCTGGCGGCCATGTTTTTTGGCCGAATGACCCTAAAATGACTCGTTCCCATCTACATGTCATTGTTAATATTCATGACAAATTTTATGATGATCAGACTAAAGGTACGACCTGCAGCCCGTGCTAAAGAATTTAGTCATACAAAGAGTAAAATCCAAGATGGCTGCTGGCGGCCATGTTTTTGGCCAAATGACCCCAAAATTACTCGTTCCCATCTACATGTCAATATTATATATTATATTATTAGCCATTTCAAATTTTATGATGATCAGACTAAAGGTACGACCTGTAGTCCGTGCTAAAGGATTTAGTCATACAAAGAGTAAAATCCAAGATGGCTGCTGGCGACAATGTTTTTTTGCCGAATGACCCCAAAATTACTCGTTCCCATCTACATTGCATTGTTAATATCCATGACAAATTTTATGATGATCAGACTAAAAGTACGACCTGTAGCCCGTGCTAAAGAATTTAGTCATACAAAGAGTAAAATCCAAGATGGCCGCTGGCGGCCATGTTTTTTTCCGAATGACCCCAAAATGACTCGTTCCCATCTACATGTTAATGTCAACATCCATGACAAATTTCATAATAATCGGACCAAAGGTACGAACTGTAGCCCGTGCTAAAGGAAATTGTTGACGAATCACGCACACACGCACGACGGATACCAAGCCATGGCAATAGCTCAAACTTTACAAAGTAAAGTTGAGCTAAAAATGCTACTTAGTCAACTAAATGTTATATTCTGGTTGTCCCAGAACCTTAAGAGGCATGAAAGTTTATTTAAGGGGCGCAGTGTGGATTTTGCCGAAAATTTCTTTTGGGATTCTGTCCATGTTTTTTTAACTGAAATGGGCAGAGCGTTGAAATTTTATGATGATCAGACTAAAGGTACAACCTGTAGCCCGTGCTAAAGGATTTAGTCATACAAAGAGTAAAATCCAAGATGGCTGCTGGCGACCATGTTTTTTGGCCGAATGACCCCAAAATTACTCGTTCCCATCTACATGTCATTGTTAACATCCATGACAAATTTTATGATGATCAGACTAAAGGTACGACCTGCAGCCCGTGCTAAAGAATTTAGTCATACAAAGAGTAAAATCCAAGATGGCTGCTGGCGGCCATGTTTTTGGCCAAATGACCCCAAAATTACTCGTTCCCATCTACATGTCAATATTATATATTATATTATTAGCCATGACAAATTTTATGATGATCAGACTAAAGGTACAACCTGTAGCCCGTGCTAAAGGATTTAGTCATACAAAGAGTAAAATCCAAGATGGCTGCTGAGGAACGTGTTTTTTGGCCGAATGACCCCAAAATTACTCGTTCCCATCTACATGTCATTGTTAACATCCATGACAAATTTTATGATGATCAGACTAAAGGTACGACCTGCAGCCCGTGCTAAAGAATTTAGTCATACAAAGAGTAAAATCCAAGATGGCTGCTGGCGGCCATGTTTTTGGCCAAATGACCCCAAAATTACTCGTTCCCATCTACATGTCAATATTATATATTATATTATTAGCCATGACAAATTTTATGATGATCAGACTAAAGGTACGACCTGTAGCCCGTGCTAAAGGATTTAGTCATACAAAGAGTAAAATCCAAGATGGCTGCTGGCGGCCATGTTTTTTGGCCGAATGACCCTAAAATGACTCGTTCCCATCTACATGTCATTGTTAATATTCATGACAAATTTTATGATGATCAGACTAAAGGTACGACCTGCAGCCCGTGCTAAAGAATTTAGTCATACAAAGAGTAAAATCCAAGATGGCTGCTGGCGGCCATGTTTTTGGCCAAATGACCCCAAAATTACTCGTTCCCATCTACATGTCAATATTATATATTATATTATTAGCCATGACAAATTTTATGATGATCAGACTAAAGGTACGACCTGTAGCCCGTGCTAAAGGATTTAGTCATACAAAGAGTAAAATCCAAGATGGCTGCTGGCGGCCATGTTTTTGGCCACATGACCCCAAAATTACTCGTTCCCATCTACATGTCAATATTATATATTATATTATTAGCCATGACAAATTTTATGATGATCAGACTAAAGGTACGACCTGTAGTCCGTGCTAAAGGATTTAGTCATACAAAGAGTAAAATCCAAGATGGCTGCTGGCGACCATGTTTTTTTGCCGAATGACCCCAAAATTACTCGTTCCCATCTACATTGCATTGTTAATATCCATGACAAATTTTATGATGATCAGACTAAAAGTACGACCTGTAGCCCGTGCTAAAGAATTTAGTCATACAAAGAGTAAAATCCAAGATGGCTGCTGGCGGCCATGTTTTTGGCCAAATGACCCCAAAATTACTCGTTCCCATCTACATGTCAATATTATATATTATATTATTAGCCATGACAAATTTTATGATGATCAGACTAAAGGTACGACCTGTAGCCCGTGCTAAAGGATTTAGTCATACAAAGAGTAAAATCCAAGATGGCTGCTGGCGGCCATGTTTTTTGGCCGAATGACCCTAAAATGACTCGTTCCCATCTACATGTCATTGTTAATATTCATGACAAATTTTATGATGATCAGACTAAAGGTACGACCTGCAGCCCGTGCTAAAGAATTTAGTCATACAAAGAGTAAAATCCAAGATGGCTGCTGGCGGCCATGTTTTTGGCCAAATGACCCCAAAATTACTCGTTCCCATCTACATGTCAATATTATATATTATATTATTAGCCATGACAAATTTTATGATGATCAGACTAAAGGTACGACCTGTAGCCCGTGCTAAAGGATTTAGTCATACAAAGAGTAAAATCCAAGATGGCTGCTGGCGGCCATGTTTTTGGCCACATGACCCCAAAATTACTCGTTCCCATCTACATGTCAATATTATATATTATATTATTAGCAATGACAAATTTTATGATGATCAGACTAAAGGTACGACCTGTAGTCCGTGCTAAAGGATTTAGTCATACAAAGAGTAAAATCCAAGATGGCTGCTGGCGACCATGTTTTTTTGCCGAATGACCCCAAAATTACTCGTTCCCATCTACATTGCATTGTTAATATCCATGACAAATTTTATGATGATCAGACTAAAAGTACGACCTGTAGCCCGTGCTAAAGAATTTAGTCATACAAAGAGTAAAATCCAAGATGGCCGCTGGCGGCCATGTTTTTTTCCGAATGACCCCAAAATGACTCGTTCCCATCTACATGTTAATGTCAACATCCATGACAAATTTCATAATAATCGGACCAAATGTACGAACTGTAGCCCGTGCTAAAGGAAATTGTTGACGAATCACGCACACACGCACGACGGATACCAAGCCATGGCAATAGCTCAAACTTTACAAAGTAAAGTTGAGCTAAAAATGCTACTTAGTCAACTAAATGTTATATTCTGGTTGTCCCAGAACCTTAAGAGGCATGAAAGTTTATTTAAGGGGCGCAGTGTGGATTTTGCCGAAAATTTCTTTTGGGATTCTGTCCATGTTTTTTTAACTGAAATGGGCAGTGCGTTGAAATTTTATGATGATCAGACTAAAGGTACAACCTGTAGCCCGTGCTAAAGGATTTAGTCATACAAAGAGTAAAATCCAAGATGGCTGCTGGCGACCATGTTTTTTGGCCGAATGACCCCAAAATTACTCGTTCCCATCTACATGTCATGGATGTTAACAATGACATGTAGATGGGAACGAGTAATTTTGGGGTCATTCGGCCAAAAAACATGGTCGCCAGCAGCCATCTTGGATTTTGATGGCTGCTGGCGGCCATGTTTTTGGGCTGAATATATGACTCCAAAATTACTCGTTCCCATCTACATTTCAATATTAACATCCATGACAAATTTCATGATGATCCGCCCAAATGTACGACTTGTAGCCCGTGCCAAAGGATTTAGTCATGCAAAGAGTAAAATCCAAGATGGTTGCCGGCGACCATGTTTTTTGGCCGATTGACCCCAAAATTACTCGTTCCCATCTACATGCCAATATTAACATCCATGACAAATTTCATGATGATCAGACGAACAGTACAACATTTTGCCCGTGCTAATGGATTGAATTTAGAAATCCAAGATGGCCACTGGCAGCCATGTTTTTTGTCCGAATGACCCCAAAATGACTCGTTCCCATCTACATTCCAATTTCAATTTTGGGGTCATTCGGCCAAAAAACATCCATGACAAATTTCATGATGATCAGACTAAAGGTACGACCTGTAACCCGTGCTAAAGGATTTAGTCATACAAAGAGTAAAATCCAAGATGGCTGCTGGCGACCATGTTTTTTGGCCGAATGACCCCAAAATGACTCGTTCCCATCTACATGTCATTGTTAACATCCATGTCAAATTTTATGATATCCGTCCAAAGGTATGACTTGTAGCCAGTGCCAAAGGATTTAGTCATACAAAGAGTAAAATCCAAGATGGTTGCCAGCGGCCATGTTTTTTGGCCGATTGACCCCAAAATTACTCGTTCCCATCTACATGCCAATATTAACATCCATGACAAATTTCATGATGATCACCAACGTGTGCCTTTTGGATCAGTTTGGATAAGTAATATCAAATCAGGTAATTTTTCTGAAGAGACTGAAACTGTATGACCAAATTAGCAGCCTCCAATTTCAAGTTGGCTATCTATAATGTAAACATGTGCTCAGGTGAAATATTTTATATTAACAAAATTAGTTTCTCTGCAAAGGAGTATTATATTACCATTAAGCCTTAAAGAAATTACTTTTGCAGTATATAATATTGTGTTGCCAACCAGTTTTTCAAGGCATGCTACTATATATACATGTATAGTCCTTAAATGTTCTCTCACTCTGATCATCCCATGAGTTGTCAAAATTGACACTACTTCGGTTCTTGGAGCCATTCATTCTCACATACACCGTCACATGGTAAGTCTGCGGTGAAACAAGATCATTTGTTAGATTCAAGTGAATCTTTGCTGATCTGGGGAAGTATCGTCAGCCCGATGTGTAGGACCCAAGCAAAGAGCGACCATCCATGGATGTCAGTGCGTGGTATACCAGGCTGGGGAGTTAGTATATTGTGACCATTACTGCCTACTATAGTTTGCACAGATATGTTTCAATGTGATTTCTTACGGAGTCTGTGGTTCGTGGTGGAATATGTGTTCCAGTTTTCAGTTATACAACATAAGAACGTGTCTGTTAATTCGTCGACTTGACAACAGTATGGCTCAGCATACTATAGACCACATACAAATTAAAGTGTCAATGACACTGTAGCTCAACTTGGAAAGGGAATAATTTAATGTATTAAACTCAATGGAGTGATTAGGAATGCAGAAAGTTGAAATGTCTAAGTAATAGATTATCAACTTGAAGAGATATATATATATAAAAGTAAAATCCAAGATGGTTGCTGGTGGCTATGTTTTCCAATAAAATTCAAAAACATTTGATAGCTTCCATCTAGCTTCCACCTTTAAGAGATATATATATATATAAAAGTAAAATCCAAGATGGTTGCTGGTGGCTATGTTTTCCAATAAAATTCAAAAACATTTGATAGCTTCCATCTAGTAAGATCAATATCAAGATTAATATGAAGTCTGGAGATGATCGGATGAGGGAAGTGGACTGTATGGTTTGCCAAAGGATTTCGCCATGCAAAGAGTAAAATCCAAGATGGCTGACAGTGGACACGTTTTAAGGCCAAATGACCCTAAAATGACTCGTTTCCTATCTACGTCCCAATGTCAACAGCCATGACAAATTTCATGATGATCCGACTAAAGGTACTAATACGACCTGTAGCCCATGCCAAAGGATTTAGTCATGCAAAGGGTAAAATCCAAGATGGCTGCTGGTGGCCAGGATTTTTGGCCGAATGACTCGTTCCCATCTACATGGGATTGTTAACATCCATGACAAATATCCATGACAAATGTCATGATGGTCTGACCAAATGATTTAGTCATGCAAAGAGTAAAATCCAAGATGGTTGCCGGCGGCCATGTTTTTTGGCCGATTGACCCCGAAATTACTCGTTCCCATCTACATGCCAATATTAACATCCATGACAAATTTCATGATGATCACCAACGTGTGCCTTTTGGATCAGTTTGGATAAGTAATATCAAATCAGGTAATTTTTCTGAAGAGACCGAAACTGTATGACCAAATTAGCAGCCTCCAATTTCAAGTTGGCTATCTATAATGTAAACATGTGCTCAGGTGAAATATTTTATATTAACAAAATTAGTTTCTCTGCAAAGGAGTATTATATTACCATTAAGCCTTAAAGAAATTACTTTTGCAGTATATAATATTGTGTTGCCAACCAGTTTTTCAAGGCATGCTACTATATCTACATGTATAGTCCTTAAATGTTCTCTCACTCTGATCATCCCATGAGTTGTCAAAATTGACACTACTTCGGTTCTTGGAGCCATTCATTCTCACATACACCGTCACATGGTAAGTCTGCGGTGAAACAAGATCATTTGTTAGATTCAAGTGAATCTTTGCTGATCTGGGGAAGTATCGTCAGCCCGATGTGTAGGACCCAAGCAAAGAGCGACCATCCATGGATGTCAGTGCGTGGTATACCAGGCTGGGGAGTTAGTATATTGTGACCATTACTGCCTACTATAGTTTGCACAGATATGTTTCAATGTGATTTCTTAAGGAGTCTGTGGTTCGTGGTGGAATATGTGTTCCAGTTTTCAGTTATACAACATAAGAACGTGTCTGTTAATTCGTCGACTTGACAACAGTATGGCTCAGCATACTATAGACCACATACAAATTAAAGTGTCAATGACACTGTAGCTCAACTTGGAAAGGGAATAATTTAATGTATTAAACTCAATGGAGTGATTAGGAATGCAGAAAGTTGAAATGTCTAAGTAATAGATTATCAACTTGAAGAGATATATATATATATAAGTAAAATCCAAGATGGTTGCTGGTGGCTATGTTTTCCAATAAAATTCAAAAACATTTGATAGCTTCCATCTAGTAAGATCAATATCAAGATTAATATGAAGTCTGGAGATGATCGGATGAGGGAAGTGGACTGTATGGTTTGCCAAAGGATTTCGCCATGCAAAGAGTAAAATCCAAGATGGCTGACAGTGGACACGTTTTAAGGCCAAATGACCCTAAAATGACTCGTTTCCTATCTACGTCCCAATGTCAACAGCCATGACAAATTTCATGATGATCTGACTAAAGGTACTAATACGACCTGTAGCCCATGCCAAAGGATTTAGTCATGCAAAGGGTAAAATCCAAGATGGCTGCTGGTGGCCAGGATTTTTGGCCGAATGACTCGTTCCCATCTACATGGGATTGTTAACATCCATGACTACCATGACTGTCATGATGGTCTGACCAAATGATTTAGTCATGCAAAGAGTAAAATCCAAGATGGCTGCCAGCGGCCATGTTTTCTGGCCGAACGACCCCAAAATTACTCGTTCCCATCTACATGTCAATATTAACATCCATGACAAATTTCATAATGATCTGAAGAACAGTACGACCTGTAGCCCGTGCTAATGGATTGAATTTTGAAATCCAATATGGCCGCTGGCAGCCATGTTTTTTTGTCCAAATGACCCCAAAATGACTCGTTCCCATCTACATTCCAATTTCAACAGCCATAAATTTCATGATGATCAGACTAAAGGTACGACCTGTAGCCCGTGCTAAAGGATTTAGTCATACAAAGAGTAAAATCCAAGATGGCTGCTGGCGACCATTTATTTTGGCCGAATGACCCCAAAATGACTCGTTCCCATCTACATGTCATTGTTAACATCCATGTCAAATTTTATGATGATCCGCCCAAATGTACGACTTGTAGCCCGTGCCAAAGGATTTAGTCATGCAAAGAGTAAAATCCAAGATGGTTGCCGGCGGCCATGTTTTTTGGCCGATTGACCCCAAAATTACTCGTTCCCATCTACATGCCAATATTAACATCCATGACAAATTTCATGATGATCAGACGAACAGTACAACATTTTGCCCGTGCTAATGGATTGAATTTAGAAATCCAAGATGGCCACTGGCAGCCATGTTTTTTGTCCGAATGACCCCAAAATGACTCGTTCCCATCTACATTCCAATTTCAACCGCCATGACAAATTTCATGATGATCAGACTAAAGGTACGACCTGTAACCCGTGCTAAAGGATTTAGTCATACAAAGAGTAAAATCCAAGATGGCTGCTGGCGACCATGTTTTTTGGCCGAATGACCCCAAAATGACTCGTTCCCATCTACATGTCATTGTTAACATCCATGTCAAATTTTATGATATCCGTCCAAAGGTATGACTTGTAGCCAGTGCCAAAGGATTTAGTCATACAAAGAGTAAAATCCAAGATGGTTGCCGGCGGCCATGTTTTTTGGCCGATTGACCCCAAAATTACTCGTTCCCATCTACATGCCAATATTAACATCCATGACAAATTTCATGATGATCACCAACGTGTGCCTTTTGGATCAGTTTGGATAAGTAATATCAAATCAGGTAATTTTTATGAAGAGACTGAAACTGTATGACCAAATTAGCAGCCTCCAATTTCAAGTTGGCTATCTATAATGTAAACATGTGCTCAGGTGAAATATTTTATATTAACAAAATTAGTTTCTCTGCAAAGGAGTATTATATTACCATTAAGCCTTAAAGAAATTACTTTTGCAGTATATAATATTGTGTTGCCAACCAGTTTTTCAAGGCATGCTACTATATCTACATGTATAGTCCTTAAATGTTCTCTCACTCTGATCATCCCATGAGTTGTCAAAATTGACACTACTTCGGTTCTTGGAGCCATTCATTCTCACATACACCGTCACATGGTAAGTCTGCGGTGAAACAAGATCATTTGTTAGATTCAAGTGAATCTTTGCTGATCTGGGGAAGTATTGTCAGCCCGATGTGTAGGACCCAAGCAAAGAGCGACCATCCATGGATGTCAGTGCGTGGTATACCAGGCTGGGGAGTTAGTATATTGTGACCATTACTGCCTACTATAGTTTGCACAGATATGTTTCAATGTGATTTCTTACGGAGTCTGTGGTTCGTGGTGGAATATGTGTTCCAGTTTTCAGTTATACAACATAAGAACGTGTCTGTTAATTCGTCGACTTGACAACAGTATGGCTCAGCATACTATAGACCACATACAAATTAAAGTGTCAATGACACTGTAGCTCAACTTGGAAAGGGAATAATTTAATGTATTAAACTCAATGGAGTGATTAGGAATGCAGAAAGTTGAAATGTCTAAGTAATAGATTATCAACTTGAAGAGATATATATATATAAAAGTAAAATCCAAGATGGTTGCTGGTGGCTATGTTTTCCAATAAAATTCAAAAACATTTGATAGCTTCCATCTAGCTTCCACCTTGAAGAGATATATATATATAAAAGTAAAATCCAAGATGGTTGCTGGTGGCTATGTTTTCCAATAAAATTCAAAAACATTTGATAGCTTCCATCTAGTAAGATCAATATCAAGATTAATATGAAGTCTGGAGATGATCGGATGAGGGAAGTGGACTGTATGGTTTGCCAAAGGATTTCGCCATGCAAAGAGTAAAATCCAAGATGGCTGACAGTGGACACGTTTTAAGGCCAAATGACCCTAAAATGACTCGTTTCCTATCTACGTCCCAATGTCAACAGCCATGACAAATTTCATGATGATCCGACTAAAGGTACTAATACGACCTGTAGCCCATGCCAAAGGATTTAGTCATGCAAAGGGTAAAATCCAAGATGGCTGCTGGTGGCCAGGATTTTTGGCCGAATGACTCGTTCCCATCTACATGGGATTGTTAACATCCATGAAAAATATCCATGACAAATGTCATGATGGTCTGACCAAATGATTTAGTCATGCAAAGAGTAAAATCCAAGATGGTTGCCGGCGGCCATGTTTTTTGGCCGATTGACCCCAAAATTACTCGTTCCCATCTACATGCCAATATTAACATCCATGACAAATTTCATGATGATCACCAACGTGTGCCTTTTGGATCAGTTTGGATAAGTAATATCAAATCAGGTAATTTTTCTGAAGAGACCGAAACTGTATGACCAAATTAGCAGCCTCCAATTTCAAGTTGGCTATCTATTATGTAAACATGTGCTCAGGTGAAATATTTTATATTAACAAAATTAGTTTCTCTGCAAAGGAGTATTATATTACCATTAAGCCTTAAAGAAATTACTTTTGCAGTATATAATATTGTGTTGCCAACCAGTTTTTCAAGGCATGCTACTATATCTACATGTATAGTCCTTAAATGTTCTCTCACTCTGATCATCCCATGAGTTGTCAAAATTGACACTACTTCGGTTCTTGGAGCCATTCATTCTCACATACACCGTCACATGGTAAGTCTGCGGTGAAACAAGATCATTTGTTAGATTCAAGTGAATCTTTGCTGATCTGGGGAAGTATCGTCAGCCCGATGTGTAGGACCCAAGCAAAGAGCGACCATCCATGGATGTCAGTGCGTGGTATACCAGGCTGGGGAGTTAGTATATTGTGACCATTACTGCCTACTATAGTTTGCACAGATATGTTTCAATGTGATTTCTTAAGGAGTCTGTGGTTCGTGGTGGAATATGTGTTCCAGTTTTCAGTTATACAACATAAGAACGTGTCTGTTAATTCGTCGACTTGAAAACAGTATGGCTCAGCATACTATAGACCACATACAAATTAAAGTGTCAATGACACTGTAGCTCAACTTGGAAAGGGAATAATTTAATGTATTAAACTCAATGGAGTGATTAGGAATGCAGAAAGTTGAAATGTCTAAGTAATAGATTATCAACTTGAAGAGATATATATATATATAAGTAAAATCCAAGATGGTTGCTGGTGGCTATGTTTTCCAATAAAATTCAAAAACATTTGATAGCTTCCATCTAGTAAGATCAATATGAAGATTAATATGAAGTCTGGAGATGATCGGATGAGGGAAGTGGACTGTATGGTTTGCCAAAGGATTTCGCCATGCAAAGAGTAAAATCCAAGATGGCTGACAGTGGACACGTTTTAAGGCCAAATGACCCTAAAATGACTCGTTTCCTATCTACGTCCCAATGTCAACAGCCATGACAAATTTCATGATGATCTGACTAAAGGTACTAATACGACCTGTAGCCCATGCCAAAGGATTTAGTCATGCAAAGGGTAAAATCCAAGATGGCTGCTGGTGGCCAGGATTTTTGGCCGAATGACTCGTTCCCATCTACATGGGATTGTTAACATCCATGACAAATGTCATGATGGTCTGACCAAATGATTTAGTCATGCAAAGAGTAAAATCCAAGATGGCTGCCAGCGGCCATGTTTTCTGGCCGAACGACCCCAAAATTACTCGTTCCCATCTACATGTCAATATTAACATCCATGACAAATTTCATAATGATCTGAAGAACAGTACGACCTGTAGCCCGTGCTAATGGATTGAATTTTGAAATCCAATATGGCCGCTGGCAGCCATGTTTTTTTGTCCAAATGACCCCAAAATGACTCGTTCCCATCTACATTCCAATTTCAACAGCCATAAATTTCATGATGATCAGACTAAAGGTACGACCTGTAGCCCGTGCTAAAGGATTTAGTCATACAAAGAGTAAAATCCAAGATGGCTGCTGGCGACCATTTATTTTGGCCGAATGACCCCAAAATGACTCGTTCCCATCTACATGTCATTGTTAACATCCATGTCAAATTTTATGATGATCCGCCCAAATGTACGACTTGTAGCCCGTGCCAAAGGATTTAGTCATGCAAAGAGTAAAATCCAAGATGGTTGCCGGCGGCCATGTTTTTTGGCCGATTGACCCCAAAATTACTCGTTCCCATCTACATGCCAATATTAACATCCATGACAAATTTCATGATGATCAGACGAACAGTACAACATTTTGCCCGTGCTAATGGATTGAATTTAGAAATCCAAGATGGCCACTGGCAGCCATGTTTTTTGTCCGAATGACCCCAAAATGACTCGTTCCCATCTACATTCCAATTTCAACCGCCATGACAAATTTCATGATGATCAGACTAAAGGTACGACCTGTAACCCGTGCTAAAGGATTTAGTCATACAAAGAGTAAAATCCAAGATGGCTGCTGGCGACCATGTTTTTTGGCCGAATGACCCCAAAATGACTCGTTCCCATCTACATGTCATTGTTAACATCCATGTCAAATTTTATGATATCCGTCCAAAGGTATGACTTGTAGCCAGTGCCAAAGGATTTAGTCATACAAAGAGTAAAATCCAAGATGGTTGCCGGCGGCCATGTTTTTTGGCCGATTGACCCCAAAATTACTCGTTCCCATCTACATGCCAATATTAACATCCATGACAAATTTCATGATGATCACCAACGTGTGCCTTTTGGATCAGTTTGGATAAGTAATATCAAATCAGGTAATTTTTATGAAGAGACTGAAACTGTATGACCAAATTAGCAGCCTCCAATTTCAAGTTGGCTATCTATAATGTAAACATGTGCTCAGGTGAAATATTTTATATTAACAAAATTAGTTTCTCTGCAAAGGAGTATTATATTACCATTAAGCCTTAAAGAAATTACTTTTGCAGTATATAATATTGTGTTGCCAACCAGTTTTTCAAGGCATGCTACTATATCTACATGTATAGTCCTTAAATGTTCTCTCACTCTGATCATCCCATGAGTTGTCAAAATTGACACTACTTCGGTTCTTGGAGCCATTCATTCTCACATACACCGTCACATGGTAAGTCTGCGGTGAAACAAGATCATTTGTTAGATTCAAGTGAATCTTTGCTGATCTGGGGAAGTATTGTCAGCCCGATGTGTAGGACCCAAGCAAAGAGCGACCATCCATGGATGTCAGTGCGTGGTATACCAGGCTGGGGAGTTAGTATATTGTGACCATTACTGCCTACTATAGTTTGCACAGATATGTTTCAATGTGATTTCTTAAGGAGTCTGTGGTTCGTGGTGGAATATGTGTTCCAGTTTTCAGTTATACAACATAAGAACGTGTCTGTTAATTCGTCGACTTGACAACAGTATGGCTCAGCATACTATAGACCACATACAAATTAAAGTGTCAATGACACTGTAGCTCAACTTGGAAAGGGAATAATTTAATGTATTAAACTCAATGGAGTGATTAGGAATGCAGAAAGTTGAAATGTCTAAGTAATAGATTATCAACTTGAAGAGATATATATATATAAAAGTAAAATCCAAGATGGTTGCTGGTGGCTATGTTTTCCAATAAAATTCAAAAACATTTGATAGCTTCCATCTAGCTTCCACCTTGAAGAGATATATATATATAAAAGTAAAATCCAAGATGGTTGCTGGTGGCTATGTTTTCCAATAAAATTCAAAAACATTTGATAGCTTCCATCTAGTAAGATCAATATCAAGATTAATATGAAGTCTGGAGATGATCGGATGAGGGAAGTGGACTGTATGGTTTGCCAAAGGATTTCGCCATGCAAAGAGTAAAATCCAAGATGGCTGACAGTGGACACGTTTTAAGGCCAAATGACCCTAAAATGACTCGTTTCCTATCTACGTCCCAATGTCAACAGCCATGACAAATTTCATGATGATCCGACTAAAGGTACTAATACGACCTGTAGCCCATGCCAAAGGATTTAGTCATGCAAAGGGTAAAATCCAAGATGGCTGCTGGTGGCCAGGATTTTTGGCCGAATGACTCGTTCCCATCTACATGGGATTGTTAACATCCATGACAAATATCCATGACAAATGTCATGATGGTCTGACCAAATGATTTAGTCATGCAAAGAGTAAAATCCAAGATGGTTGCCGGCGGCCATGTTTTTTGGCCGATTGACCCCAAAATTACTCGTTCCCATCTACATGCCAATATTAACATCCATGACAAATTTCATGATGATCACCAACGTGTGCCTTTTGGATCAGTTTGGATAAGTAATATCAAATCAGGTAATTTTTCTGAAGAGACCGAAACTGTATGACCAAATTAGCAGCCTCCAATTTCAAGTTGGCTATCTATAATGTAAACATGTGCTCAGGTGAAATATTTTATATTAACAAAATTAGTTTCTCTGCAAAGGAGTATTATATTACCATTAAGCCTTAAAGAAATTACTTTTGCAGTATATAATATTGTGTTGCCAACCAGTTTTTCAAGGCATGCTACTATATCTACATGTATAGTCCTTAAATGTTCTCTCACTCTGATCATCCCATGAGTTGTCAAAATTGACACTACTTCGGTTCTTGGAGCCATTCATTCTCACATACACCGTCACATGGTAAGTCTGCGGTGAAACAAGATCATTTGTTAGATTCAAGTGAATCTTTGCTGATCTGGGGAAGTATCGTCAGCCCGATGTGTAGGACCCAAGCAAAGAGCGACCATCCATGGATGTCAGTGCGTGGTATACCAGGCTGGGGAGTTAGTATATTGTGACCATTACTGCCTACTATAGTTTGCACAGATATGTTTCAATGTGATTTCTTAAGGAGTCTGTGGTTCGTGGTGGAATATGTGTTCCAGTTTTCAGTTATACAACATAAGAACGTGTCTGTTAATTCGTCGACTTGACAACAGTATGGCTCAGCATACTATAGACCACATACAAATTAAAGTGTCAATGACACTGTAGCTCAACTTGGAAAGGGAATAATTTAATGTATTAAACTCAATGGAGTGATTAGGAATGCAGAAAGTTGAAATGTCTAAGTAATAGATTATCAACTTGAAGAGATATATATATATATAAGTAAAATCCAGATGGTTGCTGGTGGCTATGTTTTCCAATAAAATTCAAAAACATTTGATAGCTTCCATCTAGCTTCCACCTTGAAGAGATATATATATATAAAAGTAAAATCCAAGATGGTTGCTGGTGGCTATGTTTTCCAATAAAATTCAAAAACATTTGATAGCTTCCATCTAGTAAGATCAATATCAAGATTAATATGAAGTCTGGAGATGATCGGATGAGGGAAGTGGACTGTATGGTTTGCCAAAGGATTTCGCCATGCAAAGAGTAAAATCCAAGATGGCTGACAGTGGACACGTTTTAAGGCCAAATGACCCTAAAATGACTCGTTTCCTATCTACGTCCCAATGTCAACAGCCATGACAAATTTCATGATGATCCGACTAAAGGTACTAATACGACCTGTAGCCCATGCCAAAGGATTTAGTCATGCAAAGGGTAAAATCCAAGATGGCTGCTGGTGGCCAGGATTTTTGGCCGAATGACTCGTTCCCATCTACATGGGATTGTTAACATCCATGACAAATATCCATGACAAATGTCATGATGGTCTGACCAAATGATTTAGTCATGCAAAGAGTAAAATCCAAGATGGCTGCCAGCGGCCATGTTTTCTGGCCGAACGACCCCAAAATTACTCGTTCCCATCTACATGTCAATATTAACATCCATGACAAATTTCATAATGATCTGAAGAACAGTACGACCTGTAGCCCGTGCTAATGGATTGAATTTTGAAATCCAAGATGGCCGCTGGCAGCCATGTTTTTTTGTCCGAATGACCCCAAAATGACTCGTTCCCATCTACATTCCAATTTCAACAGCCATAAATTTCATGATGATCAGACTAAAGGTACGACCTGTAGCCCGTGCTAAAGGATTTAGTCATACAAAAAGTAAAATCCAAGATGGCTGCTGGCGACCATGTTTTTTGGCCGAATGACCCCAAAATGACTCGTTCCCATCTACATGTCATTGTTAACATCCATGTCAAATTTTATGATGATCCGCCCAAATGTACGACTTGTAGCCCGTGCCAAAGGATTTAGTCATGCAAAGAGTAAAATCCAAGATGGTTGCCGGCGGCCATGTTTTTTGGCCGATTGACCCCAAAATTACTCGTTCCCATCTACATGCCAATATTAACATCCATGACAAATTTCATGATGATCAGACGAACAGTACAACATTTTGCCCGTGCTAATGGATTTAATTTAGAGATCCAAGATGGCCACTGGCAGCCATGTTTTTTGTCCGAATGACCCCAAAATGACTCGTTCCCATCTACATTCCAATTTCAACCGCCATGACAAATTTCATGATGATCAGACTAAAGGTACGACCTGTAACCCGTGCTAAAGGATTTAGTCATACAAAGAGTAAAATCCAAGATGGCTGCTGGCGACCATGTTTTTTGGCCGAATGACCCCAAAATGACTCGTTCCCATCTACATGTCATTGTTAACATCCATGTCAAATTTTATCATATCCGTCCAAAGGTATGACTTGTAGCCAGCGCCAAAGGATTTAGTCATACAAAGAGTTAAATCCAAGATGGTTGCCGGCGGCCATGTTTTTTGGCCGATTGACCCCAAAATTACTCGTTCCCATCTACATGCCAATATTAACATCCATGACAAATTTCATGATGATCACCAACGTGTGCCTTTTGGATCAGTTTGGATAATAATATCAAATCAGGTAATTTTTCTGAAGAGACTGAAACTGTATGACCAAATTAGCAGCCTCCAATTTCAAGTTGGCTATCTATAATGTAAACATGTGCTCAGGTGAAATATTTTATATTAACAAAATTAGTTTCTCTGCAAAGGAGTATTATATTACCATTAAGCCTTAAAGAAATTACTTTTGCAGTATATAATATTGTGTTGCCAACCAGTTTTTCAAGGCATGCTACTATATCTACATGTATAGTCCTTAAATGTTCTCTCACTCTGATCATCCCATGAGTTGTCAAAATTGACACTACTTCGGTTCTTGGAGCCATTCATTCTCACATACACCGTCACATGGTAAGTCTGCGGTGAAACAAGATCATTTGTTAGATTCAAGTGAATCTTTGCTGATCTGGGGAAGTATCGTCAGCCCGATGTGTAGGACCCAAGCAAAGAGCGACCATCCATGGATGTCAGTGCGTGGTATACCAGCCTGGGGAGTTAGTATATTGTGACCATTACTGCCTACTATAGTTTGCACAGATATGTTTCAATGTGATTTCTTAAGGAGTCTGTGGTTCGTGGTGGAATATGTGTTCCAGTTTTCAGTTATACAACATAAGAACGTGTCTGTTAATTCGTCGACTTGACAACAGTATGGCTCCGCATACTATAGGCCACATACAAATTAAAGTGTCAATGACACTGTAACTCAACTTGGAAAGGGAATAATTTAATGTATTAAACTCAATGGAGTGATTAGGAATGCAGAAAGTTGAAATGTCTAAGTAATAGATTATCAACTTGAAGAGATATATATATATGAAAGTAAAATCCAAGATGGTTGCTGGTGGCTATGTTTTCCAATAAAATTCAAAAACATTTGACAGCTTCCATCTAGCTTCCACCTTGAAGAGATATATATATATATAAAAGTAAAATCCAAGATGGTTGCTGGTGGCTATGTTTTCCAATAAAATTCAAAAACATTTGATAGCTTCCATCTAGTAAGATCAATATCAAGATTAATATGAAGTCTGGAGATGATCGGATGAGGGAAGTGGACTGTATGGTTTGCCAAAGGATTTCGCCATGCAAAGAGTAAAATCCAAGATGGCTGACAGTGGACACGTTTTAAGGCCAAATGACCCTAAAATGACTCGTTTCCTATCTACGTCCCAATGTCAACAGCCATGACAAATTTCATGATGATCCGACTAAAGGTACTAATACGACCTGTAGCCCATGCCAAAGGATTTAGTCATGCAAAGGGTAAAATCCAAGATGGCTGCTGGTGGCCAGGATTTTTGGCCAAATGACTCGTTCCCATCTACATGGGATTGTTAACATCCATGACAAATGTCATGATGGTCTGACCAAATGATTTAGTCATGCAAAGAGTAAAATCCAAGATGGCTGCCAGCGGCCATGTTTTCTGGCCGAACGACCCCAAAATTACTCGTTCCCATCTACATGTCAATATTAACATCCATGACAAATTTCATAATGATCTGAAGAACAGTAGGACCTGTAGCCCGTGCTAATGGATTGAATTTTGAAATCCAAGATGGCCGCTGGCAGCCATGTTTTTTTGTCCGAATGACCCCAAAATGACTCGTTCCCATCTACATTCCAATTTCAACAGCCATAAATTTCATGATGATCAGACTAAAGGTACGACCTGTAGCCCGTGCTAAAGGATTTAGTCATACAAAAAGTAAAATCCAAGATGGCTGCTGGCGACCATGTTTTTTGGCCGAATGACCCCAAAATGACTCGTTCCCATCTACATGTCATTGTTAACATCCATGTCAAATTGTATGATGATCCGCCCAAATGTACGACTTGTAGCCCGTGCCAAAGGATTTAGTCATGCAAAGAGTAAAATCCAAGATGGTTGCCGGCGGCCATGTTTTTTGGCCGATTGACCCCAAAATTACTCGTTCCCATCTACATGCCAATATTAACATCCATGACAAATTTCATGATGATCAGACGAACAGTACAACATTTTGCCCGTGCTAATGGATTTAATTTAGAAATCCAAGATGGCCACTGGCAGCCATGTTTTTTGTCCGAATGACCCCAAAATGACTCTTTCCCATCTACATTCCAATTTCAACCGCCATGACAAATTTCATGATGATCAGACTAAAGGTACGACCTGTAACCCGTGCTAAAGGATTTAGTCATACAAAGAGTAAAATCCAAGATGGCTGCTGGCGACCATGTTTTTTGGCCGAATGACCCCAAAATGTCTCGTTCCCATCTACATGTCATTGTTAACATCCATGTCAAATTTTATCATATCCGTCCAAAGGTATGACTTGTAGCCAGCGCCAAAGGATTTAGTCATACAAAGAGTAAAATCCAAGATGGTTGCCGGCGGCCATGTTTTTTGGCCGATTGACCCCAAAATTACTCGTTCCCATCTACATGCCAATATTAACATCCATGACAAATTTCATGATGATCACCAACGTGTGCCTTTTGGATCAGTTTGGATAATAATATCAAATCAGGTAATTTTTCTGAAGAGACTGAAACTGTATGACCAAATTAGCAGCCTCCAATTTCAAGTTGGCTATCTATAATGTAAACATGTGCTCAGGTGAAATATTTTATATTAACAAAATTAGTTTCTCTGCAAAGGAGTATTATATTACCATTAAGCCTTAAAGAAATTACTTTTGCAGTATATAATATTGTGTTGCCAACCAGTTTTTCAAGGCATGCTACTATATCTACATGTATAGTCCTTAAATGTTCTCTCACTCTGATCATCCCATGAGTTGTCAAAATTGACACTACTTCGGTTCTTGGAGCCATTCATTCTCACATACACTGTCACATGGTAAGTCTGCGGTGAAACAAGATCATTTGTTAGATTCAAGTGAATCTTTGCTGATCTGGGGAAGTATCGTCAGCCCGATGTGTAGGACCCAAGCAAAGAGCGACCATCCATGGATGTCAGTGCGTGGTATACCAGGCTGGGGAGTTAGTATATTGTGACCATTACTGCCTACTATAGTTTGCACAGATATGTTTCAATGTGATTTCTTAAGGAGTCTGTGGTTCGTGGTGGAATATGTGTTCCAGTTTTCAGTTATACAACATAAGAACGTGTCTGTTAATTCGTCGACTTGACAACAGTATGGCTCAGCATACTATAGACCACATACAAATTAAAGTGTCAATGACACTGTAACTCAACTTGGAAAGGGAATAATTTAATGTATTAAACTCAATGGAGTGATTAGGAATGCAGAAAGTTGAAATGTCTAAGTAATAGATTATCAACTTGAAGAGATATATATATATAAAAGTAAAATCCAAGATGGTTGCTGGTGGCTATGTTTTCCAATAAAATTCAAAAACATTTGATAGCTTCCATCTAGCTTCCACCTTGAAGAGATATATATATATAAAAGTAAAATCCAAGATGGTTGCTGGTGGCTATGTTTTCCAATAAAATTCAAAAACATTTGATAGCTTCCATCTAGTAAGATCAATATCAAGATTAATATGAAGTCTGGAGATGATCGGATGAGGGAAGTGGACTGTATGGTTTGCCAAAGCATTTCGCCATGCAAAGAGTAAAATCCAAGATGGCTGACAGTGGACACGTTTTAAGGCCAAATGACCCTAAAATGACTCGTTTCCTATCTATGTCCCAATGTCAACAGCCATGACAAATTTCATGATGATCCGACTAAAGGTACTAATACGACCTGTAGCCCATGCCAAAGGATTTAGTCATGCAAAGGGTAAAATCCAAGATGGCTGCTGGTGGCCAGGATTTTTGGCCGAATGACTCGTTCCCATCTACATGGGATTGTTAACATCCATGACAAATATCCATGACAAATGTCATGATGGTCTGACCAAATGATTTAGTCATGCAAAGAGTAAAATCCAAGATGGCTGCCAGCGGCCATGTTTTCTGGCCGAACGACCCCAAAATTACTCGTTCCCATCTACATGTCAATATTAACATCCATGACAAATTTCATAATGATCTGAAGAACAGTACGACCTGTAGCCCGTGCTAATGGATTGAATTTTGAAATCCAAGATGGCCGCTGGCAGCCATGTTTTTTTGTCCAAATGACCCCAAAATGACTCGTTCCCATCTACATTCCAATTTCAACAGCCATAAATTTCATGATGATCAGACTAAAGGTACGACCTGTAGTCCGTGCTAAAGGATTTAGACATACAAAGAGTAAAATCCAAGATGGCTGCTGGCGACCATGTTTTTTGGCCGAATGACCCCAAAATGACTCGTTCCCATCTACATGTCATTGTTAACATCCATGTCAAATTTTATGATGATCCGCCCAAATGTACGACTTGTAGCCGTGCCAAAGGATTTAGTCATGCAAAGAGTAAAATCCAAGATGGTTGCCGGCGGCCATGTTTTTTGGCCGATTGACCCCAAAATTACTCGTTCCCATCTACATGCCAATATTAACATCCATGACAAATTTCATGATGATCAGACGAACAGTACAACATTTTGCCCGTGCTAATGGATTGAATTTAGAAATCCAAGATGGCCACTGGCAGCCATGTTTTTTGTCCGAATGACCCCAAAATGACTCGTTCCCATCTACATTCCAATTTCAACCGCCATGACAAATTTCATGATGATCAGACTAAAGGTACGACCTGTAACCCGTGCTAAAGGATTTAGTCATACAAAGAGTAAAATCCAAGATGGCTGCTGGCGACCATGTTTTATGGCCGAATGACCCCAAAATGACTCGTTCCCATCTACATGTCATTGTTAACATCCATGTCAAATTTTATGATGATCCGTCCAAAGGTATGACTTGTAGCCAGTGCCAAAGGATTTAGTCATACAAAGAGTAAAATCCAAGATGGTTGTCGGCGGCCATGTTTTTTGGCCGATTGACCCCAAAATTACTCGTTCCCATCTACATGCCAATATTAACATCCATGACAAATTTCATGATGATCAGACGAACAGTACAACATATAGCCCGTGCTAATGGATTGAATTTAGAAATCCAAGATGGCCACTGGCAGCCATGTTTTTTGTCCGAATGACCCCAAAATGACTTGTTCCCATCTACATTCCAATTTCAACAGCCATGACAAATTTCATGACAAAGTAAAGTTGAGCTAACTATTGGTATGATGCGACATTGTCATCGTCAATATTGGTATATTGCCCAAGTTGTTGCAAAACTCGCAATAAGTCAAACGGCTTCATTTTTTATATATTTAGTGGCGTGGTAGCATGTCGGCATGTGAATTAGAGGGAACGATACTGACCGCTATGTCGTTCACGGAAATTACACGTGACATACATGTATTTTTGGTTTCAGTATGAAGAATCATCCTAGCGTTGATTCGTCGAGAAACAGAACGTTGCTAGTATTTCGACATGTACGTCAGGGGAACCAAAATAGCTTCCGACTCATGTACATTGGCTGCATGTAGCAGCATACCAGTGTCTGCTTCATCATGGTAACATACTAGCACGAGCTCGGGAAATAACTCCAAGCGAACGTCGCCATTCACAGACCGTATCACATGACATTTGGCCTCATGGCAAACATATAATTAAGTGTTTCTGAGACAGCATTTAGATGCTGCACTCGACCATTCGCAATAGAAGCCCGCTAAAAATAGAAGCCTGTGAAGGAGTGTTTGTTATCACCACATGATAAATATGTACCATTGTATGGAACACCTGTGTCATCGACACACTATATGTGAAGCCTTGCCTGAATACCTCTATTGCAATCTCGGGTTGCAGGAAAAATGCTGTCATTTGACTTATTCTGAAAAAGAAGTGCAATGTATCATACTATCATACTTCAACAATCTACTAATATCGACGATGACCTAATTGCATCCATCAAAGAGATTGCAGGCCCTATGTGCAGACCAAATGCAGACTCATTAAGCTACATGTTCATCGGGCAATTACTTGGCACAATAGTACACTCACACCCATTCTGGAATGCCATGGCATTATAGCCCTATGCAGTTTGGGCTCCATGTATAGGCCTACGCTATGCAACATATATAACCCTAGCCCTAAAGTATGTCCCTTTATCTATATGCCCTGCTGTGTGTCATTTAAATGATGTTATCCCCGGGACACAGAGCGGGAATAATCAGCACCAGATGTACATGAAATAAGAACGAATCTATAACCAATGATGAAGCAAGATTCAGGCATAATAATGATGATCGGCCAGACCACTCGCATTGTCCCTTTCACGCCTGTCTGGTTCATAGAATAGATCAGCACCATCTTACTATAATAAACTTCGTATTGTTAAACATCCAATATGATTTCAGTTGACAGTCACACAGACTATATAACCACAAGATAGGTAGAAACATAACAGCAAATTTTAGTCCAAAATGTTCCGGAAAATCCTGAAGTACTGTACATTTTGACATACAGTGAATCGGATTCCCCGGGCGGCCCGTTCCGTCCCACAACGCCAATATATAATCATGCCCTGTGAGTTTTGCTTGTCTCCCTCAACATTGACTTTGACACTCTCGTCAGAGACTCTTTGGGGACCAGATTTTGGTGAGAGAGAGAGATACTGTCTGGTGGATAGATTTTAGGGATAATATTTATATAAAAAAAACCTGTGCAAGTCTTATAAATTGGTCTTGGTAAAATGACCCCGCAAAAGAAGTATAGAAAGCATAAAAACCATGCATGAACTATATGGGGTGCATGGAAATTATATGGGATTGGTTTTCCATAATGGTCATGGATGGTCAGTGTGTGGGGGACCGGGAAGTCTGACACATCAACAGCCTATTGATAGTACTTCCTCCCATCCAAATGAAGTTATGAAAATACTGTGGTTTGGCTGCAATGATTCAAGCAATTCGAACAAATATTGTTATTTGGCCACATACATGGCATGTATTGTATGACATATGAGGATATCTGCAAGAACCGAAGTTGTGTCACCGTTGACTTAACTGGCTACCCTGGGGATGAGCAGAGTTAATGGCCATTTTCGGCTATCAATTACTCATCACAATAAACGAATAGAGAAAAATATATTAGAGCTCTTTAGTTTGTTAACGAACACCAGTGAATACATTTCTTAACGAACAATTTCCTTATCCCCATATGACGAACCTAGTTAAATTTGTGTCGGTAAGTTTGAGAACCTTCGATTATGGTGGCCATTTCAGACACCATCTTAAAAACAATTGTCAAATATTTTAAGAGTCTTATGCTGCATATATCGTCAGTTTTGTTTAGTGTTACAACATGCGCCACAAAATAAGAAAACACCTCTCTGTAATACGTGAGTCTCACTCAACAGTCTTTGGTAGCCATACTTGTCCAGTTGAAATATAATTATATATATATACTAGAAGGTGACCCGACTTTGTCCGGGCTTTGACCTTGAATTGTCCATTTTGAAGGTCAAGGTCAAGTGGGGTCACGATTTGACCAGTCCAAAAACACTGCCCGGACAAAAGTACCCGACAAACGTGCCTGTCGAAATCCATCCGGTTTTACCCGATTTGACCTTGAATTGATCATTTTGAAGGTCAAGGTCTGGTCGGGGTCACGATTGGACCCGTCCAAAACAATCAGTGGACAAAAGTAACCCCACGTATCAAATTTCGTCGAAATCCCATCAAAATTGGCGATTTGACCTTGAAGTTACCCGATTTCAAGGTCAAGGTCACGTCGCACGGGCAAATGAATATGCTTATGAGACTCGCCATAAGAAAGTACCCCCATATACCAAGTTTCATCGAAATCCCGTGATATTCGGCGTTTGACCTTGAAATGACCCGATTTCAAGGTCAAGTCGCACGGACAAATTAATATGCCTATGTTCGTCCCCGGCCGAAAATACCGCCACATACCAAGTTTCATCGAAATCGGGTGGGCCGTTTTCGAGTTCATCGCGAACACACAGACACACAGATCTTCCAAAATATATAATAGACTAGAAGGTGACCCGACTTCGTCCGGGCTTTGACCTTGAGTTGTCCATTTTGAAGGTCAAGGTCAAGTGGGGTCACGATTTGACCAGTCCAAAACACTGCCAGGACAAAAGTACCCGACAAACGTGCCTGTCGAAATCCATCCGGTTTTACCCGATTTGGCCTTGAATTGATCATTTTGAAGGTCAAGGTCTGGTCGGGGTCACCATTGGACCCGTCCAAAACAATCAGTGCACAAAAGTAACCCCACGTATCAAATTTCGTCGAAATCCCATCAAAATTGGAGATTTGACCTTGAAGTTACCCGATTTCAAGGTCAAGGTCACGTCGCACGGGAAAATGAATATGCTTATGAGACTCGCCATAAGAAAGTACCCCCACATACCAAGTTTCATCGAAATCCCGTGATATTCGGGCGTTTGACCTTGAAATGACCCGATTTCAAGGCCAAGGTCACGTCGCACGGGTAAATGAATATGCTTATGAGACTCCCCATACGAATGTACCCCCGCATACCAAGTTTCATTGAAATCCCGTAATATTTGGGCGTTTGACCTTGAAATTACCCGATTTCAAGGTCACGTCGCACGGACAAATTAATAGGCCTATGCCCGTTCCCGGCCGAAAATACCCCCACATACCAAGTTTCATCGAAATCGGCTCGGTCGTTATCGAGTCCATCGCGAACACACACACAGATCTTCCAAAATATATAATAGATAATCTGTTTATGAAAATTCAAATAAAAATTGAAAAGATATGAAATAGTTGACAAAAAGGTGATCATGCGATATTTTATGAATGTACTAATTCTGGACAAGTGTTCTCATGTGCCTTTTCCATACTGTTGTCAAAATTTAATCACAATGTTGTAAATTTTTCAGAAATTAGTAAACAATTTCATCTGAGCACATGTTCGGACAAGGTTGTTTATAATTCCCCTTTGTCAATATCTCTACACTTTTTCATGTTATGGTCCTAAAGCCTTCTCGACATGCGGCATTCTAAGCGTAAACTATACAATTCGTTTTTCTGAGAAAATTGTATTTAGGGGGTTAAGTTTATGCCCACATCGCATTTTCACCAAAATATACATGTAGTCGGCATTCCATCATATAAATTGTTTTGCTAGGTCTTTGGGGCTATTTTTGAGATATGCTGCATGTCAATAGACTATGTAGTTCAGAAGTTATAGCCAATTATATATGAACCCTTTTTTGAAAATCAAAGTAATTTTTCGCAATTTCCAAACATTTGTCGCAATTTTTACGAACTAGCTTATAAATTGGTTCAGTGTCATATTTCATGTTGTTTTATGATGATTTATAATTAATATAAACGATATCTTGTTCATTTTGTAACCGCAGTAAATATTTTATACGCGACACTTGTACTCGATTTATTTTAGGGATAAGAGTTGTCTTTCCTGAAAAATCTATTTTGGGAGACATTCTGAAGTGAGCCCACAGACTATATGGAGGGAAAGAGTTATGGCCCAGACTTAGCACCCTTTTGACCTGTGAACTACTTATTTGAAAAAATCTGAATGCAAGTCACCTGGGGAACATCCACACCAAATATATAAACCCATTCGGTCTTTAATATATATTTAGAGAAGAAAACAATTGTTGATGGGAGGATGGAAAGACATCCCGACAGACGGAAGGAAGGACCATCTGACATTTTTATTGGGCAAAATCAGGTTATAAATGAGTTCATCTGGATAAGCGGTGGTCAAAAAAATAATATTGAACAGGCCAGCACATTTTGTTTTAATTTGATTGTAATGAATGTAATAACACCACACATGCATCAGGCTAATAGTATTGTTTACTCCAGTCTGTCAGATAAGATCTAATACCAATTTATGACATGTACAATAAATCTCTCTGTCCGGAGCGAATACCATTGACTGAAGCTTCTGGTGGGAGAGGTGAGTTGGGAGATGGGGTGGGGGCTGTTGATTGTGGGTCTGAGTCATGTGGGGGAGTGATGGAAAAGGGAAGTTTCCGTGATTTCATTATTAGATAAATGTTTTATAACTCTGGGGATGTGATAATGCTGTTAGCTTTTTTTTTAGTTGTTTTAAGAATTACTATGGTGGGAAAGAATTATCGCCCTGGCTTCGCAACTCTTTAATGTGGTGACCTCATTTTAACAAATCTGAATGGGAGACAGCCAGGGAACATCCAAACCAAATATGAACCCATTCAGTCTTTTGGTTCTGGAGAAGATGATTGTTGATGGATACACATACGGACAGATGAGGAATGATGACTATACTAGTAGCTCCACTGGAGACTTTGTCTCAGGTGAGCTAAAAAGCTTACAATTAAATTATTCCGAGTTTACCTCAAAAGGACCATACTATTTATGGGTATCAATAAACTATCATATTATTGAATACAATGTCACATTTAACAACATCTATGAGCTAACTCACTTAAATAAAAAATATTTGCATCAACGAAGCAGTTTGTCATTCGTCTCATCTCTTTATGAAGTGACATATAGCATGTACATATCTATAAAAAAAATTAAATGTCCTTGAATGAATAGATCAGCCACTATAACCAACACGAAGTCAATAATTTTCCTGGGGCTGCTGCTGTTTTGCCTGCATTTTAGCCATTAGTCTTTCTAGAACTCTCTTAGCCTCGCATATTGGGAAATTTGACATCTCATAATACTGGGGTGCAACTTTAATCAGCCACTCAGGTTTGATGTCAGTTACTGTCCTTATGTAATTCTTTGTTGTTAGCACAAATTCATTATACAACACCCATTCAGGCTTGTGGTCTAGGCAGGTGGATGGGTGTAATTGCACGACCTGGTTGTCCTTAACAGACAGGTAATGACCTGTCCTCTCCAGATGAGCAACCTGCATGAAGAATCCAGAAACTAATGCCTTTCTTATGTTTATGTAGTAGTCCCTGCTAGAAAAATCAGTGCTTGATCTCCGAAGATTGAACCGATCCATAATACGTGCTAATTGTTGCCTTACATTGTCTCCACTCTTTAATGATCGGAAATTAATGAAGTTGTCATAACACCACTGTGGATCCTCTGCATTCTGTTTGAAAGCATGGTAGACATTCAGCAAGGTCAGGTGGTCACCATCTATGTGTGCAAATCTCATTTTTGCTTCGTCTGCTGCCTTCTTTGCTTCTGCCGGGCGAACAAAACATTGCGGGACCGAAAGCATGGAAGTAATTGACAATATTTCATTGGAACAATTGAAATCGCAGCTGGCGATAACCATTTTTGCCAACTGTGGATCTAATGGGAATTCTGCCATCATAGCACCAAGCTCTGTTAGCTCTCCATCGTCATCCAAGGCCGCCAGATAGTTCAGCAACTCCAGTGCTCTCATCAAGGTTTCAGGGGCGGGCGGGTCCATGAAATCAAAGTGTACAAGGTCATCAATTCCAAGCTTCTTCAAATGAAGGACGACTGAACCAAGGTTTGATCGGAGGATCTCAGGATATGTATTTTCCTGCATTTCCTTTTTATAGGCTTTCTCTGTGTACAATCTGAAGCATTTACCAGGTGAAGTTCTTCCGGCTCGACCTGCTCTCTGTTGAGCACTAGCTTTACTGATGGCAGTGACCAACAGGGATTCAACACGAATTCTGGGATTATAAACCTTTTGTTTAGCGAAGCCAGGGTCTATCACGAAAACAACCCCATCAATGGTGAGGGAGGTCTCAGCAATGTTTGTGGATACAACAATTTTTCGACCAAAAGCACCATTCTGTTTCTTAGGTGGCGCAGGCTCGAAGATTCTCTGTTGTAAATTTGGTGGTAAAGTTGAATATAAAGGAATGGTTTTCATATCTCCAACCTCTGGACCAAGATTGTCAATTTCTCTTTGTATCCTTTTGCAGGCTTCGTCAATCTCCTCCTGACCAGTCAGAAACAACAGAATGTCTCCAGCTTGCTCCTCACAAACGTGAATCTGTATTACAGTTCGTATAGCTGCTTCAAGGTAGTCCCTCTCTGGCTCTGGAGTGTAAAATATCTCCACAGGATGTGTTCGACCAGGAATGCTCATCAATGGTGCATTATCAAAGTAATGTTGAAATTTCCCAGCATCTAGTGTGGCACTCATAACAATTATTTTCAAGTCAGACCTCTGTTTTGCAACTTCCTTGAGAAGACCCATGAGAATGTCGGTGGCTAGAGTTCGCTCATGGGCCTCATCAAGCATTATTACTCCATACGCTTCTAGCAATGGATCTGACATTGCTTCTCGGAGCAACATACCATCAGTCATATACTTCATAACAGTTGCTGAGGATGTGCAATCTTCAAAACGGATGCTGTATCCAACTTCTTTTCCAAGTCCAACATCCATTTCTTCTGAAACTCGTTGGGCAACAGACATGGCTGCGACTCTCCTCGGCTGTGTACATGCAACTCCTTTTTTTGGCTGACGTGCCCTGACCCATTCAATGCACCACTGGGGCATCTGTGTAGTTTTTCCAGACCCCGTTTCACCAACGAGCACAATAGTTTGGTGACTTGACATCAGCTCCAGAAATTTGTCTTTGTATTCCCAGACTGGCAAGTTTGTACGTTTTTGTAGCAGTTCAAAATACCTAGGCGTAAATGCCAAACCAGTGAATGGATTAAGCTGTAAGGTTGGTCTTTTAATATTGAACTCTTCAAAAATTGACTTCTTCCTTCCAGCTTCTTCATTCATATTTTTCTTGAATG
Source organism: Siphonodentalium dalli (assembly GCA_032622095.1). Lineage (NCBI taxonomy): Eukaryota > Metazoa > Mollusca > Scaphopoda > Gadilida > Siphonodentaliidae > Siphonodentalium > Siphonodentalium dalli. Next base: position 136,277,578 of record CP136064.1, on the reverse strand, counting down.
CTTGAATATTAGCGTCGCCAACATCCAGTCTTCTTTTCGACATTGCTCGGCGTAATCAGCTGGTAATCTTACCAGTTGATAAACTTACTTTAAAAGAAGAAGCTGTGATAACAAACGATATTTTTAAGTTTTTTTTAAGCAGCGTGTTCTGTGAAAGCGTGAAGGGAGGACTCCATTCATTACTCGGTGTAAGTCGGAAACACTAAGAGTTATAGTCCGAGGCCGAGGTCGAGTCCGAGTTGGGGAAAAGTTGTACTTGGGAGTTTCAATTTCGTTTAATGTCATTCATATAATGTCAAAAATGTTGATTGTTGTGTAATAAGAATTGCCAATTACAAATCAAATAAATTAAAAAGATAATTTGAAAGTCTTATACATGTATTTCAACTTTTCTCGACATGTTTTCATTCTGTACGTATAACACACTAAAAAATAAATGTAGTCCACGTGGTATCTGGAGAAGTCGGCCCCGCACGAAGTCGGCCCCATACGAAGACGGCCCCACGCGAAGACGGCCCCAGAGAAGTCGGCCCCATTAGAGGGAAATAATGAACTCAAGAGCTGAAAAATATTTATTCAAAATATAATTTTCATGGTAACAAGGTAAGTTATGTTTATTTATTGTCTTGATATGGGATGTGATATTCTAATGTTTACTCGCCGATCCTTGGAATTTTTGGAATAGATTATGTTTTTGCTGTACACTTTCGTTTGGTCTTTCCTGGCTTCTTCACTCCATTCGTCGCAGTTAAAACAATCCTCCGTCCGTCCGTTGTCTGTTGCAGTCTATCGTTTGTCGGTCTGATTTGTCTTAGTGTACCTTCAGACGACCACGATTCAATCGTAAGTGGAAGGATTTCCGTCGTAGCAAGTAACATGAAGATGGAGTGCGCATGCTCACGTCTAAATCGTAGAACATGAATTCCAGCGTGACGGAATCACCAAATTTTACGGAATTTCACTTTTCTGTGGCCTATAAAATCTAAAATTATGACCAGTAGGGTACGGTACCGCTTAAAATAAAAAAAACATTGTACATACTATACAAAGTTGAATGATTATATACAACTATATGTGTATTTAACCCTTTGAACCCTGACGCCCTACCACGACCGACACCCTGACCCTGGGCTCCTCGTGGGATTTTCCTTTACATTTTATAGTGTCTTGTTGGATGATGTTGGTTATGTTTAATTTGTGACACAGGTATGAAACTTTACAGGTTTGCCCCCCCCCCCACCCCATTGATCACTGATCATTATAAAATAGTAACGGTTACCAGACAACTACCCGGCATTAGTAAGAAACTGCAATTATGATGCAGCTAATGTGTATATTACTAATTAACTCGGTTTGTTCGCCGTGACGGAATCACACAACGGGCGTGACGGAATCACCGTGCGATTTTTTTTAGGTATAGTTTTTTGTGTAACAAATGCGGACATTGTCATAAAAGCATGAAACTTGGCACATTTGTATATTAGGTCCCACGTATTATTTTCAGATATGGGGGCAATCACGAAAATACTTTCCATGGCAACGGTTGCTATGCGACTGTTTTTACCTTAGAAACGGGTTGTTGGTAGGGGTTAAACCGTCATTTTACTAAAATATATGTGCAAAAAGGGGATACTATGGTAATTGAGGCAGATTGTGATATGGGAAATGTGACAAAAATAACATTTCCACACACGCCCCACTATTAACCTAGAATGACCATTGAGCTGCTTGAAAATGATATTTTGGTTCATTTGACCTTATTTGGCAAAACATGAAAATATGCGTTGACTGCGCATGCGCGCATCCTTGATCACCAGTCACACAATATCTGGTGTTTAAGAGATTGTATAGTGAGGGCAATGACCATTCCAAAATATATTCATTGGATAGTAATAATGAAATACAGAAGAAGCAACAACATTCCCCGATGACATGACAATGATGCAAATACTCATTATCGGTATCCATGGCCGCCTTTTCGTGGAATTCATGAGAACAAAAAATAATATCAGACAGTGTTTGATTTTAGATGCGATATCGTGGCGTATCCTTGGTTGCCTCCACTTGCGACGTAATCGCAGCCGTGTGTACGTAAAAATCGTAGCTGGAAATGGTCCTTGTGTAGTCAATCACATGCTTTAGAACAACCTACGATAGAATATTAATGCACGTGACATCGCAATCGTCTGAACAAACTATCCGCGATCTCGTCGGGCCTGATTCCTCCACTTACGATTGTATCGTGGTCGTCTGAAGGTACACTTAAGAATTTCTCAAAATGTCGTCGCCGAACTTCAGTCGAGTTCTGGTTCCATATATCAGCTGCAACTTTAAATTTACGGAACTGCTCTATGGGTTTGAATTGTCCAAAACCGAAATAATCGAAAATTGCAGAACAATCAGAAGATGTAAGGCCATCATTAACTACCGAATATCTCGTCCAAAATTAAATTCCGTTGTGCTGTTGTTGTTCCAATACAAGCCCAAGTCAAGTATTACAAATTGTGGTAGTAATATAGCAATACAGAACGCTATAATTTGTTAATTAGAATTAGAATTAATGCAAATAATCACAAAACCAAATAAATGATCTCCTAATTTCTTCTGCATAAAACCCGACATTACTATTTGACCAATCAGAACGCAGAGATGACCGTTAGAAAAATATACGTCCAATCAAAACACGATGACTTAATTAGCCAGATAATAATTATTCAACTAATGCTTCAGAAACATTTTTTATTCAGAAACAAAATGCGATGGATAAACACTTTTCCGTTCAAATTGTATATGGAGAAAGTTTTAATCCACTGTGTTTATGCCACGATTTTTACAATGCTATGGATAAACACTTCATCTAAGCTAAACAAAATATATAATTAGATATTTTTTTTTTTTTAAACAACGCAATATCATATATTATGTTCATGCACTTATTGATAATATTAGGCATTACTTATTCTATAAAGCATGCACCTTTCCATTACTACGGGGACCTAAATAAATGCAAAAATATATCCAGTAGGGGCTTATCTCTGGGGCCGACTTCGCGTGGGGCCGTCTTCGTATGGGGCCGACTTCGCGCGGGGCCGACTTCTCCTGTATTCGTACACGTCCGTAGCCAACCATTATAGAAGGCAGGTCGTTTCACCCAAACCTTGGGTGTTTATTTCATACCACTTTCTGGGATAACCTGTGTGTCGACTGAGAACATGCGTGCCAATTGAGGAGAACACGCGAAGGATTTGTGTAAATGTTAGCCCAAACGACATTTCGAAGTAACGACTGCTTTGTTGTTTATTTCGAGGAATAATACCGCATCATATGAATTCAGCCCAAATATATTGACAGGTGTCAAGGGTCTAACTCTATACTGAGCAATAAAAAACTAATATAATAAATACCGAGTATATTTAATTTTAACGCCAATGGGTCGTTTATGTGCGTTTAAGAGTGTATTTATGCTTAAAGCAAAGTGAAATAACGATCTTAAAATGAATTGGCCAGTATATTTTATTAGTTATCAGGGTTACCAGGGTCGTAGTTGCATAAATTACAATATATTTTTATGCTAAGATAATTGCGTGGTAATTTGTTTGTTAATGGATTGATCGGTGATCATGTTAACACAAATGGAACACAAATGGAAATTCCAAATATGGAAAGTGACTTGCGCATGCGCAAAACAGATACAATGGTCTAATTCCCCAACTGTGTGCGTAACGTAACTATCGCAAGTATAACGTACTCTGAAAACTATTTATCGCCAAATTCATGCTTCAAACATTTTAAACATGTCATCTTCAGCTTCTTTTATTTTATTTTTATGAAAATTAATAATAAATGGGGTGATAAATATGTATATAACGACAAATAGAATCAAATTGGCCATTTTGCCGTGAAACTCAGGACAGGCAAGCCAGGTACAAAAATTGGTGAAATATGAGTACGAACGTAAAAGTGTTCCCCTATCGTATTGCGATAATCGCCAACCTAATTCCAATGCCGATGACAATCGAAGCGGACGCGATGTGCATTTTAATTCTTTCATTACGACTGTTTTGGCGTCCTAATCTATTAAAATATTCTTCTATATCTTGGAAGGTGTTCTGGAAGGATTATTTCAATATGTGTATATCGGATTAACCTTCCAAAAAGATGAGTTTGACGCCTGTATTTCTTGGCATGAATATTAACGAGCGCTCGTCTGCAAGTAGGTCATCTGGATTCGGAATTGGCGTGTTTTTGTGAAAATGTCAAATTCAATTTCTTCCATCTAAAACATAATTACGCGCTAACATATATGTATCACACGCACATACACCAAGTCTCAGCCTAAAAGTTTGAAAAATGACAGTTTTATCGACATAAATCGATGTTAATGGTAAATTCAAATTTCCATGTTAAATTTTATCATTGAAAAAAATTCATTTCTTCCATCTAAAACATAATTGCGTGCTGTACTCTGTCATTTTACGAATATGTAGCTATCCCACCAACACACTCCAAGTCTCAGCTTAAAATTTTGAAAAATGACAGTTTTATCGACATAAATCAATTTTAATGCCAATATTGGCAATAATGGCAAATGGAGTGTTAAATAAATTTTAGGCCAATTAGGGCCCTGCGAATGTTTTCTGACCTGTTCTATATTGGTCACTAGAGTTCATATTTGACCGGTTACACCTGATAATTATGCGACAGTATAGTCGCGTTACTTTATAGGTCAACATTGGTCATTATCACCTGACAAATTTATTTTGGTCTATCGTATCAACCCCTATTTTCTCCCGCGCGTAGCCTGACTACCGCTATTCTCAAAGTAATTGACCAGAAAAACGGGGTGATACCCCGGTCATGACCACGGTGATACCGGTAATAAACGGTAGCTGTATCGAGGCGGCCATGGCAGTGGAATTACGGTATTGGGCGATGATACCGCGGTCTTTTAGCGGGCACCGCATTAATTTTTTTGAATACCGCAGTGATTTTCATGGAACACTTTGAGGGGAGGTATTTACTCCCACATACGTTAACAAGCGGTATCAGTACCGCGGTATTGGAGGATACCGCGGTATAGTACCGCAGTATTAACGGGGTGACACCACGTTGCTGGTGGTCAATTACTTTAAGTATAGCGGTAAGTGTCAACATTGGTCATTATCGCTCCACTAATTTGTATCGTTTCATCGGTATGAATTCCATATCCAATTATCCACATATAACCAACCCAACCTCTAATCCCGGTCCAATTTATTTATTTCTTTCATCGGTATATTCACGTAACGTAATATTTTATCACGTGATATTTGTACTTATATGTCTATGGTATTACTATAGTATACTGTATACGTATATCAATTGCTATTCCTATCTATATAATCCTGGTGCCATCTATAGAGATAGATAATTTCAGACTCCCCCCCCCCCCCCCCCATTTTACATCATTGCTGCTTTAGTACAGTCGCGATGCAACATCGCTCCACTAATTTATGTCAGTTCATCGGTACAAACCACTTTTTCTCCGAGTCCATATAACCAACCCAACATCTTATAGATGACTATTCTGGCACTATATAGAGATGACTAAGATTCTGACACCCCCCTATTTTATAGCCATGTTGCAACAGTAGAGTTCAGATGCATATTATGTCAACATCGGTCGTTATCGCTCTACAAATTTATATCGGTTCAACCCTTAGTTCCCTGTATCGCCCACCCCTCCCTCAGTTTATTTTTTCAGTTGTATTGTAGTCTCATTACGTACACATTTTATCTTTTCTAACTTTTGCTTCAACGCGTTGAGTTCCGCTGCAGACAATATAAAACTGACAACATTTTGAAATGTAAGCAGGCTTCAAACTCATCTTATCCAAGAAAAACTCTGGTTACATAAGAAATTTGTGTATAAGGTGTACGCGCATTTGTCGCGTTAAAAACAAAAGGTCCCAAGTCAAGGTCCAAATCCCCAACACACTGATGTGAGGTTTAACTCCATCTACATACAGTAATTGATCACTTAACCACAGCAAAATAATGGGTATTTTTTCATGATTTTAAATCCTGAAAAATTACCCATAATTCTGCTGTGGTTAAGTGGTCAATTACTTTGGGCATTACTGTAACCAATATAAGGATTTGAGGTGTAATAATAACTCAATCCTCATACAGTAATGTCCAAAGTAATCGACCACTTAACCACAGCATAATTATTGGTAATTTGTCAGGATTTTAAATGCTGAAAAAATACCCATAATTCTGCTGTGGTTAAGTGGTCAATTACTTTGGGCATTACTGTAACCAATATAAGGATTTGAGGTGTAATGATAACTCAATCCTCATACAGTAATGTACAAAGTAATTGACCACAGCTGAATAATGGGTAATTTGTCAGGATTTTAAATGCTGAAAAATTACCAATAATTCTGATGTGGTTAAGTGGTCAATTACTTTGGGCATTACTGTAACCAATATAAGGATGTGAGGTTTAATGAGAACTCCATCCACATAACTAATAAATATGTGTGAAAATTAAACCAAAAAAAATAAATTCCATGATGGCGTCCAATATGGACTGCCTAATTCTGCTCCAAAACATGTATATTGAATATATGGTTGTTTATTGGGGGAAACTGATTATTTCAATGATATTTTCATTAACTGCATGGGATCCAAAACCCGACTTATGGGAGCTCGCTTCGTGCACGACTGTATCTTAAGCATATGTGCATATTTAATGAGCCAACAATTGGAATCCAAATAGAGAAGATTGGCACGTCGACCCTGCGCATAGACATCATTGATGATCTCTATGGGAATCAAAATTGACATTTAATAGACAATTTCGATTAACCGCAATAACTTAAGGAATCTCTAATTATGATTAAGCCCAATGAGAATGCATTAAGACATTTCTTATTACCCTTAACCGCAATTACTTCCCATTGCACTTTAACACAATTAATATCTCCCCCCCCCCCCCCCCCCCCCCCCCCCAACAGCTTATCAATACCACTCAGGACAGTGGGTGTTTTTCCTCAATTAATTGAATTTCTTGTTAGTGACCATAAATCTATACCTTCGGTTTTGCCGAATAACCGAACAAATGTTGTCAACTGTTTCCACGTTTATTCTCACTTATACCGTGTTTATATCCGTTTTATCCTTTTTGTTGTTGTGTATTGCATTACTTTGATAAAGTCTGCGCTTGTGTTATTCTCACAAAAGGTAATGCGTGTTTACATTTCACAATTCCGCCTTACAGTCTGCGAGTGCGACGGAAAAAATTTCCACATGTCCGAGCGCCATTGGCATTGATTCCTTAAATACGAGACTATTTAATCGAATGAGGTCAAATATTCGCATATAACTTGACTCATATGTTATTCTGCACAATTCTGGCCAGTGCCGACTTTCATTTCGCATTACTTTCGTTTTTATCGAAATATAACCGTTTTCTATGGAGATTCCCATGTAAATTTGTTCAACCAAAAAAATCATAGTTTTGCCAATTTCAAGCTAGTTTAATACTTTATAGCATGGTCAGGGCATAATTTGGCCTATCGAGTGATGGTAGACGTTCCTTCAGTGTGCACAACAAATATTTGGTCCCAACGAAGCAGGCTAAAATCCTGAAATTTGTCAATTGACTTTGAGTGTGAAGAAAATATTCATTTAAACTTCCAAAATTGGTTGAAATATGCTCAACAACATTCAGTTGAATGGTGACATTATTTATAGTCACCGACTAACTTCCACGATGAATAAAATTTGTTTTTATTGATGACAATTATGTCGCGAGTCATAAAAATGTTAATTTTCTGAAGAAAAAAAATTCATTGTTTCGCCAATTTCAAGCTAGTATTGAGCATGGTCAGGGCATTACATATAATGATTAAGATTGCTAAAGAACTGAAATAATGAAATGGGAAACTTTTACTGACATCTGGTAAGGATTGAGGAGCAGATGCTAGAGGCCCCCACCCCCACCCCCACCCCCCATGGAAGACGGAATACCACTTAACACAGAAGTTGGAATACGGAATACCATATGGAATACATAAAAATATATGAAAACTTCATTTTTTGGAAGGTCGGCGTACGTATACCGGTATTTTTGGAATACCGAATACCTCCTAACAGAGGGGCCGGAAATACGGCGTACCTCATAACAGGGCATGGAATACGGCATACGAAAAAGGGGGGTGGGTGCCTCATGCTATGGAGCCTCCGAGCCTCCCAATATATTGTCTGCTCCACATCTCAATAGAATTCAACAACATTCAGTTGAATGGTGACATTATTTATAGTCACCGACTAACTTCCACGATGAATCAAATTTGTTTTTATTGGTGACAATTTATGTCGCGAATCATAAAAATGTAAATTTTCTGAAGAAAAAAAATTCATTGGTTTGCGAATTTCAAGCTAGTTTATAGCGAACATGGGAACCAAGGTACAATTTATGCCATTTAGGCACACTTCAGAGTGAAATCTGGGCTTATATTTCGGCGAGAATCCAAATCTAGATTCTCGCAAATTACCCTGGATTCTCATGAAAAAGTATATATGGATTCTCGCAAAATCAGATGAAATATATGCCCTAGTGGAAATATAGCAAATCGTTTAATGCTTTAGAATTTTTTTTTTCGGAGATTTATATATATGTTTAAAGACATATTATGGAATTTTTCGGGAGCGAGAAATTGATAAGTTAGTGCTCAGGCACTTTTCCAACGTGGGGAATGTTATCATTCTACTAACATCACTGAAAATTTCCAAAAAGATCTACCACACCACTTCATATAGAACATCGTCTGAACTACTCCAAATTGTAAATATTTACATCTCGATTCGGGGCGCAACTATCGGCTGTAATTAAACAAAAATCATTTTGCCATCGAGAGTCATTGCATTTAACTAATATATAAGAATGACGTTGTGTAACATCCATTTGGATTAATATTCGTAACAAATAACTACTTTGAGAAAGATTATTCTTAATTTCTATTTATTTGATCACTCTGCCCGGTGTCTGCCGGAGTGTTTCACATCACTTTAATCAAGGAAGACTGTTAAGAAAAACTGCATTTCAAGACCACTAAACAACTTTCCTTTTTAGGGCCACCACATCTTCCAAATATGTACTTCTTCCATTTTGCTATCAAAGACCGAAAAATGTCGTTAAACTAGAGATCCAAATACCCCCTAAGGGCCCCTCTATCTTGAGATATTAAAGACCGAAAAATGTCGTTAAACTATAAAGACCGAAAAATGTCGTTAAACTAGAGATCCAAATACCCCCTATATCTTGAGATATTATAAAGACCGAAAAATGTCATTAAACTATTAATTGTTGTTGCTGTTGTTTATTAGGGTTTATCGTCATTCTAGCCGCTGGGCCACACACGACGTTGTCAATTTTACGGGTGGAGGAAAGACCACGCAGAGGCTCAATTTCACCGGGAAGTTGTTCCACTGCGTGTAGAAACCACCGACCCCCGGAAAGCAATTGACAAACTTGCCCAGATACACGATTCCGGTCACCCTCCCTATGGTGGGGTTAGAACCAGCTTCGTCAGCGCTGGACGGCCTGGGACGACGTAATGCACCTGGCACTCTACCGACTGGACCACCGGGGGCCCCTATTAAACTGTTAAAGACCGAAAATGTCGTTAAATTGTAAAGTTTGAGCTATTGCCATGGCTTTGTCGTCCGTGTGTATGTGTGTACGTAAGGCGTCAACAATGCAGGCTACAGGTCGTACCATTATGAAATTTGTCATAGCTGTTGACATCAACATTTAGACCAGATTATTAATTTTGGGATCATTCGGAAAAAAAACATGGCCGCCAGTGGCCATCTTGGATTTCAAAATTCAATCCATTAGCACGGGCTACAGTTCGTAATGTTTGTCTGATCATCATGAAATTTGTCAAGAATGTTAATAATGACATGTAGATGGGAACGAGTCCTTTTGGGGTCATTCGGCCAAAAAACATGGCCGCAGCAGCCATTTTGGATTTTAGTCTTTATATGACTAAATCTTAACACGGGCTACAGGTCTTAACTTTAGTCTGATCATCATAAAATTTGTCATGGCTGTTGAAATTGGAATGTAGATGGGAACGAGTCATTTTGGGGTCATTCGGACAAAAAAAATGGCCGCCAGTGGCCATCTTGGATTTCAAAATTTAATCCATTAGCACGGGCCACAGGTCGTACTGTTTGTCTGATCATCATGAAATTTGTCATGGATGATAATATTGACATGTAGATGGGAACGAGTAATTTTGGGGTTATTCGGCCAAAAAACATGGCCGCCAGCAGCCATCTTGGATTTTACTCTTTGTATGACTAAATTCTTTAGCACGGGCTACAGGTCGTACTTTCAGTCTGATTATCATAAAATTTGTCAAGAATGTTAATAATGACATGTAGATGGGAACGAGTCATTTTGGGATCATTTGACCCAAAAACATGGCCGCCAGCAGCCATCTTGGATTTTACTCTTTGTATGACTAAATTCTTTAGCACGGGCTACAGGTCGTACTTTCAGTCTGATCATCATAAAATTTGTCAAGAATGTTAATAATGACATGTAGATGGGAACGAGTCATTTTGGGATCATTTGACCCAAAAACATGGCTGCCAGCAGCCATCTTGGATTTTACTCTTTGTATGACTAAATCCTTTAGCACGGGCTACAGGTCGTACCTTTAGTCTGATCATCATGAAATTTTTCATGGCTGTTGAAATTGGAATGTAGATGAGAATGAGTCATTTTGGGGACATTCCGACAAAAAAACATGGCTGCCAGTGGCCATCTTGGATTTCCAAATTCAATTCTAAATCTTTCCATTCATTGCTCATCACACAAATTTAACTTCTTCTCAAAGTTGAGCTACAGTGTCATTGACACTTTCATTTGAGACATTAAAGAACGAAATATGTCGTTACACCATTAATGATCATTAATACATAATTTGTGTTTATGAAAGTCTGGTACAGACAGTTTGTTTCCAGTACATATTCATTCGAACGTAAACAATTATTCTCTGACAAATCATGTTAATATTGCCTTTCGTTACTGGTTTCCTTGACTCACATATCTCTCACTTCTTAATACTTATAATTAAAACAAATGTTCTGTGTTTTGTGTCACTTCTTAATAGCATTTTGTATTCTGCTATTGAAAAGAAAAACAGTTGTAGTATACCTTAAAGGTATGAAGGCCTTGGTGGGTATCATGTGAACATATTTCCACCGCTACAAACGAAATAATATTCAAATATAGACAGACTTTGTTAATATACAAATGAGAAATATCTCATAAACATTATGTTATAGTCGTAAATTTGCCGACTGTTGTGTAAACAAAGCATAAAAAGTTACTTTCCTGGTGTTTCTTTATATTATGATGGTAAACATAAAGAGCGTTATTTGTTGCTCAATTCCTTATTTGGAAATAATAAAGAGCGTTTATACCATTTGTGTGTGATTAGCCAGTAGCATTATGCTGCCTTCTATAACACAATCAGACTCTTGTTTAGGTAAAATTTAGTAGGTCTTTATGTAAGCATGATGTTTAAGGGATTACAGTGCTCACGAAACAACAAAACTCTATCGGAAAGCCACCCCTATTGTGATCACAATAATCCAAGTCCCATAAAAATCGCGTAATAATTAAGCCGAGAAATAAATAAATAATACCGCCACCGGTTGTCGGCTATCTCCGTCGCAAAAACCTCGCATGACGTCAAGCGAGGTAAACTAATTAAAAACACGGAATCGGAGTTATTTGTGTCTACCTATATGACGATGGAAAATCCGGAATAGACATCAGCTCGTGAGCGTGATGGAATTACTGCGGGGCATATCAATAGCATTGTGTACACATGGTTAATTGTCATCGCGCGGTGAGTTATATTCACTTGTGATTTGTCTTAAGCGCTGTTTGGAAAGTTATTGTTTTGACAAAAAAACTATAGAAGGCCGATTGAGCGGGGTAGGTAACACTTTCGTGTCAAAAATAAAGCTTATAAAAACATGAGCAGGCATGTGAACTCTATTCGGGCGCGTGTTCACGATGTTGTTTTAATTTTCCGTATATATGCCCCGAGTGTCCCGTATTTACAATCATTCATTCGTAACATTGCCATATAAATGCAGTGTTTTCGGCTGTGGCCGGTCTAGTGACTCTCAGTTAGGTATAATGCTGTATTCATTTCCAAACGATGTTCGTTTACGTGCCATTTGGCGGGATTTCTGTGGGAAACCCGTTGCGCAATCATCAGAAACCGATTACATATACCAAATAAAGAGCGTTTAATTTGACAAGTCAGTCATGGTTACGAATACATACAATTGCAGTTAAAGTGGAGAGTATGTTGAATAAATCACGATAACAACTATTCTTAGTCGATTCCCCATTTCATTCACCATGGCTCCATAAAGAGCGTTCCATGTTAAGAGTTTTCCTAATATGGTACGAATAAAAAGAGTTTAATAAAGCGGAAATTGCTATGACTTGGAAGGATATATAAAGCATTCATATCGGAAGTTCGTGTACATGTATTGACCTGTATTGGTGTAATCAGTAAAAAAAATCACGATGACAACTGTTCTAAGTCGAGTCCCTTTACCTTGACGCAATAAAGAGCGTTCACTATTACGATATATTGCGAATAAAGAGCACTTGAATATGTGATTCCATATTAAACCGGATTATTATCCCTCCTTCAAAAAGTGTTATATATGATTGGATGTTTATAACCCTATTGTTATGCGTAATTGCCACATAGAGGTCGATTTATGACCTGGATATTCAATAGACCGCATCGCTAGAGTGCTAATTTAATAGGTCAATAACGATGCATAGATGTAGTGAATTTCCATCAGTGACAGTCGGCTAGATTGTTTTGGGGTGGGGGAAGCAATATTCCGAAATATATATAAACACCATATTGCCCAAATAATTACATGATTCATAACCAAGGAAAAATGAACATATCATATTGGTAATGAATGACTTGATTATAATTGATTAAATCCGACAGCAATAAACCAATTGTGTGTTGTTTTACCGCGTTACGATAATTAAAACGAAACGCTCTTTATTGACACACGACTAATGGCATCTGGAAATTGGAATGTTTACGAGATGATAATTGCCTAATAACTGTGCAAGTCTTCGCGTATATATGCAATCTTGATATGCATATATAATATAACTTGGACTATTCCGGTAACGAAAAAATATATATAAACACGAGCATGCGTTTATATAGATAAATGCGCGCAAAACTGAATAATATACGGGCATGGCTTTATAGTAACAACACATCGCGATACATATAATAATAGTAATAATAACACGATAAAGATCGACATTTAATTACGAGAAAGGCGATGTTTCGGCGAAGTTTTGCATTCGCAGTGTGATAACGCGACAATCGTCAAAGGCCGCGATCGACTACATGCAAACTTAAAATACCGCCGTCGCGTATCTATGCGTTGTCAATGAGTTACCACGTGATCGATCACGTGCTATGCTTCTGTTTACATGTGACAATCACGTGATCGGGCTGATGATCACGTGACTTCGTCTACAACAAAATCTTCGGCTAACTTCGGAATTTTTTTGAATCGTTATAAAAATAACGATTGGCGGCCGAATATTAGATTATATGCGCCCAATGGACATTTTATATATATATTATCGGTATATTGAAAGAAAATAATATTGTTTTTTTCAGGACCGTATTCCTTTAAGGGATAGTGATCGTATATTTGAACCAAAATGTATGCGTTTTAATATTGATCTGTTTACGGTGTTTGGAACAAATATTTTCGACAACTAAACCCTCTCGTCCCTTTAATATAATTAATATAACATCCCTCATCCAATAATCTCCAAATTGCATATCTAATTTAAATCCTAGTTACACATCACACCGCCCCTCATCATTTGCCAATTGTACACCCTTTTTTGCTGCTTCTGTTGCAACTGCTCAATTTCTTTAAAAATTATTGAAAAAATGGTCCTCCGGCCTGCGACATTTACCTCCGATTTAGTTTTTTCGATCATCGGTCCACACCAAAATTGAGCACACGTCCCTATATAATATACCTATTTAAACCAAGTATACACGGTGGTGTAATAGAAGAACCATTAATTTAACCGTAACCGTAGCATATTTCCACGTATACGTGTACGTTTTCACGACAAATCCCCGCTGATCTGTTATTAATGAACCAAACAATTAACATGTCAACACACTCTGGCCCGCCAATGCTACAGTGTATAAACGTAACGGGGCAAATATGCATATTATATTGACAGCTAACGAGAACATTCATCACCAATAATCTGCTCACCCCTTTCAGTCTATACGATAGAACTAAACGATTTGTTACTTCTAATTACCCGTACTTAATTACACTACTTGCGTGTTAATAAAGTACGACACCCCCCCCCCCCCCCCCCAATCACAACTAAAGGTGAAACATGGGATTTAGAACATTAATATTCACTCTTACACAGTTCCACATTCAAGGTGTGTCTTGTGTAATCGTATGTCAGTTGTAACGTTGTGAAACCGCAACCGAACTGAATTATTCTATTGCTAAATAGTTCATGGGTGACCTGATGCATGCATCTTAGTTTTCTTGTTATAGATATAGAGGACATTTGAATCGAGCCGTGTAGCGCCGAGCGGGGGAGAGCGCGAGAGTGTGTGGCCCCCTCTTGCATGACGGGGGAAGGGGTCCTCCCCCCGGGAATTCTTTTATGAGAAGACAATTCAAACGGCATAATTTAGACCACCCTGAAACAAAAAACATCTTCTACAAAGGGTCCGTGACTACCCGCCCCCGAGACAACCCGCCCCTTTCACTCCGAGACAACCCGCACCGGGACAACACGCCCCCTAAAATTAATTAGCGGTAATTAGTGGGCTAATTAGGATGTGTGAGGGGATTATGAGATTGGGTTGTTCTTTATAGATTTTTATTTGATGTAGCAATAAATTTATACACATGTATAATATAATATAACTTATGAACACAAAAATGTATCAACGATAATATGTAAACATATTCAAGTTTAATGAACAAAATTTAAAAACGGAATAATATGAATATATGAATGAAGATTAAAAACAAAATTTAATAAGTTTAACAAACGAACAAATGCAATGATTAATTTGGGGCTGCTGCTGTTGGCTGTCGATCTGCATTGTGCTGGTCTTTTATTTCTTCCGTACACGTCTGAGCACTTCTTCAAAAAGCTGGCTGTTGTTAACTGTGGTGGTTCTGACATGTAGTCGTCCCAGAACTCCCTAATCTTTCTCCAGTTAACATCAGTGAGATGAATCCCGACCACTAAGTGTTGTGATAACACACTGTGATAATGAATCATTTGCATCAAATGTTTGTTTTGAAAGCACCCCTGTTAATTAGTCTTCACTTACCTTAAGTGCCGTTCAGTTGGCAAAACATCGTGACATTCTTTACCCCAGTCCACGCATTGACATAATTAATGAATAAACACATGTTTTGTTGGTCAAAATCTTCAATCTTCTTCTTCCGATTACAGTCCACCATCAACAGACTGATGATTATGACTAATTATTATTTTGGCAACGACTGGCGATAATTTAGCTTCATGATTAGGGTTTGTAATAATATAATTGATTTGATTTGAATTTGATTTAAATTTGGAAGTCATGATTAGTTGATTGGATTCTTTGCTGGGTCGAATGGGTTTTCTGGGACGTCCAGCATGGATTTAGTTGGTTCATCATCCTGGTCCTGAACTCATCGACTGGAATGATGGTGACTATTTCAGTTGGTATAGCATTCCATTCTCTTATGGTTCGGGGAAAGAAAGAAAATTTGTGGTAGTCGTAGTTGGAGTGTGGAATTAGGTAGCCAGCCGCATTAGTGTGCACGCCTGGATTCCCGTGTTTTTTTTTAGCATATTCATCAATTTTGACTGCAGCATGTTGATGGTGGATTGTGTGCATCGTGAATAATCTGGCCCGGTGCCCTCCTGGACTGTAAAGCGTGCCATCTCAGTTGATCTATCATGTCTGATACGCTGGATGTTCTTCTGTATATGTTGAGAGCATATCTAGCAGCGCGTCGCTGAACTTTCTCCAATGCATCTACATTCTTGTCTGTATATATGGGTCTCATACAGTCGGTGCATATTCCATTAATGGCCTTACCAAAGACTTATATGTGCACAGTCGCCTTCAGATGGTGAGAGCTTATCTGTATATTTCTCTTCAGAAAATTCAGCGTCCTGTTAGCCTTGGCAGCTGTATTAGCTATATGCTGATTCCATGACAGATTTGATGTAATAGTCACTCCAAGATATTTTGTCTTCTGCAATTTCTTTAATTGTATCCCATGGAGTGAGTATTCTGAATCGATAATATTCTGCGAATGGGTTATATGCATTGCTTCACATTTAGCTGGATTGAAGCTCATTTTCCATTTCTTCTCCCATTCTTCTAGTGATCTGATGTCCTTTTGCAGTTCCTCTGCATCTTCCGGTGTATGTATAGTCTTGTATAATAGAGTGTCATCGGCAAATATTCTTACATTTGATTTTATTCCTTTGTCGAGGTCATTTATGTATTAGAGGAACAGACTAGGTCCCAACATATATCCTTGTGTAACTCCTGATGTTACTCTTCCTTCGTATGACTTCTCTCCATCTACTACAACATTCTGTCTTCTATCTTGTAAGAAATAATTTCCGATCCAGTTGTTAGTTTTGCCATCAATTCCATAGGTCTTCAGTTTATATAGTAAGTGGTTGTGGCTGACCTTATCAAACGCCTTACCGAAGTCGAGGAAAATTACATCTGTTTGCAGTCCATTGTTTATATTTTTTGTAATATCTGCAGTGAATTCAATTAGCTGTGTTTCACATGACCTCTTGTCTCTGAATCCATGCTGTTTGTCCGTTAATATCAGTTTGTTCTTTTCCATGCTTCATCATGCTGCTACATATAATATGCTCCATTAATTTACATGTTATGTTATGCATGTCAGTGATATTGGTCGGTAGTTAGCTGGGTCATTCTTCTTTCCTTTCTTATATATTGGCACAACATTTGCTTTCTTCCATTCAGATGGAACTTCTCTCAGTTTCATATGATTTTCTGAATATTGCTCCTAAAATCATGCATATAGTGGGTGCCAGGGTCTTCAAAATTAATGGTGCTTTATGGATCTTCAACTCTCTCAAAAGTTTTTCTACCCCATAGTCTGTAATTTCTATGTCTTCCATTGATGAGTAAGATGATAATCCCGCGGCTTCTCCATTCAAGGTGTTGTAATCGTCCTGTTTGTTGAAGACAGACTCAAATTGTCGGTTTAGTGCATCAGCTTTTTCTTTTGGAGATTCAAACCTTTTCCCATCAACTTCAAGCATCTCTACACCATATTTTTCAGTCTTCATATGCTTCACATAAGTCCAGAACTTCTTCATACATTTGAACGTATCCTTTTCTTCCTTCGTCGATGTTACCATAGAGTCAACATAGTCCAAGTATGCTCGCCTCATTTCCTTCTGGATATTTCTTTTTTACTTCTTTGAACTGAGCGGCTCTATTATCTTTCTCATTGACTCCGCACGTGCTCCTCTTCATTGCATACTTTTATGTAGCCGGTCGCTTTTTCTCATCATTTTCCTGATGTTTTGTGTCATCCATGGAAGCTTGTCTTTCTTTCTAGCACCTTCAGTGAGTGCTTGCTGGAATATTGTATATAATTCATTTGCCGAGTGTGATTCCTTCTTGCTCTGTATATCAGTGTTAGTCTCTGTCGTAAGTTTGCTGAATTCAGACCAGTCAGCCTTTCCATTAATTGGAATTTCCCTTTGCTTCTGCATATTCTGCATAATTGGAATTTCAATCTCTGCCTTTGGAATATCATGATCTGAAATGCCTGGAAGGATGTTGACATGGCAACCAGCTTGTGGGTAATTTGTTGCTATCAGATCTAGTGTAGATTCTCCTCTTGTCTTCTCTTCAACTATTTGTCGTAAACTACTATCCTTAAATTTTGAGTGGAGTTTTGGGTAGTTGCATTTTGTTGAGTCCAATATGTTGTCTTTCCAATTCCATCCTTGCAGATTGTAAAACATTTGCAGTAGGTTAGCGTTATTTGGTATTTGCGGATGTCGTTTAACATGGGGAGAATAGACTATTACGATTGAAAGGGCATGTGCATTTGTCGTTTTTTAGTGTATAGCAACATGATAATCAATAACAGAGGCCTTCTCTGTCAAATACAGTCGCTCTATTTACGCTATTAATTGGGGAACTTTCCAAATTAAACTACGCAGTTGTTATGACAAATGGATACCTGCTGCAAATTAAGGAAGTTTGCTCACGATTATGGCGCCACCTATAGAAGGTGCCATTATGGGGACACACTGTAAAGTGTATGCCGAGGCCGAGGACGGCTCGAAATAAAAGGTGTATACGGGCTGGGACATGGAATACAATAACGTTTGAATTGTTTTTAAATTCACAAATTTGTTTATTTTATTCAACTTTTTCGTTCTGAAACACACTATAAAGTGTACATGTATGCGGCCGGCTCCAAAATAAAAGGTGTAAGCGGTCTTGATGTCGCATTATCCTCTTTGTTTATAAATGGATATGACTGAAATTTAGTACATATGTCCGGGTTATGACATGGAAAACATTAACGTTTGAATTGTTTTTAAATTCACAAATTTGTTGATTTTATTCAACTTTTCGTTCTTTCGTTCTATAAAGTGTAAGCGGCCGGCTCCAATTAAAAGGTGTAAGCGGCTTATGTGCTTAGTGTTATAGGTAATCGGATTAACTAATTGGCGACTCTAGACTATTGTGTTTTGGAATATTTGAGGTTTTTTTTCGAAATAATAATTTAGAAAGTGAATACATTTATTTTTAAATGATAACTTTATTTAATCATAATAAACACATACAATATAATAACAAACATGAGACATACATGATTTATAAACTGTTAACAGAAGATATCAAACTCAATACATGACAAAGATGACTCAATGAAGTTTATAAAGTGCTCATACAAATATTAAGGTAAGAATCTTTTTAAGGAAGCTGATAAAATTAAATTTTAATTAATTTTTAATTTAAAAGTGGGAATTATTAATTTATTGTTTTAAATATAAAAATATTTTATTGAATTTATTATGTCAATTTTGTTAATTAATTATTAATTAACTTTTTTTAAATATAAACTTTATTATTGATATATATTGTTGTCACCGATTTAGGTTGTCTTTTGTCTATAAAAATAAAATATTCTGTCGATATATAGTTTCATCATTGTGCGGTCGAAACACCCACAGCAGTCTTACAAAAATCAACTTTTCTGGTTTTGCATTTTTTTATGTATAGGATGCAGCAAAAAAGGAGATAACTGGCCAAATGTAATCAAAACATCGAGAAATCTGGTGTATAGATCGAAATTGAGTACAAATTTCGGGATTGAAAAAAGACCACACAATGATGAAACTATATATCGATCGAATATACATGTCTCAAAGTTATCGGGGCGGAAATGCCCTTAACAACAATTTTTTCAATCCCATCATTTTATAGACAAAAGACAACCTAAATCGGTTGAACAAGGAGAGGTGTTAACAATTAAAGCGCAAGATAACCAGTTGTGACTGGTATGCAAAAAGTTGGCATTTCGATTACATCCTTTTACGGCCGGGTAGCATCATATCGCACGCTCCCAACTTGATTTTCACGTGCCACAAATGTACATTTTTATATTTCCACAGCCAATATTGCTACTTGTGCTAACAAATATTTATTAAAATGATCAAATGTCACAGTCAATATATGAGCTGCATTAGATCATCCTACAAATAGTCCTTGAATGTCCAAATGTTTGACATTTCCCCTTGTTTGTTATCTTAACTTGCACTTTAACTATCATAAGTAACCATGAACCCCCCCCCCCCCCCCCCCCCACACGCTTTTGTCAATGGTAGTCTTTTATATTTTTAAACTATAGATTAACTATAGTTTACAATGTGCTAGAATTTATCCAAAATACGACAAATTGTATCTTGTTTTAGTGGAAATAAGTCACATGATATCATGTTCCAGAAAATAACACAATATAACACAGTATACACCTTATACACGATCATACACCTCTACCAGTCTGAGAACAAAAATAAGAATATCGGAATTGTCCGGTATAAGAGAAGAATCGAACGCATTCTGAGAGGTGCCACCCAGCACCGAACATGAAACTGTAAATTCTATGAATTCGGTAGGCCATATTGCCGATTTGCTTAGATTAATCGACTGGCGGATTTCAGCGTCGACTTGAGCAGCGTGAATTTAGTTACTTATTCCTTATTCCTTATTCAAATTTTTTGGGAAAATGACCATGGCAACGTCTTAAGTAGGGCGAGACAAAATTTCGTGTGTAAAAAAAATTTGGAAAAAAAGTTCCAAAATGCACGAAATTAGGCAAAGTCCGAAAATGAACGGAAATTGGCCGAAACAAGTGCGGGGTAAAAACATTTGGGCCGAAATTTTTTTGGGTTGAATCCCAGTTTTCGCTCTGCTCGGTCGGGAAATTTCGGAAAATGTGGCAAACTGTCACATATTAAAAAATGGCCACCTGGGCCGAACTTTTTGGGCCGAAAAGTTTTTGGGTCGAGTCCCAAAAAGTGGGTCAAATAGAAATTCCCGCTCTGCTCGGTCAGGAAAATTTGGGAAAATGTGGCAAATGACCATGGCATCGTCTTAAGTAGGGCGAGACAAAACTTCCTGTGAAAAAAAAAATAAAAAAATGCACGAAATTAGGCAAAGTCCGAAAATGAACGTAAATTGGCCGAAACAAATAAATGGCCACCTCGGCCAAAAATTTTGGGCCGAAAAAAATTGGGGTCGATTCCGAAAAAGTGGGTCGAATCCCAGTTTTCGGTCTGCTCGGTCGGGAAAATTTAGGAAAATGTGGCAAACTGTCTCATATTCAAAAAATGGCCACCTGGGCCGAACTTTTTGGGCCGAAAAGTTTTTGGGTCGAGTCCCAAAAAGTGGGTAAAATAAAAATTCCCGCTCTGCTCGGTCAGGAAAATTTGGGAAAATGTGGCAAATAACCATGGCAACGTCTTAAGTAGGGCGAGACAAAATTTCCTGTGAAAAAAATTCTGGAAAAAAGTTCAAAAATGCGTCGAAAATAGGCAAAGTCCGAAAATAAACGGAAATAGTCCGAAACAAGTGCGGAGTCATAAATGGCCACCTCGGCCAAACAATTTGGGCCGAAATTTGTTTGGGTCGAGTCCGAAAGAGTGGGTAGAATTCCAGTTTTCGCTCTGCTCGTTCGTGAACATTTCGCAAAATGTGGCAAACTGTCACATATTAAAAAATGGCCACCTGGGTCGAACGTTTTGGGCATTAAAGTTTTTGGGTCGAGTCCGAAAAAGTGGGTCATATAGAAATTCCCGCTCTGCTCGGTCAGGAAAATTTGGAAAAATGTGGCAAATGACCATGGCAACGTCTTAAGTAGGGCGAGACAAAATTTCGTGTTAAAAAAAATCCGGGAAAATAGATATAAAGCTCATCTGCCACAACGGCCATGCATGGTCCAAGGACCTGCACTTCCCACAGTTCAGGGAGGTCCACTTTTACGAAGGCGACGTCTGGCAAGCAATCAGAGCCGATTGCAGTCTGACTGCTGGGGGGCCAAGACAGACAGCTCAATGTGGACCAGTGGACGGCCGCACCTACAGGACACGGGAGACTCATCAAAACCTCCAGGAAGGATGTAGAGTTCTGGGCGATTAGTCGCTCGCAGACCGAGCCTTCGGGGTGAACCACGCAGCCAGTGGCATGGCCAAAGACCACAACGGCTGGAAACAGACCCCGGCTAACCTCGGAGATGACACCCAGAAAGCCTGTGTCGAGCATGAATGCATTTGGAATGCGATGGGCTACGATACAAGAGACGCCGTCAGCATCGCCATGAAAGCCTGCTACCCGGCCAGATTCCAAGGTCATGGTGAGGCCAAGCCATATTTTGACCGATTCGGGCACCCAGCCACCACATGACCCGGGTCGCAATAAAAGGCCCCCTCCCCAAGATATCGGCACTGGTTTTGCCGAGGTCCAGGAATGGGAGTTCGCCCCTAACTGCCACCCCGTCATCCCCGCCTGGTTGGGAAAGCATTTTGCAGATCAGGGCTGAGCCCCCACACCCCTGCTCGCCTTCCTGGTTGAGTTCGGTCTCCCGAAGAGCATGAAGGTCCGTGAGGCCATCATCACGTTTGAGTAACAAACCGAAGTCTGGCTCACTGAAGATCGTGACCAAGGCTGCAGCATCATAGGCAAGTTCAACCAGGGCAGCAAGGTCGACGGCAAAAGACTGACACAGAGGCTTGTGGTCGACCAGGGAGAGCTTGACTTCTTGGTAAGTGACACCCGCAAAAGCGGCAGTCTGGTTGGCGCACCCCAACGGTGTCCCTTTGGCCACATTCTCACATACTACGATGGCTCGCAGCCCCAGTACACCCACGTGAGGGCCTCAATGCTGGCCTATGTCCACATCAACCTCCTCGCTATGCTGGCAAGATTTGAACCCGATTAGACTGTCCGGGTGGCCACTGATAGCGTAAACTTACGTCCAGCAGACCGCGCTGCAGAAGCTTGACGGTGTCAAGGCGTGCGTGCCACAGGATGTGCATCTCCCAGGATACTGCCGCAACTGTCTCAGGAGTCACTACGAGCTAACTCTCAGGCCACCGGCCCGAGACATGGTTCATGCCGCTCAGTGGCTCGACAAGGGGGGCAGTTGTACATACCGGAACACGCCGCGTACTTCTCCAAGCCAGAATACTGTAGCCAAGCCAAACCGATGGCGGAATTAACGGCGCCCAGCTATGTACAACGACGAACTGACCCGGCATCGGCTGAGCTACATTAATGACGGAGGGGCAGTGACAAGACCACAGGAGCGATTGAGCTCTTCCGTGTAAGAGACCCCTTCCCGTATTTACCCCGACCCATCGCCTCGCGAAAGAAATGCGGGCCCGTGGGGTCAAAGCCCAGACATACCACAGCTTCTTCCGATGGAGTGGTCAGAATGACTGGATGCCCGATCGCATGGGGCAGAAGTTGATTCCGCGCGCCATCATCTGGGACGATGTCTGCACTGTGCCCCGGCCTATCCTGGAGATTTTCTCAAACTGACTTGACCAACACGGCGTCCAGGTAATTTGCTGCGGGGATCAAGGACAGCCGCCACCGATTGCAGGTGAAATGCATCGCCATTGGTTGCAAAAAAGGCAGACTACGAAGAGGTTGGCGTCGACTACAGAGCAAAAGATGAAGCCATCAAAGCCTTGAAAAAGCGTATACGCCTTCATAGTGACAAAGTCCAGTGCCAGGAAATGCGGAAGGCTCTCCCCAGCTGACTGGGGTGACCGGTTGTGGATCAGTGGAGGCCCGGTGACCTAATCATCACCAGTAGCCAGAAGGTCCGCGACCAGACACATGAGCTGTTGCTCCGACGCCATAAGGAGCATTTCCTAGATGACCCAGTGCCTATCCTTTACCACCCCAAGGACAGCCGAAAGCAGAACATTGACGTCGCAATCCCAGGCTCTGGCGACCCGCCGCATAGAGAAGAGCTTGTTCTCAATGACGTCGTTGCGGTCAAAATCGAGGCCGCCGAGTGTGCTATTAAAACCGATTATTGGCTATGCTATCACCGTCCACTCGAGCCAGCTAGAGTCTTACGATCCACGACCATCAGAAGGTCTGGATCATCGACGACTACCCAAATGGTCCAATATGTGCTACACTGACAATATATTCGTTTTTTGTTGGTATTGATCAATACCCAATCTGATTCCTTGGGTATTGATCAATACCTAGGGATACATGCATATATGGATTTGAACATATTCGTCAATACCAACTGCTGCAAGGGTAGAATTCTTCCGTCGCTAAGATCCCCCGATGATTCCCGAGGCCATTCGGTATGTTTCGGAAATACACAACAACAAAAATTGCCGCTGCAGTTTTCAAATTGTTTTAACATTTCCTCGACATGTGTTTCACATCAAAAGAGATTGCACAGTACAATACATTAATAACTATAATCGATCCTCAATCCGATCAACCAACATAGAGAAAACGGAGACGAATTGCAGTAATAGAGACTGGTAGTGATAGCAGGGGTGGCGCCAAGGGGGGGTCAGGGGGGGGCTACAGCCCCCCCCGTCGGGGATGGTCAGCCCCCCCCCCGTCGGGGATATCTGCCAAATTCGTCGGGGAGATAAAATTATGCAAAGACGATAAACATTGGAAAATCCGCGACTCGAAACACGTGCACTGGTGATTAACAAATCGACGTGGGCGTGCAGAGTTAATGAATCACATTACTAGAGTTCTATTTTTAGTCCGACAGACTCGACACGAGTCACTCGTGAGACTACCGTGAGTCACATCGTATACTTATTAAATTCGTGCATGGAACTATAGGGTTAGGGTGTCATAGATGCCGTCACCATCCTCGTGTGTGTCGTGTTACATGTATTACAAATTCCACACAGACTCACACTGCCGAATCTTCCCTTTCCCGTTCCCTATGCGTCGCCGAAAAAACAGCCCTGTAATGGGTGTCAAACAAGAAGACCAAATATTATTTGACAATGACGTCATAAAATTCAGAAATGCTCGAAATGATGATTTTTTTTTCCAAATACTCAAGTAAAAGTGACAATTATGATCCCCTAGAACAGTGTGTATGTTGACACCAGAACACTCCAGAATCGATCTCAGGCTATGTATTTTCAAAATTTTCGTGCGGAAGATCCCCCAAACCCCCCCGTTAGAGAGGGGACACCCCTCTCGCGCTCTCTCCGGGGCTGCCTTCGGCAGCCGCCGATGACCTTCGGTCACCGGTCTAGCCCCCCTGTCGGGGACCATAGCCCCTCCGTCGGGGAAATCCTGGCGCCACCCCTGAGTGATAGTGACTGAAATTGAAATTCGCAATGTGAGCGCTTCAAAACAACATTTATGAATGAACTGTGACGTCACATAGAATCGCGTGCAACATTCCAACGTATATTCATGCGCACTATAACAAAATATTTCCTAGTTTTTATCATTATTTGATTGCCTGCCATAGTAGATAATATGGTAAAACATATAAGAAAGTACCTAATATATATATATATATATATATATGTTGAGTATTTAGTTATATAAAAAACACAGGTGTGGGAGATTTTGTCCATTGAATTTAAATTTCGTTAAGACATAATTATGCGCGTGCCATTGCAGGTTAGGAGAATTTAGCAAATCGAGTTAATCGTGTGACACAAATAAACTTGCAGGTTGGGACAATTTACTCAAGAAAACTAATCGTCGGACACAAATCCAACGATTTTGGCTTTAAAAACACTCTTAAAATGAAATTGGTATGGTGGATTCTGTCACACGAATGGTAGATATAACGTGTTACATGCACAGTGTGTTTGTACCAAGAATCTCCGTCGCAGGTTCGGTAGTGATGTTCGGGAATCTTCGGGGGATCTTAGCACCGAGTGATGTTCGGGAATCATCGGGGGATCTTAGCGGCGGAAGAATTCTATTTTTGCCCAACTGCTGGTTTTGACTAAGTATGCAAGAGTTATATGTGTCTGCGCGTGCGCAATGAATGGTATTTTATGCAGTGCCGCCATTTTTTCAAAGCGCGGGCTTGGAAGTTATTCTGTAACGTTTCAACTTTCAACTAATTTGTCTGATAATGGAAACTTTGCGTGATGTTGTCCAGTGGTTAGAAGATCTTGACATGGGGGACGAAGTGATTCAAAAGTTTAAAGGTAGGCTATATAATATATAATTATTATTAATTTTAACTTGGGAATTTGATCTTGAAAATGAAAGTTGAATGAATGGCGCGAATACAGGTAACATGAGAAGCGGTCCCGCGCGATGTCTATCGTATACGAAGACGGCCCTATACAGGCATACAGAAACATTGTTTAAAATCATTCTTTAAGACGGAGGTAAAGCGATAAAATTTTCATTTTTCTCCCATAGCCAAGGGTTTCCATGTTAAAATTTGAGACAAAATCCTGACTTCATAATTAATTGACATACATTTTATTTTTAAAGATACACATCATACATTACAGAGTATCATTATCATTGAATCATTAAGAATGTACCTTCATCGTAAGTACATGTACATTGTATTTCCTGACTCCTTCTAGGGATCATGTTCTTAGGGATAAGGCATCATCGATTTTCGAAAAAAACAGACACATAAAAATATCACACTCCAATTTCAAAACACATTACTACTCATTAGGCCAAAAAAAAGATTGTTATGTATGTTTCCGTTAAGGCGACTGGTTTACAAACCTGGCGACAACTTTTTAATGAAAATCGCAAAAATTCCCGACAGTTATCTTTTAGTATCTGACTTAAATATATAAAGGTATTGGATTCTCATTCCGGCGCACGTTCAACGTTTTTTATGTATCGTGTTGCGCAATTAGGAACAGCTTCGGAGTCCGGATTCCTACTTTTTGATTGGTGCAAAAGGCGATTATCACAATATGTGAATGTGATAGGGGAAGAACTTGTGTATAACGTAACTATCACAAGTAGACTGTACTCTGGTACGTCTTCAAATGGACATCGTAATTTGGGACTGGTTATCTGCGACATCGCGGGCAGAATTCTTATAAATTACCTACTTTCAGTTTGTTGCTCCCGGAAATCGAGCGCATTGCACCAAGTTTCGATCCGTTGAATCTTGTTGATAACATTTACTGATTTAGCACTTGTGATGTTTGTCTGTTTTCTGGGACCCCCTCCGTGAAGACAACTGTTGTGAATATGTTATGTTTAGGCCTGTAATGATACGCTTGGTCACGATACGTTATGTATCGCGATACGGGGCTAACAATACGATAAGTATCGCGATCCGCAAAATTTTATCCCACGAGTAAATAGCTATTCAAATTCGCAAAACTCTCAGGTTGATTTTTAGTGTACTGTCGGACGACCACGATACAATCGTAAATGGAGGAATCGGGGCCCGCCGAGATCGTGGATAGTTTGTTCAGACGATTGCAATGTCACGTGCATTATGATATCGTAGGTTGTTCTAAAGCATGTGATTGACTACCCATGACTATTTCCAGCTACAATTTTTACGTACACACGACTGCGATTACGTCACAAGTGGAAGTAACCCAGGATACTAGAGATGGGCGGTACTCGGTATTTACCGTGCGGTATCGGTATCAGCGAAATACCGATTTACCGTACCGAATCAAAACTAAAAATACCGATTTTTCGGTATTGAATTTATTCATGTGTTGCCAACTTGTGTGTCTTCATATTGAGTAAAGTTTCTCAGTAAACAGTTTTGATTTGGTACTTTAATTAAAATTAATCTCAGAATTATACAAATCCATCAGACCATCACAAAGAACCCGACTGGTAAAAAGCAGCCACTTGATAAGAATTCAGCTGACCGTGTCGGTGACCTGTTATCAGTTTGACAGGCCTTGAGCGAGCAAAAGGAATACACACTCACATATGGTTGACCTAGTTACGGGCCCAACAATCAATGCAGTTGTTAGAATAGATACACAGTGTATCAAAGAAGCTGTGATGTAACGTATTGCTACATTGTAACGTCGTCAATGCCACACTGACTGTCACTGTGTAATGCCCAGGCGGTGGCAGTCCGTATAGCACGTGGCTTTGGCGACTTCAAAGACACCGACAATGCAAGCGGCATTAACATAAATAAGGTCCGATTTCATTTGTACAGTGAATCATAATCTACTTTCACTTTCTAAAAATAGAACAGATCCATCAGTTGATTAAATTCTAAGATTTATTTCGCGTTGCGGCTATTTATAGGGAGTTGTGAATTGTGATCACTGATTACTACTCACAATTCTATTCACTCGCGAAAATGTGACGAAATTGACACGTATAGATATTGTACTAGTAGCCATGCAATGATGCAATCTCTTATTCTTTTCAAAAGGGATGCGACGGCGTGCTTGTAAATCATCAAACAGAAGTGTGAATATCACCTAATTGAATAATTGTGTAGGTCATTGTGTTGCCTCATTTAGCTGTTGTCACGAATGTAGTAAATCCGTGGGCATATGATATATACATGCATATTGTTCAGTTAAAAACTTGAATTACCGCAATTTACCGGGAATCTCTGCTCTGGTTTTGTAATTTAATAGCAATACCGATTACCGTACCGATACCGCGGTAAATCGATGAAAATTTACCGATACCGAGCTTGAAATTTCAATACCGCCCATCTCTACAGGATACCCCACGATATCGCATCTAAAATCAAACAATGTCTGATATTATTTTTGACCTACGTTTTTGACGTGAGCATGCGCTCTCCATCTTGCGGTTACTTCCTACGATGGAAATCTTTACGATCGTATCGTGTCGTCTGTGAAAGTACACTTAATGATAGTTTTTTCTAATATTACACAGACTTTCATAATTGTTCAGATATATGTGTATTGTATTTAGCAGTATCAGGGGCATATCCAGGCCGTTTTTTATACTGTTTACCGCCACCGGTTTGGGCACCCAAACTCCAAAAATTAACCCAAAAAAAAAAAAAAAAAAAAATTATTTTGTTTTCAATTTAGTCCCAATTCATATCATAACAAGATATATAATGACATAAGGCATTTAAGTTGACAAAAATGTTTTAACAGTTTGAATCAACTGTAAAAGTATGTTTGACTTTATCTAGCTTTCATCCGTTAAAACTTCATATGGTTTGAGTTCAGGTTTGTTATCATTCAGCCTTCAGACTTCAGTATTTCAATCAAAAACAATACAGTGACAATTTGATCAAATAAACCTGGTTATCAGGTGGGATCTCATAACACGAAATAAAAAATTAACAGAGATTTATACCATAGTACTAAGGCAAAAAAAAAAACGGTTTTGGTTCTCAGGCCCGCCGCATTGAATAAAAAGGGCCGCATTAGTTCTAATATGTACTAGTAATGTGTTAAAAAGTGACTTGCAGGCTTACAACATGAAGTAGATGACTACAATTAAGAAAATGATCAGCTGATCCTCATGCTCTTCATACAATTAGTCATTGTGAACTAACTTTAAACACTAATTGTAAATTTGTAACTTTATACAATTGAAAGGCACAAGATTAAATTCAGGACCATGCACATATTAGAATGGGGAGTATCAGTTTACCGACAACAATAACAGTACCGGTCAGGGACATATCCAGGCCATTTTTATACCGTTTACCGGTTTGGGCACCCAAACTCCAGGCCCCCAAAAACGAATATTTACCAGTATTAAATAAAAAAAAAATTTTTAATTCAGGTTCCAATTCATATCATAACAAGATATATATTTTGACATAAGACATTTAAGTTTACAAAAAGATTTAAGTTTAACAGTTGGAATCATACTGTAAAGTATGTTTGGCTTTATCTAGCTTTCATCTGTGAAAACTTCAAATAGTATGAGTTCAGGTTTGTTATCATTCAGCCTTCAGACTTCAGTATTTCAATCAAAATCAAGTGAAATAACACAACACAGTACAGGAACAGTGCAAAAATTATCAAATCAACCTGGTTATCATGTGGGATCTCATAATTATTGATAATACCAAATGAATAATTAACATTAACAGCCGGTACTGGTATATTATTTATGTGTCTCTCACTTGAAATTTAGAAAATAGCCTATTATACATGTACTAGTATGAATTAGATTGATAACGGTCTCATTTCAAGAAGGATAAGCATAATCCATTGAACCAAAAGATATCTGACAATAACTTATAAGCATTTCCAATTCATACATATATCAGGGGGGGGGGGGTCGGAAACAAATTTCAGGCACGTATGGCATTTTTTCCCTTTCGATCATTTTTTGTACCCACCCACCCACACCGCCAAATTTTTTTCCGTTTTCGGCAGTTTTTTTCCGACCATTTTTTGACACCCACCCCCCCCTTTTAACACTAAAACAGCGATTTGCGGGGGGAAATTCACTGTAAACAGCTGTATATGAATTTCTGTGCATACTATTTATCATGGATGTTAACATGGACATGTAAATAGGAAAGAGTCATTTTGAGGTCATTCGGCCAAAAAAACATGGCTGCCAGCGGCCATCTTGGATTTCAAAATTTGCAACAAAATACAACACGATAACTGCCTGCAGTCAGTTTACAGTTAGAATTACATTATATCTCTCATTCAAAGTGGTTTTGAAGCCCAACTCATTGCCAAAACACTAAAAAACAAGCAGGAATTTTTTTTTTAGTTGCGGAAAAAATTGCTTGTTGGTGGCTTTGACCACCCACCCAGTGCACCCACCCCGGCATACATGCCGGAATTTTTTTTCTTCACCCCCCCCCCTGCATATATAACAATTTCCAAAGTTAGACTAGAGAAACTTGATTAAAGTGACCTCTCAGTAAAATTCTAAATACTGACTCCGAGAGCCCTAGATTAGCTATCTCAATGAAGTGGATGATAAAACAATCTAATCTCGAGGGGGAAAACCCACAGACCCCACCCCCCTCTTCTTGTAGGTTTGGGGGTCTTTGGAAAGTTTGGGTATATATGTATTATTTCGATGGTTAATTATTCTGAGGGTTCATTATTCCGCTTTTCCATGAGGGTTCATAATTCTGACTATTTCAATATTCCGATTGTATACCTTCTACTAGTATATGGCTAAGAATACTAGTAAATTCCCATGTCGCTGATAATTTGGGATCGGAATAACGAATCAAAGAAACATAACATA
Source organism: Siphonodentalium dalli (assembly GCA_032622095.1). Lineage (NCBI taxonomy): Eukaryota > Metazoa > Mollusca > Scaphopoda > Gadilida > Siphonodentaliidae > Siphonodentalium > Siphonodentalium dalli. Next base: position 136,246,700 of record CP136064.1, on the reverse strand, counting down.
AATAACCTAAATTACAACCTTTTAAGTTATAAATTATGTACTTTAGGCCTAATTGTAAAAGATATCCGCATAAATAACAGCAAACTGAATAGCACGCGGTCGAATATTGAGCCAGCTTTTCTATCGTTTCGGGTCCCGTGAACTCAGCCCAGTTGACGTTTTGCGCTTTATCACAAACCGAAAGTAGACGAAGTAAAAGATTGGGCGAACCGTGACTCTCAAAATAGGTTTTATATCGAAGCGATGTCGCATCTCAGCCGACCAAAAACAGTTTTATTTAGTGGTTTGTGACTTCTAGTATTGACATTAGCACACTCGTGATTCGTTCCATTGTTATATTCGTTTGTTTATCACCCAAAAAAGAATAAATGTCACATTATGGGATGGATTTACCCCCCAAAAAATAATAAATGTGATGGGTCACAATAAGCGTGATGGTGTGTATTTTTGCTCCAAATTAATAAACGTGCCGGCACGTTTATTTGGCACCTGAGAGTAGATGGGAACGAGTCATTTTGGGGTCATTCGGCAAAAAACATGGCCACCAACGGCCATCTTGGATTTCAAAATTCAATCCATTGGCGCGGGCTACAGGTCGTACTGCTTGCCTGATCATCATGAAATTTGTCATGGATGTTAATTAGTGATGCGGCCCGGACCACCTTGGGTGCCAAGGCAGTCCGGTCCAGGCCATTCCGGTCCGGTACACATGCCTTAGGGTCCGGCGAATCAGCGATTTTGTTCGAATCGAATCGAATCAGACACACGGATTTCACATCGAATCGAATCTCGAATCGAATCTTACTCCCCGTGGTAAATCGACAAGAACTAGATTTATGTCGGCGATCCCGCTGCAGCGCGAGTGTCTCCCCATACCATCACCTGTGCGTGTTTGGCAGCTTGCCGTGTGGACCTGCGTCACAATAAAAAATGTTGAGAACGGCACATGGAAATATGACGAGATAAATCGTACTCTGTCGTATTTTTTTTCTTCATCGGGGCCCAATTCTTTCTTCATCGTAAAGGTGGCTAGTGACAACTGTTTCTTTTTAGGGGCTCGCCCGCATCGCCGCTACTACTAGACTAGTCCAAGTCTTCTTGTACTAAAACCAGCTAAGATATTGGGATGGCGATGCTGGTGTTTAGTCCAAGCACGCTTGTATACCAATCCTATCACACGAGTTACGCCCACGATCTGTGGCGGGAATTTGTGGTGTATTTTACTCGATTTACCTAGCAAATCAATACATGATGCTATATACATCGGAAAGGCTTACATCTTATGGTCATAATGGTGTATAATAATCTAACTTTAATGTTAAATTACACATAGAATATTCCGGTTGATTCAGGTTGATTGCCACAAACATCGATTTGTTTCTCTGTTTGTTTACGTTTTAACTGAAAGCCGAAGTGGTCCGAATAAGTTCGGCATAATCCGCTGTTTGTTCTGGGAATTCTACTTTCCGTTTCTATATATAGCGCGGGTTTTCCGAACAAAAATGGCGAAAACCGATCGCCCGAAAGTCCAGTTTTCTATGTGCTTTCAGAACAATTCCCGCACTAAAAACTTAATGACATAATGGAGGATCAGAACGGTAGTTTTGTTGACAATTTTCGCAAGCAACTTGTCAAAATTGGAGCAAATTAGAACTCTTGTGTCTGACTAGCCATGCGTGTGATGTGCATTTTGACATCTGTGTTGATAAAATAATCGGAGAACCGAATCACACAGTTTCGAAATATAGTTCTTCCGTTTTAGTGGGACTTTTCAAACTTAAGGTTCATTTATTTAGTGTATTACATTTATATCTCCAATGTTTAATTAATCTATTTATTATTTTATTTATTGACACACATAATTACGATTACAATGGAGAATTCATCGTAATTTGCGTTGTTGTCCAAAATCTACGGAATATTTTCAACGGAAAATGCCGAACACAGTTCGCGAGGTCAACCGAGTTCGCATACTTTTAAAAAATTGTAAACATTGAGGTAAATGTCTCTTTTCGCATTAAATTACCGTTTTAAATTCACAACTGATGTGGGTTTCAGATAAAATAGCATGTCTTCTGCGGAAAATATCCGTTTATTGTCGCAATTGTGATATTTTATTTCATATAATTATGGTTTTATTTGAGCAGGTCACTAACGCTTAAGTCGTGTTATAAGAAGCCTCTGTAGGCAGGCTTGGACTAAACACCAGCAAATCGCCATACCAATAGCTGGTTTTAGTACAAGAAGACTTGGACTACGCATCGTGCAGTGGGGTGGGGGGTATATACGTTACCAAGTTGGAGAATGTAATGTATGTAGCACTAATAAGTGATGACACTAACTTGTTATTGAATAACTGTCTAGTGTCTAGTAACACTGAACATTCAAGTCCCGGGAACTTTGTGACTTTGTCAATTATTATCAATAATGGTGAACGTTTTACAGTATGAAATTTGAAGAAAAAAAAAACATTGATGCAGTCCCATGCACATCGTCCATTTTGGATATGATGATCGTTAATTACAGATCCATAGGAAGATACGTTTACAGTTATATATAATACTAGCAGGTGGACCCGATCGACTTTGTCCGGGCTGTTTCCCCTCTGCTTTTCGGTGAATTGCCTGATTTGACCTTGAATTGTCCATTTTGAAGGTCAAGGTCAGGTCGGATCACGTTTTGACCCGTCCAAAACACTGCCCGGACAAAAGTACCCATCGAAATTCATCCGGTTTGACCCGATTTGACCTTGAATTGATCATTTTGAAGGTCAAGGTGAGGTCGGGGTCACGATTTGACTCATCCAAAAAACTCAGTGGACAAAAGAAACCCTATGTATCAAATTTCGTCAAAATCCCATCATAATTTGCGATTTTACCTTGAATTGACACGATTTCAAGGTCAAGGTCACGTCGTACGGGCAAATGAATATGCTTATGAGACTCCCCATACGAAAGTATCCCTAGACGCTAATTTTCATCGAAATCCCGTGATATTCGGGCGTTTGACCTTGAAATGACCCGATGTCGAGGTCACGTCGCACGGGCAAATTAATAGGCCTATGTTACCCCCGGCCGAAAATCCCCCCCACATACCAAGTTTCATCGATATCGGCTTGGCCGTTTTCGAGTTCATCGCGAACAGACACACACACAGACAGATCTTCCAAAATATATAATAGATATAAACAATGGCAAGCCTGTAACACGACATCAAAGGCACACCAAACTCTTTGAATATGACTGCCAAACATCGGCTGCTTTATCAAAGGAAGCTGTTAACTTTTAGGCCACGGTTTTTTGATTTTGTGGTTTACGGATCCGCCGACCGAGTGGAAAAACCCCCCGACCTAAAAAAAAAAAAAAAAAAAATATTTTATATATTCCGCTTACCCACATATTTGGGTCGAATATTGAATGAATAAATCGCATATTGATTGTCAAAATTATATTTGTACAACCCCTCCCCCAGTGACAGCCTCCCATCATTTCCAATTTGTCGAATGAAAACAATCCGGGGAAATGTTCCGGTGCATGTTTTTATATACCCGTTTATTTAATAGTGAGTTACCTCCCTTCCAAACCCGGAAGTATTTCTGTAAATCCAAAATCGTTCATCGTTGACATTTATACAAGCAGCAGCTTGTTTGTTAAAGAAATCAATGGTAGAAATTAAATGTCCCATTGATAAACCCGACATACAAACGTCACAACGTGTATGTATCCCTTCATTGTATTAAATCGAATTTGTGACATGTGTTTTGTGACTTTTGTCTCCAAAACAGCCAATTATTTTTCACACTTTTTCAGTGGATGTGTTTTCATGGTGAGAAATTAAAGCTATAAAATGTGTTGGTAAAAGTATTTCTGCAAATGGGGCACCTCATTTCTTTTCTTTATATATTACTGCAGAAATTTAGGCCCAATGCAAACAAAATACTTGGATTAATACGGGAACAGGTCACTTCGTTCCTGTTATATAACTCACTTAAATCCTTTAGCACGGGCTACAGCCCACATTTGTCATCCAATATTCATGACATTTGCTCTGTACATTGACATGTAGATGGGAACGAGTGATTTTGGTCATGCCCAATTAAAAAAAAACATAGCCACCTGCGGCCATCTAGGATTTTGCACTTAAATCCTTTAGCACGGACTACATTGAGCCCACATTTTCATCCAATCTGTTTGAAACATAATATGTTTCAAACAGATTGGATTAAATCCACATAATCCTCAGCACATTAAGGGTGATGGAGTATCAAGTAGATGTAGATGTGATATTTGCTGTGTACATTGACACGTAGATGGGAATGAGTTATTTTAGCCACTCCCATGACAGGTTATCACCTAGTCAAAATAGCATGAGAAAGTGAGACCAAACTTTGGTTTATACCGATATGTACAATATGGGGGGTGGCAATCTATTTAATAAGAAAGTCTCATTGTACGTCACATCAGCTCTGCATATATTACTCTTAGTGTATCTGAAATAAGATAGTTCAGGAACTATTGAGCCGTCACCTTTTCTGAGGATACCTTATTAAAAAAGTGATGGGTATAACTATAACTCACTTGAATCTTCGTCTTTAAAAGGTGAGCTAAAATTGAGTTTACAAACCAAAAAAAAACACATTTTTCAGTTTTTTTGTTGTTTTTTGTTGTTTTGTCCTACCCATGTTGATTATGGCAGAAAAATTCTGTAAACCACAAAATCAAAATACCGTGGCCTTACTTCCAGGCATGGTATTTGTGCATAGTACTGCTTAAATACACAACCATACCCCCCCCAGTTTTGGCAATTAGTCGACGAATGTAAATAACCGTCGACTACCACACCTGCCGAAGGTTAGTCGATTAATCTAATAATCGTGGCAAGCCTAAGTTATTTCCCTTTTTTCAACCTTTTTTGTACTTTAGAAAATTTCTCGCTTTTCCGGATGATATCTCAAGTTTGGATTCCTTAATTGATCAGTCATATCAAGATACAGGGTTCGAATTTGAGTTTGATCCGATGATTTTTCCTTGAGTTATGGACTTTTTTCGACTTAGAAAATTAAATTTTCTTCTTTTTTCTTTGGTTTCCGGATGATAACTCAAGTTTGGACTGTCCAATTGAAAATTCCGTTTTTTTTGTGAGTCATGGATATCAAAATACAGGTCAAGTTTGAATTTGAGTTATGGGCTTTTCGACTTAGAAAATTCCATTTTTCTTGTTTTTTCTTTGGTTTCCGGATGATAACCCAAGTTAGGATTGTTTAATTGGAAATTATGTTTTCTTGTGGGTTGTTCATATCAAAATACAGATCAATTTCGAATTTGAGTTTCGCAGAATTATGGGCCTTTCGACTTCAAAAATTAGTTTTTTCTCATTTTCTGTATGAGGGTATACCTTCATGGTGTAATCAACTCCTCCTACAGCTTTGATCGAGGATATTTGAAACTTCAGAGTATTGTTACCCACATATTGGAGATGTGCAACATGTATATAGATGATGGAGAATTTTTTTCTTTATGGAATTATAAATCCTTTCGACTTAGAACATTTCAACATTTTTTTTAATTTCTTTAACCAAGCGGCGTCGACTTGCCACGTTTTCGGGGGACACTGGTCGGCCGACCTTTTATTCATGAATAAAGTTTGCATGGTACATTCCTACCTTTTATTCACGATTTTTTTGGGCCATGCGAGGTTGAGTAAATGTGTATTGAACATTGAATGTACACCAGTAACATCACAGTGTAAGAACCACTCGTCGGCAACAATTGACATGGAATTCAGGATGTGCCTGACCTGATAATAGTGCACTGGGGGGGATTCCACTGAAAGTAAATAAAATTGCAGACCCAAATAATAGTGCAGGGGGAAACTCTGCGAAAACATCAACTGTTAAAAAAACATTTCTACAGTTCATGTAGTTCAAGTATAGGAATCAAGTGGTATTTTATTCAATATTCACATGTGTGTCATACTGTCACAGCCCTGGGAATTAAGGAAAATTTGCCTAGGCAATATTTTTTCCTAGGTGAAAGAAATCGGCTTAGGCAAAAACAGATTTTACCTAGGCAATTTTGCAACAATATTGCCATCTCAAACCAATATGATTCAATAATAACCTGAAATGCTTAGTTATTTTGGAGAACATTTCCAGGCCACTACTCATCAAATATATACATTCCACAAATCATCTCCAAAACTAGTGCCCTTATGGGTAGCTAGTTAATGGCCCAGTGCCATGGAAACAATTTTAGGACAATATATGTAAAGAGTTATTTAAGGAAGTCATTTTGGCTAAAGAGGTTCTATTTCTGATAGACACAAATCAATTTTAGTAACCCAATAAACTTGTTTTACCTAAGCAATATAATTGCCTAGGCAAACTGATTTTGCCTCTGCTTTTACCTAGGCATTGCCTATTGCCTAGGCTAATTCCCAGGGCTGCTGTCATATATTTGAATATCTACATGCAAAAAGTTGTAAGCCCATCATTTTGGTATCTTAGTCATATAGAAATCTTGAGTTTGTGCTGATTTAAATTTTCATGGCCTCAAAATTAATAAACATGCAGACCCAAAATAAGCACTGTGCAGGGGTGGAATTTCCCAAGAAAATAATAAACATGCATGCAGTCTTATCAGTCTTTGCAGTCTTGTGAGCGACCCCACAGTCTTTGACTGTCTTGTTTATTGATACTCTTAGTTATAGTGCTGGGCGGTATTTCGTTATACCGATTATAATCGGTAAGATTTTTAATACTGTTACTGTCATTTCTTTCATAATTGGTAAACCTTGAAGACAGTATTATCATGGTTTCAGATCATACCGGCCCGTTACCGGGTATATTGTGGTTTACCTTTATCGGAATCCAAAGGAACTACTTGGTTTCTTTCATCATTCTTCACTTATGTCACTTCTTTGCTATTTTTATATGACTGAATGCATGGGACAGCCCATTATTTCCTGGGATGTGATCGAGTATGAATCAGTGATCACCTTCTTAAATGTGAATTTATATGTATGATTTATAATAATTCAACCGGGAAGTGAATAACAATCTATAAGTTAAATACTTTGAAAGTAATTCACCTTATTTCCCGGCATTTAATAAAAACATTATATATATTCACACCCGGCAGAACTTTTACTATTAACAGCACATGCTCTGTGCGAGTCAGCGGGGTTTTTCCCAAAGCTCTTGGATGTATCCACTGAATGATGCTTTCATAACTGACAATTATTACCTGCATTTGAGATCAGGGTACCTTGTCGTGAATCCATACATGATGCATGTGTGCAGGCAAATGATACATTGCCAATGTCTGTTAAACCATAATTTCATAAAACAGAGACTTATTTTATTGTGAGCTGTGTAGCTATTCGATTTCCTCGAAAAACAGTTGACTTATGTACTAAATGATCACTACTCAATGGTGTTTTAAGATATGAGTTGAAATAATCGGTATTAACGTAAACCGCGGTATGATTTTCAGATTACCGCGGTATTTTTATGCTTAAATACCGCCCAGCACTCACTCTCAGGTGCCTAATAACTGTGATATCTTAATAATGTTAAACTAGCGAATGAATGTGTTCACACTTCAAGTACTAGTACACTTCTCTGTAAAACGTTTTTAATTTTGCAGATATTTAATACAGTTGTTCCAAGTATTCAACCCTGCTGAGTTCTACTGAAAGTTATGGCAACTGTTTTCAAGTGTGGTTATTGTCCATGGCCATTTAGACAGTTCACATATGTATAGATACATTGCTCATCTCCAATTATACCATCAACATCAAGCCAACTTTACTGTCCTGTGTGGGATTTCTGGCTGCAGCAGAAGTTACTCAAACCTTTTCTCCTATAGAAAACATGTTTTTCGTAAACACAGAGAATTAACAAGAGATAGTTCAACAAATTTAATTCATCCCAACTCGGCATCATTTGTTGATTCTTCAGTTCTGGATGAACCCGATGATGAGGAGGAATCTGATGCTGACATATCTACCAGTATTGTTTCTAATGAGAGCAACCTTGCTATGCTGTCTGAAAATTCTTTACATGCTAAAATAATGAAGCATTTGATGTTGTTTATTCTAAAGTTAAGGGAGAAACATGTTTTACCAAGGAGTGTGCAGGAAACCGTTGCGAGTGATGTTATTTTCATGTTGAACTACTTGTCTGATAACTTGAAGAATATTGTGAAATCTATGCTTGGGAATATTGAAAATTCACAATTAAATCAACTTTTGAGCTCAAATAATAACATGAGCCAATATCAATGTGATCTTTCATACGACTATAAACTCAGGAAATATTGTTGTGAAAATCTTGGACTAGTGGAGCCGAAAGAATATATTCTTAATCCAGAAGGTGTAGTGAAACATCCTGCCTACTATATCCCCATTAAGGACACAATCAGATCAGTTTTGGAAAACGAGAGTGTCTCTTCACATATTCTGCAACGTACTGAGGAAAGACTCAATAGCACGGGTGGCGGAGAAACATCTGATATATTACATGAGTATCAGGATGGGAATATATGTAAAAACAGTTCATTTTTCTCGCAATCAAACTTGATCCAATTGTTTTTATATACCGATGAGTTCGAAGTTGGTTCAAAAAAGACAAAACATAAATTGACAGCATTTTATTTTTCAATTGGAAATATATCTCCTCGATTCAGATCGCAGCTACGAAGTATTTATCTTATTATGTTGGTGAAAGAAAAGTATGTTGGACTTTACACATTCGACAAAATTTTGCAACCATTAATTGATGATCTCAAAAAACTTGCCACAGAGGGAATTATTTTAAATTTGTGTGGGAAAAATGTAACTTTTTTTGCTGGTGTTGCAGCAATATCATACCTTATGTAACCTTATGTTGTTAGTGGACGCTGGCTTCTATAGATGCCACTATATCCACCTCTGATTCTTCATCTTCTATTTCTCCGAACTCTCCTGCATTTTTGTTTTTTGTTTGACTGATCGTATCAGGGTCTGTCAGCCTCAATTCAGCCTTGAAATTTAATTTAATCTCTTGGTCCTGCCAATGGTAATCGAGATTGTTTTTGAATGAATTCATGTCTTCTGCATAGACGACTTTTTCTGCTAGATGATTCCATGGCTCCACCACTCTTAGGCTAAATGAGTATTTCCTCACATCCCTGTTTGCTCCTTCCAAGAATAATTTATAATTATGTCCTCTGGTTCGGAGTTCGGTGCTTCTTCTTAATATGTCGTTCACTTCCGGATCATAGGTGTTAAATATCTTGAAGCATTCTATCATATCTCCTCTTATTCTTCTGTAGTTAAGTGTTGGTATATTTAGCTTCTTTAGTCTTTCTTCATATGGTAGTTCTTTTAATTCTGGTATTAGTTTTGTGAATCTTTTTTGGACTTTCTCGAGCATTTCAATGTCTTTCTTTAAATGTGGACTCCAGGCCGGTTGGGCATATTCTAGATGTGGTCTCACCAGACTTTTGTATAGTTTCAGCATTGTTTTGGTGTCCATGTGCGTAAATGCTCTGCGTATAGCTCCAGTGACTGCATTTGCTTTCTGTATTTTCTCATTTATATGTTGGTCAAATTTCAGTTTGTTATCAGTTGTGACTCCTATATCTTTCTCTTCAGTTACCTCCTTTAGTTGTACATATTGTCCATCTTTGTTCTTCATGTGATAGTTTGGCTCTTCTGTTTTCGTGCCGATGTTCATTGTCACACATTTATCTGGGTGAAATTTCAAAAGCCACTTGTCTGACCATGTCTGGAGTTCATCTAAGTCATTCTGTAATGCATCCACATCTGGTATACCCTGTATTTCCCTGTAAATTTTAGTGTCGTCTGCAAACATCATGACATCCGATTTGACGTTGGATGGGAGGTCATTTATATATATGACAAATAATATGGGTCCGAGCACGCTTCCTTGGGGTATTCCACTTATTACTTCTCGTGTTGTTGACGCTTCGCCATTTATCATCACTCTTTGTTGTCTTCCCTGTAAAAAATTCTCTATCCATTCCAATATATTTCCATTTATTCCGTAGCTTCTTGCTTTATGCAGTAGTCTTTGATGTGGAACGGTATCAAATGCTTTCTGGAAGTCCATATAAATTACATGTGTTGCATATCCTTCATTTATGGTCTTGGTCCACTTTTCCAATGAGTGCAGTAGCTGTAATGTTGTAGATCGTCCCTTGATGAATCCAAATTGCTTCTTACTAAATAGTTGGTTATTTCTCATATGGTCCATTATTTTATCCCTTATTCTTGCCTCCAGAGCTTTGCCTACTATACTGGTTAGGCTGACTGGGCGATAGTTGTTTGGTTTAGATTTTTCCCCCTTTTTGTATATAGCAGATATGTTTGCTGTTTTCCATTCATTTGGTAGTATTCCTAGTCGTAGGCTGTTATTGAAGATTTGTGCTATTGGTATGCTTAGTTCCTTCGCTAGCTCTTTTAGGATTTTAGGGTGTATATTGTCAGGACCCTGGGACTTGCATGGTTTGAGTTTTGATAGCCTAATCTCTACTCCCTCTGCAGTCACTTCAAGGTCTTCCATCTCATGCTTTATTGTCTTCATATCGATATCTGGGATGTTTCCTTTAGGTTCCCGTGTGAATACTTCGGAGAAGAAATCTGCCAACACTTCTGCTTTTTCCTTATCGCTTGTTGTTACACTTCCATCTGCTTTCTCTAGGTTTGCTATCCCTGTCTTCGTCTTCGTACGTCTCGATACATAGTCCCAGAATTTTTTGGGGTTATCTTTAGCTTGGTCAGCAATATCTCGTTCGTGATTTTTCTGCTTCTTCCTTGTCAAATTTCTCACTTGGTTCCTATATTTTGTATATATGTTATAGTTTTGTTGTGTCCTGTTTTCCATATAGCGAGTCCAAGCTCTATTCTTCTTCCTCACCACCTCTCTTGTTTTTGCATCTAGTGGCATTCTATTTTTTTTGCTGGATGTATTTCTTTCTGGTATGTGTTTGTCTGTAGCTTCTTCGAGTACTAGGCAGAATCTCTTCCACTGGATGTTGATGTCGTTATTACAATCCTCAAATACTCCTTTCCAATCTATCTTCCCAACTTCTTCCCTCATTTTGTCATAGTTTCCTGCAGCATATTGTTTCTTCTTCATTCCTTGTTTTTTTACGCTATAGCATTTATAGTAGAAACTAATGGAGCAGTGATCACTCTTCCCTAGGGGGTTCCCAATCTCCAGATTTTGAACCATATTTGCTTCGTTGGTTAGGACTAGATCCAGTACATTTGCTTTCTGTCCATGTCGATATCTTGTTGCCTCCTTTACGTGTTGTGTTAGGTAGCATTTGTCAACTGTCTTCAGGAATACTTCTCCTTTCTTGTCTGATGACGTATGTTTTTCCCAGTTGATAGTTGGGTGGTTCAGGTCTCCCATTATCAGTATATGGGTGTTCTTCTTATCATTGCATATCTTCTTCAGCACCCTTTTTAGTATTTTGTCCTTTTCCTCAGTGCTATTATTTGGGCTTCTGTATACTGTGCCAATGACAAGTTTGTCTTTATTTTGTAGTGGAACTTCAACCCATACTGTCTCATTGTATTCTTCTATATATGATAACTCCTCTGCTTTGATTTCTTCTTTTACATATATAATCACTCCTCTCCCTTCCTTTGAAGTAAGATTCATGTGGAACATCTGATAGCCATCTATTGAGTAAAGTGCAACCGGTAAGATCTCTTTGAGATTTTTTGGCTTTGCTTCGGTGATGCTAATTATGTCGTACTTTTCTTCCTCAATTATGTGTCGCAGCTCATTTAGTTTGTTGAGAACACTGTCTGCATTTAAGAGTAAAATCTTCAGTCCCTCCACCTTGTGCATTTTGTGCTTTGTGCTTTGCAATAACGTATTTACATTTTGTCTTCTCTGTGGCTTCACTCCGATTCCTTCTTCTTCACTTTTTTCAGTGTCCATGGAGGGCCCCGGACTTGGAAGAACCATTCTGGTGATTCCGATGTTCTTTTCTTGGCCTCCTCGATACACTTTTTCCTTTCTTCTCTATCTGCTTTGCACAGATCATTTGTGAATGTTGCCCTCTCTTTCTTCTCCTTCAACTTTGCTCCAGCTTTCAGTGCTCTATCTTTCACTGTTTGCTCTTTGTATGTCACTCTGAGTGGGCGTGGATTTTCCTTTTCTTGGCTTTTCTTTCCCAGTCGGATAATCTGTTTAATATCATCCACTGTGTGTGCCTCTACTTCTATTCGTTCGCAGAGATCCATGTATTTCACCAAATCCTCCTCTCTTGCTCTTGTACTGTCCTCGGCTTCAGATTCTTCAATATTGAAGATGATTATATTCTTCTTTCTCAACTGGTTGTCTGCTTCGAACTTCCTATGTTCTTTAATTGCCTCATTTATTTCCTTCCTTACAGTTTCTGTTGAGGTAGTTTTAGCAGCTTCTGCTCCATCTTGTACTTCTCCAGCTTTTTCTCTGTCATTTTCTTTCTCTTCTATCCTGCTCATTCTTTGCTGTATATCTGACATATCTTCTTCAATAACGTCTTGTCTTTTTTCCATTTTAATCATTCTTCCTAATATCTTCTGTGTTCCTTCGTTACAGCTCTTGCAATACCAATGGATAGTGGAATTTTCTTCTGAGCTTTGGCTTTCTAGGAAAGCCAGCACTTCTTTCGGCACCTGTTGACATTTGGCGTGAAACCACAAGTCACAGATATGGCATCCTAGACCATGATCCTTCCCATCTTCAGCAACTGGCTTATTACAGCTTCCGCACTTGGCTAATACTGTACTATTATCCGTATCTTTCGTATCTTTCTCCGTATCTTTCTTTCCCCGGACCACTTTGATCCGTCTTCTGGTTTATAGTTTATTATATCTTTGTACGGGGAGGCAGAGCAATCCCTATCTCACCCGTATACTCCTTCAGAAAAATAAATAAATCTTCTACCTTCAAATAGTTATTGTCTAAGGGGAGGCAGAGCAATCCCTATCTCACCCTTCTTTCTCTGCTAGTAGATTTAAATTTTACTGGTGAATCCTCCTAATAAACTTATAAAGACGCAACAACCACAGTCTGTTTGTATCTTTGCTCGGGTGAATTCCATCAATTGTAGTATTCCGATACTCGATTTTCTTCCTAATCCTGCCTTTGTGCTTTGTGCTGAAGACCTGGTCTTGACTAATCTTGGGTAATCTTTCACGGTTGATGTATCCAATTTCAGTGTTCAGCTCTTCGGTTTTTCCCTCGAGGATTTTGTCCGTTTCTTTATCACCTTCTTCTTCTCTTCTATATTTGGTATTCCATATGCTGGTTGAGTAAAATGGACATTCTAGGAAGAAAACTCTTGCATTTTTGTGATAACCTCTCAGCACATCATCTTGCTGGTTTCAATTGTAATTTTGCAAAAGGACGTGTGTGTCGATTCTGCATGGCCATTCGTGAAAAACTTGACGACTTTGAGCTAGACCAAGAATGTGTTCTCAGGACCGAGTTATTGCACCAATATCATCTTTCAGGAATTACTGACCCAACAAATATGACTGCATATGGGGGTGAGAAAAAGGTGTAAATTCCTAGATCTTGCATATTTTGATGTAACAAAATCATTCCCACCAGATATCATGCATGACCTTTTAGAAGGTGTTATACCACTTACATTGAAGCTAGTGCTGACCAATTTACACTCCAATAGAATTGTAACATTGTCTCAATTTAACACTGCCATGGAGGATTTCAACTTCGGTTTCAATGACAAAAAAAATAAGCCTGTCCAACTGAATGCAAAAGTTGTGCGAGATGATGGAACCATTTCCGGAAAAGCCGCAGAAAAGTGGGTTTTGTTCCGACTTATTGGAATTCTAATTGGGGACTCTGTGCCGGAGGAAAATGAGGTATGGGAAGTCTATTTGAAGCTGATGAAAATTTCGGAAATTGTATTCGCACCTGTCAATAAAGTGATCTTGGATGGGAGAACTTGAGGTATGCATTGCAGAATTCATCACAGCATTTAAAAGTGCTTTCCCGTCCAAGATGACTCCAAAAGTCCATTATCTAGTCCATTATCCAAGACTTATGCTTGAATATGGCCCGCTTAAAAACTTGTGGTGTATGCGATTTGAGGCAAAACACCGTTATTTTAAACGATTGTCTGGAGTCGTCAATAACTTCAAAAACATTGCATACACATGTTCTAGTCGCTACCTAATGAGACAATGCTGGGAATTGAGCACCTCTCAAAATATTTTAGAGCATGAGACAGAGACAACAAATGCAAGAAAGATGCTATTCAGAGCATTAACAGCTGGTTTAAAACAATTGATTCACAAGTAACATGAAGGTATGTGCAATAATTTGTGTAGCTTTCTCTTCACAAAATTAATCCCAAAACAAACAACAAATTATGTTTACGGGTCTATTTCAAGAGATTTAAACATTGGTATGAAAAATTTAAAAAGCAAATCGGGCCCTGTGCCTGACCAAATTAGGAGCTGATAGTTGTTATGTCCGTCGTCGGCAAACTGTCAATTGTTGCAGAAGAGTGGTCATGCATTATACTGTGATGTTACTGATGTACAATGTTCAATACACATTTACTCAATCTGGCATGGCCCACATACATATCGTAATTTTTATTTTTGTTTTAAACGTATTTTACTTGTTCATAATTGATTTATGACAAAAGGGATTGGAGGACAAGTGCTATATTCACTTAGAATACCCTCCACACCTCGTAAATGAAACAGGGATGTACTGTGTAAACATCATTCATGAAATATTGCATATATTATACATTGTACTTAGTATTGCTATGCTCTAACTAATCGACCCTGTTAACGAGGTTATGGGCCGGTAATGACTGTGGTCATACCGCCACTACACCCCGGTCCTGCTGTAGCACCGTGTCCATTTGCAGTGTCACCACAGTAACACGCAGTATCTGACTGTGGTCATGCATGATGTCCACCGCAGTAATCTAGTCCATTAACGGCATACATCGCGGTAGTATTTTCTGTGATCACCATCCACCGTGGTCGTTTCCCGTATCAAACAGGATCGAGAAATCTGCTGCTAAGAATATTTTTTCACTGTTGTTTTTGAAGACACAAGGCGCTGTGCAAGATATAACGGCGATAGTTATCTGACCTGTTCAATGTTTCCTATAATTTTCGTTTATATATGAAGAAACTTCAATCCTTACGGTTGACGTCCCCGTGCGATTCCTTTGAATTTGCTGCTTTATACTGGCGTACCCATATGCAAATACTGGCATGTGATAATGTGCTGGGATCTATGTTCAGACATACTTCCAAGTGTACTTGTACGTAACCCAACTGGAATATTCAAATAGCAAGTTTTTTAGCAGAATTTTGCAGAATAAATGGGACCACAGGTAATTAAGCCAATGAGACAGAAAATGTGCAAACTCAAAATATGATGACACAAGCTACTCTAAAGGCACGGGAGGCCTTGGCGGTTGGTATGCTGTGAAAATATTTTCACCGGTCAAAAACTGCCACAAACAGAAAGAATATTAAAATGTAGACAGACGTTAGGCCAAATAAAAAAATACCTTTGTTTCCGGTAACGGAGAGCAAAAAATTAGGGTGGGGAGGGGGTAAACCTTTTTTTCCCCTTTTTTTTTTTTTTAAATTCCCATAATGCAAAAGGTAATAATGTTCAGCCCTTTCTTAATGTATTGTAGATACAGATATACTATGTAATAATGTATATATAGTCTATCTAGATATAATATTGTAATGACCTTGCAAGCCACTTTATTTTATATTCTTTTATTTAAGTTTGTATTTATCATATGGCCTGGCAATAGCAGGAGTCAGACTGCTCTGTGTACAAATCTCGCATATAGGAGTGGCTGTCTTGAATCTTTTGTCTTAGGGAAGTTTTCAATACATCTATAAAACTGATATAGACTTTATTCTAGTTAGTTGAGATTATTATTTAGAAATTATAGTCAGGACTATTCTATATGATTGATTCTTGGTATAATTTAGTACATGCATGTAGAATTAAGTAGTTAGTTATTCCATAATAACATGTTGCGTTAAAGCATGAGTTCCCTGTATGTGAACAATATTGACCTGCTAAAACAATTCCCACCTCCCTGCACCTTCCCACAAATCATGTTTCATCCAATTTTCATTCTGGGGTAACATGCTTCAGTGCCTTAAACTATCAGAAAATTTAACAGCAGATTGTTGAGAATTTGTACGAAACAATCAATTGCCATATATGTCAAAAGCCATTTAACTTCTATTAATCAACACCCCAAACATTTCAAATTGAGTTAATAAACATATTCCATACCCATTAGTCTAAAAGACTGTGGGTTAAAGTGACTAATTTCGAGGAATCATGTTTTTGGATGTTTGTTAGCCCACTACCCCTGGTTTGGTGTGTTTTGTGAGTGTGAATTTGCAAGTTAATTAGGCTAATGACTCATTGAATTGAAACCAGCAACTTAAACTAAGAGAAACTGGAAGAATAAAGTTGGGAGAAGGTGATTTGGTTATTTTCAGACTGTAAATTGGGAACTTTGGATAACACCGTGGTTAGATTTCTGGTTTGTATTGTCTTTTTTCGGTTTGATGAAAGTACACCGTGGCAAATACACCATGCCGAATGGCAATTACACCGCGGCCCAACTGTAGTGTCAGCCGGTGGAGCCGCGGTGTAGTTACATTTCAGCCGCGGTGCCAATGCTAACGGCACCGCAGTTAAGTGGACACTTGTTTTGTCCAGAAGGGTACCTTTTTAGCAAAGTGCTATTATTAAACTATTAAGTTAACTACACATATATATCAAAACAAAGTGCACAAACAATGTTTACAGCAATGTCCCTGTCAAGTCCGCGCATCTCTACACATTTTCTACTGGTGTAAAACATACTGGGTAACGTTGTGTATATATACTGGAGATGTTGCATATACTAATAAATGTTTTGTGAAATTTTAGTGAATCGGTTTAGAATAAAGTAACATAACCATTGGTGAACTGTTATATTTAATGACTAAACTGGCTCTATTTCAGATGAGGAGATTGATGGGGAGACTTTGTTCGCCCTGACAGAGGATATGATTGCAAAGCTTTGTAAAACAATGAAACTACAATGCAAGCTAATGAAAGCAATAAAGGAATTAAAGAAGAAAAATAATGGGTGAGTACTGAGTATATCTTTTTGTCTTCCATCCCTCGATTAAGTTTCAGCTGTTTTTAAAATTAATTTAAAATGAAAGAATTCCAGTTAGTGACATAATTAATTAATTAATTTGGTAATGATATTTATTATTTACCAATTATGGTTTATATGCTTTATGCTACAGCAGGGTTTCTGCCAGGGGAAAATAAATGAGTCTGTAATTCAGACATATCAGGGAAACAAATTAACTCACACAAGGTTCATACACCTAGCTCAGAGTAAAATTCCATCACTTTTCCATACTTTTCCAAGACTTTCGGACAAATTTCCAAGACTTTTCAGTGAAAAAATTCCATAACTTTTCCATACTTCGTACCTAGCTAAACAATGAGGAAGACCAATATATAAATTTCCAGGTTGTTTAAACAAAGAACACATATACGTTAGTTCAAATAAGCCCTTTATCTGCAAAATGCGTTTAACTAATTAAGCTGATATGAACAATAAATCATAAATTGTTTGCATATGCAACAATTATCAGCCTTGACACCCAGTGTCTATAATTTATAAAATCATTGTGAAAAAAATAACGATTTATTTCGAACAAGGCAATTAGTGATGTTCCGATAATGAAAAAGCTTATCGGACCGATTTCCGATAACTGGAGGCACAATTTCCGATTCCGATGTTTATATATATTGTGCGTTTGTTCCTATAATGGACTTACATACACCCAATGCACTCCATATCCCGCATAGTTTCAAAGCCAAATACATCAAAGAAATATATACACACTGTCGTGACAGTATTTCTGCCGACGTCGGTTGTGTGCTTCCTTTGATGTATACCGGTAGTTGTTTTGACAAAGAGATCAAAGGTGCCGACTCAGAGTAACGTTATGACCATGTGTGGAACACTTGCATGCGGAGTAAAAGTCTTGATTGAATACTTGTAAGTTGCAACAATGTATGGAATGGCGATGATTATTAACTAAATTTTGATTGATGGATAATAATTGCTGTCATATTTGTCTGAGATTTCCCAAGTTTCCATTGGTCACACCTTTTATCTTTTAACAACTCGGAAGCTTTTATAGTTCCGCCTGCTCAATTTTTGTTTCGCAAGTTCAACGGGGAGCTAAGCGTATTTCATAGCATACGTTGTACAGACGAAAACGCTAATTATGCCCCTACTAAACGTTGATCGTTATTGAAGACAGTTCTGATAACAACTGTATTAATTCATTCAGTGTGTGCTTCAAGTTATTGACATAGCATGTGACGTCACATGACACATGCTCTAGAGGAAGCCTCACTGTAATCAGGTCAGCTTTTTAATTAAAGCTTTCTTTGAATCTATTTCGTGTCAACGCGATTGAACCAATAACTTCATATTACACGGGATGTCAGGCATGTGTATTGCCATTCTTATAATATATCATATCAGACTGCTTTGATGATGCCAATGGCTTCTTTTTAGGCTGTTACAACTGCGTTTTACATTCAATACTACAGTTGTATTGCGTATGTTTATTAAAGCGTGCACATTGCACTTAGATACTAGAACGTTTTTATTTATTTTGACAATCGGTAAAAGCCGATGTTCAACTGCGAGGTACGATTAATTTCCGATGGGCTATTATCGGCCGATGGCCGATTCCGATTATCGGAACATCACTAAAGGCAATACAACGTTTAAAACTATATTTGCACACTATAATATGGTGCTCTCGGATAATTTTGGTGCCAAATATATTCAGGAACATCAGGTAATATCGGTGAATTTAGAGAGAGTATGCCTTGACAGACCTGTTTTATTTCCGTTCGATACGCTTTCTGTTATTGCGTATATAAATGAATTCTTGTAAGGGAGACAATTCCTTAAAACGTGTAGTTCCAACTATAACTATGGCGATGGTATTGTAAGCTTACATGATAAGAATGGAAAGTAACAGCGTTATTTACCTAAGAACTCGGCCTTGGGATATTCCATGACTTTTCAAGACCTTCAATCTCAGGATAGCTTATTTTCAAGACTTTTCCCATAGTAGGGTGAAAAAAGGTCCCATTTTCCAGACTTTTCAGGGGTATTGAATCAAAAATTTAAAATTCCATAACTTTTCCAGGATTCCAAACCCGCGTACGAACCCTCCTATCACAGGTGCGACCATGGTTTGTTTCGTTGTGAAATTTTGTTTGGTATTTGTCACCGAAAAGTAATCATTTCTTTGCACCTGAGAAACTCACAAAGCAATCCACCGTGACAAAGTATTAATTCGGTTGATGGTACCCAGAGCATTGATCATGAAATTACGCACATGAGACCACTGTCTGATTGAAGACTAAATAAATGACAAGGTATAATTATACCCTAAAAAGCTGCTATGCATTGACAAATAATACCTTTCAAGGAGAATTGAATTAAGTACTTAAAAAAACAAGTAGCTTCTGTGAAAATGAAATCGTAAAACAAGTTGTGCGCTGAGATATCATACTCCAGAAGATCTGTAGCGGTCGCATGATTGTAAATATAAGGGTGAGCAGCATACGGGTTGTGTTGTAAATATAGAAGGCTGCATGATGACTTGTCTGCTTGAGTGGTCTAGATCTCTTGGTCACTGTCGTTAGATGCTATTTTTAATCACAGAAGTTGAGTAACATCGAGCTTGGTTAGTCCTTTGATTGGGTGGCCGGCTTTGGAATTCGGGTGCTGCCAACTTTCGGTAATCACAAAAGCGTCTTAAAGATTGTGACAAAGAGATCTAGATCACTCGGAATAGAGAGGTCATCAGCCTTCTATATTTACAGTGCGATCGACTGCTACAATTATATGAATGGTAGCGAAATCATTCAAACTCGGACTGCGTAGACCTAGTCCAACGACTTGAGTTAGGACCACTGCTATAAACAGAGTTTTAGTCCCGTGATATGAAATATAATTGCGCTTTTGCAGGAAATGTGAACATGTCTGTCGTTGTTTTGTGCTTCGGGCCCCACGCGGGATAATGAAACCATTATTG
Organism: Siphonodentalium dalli; assembly: GCA_032622095.1. Classification (NCBI taxonomy): domain Eukaryota; kingdom Metazoa; phylum Mollusca; class Scaphopoda; order Gadilida; family Siphonodentaliidae; genus Siphonodentalium; species Siphonodentalium dalli. Next base: position 136,226,519 of record CP136064.1, on the reverse strand, counting down.
ACCCTACATTGACTTTATCTCCATATTGGGGGATGTTTTGCTTGGGATCTCTGAACTGAGTAGTTTCATGTAACAGAAATCCCATGCACAAAATATCCATATTCAGCAGCCTTGCTTTCTTTGATGTTACTGCAACATTTTCTTTAGGGACAGGTATGTCTCAAACTGGTCATCAGCAAGGGGAGTGAGGCTGTTCCTCAGATGCTGAGCCATAGTATTAACGGAAACGCTTGTTGCAGTCAATGTCTAAAATCAAGTTCCCCGTTATATTTATTAAAAACCTGATTTGAGTTTAAAGACAAACATAGAATAAAAAAAAAGTTAAATACACACAACTGACAAGTGTGAAAATTCCATGCTCTGAGAGTTAATCATGGGCATCATAAACCCTTTTATCCACCGCTCATTACCTATATTTCCTACATAGATTCTGCCTTAAAAACTTTGCGTTTATAATCAATGTACCTTGATTAGGTCAATGTAGCTTTATTAGATTAGGCCAAACAATGATGCTATGTTACCCCGCACATCGATCGACCCTAAAAAAAAATTCTATTGTTTTTACCACTGATTATCTAATGCTCATAAATATTGATGATCATTAGTATGCAAAACACATTGTTACTAACATATCCCTGTGAAGAGTGACCATGAGGTGACAGTTGTCTCAAAAGTGTGTGATCACTGTGATGGTTTGTGGATTGGTGAGCATGAATTTTGCAATTTTATTTCCATGAGTGGATCTCATGCCTGCCTTACCTGTATGCCTTGTGTTGGACTTATGGAACATACTCTTGGGTTCCAAATAAACATGCATGCACATTTGTTATTTTCTTGGGAAATTTCCCCCTGCACAGTGCTTATTTGGGTCTGCAAGTTTATTAATTTTGAGGCTATGAAAATTGAAATCAGCACAAACTCAAGATTTCTATATGATTCTGATACATATTCAAGTACATTGTATATGGAATACATGTGAACATTTAAATATTGAATAAAACACCACATAGCACATACTATGTTGATTCCTATGCTTGACCTACATATGTACTATAAAAATATCTTTCAACTAGATCTATAGTTGATGTGTTGCTCAGAGTTTCCCCTGTGCTATTATCTGGGTCTGCTCTGTTATTAACTTTCAATAGAAGTTTCCTCCTGCACTATTATTTGGGCCTGCACTTTTATTTAGAGCCAGAGAGTATCGGTAGGAACACTATCAACAGACATTGTGGTGTGTATCTGTATATATATATATATATAGAGGTTATCATCACATATGATAGCGACATCAATTTCGTACCAAGTTTATAGCCAAATTTATGAAAATGTGGTATGTGAATAAGGCCAAAGAAAAAAAGATTGTATATTTCTGGTAACAGACCGAAAAAATTAGGGTAGGTAGGTAGGGAAATTTGTTTTTGTCCCCCGACGTTTCTGTCGGAGGACTATAGAAATGACCCTCGTCCGTCCGTCTTAGCGTGCGTCCGTCCGTGCGTCCGTCCGTGGGTCCGTGCGTCCGAGATTGGGTACCTTCATGGTGTAATCAACTCCTCCTACAGTTTTAAACGTAGAGATTTGAAACTCTGGAATATTGTTCCTAACATGTTGGTGATTTGCAACATCTATATAGCTAATCAAAAATATAATTTTTTCCATATTTTTGGGGGGGTTTTCGACTTAGAAAATTTGGAACATTTTTGCCTTTTGGATGAGATTGGGTACCTTCATGGTGTAATCAACTCCTCCTACAGTTTTAAATGTAGAGATTTGAAACTCTGGGATATTGTTCCTAACATGTTGGTGATTTGCAACATCTATATAGCTAATCAAAAATATCATTTTTTCCATATTTTTGGGGGGGTTTTCGACTTAGAAAATTTGGAATATTTTTGCCTTTTGGATGAGATTGGGTACCTTCATGGTGTAATCAACTCCTCCTACAGTTTTAAATGTAGATATTTGAAACTCTGGGATATTGTTCCTAACATGTTGGTGATTTGCAACATCTATATAGCTAATAAAAAATATCATTTTTTTCCATATTTTTGGGGGGTTTTCGACTTAGAAAATTTGGAATATTTTTGCCTTTTGGATGAGATTGGGTACCTTCATGGTGTAATCAACTCCTCCTACAGTTTTAAATGTAGAGATTTGAAACTCTGGGATATTGTTCCTAACATGTTGGTGATATGCAACATCTATATAGCTAATACAAAAATATCATTTTTTTCGTGTTTGCATGCGTTTGTTCATCGGGTTGTTTTGTCCAAGAAATTTTGCGGTGGTTTGCAACATCTATATACTGTATAACATTGTTGCAAATAGTATCCTTCTAACAAATCCAATCATGAAGTTTACCACTCGAGTCGGGGGACATGTGGTCTGCGACCTTTTATTTTATTTTATTTCAACACAGTGGAAATATAGATTAAGATAGATAAAAAATCAAACTTACTTCATGCTTAAGTATGTTTTTAGTCGAGTTTTTTTCCAAAACTCGACTTATAGTTTGATGAGGGACGGTGGGCGGGCGGCGGACGGGCGGGCGGCGTGTGTGAGTACATATCCATGCACGTAAGCTGTAGACAAAAAAATCGGGTTTGTCCGCACATTTATTACAGAGTTATGGCCCTTTGAATTTTCAGCTCGTTAGCGCGATAACTTCAACAAACGTTATACGATTTGATTGAAATTTGGTATATCTATAGGTGTCTCCCAAGAATATCTCGGATGAGTTCGAAAACCAGCCTGGTCCGATAAAATTTGATAGAGTTATGGCCCTTAATTAGTCATTTTTCACGAATTTTCAGCTCGTTAGCACGATAACTTCAACAACCGTTATCCGATTTGATTGAAATTTGGTATATAGGTGTCTCCCAAGAATATCTCGGACGAGTTCGAAAACCGGCCTGGTCTGATAAAATTTGATAGAGTTATGGCCCTTAATTAGTCATTTTTCGTGAATTTTTAGCTCGTTAGCGCGATAACTTCAACAAACGTCCTCCGATTTGTTTAAAATTTGGAATAGACATACTTGCCAAGAATATATCGGACGAGTTCGAAAACCAGCCTGGCCCGATAAAATTTGATGGAGTTATGGCCCTTAATTAGTTATTTTTCGATTTTACCTATTAATTAGTCTACCGATACTGATGCACACCAATTGGTGGTAGCCACCGGCGGTAAGCCACCGAAAACGAGACACAGCATCTCTGATGCGACCTCTTGTTTTATTATTCACATACCACATTTTCATAAATTTGGCTATAAACTTGGTACAAAATTGATGTCACTAACTTTTTATACGAATTTTACCAATAATACCGCCATTATATCGTACTTGTATTAATTGTGACGACTACATCCCATTATCTGGGGGTAGCCAGTATGCCCACCGAGCATGCCTGGATTTTGGAAACAGTAGCTATACCCCTAACATATTCAGTGATAACCTCTATACATATATATATACAGATACACAACCACCATAGTGTTCCATAAGTTCCAAAACAAGACATAAAGCAGGCAGGAGATCCACTCTCAGGAAATTAAAATTGCAAAATGTAATGCCCATCAATCCACAACCGATCACACACCTGGGGTTTTGAGATAGCTGTCACTTCTTGGTTAATTTTCACAGTGATATATGTTAGAAACCATGACCATGTGTTTTGCTCACTAAAAATCGTCAATATTTATGAGCATTTGTGGATAAAAAATATAAAAATAAAAAATAAAAATTCCCTACCTACCACCTGCCCTAATGTTTTTGCTGCATTAATAGCAGAAACATACAATATTTTGTTGGCCTTAGTATCACTTTCATGATGCAATTGCATATGCAGATTGTGCAGGTAACTCAGGGGGGGGGTGTGAAAAAAAAATTCCGGCACATATACCGGGGTGGGTGGGTGGTCAAAGCCACCAACAAGCAATTTGTTCTGCAACTAAAAAAAAATATTCCTGCTTGTTTTTTTAGTGTTTTGGCAATGAGTTGGGCTTCAAAACCACTTTGAATGAGAGAAATAATGTAATTCTAACTGGTAAACTGACTGCAGGCAGTTATCGTGTTGTATTTTGTTGCAAATTTTGAAATCCAGCTGGCAGCCATGTTTTTTTGGCCGAATTACCTCAAAATGACTCATTCCTATTTTCATGTTCATGTTAACATCCATGATAAATAGTATGCACAGAAATTCATATACAGCTGTTTACAGTGAATTTCCCCCCGCAAATCTCTGTTTTAGTGTTAAAAGGGGGGGTGGGTGTAAAAAAAATGGTCGAAAAAAAACTGGCGAAAACGGAAAAAAAATTGGCGGTGGGGGTGGGTGGGTACAAAAAATGATCGAAAGGAAAAAAATGCCATATGTGCCCAACTAGTACTAATAAATGACATTGTGAAAAAAAATAACTATTTAAAAAAAAATAACTATTTCGTTGTAAGCTGCATGCACTCTGTTAACTTTTTTCTAGTCATGATTGCTATTAGTTTATTTGGCCTAATAGATGTAACCTTGGGCATCATTGAAGTAACAAATGTAAAACTGAGAAAATGACAGATCTTGTTAAAAATAGATTGTATCGTCAGTAATAAGAAATAGTAGCTTACCATTAGTTACTCTTTTCTTCTAAAAATAATGTATCAATGCACCATTCTTTTTCTGTTGGGACATATTTTTTTTTAATGCTCTATATATTTAGGAATCGGAGTAATCACAGGCTAATTATATATATTTAGGAATCGGAGTAATCACAGGCTAATTATGTGTTTTTAACCCTTTTAGTGCCAGGGGCTGATGAGCTGGCCGAGCTGTAAAATCAGCGCTAAAAATATAATATATAATTTTTTTTTGGGTATGCTTGAGCATGCTATAGCGAATTTAAAAACAAACTGGATAAAACCTTAGGGGCATGTTATAACTCAAAACTATCACCAAGTATTCTTAGTAATAATTTGATGCCCATGAAAAACGTAAGATTCCCTGCTCTAAACCTACAAAATGAGTCTGGCACTGAAAGAGTTGATAACCTTTACCAGGAAGTTTCAAGTTTGCAAACATTTTACTTTTGGGGTTTCGATTTGTGATGTTTTTTACAATACAATCTTAATGCATGTAATTATAATACGCCCAATTCTATTAAACACTATTGTGTGACCAATCAAGTAATATAGTATCATCTGGCCTAAATCAACCGGGAGGAAGGTCATTATTGGGGGTCGATATCTAGACTCCTATGAGTAGGAATCGAAGATGGTGAAAGGCTTGGATAGCCTATGTTGTAGGTTATAATTTGTAAATACAAGTTAATGAATTATGAAATATTATCAGTAAAACACAATTTTGCAGGCCAAGCTTTGTTTATATATAGAGCACACAGAGTGGTGATTTTTTGAGAGATTGAATCAGGGCGACCCATTCTACATTGATATATTGAGTGGCGAGGATTAGCGAGCACTATAACAGTATGTTTTAAACAACATGGTTCAGTTTTAACCAGGGTTTGGGCGATTACACGGCAATGTAATCGACTACAGTTACAATTACTTTTGACTTACATGATTATGATTACTGATTACATGTTTTCCAATTTAATCGATTACGATTACAACTCACTTTAGTAAATGTAATCGATTGCTTTTTAATCAAAGTTTACATATTAAATGAGATCTCCCCAGTGTTGAGAGTTTTGCTTATCGCACTCTCTGTACATACTCTTGGAATCATTGGAATAATAGATTAGTATGGGGGAGGTGTGGGAATGTCCTCAAAATTATAAAATAGTACATGGTATGCACACTCGTACCTGGCTCAGACACTCTGCTCACTGTTCCGTCCAACTCCACAACGTAACGTTACTTGCCGGAAAGCATTGCTGCTAAAAGGAAACGGGTTTAATAGCCAATTTTTATTTAAACTTCAATAAGAGTTCCCATGTGTTTATTTGGATCCCCAACAGTGTAACATAACATCAAGCTATTTGTGTGATTTTTATGATTGGTATAAAAACAAAATCGGTCCATACTTTAATAGTGTTTAACAGCAATACTCATCGCAAAGGCCATCTGTATCTTGAAGGATATCTATTTGATATCTACAAAGTTAAAGGAATTAGTCTGTCAACAAAATATTTTTTTTATCGTCATAATACTAATAATATATGTCTAACAGACCCATTTCGCCAAGAAAATTAAAAATCGAGCAGATAGTATTTTTATTATTATGATATTAAAAAAATCGCGGAAATATCCGAAGTCAGTCACGTGAGTGCGATCACATGACCACAACGCGGTCACATGACCGATCATCTGCATCGACGCTTACCGATGACAGCGGTGGGTGGAGCGTGAAATAATTCCGCCAATCACGTAACCGTTAACGAGTTGATAAATTACGCTGGTTAATTACCTAAGCCTTTACGATAAATAGCGATTACGGAATAAAACTGTTTGAATGTGCTGAATTATGAACTGGATTTGCTAGAATGTTGGATTATATAACGAATAATGATGGCTAAAATGCACTTTGAGGCGATAAAAGTTGTTTGAAATGAGATTAATTTATGCAGAAATGCAATGAGCGAGCGAAATTTCGTGCGAAACTAATTTAACTGTTTCTGAAAGAATACAAGTTACGCCATATACCGATTCTTCATTCTTCGTTGTATGGTACCAATTTCGGAAGCTATTTTACACACTAGTGTCACCCCGTTGTGAGCTATATGCGTACAATTAAATAGGTGGTGGTTATTGTACTAGTACATGTATCATGATGGCTTATATTCGTCATAATAATGTTCCTGTCTGTTTCTTCACACGAAACATTTTGTGTGGAGAAGTGCACGACTGTGAACAGCTTGCTAAAATCCTTCCAGTCAAGATCAATAAGTGAGTAAACAAAATAATTCACTCGAATACACAACAGATTGTTAAAACTAGAATAATTATTATTTAGGCTGCAGTTTGGCATAACGACATTTTTTTTAATTGAAGGCTAGCCTGGCATTGTTTTTCAGTTTGTGTTTGTTGTTCGTTTTATTTTACGTTTTGATGGCACATATTGACTTTCCAGAGAGGATTTTTTTGAATTGTTAGTATAGAAAAAATCCAATGATTGCTTCTAATAAAGAGTGTCCATGTTTTCGTCGCGGTGTAGACAATAAAGAGCGTTCTCAATTATGAACGTGCTCTATTTCGATATGTCATGTGTGATTTTGTATGCGGTATTGTGACAATTAAATATATACGCACTGTGTTGTCTTTTTGGAGGTACTAAATAATGGATCGCTAGCCCGCCCACAACTGAATACACTACATCTACTAGGCATCTTGGAATATGTGGAGATGACAGATACTCGGGATATTTATATCGAAAGTAAAAAAACAAACAAACACAAAACAAAAGCGCCTAAATAGAGTTAACATTATTCAGCCCAGTGTTTATATTAATTTGGGCGCTTCTTATATATGTATGACCAGAGAGATAATATTCTTTCTATTCACTTTGTGGAATTTTAGAGTGCAAACAAGTTCGCGACTGACACTGATGAATAGTCACTGAGTTATTACAAATGACCGAGTGAATACGCGAGACAATCAAAGCACTAATTACTGCCATCTATTCACCAAAGCAGACACGTGCCGGCATGTTATTAATGGCTACAAAAACAACCATTCTAGGCGCTATTAATTACTTTATTCACATAGTTGTTGTCTACTATTCCAGATAAACGACCAAAGCGTAACGTAATCTATACACCACACGAGCACATTCGACTCCGCGTTTTAGTATCGGCTGACTTACGATTACGCCATCGTAGTCAGCATAATAAACTACGGCTCCGAATCTGTGTTTTTAATTTGCTCCCCACAAGTACGTCACTCGTAGTTTAGTCACGGAAATCTCCGAATACCGGTGGTGGTATTATTTATTTATTTTACGGGTTATTTATTATGCGATCGGAATGGGACTTGCATCATTTTAATCACAACAGGGAGGGCTTTCCGATTGCGTTTTGTAGTTTCTAGACCGAATAAATCCTTTAAGTTCATTTGGGTGCCCAAACTCATTGTCCTCAAACCTCGTATACCGGCTCGGAAAATTGCATGGATGAGGCACTGCATTCAGTATGTTTTTTGGCACCTGATATCTATACATCTAGCTATAATAACTTTGCAAGCAACTTGATAAATATCTAATTTAAATGAACTTGCAGATCACTCATAACACCAAGATCGGCTGCCAATGTTGGTGATGAAGAAGATCAAGAAATAAATCCAGAAGATGCCTCCGATTTCGGGAACAGAATGTTTCCACATACTTACGTTATTCCCGAACTGCCGCCAACCCTGAAGAGGTCCCTAGATGCCAAGGATAAAAAAAATTTCCAACAGGGAAAAACCGGTGTCAGGAGTGAGCTTGTTCAGCTCCTTTTTGATGACATTTCAAGATATGGATGGTATGTTTAGCATTATTATGCCTTGTGAGGTTAATTCGTTGACCTGATAAAGGAAACTATTAATTTATAAGTCATTGTTAACCTGATATTCCAAATCTTTCGAAAGAATTAAAATTCAAAGCATATCTATCTCCTCAAATAGCAACATAAGACATGATTACTGGCTCTGCTCCAATTAAAAGAAAATGGTATATTGCTTTCATGACACTCAAATTAAAACTGTTTTGCCTTCAATTCTCCAAACTGATATATATGTCTAAGAATTTTATACCATTAATAATAACAATTTTGAGCAAATCAATACTTTTAATTTAAGGTCACTGTTAAGGTTCACTGTTACAAGATGCTGGGTGCAGAGAAATTGTACCAACTTCATGCAATATACATGTAGGATCTTATATCTGAGATATGACATGTAATATAAATTTTTCAGTTTTGAATTTTGGAAACGCAAGGACCAAGAACTAACACAGCTTGAAATATTGTGAAATAATGAATTTTACAATATGGATTTATTGGAAAACAACAATGTGCATGAGGTCTCCTGATATTAAATTTTTTGTTTGCTACTGATATCCTCCTGTGTGTTTCACAACTGTTGTGCATGTACTTTTGAAGTCAGAAAACATCTGTGGGGAATACATCTCCGTTTAGTCCTGAAAAAAATAACTTTGTTTTCACTAGGGCCATAAAAAATTAATACCTAGATTCTCATCGCATTTAAAATAAATTTGGGTTGGGTGGCGTTATTCTTTGTGGGTAGGTGTGATGCATTTGAAGAGGCAGAGAATAAAATTGTAAAAGCATTTACTTTGGAGCGTGAACTGTCAGCGCTTGACTTATTATTGTTTATGTGGTTGAATTCTATGAAAGGCCAGAGACCTGACACAATATCTCCAATGTTTGTACAAGGTTCACATCAGGTAACATTGATTTTCGTTCTCCCAGTATGAACTGGCATGAATGGAAATTGCGGGAATAACATCAATCGGTTGAGACACATCCAATTTACCGGATGCAAACTGAAAAAACAACTTGCTTGAGGTGGTTGTGTCTGCCACATTATACCATACCTTTTTTAATTGTTCTTATTCCTTCAACTAAGGCCTAAAAAAAATTCTTTTAACGGGACCTGTCCAGGGTAGGGTAGGTATTAAAGTAGGGATTTAATTTTTTTTTTTGAATTTTTTTTTTTTTCACACTCTGCTCGGAGGCGCTCCTAGCTGTATTTATGATATTTTGACAACTGAGTGGTCATAAACAGTCTTAAATTTTATTCCAAAATAGAGGGAAGAAAGATTGGATGGATAATTAGATATACACAATTGATGGATTACACTCCCCATTAATTGTATTCAGTATTGAAATATATGTGTAAAATGATTTACAAAAAAGGCTCTCATTACAACTGGGCCTGAATTTAACCCGCGTCACAAATGGGATGGAATTTACAACTTGTAGGTTTACCAAGAACAGCTGAAGGAATAATATACATCTATGTATCCAATTTGTATATCCTGGCAACAACTGGCTGTGACCAATTGACACTTCACACCAATGGGAATCACAAACATATTTTCCTGACCATTTAATTGCCCCACCAAATTCCAAACAACTAATACATTGAAATGTGTTATTTAGTTTTAAACTAGATTGGTCACTGTGAAAGCTGTATTTATAATTTATATTTTATTTTAGTTGCTGATTTGAAATTTGTTTCCCGATTAATCAACCATAGTCACCATACCCAGTTGAAATTTGATATTTACAAAATAAAACTAATAGTCTCAAAATTATTTTAAAACTTTAGTTTCTCAGGCTTTAAAATTCCAGCGTTATGTTATTAAAAAATAACAACGATGTATTTTCTTCTGTCTGTGGCATGCAAATCGGATGAACTCAGTATTGATCACAATGCTGTAATGATGCAACTGTATTTACCGTACATCAATCATGACATAAATACATGTAGCTATATTGTAGTGAAAACAAAATTTGCTTGTTTCCTATATTATGGAACCAAAAATTCCAGCTAGACAGGAAGGGATTTTTTTTTAAACAAGCAATATGTCTAGATATTTAATGCTTAAATGTATCCTCATATGTGGACACTGTCTATAACGGTAATAGATGCGTATTATGTGGGAAAGAACTTTTACTGCCTAACTATCACTCATATTTAACAGCAGAATGTTGGGAAATTCTATGAAACAATCCCTTAGTTTAAACAATATTTTATTTGAACAAAGTTACAAACAGTCACATATGTCCCAGCTCATTTAAGTCATATTAACCAACACTCCTTCACATATCAAAGTTAATAAAGGTCTATATAGGCTCAAACATGGACCAAAAGACATCGTTTTATGTTTGTTTAATGTTCCCTATTTTCGAGGTAGTCCGTAAATTTGCATTTTTTGGAAGTTTGTTTCCAATTAACTAGTGCTGGGACGGTTGTCCGGATAACCGTTTACGGTTCGGTTACGCGTGTCAACCAGTTGGAGGAGGCCACAACGGGATAACCGTAAAATATTGATAACGATCGTACTATCATCAACTACACTCTTATCTGTGAATCACTTGCTACACATTCAATGCCAATTTCCTTTTGGCGGCATTACATGACGTTTCGGCTGTATGCGCACCGCGGCATACATCAAAGCAGTCAAGTCTAGACTTTTACTACGTCATCAATATTATGTCTGTTTTCTTGAAACCGTCCCAGCACTACAATTAAACCCGGTTTGATGGGTTTTGTGAGCATGATTTTCAGTTAATTAGTATAATGACTCATTGAATTAAATTTATGACTGCAAGTGATGGAAAATGGAATTATTATTTTGCATATTTGGACAGGCAAAAGCAAAGAAATTACCGTGGTTCAGGAAAAAATAAAATTACAGTTGGGGGAAAAATTAGGGTGGGGGTTTTTGAACATGGGTCGGTTGGGTTAGCAGAAACACGGATAATTTTTTTTAGGCCTAAATTAATAATTACGAAAACCAGTTCTATTTCAAATCATATGTGCAGAAGTTAAAGTATGGCATACTACTTTCCAAGATGTTGTAAAAATCAGAAATTCCAAACAAAACCCGATACTTTATTATAACAGGTGTGTTCTGCATGTAGATTATCATTTGTAACACTATCCAATGCCAATTTTGTAGGAGTTACAATACTTATACAATTCTGAAAAGATACACGTATGGTATGTCTCATGAAGGCTGTTCTCTAAATGACTTAAAAAATAATTTTATTACTTTTCTTAGACAATACAATGATTAATCTTCAGTTTCTTAATACGGAACAGACAATGTTCTTGTGACCAAATTAAGAAATCTATGACGGGTGCTAAAATCGGCAGGCGCTGATGAGAATCTAGGAATTTTTTTATGTTGGCCTAATGGACTGAATAAATAGGGTAGATTAAACCTTTTCCCCACTTTTTTTTTCTCTCTACATATTACAATTATTCCCATTATATATTAACAATATAGTACCACTCCCAACTTTTAACCCCCAAAATCCAACATACAATGTTGGTAAATACAGTGTATAAAAAAAACAATCAACCCTTTCATAAACCATTTTGTCTTCATTTGGAATAATACAGTTGTAATATGAAGTAGGGAAAATTGAAATCATATCATTATACACATGTTTTATTGGACTTTTCACTCTCTTTTCCTCAAAACAGATTACATTTTCAAACACAACAAACATATTGATATTATTGCTACATGTATAGTCAAAGGTTAAAATCAATTCAAGTTACATGTTCAATTGCCATGAACTAGATCAATTAGACTACATGACCCAATTGTAAAGAGTAAAAAGTTTATATGCGATGCACAACAGTCTTTCTTAACTCCTTAAAAGAGGTTTGTAATAGACTTGAATAAATAACAGAAAAAATTCTTAGTTCCACATTCCGGTTTTGGATAAAATGCAAATAATAAGGTTGCTTGTGTGGAGTTTCGGAACCATGCATTTGGGCCAAAACAAATTGGTTACTATTCATCAAAAGCATATACTATGCAACAGTGATGATAAAGTGTTGATTATATCATAATTTTCATTTAGGTACCCATCCTGTCGACAATATGATGCTGTCATGTCATCACTACTGTTCAAATACCCATTCCTGAAGGATGTTAACCAGGATACTAATGTAAGTTAAATCAGTAATGCCTTAATTTGGTTGCCAACATACATCCATCCAGCCCATGAAATTTACTTTTTTCTTTTAATGCATTTCTTTATAACTTGAAATCTACATTTTTTGGTGGCGATGTCTTTAATTTGCCATAGCTAATTTTGAGGGCTGATCCAACGACAATTACTTTCGACACTCAACTCGCTAGGGCTGGGCGATATTTCAATTTATCATATGACTCAATTATTATTTATGTTGGAAACTATATCATAAATCAATTTCATATCAATTACTAATTCATATAACCTTCCGATAATTTGATTGGTTTGTTGACAAAAAGTGTGTTCTGATTGGCTGAATCTCGCAATTAGATAGTGAAATATATAGTTTTGGACATTTTTATACGATAAATAGAATATGTTATTCGTATTTATCTAATATTATAAAACATACGATATAATGTCACAAACTGAGAACAAAATAGCACACTATATCTTCGCGTACATATTATTTCTGCTAGTTCGCCAGGTGTAATTGGACTTCCAGTGCAATGAAGTGACGTCACATTAACCTTTTGCTGCCGATGTCATATAGCTATTTGGTGATTTGTGTGCGTTTTTGGACATCATAATCAATTTATAGGTGTCATATGATAAATAGAAATGTAATTCGTGTTTCTCTCATATGATATTTATGAAACTCGTCACGAATTTTCAGTTTTCTCGAGCCAGATGCTCGAGAAAACTGAAAATTCTTAGACCTGTTTCATAAATATCATATGAGAGAAACACTCATTTCATATCCTCTATATATTGACTATAGTTGGTTTGTAAAAGAAAAACCATATTGAAACCGTGTGTAAAATAAAAATTCAATATATCGCAATCACAATTTTATAATCTCAAAAGACAGTTTTAAATTAAAATCCAATACTGAGTTGAATACTTGAGGGGACCACTGATTGAAAGCAGCCTTTATCGGTTGCTCCCAAGTCTCCGTTGTCTTTTATTGCAACCAATGACACAACAGTTGTATTTTGGGCCGAAGTAGAGTGAGTAATGGAGTATCATTTTCCGATTCCAACCTTGTGATACTTCGTCCAAACTTTCCGACTCAGCGGTCGTCCTTTGTTGACTCAGGGAACGAATATGTCTCAATCCGTTTAGCGTTGACATGTTAGTCTTCCTTGCCAAAAATTTTGACAAATAAACTCAAGAACTGCAATATTGTTCAATGATTAATTATGATTATCTTTCCCCGTGTTCAAAAAGTTAATTAAATTTTTTTCGTAATTCATTGTGTGTGATAAACTCCAAACTTGGCCCAATTCTAATATGTCGTCTACAGTCTACTAGTATAAAACTATGAGCACAAGCTTATCTATGATGTAACAAAAAATTTGCATATATGTAAACAATGGAGTAAGGCCAAAACAAATTGAATGTGTGTTTCCCGTAACAAGCCAAAAAAATAGAGGTGGGTGGTATTATTTTATTTTTTCATGGTCTCTTGTGGGCCATGCCTATTAAACTCCATCAAACACCATCGAATGACCCGAGCAACCAACAAATTGGTGATAAAACTGATATATGCAAACAAGATATAAATATATATATTTTTACGAAATAAGTTATATCATTGATGTAATGAAACAGATCAACCGGGCGTTAATATTACGACATTCGGGAGTCATCTGGACAATTATACATACAGTCGGCATACTGGCCAGTCCTGTGATTATTTTTGGGCTGGGAGGAGAATGGTTCGGGGGGGGGGGGGGGGGAATCCCTGCATATACCGGTACGCAATGTACTTTATAAAATTGAAACGAAAACCTAGAGTCAACTCTTTTAGTTCAAACCGAATCTGTAACCGAGTCAAAATTTCAAAACCACCCATCACTATTAACATGACAATCACTGGCGAGATTAATTTTGATTGGAGGAATTGGCAGCTTCTCATTTGCGTAGAAAACTCTTTTTCATGTCAAAATATTGGCAGTTTTTGGCTGAAATGATGCTAATTGTGAACAAATGTTTTTTGCCAGAAATGGAAGTGCATTATGGCAAACCATGCGTTACCCCTTATGTACCTAACCCCGCTCAGGGCTACATTCATTGTAATCTCACTTTGACACATCTTTACTTCCAATGGACATCAAGCCCTGATTTACGACCAGAAATAACCGAATCAACATATGTATAACTGTCCAGAGAATGAGTGTTCATATGGCCTATTTTATTAATTTCAAATTAAATATATTTGAAAGCAATTTCGATTATTCTGACATTTTACAATTAGTTTTGTTCGTTTTTAAACTTGCCAAACTTTACTTGTCTGCTCAAATTACCTTACAAACATTGGCTCCTGCCCATAAATTCAATCACTTGTTGTGGGGAATTGGACACATATTTATTCTCTATTCCCTCAGGCTCACATTTCTATTTTAAACAGATCATTATATCTGGCTAGCTACTAAATTACATTTAACCCCGGTTTCTGCTAGGGAGTAGTGGAATGGGGTCAGTAGCTGTCAATGGGAAAAATCCAGGTAAAAGTAGCCTGTTTTACTCTTACTAGTAGCACTGGTTGAACTACTTTCGTTATATTGGCCAATAGAATCGTGTGAGAGTAGAAATGACAGATTGTTTTGTTCCAAGTGCCAAGTTATCAAACCTTATACATGTACATGTACCTGTAACTTTAAAACTAGTTAATTTATTAGATATAAATTAATTTACAAAGTACATGTACAAAAACACCAGTAATTGGGATCCCGAGTTAAATGTGCTCGTTAATGTTAAAAGACTCACTTTGGAAGACCCAGCAGTTATTTCGGATAAACGTAATTGGAATATATTAAGGCTGATTACATATCTGACCGACGAGTATTTTTTGTGGGCAGTGGTAAGATGCCTTGATGCCCGGTGCGGCTACATAACCGGGTACTAACCGCAACGTAACAAACCAGCCTCAAAGGCATAGCTTCTAGTGATGTCAGTTCGATCACTTCCTGTTTCAATTTAACAACGCGTTTAAAGTGTGTACACTCACAAGATATAAAATTAGGGGTGCCACGATTAATGAAACTCGCTATTATCAAAATGCCTAATTTGTTGTAAGTCCTACAATTTGCAGGTGGGGACACATCTTTGTGATTGTTATCCACGCTCTGGTTTTTCGATGGAATAGTTTCCCTTTTTAGGAACCGCCGACCATCCATTGTGCATTCCTACTTTCAATACATTGTGTTCATTGGTCATTTTTTAACAGTAAGATGTACTTATTAATGTAAATATTTCATCGGCCGATGCTTCAAACAACCAGCGACAGTGCAGTTAACCAGACCCAGCCAATGAGCCATATTACAGAATACTCCTACCGGTACTGATGTTATTAGGTACTATTAATCGCTTAGAGTATATTATTGACGACCAAATATCGATTATCAAAATCAATAATCATGGCACCTCTATATGAAATAATTTACCTTTTAAAATTCCTTAGTACTATTCCAACAAAATTCAGAAGTTTTAAGCATCTTTATACCTTTATAGACATGCAGTACGTATGTCCTGGGATATGGCAGGAGGGGAAAACTTGGCGAGGTGAACGGGGCCGTCAAGGGGGAACCCCTGCCGGTATAGCGGAAACCCTGATTTAACACTACTATGCATTCACATTCATGCACTGGTATAGGAATTTATTGGGTGTCATCAATAATGATGCAACGGTGGTCAGAGAATATTTAGGGAGAAAATTCTGATTCAGATTACCAAGGGACAGTCTACTTATCTTTCTTTCAGGGTGATATTATGCAAGGGCTCAAGAGCAAATTTAAAAGGGAGCGAAAGCCATTGATACATATTAAAGTTATCAACGCAATGAAGGAGAAATTCAAACGACCTGGGAGTGGTAGAAAGAGGAAATTTGCTTCGGAAGTTCATCTCGAGAGAAGAGTATATGATAAGGTAGCTATACTTAACGGAGAGTGTTGTTATTCAGAGAAAACTCTTGCACCAGCAGCCCATTTGAGAAAAACGGTTGTATTGTGTAAATGGGATGTCCGTCCATCCATCTGTACATCCGGTTTTGGTTCCGGATGATAACTTGAATTGAGTGCACTGAACCAAATTTGATATATTAGTTAACCATCCCAAAATACAAATCAAGTTCGAATATGTGTTTGTCTGCATGATTTCGACTTAGATTTTACCTGAGATGCGGTTTCCAGATGATAACTTTAGATTGAATCGAGTGAACTGAACCAGATTTGATAAACAGATCAAGATCTGGGTTCTTTCTAGATGATTTTGCAGGTCAAGTTTGAATTTGAGTTCAATTCAATCATTGCCAGAGTTCTAGGATTTTTGTCCATGCGTCCGGGGTTTTCGAATGATAACTTTAGTTTCAGTTATTAGATCAGAAACAAATTTGATATGTGAGTTGATCAGACCAAAATACAGGTTAAGCTCGAATATGGGTTTGGTCCGCCCATTTGGCCGGAGTTATGGCTCTTTGTTTTGCTTAGAATCTTGTAATTTTCTGCTTTCCGGATGATAACTTCAGTTTGTTTGATCGTATCTGAACCAAATTTGGTATGTGAGTTTATCAGCATTATATACAGGTCAAGGTCCTTGTCTTTCAGACCTTGAAATGAATAGTCCTTGAATACGATTTGAACCTTGAATAGTACTTGAAATGAACGAATAGTCCTTGGATATTGACATTGACAAAGTACAGAACCACACATGTGGCTTCTCTCCTACTGGTGCACTTATAGTATAGCTTTGTAACTATTGTTAATTATTCGATTGGTAGGGGTAATAAAGTAGCACAAGAAACAGTTGATGTTTGTTTCATTCAACATTTCTACCTGACTATAAAATAAACGATCCGTGAGGGAAAGTTCAAATTCCATTCATGTTTTTATAAAGCCGGTAAACATATCTAAATTGTTGATCGATAATTCAGATATATATATATATATATACTAGAAGGTGACCCGACTTCGTCCGGGCTTTGACCTTGAATTGACCATTTTGAAGGTCAATTTCAGGTGGGGTCCAACACCAACACCCCAAAAATGGTGGAAATCGGCCCAGCGGATACCGGGAAATCGGCCCAGCGGATACAAAGATACCCTATGCATCAGATTTCGTCCGTAAAAATCCGCCAGTTTAACCCGATTTGATTTCCACTCAAGCATATAAACGCGCCTCATATACTAGTACACACGCTCATTAATTATCAAGTTTCCACGTAAAGATAAATTAGCATCGGTTCCCGAGATATCGCCAAGACATCTGAAACAGTCAAATGCATCGGCCGGTTAAGCGTTAACGTGATCTAACGTTATAACCTCTAACGACGTCATAGAAGTTACACATTGTTTTTATCCTGATGGAAGATAGTACCACTTCTTCTTGATAATTGAGGCAGATAACTAAAACGGATACATACGCATTATATATCGTTGGAAAGAGAAAACACGAAAGATTCTCACAGTGTCATTATGACTGGCATTTTATTATAAATTCGCGCTGTTTCGAATCGATTTGTAAGCACCGAACTCGACCTCGGCATGTGAAAAGTTGACCTCGGATCTGAAAATTAATAGGCCTATGTTACTTATATTTAAAATTCTTAATATTCCAAGTTGCCCATTATAATGCTGGAGTTTTGTGAAGAAAACTATGTATGTCTTGCAAGACCTGTCTTAGTGAATTTAAGTTATCTCAGTCTAGAATTAATAATAAATTGTTGATTAAAGCGAGACGAAATTCCATTCTGCACATTTATTTGGGTCTGCTCTTTTATGTGGAGCCCAAGAGTACCAAAGACACACATAGCACACCATTAGCCAAATATATATGGCATATGGCATAACTCTTAAACTGTGGAATGTTTAAATATAATGATGACTGTTTTAAGAATGCAGATGTAATGATGTACAGTATACATGTGAAGTATCCTAATTTTGTTACAGTGACATTCTTTCAAACTCATGTTATTTTATTTGATAATCCATGTTATATATAATAGACTAGCAGGTTAGTCCGCCACTGGCGGCATTCGTCCCATGGCTTTGTTCGAAAAAGCAATTGCAACAGGTTCCGAGACACTTGTGCTGCATTTGCAGCAAATTTCGGCAATAGTCAGAAACATGACAATTTGAATTTTTTGTTTTTCAATGAGTTAATTATTTTGTTTTTCAATGAGTTAATTGTGCTTTTTTAATTTTTTAATTGAATTTTTTGTTTTTAAATTTTACCCGATTTTTTTTGGTTTTTCAAGGAGTTAATTGTGCCTATTTAATTTTGTTTTTCAATTTTACCCGATTTTGTTTTGTTCTTCAATGAACCCGTCCATGACACTTCCCGTATTTAGCAAGTTTGAGCTCAATCGGTTCGAGTCTATAAAGGACACACACATATATATGACACTTCCCGTAGGTAGCAAGTTTGAGCCCAATCGGCATTCCCTGGAATTTCCCAGTCACCAACGCGGCGTAATTTTGGTACATATATAGAGACCAATTGTCCATCGGCTGTCATGTGTAGTAAAGATGTCTTATAAGCCGACATTGCCGTGGGGATGCCCGTTCCTACACACACACATATATATATATACGTAGTTCTCAAAATATATAGTATAGATTGGCAGATTCCAGTAGCTTTATAACGGTATATCTGGGGAGAAATCTGATGCTATATTCGTGATTATCTGGGATGATTTCGGTATAATACCAAAGGTATATACTGTAAAAACAAAGCGCGCCATCCGTGCTCGCAGGGAATAAATTTCGAGCGATAACGTTTGCGTAAATACGAAATTGTGAGTGTTGGTTTGTAACCGGGATTTCTGAGAAGCATTATGCCTATAACTACCCCCCCCCCCCCCAAGCCCTGACCTAAGTGTCATACATACTATAACAATGATGTTGTAAGAGCTCCAATAAATCTGCCCGCATAGGCAAGCACTCAATGTTCCCGTATAACTATGCAGATGCTAATAACATTGAATGGGAAACAGACGCTCTTTATAGAGATGCGTCAAAAACAAACGCTCATTAAATAATCACTTGATTAACCCACGCCGTGCCTTTGCGGTGATTTGAGATTGGAGAACGGGTGCTCTGAGCTTCTCTAAACCGCGACCACGGTCGTGTCGGTGGAATTTGACACTTACATAGGAAGTTTGAGCTCAATCTTTACACGCGTTTTGGATTCTATGAAGTACCCACACACATATATACATATATATATACGAAGTCTCAAAATATATAGTATAGATAATGACAACGGGGCTCTGTGGAAGACATAGCTTATAGGTCAGATCTTCGAGTTATTATTGGCGATTTTGTTAATGCGTTGTTTCTTGTGTGTCCCTTTTAGGTGTATTTTGTTGAAATATGATCTGTAAACGCTCATGTCATTACTTTCTAAGACGGCTGGAGATTGGTCAGCAAGCCGAAAGGGACCCTTCAAGACGAAATACTCTCGAGGGGTAGACCCCAAAGCCCTGACAAATGGTTTTCATGGCTGGCTCAACAAATTTTGTGCCTGGTTAGCTAGCTAAGCCGGCTGAGTCACGTTTGTGGCTTACGAAATATGGTGGCTCAGTTGGCTGAAATGTTATCAATCAGCATATTTTCATTTACGAAATCTTCCTAATCCCAGACTATATCATCACTGGCATTTGGTGATATATGCATGCATCATTGAAAGATAAATCCTAATGATATAATATTTCAACTATTTTCTATTCTTCTATCGGTTATGTGCATATATTGACGAATTCCGGGTATGTCTGAGACTGAGTCTTGTCGAAATGAACGATTTATAATTTAACCCTTTCAATACTGAATGGATTCTCCCATTCATTTATATGAAAGCATTCATTGGTAAAGTCTATTCTACATTGAGTGGCCTGGGTGTTCGGATAATATCCCATATGGGCAATGTTGTTTAGTTCATTGTGATTCACAGTGAAGTTGTGCTTGACATATAAGCCCATGTCTGCGTCTCAGCCATTTGACAATTCCGGCGGCGAGATTTTTTTTATGTGGCTGGCGTAGAGATAATATGGCTGTGGCAGCGTGCGATGGCGGTTTCAGGGTTTATTGAGGGGGTGTTTACTTCTTTACTGCAATGTCATAGATGTGTGCTTCTCACAAAACATTTATCTTTTGTCCAATCAAATTCATTTGTGGTGAATATTCCGACATAAGATAGCATCACAAATATAAATGGATATATTCGATATTAAAGGAAATATTTGATTGATATTAAATATCATTTGATTAATTTCTAATACCAAATATTCGTAGGACCCTAATTGTCATCTGTTATAGCAGACGAGTCCTTGAATTCGACCAATATAGTCCTTGAATAGTCCTTGAAATAAATAGTCCTTGTATAAAGTGCAGACCCAAATAATAGTGCAGGGGAAATCGGAGCAAAACATAAAAATAACTGATTATACAAATTATTTTTATAGTACTAGTAGGTCAGGTATAGGAATCAACATACCGGTACATTTAGTATGCATCATCAAATTTTTATTCAATACTGGTATTCAAATGTTCACATGTATGTCATATACTTGGAATATGTACGTCATGCATAAAGCTATAAGCTCATCATTTTGAGATCAGAACCATATAGAAATTTTGAGTTTGTGTGTTGATTTCAATTTTTTTGCCTCAAAATTATTATAACTGCAGACCCAAATAGCCACTGTGCAGGGGGGCTCGGAATTTCAAAAGAAACTAATAAATGTGCATGCATTGTTTATTTGGAGCCCTAGATTAGCTTTTCCTAGTGGTTTGTTAATATCAAGAATTTGTTTCTTTTATATGCTCACATCAATTCATGCACATGTATCATTAATCCATATTAACATGCTTCTTTTGTCGTTTTGCAGTCTGACAGTGCTAGTGCTATTGATGAAGATTTTGAAGATGCTGATAGTATCCAAATTCATATCACTGCGATGAATACAGAGTGTTCAAAAACAAGGCCAGATTTGTTGTACATTAAGGACAAAATGTGGAAAACTTATTTCTACAGGAATGGATTTATTCAGACACATTCAACTGATGAAACAATCAAAAAATTTCCGGCGTTGAAGGTTCCAGAAATGGTATGTTCAGTTATCCATATTCACAGCCATTCATGCAAACCCTTGATTGTGATTGATCACCTGACTTGTCCGCGATTTATCTTTCTTAAAAAATTATATAGCATTTACCGTGACAGAAAAGGGTATAGTTATGAAATGATTATTTAGGCCACATAAAAAAAGGTGTTTGTTTCTCAAGGAATATTTTTTTTCAAAAGTGATGAGGGAGGCAGGTATATGTTATTATTATTTATTTCAAATTTTTCAGATGAGGGAGGCAGGTTTTTGTTTTTTATAATTTTATTTTAATGATACCGTGTAACAAAACACTCCTTTATGTTCAAATTTATCATATAACATGGAAAGCCTTAGGTGGTAGACAGAGTACATGCAGCTAAATGATAACAGATCTGAAATGGGAAAGTATCTGAAAGTCGGAAACTATATTTCATTTGGGAAGGAATTTATAATTATATATGCAATTAGAAATGATATAGAACCAGACAAATTTTATTATTTTTTGGGTCATTATACCCAATGAAATGTTCAAACATTCTTGAAAAGAGCATGCCTTTTGAAATCCAAGTGTTCTCATTTCATTGAAACACACAAAGTCTCTCGATAAATCATCTCTTGTTGGAAATGTGGTACTTTCCTTCTTCATTAGAATAGAAGTTCAAAAACATTTTTTTTAATACATGAATCACCAGCATAATTTGGAACTGTAACATCAATGTCATCCTTTTTTATAATAATTTCGAGTTGTATGTATTGACCGAACATCCGAACGTTGTTGCAACATCAGAGGCATTTAACTGTTCATCAACACAATAAAAATCCTCTCGGTATTCAGTAAGAATTATCCGGTTTGTTTTCGTCAATAACTTTCTCCCGAAGGAATTGAAAAGAATGTGTATTAGGGCATGGTATAACTGTCCATGGTACAAGGTATTGAAGAGGTGCTCCCAGCTTCTTTCCAAACACGGCAACATTTATTAGTTACGAGCGTGGCCATTTTTCATACCGGAAACAACGAGGAGGTGCCCTCGATCTCGCAACCCGGAATCCGGTGTACTTTTACCACCAAAGAGGCATAACTCTATATACTTACATTGCTTTCATCCTGCCAATCTCAACAGTGAAAATTGGGAACGCGCGGTAGGGTAGTAAGCTTATTATAAGCCGGCGATAAAAAGTGCCAATGCGCACAGTTTTTTAAGACGCGGCGGTCCTTGAGAAACGAAGTTGCATTTTTATGTGGCCTTAATGTATTGTTTGCTTGCATTTTCTGATAGCGCGACAAATCACAATTCTCTCGAAAGATAGCACGACAAATAAAAATTCTCTCATCTATATTCATAAACGCAAAGCTTCCATTTGACCTAATCTAAAGACATGCAACCACTATAACTCCTGCACACAACTCTGCATGGGCTTAATGTCAGAGAAACGGGCTGGGATTCTGTCCAAAAACAGCATTATCCTTAGTGATCTCCCAAGCTTTTGTGGACCGAGAAGATTTGGTGTATCAATCAGGTACCATTTTTAACACAAAGCAGACACAGTATGAGCGACCTTGTTCAAGGTCCACACACTTGGCGTGAAATTCGAACAGCGTAAGATTTCACAATTGCATGCTGATCTATTCAGACAAGTCAGTGTATTTCCACTAATTAAAGAATATCCTGTTTCAGGAAATTTCCATGAGATATTTTGTTGCGATGTCAACATCTCATTTTACCATTTATTTATTTCCAATTTTTCAAGTGAAGGTGTTGAATCTTGAACTGATAAGAACAAGTTAATTATACTGGGTTTGACACTGACTGTAGAATATTCAACTGACTTGTTATAAATTGGTTGAAGTAGGGTCCTGGGAATATTCGAGATTCGATTCGACAGTCAAATTCGATTCGAATTCGATTCAAAATTTCCAACTCTAAATTTCAAATATACACTGACAAAAAAGTAAGCTGTTTACGGACAAGTTCACACATCGATCTTCGCTGTTTCTGTGCCATATAATTCCCGAAAATTATGAATATATGCACCTTATAATTCTTATTGTACATCGCGATTGTTCACATGCTATTAAATATAAGTATAGCCAGTAATTAGCCACTATAGGACGACTTAATACATCTGAATTCTAGCTTTGAACATGGTAGCCAAAAGCTCAGAGATCGCCGATGGACCGACGACACGCGTAAATTATAATAGCGATGAGATGCTTAAAAGCATTGTCCAGATTGGTCAATACTCGAGTTACCATGGATATCTCGATCCAGTTATGTGGTGTAATTCTACTTTTTCAAATAGTACAACAAAAACAGTTTATTTCAGATCGCCGCACGCGATTTTTCCCGTTTTGTCTAAAACCGTGCACGCGAGGTACCAATGGAGTACACCACTAACCCCTTTTCCAGTGATTAGACCGGTATGTTTATATATGTTACGACCAAATGAAGTTACTTAATAAGTGTATTTAACAATAAAATAAATGTAACTTTCCCATCCTCCGCATTCGTCATGGTCGACATTTGTTCTGTAATATCGCCGAGAATGTAAACAACACGTGCTCCCGGTGTCGAAGAGTGTGTGTGACGGTGTTTTCTTTTGAAGTTGACTTTCAGTTTCGGAGTGTTCCTCGAAACTTCACAATATGTCGTCCGTTATTCATGTTTATTTGAAACATGATAAAAGCTACATGTAGTGCAGAAACTTACACGTGTGATGAATGCAACATGGTACATAAATCGCAAGCGTCTGGGATAACAAGACATCTCATCATCCAACACTACATAAACAGGCTACCCTGCGACTGTTGTTGCATCTTCAAGTTTATAAAAACGGGTGTTTCCGAGTGCCCATTCGCAATTGTGCATGTACATGCAAACTCTACAAATTGCGCGTGATTTTAATTCCGATAATCCGTTTAGTGGTTGTATATCTTATCGTCGTTACGACCGCATGGACGTTTTAATCAGTTTTGTTTTCTCTCAATAATTCTCAATTGAAGTTAATAGTATTGTGAACGATGGTTGATCGCCACACAAGTTATGATGAAATTTCATGGAAGTTCATAGAACGTTTCTAAAATTGTCTAATCATTGATATTAAAAGCCTAACTGAGAATGCAACACACGGGTATGATTCGATATTCGATTCGATTACGTAGACTCGATTCGATATTCGATTCGATCAAAATCTCCAATTCGCAGGACCCTAGGTTGAGGACGAGTGACTCGTTTATTAAACAATTCCAACATTGCCTGCCATAAACAATATATAGATGCAAAGATTACTCAAAACGATGAAGAACCTTCAATAAAAATGTACTGTTATTATTCAGAGATATTATTACTCCATGTAGACGTAGTACAACTCTTTGATGATGCCGAGTGTTACCACAGGTTGAATGCGTGCAGACCTTTGAGCTCAATTGATTATGCACATTGACCTAGTTTATCTCAAAAGGGCCAACAACGTGAGTTGCTGTACTAGTCGGCATGTTGTTTATTTAATTAGCTGTATATTGTAATAGAGTTTGCAACACTATGATTATCAAGTTCTATTAATCTTTTTCAAGTAATTGTTACAGAAGGCATAGACCGGAAGGTTTTTTTCAAAAGAAACTTATAGCAACGGTTCAACAGTTCGTGATTTTGTTTGGCATTATTTTTCTTAAAAACGTGTTTTGATATCTCGTTAACATAGATTAAATGCATTCACTGAGCCTATTTTTATTATTTTTGACTGGATTTCTGGTGACAAATACCATTAATTAACAACGTATTTGTGAAGTAATTCAACCAGAAACTTTCTAATAACAGTTTTAAAAAAAATTGTGCAAAGACATTCCATTGTCAATCATGTCTCTGGGAGATGGGGTTTGACTAATGAACTTGTAGTTGACTTCTCCTGTTGACTTGTTACCTATGTTAGCCACTTATCATTTCAACACAAATCCATATCAGGATAAAATCCCGATAATTATGCATGGGGGCTCTTGTCACTCTAACAGTCAAACTCATGGATATATTTCAATATTCAGCACACTGTTCTTCATAAAAAAAACTTCTGAACCAGGATGTACTGTTATATGTGGAATTTTTGGACAGTTTAATAGCGCGGAAGCGAAGTGACCAGGGTATATGTATAGTATAGCCGGAGAAGGGTTGGACCTAGAAGAAATTGGTAGAGAAGCGATTTTTATGTCATTGCACGCGGGAACATCTACAGAACAACATATCCAA
The DNA here is from genome assembly GCA_032622095.1 of Siphonodentalium dalli. Taxonomy (NCBI): domain Eukaryota; kingdom Metazoa; phylum Mollusca; class Scaphopoda; order Gadilida; family Siphonodentaliidae; genus Siphonodentalium; species Siphonodentalium dalli. The sequence continues at coordinate 136,200,521 of CP136064.1, read as the reverse complement.
AATCCGCTAAAATCCGCTTTGAGCATTTTTTTCTACATCACTTTGAAATATTGTCACCTTTGTGTTGATTTTCAAATTAGCAATAAATTGTAAAACAGTGGGTACCAAGATGACATTGACAGATAACTATAATTGTTACTAGTATTACCCCCAGTCTATATTACCCTTTATATATTAGTCAATATTGACGAAAATTTCGGCCCTATTTTTATTTTTTTTACGAAAATATCATTCACTTGCGCAAAAAAGTGTTTCTTTTTCAAAATTATCTCCAAGTAATTTGCATATTTTTTTGGAAATTGGATAATCGAATGTATCGCAAATGGTATTAAAATGTGCACATACATATCCTCAATACAAAAGTATGAAACATGTATAATTTAATTGATAATAGAGCAAGAATATCTTTAAAATATTAACCCTACCCCCAAAAAATGAAATTTCAGGTAAAAAAAATGGAAAATATAAAAACACTTAAAATATAACACTAACTATGTATTGATTAACTATGAGGTATGCGTAATACGTTTAAGTCATTATAGTTACATGTTTATAGACAAGTATTGGTTATGTTGTGTATATGACAGAGAAACCCCGATATTATAATATATACAATGTATATAGTCGGAAAATACAAAACATTATCAACTCGACAATTGAACCTGGTATAACTACTCATAGAATAATATATGATGTATTTTGCTAAAAAGAACAACAGTTCATACACACATATGTGTTACAACGTGACCTTCATACTCCAAGATGGGTGTCATAATAGGGACCAAAATTTAAAGAAAGTAATGTTTTGTCATATTGGTGTTCCACTTTCAGCTCTCAGTCTCGCCTTCATCAATGAGAATTTCCTCCGAATTTGTTCAGCCATCACCACGACAGTCACCGCAGGCTACAACACAATGGAGTCCACTTTTTCTACATGCGCATGAGTTATTCCCACAAGAAGTCCTACTCATGCACTAGCCTACACTTGCAACAGACAAATTTTAGCAATGAATCGGGTGCAGCTTCTAGGTCTGTCATGCCTGGAACTAATTGTGTCCCTTGGGTTTTCCACCCCCACTCTGCTGGGTCCATATGTGTGTCCCACAGAGATTTCCATATCATAACCTGCATGCGAACTCTTTAATAGGCTATGGAAATATGCTGCCCGTTCCGTCGGTGGTAATTTTTGCGGATTAATAATCCTCTGGCCAAGAAAATCATTTCCAAGAATTTCCTCAAACCATTCCGAGTGTCATCCTTTTTGCCAGCATAAATCATCTTGAACAATTTCACACCAACATCGTCAACGAGTTTTTCGTCAGCTGTATGTTGCTTATGACACTCGCCATTTGTTGTATTTCGGGCGACTCTATTTTATTTAGAATGCTTGTTTTACCTTGCCCGTATGTTGCTGATGTTGTGCCGCATCCAGTCCAGGTATGGATAAAGAGAATGTTGGTTGTCCTTCTGCACAATATCTTGGATTTTGCAGATAGCTCCACCACCCTTGACTGTCTTACCTGCATTTGAAAGGAAGTATATATCTGCCATGTCTTCATTCCAATGGTACACGAGCAAGACTAACAAATCAGTGCCATCGGCCGCCACAATTACCTCTTTCCCATCTGGTGTCTGATATTGTCAGTTTTGATATCTGTCCAACATGTGGATCAAGTGTTTCCAAAACGTTGTCAGTGTCAGACAGAAGACCAGTTTCGTTATCTACAGCGTTGACAATTTCGCCCGCCGATTCTGTATCCGTTATGTCAGGCAGTACTCTATCGGGTTATTCGACGACATCCGATGTTAACTTGTTATAAAGAGCTACCTCTACTAGTATGTGGCCACGAATAGATGTTGAGATTGCATTTCCACTTATCATATGTTGTACTGCATTAGGACCATATATTGTTTCCATGGCCTCTTCCAAACCAGATCCCTTCATCATGGAACCAATGCTTCCAAGACAGCACATCATGACGTTGAATCCCCCGAGTCGACAAACGACATTCTACTGCCATTAACCACAGTAGCTGATCAAATGTCAAGCATGGGGTTGAAATGCTTTGTTTGATAGTCTGATTCTGTATGAAATCAATGATAGGCAAAAACACTTCTGATTTATTGGACGGGCCATTTGGGCACTCGGAGAATATATGTTCCATATAGACCCGACCAATTGGGTATAGGTGTGCTCGCTTACTGGAAAGCCGCCCTGCATGCAAGAGCAAATCTGAATTGATATATGCGGGGCAATGTATGTACGAACTGTAGTTGGAGCTGAGGCTTGTATGTGACTATTGAAAGTCACTTTTCGGGACAACTCATGTATTGGTGAATATAAAGCACTCCCTTGCCTTTCACAATATCATCAACCTTGGATCTTTGTTGTCTTATGACTAACTGTTGTCTTGGCTGTAGTGGGGAATAATCGCGTGGAGTACATACAGCAATTATTTCCATTCCATGAAATGTCCCGTGACCATCTAGTGTTGCAACATTATGGTCCATGTTATCTGCAACCCACTGTGTAAACGTCCCTGGGAAATATGAAGCAAGAACACTGTCGTCATCTTCGGCCTGGATTACTGACTGCTTGTACAACTCAACTTCATAGTAATTAATCGAGAAGCCTAATCGCGATAGTTCCGTTACAAGCCAATTTGACCCAAATATATGGTCCAGCTCGACACCAAGGCCGATTAAAATCGGTAATACCACTGATCGTGGTCGTGCTGCTTGAATAATAGACTGACCAGTACTGATTTGCTTCAATTCTAAAGGAACAAGAACTTTCAACAGAGTTAGCAGATGGGCTGTAATCAAGCGTTTACCTAGCTCAACATCAGAAATGTCATCCATGCTAGGGTAAAGATGTACACTGTACTCCATCTCAATCAATTGCGCTCTGATAATCTTGGCAGCTGCCATTACTATCCTCTCGGCTTCTTCCTCAATGTCATTTTTTTCTCGGCGTACCACTTATCATTGATTATGAAATTGGCCATATTTCTGAAACAAACAACGTTGATTCGACCATCCACTTCAGCAAAAACTATGAAGGTCCCATAGTGGTCAAGTAACTTCTCCTTTAGCCATTTTATGGAATATACTTCGGACCCACCAGAGAATTCTACCATTTTACTATGAAGTTCATAGAGAGTGTATAATTCGGCACCAGATTCTGACTCAATCCACTCACAGACAATTTGAAACCATTGCTGCATTTCATATTCTATTTTCCGACCGGACTGTGGCTTTCGATCCATTGGTACTGTGATATATTTTGTCAACATGAAACGATTGAGACAACTGTCATGGTAAACAGCTTCAGCCGCAACCAGATCAATACATCCATGATGTTTTGTTTGAACAAAAAGATAAACGAATCCCCCCTTTTCGCGCAACACTCTAATAACTTGTTGCGCAGTGGAAGTGTGGTGACACTTCAAACTTGTGTTCTAAGAGGATTGTTTTTATCGAAATGGACATGTTGTCCACATATCAAGCAGTCATCTTTGTAATTGAAAGGTAACAGGCTAGATCTGAGTTTTTTTGTCGATGACATCTCAACATTGCCACTAGCACTGCACAACCCTCTCTTAGAATCTGTAAAATCACGTCTGCATTTTCTATGTACCAACATATTTCTAATAGGACTTGCACTAATGCGACTATTTAAGTAACGCACGAGGTCTAGTCGACCACATTTCTCGCCGAAGCTAATGAGTTTTTTAATATGCCTTTCTCCAAAAACAGCAACTGAATGCTCTTCATCAAACCCAATACTACATATAACACATAAGTCAGCCAATAAATGACTAGTGTCCCCTGATGCCAATTCATCAGACATATCTATAATAATACATCTATTAATATGACACTCAAATAAACTATGATTAAACTCAAATGATAGAAAATGTGATTCTAATAAAACAATTAATTACAACACCCTCACCAAGATAGCCTCACCAGTGATAATTACAATCAAATTGTCTCTAGCGTACGTTGACACCGTTAGGTTTCAGCAGGAGACGAAGTTTGACAAACCAATTTAATATAGAAATATTAATACACGTGTATCGATATGATAATAGTGCTGCGAAGTAGCTATGCGATATGAGCCAGAGTTTGACTTGCATACATGTGACAAAATGTGTCGATGCTTTGTGGGTGGCGGATGCCTGGCAAATTAACAAAGGGCATTTGGATACACATAGTTCAGTACACAATGCTACATTGTTTGGTGTGGCATTAATATACTATATGACGCATGAAGATCATATTTGACGCTCTTTACTAACTACATGTGTAATAGCCATTCATTGTGATTGCATGGGAGAATCAAAACAAAATGGGTTAAATGTGACCCCCTTGCACAGTTCTCAGGTTCATTATTTCCCAGTCGGATTTAGGTGGATTTTGGAATATTCATGAGATATCCACCACATACCTGCCCCAAACTCGGTTCTGAAAATATTTATATCAAGTTCAGCAGCTGAGTTAACAATTGCTCGCCTTTTATTGGGTCAATGTACATATACTCTAGTAGCTGAGGGCGTTTTGTATGCACTTTTATGTCCAGAGCAAAACTCTTCACGAATCCACTAATTGAAGGTACACGAACAATATTTGGTTGGTGACACATTTCCCATTGAGGGCGAAATGGGTCAAATGGCCACGCCCCTTTTTGCGCGAAGTACTACCACCCGCCGTGACTATATCTCCAGAACCGTTGGCCAAAGGGGGTCGTGTGACCACACAAAATGTGCGGAATGGCCACAATATGGGGGGTCAGTAATACATTTTCATATCCAAAAGTCAACTGTTTTTAAGATAATTGCCAAAAACCAAAAAGAATCCATTTTAAGGGCCCAATTTTGGGGTTCAGCACTTTTATCTCAAAGCTGAGCCCCCAATTCGAATTTTATTGATCTATATCCATCGGTGCCACATATAGGTATAATTTCTGTACCATTATCGGATGGGATTGACCTCCAAGGAGCTCTTGACCCTGAAAATCCACATTATGGGGGGTCAGTAATACATTTTCATATCCAAAAGTCAATGGTTTTTAAGATAATTGCCAAAAACCGATTTCAGCATGTTACGCACCACAAGTATACAATACCACCAAGGCCACAGCATATGTATGACACTTTTTAAAGAACTATCCGAATTCTCTGATCGACTTAAGAGCACAATTGACCACACACAATGGGATTAGCTGGAAATTGCTGCTGAGGATGTGTTGATCCCGACACACAACATGAGCTCTTCATAACTGAACATGCCTTGGAAACTGGTGTGCTTTACCAAAAATCAGGTAACAATTGTGCTCTAATCAACAGAAATGTACAGATTGAACAAAACAGGTTTTCAAAATTTGTTATCAACATTTAACAGCTGATCTGATTTAAGTGACCAAGATATGAAACATGCTAAACACTTTTACTAAATGGAATGACCAGCTGTTTGCTTCATGCAGCAGCCACATGTTGCGATCCTAAAATGGGTATTGCACCTGGGCATAGTAAAAACATGTTGTAATCAGATGGGAGATGACCATATATACCAGTATATATTTCAGAAGTAATCAATTCTTACAAAGGACACCTCATCTCACAAAAAGTTTTAGGAAATGATGGAATGATCACTATTCAATCAAAATAGTAGAATGAGCCTTTGTCAGTCCCACATTAGTTTTGATTGGCCATGATAGTTGCATCACTTGCAGGTTGGAGAAGATGAGGGTCTATAATTTCACTAACATAATTCTTCATAATAGCTAATAGCCCTCATAACTTACCATTTTAAAGATATTTTCATTTTCAATACCACCTCAGGTTAAGTGGTCCTGCTAATTTGATATTATGCTGATGGGTACTGCTGGATTGATATGTTTGTAGGTCAAAGCAATTCTGTCAAGTACCATCATTTTACCTAAAGTTGGTTATTTTTGCATTGTTTGGCTAACCCGAGCAATTTGTGCAAAAGTCAGTGTCTGTATGCAACATTCAAGAACATATATACTTGGTAAACAACAGGAATAGTCATCTCAATAATGGCCAGTTTGTAAAAACCAGCACCCATTATTAAAATATTTCACAATATACATGTTTTTTAATGTTTTCTACACATTGTGGCTTATCCTCGATTCGTTCAGATCGCTTTGCTCTACCTGAATATCATACCAAATGTATTAGCATCACCACTAAACTTGGGATGAATACTGCCAAATGAATATATTGTGATAAGGGCAGTGGAAAAATAATGGTTGAGTCTTTTCTAAATATAATTCTAGTAAAACCTACACAATACCGTCTTGGTCTGATAAGACTCAGAGTCATGTTTATTTAGGAGTATAGACATGAAGTCCACCAGTTTCATGAAAATTAAATGGGCTCTGCACTAGTAACATCTGGACTCCTGGGACCCAATAATATTGACAAATGCAACACAAATGAAAAATACATAGTAACTTTCCTCAAACATAGATTATAACCTGACAATCATTGTGTTTGAATCAGTGTACATATGTATATGTAGGCATGGCCATAGCATGTTTTTGAAATACTGCAGAGTGCAGACCATAAATTTCACTAGAATATACATGTAGTTACTGCATGTACATCACACACATAAGGCGACTGACACACATAAACGTACCTGCAGGGTTCACAATATTTGACATGTAAAGTATATATATATCTCCTGTGCCTATAACATCAAACCAAACGGTTTACAGTACTTTTACTGACATTTTTGGAGTGGCACATATACATACATTTTGGAGTGGCACATATTCATACATGTTACGCACCACCTTTAAAGTCAATTTAAAGGGACGAAATGAAAAATAAATTTGTGCAAGTATAATGGAGATCTATATTGCATTACAACATCCACAAATCTACAAAATCTACAACATCCACAAATCTACAAAATCTACAAAAACATCTGACTATCATAGACATAATGGTAATGTGATCATTTTTCCTTGATAAGTTGAAACATGAGGGAGGATTGCATAGCATGGCTACATGCAGAATGTAGATTTGTATGTATTTATATCTGCATATCAACTGATGCTTGTATTTTTCTTCTAACTCAGTCCAGGCTAGCCATTATTTGTTCTAGAATAATGTACATGTTAGGGAAATTGTAGAACCTTTATACAAAATGGTGATGCAGCCAATCAAAATTGATGTGGGACTGATAAAGACACAACCTGCTCGACTACTGAATCATACTGATTGATCAAATTGTAGTAACTCAACATTTACTAAACCTACTTGTGGGCTGAGTATAATTCAATTCAACATTAGAATACCATAAAAACACCCTGTTCCCCTGGTTCTCCCATAAGTTTAAAGAAAATAACACATTGAACTCATTTACAAGTATATTGCTAATGTGATATATGTCATTCCATTTATAACCATTTTGGCAGCCATCTCACATCAAAGGCCATGAAATCTAGATAACAAAAGATGAACTACATTCAAATTATATCACCAGGTAACCTTTTTGTAGGAGTTTTAGGTTACTGATCAAATACCGTATAATTGATGATTTCCTCAACATCTTTGTTATTGGGAAAATGTCTGTTTTTCATTCTACGACCAATATATTCCATCCAAAAACCTTATTTTCAGGGTCAAGAGCTCCTTGGAGGTCAATCTCATCCAATAATGGTACAGAAATTATACCTATATGTGGCACCGATGGATATAGATCAATAAAATTTGAATTGGGGGCTCAGCTTTGAGATAAAAGTGCTGAACCCCAAAATTGGGCCCTTAAAAATGGATTTGTTTTTGTTTTTGGCAATTATCTTAAAAACCATTGACTTTTGGATATGAAAATGTATTACTGACCCCCCATAATGTGGCCATTCTGCACATTTTGAGTGGTCACACGACCCCCTATGTCCAACGGTTCTGGAGATATAGTCACGGCGGGTGGTAGTACTTCGCGCAAAAAGGGGCGTGGCCATTTGACCCATTTCGCCCTCAATGGGAAATGTGTCACCAACCAAATATTGTTCGTGTACCTTCAATTAGTGGATTCGTGAAGAGTTTTGCTCTGGACATAAAAGTGCATACAAAACGCCCTCAGCTACTAGAGTAATATACTATACGGGTGTTCTCTGTTATATTAATAAAATAACCACTAATTTTCTATAAACATGCTACCAAAATGATTTAAAAGAATTACAAAATTACAAATACCCCATAGTTGATCAATAAATAGGTAGTGTTATAGTTTTAAGTATTTTATTTTTTCCATTTTTTTTACCTGAAATTTCATGTTTTGGGGGTAGGGTTAATATTTTTCAGATATTTGTACTCTATGTTTAATTAAATTATACAAGTTTCATATTGACGTATTCAGGACATGCTTGTGCACATTTAAATATCATTTGCGACACATTCCATGAACAAATCTCCAAACAATATACAATTTACTCGGATATATTTCTGAAAACGCGACACATTTTTGCGAAACTGAATGATATTTTCGTTAAAAAAATTAAAATTTCGCGGAAACTGTGGCCAATATTGACTTATTTACAAAGTTGAATACATACTGTATGTGATATATATCACAGTTACAATAATATATCAATGTTATCTTGGTACCCAATGTTTGCCAATGAATCGCTCATTAGAAAATCAGCACACATATTTGAAAGAGGACCCCTATTTTAAAGTGATGTAGAAAACATTGCTCAAAGCGGATTTTAGCGGATTTTGGATATATTATTCGGGAGATATTCCCGCGTCCAATGACATAAAAACCGCTTCTCTACCAATTTCTTCTAGGTTCACCATTTTTTTCGCCTTCTCCGACTATACTAGTATGCGAATATGAGATATATACTAATCGACTTTTTCAGCCCAATCTAAAAATAAATTGAAATCACCTAAAATAGGATAATTTATTCATAACTGAAGGGTCAGGGTCAGCGGAGTCCAAAATTCTATTGTTGGCAATGGTCGCCATTTTGTATTGATTAATGCCACCTCGAAATGTGCAATTGGGAAAAATGCTCCAGGGCAAAAATAAAACAAACTTTGATCTCACAACTGTTAGCTATACTTCATCATATGTAGGAACATGCTCCTAAAGCCAAATATATTTTCAAAAAGTGAATGTAAATTGAACAGAAGCTCTGGTTAACAAAAAAAAGTTAAATTGCATGAAAAAGTTTTATTTACATATTTCATAAAATTATTAAAAATATTTACCCCGAAAGAGGATTCTAGCGACCTTGCTGGCTGTTTACATATTATCTTCAATTTTCTAACGGTATTTCCATCTAAACAATTTATGAAATATTCTCAAAGTTCAAGGCCGACAAACGGAAAATTTAAGTTCCGATTGAAAGATCGCAGAGTCATTTTAAGATTGCTTCTTGGGAAACCAGTAAAGGCGTCATGACATCAAGACGTACATCATGACGTCACTACCTACACCGGCGCGCAAAACTCCAGACAGGACTGCGTCGATGGCCAGACAGCTGAGACTCGTATTATATGGCAGGCTAAATATCCACATTTACGCTAGGCCTATATGTGATTATTTACATACATTGTATATATCATTTCTTGTGTCCCATTATAATTATGGTGGATACACACATGCATGTAATTTCTGTATGTAAAATACATGTATTTTACATGGCCACACCAATAATTGACAACATTACTCACCTGCACGCGAGCGGTTCATTGTTAACAGGCCAGACAAATTGTCTTCTATCGTTACATTTAAGGCCAGTCCAAAACATGTCTTCTCTCACGGATGCGGAAATTAGTCAAGTCTGTGTGATATCTGGCATTGTATTAATGCACGACCACCAGAAGCCATACGTCTGGCATATACAGGCTTGATGTAGAACATTTTCAACCATGATGCTTGTTTGGGGGAGGTCTCGAAAGCTTCAAATCGCTAAGGGACTTAGTTGAATGTATCGGTCGGAATAATCTGGGCAAGAAGGTACAATATGATATGTTTTACTTAAATAGCTCAGAGTTAGCCACCCCCGCTTGGTAGCTTTCGGGGTCATATATAGCCCCTGCATGCGTCGGGGGAAATCCTGATCCACCACTGCTATAAATAAGAGAGGACTGGTAATTATTTAAATAGAAAGTCTACCATATGGGTTATCCCATGAACAATTATTTTAAGTGGCCTGGCGACTCGGTCCAAGATAACGGCTTATCTACATTCCGACTTAATTGGAACTAGAACTCAGTGCGTTCAACACGTAGGCAATGATTGGGTTGTCAGTGGACACATATTACATCGTCTGTATGATCCATGTAAAACGCCAAATACACGATAATTACAGAGATTACATGCATGTGTGTATCCACCCTTAGGGTTTATCATCAAATCCTTCTATAAAGATAACAATTCATCCGATAATCCCATGAACAGCAACAAGCGGGCGCAAATTACGTGTACGTACATGATCATATTAACTTTGTGCATGTGTTTCTATCACATATCGAGTACTGTATACTACAATGTATATATAGGTCATTGGACGGAATATGTAGTTAATTAAAACTAAAATGTGGTTAATTGCAGGTCTTGAAAATTTTACATAATCTCTTTTTCGTTCCCATTGTCGATGCTTAGTAGTAGATAGCCCGCAGTTCGATTCCATGGAATATTCTGCTAACTTATACTATATGCAGTGTTTCTGCCAGGCCGGCTGTGAGTCCGTACCACAGACCCAATCCTCCTGGTCATAGCATGAAATCCCGCTCATACACAAATAAAGTTATTAAAAAGTTATGTAGTCTTGTCTGTCTCGGCAGGCTATATATGATATCTAACCTTATTTTCATGAATAATGACAAAATGGAATCGACGCAGTCCATCTTCAGAAAAAAAAGAATAACAGCATGAACAAACCATAAATAATGCCACCCCACAAATAGTTCCATGGGATTCCCCCAGGAGTAGAGGGGAGATATCAGTAGTTCAATTTACTTCAGAATATGGGAACGTGGATCATAAAAACTGCCTCATTTATTATCTTGGCGTGAATATTGATGAGGCATTAATTCATTATTATTCCAACTTGTATAAAACATGTGTATAATTTGAGGCATGAAGAAACACACAAATATCGTATCATTTATAGTAATATAAAATTGCGACTTGGCTTACTATTGTTTTAGGGCAATGGATCGTTAATTTAGTGGTTGCCTCATTGTCGTGAACTGAAGCATGAAAACACTTGGGCTAATGGCGATCATTATAAATGAATCTTTGTGCAACATACAGAAGTTTGCGGCTTCATGTTAATGCATGCCCTCATTCAGAGTAAGAGTTTGTCTAATGTTCCTTCCTGGGCTGGCTTAGATAATCATTCCGATGTGATGCATCCAGTAGAAGTTTGCAGACAAGTGCAGTTGACTGTGTCACAATAATAGAGATAATCAAAGCTATTATTCCGCAGTCATTGAATATCATGCACTTGTCAACAATTAATAGTCAGGCCAAGGACGCCCAATGTTTTGCTGCTCTTTTGCAGTTGAATCATCAGATACTAATACATATAATTTGATATAAATGTGTGAGACAGGGAATAAAATACACAGTCAGTGAGAATGGGTTTGTTTATCTCTTTTTTATATCAGATTTATCATCTTTTTAAATTTAGTTTGCACCGGCATTTTGTCTTGTTGCTTACCTGTGATCGCCAAAATTTCTCAAAAGTTTTCTCAAAATCCTGATGAAAAATGCCTCTCATAACAACCGATCCATAGTTTCAATTAGTTTTTAATAAGGGAAATTGGGTTAGAAAGTTGCGACTTATACATTGGCCGGTACGGTAAATGGTAAATTACAGATAAATCAGTCTTCAAATATTTTATTATTTACTACGTTTCCCCTATAGCAGCTACCGGACCCATTCCCCTGACCCCTAGTGGAAACCCTGCTATATGTCCAAGGTCTTGAAGGTTACCTGAACTTAAAGCTTTTGCAAATAGCTTCAATCAGTGGAAATTTCCCTCACAAACTTTTTTATATCACTGATGAATAATAAATATAGAATAAGAATTATGAGATATTTATCTGTATTAAGGATATTGATACAAGTTAATTTACTTGTTTATCCCATTTCTTTGAGCTTGATTTAACCAACAACTTTTTCCTAATTCAGCATTATTTATGCTCCCAATTTTCTTAAATTTCTACAGTATATAGGTCCATTATAGCCTGTTTAAATCATTCCAGTCTCCACTGCTATTATTCACTCGTAAATTCCAGTCTCCACTGCTAATATTCACTCATAATAAGGATTGGTCATTCTTTGAATATCATGTTTGTTGCACTTGATCGAGTAGTGATAGAGTAGTGAGTGAGCTAATTAATCAGCGATAGCGAGACCTTCACCAATTTCATCAGCATAACCAATGGCACAACCAGTGTTTTGTTGCAGCATTTTCATCTTAGGTAACCTCCCGGCAAACTGAATGATCATATGCCTCTAATCTGCATGCTTGTGATTCAACTTTAACAAACCTAAACTTTAAATATTAAAACACAGACTAGAATTTTCAGGGATCAATTGCTATATATAGGTGTGCTTATTTTCAAGTTATTTGGACTCCGAGAGGAACATTATTTAAGTGTCTAATACCTAAACTTCCTTCTTCAGCTGATTGCCGATATAAATCGGAAAATGGGGTTCGACCTCGATGTGACTATGCAAACGTCATTAATTATTATGACTGCATCAATTGTGAGGGAAGCCGCCACAAATAGCGAGTGCAAAAAATTAATCTCAGCGATGGATACTGAGTTGGATACAGTCATAGCAGAAGAAAAGCAGCAAGGTAGTTTGTGTTAATATAATATAATTGTACTTCCTTCAACAAAGTTAGGGGTGGACCTCATTGGGTGAACTGAGTCAGCCAGTCCTTCGATTTTTAGGTGCACAATTGCTTTGGCATATGGAAAGTTGTTTTATTGATCATCATCCTTTATGGTATATATATACATTCTCCAATTAGTCAGCAGAATATGTGAATCGAAACTCTACGTTAATAGTTTGGAAAATCACCTTATCTTTTTGTTTCAACTATTTACGTTCCATATTTAATATGAATATATGAATCGGACATGTAGTTCTGTGTGTCAATAAAAAACAATAAAATTTGCTCATCACAATAAAGGTTATATAAGGTGAACAAATAATAATAGACTGGTCAATTCATAATGTTGCCAATTATAGTATATCATTCTAGGTTATCATAGGACCCTGTGAATAGATTCAAATCGGTGCGATTTGAAACTGTTCGTCTGATTCGTTACAAAATTGGCTACGATGATGCAGATTTCGTCGAATCTTTGGCAGGTGCATTTCTGTGCTTTCTACAGACCACAATGCTCTTACCAGAAAAGAAAATTCACTATAATAGTATATGACTTAAACGTACAATTATGTTAGATGGCAGAACATGTAACCCAAATGATCTAATTAATTGACCTAATCTGTAAGAATAAGTGAGCAAAAAATTGCCATACAAGGCTGTGTGCCAAATTGTAGATTTTTGTTTCATTTGCATTAATGCGAGTTGGAACCTAATTTTGAAAATATTGTCCGGTTAGTCTATCGGTTCAAGCAACAGACAACACAATCATCGCAAGTGTAGTGAAAAATACTGTGCTGTTCAATGAAATGAAACAGTCATCTTACAGTAGGCATATAAAAATTTACATTGACATTGTTTCTCTCATGAATGCATGCTCATATCTGTACTCAACAATTTCTTGAGCACAGAAAATACATAGAGGTGTATAAATAAGCACATAATCTGTGTATATTGCTGCTACTTTGACAATCACCAGGCAGGTTTCGCCAGTCAATTTTAGGTAACAAACAATGATTAGATTCGAAATGAACACACCTGATTCGCAGGGACATAGAGAATCAAATCTGTTTTTGTGTGGCCTAAAAACCCTTCAGACCTAATTAAACCGATTGACACTAAATAGGGAATCGTCATAATTAGTGTGTGTCTTGCCCTCAAATATGTCAAAATTATTCAATTTCACTCTCAAAAGAGAGGTTTTCCCGAAGGGTTCGACTTTGAAAAGTGTCGCCATTTAAAAAAAATGTGCATAGATATTGACATGCTCTGATATTCATATTATTAGTATAGTCATTTGCAATATATTTGATGCAAATACAACAACTTAATGTCATAATTTCTGCATATGAATTTTCATATCTCGACATGTGGACATATAGACAATTTTACAATCCATATTTTCAGAACTAAAGAGAATCGCAGCTATCCTGTGTCTGCCACATCTGCAACATGAGAAAAGTGATATGTTGTATGTAATTGATCAGGTAGGAATGTTCGTTATGTTCCAGCAATAACACCAACTTTATATATAAAATGTTAATAATTAATTTTTCCCTACTTAATCTGCACTCCTTGTAGCTCAAGAAATATCGCAGGCACTTGTTGCCAGTTGGAAGTTTCCTATAATCATTGTATAGAGTGTTAGAAAATGTTTCAATCGACACAATATGATTCAATAGTCCAAGTGGGCAAATTTACATGTTGATAAAATTGGAAGCCTGAATTGGAAGCATGTGGTAAATTGGCCATCATTGTAACACTGACCAGTGGGTTGTTTCAAACATGTTTCATTAAATGTTAACCCGAAACAGTGGCATATATCAAATATTCCTGTTTAGTCATGGCTTTGTTCTGGGAAATACCAACTAGTTGCTACAGTGTTGATAGGGTTAGGCAGCCATTTTTTGTATTTGGTCCAATTGGGTTCTTTTTCTCTTTCTGAAATTAGTTTAGTGTTTAAGAAAATGGCAAAAAATGTAAAAAAAAATAGCCATTGTGGGGAAACATGTAAAGTGACTAGGCAACCAGTTTTTGTAACATCGGGAGAATGAATATATATGAAACCAAAAGGATATATCCTGTAAAACTATTTGTGCACTGTGATATACTGCAGAAGTTATTTATAGCTGCATGATATGAATGATAGTGATCATTCAGATATGAATGATAGTGATCATTCAAACTCGGAACACATAATTTGTTCAATAGTCTGCATTAGTCCAACAACTAGACCAGCTTAGGATCAGTGCTATGAACAAAGTTTTAGCCCCCTTGTTGTGAACAATAATTTAGTTTTGGCGGGAAATGTGAACACATGCATCATTGTTTGTGCTTGGGGCCCCACGTGGGATAACAAAACTATTATTGACCTACTACTTTGACTTTATCGCTATATTGTTCATGTCATAACTTGAACAATAGTGCTCAGATCTCAATGAAATTAGGTATGGATGTTCACTACTATGACATTAAATAGAGTTTTCCATCGTTTTGTTCAGATTTTCTATTCTAGAGTTATTCATCTTTGTTTTCTGGTAATAGTGGCTTTTTGTTCCGTCTAGTGTCTGTTCATGTTGTAACTTCAACAATTGTGCTGGGATCTCAATGGAATTTGGTGTGGATGTTCACTGCCATGAGGACATTCATTGTTCTGTTACGCTTTTCCATTCTAGAGTTATTCATCTTTGATTATCTGGAAATGTTAGTTGTTTGGTGCATCCGATGGCTGTTCAGCTCATAACTTGAACAGTAATGCTCGGAACTCAATGAAATTTTGTATGGATGTTCACCACTATGAGGACATTTAATGGCACATTTAAAAGTTTGTTTTCGTTTTTTGTTCTATAGTTATTTATCTTTGTTTATATGAAAATGCTGATTTCTGGGTTCATATGTCTGAGTATAGCCAGTTATTGATGTGCCCACACCAGGCGGTATGCCACGAGGGGGTATATATGCACCAGACGACAATCCATCTCTTGTTTCAAATTGTCACACTGCACCAGTAACATTCTGTGCTCAATTGACTGCATTTTCACCATTATTCTATTTGACACTTGTACTCCCATTGTAGTCAGATTTTTTTATACCCCCCACTTTTGAAGAAAATGTGAGGTATACTGAGTTGACTGCGTTCGTCCCTCCGCTCTCTCCCTCTGTGTCCGTCCGACCTCATAACTCTACAACTATGAACAGATTTCAATAACTTTTTGTACGCAATCTCCTTAGGACAGCCTCTCCGCATGATGCTAATTGCGGTTCTGTCTGACTTTTTTTTAAAGTTGCGCCTCATTTTGACTTAGAAAATTCTGTCCGAATTAATAACTTTAACAAAAATTAACTGTTTTTTAAATAATTTTTGGTATACATGCTTCTCACAATACCCTCTGTACATGATGCGGCTAGGGATTGGCTCCGACTGTTTTTCGTAATATTACACTTCATTTTTGACTTGGAAAATTCTGTCCGACTTGAAACTTTAACAGATATGAACCAATTTGAATATTTTTTTCTGTACAAGATTCTTGTGACATAATATTGATATTATTAGTCCCAATTTTTCTTCAAAGTGAAAAATCTGTTTTGTTTGGTTTACGAATAATGCGGGTTGAATTTGCCACGTGCGGTGGTGGTTAGTCCAAGTCTTCTTGTACTAAAATCAGCTAAGATATTGGGATGGCGATTTGCTGTTTTTAGTCCAAGCCCGTCCTATATGCTCTCTTATGACACGACTTACGCCCAAGATCTGTGGCGGGAATTTGTGGTGTATTTACTCGATTTACCTATATACATCGGAAAGGCTGACATCTTATGGTCATAATGGTGTATAATAATCTAACTTTAAAGGGGTACTGTACGCCATTTTCAATAAATTCCCGGTGATAACAACGATCTATTATCGATACTATATAGAAATATAAGTAATTTGAGTCGAAGATGTATTCTGTAAACGCTCAGGTTAATAGGCTATCTTAAAATTTTATAATTTAAAAGTTAATAATTTAATATAAATTGATTTTATGGCTCCAGCCATAAAATGGCGTCTCTTAAAATTCGAATTTCCGTGTACAAAACGTAATCAAATTATAATTGAGGGATACTGGATTAGGAAAACAATTGCACACACGATCGTTTGAAACATTATGCTTATACGGGGAGAAAACCCAAGCCACTCATTGACTAGTGACGGTACACTAACTTAAATGAGTATATGGGACTACTAAGCATATAATAATTTAATATGATGTTTATTTGATTCATTTGGTTGAAAACTTTACAAAAATTACTCGACAACGACAATTTGTATTTTTGCATTCCGGTAAATTTGCCATCCGTAACAATACTTCGTACTCAACAGACTTTCAAAAAATGGAAAAGTTGTTACCTTATTCTCCGACTCGGGGATTATAGAAACCAACAACAACATCTTGGGTACAGTACCCCTTTAATGTTAAATTACACATAGAATATTCCGGTTGATTGCCACAAACATCGATTCGTTTCTCTGTTTGTTTACGTTTTAACCGAAAGCCGAAGTGGTCCGAATAAGTTCGGCATAATCCGCTGTTTGTTCTGGGAATTCTACTTTCCGTTTCTATATATAGCGCGGGTTTTCCCAACAAAATGGCGAAAACCGATCGCCCGAAAGTCCAGTTTCCAATGTGCTTTGAGAACAATTCCCACACTAAAAACTTAATGACATAATGGAGGATCAGAACGGTAGTTTTGTTGACAATTTACGCAAGCAACTTGTCAAAATTGGAGCAAAGTAGAACTCTTGTGTCTGACTTGCCATGCGTGTGATGTGCATTTTGCCATTTGTGTTGATAAAATAATCGGAGAACCGAATCACACAGTTTCGAAATATAGTTCTTCCGTTTTAGTGGGACATTTCAAACTTAAGGTTCAAAATTTATACAAATTTTATTTGATTTTTTGTGTGCTTAACAAGAGCAGTATATTGCCATGTTCGCTTAGTATATATCTTAATTTCGCGGAAGTCCACCAACTATGGGTGAAATGTACCACCATATAAGGCATATTATTTATTCTAATGCTCGTTGTATTTACACTGTTTTAAACTTTGAGAGGGTTATAATTCCCGTAATTTATTTAGTGTATTACATTTATATCTCCAATGTTTAATTAATCTATTTATTATTTTATTTATTGACACACATAATTACGATTACAATGGAGAATTCATCGTAATTTGCGTTGTTGTCCAAAATCTACGGAATATTTTCAACGGAAAATGCCGAACACAGTTCGCGAGGTCAACCGAGTTCGCATACTTTAAAAAAATTGTAAACATTGAGGTAAATGTCTCTTTTCGCATTAAATTACCGCTTTCAATTCACAACTGATGTGGGTTTCAGATCAAATAGCATGTCTTCTGCGGAAAATATCCGTTTATTGTCGCAATTGTGATATTTTAATTCATATAATTGTGGTTTTATTTGAGCGGGTCACTAACGCTTAAGTCGTGTCATAAGAGAGCATATAGGACGGGCTTGGACTAAAAACAGCAAATCGCCATCCCAATATCTTAGCTGATTTTAGTACAAGAAGACTTGGACTAGGTGGTGGTATGCTAGCAATCGAGTGCACACCTCTTGTTTTACGATAGATTGCTATTGAATTTAAGTACATGTGTACCTCAAACGTATCATCAGCGAGGGGAATGAGGCTGTTAACTGTGAGGAATGATGTGGTTTCGAGATTAGTGAGTACCATGCATTCAAAATGTACAAACGCACAAAACATGAGATATGAGGAACTGTCATAAAACATAGCATTTTGACTGTTACGCTTGTTTATTTTTAAAACAAGTTGATACATTATTTGTTGTCGGAAATTACTGAATGGTTTTCTATAACATTCTCTTAGATGTGGAAGTATCTTGATTCAATATACATGGGGCAAATAATGTTTTACCTCCAATTACCTCTGACTGTCATAATGACCAACAAATTTAGTTGAATCATTGTACTAAATGAGATAGTGTGAATGTTTCATTTTGTTTTTCATCCACAGGAGCCGATCCATCCAACACCAACAATGAGGATAATGACCACAAAAGGAAATGCAATGCACAAGGTGGAGGTGACCATAATGATAGACACTGTATGTGTAGCTGTGACTCCCTATACTGGACTGGGTTTTGTGTTATTGTTTTCATCATATTATATTTTTGGGTTGAAATACCCGAACCAATTAGCAAAAACTTTAATATTCGCAGAAAAGTTTCTCTTTAGTGTGCAGGATGTTTCCAAAATTACTACACCAATCCAAAATTTTTACAATAGGTTAATCAAATGAATACAAATATCTCAATCTGTATTGTTTGATGAGGTGATTTTTGAAACGTCCTTTCCATTAGGGCTCTTGATTTTCTATATTTATTTAGATACGAGGGGAGAACTGCGACGTCAGGATCGGTGGCATTCCGATAAAGAGATGGTGGAAATCCGTTAAAAGAGGCGATTCGCTTTTGGCGACAAACAAGATTTTTTCGTGTTTGAGCATTCGAACGGAATTGCCGTGACAAATCAGGTTTTATATCGTTATTTTAGTTACTAATATCCATCAAAATATAGACGCTACAGTGAGTAAAACCAATAGAATCGCCATTTAAAAGTCGCGCGACGGTTCGCTTTCCAATGAAAAATGAACCGTTGCATGACTTAGGATGGCTATACTCTTGGTTTTAGTCACTATAGTATCTAGATTTTGATGGATATTAGTAACTTAAATAACGATATGGTGATTTGAAACCTGATTTGTCATGGCAATTCCGTTTGAATGCCCAAACACGAAGAAAATCTTGTTTGTCATCGAAAGCGAACCGTCTCATTTGTAGGATTTCCAGTGTTTTCCACTGTCTCTTTGTCGGAATTTCACCGTCTCTTTATTGGAATGCCACCGATCCTCACGTCGCAGTTCTCCCCCCGTGTTAGAGCCGCTGCTCAATAATTCATCAATCCAATTTCCTGTGATACACCCTACAGGTCACATCTCAATCCGAGGGTATCGCCAAAGCCGAGAAAATGGGAAAGTCATTTTCACATATATGATATGGGGATATGTTTGTTTCTAATTGTAAAACAGACATCAAGCATCGTATGTGTATGTCCACACAAAGCAGGAGTATTTATCCACCATTAAAAAAAAAAATTTGGGGAATTTTTTCAATAATGTTTTTGCTTTTGCTCACTAAAATTTTCGAGAACATCCACCTACTAGTATAGTTCCTGGACTTCCACGCTTCCGAAATCGGAAATGAGTAGGAATTTTTATTTAATTTACCAGGGTGCGAGCCGTTTATTTATCAAAACTGCATGGTGTGGTTTGATTTTGTTTAAACATGGTGTTGTAGCTTGGTAAGCTGAATACATGTGATACACATATTTACTGCAGAGAAGCTTGGCGTTTAGTGACATCTTCGTCTGTGTTGTTAACATTCTCCTGGACCGAAGTGGTCCCTCCATATCGCTCAGATATTGAGAATGACACAGATTTTTAAAATTCTGTTCAATCCTATGCTTCATTGACAGATTCAACTATATTGCGGCATTTGTTTTGGAAGCGTGGAAGTCCAAGAACTATTCTAGTGGGTGGATGTTCTCAAAAATTTGAGTGAGCAAAAGCAAAAACACTATTGAAAAAATTTGCCAAAATATATTTATGGTTTGATCTGGGAAAACTGATTGACAACTGGTGGATAAATACTCCTGCTTCGTGTGGACATACACATTCGATGCTCGATGTCTGTTTTACGATGAGAAACAAATCCCCTTATCATATACGTGAGAATGACTTTCCCATTTTCTCGGCTTTGGCGATACCCTCAGCTTTGGCGATATCGAGTAAACGGGGTGATCATTCTTATGGGCAAACAAACTTAGAATCCTGTCAATTTCTGGTTTCGGATGATAACTTTAGTTGTGCGATCATATATGAATCAAATTTGGTATATGAGTTTATCAGCTCGAAATACAGATCAAGTTCGAATATGGATACTATCCACCAATTTTTGTCTGGTTGCTTCGGATTTAGGGTCCTTGTTTTTTTGTGTTTTTTTTTAGAAAATCTGATGCCCCCCAATGAAGCCACTTTTTCAGGGGACACTGTGGCCTGATGGCCTTTTATTCAACTTGAATTAGCTCAAATAGCGGGTATTTTTACGCCCAGTGGTGTTTTGTTTAATTGGTCAAGGTATTGTTTGATTGGAATGGCCAGCGAACTCAGCCGATTTCAACCTTATAGAGTATCTCAAGAATCAGTTAAAATAGTCTGTTTACAAAAGAGTGACTGTTCTATGAGACATACGTGCATACTACGCGAGAATATGGCTGTACTACTGCGATTACGACTCTTTTAAAACCATGCATACTCATTGTTGACAGGTGTTGGAGTGAAGAGGCTGCTAAACATGCTATAATTTGATGCCTGAAAATGCACAGATCTGCCTTGATCAGTCTAATAAAAACCAGACCGTGTTTCATTTCAATCAATTTATGGTCTGAAGACTATCATGGTTAAAAATATTTCAAACGAGATAAATCTAGCCAATACGCAGCAAGCATGCGTTGGTTGACCAATGAATAGCCTCTTGTAAGTTCAATTAATATGCATTTATTCATACAAGCCACACCCACGGCATTTGACTTCAATCTTGAACTTATTGATATATTTATTGCCCAAAATATGGAATAAAATTGGGATACAGAATTACAATAATAGAGAGATTGCGCTTGTGACATGTAGCATGTAAGGTAAATGGCAGCATGTGATAGCGAAAATTAATACTAGACAATTCAAACAAATGCCGGCAATTAGGGAACACTCTTGTTACTTAAAATTTTAACAATACTTTGGCAGTATATATAGTGTCGCATATCTTAACTGACCAAACGTCGTATGTTCAAAATCATAACTAACGTACGTTTATTCACAATTGGAAAATGATCAGACAGAACAAGTGTATATAACAGAATTGTATTTGCAAAGATATTAAAACAAATACTATTTTCTCCTAACCTATGGATATCACGTCACGTGCCAAATAAGGATAAATTGACAACTTCGTAGTATTTCTTAGTAATTTCCGAGACCATATTGTAAACAAGGAGATGATATAACATGACTGCAGTACAGTTCAATAAAATTTATATACCGTGCTTACCTCTATATTGTCATTGAATTGTTCTTTATTATATATAGCATCTGAATTGCTAGACATGTATTCTGCATGTACAGACTGTGTACAGTAAAACAATTAACATTGAGAGAATTTTATTACTTGGACGAACAGTGACAACTCTTAAAATGTTTACATGACCTCGGGCGCACGTGTTTGAATCTATGTGTTTGATTAGCAAATGCCTTATGAATATTAATGAGTTTTTACAAAAAAGGGAATTCCCTCCTTCATCTCTGAAATCAGATTCCATGCGAGTGTCGTCAGACCGTAAGTTGATTGAATTGAAACACGGTCTTGTTTTTATTAGACTGTGTCTGGATTTGCTTGAAAATTCTGTTTTTCCTGATATTAACTTTACAATTATTTAAACCTGTCATTTTTTTTCACTCAATTCATGTTAATCCAATCATTACAGCCTTGAAATTGGCAGGGAGTTCATTTTTATTTTTTTTAGATTATTAGTTCCTGGACAAGGGGCATGATGGGTGCATGTCCCCTGTTAGTCCAGTACATGTATGAGAAACAAAATTCCAAACCCAGAACTAATTGCAACATAATTTGTTTTGCTTGAATAAGTACATAAACTGTCCATAAACTACATACTAAAAATTGGCAAAAATCGGAAAAAGGGAAATTGGTGAATTTCGTGAACTGAATTTGGGGAAATTTTGTCAAATCATCAATTTATGGATATTCATGGATGTAGCATGGCTATTTAGTCGAGCTAAATTTTCTGAACCCAGAACTGAAAACCATTCCAATATTCGTTTTAGTTGTGTGCCTTCAAAAACATGTTTGAATGAGCCAAAATGCCTTATTTATGGTTAATTATTAAAATAGAGCAAACTGAAGGGTTTTTTTCAGTGTTTTAGTAATTTCTTCACTAGATTAAACACAAAAAATGATAAATCCTAGGCATTATTTATAGCCCTCCTAGAAATGCCTAAGAGGGCTATAGCCCTTTTCTACTTTAATGTTATGATTTACTTTATCTGAATTACTACTCCATCTAAATTAATTTTGTGATGTGGAAACAGAATGTCCAGAGTTGTGAATGTCAAATCCCCCACAGTAATTATTATGGTAATACCGGTAGTGGTTATTTAGCTATGTTTTAAATTACATGTTATGATATTTTATATGAACCAGAGACAAAATGTAAGAGTGTTTGTACTCAATTTGTCAGTTGGTGTCCAACCCATGCAACAAAATTGCGTTAGTTTGTCCATGTTGAAAGTGTAATTTACATAAAATACACAATCAAGAACAATATTAAATCCAGTATATTTTCACTTATTCCATCACTGATCGCAGACTGCTGCTTCCAGCGGTCAAGTTGCTCTCTATAGATTTTGTGGATGTTTGCAATTGGGGACATAGAGAATAGTTTCTGAACTTCAATAATTGAATAACAGTGTAAACAAGGAGACATTTTGCTAATAATATTAAAATATTGTCAATCGAAGCAAGAAAAGACAGCTTTTAGCTAAATACAAATTTTACTGAATCTCACTATCCACAAACATATCTTGATTTTATTCAGTGAAACATATACTGTAAGCCAGGCCTTTAAGGTTATGCCATCGTATGTCACTTGATTTCTTTCATTTTTTAGGAAACTAACTCCAAATTTTAATGAGCCTGGTTGTCAGATTAGGTTATGGTTATGAATGAGGTCGGATTAGGTGATGGTTATGCATCCAGTTGTCCGATTAGTTTATGGATATAAGGTTGTTTTCAGAATAGGTTGTGGTTCCGAGTCTTGTCATATTAGGATATGGATATAAGCCTGGATGCATGTTTAGGTTATGGTTATGACCTTGGTTGTCGGACGCGTTGGCAAAAAAAATTGTCATTTTTATCCAACTTTTCATAATATAAGTACCTTTTCTGACAATTTTATAAGTCGCCATCCATTCAAACTTCATTTTCCCATTTTAATTATATATGTAGCAATATTTAAAAAGTATTACCTCACAAACTCTATTTGATTATATATGTAGCAATATTTAAAAAGTGTTATCTCACAAACTCTATTTATTAAATGGTTAATCTAAACGGGCAATAAAGTGTCGTCGCCAAAGCCCAGATATGGGCTTCCAGTACTCTTACATGTGGTCCAAATATGGGCTTTCAGCACTGAACCATTTATAAATGTTGATATAAACAATCCCAAAATGCTAATTTGACATTTGACTGCCAAATTCTGACAAAAAATATTATAACCCTGTCAATAAACATAAACAAAGGAAATGTTGAATTTTGTATGAGAGAACAATGTATGCAGAAGCTGTTAATATAAAGTGTTGTGCGTCAAGATGATTAATTTTGAAGTTTTTGTTGATAAGCTTTCTCCTACCTTTCGGCAATATATATATGAAATAAGTTTCCAGAATGATGAGTGAAATCCAGTGACATTTATTGGTACATATATTCAAATGCTATTTTCTCAACAAAAAAATGATTCAAGAGGACAGATCAAATAATTTTACACAAACTTTTGTTCATTTTTCTGAATGTACACAAAAACCTTCATAGGACCATAATTTAATTTTCTTCACCAATGTATATGGAAATTCTTTCATTATTCATTTAATCAAGTATTCTCAATGTTATGAAAAAAGCAGAACAAATGGATATTAATTTATTCAGTTGCATGACCTCAAATATGGCATTTTATCATACCAGTTCTGTGCCGAGGCCAATTTGGCTAATTCCATACCATGGAAGACACATTTTGCTTGAGAATATTTTATTCTTCTTAATCATAGATTCACATATTAATCATATATTGTGTTTAATCTAATGAGGTAATTACTAAAACAGTGAAAAAGTAATTGAATTTGCTCTTGTATTATAAATAATTAACTATAAAATATGGCATTTGGCTCATTCTGGGCAATGTTTGTTGCAATAGTTCTGGGTAAAATTGATTGATTTATTGCATAAGTCACATAACAGTGAAACAAGCAAAACATATACACTATGTACACAACTTTGAATATCACATTAATCATTGTTCATTTCATATACAAAGCAGTAATTAAATTAGATTACACAATAATAGGCGATAAACTTAACAAGTATGATAATTACATGTGTTCACCCATAACAATAAATGATTTCGATTATATAGTATAAGACACCTTCTTAAAGGCACACCTTAGGAATATGCATAGTCTGTTTATGAGGCTTATATTTTGAAGAGATAGGAGACCATGGAATTTCTCTCTCGTAGGGTTCTTCCAAAAGTACTCAGGGATATATTGTTTTCTGATTTCATCCAAATGACTGCATATAATAACTAAATGGTATTCGTCTCCTAAATATTCTCCACATATGGTGCATATCCTATTGTCATTACCATTCTGAGATTTCTTCCATCTTGCGCACTCTATAGGCAGTTTATGATTTACAGTTCTGAGCTTCAAGAGGTATATCGATAGATTAGACGGCAAAATCTTCAAGTAATTTGGGTAACCGTAGTCAGTTTTAATAAAACTATAACATAAACCATAATACACTGGAAAACTGTTCACCTCTTGCCACCCAGAGCTATCAATATTCCATTATGATTTCTGTTCCTGTATTTTGAATAACCGTACTCATCACTGGTACATCGAAAATCAGTACACAAGTCCAAATAAGAGGAAATACAACAAATCAATTTCAATGGCATGCATATTTTTGCTTAAGAACTGTAGATAATCTTCAATGTAAAGAAACAATTTAATAACCATTACAAGTATGTGATTTTTTGCTAATTAATATCGATTTAGATAATTTTTCAGAAGAAAACTGAAATTTATTGCTCAAATTAGTCAAATTTTCAAGTTGCCTATTAGTCCAGTGCGTTTATGAGGAAAAAGTGCCAAACCTGAAACTAATTGCAACACAATGTTCATAACAGGGATAAACCACATACCTTAATCGTTTTTAAATTCGCGCAGTATTATTTTTCACTTAGCTTTAAATTTGCGCACTTTAAACTCGTGCACCTAGCTGCGAATTCAAAACTGACAAAAAAATGTTCTTAATGTTTCCCTGAAATTATTGTATATCTTTGAGCTGATGGCAATTTCGGTTCTTTGTCATTGCTGGAGACAGCTTATGTGTATTAAACAACATCACGGCGGATTTACATTGTGTCGACAATAAACTGGTATTTACATGCATCATATGTGGCGACCTGGAATTTTAGTATTTCTTATACAAGTTCGACAATGTATATATATACATGATTTGTCACTTGGCATTGTGAGCAATGGTCTTGACAACGGTTGGCCAAATGTAAATATATGCATGTACATGTATAAGCGTAATTGTCTATTCAACCGTTCATAATATATGTAAACTCAGCAACAATCCCCTCTTGTATTACCTATAGACTGGTTTAGATTAAACTTGGGAGTCGTACTATTTTTCGCTCAGTTTTAAATTGAAAAATAGTACAGCGCGAATTTAAATACGAGTAAGGTATAGTAAAAATAAAAAGATCAAGAAAGGCGAAATTTATCAATTTTGTGAATAAAATATTGTTACAAATTTTCTTAGTAGGAATAACTCCATTAACCCATTATAAACAGCTTATTGAAAATCAAAAGGGTCAAGAAATATGAAATTGGCAAATTTATGGCTTTGCAAGGATGTTTATAAAATAAACCCATTTCACAAGTCCTTCCATTTTATTGAGTTCACAATTCTGATTACCGAACAGAAAACATCTTCCAGATACACTATGTGCCTCCAAAATTGGTTATATGTCCAATTTTGTAGCCTTTATGTTAAACCATTATTCAGTCAGATAACAGAAACAAACTTGTGTAAGTTTGAGACGATACATTATATAATGTAGACAGTAGGCCTATTTTGATTTTAGCGACGTGTACGCAACACAAGTCATATCGGATCAATGTCAGGTGTATATATGTATTCCCACTTATTGTTTACACATAAAAACGACATCCTTTTAAATAAAATAATAGTTTGTGCTTCGAAGTCGCCTAGCAAGGTGCATTTAACAAGATATCGCCGTAGAAATAGTGTTATATGTGGTGCGAGTCATTACTAGTAAATATGGAAATAAAATATGCGTGACAAGTCTCCAACGATCACGAAAATACTGGTCAAATAATGCGAAAACTAAATACGTGCAGAATCGGAACTGGGGCATGATCAAACCGATGCGAACCCAAATGCTAACAGTTGACCGGAAGGGAACCGTGACATTTTCGGGTCATTTTAAGATTCATTTTTTGTGGCATACAAGTATAATACTAAACTTACTTGTGGTTTGGGAGCTAGGAAATGTGTGTATCTAACATTAAGCAACAGTATACTCAAGCGTAGCTTCCAGAATTGTGGTTAATCACTCGTGAAAATTCCATTGAAAATGCACTTGGAAATAATGACTTTTTGTAAACATGTAAAATAAACAAATCTTATCGCATAATACCCCATAAAAGCTACTGATTCGATACTAGTAATCATTGTGGAGTATGCATTGTGTGTTATATTCTGCATTAACTCACCTTTGTCGCTGTTTAATTCAGGTTTGGAGCCGACCCTGACATTTGTGACCGGAAGGGCGCCGAGACACGTGCGATTTCGCGCTGGGTCGTCTGCAGATTTCGAACCGACTCTCGCGGGGCACATGACGCCCCGTGTTTATGTCGGTTATGAATCACATTTGGCAAATTTGGCTAAGTCCATACAATGTAAACAAACATTTTGTTTGCAAATATTTTTGTCCTCTCAATCATAGATTATAAAGAAATAATTTTTTGTGCACAACCTAGAGAGGAAATTGCTAAAGTAATAATAACTCCCTTCATTTTTCTTTAGTTTTTAAAATACAAGACCATAAAAAAATCATTTAATTTGTTTTTGAGAAATTGAGGCTCTGAAATTAGATAGACTCCACATTTTGGAGGAACATAACTCAAAAAATACTCATCATATCTGGGAAAGGTTTTCTGCTGTATAATAAGGATTGTGTTCTCTACAAAAGGGGTATAGAAATTATGTTTACCCATAACATATTATGGTAAACATAGTGTCGTCGTCCGGATTAACCACTTGTCGTCTGTCTGTCCGTAGACACTTTACGAGTAATGCGATAACTCAAACATTTTCTATCTGATTGGAACCAAATTTTGCATATGGATTTCTCAGCTCAAAATTCAGGTCGAGTTCGAATTTGGGTTTGATCCGAGTTTTTGTTACAGAGTTATGGCCCTTTTTCGACTTAGAGTTGACACATTCTGCCATAACTCAAACATTTTTTATATGATTTGAACCAAATTTGGTGTGTGAGTTTTACAGCCCAAAATACAGATTGAGTTCGAATATAGGTTTGATCCGATTTATTTTAAAGGAGTTTTTAACTTTTATACATGTAATAATAATTTTAAAAATGTCATTGACTCTTTCATTAGTTTTCATTTAGATATTGATTATGATGAAAAGGTTCACAATGTGTCCCTTTAAATATTTAGTTATGAACCCATAAATTAATAGTGTTAAGGTGCCGTTACACCACAGAGCTGTTCTGCATACAGGGATCTCCCATTAATGTCAAGTAGCAGTTGAATAACATAATTCCTCCTGATATCTGAACACATGTGTAGTCACAAAATTGGAGTGTACTGCCACTGGTTGATAGAATGTTATTTATTTTGTGATAGACTGTATCCCACAGACCAGTTAATTATGATGGACAGTCTGTGAAAGATTTCCTGATAAAACAGTGTTTTGAAAGTTTGTTGGATGCTGCATTGTACAGCTGATAATATAACTCTACAGATGGTCTGCGGTCATTATAATGTTACTGCATTAATAGAGATGTCAGCATCAATATAAACAATGTCTGATTTGTTGAAAGTTCTGCTATATAATTGATATTAATTGGATATTAATGAGGTGTCTTTATTTTGATGGGTGTTGGTAGAATTTCGGATTTTATCATTGTAAACTTAAACCAAGTATACCATGTCCAGGTCACCTTTTTCACATTTAACCCAAGGCTGTGGTGGTGCAGCATTACAGATCCTGTACCAGTGCATTCTTTTATATAAATGCAAGTGACCCATAAATTCCAATAATTTGTTTTATGTACATTAAATTTTGTCTTATAATTATACATAACAGTATAATCTATAATTCAACATCATAACTCTCATTTGTGATTCTGATCATAGTAATTTACTATCACCAAGGGATGGGTTAACCCTTTACCCAACAAACCGGCCACAACCGGCCAAATAAAGCTTAAACAGCCTAAAATATCTTCGGTCTGTCTCAATAGAACCATACAAATATGGATATCATTGGAACCGGCTCCTTGACCACATTGTGATAGTTACAGTTATGCCCTGTGCCAATGCATTCTCTTATATATGCGAGTCGACCATAGGTCGCCTCGCATATATAAGAGAATGCATTGGCCTAAAAAAAAACTTTTTTTACCATTTTTTCTTACATTCTTTAACAATTTTATAATTTTTAATGTGTTAAGCCAATGCATTCTCTTATATATGCGAGGCGACCTATGGTCGACTCGCATATATAAGAGAATGCATTGGCACAGGGCCGTTCTGTTGGGTAAAGGGTTAACATATGCCGATCGTGATCGGCCTCTCGTTTATAAACATTCTTGAAAAGCCATAAATTGATTATTTCACAAAATTCATCAATTTTGCCTTTATTGAATCTTTTTCTCGACTTATGGTTTGGCGAGGGACGGTTGGCGGACGGATGCCTTATAACTTTGACATTTGTGAACGGATTTGGTATGGCAGTTTACTGCCTGTAGAAAATGGGTCACGTCCGAACTTTTTTACAAGAGTTATCCATCTTAGATGGTTTTTAGTTAAGTTTTTCACCGATAGCACGATAACTCACGCAAATATTAACCAATTTCAACAATATTTGGTATATGAGACTCTTGCAACAATATCTCGGACGAATTCGAAAACCAGGTTTGTCCGAAAAAAAAATCCAGAATTATGGGTGTTAGTTTGTCTATTTTTTAGCAATTTTATCACCGTTAGCGTGATAACTCGATGAATTATTAACCGATTTCAACAATATTTGGTATATGAGTCTCCTGCAACAAATCTCGGAAGAGTTCGAAAATCAGGTTTGTCCGAATTTTTTTCGCGGAATTATGGGTCTTAGTTTGTCTATTTTTAGCAATTTTATCACTGTTAGCGCGATAACTCGATGAAATATTAACTGATTTAAACAATATTTGGTGTATGAGTTTCCTGCTACAATATCTCGGACGAGTTTGAAAACCAGGTTTGTCCGATTTTTTTTCCTGAGTTGTGAGTCTTTAAATAGTTTGTCTATTTTAATCACAATTTTATCACCGTTAGTGCGATAACTCAATGAAATGTTAACGGATTCAATTGATATTCGGTATATAGGACTATTTGCAATAATATACCACCATCCAACTTTTTTTCCCGGAGTTGTGCACCTTATTGGCAGAAGTTTGGTTCGACTGCCAAAAAACTCGACAAAAGCATCTTAGATGCATACCCCTTGTTTATTTGTAGTATGTTGTTTGTGATGGGTTAATTATCTTATTCCCACTGAGAAACTGTGTTGCAATTAGTTTGAGGTGAAAACTAAATCTGGTCTATATAGATCTCTGAGGTAGACATGCGCTCAGGTGAAGACGTTTTATATAAAAAAACAAACAAATTCCATAGAGGAATTTTTGTGCCAATAAGTCTTCAATTATTATGAACCATGTATGGTAATAGGGTAAAATGAGATATTTTACTGTTCATTTATTTGAAAAGTAAGCACTTTCTGTTCTATAATTTGAGTATCAAAAGTCTTAAACTAGAATGATGTGCAGCTTTGTGTATATATGTGTTATGTGAAGTTTGTGTTACTATTCTATTAAGATATTTAATGCAAGTTTTGTACCAAATAACACGCAAACTTGTGTTTGGCATCAAAACACGAATACAAGCATTCAGCTACTACCGGTATACATTATTTTAGCATGTATGTGGTAGCAAACTCTTTATAACACTGCTTTCGATTGATGAAAATTGATAATCAAATTAATCACGGTTTAAATTCTTATAACTGTACACCGATATGGTTGTATATCTAACATTTTCAGACAGGGGTCGTGAATGGTTGGTTCGAGGCAGGAAAAAACTTGTGATGCAAATTATACTTAATTCAACTTTTTCATCTATGTATTGAACACAACTCTTATCATTAAATAATAAATGCAGTGGAGGAGTAAGCTGTAGTTAATTACCACTTGGGTGCAGTGCTACACTGTAGGCCTGTGGTACTGCCACTTATTATGCCCCCCCCCCCCCCCCCCCGACTTGAAGTCGGCGGGTATATAGTCGACGTCTCTGTCCGTACGTCCGTCCGTACAAACATTTTGCATTATTGTTCAGCAACCGCTGGGCAGATTTAGCTGATATTTGGTATGGTGATAGAGCAGCATGGGGGAACAGCTACATGCATAGCGCGGGTTTCGTCCACCCATTTTCACCAGAGTTATGGCCCTTTTTTTACTTTGAAAATTCAATTTTTCTCTTGTTTTTTTTTGGTTTCCAGCTGATAGCGTGAGCTTTGGTGGTACGATTGCAAATCCCGAATTTTTGTGGATCAGTTATATGAAAATACATGTCAAGTGCGAAATTTGGTATGATCTAATGATTTTTGCCAGAGCTATGGCCCTTTTTTCAACATAGAAAATTTGAATTTTCGCTTGATTTTGGGTTTCCGGATCGCTTGTTTTGTGGTTTTTAGTCAACATTTCTGTACGAACTTCTTTTGGAATGGTCATATAGACCTCGGATATCCGCAGTTTCGTCCATGCTTAATCCAAATTGCTACGGTCGGTGGGCAAATGCCACGTGACAGCGTACCTCTTGTGTTCAACTTTTCAATGGTGAACACAAATGCATTATGTCTATATAAAACATATATTACTACCTTACTCGTATTTGAATTAGCGCACTTTGAATTCGCACACCATGCTGCGCGAATTCAAAACTGACGAAAATATTATCGTAAAATGCTTGGTTTTTATGAAAAATTTAGATTATAATCGTTAATGAAGATACGTGTGCATATTAAACACCACCATGCATGACTTTTGATAGTGTATAATTTAACATAACTGCATCATCAATATCTTGTGAAGACGGCTGTTTATACTTTCCAAATATTTATTATGATATTGCAATAGTTATGAACATAATTGAAATGAACTCGACAGGAGTAAAACCACAATCGCGTATACAAAAATTTACATCAGAAAAAAAATCAAAACTAGACTGGACATAATTGAAATGAACTCGACAGGAGTAAAACCACAATCGCGTATAAAAAAAATTTACATCAGAAAAAAACAAACAAACTTGACTGGGTTGTGTTGACATGATTAAGTCAGAATATTCGTTCACGGGGCAGTGCTATAGCGTTGTGATTCGGGGGCGTTCCTTCGTGCATCTTCAGTCTGAAATATGTGTATTTCATATTTCAACAGCAATGATGATACTATTATTTGTTTCTGTGTACTTATATCACACATATCAGTAATGTTTTATGTTGGTTGCCCGCATGCAAATTATAGTCCTGCAAGCCTAATATTCGGTGCAACCTTCCGAAATCTATATAGACATGTACCGGTACTTAACTCTGAAATCAACATAGCCTTCTTGTTTCTCAGTCGTTGGTATAATCTTAGGAGTCGTACTATTTTTCGCTCAGTATTAAATTCGTCGGTGCGCGAAAAATAGTACTGCGCGAATTTAAATACGAGTAAGGTAGTATTATATTTTTGGTGACCCAATCTTTATCTGAGACTAGTTTAAACATAACTACATTTTACATATCAACTGTATTGATTGTATTTCCTCTTATCTGAACTTGTGTTTGGCTTTTTGATGGACCGCTCATCACCATGTCTCATATATTCATTTTACCACCAGGATCAGTCATACTGCCCATGGAAATCTAAATAACAACACCTAATTCTGTGCATTTCAATGCAGCATTGCCTGTGAATATTTTCGTTTTGTTTGGCATTGTATAACATGAATCATTTTCCATTGTATATATATTTAAACCTATCCGTCCAATGTGACAACTGGGATCTTCTGTTGAAATATTGTCTAATAAGGTTGCACATCTTTTAACATGAATCATGTTTATCATTCTTCATAATAAATAAAAAATATTGGCATTGAGCTATACTGCCTCAAATTTGGAAAGTCTGATTCCATCACCTGAAATAAACATATAATAGGGACCTGCAAATCAGGGATTTTGCATCGAATCGAATCTCAATATCGAATTTCCTTCCCGATATCGACATTAAATCGAATCTAGAATCGAATCAGCTAGTGATTGTCATTGTTTACTTGTATTTATTTCAGTGTCTGGTGACAAAAAAAATAAAATCTAAAATGTGCTAGATACTAACAATGTTAGTCTCCTTAAACATCTGCTGGAATTTTTGTGTGTTTTTTTAAGGAAAATCATGACATAGGTAAGTCACTCTCAGTCTCACGGAGCGTTCGGGGCACATTTCATTGAATTTCCATCTAGCATTGTCATGGCGAATATGACACACAAGAAGCGACCGTAAGACACATAAAGCCAGTCCAATCAACGTATCACAAACCCCATGGTCTCGAAGTCACTTGTCTGCATTATTTATTAAAGATAATCTAGATTTGATAAACTCGCACATAGGTACACTGGCAAGCTATATAATTGTTGTAGTTGTAGTCCATACCAATGGTAGTTATCTCAGTCTCTTAAACGTTTTACCCCACGATAGGTTACAAACACATACATCACATATTCACAGTAGTTGTCTTCGCAGTGGGGGTCCCAGAAAACAGACATAAATTACAAGTGTTCAATGTTATCAACAAGATTCAATGGATCGAGACCTTATGCATACGCTCGATTTCCCAGGAAATAGAAATTGAATTGTAGGAAATTTCAAGAAATTCTATATACCGACAGTGTCGCAGATAACTGGTCGCACATAATGACGCCTATTTAAGAACGTAATCAACCGATTGTTCTGAGGTTTCTGTTCATTCCAATCTATGTTTTGTCGCACATAACATTATTTTGACACGACCCAGTCTGACATTGCTGACATATGTCAATATATGTGCATAACATGTAGAATAGAATAGAAAATAGTTTGAAATATTATATATCACAGCCCTCGAAATTCACACATATTCATGGCGGTGTATTTCCGTGGCAAAATTAGACCCCAATGGCATCCCCACGGCTATTTTAATGCACATTCCCAATGTGGTTATTCTACATTCTAATGAGTCTACTATAATTCAAGTACATCGATTGTGTCTGACAGACTCTCTACTAGTGCTGGGACGGTTGGGTTTTCTCCGAACCGGTTAACCACGGGCATTAACCTAATCATAACCGATTAACCGCGACCATCATTACCTAAGTACAAGATTGAATACACTGGTCACTATATTAGCAAAATAAGTGTTTATTAAACGTCCCCGAAACGTAGCCTTGCATTCCGCCCATTATTTTTATACGCCCGTTTGAAAAAACGGCCGTATTATAGTATTGGTCCGGGCGTCCGTTAACCTGGTTTCCGGATGATAACTTTAGTTAGAGTGAACCAAATTTGGTATGTGGGTTTATTAGCCGAAAAGTAAGTTCAAGTTCGAATTTGGGTTCCGCCCACCAATTTTCACCGGAGTTATGCCCCTTATTTGACATTTTTTTTACTTAGAAAATCCTTGAAATTTGTTAGTCAGGATGATAACTTTAGTATAGTTTATTGGAATGAATCCAAATTTGGTATATTACTTTCTCCCACCAAAACACAGGTCAAGTTCGAACTTGGGTTCTGTCCGACCATTTTTGGCAGAGTTATGCCCCTTTTTCGACTCAGAAAATTCAGTTTTTCTTATGTTTTTTGGTTTCCGGATGATAACTCGATTTTGGAATGTTTATACGTTTATACGTTTTTTTGTGGATTACATATATCGAAATACAGCTCTGAATTTCTTTTTAATCCGATAATTTTTGCGAGAGTTATGGCCCCTTTTTTGACGTAATTTGACTTAGAAAATCCCTGAAATTTGTTGTCCGGATGATAACTTTAGTTAGAGTGAACCGATTTCAATCAAATTTGGTATGTGGGTTTATTAGGAGAAAAGACAGCTCAAGTTCGAATTTGGGTTCCGACCGCCAATTTTCACCGGAGTTATGTCCCTTATTTGACGTAATTTGACTTAGAAAATCCCTGAAATTTGTTGTCCGGATGATAACTTTACTAGAGCTTATCGGATTCAATGATAATTTGGTATATTACTTTCTCCCACCAAAACACAGGTCAAGTTCAAATTTGAGTTCCATCTGCCAATTTTCCCCAGAGAGGGCGTATTTTGCACGCCCAGCGTAGCTCTTGTTTTTTCTTTCGTCATCTTCAATTGGGACTAAATGTCCACAAACATTCGATTTCTGTTTATGTATGTCTTCTGCCATCGTTTTGAGACGAAATAATTATAATGACAAGGGGGGGCAGTTTCAATAAAACAGTCAGACTATTGATGACGTAGTAAAAGTCTAGAATTGATTGCTCTGATTGCATATTTTGTAAGCGACAAACGTCTTGACTGAGCTGGTTTAACTAGATGACAGCCAAGAAAATTGATTGAGCCAGCCGTGAAAACTAGTTGTTGTGGCTTCGGGGTCTAAATACGAGACTACACCAAAGTAACCCCAATTCGAAACTATCTGAATCGGCGGACCGATTCGTTGTATATCTCGAATCGGGTGCCCAATTTCGACATCGAATCTAATCTCAAATATTCACAGGTGCCTAACATATATGGACCATTCTATTACGCAACGAAACTCATCTTTTAAGACATGATTTTATTCCACAATGTTGACATATTCTGTCCACTCATAGAATTCTGGGATTGAAAATGTCGACCGTTCTCAATACACAGATATTTGTGAGATCATTATATTGTCTGAAGATTTTGTTTTGATTAGATACTTTTCCATGGAATAGTGATGTTTGACATGTTCGCCATGACGCAGCTAGATTAGATTGAAATTCAGTGCAACATAATTAATCCAAACCCTCCATGAGACTGAGAGTGACTTGTCTGTCATGATTTTCCTAAAAAAAAAACACAAGTTCCAAGGATGTTTAAGAGATTAACATTGTTATATAGTATCTAGTTATAAATTTTACAGTTTTATGTCATGAAACACTGAAATACTTGCTGGCAAACAATGTCAATCACTAGCTGAATCGAATTAAGGAGATTCGCTATCGAGATTTGATCTGATGCAAAATCCCTGATTCGCAGATCCCTATATATTAACTAATTTTAAAGAATGTTTAGCTTGTTAAATGTACTCAATCCGATCAAAGGGTCCTATATTACTATTTCATTGGCTTTGGCGGGGTAAATAATATTTGATTCATAAGTCGAGGAACCCACCCATCAAAGCTTAGATTGATTAGTTATAAATTTTTCTATCCTATCAATTTTCGGAGATCTGCCACAAAAGTTAGCAGAATCACGTGAATCAAGTTATTCTGCTAACTTGTGGGAAGATCTCCGAAAATTAATAGATATATAATTACTCTGAGCTTTGATGGGTGGGTTCCTTGACTCGAATAAAATATTTGTTATCCCCAAAGCCAAAGAAATATTAATATAGGACCCTCTGATCGGATTGACTAGTTTTGAGCAAAAATATTTTTAATCTTGAGGCAAATTTTTTTTCTGAATCAATGAGGGAGGGGGAAACTTTATTTATTTTTAAATTTGTGTGTCTTGTCCTGAGTCTTGATCATATTGGATCCATCAAGCTCCCATTAAGCTGTTTAAGTGCTGCATGTCAAAGCTCTGGAGGCGCATTCCATATATTGAGTTTTGAATATTCATGAATTCCATATATGGAGCTTTTGAATATTCATGAATACCATATATCATATGGATTGCAGCTCCAGAACTTTGACCTGTAGCACTTAAACTGCAGAAAGGAGGCTGGATGAATTAAATATGGCTGATTTCACTTATTGTTCTGGAATTACAATTAGTACACCAGACTATGATGCTCGGCTTTCTGTTTTCATCTACTAGTACTAGTATTCATCTACTTAATGTTCTATGTTAATTACTATATGTATACAATTTTTACACATTACACTGAGATATGTTAAAAGTCATGAATTTTGAAATTTCAATAGGTATCATCAATGGGCTTCTTTTGGTGCAAACACTTTTTATTGCATTTTCAGAAATTCGTGTTCTAACATGTCGTATCTGCTATATAAATTCCATTTTTCGCTGTTTTTTTTTAGTGAAATTTGTAATCTAAAATGTCCTTAATTCTAAAATGTCGTAAATTTTATTTTCGGAACCGTTCCTGGTAGGATAATTCTGATCGGATTATTTGAAGAAACCTAGGGTGTATGCTCCTTATCCCGAGTGACAGAGGCCACGGAATCGTCAAAACTAAAATTTTGTATCTCAGTGTATTGTCACAGATTTCTATTTTTCCTTCTGAAGTGTCATAATAACCATAAAATAATGTTTTCTCATCAACTGGAAGATAATTGAATATGAAAGTGTATTTTATAATAACTGATATAAAGATTTATTGTGTAAATTTGATGAGAGAGACCAATTATAGCTCTAGAGATAAATAGTTTTTATGCATCTCCTGAACAATTTGATTTTCCTGAGGTATGACCTTTTGGAACCACTCTGATAGTATGGACATGTTGGTAACAACATACCAAAATAGTTTTGAAGAACATTCTTTTTTACTTTCTTTACCATAATATCAAGAATCAAAATTA
Organism: Siphonodentalium dalli; assembly: GCA_032622095.1. Taxonomy (NCBI): domain Eukaryota; kingdom Metazoa; phylum Mollusca; class Scaphopoda; order Gadilida; family Siphonodentaliidae; genus Siphonodentalium; species Siphonodentalium dalli. Next base: position 136,162,525 of record CP136064.1, on the reverse strand, counting down.
AACATCCATTGCGGGCTATTTATTTCAATGTGGCGGTGTCTTAGACTCAAATGAAAATTTTGATTTGGCCTTAGTGCAATAATTTTAACAAATATGAAGTAATATGATAGATATTTTGTATGCAAGACATCTACAAAAATATCTTGACTAAGTGCATTTTCAGTAATGGATGCACGCCACTACAAGTGCCGTGATATATCTAACTTTGTAATATATCTATTATAATAGAACAACACTTCATGTTGATATTAATTATAAACCAGCACCCACCCTGCTTGAGTGCACTAATTTCTAACTAATCTACTTATCAGCTGTAGTTCTATGTTTATTACGCATCTCCTACTTATTCACCGGCTTAATAACTGGTTAAATTCTGACAGTGGAAGAATTTGGATTTAGTGCCAGAGGCTGATGGAAAACTGTTATCCCTACACTAAATAAGTGAATATAAGTGGCTTGTTTACCCATGTATGCAAGTTCAGTTTCATGCAAATGAGTGTACAAGTGTGTATAAATTCATCTATCTCACCGTATATACAATTTTAGTTGACCACTATTTGGCTATATGATGCTGAAATGTATTATAAAGCTACGGCACCCGGTACAGAATTTACTCATAGGTAAATAAATATTACATCAACAATGTAGAGTGTATAAATACCAGAGTTTTATAAATTATGTTACCGTGTCTTATTCATGATGTGCTTGCACCTGCAATTGTCCTGTATAGCACTCTGTCATATAAGTCCTCGAAAACGTAAAGTTCTATGCATCAAGATCCATGTTTTTGAGATTTTTTCATTATGGTTTCCCCTTCCCCATTTTTCCGATATTCAAATTTGTAGTCATTTTCTAGAAAAATGAGTGAAATCCAGTGACATTCATTGACAAATCCAATGTAATGCTATTATTTCAACACTAAATTCTTTTAGAAAGAACCTTCAAATAATTTTACACACTCAACATGCATTGTTTTTACTATTTTTACACAAACACCTTTTAGCCCTGCAATGGATTTTAGAAAATGGCCAGTCCTAAGGATTCATATGGCCATTAGTTGATTTTATACACCATGTTTTTGAAAATTCCTTCATGTGCAGTGTGTTTAACCATGTTTTATTAAGTAATTATAAGAAATACAGGGGATGTGGATATATATATATGCAGTTGTTTGACCTCAAATATGCTTTTTCGTCATGCCAGATCTGGATCACAGGCAAATTTGGCTAATATATGGAACCACTTTCTTTTTTACTCAGAAAATATGCAACAAATGAATGAAATTGAGTCATGTATTTGGGCAAAATACACTTGTGTGCTCTATGAACATTGCAAGCATGGTAATTATAATGAATATGAGTTTATGACTTTCATTTTCATTATATAATTACCATGTTTGTATCATTTATACGATAAATGAATCGTCGGATCACACTGAGTGAGATTTCCCCGGATAAAATCAGATCACACGCCTACAGAAATTGCCGAGATATGCCGATTAACGAAGACAGACTATTTATCCGATGAAAATAAGAAAAGTAAACTGCTAAAGTGAAAACAATCGGTAATTAAATCAGATTGAATGGTTATTATTGCAGACTGGGCATCATATAATAAACCTTTTATCACAGCAGTGAGTTGACCCGTGTCCTCGTTGAGGTGGGCCGATTGCCGGATCAAACTATCTGCCTGCGGCAGCTCATTTGATCCGGCAATCTGCCCACCTCAACTACGACACGGATCAACACACTGTTGTGATAATATGTATGTATTTTGCACTCATATATGGCTCAAATTCATTCATTTGTTGCATATGTTCTGTTGGAGTATAGAAGGAGATTGTCCCATAAATGGCCGGATTTAGCGTACAGTATTCCTCTAAGTCCATACAATGGAACAAACATTTCATTTGAGAATATTTTCAACTTTTCAATCATAGATGAATAAAGAAATAAATTTTTTTCCACAATCTAGATAGGAAATTATTAAAACAAGCTATCCCATCATTTTTCTTCAGTTTTTAAAATACAACACCATAAAAATACATTTTAGCTCATTTTGAGAAATTGAGGCTCTGAAATTAGTTATGAACTCCCAATTTTGGATGCACATATCTCAAAAAATTCTGAACATGTCTGGGAAGGTTTTCTTTTCTGTAATCAGGATTGTGTACTCCACAACATGGATAGACATAGATCATGCCATGAATCTCTACCAATGCTAACGCTGGTAGATATCATTCGTTTTGTTCAAAACCCAGGAACTTTTTTTAATTTTTGACAGGGAACGGTAAAGTCGAAAAAATAACACGGGGGAATGTATTTCTCTGTTCAAACTTTGAGACCCGATTCCACGATAAATATTTATTTTACTTCCTGTCGCAAAAATTCAGGCTGTAAGCGGCCACACGCGGAAGCAATTCTGATTGGTCAATGATAAAAAGTATAACTCAAGTATAATTTCCAGCCACCGAACTGGTTGCATATATTGCCATTGATTTGGAATAAAACATTGTTTGTGCATGAATCGTTTATATCTGTCTCCGTTGTGAATAAACTTGTATCATATGGCCCACGGTGTCCCTGATAACAGAGACAACCGTTGCATTGGATTATGTGAGTGAGTGTTACCCCGGGGAGCTTGACACAGAATTGCTTCAGCGTGTGGCCGCTTACGGCCTGAATTTTCGTGACCGGGAGTAAAATAAATATTTATCGCGGAATCGGGTCGAAAGCCTTGTGAAATAAATTTTGTATAAACATTTTTGAAAGGCCATGGAAGTATTTTACCAAATTCTGGCATTTATTTCACAAAATTAATTAATTCGGAAACTTGGAAGTAGTTTGAGGTGAAACCATCAATGTACTGGAAAATAATATTGAGAAATATAATAATAGTTTATTGTTTTTTTATATTGTGTTATGTTTATGAGAGATTATTTCTGTTATGTCCAAAAAATATGTAATTCTGGTTATAATCCAGATGTTGACCAATAAATAATTAAATTGAAATGAGTATAATGGTGTTGTCAATCAATTCCTGTCATAATCCATTAATCAATTAACTTTATTTCTGCATGAACCAAATTCTTACCACTATTTTGGAAACCACAGGCTTGCTATTCCCCAATATAGGACCAATTTTGGTTTTGATAAAAATCAAAATTGGTTCAATATTGGGGAACAAGTTCAAAACAAATTTTGGTTTTGATCGAAACCAAGTGCTCAATACCATTTGGTTTTGATCAAAACCAAAATTGGTTCCATATAGTTCAAAACCAAACCCAAGTGCTCAATACCATTTGGTTTTGATCAAAACCATAATTGGTTTCATGTTGGGGGGGGGGGGGGGGGGGGGCGATGTTCAAAACCAATTTGGATTTTGAATGAAACCAATTGCTCAATACCATTTGGTTTTGATCAAAACCATAATTGGTTTCATATATTGATCAAGTGCTCAATACCATTTGGTTTTGATCAAAACCAAAATTGGTTTCATATATTGATCAAGTGCTCAATACCATTTCGTTTTGATCAAAACCAAAATTGGTTTCATATATTGATCAAGTGCTCAATACCATTTGGTTTTGATCAAAACCAAAATTGGTTTCATATATTGATCAAGTGCTCATAACCATTTGGTTTTGATCAAAACCAAAATTGTTACTGTGGTATATGGTATTGATCAAAACCAATTGGTTACATATATGGGACAAAAGTTCAAAACCAATTTTGGTTTTTATCAAAACCAGTTGACGCTTGGTATTTGGTTTTGATCAATACCTAATTTGGTTACATATATGGGACAAAGTTCAAAACGAAATTTGGTATTTTAAAAAACCAAAATGTTTAAGAGTGTACTTAGCCGTATCCCGCGTGGAGTATATGCAACAGCTCGAACGGGTAACCTGTCCACCGGAAGAGGGTACCGATGCCAGGCCCGCAAGGAAATACAAAGGTAGCTTGTGGCATACAAGCGCCAGGACCAGGCTAATGGACGCCAGGGATTCAATCTCAAGGTCGACTATATCCTCGAGCTCCGTGAGGCCCAACAGAACCGCTGCATGGCGTGCGAGATTGAGCTGCTCTGGGCCTTCCAACCCAAAGACACACATCAATTTAGTGTCGACCGGCTGGACAACAACAAAGGGCACTGCATAGGAAATGTGAGGCTGACCTGTCTAGAGTGCAACTGAAAAAGAGGGGCTGCAGCATTGTTCATGGAACGAGACACCTAGTGTCTAGTCCTTCTAACAATTCATACGGAACTAGCTGGTGGCAGCTGGGTGTCGGGAGGCACCACAAGCAACACTTCCCTGACAATTCCGCGTGCTGGCCCATCCATTAAATAGTAGAGCACAGGCTCGTCGGGCTTGGTGAAAAAGCGTTCAAGCTGACAGAGTCAGAATAAAATTACGTATACTAATAAGGAGGCGGGCCATCTTAGTATGTGGCTCAGCCAGTTCCGTAGGAACGGGAACGAGTTTACACTACCGCGAAACTGATAACTTTTCTATAACCGCCTTGGCTTCTTCCCTGCCTTTCTGAATAAGTGCTTTTTTGTCTCGTCATCCATCACCGCGGCGTGCGTTTTTCGTGCCCTAGTCCGGATTTCAGTTTTCATTTCGTTGAATTTGCGACTTCGTCCACAATCAGGCGGAACTCGTCATTCGAAATCTGTCCGTCGACCAAGGCAGTCGACACGTGGCTTGAGATTGTGTTCAGTTTGCTGCTGGCCAGGACTCGAATCTCGTCGTGCTTCTTGGCCTTCACGCCCAGGCGGCGACGGATATATTTGCCCGACACGCCGAGAACTCATCAGGCCAGATGTGCGATTTCCAACCACAGAACAACTGGGGCCGCTATGACAGTGGTCAAAATGCTCACGCCCCCAACGCCCATCCCCATGCTAGCTGTGAGCAATGCGGTGTCAACGCCATCCAAGGCGTTCTCCCCGCGGTGGTACTTTTTGTATAACGCCACCCTTTGATCTCGCTCTTCCTCGAGTTGCTTTTTTAATTGCGAGATTTCACGGAGCCGGTAGGAAGATTCGTGTCCATTTTTGAGGTTGGGATATATTATAGTAGTTCCTATGGAACAGTCACTATCACGGCTCGGTGCCGAGGGTTGCTTCATCATCATATATATATACTTTGTAATAATTCACATGTCCAATTCGATAAGGAGATTCACTACTGCACAGGTCCCCGGTTCCCCCGATTGGCCGTCTTTCCAGTCAAACGTTATTACATCACACCGACGCAGCTTCAATGGATCTACAAACACCCTCGTCCTCTTCTGTTTCTCACTAGATATTTTTGCTCCGTGGTCTGTCTTTTTTGCCGTTTATAATCACAACTGCGGCAAAGTCACCATTAATGTGAGACGCGGACAGGCCCATTCGTATTATTTTACCATTCGCTAGTATGGGGTATCCACACAACATATTCCCAGTAGCCGAGTTCCCCATGGTGAACGGCCGATCGCCACCCCTTCCGAGTAAACCATCCCACGTGACGCTGCCATTGAATTCTGCCCAGATAGTAATCAGGGCACTACCCGGCGGAGTACCAGTTCCGTAGGAACTCTCACTGAGGGCGGAACACTCTATAGGGCCGTAGATACTCATCGTATCTCTAGTACCACACTGATAGGTAGGTCACTATTCAGACGTGCACCTCTATCATCGCAGACCTCTATCTTCAATTCACTCTGTGTTCAGCACTGAAGACGTTTGAACTCAGGATGCTCGACTCGGAGGGTGCCGATGGCACCAAATGAGCCTCATCTACAACGGGACTACAGCTGTTTATCTGCTCCAAGTGCAGATGAAGCATTTTTGTGGATGCAAATTTGACGGGGCGGTCCCCAGTATATGTGCCCGCAGAGAGCCACTGGCCATTTAAACCGTCGTCCAATCCAAGTAAGGACAGCAGTCCAGCTGTAAATAAGATCGATGGACAGCAGTCCATCTGTATATAAGATCTCCTGCCCATCATTCGCGGTTAGAGTTACCAAACCATTAACTTTGCACACCGCCAGTATGGTGTCAATGTTTTCCTCCACAAGGTCCCCTATCTGTGTGAAGTTATACAACCCCGGAGGAAAGTCTATTTCTTTAATAATTCCGCGACTGTTCTTCCACGAGAACGACTCCCCATTTTTTATGTTGTACCACCCAACTGTATAAGTGATGGAGCAGAGGCCAACTCGTAGATCACCACAGCGGTTGTCAATGCATTGGAGGAGGTCCACCGCCTCGCATTTGAACATACCAATAGCGAAGCTATTATTATATGTATACAAGTATACAATATAATAATGACGAATAAGGCGTTCGGCTTTAATAGCGAGGCTAAGTACAGGACTGGTGGAGTATTCAACTCCAAAGTTGACCTAGAGCTAACACGTTCCAATATCCAGATACAGACATACCTTCAAGCTGAGTTTCCTGATGTGTTTCAGAAGTACCTGCTGCCTAAAGTTTAGTCTTTACTCAAGACGTTACCATGAGCATTTGCCACATTTCCCCAAATTTTCCTGACCGAGCAGAGGATGGATTTCTATTTGACCCACTTTTTGGGACTCGACCCAAAAACTTTTCGGCCCAAAAAGTTCGGCCCAGGTGGCCATTTTTTAATATGTGACAGTTTGGCCACATTTCCCGAAATTTTCCCGACCGAGCAGAGCGAAAACTGGGATTCGACCCACTTTTTCGGACTCGACCCAAATTTTTTTCGGCCCAAAATTTTTGGCCGAGGTGGCCATTTATGACCCCGCACTTGTTTCGGCCAATTTCCGTTCATTTTCGGACTTTGCCTAATTTCGTGCACTTTTGAATTTTTTTTCACAGGAAGTTTTGTCTCGCCCTACTTAAGACGTTGGAATGGTCATTTGCCAAATTTTCCTGACCGAGCAGAGCGGGAATTTCTATTTGACCCACTTTTTGGGACTCGACCCAAAAACTTTTCGGCCCAAAAAGTTCGGCCCAGGTGGCCATTTTTTAATATGTGACAGTTTGCCACATTTTCCGAAATTTTCCCGACCGAGCAGAGCGAAAACTGGGATTCGACCCACTTTTTCGGAATCGACCCAAATTTTTTTCGTCCCAAAAAAGCTCTTGATCTGCATGGCAGGTGTTACACGTGTGGTAATGAAAGAGTAATTACATGGGGTAATAACTGAATCTCTTTATAATCTTATATAGCCATCAACGTTTTCCGAGTTTTGGTGAAAAACATGGCCGCCAATGACCATCTTCGATTTTATTCTTTCCATGACTCAATAATTTTCTATACCCTACTTGTCCTATCGTTAATAAACTTCATATGGATCTTCGGGATAACAACAAGATGGGAGTATAGTGTAGTTTTTCCGAATTTCGTTAAAAAACATGCCACTGACAGCGATTTTGGATGTTACTATTAGCATTACTAAACCCTTTAGCACAGCCTACAGTCCACTTCACTCATCCGATCATCACCAAACTTCATATTTATCTTGATATTGATCTATTAAATGAGTGCTATCAAATATTTTTTGAATTTCATAGGAAAAAATGGTCGCCAGCGGCCATATTGCATTTACGTTATATGTTATCGCTTCATGTCGATATCTAGTATTACTTAGAAATTTCAGCTTTCCAGATTCATAATCGCTCCATTCACTGTAACAGGTGAAATTATCCCCCTCTTCGGATAGAGTGTCACTGAAACTTTATTTTGTCAGACTGCCTGTAGTAACTGATTATATGTGGAAATAATCTGTAATAAGATGTAGCATTCCGCATTCCTGTCATCATTTGAAATATAAACATTTACCTGATACATGCATGTAGTCCAATGAAAATTAACAAGCGTCCATAAATTAAATTTACCTATGATCCTATTATTCCTCACAATCACATGCACCCTTCAAAATTTTGTTTCGCCGTATCTATTTTTAATGACCCCTATGGTAAGATTGATATAGATACATTTGTCAAACATTTCTTTGTACAATATACAGGTATATAGTTTGTAACTAAATATAGAAATATATAATACTAGCTGATGTACTCGACTTCGTTCGGGCTATTTAGGGATTTCTTTGTGGTCGCCTCCATCTGGGCAGTACCCGGTATATACAGCGTCTGGACAAACTATTGTTCCAATTGGTCCAGAAACATGCCTATATCAGCACGCTCGAGGACATGGTCCCACGTGAAATTGGACCCGTCCATATTGCTCCCGGGATCAAAAGTAGTCATGCACACACAATTCTAGTCGGATCGGTCAAGGTCCAGAAACATGCATATGAGCGAGGTCAAGTTGACACGTTAAATACCAAATCCAAGTCGGATCGGTCGAGCAGTGTTCGACTCTATAACACACATACATACATACATTCATACACACATACATACAGACAGATATTCCAAAATGTATAATAGATAGCTACAAGAATTATATGATAAATAGTTCATGGGTGACCTGATGCATGCATCTTAATTAGTTTTCTTGTCATATATGTAATCAGTATAGCGTATATGCCCAGGAACTGTGTCCTTATGGGAGGCCAAATTCACATTTAATAATTAATTGTGCTTAAGCGCAATCAATTGCGCTTAAGCGCAATTCATGGTTATATGTAACAAAACACCCCTGGTGAATAAATAGGTTTCTCCATAACTTAGCATTAACTCCTATTGACATGTCACTTCTTGGTTTCATTGGTTTGGATGGGTAGGGAGCTAGCCCAACTTCTTTATCAAAATGGCTGACTCGCAATAGTATCACCTTCTGTTTTAGTTGGAGCGATTCATGATAGCATTATATTATCTTCGGTATATATTAGTTGGGGCTACTTGCAATAGCATTACTTTCTGTATTAGTAGGGGCGACATTGATTTTCTTCAATTTTCGAGTATACAGGCACACCATATGAGGGAAGCAAGCCCTCGGTGACACCACATTCACACTATATGATCATGGAAATACTATAGATTTGTGCAAGAGCTGCTGAAAACTAGAGCTTCAGGACTGAGACACCAAAGCTCCAGTAATTACACACCATTTTTTGGACAGTGATGCTGATAATATGAAAATAGGGTTTTTTCCCCCTGATTTAAGTCAATAAGTAAACCATACAGTAATGCTCTAATAAATCGACTCCTTAACCACAGCAGAATTATGGATAACTTTTCAGGATTCAGTCGGAAATATGGCTTGTTGCCATTCACCGGAAAGCTCTCGAGAGCTTTTCGATGAATGGCAACAAGCCATATTTCCGACTAAATCCTGAAAAGTTACCCATAATTCTGCTGTGGTTAAGAAGTCGATTAAATGGAGCATTACTGTATGAGGTAAGAAAGCCCTCACGCAGTGACACCGCATGCATGTATAGGATATTACCATAGTAAAGGCTAAAATCTGTGCAAAAATACATTAAAAACATCATACAAAACATTACTAGAGTTCCGGGAAGGCGACATCAATTCTTTGGATAGAGGGATGCTGATAATATGTAATTAGGGGATTCTCCTTGTTGAACACATACTCACAGTTTGACTGTTGAGTACAGGTCAAAATTAGCCCAATGCTCATCTTGTGTTGCTAGGTGATACACCAGGTCATGCTAATAGTTTATGGGTAGGTTAGATAGTAGTCACAATTACGCTTAAGCGCAATTGATTTCGCTTAAGCGCAATTAATTGCGCTTAAGCGTAATATTAATTACGCTTAAGCGTAAATGCCCTATTTGCGCTTAAGCATAATATGTGGTAAGCGCAATCAATTTCGCTTAAGCGCAATCAATTGCGCTTAAGCGAAATTCATTATTAAATGTGAATTTGGCCTCCCATATGTCGTGGAAGGAATAATTTTAATGGCTTTGCACTGTGTTTCTCCACAGATCTGAGGCAATTACAGGCAGTGTACAGTAGACTGTAATGTAAAAACATTTACGAAGTGGTTAAAGAACGGTATACCGCTCTTTAGTACTGAGGGCTAAAGAACGGTATACCGCTCTTTAGTGATGAGGGCTAAAGATCGGTACGGATTATAACGTTATGTGAACTTGGCGCAACGGGCAAAATATCTTGGCAACGCACGTGCCGCTCATCCAACCCGGACCGCTCTTTAGCACCGAGGGCTAAAGAGCAGTATACCGTTTTTTAGCATCAAACGCTAAAGAGTGGTATACCATTCATTAGCGTATCAGGCCCATATAGCTAAAGCGCGGTATACCGCTCTTTAGCGTTTGTCACTAAAGAGCAGTATGTATACGTTCTTTAGCACCAAACGCTAAAGAGCGGTATACCGTTAATTAGCGTATCAGGCCCATATAGGACATATAGCTAAAGCGCGGTATACATTTATTTCATTGATATGCTATGCGGTTATTCCATGAAAAACGATTTCCACAGGCACTCTGATTTTGGGTTTTTACGTGCCGATGTATCCCGATTCGCCTCGGGATGATCACTAAAAAGTGTACTCCGGCCCCGGCCTCGACCCCGACTCGGGGAAAATGTGTACTCGGAAGATATATGTTGCATATCTTTTCTACTTGATGGGGGAAAAGAATTCTTTTGCTAAATTATATGCTACTATGCCAATTTATTAAATATGTGATAAAAATTTTACCGAAAAAATTACTAACATACTTTTTAATAGCATTTTTACTAAGAAAACACACTAAAAAGTGTACTCCAAGAAAAAGGGTACCCGAGTTAAATCTTGAATTTCATGCTTCACTATCCGCTTCACAAACACTAAATGTTGTACAATACTTTTAACAGATTGTAGAAATATATTGGTGATATGAATTAATTATTTTATGCAGCGAAACATAATCAGTTCTCACATTTGTCGTGGTGTCAAAAAATGTCATACTCCGGCCCCGACGCCGACTCGGGGAAATTGTGTACTCGGAAGATATATGATATAATTGTATCACTATTATACGAATATAATTTAATTATTTCAACGAACTATAAGTCAGCGAATTCATAGTTATACCAATGTTAACTTCATTCAAACATTACAAATTATTCTTCTATTATAATAAACTTTACATCCAAATTACATTAAAAAGTGTACTCCGACTCCGACGTCTGCGGCCAACGTCGGGGTTTTTCATTCAGTGTCTTTTGGTTCATTTTAACTCACCTCATCCTTTATCTGGTCTTGGGTCCAGCAGACTTCGTGGAAGTCAGGCGGATTGAATTTTTTTTTTAAAGACACATCATCCTGCATCATCGAATTATTATTTGTTCACCCACATGTAAACAATTTTTGCCCTGTAACACAAGAGGCAGTAAAATACCTTATCGCAAAACTGCCACCGAAATCCTGTGCCAGCGACCCTATGCCAACTCAGTTGATCCGGGAACACAGGGAAGTGCTGGCATCAGCAATAACATCTATATTTAATTCATCTTTAAGATGATGGCGTTTTTCCTGACATTTTTAAGCATGCAATTGTTAAACCACTCCTGGTTCATCTCTAAAATGTTAGAACGTGTCGCGTTGTATCAACTTCGTGATCACTTGGATAACAACAAACTCAATGAGCCATTCCAGTCTGCATACAGAAAAAAAATCATAGCACAGAAACGGCCTTAATATGCATCACAAGTTATCTCCTCAATGCAGCAGATGAAGGCCTTGTAACAATTGTTGCCTGTCTGGATTTGTCCGCCGCGTTCAACACAATTGATCAATTCCATCCGTATTAAGCGGCTCTCTTCCACATTTGGTTTATCGGAAACTGTTATCGATTGGTTCCAATCGTATCTGACTGATCGTACACAAAAAGTACAGATTGGCGACACGTTCTCGGAACCTAAATTGCTTCACTTTGGAGTCCCACAAGGCTCGGTTTTAGGACCTGTTTTATATTCGATGTACGTCAAGCCGCTCGGTGATGTAATTATATCCAGTGGTGTTCGTTACCACATGTATGCTGACGATATTCAAATGTACCTTCCTTTCCCGCCTTGTGACATAATTGAAAACTTGAAACAAATACAGGACTGTATAACTGATGTAAAATCGTGGATGGAAATTAATAAACTTAAGTTAAACGAGGAAAAAACGGAGTTGATGTTATGTGGAACCGATTACCGCATTAAACACACTGATGTTAATTCACCATATTAAAATAGGTGATTCAGATATTCAGTTATCATCGTCTGTCATAATTCTAGGTGTTGTTTTGGATAACACACTATCCATGAACTTACAGGTCAACTCAATGTGCAAATCCATGTTTATGGAGCTTCGTCGCATCTCGCAGGTCCTGAATTCCAGCGTGACGGAATCACCAAATTTTACGGAATTTCACTTTTCTGTGGCCTATAAAATCTAAAATTATGACCAGTAGGGTACCGCTTAAAATAAAAAACGTTGTACATACTATACAAAGTTGTTTGATTATATACAACTATATGTGTATTTAAGTATCATCTCACTCTGGGTCAAATTGTGTCCGTGACGGAATCACCAAAAAAGTGCCATCAATAGGAGGGTAGGTCCGTACTATTTAAGAACCCTGCTCATTCAGCCAAGCTGACCTGGAAAAAGTTCCCAATTAGTAAAGTAGATACATTATACTTGCAGAAAAAAGCCGCATTGTCACACAGTTATGTGTATATTACTAGTTAGCTCGGTTTGTTCGCCGTGACGGAATCACACAACGGGCGTGACGGAATCACCGTGCGATTTTTTTAGGTATAGTTTTTTGTGTAACAAATGCGGACATTGTCATAAAAGCATAAAACTTGGCACATTTGTATATTAGGTCCCACGTATTATTTTCAGATATGGGGGCAATCACGAAAATACATTCCATGGCAACGGTTGCTATGCGACTGTTTTTACCTTAGAAACGGGTTGTTGGTAGGGGTTAAACCGTCATTTTACTAAAATATATGTGCAAAAAGGGGATACTATGGTAATTGAGGCAGATTGTGATATGGGAAATGTGACAAAAATAACATTTCCACACATGCCCCACTATTAACCTAGAATGACAATTGAGCTGCTTGAAAATGATATTTTGGTTCATTTGACCTTATTTGGCAAAACATGAAAATATGCGTTGACTGCGCATGCGCGCATCATTGATCCCCAGTCACACAATATCTGGTGTTTCAGAGATTGTATAGTAAAGGCAATGACCATTCCAAAATATATTCATTGGATAGTAATAATGAAATACAGAAGAAGCAACAACATTCCCCGATGACATGACAATGATGCAAATACCCATTATCGGTATCCATGGCCGCCTTTTCGTGGAATTCATGAGTTACGGCCATATAATTACAACTACTTTCGTTTTCGTCGAAATGCGGGCATTTGATTGGTCGAGAGGCTACCGCGTGACCTGCGTCTATCAGTGCATAGCTAGACGAGTCACATCGCGTAGTGACACTTTAAGAAAATTGGGCGAGTCTATAACCGTCGCTCCACACGACGTCCCCGGATGACGCGAAAGCGCGGAACGAGAATTCCATTATAATTTCAGTGAAAAAACAACTCGAAAACTCAATGTTAGAAACATTTGAACAAGTAGTCTATGTCTATATTCCATGTCTCTGCTTCTTATCTACACTATACTATACTTATGTCTGTTCATTTCAGCCGTATTCATGTTTTTGTAAAGCTCGATTGAACACTCAAAGTTCGTGCCGCGTTTTTTATTTGTCCAATTTTCGAAAAAGCGTCTATGACAACGTGTAGAGGATAGCTGCTATCCGTGATTAGGCGATACTTCTGCGCATGACTCGCCGGAAGTTATACACCATAGAAACGAGAAAGCGTCATGCTCAATATACGTACTTGACTACTTTGCGTACATTTTTGTTACGTTACCTTGCGTTTTACAAATTTACATTTTCGACAGTTTTGGAAATTTAGAAACGCTAAAACGGCATTATTGCACTTAAATGAAAAAGTGTATAATATCATAGAGTTGTGCGCTGTTTCGAGATATATGAATCATGATTCGATTGTCGATTCTGAACGTTTTCATCACACAGTTCGAACTTCTGTGTCAGACTCGGAGGCAATTTTGGCCAAGTCAATACCAATTACCATTGTTATAATTTTATTTTAGAATATAATTTTCTTCTTAATCACAGATGCGCATATTAATATATTTTTTTCCATCTAATGTTGTAATAATTACATTACTAAAACACTGAAAAAACCGCCCAGTTTCAAGTTGCTGTAGTATTTTAAATAATTAACCATAAGATATGGTATTTGGCTCATTGAATCATTAATAATTAATTCTGCAAAATTGAGGCAAACACGTATTTGGAGGGATACAATTCGAAAAATACTTAACGAAAATGGGAACGGTTTTCAGTTCTGGATTCAGCAAATTGAGTTTGACAAAATAGGCATGATATTTGTATGACATATGAATTTTATTTTTTTATACACATCCATGAATATCCATAAATTGATGATTTCAGCAAATTTTCACAAATTTTTATCACAAAATTCACCTAATTTCTTTTTTTTCGATTTTGCTGATATTGAGTTTGTTGTTTATGGAGGGTTTCTGTATTGGAGGCCCTTTACACATTTATTATTTATTTACGCTCAAGCACAAATATTTGCGCTTAAACCAAAACAACCTCTAACATAAATAAAAATAAATATGCATTGATCCCCGCTGAATTAATTTTAAATGGCACAGGCCTAAACACATCACTAAAGTTTATATTTCCCCACCATATGAGGGAAACAATCCCCAAGTAACCCCAAGATCTGTTTTATGACCATGGAAATGGTATAGATCTGTGCAGGATATGTCCCTTTAATAAAACATACTTGAGCTCTGGGAGTGAGGCACCAATTCTTGGGACACCAGGGACAGAGATGCTGATATGCATATGGATTTTTTTTTCTTCAACTTTCCAGTCTGTATGGGGCTACTACTATATGGGCCCATGATAATATAATATGAGATGGACTCAATCATTCACATCAGAGGGATGTAATGGGGGTGCTAGGTGTTTGCGCTTAAGCGCAAATAAATTGATAGACACATATTTGCGCTTAAGCGCAAATTATTTGTGCTTAAGCGTAAATGATTTACTACACTTAAGCACAAATAAATAATAAATGTGAAAAGGGCCTCCCATATTTATGTGCCGGTACTTATTTCAGCAAAAACAAATTATGTTGCAATTAGTTACGGGCATGGAATATTTTCTCATAAATGCACTGGAGTCTGGACTAGTGACGTGAATTAAGCGAATGAGACGAGCAGTTCACAAATCAAAATCAGTTGGCGATATCTGGCTAGCAAGGGGATATTGCTGAGCTATTTAATTTTGATTATTATTTAATATATTAATAAATAATTGTTTATTAATTTTACTTGTTGCTTATGGGAGGCCCTTTTCACATTTATTATTTATATTTGTGCTTAAGTGTAAATCATAAATGCGCAGATCATTTACGCTTAAGTGCAAATATGTGGCTATCAATTTATTTGCGATTAAGCGCAAATCATTTGCGCTTAAGCGCATATACCTAACACTCCCTTACATCCCTCTGATGTGAATAATTGAGTCCATCTCATATTATATTATAATGGGCCCATAGTAGTAGCCCCATAGAGACTGGAAAGTTGAAGAAAAAACAATCCATATGCATATCAGCTTAAGCGTAAAAATAAATAATAAATGTGAAAAGGGCCTCCCATAGTTGCTGGTATTTATTCTCCAATATCAGTTAGATGGCTCAACAATGGTTGTTTCATATGGGAGGCCCTTTCACATTTATTATTTATTTGCGCTTAAGCGCCCGTAACAAACTGTTCCACAAGCCAGAAGATTTTCAAACTTGAAGAGCCAAATGTCATTGTTTACATCGATTATAGTTTCATACTATTTTTAAGTTAATATTGAATTGATGAAGGAATGGAGCTACGAATGAGTGACTCCATAATATTAGTAATTGACTGGCAAATTAATTGCACAAAGCTTTCAAACTTTGTATAATATGTAACCGCGTACAGAGAATGTCAGAATGAGGCATCTTTGTTGAAGACTTATAATCAGTTTGTCCATATTCTGCCAAGATAAATTATATTAACCCGTTTGTAGAATTAAAGATCCTGTGACAGTGCATTCTCTTATATATGAGTCTCCCATAGGGAGCCCTGCATATATAAGAGAATACACTTGTTTACAATTAGGTCGAGGTAAATATTGTTAGGCCAATGTATTCTCTCATATATGTGAGGATCCCTATGGGAGACTCATATATAAGAGAATGCACTGGCACATGATCTTTATATAAGTAAGAGAATGCATTGGCACAGGGTTTACACAAAATTTCAAGAAGCCCCAGTCATGGAAGGGTTAATTATAAATGACCATATTGGCTCAATATTGGGAATATAATAACAAATTATGACTATGTTCATGACTGAACTAGATTTATTGTAGAATATTTGGCTAATAACAGCCTAGATCTATGTGTTAATAAAATACTTGAATACACCTTCCACGTTAGGTTGTTTATTTTATACCACATGACATACTACTTGGAAACAGTCATTTTAAATTTACTAGTGCCAGTACTACCACTAGGCTAGTAGTAGTAGGCAGTAGGGGTAGTAACTGTAAATTCCACAGTAACTGTTGTAGTTGGTACATTTTCATTCTGTTGCTATACAGTACACACTGTTGAGACTTGAGTGTTTTGTTGTGTTCCAGTACTGCAGTAGTCACTTGCATAAATTTGACAACATTATAATATTATAATATAATCATAATGTCATTATTAGATCACTTCAGACACTTGTGTTGTGGTTTTTTCTTGTGAGAATGTTCGCTGGTGTATAATCAGTCTGTGTCTAAGGTGTCACAGTGTTTACTCTCCGAGGTTGCTCAATTTCTCTCGTTGAGACCCGAGTGTTGCCGCTAACAAAATTCAATAAAAAATGTCAACAACAATGTGAATGTCAACATCACGATTCACGGTCATCGTCGCTGTCAGTGTCACCCGAACTTCAATTTAAGTCGAGTTTTTAACCAGTTTATCAGCCAATAGTCGTTGAAATCATATGGAAGGATGTAACGTTCCCACTCAATACCACATTCAATTTCGGTAAACTCCGATAATCGTATTCAAATGCGTGTTCTAATCAATTAAGTTCGAATTCAGCCAAATGAAAAACTTTGTTCGCGTCATTTTATTAAGTTCAGAAAATTGCATATAGCGCATGCGCGAAACGTAAACAGAAAAGCCGGTGGGAGTTCGGACTGTTAGAAGGAAGTTCGACCTATTGACAAAATACAGATCAAACTTCCCGTGACGTCACAACACCTAATCACGGATAGCAGCTATCCTCTACCGTATAGGTACTGCTGTGAACACAACTTATCATAAATCAGGCTGATCAACATGGCAAAATTTATTGGAAATAAATAAAATGTGTTTATACCCGATTCTACAACCATTTTAACATTTTTCAGCTTTATTACAATTCTAATGACATGACATTTGTCACGAGCACATTAGATACAAGAAAACCATAGTCAGAAATGGTAACGCCACCAAGACTATAGTAGGCCTATTACATATAAATAGAAATTATAAAAAATACATAAAATATTTTGATAACAATTGCGTTTAAACAAGTAATCCTTCAAATTATTACTAGCATAGCAAGTAAACGACTGTGGGGTCACTCAACAGATTATAAAGAAATAATTAAAAGATAAAATTTAGCAAGTAGTAAAAGTTAATTTTCTCATTTAATTTTTTTTTTGGTTAAATAAAGCAATAATTTAAATGTAACATTTGTTTTTTTTTAAATGATTGACCGTGGCTCTTCCAATAATTGCGCGACTGACCTGCATGGTCAATTGTTCTTAAGAAGTTGTTTTGAGAATTACTATGGAGGGAAATAGTTATGGCTGTGGCTTCGCAAGTAATTAACTTGGTGACGTGATGTTAACAAATCTGAACTCCAGTAAACCAAGGACGCTCCATACCAAATATAAGGTAAATTAATAATTCTTTAGAAGTTGTTTTAAGATTTACTATGGAGGGAAAGAATTGTGGTGCTGGCTTCGCAACTATTTGACCTCATTGTAACAAATATAAATATTAGTCACTCAGGCAATAGATGTATCTATTCTGTATATTAAGTTATTGTGTCTTACGTGTCTTAAGATGTCTAAATAGTTTTCGATGGACAGATCGCACAAGGGACCCACGCCAATCTTCTGTTGGGATTCCAATTGTTGGCTTATTAAATATGCACATATGCTTAAGATACAGTCGCGCGCGAAGCACGCTCCCGTAAGTCGGGTTTTGGATCCCAGTTAATGAAAATATGATTGAAATAATTGGTTTCCCCCAATAAACATCCATATATTCAATATACATGTTTTGAAGGCAGTCCATATTGGACGCCATCATGGAATTTATTTTGTTTTGTTTTAATTTTCACACATATTTATTAGTTATGTGGATGGAGTTCTCAGTAAACCTCACATCGTTATATTGGTTACAGTAATGCCCAAAGTAATTGACCACTTAACCACATCAGAATTATTGGTAATTTTTCAGGATTTAAAATCCTGAAAAATTACAAATAATTCTGCTCTGGTTAAGTGGTCAATTACTTTGAATATTACTGTATGAGGATTGAGTTATCATTAAACCTCAAATCCTTATATTGGTTACAGTAATGCCCAAAGTAATTGACCACTTAACCACAGCAGAATTATGGGTATTTTTTCAGCATTTAAAATCCTGATAAATTACCCATTATTCTGCTGTGCTTAAGTGGTCAATTACTTTGAACATTACTGCATGAGGATTGAGTTATCATTAAACCTCAAATCCTTATATTGGTTACAGTAATGCCCAACATAATTGACCACTTAACCACAGCATAATTATGGGTAATTTTTCAGGATTTAAAATCATGAAAAAATACCCATAATTTTGCTGTGGTTAAGTGATCAATTACTTTGGACATTACTGTATGTAGATGGAGTTAAACCTCACAACAGTGTGTTGGGGATTTGGACCTTGACTTGGGACCTTTGGTTTTTAACGCAACAAATGCGCGTACACCATATACACAAATTTCTTATGTAACCAGAGTTGTTCTTGGATAAGATGAGTTTGAAGCCTGCTAACATTTCAAAATGTTGTCAGTTTTGTATTCTCTGCAGCGGAACTTGACGCATTGAAGCAAAAGTTACAAGAGATAAAATGTGTACGTAACGAGACTATAATACAAATGAAAAAATAAATTCAGGGAGGGGTGGGCGATACAGGGAACTAAGGGTTGAACCGATATAAATTTATAGAGCGATAATGACCAATGTTGACATATTATGCATATTAACTCTACTGAACATTGCAACAAGGCTATAAAATAGGGGGTGTCAGAATCTTAGTCATCTCTATATAGTGCCAGAATAGTCATTTATGGACTTCTATAAGATGTTGGGTTGGTTATATGGACTCGGAGAAAAAGGGGTTTGTACCAATGAACTGACATAAA
Organism: Siphonodentalium dalli; assembly: GCA_032622095.1. Classification (NCBI taxonomy): domain Eukaryota; kingdom Metazoa; phylum Mollusca; class Scaphopoda; order Gadilida; family Siphonodentaliidae; genus Siphonodentalium; species Siphonodentalium dalli. The sequence goes on along the minus strand of CP136064.1, from coordinate 136,142,987 downwards.
TTAGTGGAGCGAAGTTGCCATGTAATGTATCGCGACTGTACTAAAGCAGCAATGATATAAAATTGGGGAGGGGGGGGTCTGAAATTATCTCTATGTCTATAGATGGCACCAGGATTATATAGAAAGGAATAGCAATTGATATACATATACGGTATACTATAGTAATACCATAGACATATAAGTACAAGTATCACGCGATAAAATATTACGTAACGTGACTATACCGATGAAAGAAATAAATAAATTGGACCCGGATTAGAGGTTGGGTTGGTTATATGTGGATAATTTGATATGGAATTCATACCGATGAAACGATACAAATTAGTGGAGCGATAAAGACCAATGTTGACACTTAGTCAGGCTACGCGGGAGAAAATAGGGGTTGATACGATAGACCAAAATAAATTTGTCGGGTGATAATGACCAATGTTGATGTATAAAGTAACGCGACTGTACTGTCGCACAATTATCAGGTGTAACCGGTCAAATATGGACTCTAGTGCCCAATATGGAACAGCTCAGAAAATATTTGCAGGGCCCTAAAATTTATTTAACATGGCATTTGCCATTAAAATCGATTTATGTCGATAAAACTGTCATTTTTCAAAATTTTAAGCTGAGACTTGGTGTTTGTGCGTGGGATAGTTATATATTCCTAAAATGACAGAGTACAGCACGTAATTATGTTTTAGATGGAAGAAATGAATTTTTTTTCAATGATAAAATTTAACATGGCATTTGCCATTAAAATCGATTTATGTCGATAAAACTGTCATTTTTCTAAATTTTAAGCTGAGACTTGGTGTATGTGCGTGGGATACATATATATTCCTAAAATGACAGAGTCCAGCCCGTAATTATGTTTTAGATGGAAGAAATTGAATTTGTTTTCGATAATAAATTTGCAGCGTGGACTGGACGGGTCAACTCGGTCATCGAGTGCGCTCAATTTGTAAACAAAGTTTTGTCAATAGTCGTTTTGGTCAAACTATCCCTTTTTAGACCGGGACAGCAGATCCGAATAGTAGCTAAGATGTATTTAGATAGAATTATCAAAAGAATTTGACCGTTTCGGGTGTAGTTTAAGAGAATAGAGTGGAGAAATCTTCAAGTTGGTGATAATATTTTTAACTTTTATAATAATAATAAAAAAAATGTCATTGACATTGTCATTTGTTTTCATTTAGATATTGATTATTATGATAAAAGTTGATAAAAAGATTTCCAATGTGTCCCTTTAATTTTTTTAAATAATAAAAAAAAAAAATGGTTTTAACCCTTTGAACCCTGGCTCCCCACAACGATCGACGCCCTGACCCTGGGCTCCCAGGGGTATTTTGACTTATTGTAGACTGTGTTCAGGCGTATGGTATGTACATGTATGCATTCTCTTCTACCATATTGTTTACACCATTGGAAAGATTATTAAATTCTGAATTCAGCACATCACAATCTATTTCAATATCTTAAATCCAGAAAAAGTTATAAAAATTGAAAACTTATTAGATTTATTATAGAAACTGCCAAAAAATGTTACGTAACGTCACAATCCCAACGTAAATACATGACGTCATATGGGTTTTAGCCAAAACAAACTCTGGGTGTTCTCTGAATACCCCACCAATAACTAAAATGCGCGGCATTGTGCAGTATATTGGCTTATGCCATCTTAAAGACAAGATTCTGAACTTTATTCTCGTGTAAATCTATATAACGTGTACCTTTGCACAAAAAAGTTATGATTTAATGAACTCAGAAGTTTGTATATTCTTGAACAAAACTTGTATGACATGTGTTTACATCCGACAATCGTTAGCGTGAATTATATAATTTAGCAGGAATTTCTTCACACATTGGGAGTTACAAATACCACAAGAATACGTCACTAAAGTTTCTACCTATAAATATATATTTTTTAGATCTCTTATGAGCCATATAAGCGGTATGACCTAACGCGAAACGAGAGGTCGCGAGAAGCAATATGGCGGCGGTGTAATTGCAGAAATGTGATAAAATGGAGACTGTATCCGGTTTTTAATCGGCTTATACTTCGTTATGCCAAACACAACCTCGATCATTTTTGGGCAGCTAAAACAGTTATAATATTAATTTTATGCAACACTTTTTTATTTTTCTTAACATTGAGTATTTATCGAAATATAAAAAATAAAGTGCAACACTGCGACGCCGACGGTAGAACGAGATTACGTCATGGCCGGAAAACCGGCCAGTCGCGTATATATGCAATTACGTTCTGGCCGGAATACCGGCCAGTCGGGTTCAAAGGGTTAAGTTAAACATTTTTGAAAAACTAACACCATTATAACTCTGCCAAGGGTACCCCGAATCACCACACCAAATTTGATTAAATTGGTCCAAAATCTTGTGTTATGTACTGGTAAATCTGTTTGGAGCAACATTAAATCCAAATCACCAATTGCCTTTGGACTACTTAGCTATTGATAAGGCTATATTATTTTCTGATGTCTCTTATGCCAATGTGCAAATAATCTGATAAAGAAGGCTATGGTATCTAATTTAAAATAAAGATTCAACAATAAATATTACATGATATTAACAGTAGGGTTTAATATATTCCCGGATTTTGCGGAACCGGGAACGGGACTGAAAATGTCATCAGAACCGGGAACGGGAATTTTCCCGGGTAATTTACAGACCAACAGGAATGACTGATAACTGAATGTTTCGTGGTTTAAAGACACAGAAACACAAGTAGGGCACATAACATATTCTTTATATTCTTATGTCAGACTTATTTTCAGGTACATACATCAAAATAAACAAATAAAAGCAGACCATCTTCCAACTTGAAAGTTCCTAACTTCCGAAGATCCGACCGCGTATAATTTCGCGGCGCAAACAACTACCGTACTGACCCAGGTTGAGGTCCTTGGGGCCTTTGTTTTATTTGAGCTCAAAAACCCATGTGGGCTTAACCCTTTGAACTCGTAACACCGATATTTAGGTGCAAACGAACCGTGACTATATCCCGTAACACCGATATTTCGGTGCAGCGACGACATGATTCGGTAGCAAATTTATATATAGTATAACGAGCGTCTGGCCCACTGATTTATATTTAAATTGCCCCCCACATATGTCAGCGGCGCCCATGGTGCGTATGGAATGGTTGACCGCTAGTATCGGGTAGAAATATATGCGCATGCGCATAGCATATAATCTACAAAAACATACGATATTTTAAGCGAACTATGCCAGGGGGGGGGGGGGGGTCTGCAAAAAAATTCCGTATATAGGGCCGGGGTGGGTGGGTGGTCCAGAGGTGGAAAAAATGGTGCTTGTAAATTTTTTCCAAAATGGGTTTTTTTCAAACAATTTACAAGTACTGACCATGTAATGTTGTTTGTAAGCATGTTAGTACCATGCTTGTTGGTATAGGGCTATATAGGCAACTAAAGTGACTCTTTAGCCTCAGATTTAGCAACATTCTGGATTTCACAGTATCCCGGACCACTTCACAGAGGACCACCGTATTAACGTTCAGGAAACTTATGATCAACAGAAGAAATATTTAGTAACAAAATTAATATATTACCCAGTTGTATTATCTGAATAAAAGTAATAAAACTCTATCACAAATTGGATACTACATGGTGAATACTCAATGATGACTACTAGTAGATATCATTAACCTGATTGTTGCATAACATGAAATTGAAAAGGGTATCTCATAAATTTCTAATGTCTGAAATACTGTCTTGTTCTGGCATGTAGTCAAATTCATTCCTTCTGGTTATTTCTCATCTTGAATGATTGCAAGTAATGTTAATTTGCAACAATTATCCAAATAAAACTGAATTGGTTATGATGAATGACATTACTGTTTACTGCTCAGACAATCCCAAATGAAGGTGACGCTATTCTCATTGAATTTATGAACTTCATCTGGGAGCTTTACTGCTCAACAAGACGAAACTAAAATACTAATTGTATACTGTTATCACTTACAAATAGATGAACTGAAATAATGTGATGCATTCAGATGCATTGAGAAATGACATTCAATTCTTCATTCTGGTCTATCACCATACCAAACCACATCAAAATTTGACAACCGACACTTAACTTATATTGCAAAAACTTTGTATGGACTGAATTTCATAAAGTCGAACAGGGTCCATAACTCTGGTAGCATTGGTGGTAACAACCCGCGATATTATGCATATTCGTCCCCCATTTCTGGTCCGTCACCATGCCATAGGGCATCAAATATGACATCTGACTCTTGAGTTAAAATTCAAAATGTTTGTACGGACAGACGGCTCGAGACGTCAACTATATACCCGCCGACTAATATCGGGCAGTATAATAACCATATATCTATGTGTATACATAACCAAAAAACAATTCCCCTCCCCACCCCATCCCGTTGGATAAGACTAAAGAGTTCTTTGATCATGCACATATAATTGCGGAACCCCTGACCTGTTTAACACTATTTACACTGGTCAGTCTTCTCTGTCAGACACAACACACTCGATATATTAAGGCTATAATGGGGTCTAGGGCAATTTGTGACATATAGTGTACCTACACAATGCTTAATTAATATTGTTAGATACTGAAAACACCAGGAAACACATGGAAATACAGTATATTTTTCATTTTTCTGATCTGTGTTTACCAATTAGTAAGGCAGTTAACACAGTTATTGAAGAACGGCTAAAAAAAACCTCTGAAATTTTGATAAAAACATGAGAAACGGGGGGTGGGTCCCCAAAATTTTGGAGGAAAAAAATATTTTTTTTGCAAAAATGGGGTGGTGGGTCCCTTGAGGTCGGAAAAAAACTTTTTGGGCCCTATATGTGCAATTTTTTTCCAGACCCCCCCCTGACTATGCCGCTATATTTACGGCATATAATTTCGTGTTCCCCGTGTGTGTACAGAACAGACGTAATTTAGACACACAATTTCAGTTTAAATTACCCTCGTGTATATTAACCAGTGTTCTGCTACATATGGGGAAGGGTCTATCGCATATGAAGTTGATTTATTCGCGCATGCGCAGACTAGCGCAATGACAAATAAATGGTTTATAACGTACTTATACACGACATACCCACTAATATATATATTTAAATTGGCCTATTGAAGTCAGCGCTGGCAAAGGTGTCTATATGGATTGGCTGCCCGCTAGAAATGGCTAGGAAAATATGCGCATGGGTGCAGACTATAATTCATTTTTTTAAATGCGTTTAAGTTAAATGTGGCGCTATATATGACATTTTGTTGCATGTTTCACATGTTAGTATAGTAGACACAATCTAGACAGCTTACTTGAACAATGGGGCCACGATATGTTACGGGAAATTACGTTGTTTCTGGTCTCTGTAATATCAGTCTCTGTTGTGCCACATGCAGCAAAAAGTCTATCGCATATCAAGTTGACTTACTCGCGCATGGTCAGGTATATCTTAATTTCACATTAGGATATTGGTTGCATCGAAACGCAATTCGCTGATGTATAATTACAACGTTATAAGCTAGAATTCGTTTATCCTGCAAATTTCGGGTAGTTGCCTAGTAACCGTTTCTAAGGCGAGATCGGGTGGCAAAGTCTCCCGATCTTACAATGATCAGTGGTCCGTGCATGCATATATCATGCCTGCACAGTTTCAGGTAGGTGTCCCCTTTCAACATAACCAACACCATGCGACTAGACACTGTCTAAATTAAGGCAAAACATACCACTGAATGGTTAGTTATTATGTCATTCGATCAGTTGTGGTATTTGCTTAGCAACCGTTGCTACCCTTAAATGGGATATTTGGTTCACTATTCTGGTCGGGTATATCTCAAATTTCACGTTAGGGTAGTACCTGCATCAAAAAACGCAATCACTGAGGTTGAATTACGACGATATAAGCTATATTTACATTTTCCAGTCAATTCCGGGTAGTTGCCTAGCAACCGTTACCAAGGAGTTGCCACGAGGCAAAGTCTCGCGATCTTATAATGATCGCTGATCCATGGGGGACAAACCTGTAAAGTTTCAGACCGGTGTCGCAATTTGAACATAATCAACACCATGCTACTAGAAACTATCTAATTTAAGCCGACATACCACTGGGAGCCCCGGGTCAGGGTGTCAATCACTGTGGGGCGCCAGGGTTTAAAGGGTTAAACTGTGAGTCTGTGATATGGCCCTTTGCAACTTGAAACCAAAAATCCCAAGAAATCGGGACAGAAAAACTGATGAAATAGATCAAAGCCGATCTAACGCCGAGTATCGGGAAATATATGCAGCTTTCAGATAAAGTAAAGGTAAGTATAAGTTACTTTGAGAAAGTAATTTTTCAATTAAATGTGAATATTAAAATATTAAAATAACATTTCTAGTCTTGTTTTATTTCCCAAAATTCCCATAAATGACACTATTTGTAAAGCAGTGTGGGTTATCGGGAAGGGGGCAAAGATTTCCGCCACTTTGGACAGCTCGGTAAATCTATAGTCTATAGTAGTCTATGCATTAAATAAGAGGGTGACTTAATCCGGTTGGGAAAATAATAAACCCGGCGCTTTATTCGTGATCCGTTGTCTACAGAGGATGTTACAATAGCGACTAATTGCATGTTTAACAAACGCCAGTGGGTGTAATTAATTAGGCCTACTGACAAAAGACATGACGATGTACATGTATTTCTACTAAAATGTATGAAAAAGCACGTGTTTGAATATTTACAGTTGAAACAGATTATGTTTATACTATAGTCTGTACTGTAAAACGTGAAGAAAAAATCACTACATAAATGACCTTGATATTGCTTTTAAGAGCAGCCATCTTGGATTTTACTCTTTGCATGACTAAATCCTTTAGCACGGGCTACAGGTCGTACCTTTGGTCGGATCATCATAAAATTTGTTAAGTATGTTAACAATGACATGTAGATGGGAACGAGTCATTTTTGGGTCATTCGGGCAAAAAACATGGCCTCAGCAGCCATCTTGGATTTTACTCTTTGTATGACTAAATCCTTTAGCACGGGCTACAGGTCGTACCTTTGGTCTGATCATCATGAAATTTGTCATGGCTGTTGAAATTGGAATGTAGATGGGAACGAGTCATTTTGGGGTCATTCGGACAAAAAACATGGCCGCCAGCGGCCATCTTTGTTTTCATAACATATAAAACATAGTCAGATCATCATAAAATTTGTCATGGATGTTAACAATGACATGTAGATGGGAACGAGTCATTTTTGGGTTATTCGGGCAAAAAATATGGCCGCCAGCAGCCGTCTTGGATTTTACTCTTTGTATGACTAAATCCTTTACCACGGGCTACAGGTCGTACCTTTAGTCTGATCATCATAAAAATTTTCATGGATGTTAATATTGACAAGTAGATGGGAACGAGTCATTTTGGGGTCATTCGGCCAAAAAACATGGCTGCCAGCAGCCATCTTCGATTTTACTCTTTGCATGACTAAATCCTTTAGCACGGGCTACAGGTCGTACCTTTAGTCAGATCATCATAAAATTTGTCATGGATGTTAACAATGACATGTAGATGGGAACGAGTCATTTTTGGGTTATTCGGGCAAAAAATATGGCCGCCAGCAGCCATCTTGGATTTTACTCTTTGTATGACTAAATCCTTTAGCACGGGCTACAGGTCGTACCTTTAGTCTGATAATCATGAAATTTGTCATGGCTGTTGAAATTGGAATGTAGATGGGAACGAGTCATTTTGGGGTCATTCGGACAAAAAACATGGCCACCAGTGGCCATCTTTGTTTTCAAAATTCAATCCATTAGCACGGGCCACAGGTCGCACTGTTCGTCTGATCATCATGAAATTTGTCATGGATGTTAATATTGACATGTAGATGGGAACGAGTCATTTTGGGGTCATTCGGCCCAAAAACATGGCCGCCAGCAGCCATCTCGGATTTTACTCTTTGTATGACTAAATCCTTTAGCACGGGCTACAGGTCGTACCTTTAGTCAGATCATCATAAAATTTGTCATGGATGTTAACAATGACATGTAGATGGGAACGAGTCATTTTTGGGTTATTCGGGCAAAAAATATGGCCGCCAGCAGCCATCTTGGATTTTACTCTTTGTATGACTAAATCCTTTACCACGGGCTACAGGTCGTACCTTTAGTCTGATAATCATGAAATTTGTCATGGCTGTTGAAATTGGAATGTAGATGGGAACGAGTCATTTTGGGGTCATTCGGACAAAAAACATGGCCGCCAGTGGCCATCTTTGTTTTCAAAATTCAATCCATTAGCACGGGCCACAGGTCGCACTGTTCGTCTGATCATCATGAAATTTGTCATGGATGTTAATATTGACATGTAGATGGGAACGAGTCATTTTGGGGTCATTCGGCCCAAAAACATGGCCGCCAGCAGCCATCTCGGATTTTACTCTTTGTATGACTAAATCCTTTAGCACGGGCTACAGGTCGTACCTTTAGTCTGATCATCATAAACTTTGTCTTGTATGTTAACAATGACATGTAGATTGGAACGAGTCATTTTGGGGTAATTCGGCCAAAAAACATGGCCGCCAGCAGCCGTCTTGGATTTTACTCTTTGTATGACTAAATCCTTTACCACGGGCTACAGGTCGTACCTTTAGTCTGATCATCATAAAAATTTTCATGGCTGTTGAAATTGGAATGTAAATGGGAACGAGTCATTTTGGGGTCATTCGGACAAAAAACGTGGCCGCCAGCAGCCAGCTTGGATTTTACTCTTTGTATGACTAAATTCTATAGCACGGGCTACAGGTCGTACCTTTAGTCTGATCATCATAAACTTTGTCTTGTATGTTAATAATGACATGTAGATTGGAACGAGTCATTTTGGGGTAATTCGGCCAAAAAACATGGCCGCCAGCAGCCGTCTTGGATTTTACTCTTTGTATGACTAAATCCTTTACCACGGGCTACAGGTCGTACCTTTAGTCTGATCATCATAAAATTTTTCATGGCTGTTGAAATTGGAATGTAAATGGGAACGAGTCATTTTGGGGTCATTCGGACAAAAAACGTGGCCGCCAGCAGCCGTCTTGGATTTTACTCTTTGTATGACTAAATCCTTTACCACGGGCTACAGGTCGTACCTTTAGTCTGATCATCATAAAAATTTTCATGGCTGTTGAAATTGGAATGTAAATGGGAACGAGTCATTTTGGGGTCATTCGGACAAAAAACATGGCTGCCAGCGGCCATCTTGGATTTCAAAATTTAATCCATTAGCACGGGCCACAGGTCGTACTGTTCGTCTGTTCATCATGAAATTTGTCATGGATGTTAATATTGACATGTAGATGGGAACGAGTAATTTTGGGGTCATTTGGCGTAAAAACGTGGCCGCCAGCAGCCATCTTGGATTTTACTCTTTGTATGACTAAATTCTTTAGCATGGGCTACAGGTTGTACCTTTAGTCTGATCGTCATAAAATTTGTTATGGATGTTAATGATGACATGTAGATGGGAACGACTCATTTTGGGGTCATTCGGCCGAAAACATGGCCGCCAGCAGCCATCTTGGATTTTACTTTTCTCTTCATGTCTATAAACTAGTATTAGACATTCAACTTTCCACATTCCTAATCGCTCCATTGACTGTAATATATTAAATTATTCCCTTTCCAAGTTGAGCTACAGTGTCATTGACACTTTCATTGGGTTATTCGGGGAAAAATCATGGCCGCCAGCAGCCATCTTGGATTTTACTCTTTGTACGACTAAATCCTTTAGCACGGGCTACAGGTCGTACCTTTAGTCTGATCATCATGAAATTTGTCATGGCTGTTGATATTGGAATGTAGATGGGAACGAGTCATTTTGGGGTCATTCGGACAAAAAACATGGCCGCCAGTGGCCATCTTTGTTTTCAAAATTCAATCCATTAGCACGGGCCACAGGTCGCATTGTTCGTCTGATCATCATGAAATTTGTCATGGATGTTAATATTAAAAAAGCAGAATCTAGTTCAAGTATTCTCCCTGTATTGCCTCCATATTTTGATAAACTTTTAAGTATGTATGTTCCACCTACGAATCTGAGGTCAAAGCCACAAGCTCTAATGGATATTCCATCAAAAAATAAAAAAAAACTTATGGCGATAGAGCATTTGATTCGTATGCCCCAAATGTTTGGAACTCACTGAGACACGACACAAGATTTGCAAACTCTCTGACCGAATTCAAAACTTTGTTAAAGAGTGAATTATTCTGTGCTCACTATGGGGAAGTTACCTCAGACGTTGTTTAATTATTTTGATGTATGTGTATATCTATAGGTATGTGGTGTGTATAGATGTATGTATATCACGTGTGATAGAGGGCAGGGTACTAGTAGGAATATAAGCGCTCTGGGTCATATGGGATAAAGCGCTATATAAAAACTATTTATTATTATACTTCAATGTGTTAACATTGAAGCATATTGTAATTCTTATTTTTATTTATTTTTATTATTATTATTATAAAACACCTTATATCTCAGAAACCGCCAGGTCGATTGATTTGATATTTCCTACTCATATACATCCACGAAAAGTTAGTTTTATGCACTTACCGCTATTTTTGTCCGACCTTGACCTTGACCTTCACCGTCGCAGTAATTTTGTTGCAAAAAATAGTTCGTCATAATTTGACCAAACTCACAGGGTGGTATCGCATGGCCAAGACGATTATTATGCAATATAAACTAGGTCAATCGGTCACAAAATGGCGGAGTAATGGCGGTTTGAATATAGCCACATTTAAACTAGATTGAACTTTAATTGAGCTTGGATCTCTTATGGGTCAAAAATTGATTGACCGATTAGAATGATTTTTGGTACATATATAGCGTTCGTCCTTTGCTATTAACCCGACTGGGTGTGAATTTCGTACGACCTTGACCTTTGTACTAAACGCTCTTCATGTGTATTACTGTTGTTCACGTATCTCCTCCGGAACGGCTTAAGATATCGAGTTCGGACTTATAAAAGAGTAGAAATACCATTAACGCTCCAACATGGAGACTTCCAACAATTATAACTATTTACAACACCGTGATAACAAATGGATTTATCCAGGTAAATGGACCATCCATTCCAAACTACTCTAAAATTATCTTTGCAGATGTGGATGGTCACAACTGACTTATAAATATAAATGGATGATAAAACAATACATGTAACAAGAAAATACAAACATGACAAGTAAAATGATCAGAGATAATAAATAATATCAGCTTACCAATTCGGAATGATTTGAGTCCGGATGAATATTTATATCCTTTATGAAATGACTTTAAGAAGCTTTTACATTGTTTATATATATTAAGTATTTATTGATTTAAGTTTAAAGGTACTCAACCCGTAAAGAGGGTCCCCATCTCAACAGATTCCAACAACAACAATCCGATCAGAGGGTCCTATATTACTATTTCTTTGGCTTTGGGGGTAAAAAATATTTGATTCGAATCGAGGAACCCATCAAACAAAGCTCAGAGTTATTAGATATTGATTTTTCAAATTTGTTATGTTCTCGAGATGAGTACTGATAACTGCCGTAATCTGCTCTGGATGTGTACTCCAAATCTATTCAAACAGACAAGGATGAATAACTCTAAAATCAAGTGGTAATTTTAACGCAATTTTGATTGAGTTCTGGGCCAGATAGTATTCCCGATAATGAAAAATAATAGATTTCTAAAATCGATATCTAACAAATCTGAGCTTTGATGGGTGACTTCCTCGACTCGAATCAAATATTTTTGACCCCCGAAGCCATTGAAATAGTAATTGAGAGGAGTTTTATCGGGTTGAGTACCTTTAAGGTAAGTGAAGACTAATTAAAAGGGGTGCTTTCAAAACAAACATTTGATGCAAATGGTTCATTATCACAGTGTGTTATCACAACACTTAGAGATCGGGATTCGATCATCTCACTCGACACAGAATCCCGATCACGTTACACTATCCAGGCCAGGAAGATTATAGGGAGTTCTGGGATGATTACATGTCCGATCCACCGAGGTTAACAGCAGCCAGCTTTCTGAAGAAGTGCTCAAACGTGTACGGAACGAAGAAGAGACCGGCACACTGCAGACAGACACCAGCAGCAGCCCCAAATTAATCATTGTTCGTTTGTTAAACTTATTAAATTTTGTTTTTAATCTTCGTTCATATTCATTCATTCCGCTTTTAAATTTCGTTCTTTAAACTTCGTAGTAAATAAACATATTATCGTTGATGCATTTTTGTGTTCATAAGGTATATTATATTACATGTGTATTTATTGTTGTCCATGTTGTTAAATCAAATAAAAATATATAAAAAAAACAACCCAGTTTCGTTAAACAAACATCTCATAATCCCCTCACACCTACTAATTAGCCACTGATTACCGCTAATTGATTTTTGGGGGCGGGTTGTCCGGGGGCGGGTTGTCTCAGAGTGAAAGGGGCGGGTTGTCTCGGGGGCGGGTAGTCACGGACCCCTACCGATTGCCTTGATTTTTTTGTACGTACATACATGTAGCTCCCGTCCTTGGCTATTGACTGGACTGGGTGCGGAGTTCGTCCGACCTTGACCTTGGCACAAAATGCTCTTCATGTTGATTACTGTTGTGTGCGCATCTCCCCCGGAACGGCTTTAGATATCGAGTTCGGACTGCCTCTATTAGGTTCGTCTTCTCATGTGCTACACGCATACAAAAAATGGTTGCGATAGCTCTTCCCCTTGGTAAACATTGAAGTATCGAAATTGCAGTGCAATTTCAATTTCATTCTAGTTATTATTATTATTATGAATTTATATGTACTGCATGGTCACATGTTGCATCTTGATGGCTACTGAGTACACTTTTTAGTGTGTTTTCGAACTAAAAATGCTATTAAAAAGTATGTTAGTAATTTTTTAGGTAAATTTTGTATTACATATGTAATAAATTGGCATAGTAGCATATCATTTAGCAAAATAATTATTTTTTTACACTAAGTGGAAAAGATATGCAACATTATATCTTCTGAGTACACATCCCCCCATCCCCAGTCGTGCCGGGGCCGGGGTACACTTTTTAGTGACCATCTCGGGAATATTCGGGCGACGTCTCTATACGGACCCTCACACCGGATATAGTAATTCGTGACGTCATATTGACAGTTCGCCGATTCGTAACATTTAGCTGACATGAATGATTAAAAGGATTCTAAAATGCGTGCATTTGTAAGCAATAGAGTTATTCACCCTGAACTTCTGTCAATAGACGCCATCTAGACAGTCTAGAATGCTAAAATTCAAATCCCAAAGTCGCCGCAAAGGTCAAGGTGAAGTTGGCGGACGATTCATTCAATATCCAACTTTCACGATTCATCCACTTCCGGTTGGAGGGTCCGTATAGAGCTGATCCGTCCGTATAGAGCTGATCCGGAATAGGCGGGGGATATTCTACTCTTGCGTTTGCGGTGAGCAAGGAGAAGTTGATTGTTATTTTATAAGTTAGTTAGTGCATACATTCGCAGAAAATAGTTCCCAGAATATTTACTGACATCGACCGCCGTAGTAAGTTTTCACACAAAATCAGCATCGCCGTGTCGACAAAAGGCAACACTTTGTCACAAAACAAGTGACGGTTTTGATTTGGTTGAGGGTGGCCGGAAAATATGGTAGCCTAATTTCGATGCACAAATTAGCGCTTCTAAATCTAATCTAAGTTCTAGTTTATTATCGAAAAACAGCCGTTTGAGAGTATATATGGAAAGGTTATTCTGAGCTAGCGTCAAAATAAAATTGCAATCTTATTATGCCGCTAACGGCAGAATAGCGAAACCGGCAGAATAGCCTGTTTCGCTATTCTGCCGACAAAAATGACGTCACCAAAATTGTAATTATCCACCCGTCATAGCACGCGACGTCGGTCAAAAAACTTATTCTTTTGAATCTCATGCAGCAGTTTTTGATGCCGTGGCCAGACATGAACTAGCAACGAATACAAACTATTGGAAACTGGGCAATAAAACCAATTAGCGCCATGTGTCCAAACGGATGGTTAGAGTATATTACAGTATATATCACGCATATTTTTGTTTGCGGCATATTAGCCAAACAGGCTATTCTGCCAGACTGCCACTAGCGGCAGAGTAAGGGGATTATCTTATTGTGCCGCTGGCGGCATAATAGCCATGTCATGCCATCAGGCTATTCTACCGATAGCGGCAGAATAAAAATCGGACCTTATTATGCCGCTAGCGGCAGAATAGCCTCGGCCATAATATATAGCTGAATACAGCTAGGTTTAAAAGCTGAATACAGCTATTGTAGCTGTATTCACACATTTGCCAGACCTGTTTACTTTACTTCTTATGTCTAACCACGTGTGGTCAACCTCTTCCGAGTGATCCCAGTCCTAACTGTGGTATAAACCTTCCCGCATTTACAAGTATGTACTAGTCAGGGATGGATCCAGGGATTTTTTGGGGACACCTGTTTTTGGGACCATGACATGCCGAAGGTCATATCCTGAGGGCCGTTTGCCCGAGATGGGGGTAGGTATGGGAGGGGGTAGCCCACTCCCTTAGGAGCAGCATTAAAGATCCCGCATAAGAAAATGCACTGGCTTACAAGGTCAAGATAAAGGCCAATGTATTATCTTATATATGCGAGGCTCCTTAGATGGGAGACTCTCATTTTAATAAGATAATGCATTGGCACAGGATTTTTGCAAAATTTCAAGAAGCCCCAGTCATGAAAGGGTTAAAATATTTCTCACTGGACACTTGATTAAGCAAATAAAGGCTCTATATCAACTGTATATTGATGATTTGTATTGCATGTTGTTGAATTATAATAGAAGATTTCCTTCAAAATATAGAAAATTCAGCTTTAATAAAACTATCCACTTGCAATTTGGGGACATTTAGGCCACCAGAGTTTGGGCGCCCAAACCTGTAACAGGTATCAAAAGAGCCCTGGATCCTTCCCTGGTACTAGTACATATCTAAAATATTTCAGATTTAAAATCTAGAATGCATGAATGGTTGGACCAGCAATTTAACCTTTGTCGTGCTGGAGTAGTCTGAATCTTCTGCTGTGTAGGACATGACATAATCTTGTTGTTTGGAATTGTAGAGTGTCAAACTTGATGGGTGTTGTTGAGTCACTAATGCTGATCTTAGAGCAATCCAGGATGACGTCTAGTTTTTAGCTCACCTGAGACGAAGTCTCCGGTGGAGCTATAGTCATCACTCCTCGTCCGTCGTCCATCCGTCCGTCCGTCCATCCGTCAACAATTCTTTGAACATCTTCTCCTCCCAATCCATAAGCCCGATTGGGTTCATATTTGGTGTGGATGTTCCCTAGGTGACTCTCATTCAGATTTGTTCAAATGAGGTCACTGGGTCAAATAAAATTTCATTGGGTCGAATGGGTTCATATTTGGTACAAACGGTTATTGGGGGACTGTGCTTCCGATTTGTTAAAATGAGGTTACTGGGTCAAATGTTATAAAATTTGAAAAATGTGACACCATTATAACATCTGCAGAGTTATGAAACTTTAATCTTTAATGAAATTACAGAAATATCCCATTACTCATCCCCCCTCCCACATGGCCCAGACCCAACCCCCCTCCCCCACCATGCACCCAACCACCATCACTTCCAACTGATATCATCTGCAACTTCCAACTTTAATGTCTGTTTTATCCAGAAGCAGATATATATCTCTGCAGATAGACACAGAGAGAAAGACACACAAACACAGGCCTGGAAATCTCAAGGCGGGCTGGCGGGCTGCCCGCCTACAGCCCGCCTAGAATTTTCCAAGGCGGGCTTTTTATAGCCCGCCTCGTCAACGATTGGACATTTATTATTTAGTTATTTTATTGTGTTTAATGAGTAAAATACTGCATCGAAATCGTAATTATATTGTACAGTGTGGGGACTGTGCGCATGCGTGACCTGACGGTAATGTCAAATGGGAATTATAGCGGAATCAGTAAATTCCGGAACGAACTGTTTCGTAAATCTGATCTTTTGATCGATTCTCACACATTTTATGACCAAAATAAATTATTTCTCTTCATAAGATTGAGCTTACAATATATTTCACTGGATAAAATGAACACATGTTTGTGGATAGTGAGAACCAAATGTCACTGTCCCAATTAAGTTCAACCTTTCGTTCCGTTTCCGGTTCCTATCAGTGAAAATTGTATTTAGCTTGCAGCCGTCTTTTATCGCTTCGATTGACAATATTTTAATATAATTAGCTAAATATATCCACGTATTCTAGTTTACACTGTTATTCAATTATTAAAGTTCAGAAACTATTTTCTATGTCCCCAATTGCAAACACCCAGTAAATCTATAGATAGCGACTTGACTAGCAGCAGTCTGCGATCGGCAATGGAATATGGATTACATTGAGAGAGAAAGCAGTCAATATTCAAGTGCAAATATACTGGATTTAATATTGTTCTTGATTGTGTATTTTATGTAAAATTACACTTTCATGGAGAATGCTTTTAACGTGGACAAACTCACCCAATTCCGTTGCATGGGTTGGACACCGACTGACAAATTGTTGAGTACAAACACTCTTACATTTTGTTTCTTGTTCATATAAATTATCATAACATATAAAACATAGTTAAATATTCACCATACCATAATTACTGTGGGGGATTTTGACATTCACAACTCTGTGGACACTTTGTTTCCACATAAAAAAAAATAATTTAGATGGAGTTATACAACATCAAAAATAGACAAACTAACGGCATTAGTAACTCAGATAAAATAAATCATAACTTTAAAAGTTGAGGAGGGCTATAGCCCTCCTAGGCATATCTAGGAGGGCTATTAATAGCCCTCCTGGATTTTCTAGATCGCCAGCCCTGCAAACAGGTCATCAATCTAGATTAGAATAATATATGTCATCTGGCAGCTGGCTTGTATAAACAACACTGATAGATATTAAAAGAAACTACAAAAATGTACCTGAATTTAGTGTGTCTGACATTTGCTTAATGAGGTCCCCAGAGGGTGAATTTAGTGTTACTACCCCATACAGCAGGTTAGAATCACCAAATACACCCTCAATGGACCTAATTCTGCTTAGGCATCATCTTCTGGGAAGTATCTTAAGTATCAAATTGAAATTTTGTTTTAGTAACTTTTTTTACTTTTTCAATTCTGTAAAGTTTCTATGTCCCCCTAATTTGCAGAAGATAAAAAGCATAATTGAGGTGTTCAATGGGTGTGCATTACAAACTTCAACTGTAGAACTTCAATCTGTTCCTAGGTTTCCCATGGTTGTTGAGGCCTAATCAGACTGAAGATTAATCGGGTGATGCTAGCCCACCTTGCGGAATATTGTCATTAAATTCACCTTTTGGGGACCTCATTCTGCAAATGTCAGACACACTATATTCAGACTTGGCGTCACTGGGTCAATTAGTTCCAAAGCCAGGGCCATAACTCTTTCCCTCCATAGTAATTCTTAAAACGACTTCTTAAGTGGCATCAGGCCGAATGAGTTCATATTGGGTATTACGGGTCTCTGGTTTACTGGGGTTCAGATTTGTTAAAATGGGGTCACTGGGGCAAACATGGGCAGGGTCAATATCTTTAAAAAAAAAAGAAAAGATTTAGGTTTTTACATTTAACTCCTTTTGCTAAATTTAACAAGAAACATAATTTTAAATGACAAAAAAAACCCAGTAAATTTTACCCCTTGCTCAATTTTTTTTTTTATGAAATGTTTTTTTCAATTAAAATTTTGAGAAATAAATTATGTTATAACAACTTACTGACTATTGTAGTCTTCAGAGTCCCAGTCTTCTCCGTCTTTACAGTCTGGTGAGCGACCCCACAGTCTTTGACTCTTGTTTATCATCAGGAAGCTTGTTGAAAACATGATGGTACTCTTCGGATATGGTTGTGAGCACATTCGCTTGTACATCACTTAAGGCATGGCATTGCAGTAGGAAATGTAGCCTATCTTCTTTCTCTTTGTGACATAATCTGCATATACCATTGGATTTGCCAATGTTCTGTCTGCTACTTTCTAGGGTGTAGGTATTTGTGACGAGCTTCAGTTTCGTAGCTAGACGTGATGCAGCTTTTACCGGGTTACTCTGTATTTTGATGACGCTGTGGGTCTGTCCTGGTTGGTAGTTGCATATATTTAGATAGGTGAGAGTTGTATATGTCAAAGCTTGACTGCAAACCTGTTCTTTCCAATATGTGCTCACTGCTGCTTTAATCATCCTCTTCCATTGTGCCTTTGGTACTCTTTGGTGTAATATATCTATAACAGCTGGAAGGTCATATTTGAGAAGAATCTTCTTAATGTTGATAAACCAACTGTGACTGCTAAGATCTTTGGTCATCAGCTGTCTTTCTGCTAGTTGTCTTGATGAACTTTTTTTGAAATGTTTCTAGATATTGGAGATTAATCCCATATGGTAGTAGTATATCGCATCCGTATGTCAGTATTGGAGATATTTAGGTTCTGTACAGGTGAACACAAGTTTCAGGATCTAGACCGTTTTTTCCATGCAGTCCGATACAGGGAAGTATCCAGAGATAATTTGGGGACACCTGTTTCCAGCAGAGGATATGTACCGGTATCCCAATATAACTTTAAAATACGGCTTCTACACCGAACCAACACAGATACAGACGCATATATTATAAATATGACATAATATTTCTGATTTAAAAATTCAACATGCAAATGAAGGCTGTATTGCAGCTGCAGATTTTTTATTTACATTGCATATTGTTGAATTGCCTTGAAAATTCAGGTTGACTCAATACTGTCCACTAGGAATTTGAGGTCATTTGGGCTTCTTGAGTTTGGTCGCCCATACCTGTAACAGGTATCAAAACAGCCCTGGAAATTTCCCTGGTCCGATAGGCATTAAGCTGTATGTTGCTCTACGTGCTTTCGTGATGTTGTTCTCTATGGACTGTTTAAGCGACTTTTCTGTACTTGTTGATCTTATAATTCCCAGATGCGTTGTAGATTCCACGTTAGGCATGCTGTCACTGCTCATAATCCACGAATGTTGATTGGAGTGCTTTCGGATGGACCATAACTGACACTTTTTTGCGGTTGTAGCTTATATATCTGTTTAAGCAGCTATAGTGGTATGCAAAGTTAATTAGTATTTGCAGATCTCCCGGATTTGTACTGAAGACTGCTACATCATCGGCACAAGCTGTGGCGTTCAGATGAATATTTCCAATGCCGGTTCCAGCGTCTGTGCTCTGAAACTTGTGTAGTAGATCTTCCAAGTATAATTTGTATAGGTCCGCACTCATAATACCACCTTGTCGTACTCTTTGATGGATATTAAACTGTTGTGAAGTACGTCCCTCCCATTGACTACGGATGCACAGTTTGTGTGAAGATCGTCAATGAGTGTCCATGTTGAAGGGTTAACGTCATATAGGAAAACTTTTCTGAGTAGAATTTCTTTGTTTACGACATCGAAAGCAGACTTCGCATCCAAGAATGCCACATATATACTGTCTTGTTTGCATTTTTGTTATCTCGGTGGATTTCTTCCAGCATTAATGCACTGTTCAACGGGGACGAATTTTCCGTGAAGCCTCTCTGTATTGGTGATTGGAGGTGCAGCACACTATCCTGCAGGTCTGCTCTTAGGATTAGCTCCAGTAACACTGGAAGAACAGTTATTTCTCTGTAGTCACCAGATGTTGATTTATCTCGCCCACCACCCCATCCCGCCACCCATAGTATCTTATGCACCGCAAGCGCTGGATGACTACTGCTACTGCCCACATAAATAATATGTATAAGGTGGCCCGCCCACCACCCCATCCCGCCACCAATAGTATCTTATGTGCCGCAGGCGCTGGATGATTACTGCTACTGCCCACATAAATAATATGTATAAGGTGGCCCGCCCACCACCCCATCCCACCACCCATAGTATCTTATGCGCCGCAGGCGCTGTATACTGCTGCTACTGCCCACATAAATAATATGTATACGAGAGTAGCCCAAGCTTCAGAATGTCTGGAATTTGTTTGTCTCTGAATATTAACTTCAATACTTGTACTACAGACATGATGAGATCATCGCTGGCATATGCGAAATGTTGGACTGTAAGCCCAAATTTGTCTGCAGATTTCCCTTTGTTCAATGTAGCCAACGCTTTCTTTACGACTTCAACATTGATGTCTGGCAGGTCGTATGTGTATTTGTTAGTCTTTATGGTCTCGTAATCATCAATACAGTTTGAGAAGAACTGATGGATAAATGTGTCATTGTCCTTCGGTTTTGCCAGTTCACTGAAATGCTCGGTCCATCCATCAATGACATTGTCGTTGCTGTATGTAACATCGCCAACTTGCAGATTGCTGACTAAGGATATCCCATTGCAACGCTGCTTTGCATTCCTGTCATACTCCTTGGCTTCCATTATTTTCATCTTGTAATTCAGGTTCTGAGAACACACTGCTTTCCTTACTTCGTTCCGATATATTTTGCGAGAATCTTTGTACTGAATGAAATTAAATTTGGTATATGTAGGTTCACTAGCACAAAAGACAGATCAAATTCGATTTCGTGTTCCGCCATGCCAATTTTTATGCGCAAACAACGGTTGTATCAAGCCGATGCTTAGAGGCGGACATGAGGTCTACTGACCTTTTATTCGACTTGTTTTACTCGGTTTCCGATAATATCTCAAGTTTGGATCCTTTAATTGCAAATACCGTTTTTATGTGGATCAGTCATA
The DNA here is from genome assembly GCA_032622095.1 of Siphonodentalium dalli. Lineage (NCBI taxonomy): Eukaryota > Metazoa > Mollusca > Scaphopoda > Gadilida > Siphonodentaliidae > Siphonodentalium > Siphonodentalium dalli. The sequence continues at coordinate 136,122,212 of CP136064.1, read as the reverse complement.
TCACGATACAGGTCAAGTTCGAATGATTTTTCAACTTAGAAAATTCAATTTTTCTTGTAATTTTCTTCATTTTGTGCCAATTTGAGGTTATATTTTGACTTAAGAGTTTTTTTAAGATTTGGTTATTTGTATGCATGTCAGTAATGAGACAATGCACAAGTGTCTTATCCATATAGTATACTTCTAAACGGCTCCGCTCCAAATGAAGCCACCGGTTCGGGGGACACTGTGACCGAGCGGCCTTTTATTAATAAATATCGCACCCTATAGTAGGTTTATCTAACATTTCGATGTATTTCTTTTAGAACTGTTGTTCATTATTATTAATAGCGTTGGCAAATAATCCGTCGAAGCCATAACGAAAGGTTTTAGAAGTAGCTTTCTTAATTAATCCTATTAACTCCGTGCTTGCTTATGGATGTCTATTCATCCAACATGGCGGCGCGTCTCGTATTCAAACATGTGATTAAGAACGCTCTATAGAAAGACCAGTTGGGCAAGTAAAAATTTTGTGATCTGTATTGTCATTGGCAGATGATTTGAACGAAATTATAGAGTACAAATTTTTATTTCACACACCCATTCGCCCATTCTGAGTTTATATAATCATATTCCGTATTTTATTCTTGAAACGCTGGTGTATTCAGATTGTTTCTATCTTTCCCCACTTACCAGAAAATGGCTGTTAGTTCCTCGAATATTCATTCAAGTCTAACTATTGGGGATTCCTCAATAGTTTCGGAGTAAACCACCCAATCTATAAATAGTTCGTTCGCATATAGCCAACCGGTGATAATCCAAATAATAGGGGTTACGGATGCGAGTATAAAACAGACATTGGATGTGTTGAAACTGACTCTACTATTACACTTGCATTTTTCTAACGAAAAATCAACTTGTTCGTTTTAGTGATATATCACGGCCGTGGTTTTCAGCCAATCAGATGATGTTGCCTAACCTCTACTCTCTCTATTTAGTAGAGGTAATATATCTATTTATTATATTTTAATCAAGTTGAATATTAGTGATTTCCAGGACTGTGATTATGACATGTTTAAATTGTGATATTGCCATCCTTTAGTTTGTCAAAAATGTAAGTAAGAGTGTTTATAGTTTGCTTCACAAAAGTCACATTTTGCATGAGCCATATTTCTTTTCTAACATACAATAGCATTATAATGACTCTTCAAACTGCTGTCAAATGCAAATATTAGTCCTATACTGCTTTTCAATGAACTCAAGTCATGGTCCTTATATTTTTTGTAGTCACTTATCTTCACTGCTTCCCATAGGCCTTAAGATTCTGATTCTCCTTATATGCGATGATAACTTTTTGGTTTAGTGGTTCTCTCTCTTTTTTCCTTTTTTTTTCTCTATATTCTTATACATATGCTATATAATGCCATTTTAAATGCATAGAAAGCTGCCGATATTATGCGCTGTCTGCTGCTTTGTTTGTGTAAATGCAATGTCCAATGTCTAGCGGAAGTGAAATGTACTGGCATATAGATAAATTTAAAGGTATGTGGCATGGGCACAGGGAAATGTCATATACAATGTTCACTTATTGATAATATTGTAATGCAATAAAGCATGTACTCTTGTATTACTATGGGACCTATGCGGATGTACGCAAATGTAGGGACCTACTGCATAATACAGGACCCGGCTATATTATTGATTACGATTATTTTATATTTTGTTGAAATTCTTATCATTTAAACAGAAAATGACACTCCGTAAAATAGATACACAGGCACTAGTACTCCCAGAGAAACACCAAAGAGCCGCATGCACACATGACCCAAAAAAGATATTGGATGAAGATGAATACACAGAGGTAAAATTTATATTAGTCTAGTTTAGTGGTAATTAGTCTGTGGACCCGACTATTATAATAGAGCTAGTCGCTCATGGATAGTCTGGGCCTCTGATCTCCATTTCCTACCTCCATAGGTTTGAACATTATTAGCTCAACTTTACTTTGTAAAGTTTGAGCTATTGCCATGGCTTTGTCGTCCGTCATCCGTGTGTGCGTGTGTGCGTAAGGCGTCAACAATAGAGGCTACAGGTCGTACCTTTGATCGGATCATTATGAAATTTGTCATAGCTGTTGACATCAACATTTGTACCGGAATGATTAATTTTGGGGTCATACGGAAAAAAAACATGGCCGCCAGCGGCCATCTTAGATTTCAAAATTCAATCCATTAGCACGGGCTACAGGCCGTACTGTTCGTCTGATCGTCATGAAATTTGTCATGGATGTTAATATTGACAAGTAGATGGGAACGAGTCATTTTGGGGTCATTCGGCCAAAAAACATGGCCGCCAGCAGCCATCTTCGATTTTACTCTTTGCATGACTAAATCCTTTAGCACGGGCTACAGGTCGTACCTTTAGTCAGATCATCATAAAATTTGTCATGGATGTTAACAATGACATGTAGATGGGAACGAGTCATTTTTGGATTATTCGGGCAAAAAATATGGCCGCCAGCAGCCATCTTGGATTTTACTCTTTGTATGACTAAATCCTTTAGCACGGGCTACAGGTCGTACCTTTAGTCTGATAATCATGAAATTTGTCATGGCTGTTGAAATTGGAATGTAGATGGGAACGAGTCATTTTGGGGTCATTCGGACCATAAACATGGCCGCCAGTGGCCATCTTTGTTTTCAAAATTCAATCCATTAGCACGGGCCACAGGTCGCACTGTTCGTCTGATCATCATGAAATTTGTCATGGATGTTAATATTGACATGTAGATGGGAACGAGTCATTTTGGGGTCATTCGGCCCAAAAACATGGCCGCCAGCAGCCATCTCGGATTTTACTCTTTGTATGACTAAATCCTTTAGCACGGGCTACAGGTCGTACCTTTAGTCTGATCATCATAAACTTTGTCTTGTATGTTAACAATGACATGTAGATTGGAACGAGTCATTTTGGGGTCATTCGGCCAAAAAACATGGCCGCCAGCAGCCGTCTTGGATTTTACTCTTTGTATGACTAAATCCTTTACCACGGGCTACAGGTCGTACCTTTAGTCTGATCATCATAAAATTTTTCATGGCTGTTGAAATTGGAATGTAAATGGGAACGAGTCATTTTGGGGTCATTCGGACAAAAAACGTGGCCGCCAGCAGCCAGCTTGGATTTTACTCTTTGTATGACTAAATTCTATAGCACGGGCTACAGGTCGTACCTTTAGTCTGATCATCATAAAATTTGTCATGGATGTTAACAATGACATGTAGATGGGAAAGAGTAATTTTGGGGTCAATCGGCCAAAAAATATGGTCGCCAGCAGCCATCTTGGATTTTACTCTTTGTATGACTAAACCCTTTAGCACAGGCTACAGGTTGTACCTTTAGTCTGATCATCATACAATTTGTCATGAATGTTAATAATGACATGTAGATGGGAACGAGTCATTTTGGGGTCATTCGGCTAAAAAAACATGGCCACCAGCAGCCATCTTGGATTTTACTCTTTGTATGACTAAATCCTTTAGCACGGGCTACAGGTCGTACCTTTAGTCTGATCATCATAAAAATTTTCATGGCTGTTGAAATTGGAATGTAAATGGGAACGAGTCATTTTGGGGTCATTCGGACAAAAAACATGGCTGCCAGCGGCCATCTTGGATTTCAAAATTTAATCCATTAGCACGGCCCACAGGTCGTACTGTTCGTCTGATCATCATGAAATTTGTCATCGATGTTAATATTGACATGTAGATGGGAACGAGTAATTTTGGGGTCATTTGGCGTAAAAACGTGGCCGCCAGCAGCCATCTTGGATTTTACTCTTTGTATGACTAAATTCTTTAGCATGGGCTACAGGTTGTACTTTTAGTCTGATCGTCATAAAATTTGTTATGGATGTTAATGATGACATGTAGATGGGAACGACTCATTTTGGGGTCATTCGGCCGAAAACATGGCCGCCAGCAGCCATCTTGGATTTTACTTTTCTCTTCATGTCTATAAACTAGTATTAGACATTCAACTTTCCACATTCCTAATCGCTCCATTGACTGTAATATATTAAATTATTCCCTTTCCAAGTTGAGCTACAGTGTCATTGACACTTTCATTGGGTTATTCGGGGAAAAATCATGGCCGCCAGCAGCCATCTTGGATTTTACTCTTTGTACGACTAAATCCTTTAGCACGGGCTACAGGTCGTACCTTTAGTCTGTTCATCATGAAATTTGTCATGGCTGTTGAAATTGGAATGTAGATGGGAACGAGTCATTTTGGGGTCATTCGGACAAAAAACATGGCCGCCAGTGGCCATCTTTGTTTTCAAAATTCAATCCATTAGCACGGGCCACAGGTCGCATTGTTCGTCTGATCATCATGAAATTTGTCATGGATGTTAATATTGACATGTAGATGGGAACGAGTCATTATGGGGTAATTCGGCCCAAAAACATGGCCGCCAGCAGCCATCTTGGATTTTACTCTTTGTATGACTAAATTCTTTAGTACGGGCTACAGGTCGTACCTTTAGTCTGATCACCATAAAATTTCTCATAGATGTTAACAATGACATGTAGATTGGAATGAGTCATTTTGGGGTCATTCGGCCAAAAAACATGGCTGCCAGCAGCCGTCTTGGATTTTACTTTTTGCATGACTAAATCCTTTAGCACGGGCTACAGGTCGTACCTTTAGTCAGATCATCATAAAATTTGTCATGGATGTTAACAATGACATGTAGATGGGAACGAGTCATTTTTGGGTTATTCGGGCAAAAAATATGGCCGCCAGCAGCCATCTTGGATTTTACTCTTTGTATGACTAAATCCTTTAGCACGGGCTACAGGTCGTACCTTTAGTCTGATAATCATGAAATTTGTCATGGCTGTTGAAATTGGAATGTAGATGGGAACGAGTCATTTTGGGGTCATTCGGACAAAAAACATGGCCGCCAGTGGCCATCTTTGTTTTCAAAATTCAATCCATTAGCACGGGCCACAGGTCGCACTGTTCGTCTGATCATCATGAAATTTGTCATGGATGTTAATATTGACATGTAGATGGGAACGAGTCATTTTGGGGTCATTCGGCCCAAAAACATGGCCGCCAGCAGCCATCTTGGATTTTACTCTTTGTATGACTAAATCCTTTAGCACGGGCTACAGGTCGTACCTTTAGTCTGATCATCATAAAATTTGTCATGTATGTTAACAATGACATGTAGATTGGAACGAGTCATTTTGGGGTCATTCGGCCAAAAAACATGGCCGCCAGCAGCCGTCTTGGATTTTACTCTTTGTATGACTAAATCCTTTACCACGGGCTACAGGTCGTACCTTTAGTCTGATCATCATAAAATTTTTCATGGCTGTTGAAATTGGAATGTAAATGGGAACGAGTCATTTTGGGGCCATTCGGACAAAAAACATGGCCGCCAGCAGCCATCTTCGATTTTACTCTTTGCATGACTAAATCCTTTAGCACGGGCTACAGGTCGTACCTTTAGTCAGATCATCATAAAATTTGTCATGGATGTTAACAATGACATGTAGATGGGAACGAGTCATTTTTGGGTTATTCGGGCAAAAAATATGGCCGCCAGCAGCCGTCTTGGATTTTACTCTTTGTATGACTAAATCCTTTACCACGGGCTACAGGTCGTACCTTTATTCTGATCATCATAAAATTTTTCATGGATGTTAATATTGACAAGTAGATGGGAACGAGTCATTTTGGGGTCATTCGGCCAAAAAACATGGCTGCCAGCAGCCATCTTCGATTTTACTCTTTGCATGACTAAATCCTTTAGCACGGGCTACAGGTCGTACCTTTAGTCAGATCATCATAAAATTTGTCATGGATGTTAACAATGACATGTAGATGGGAACGAGTCATTTTTGGGTTATTCGGGCAAAAAATATGGCCGCCAGCAGCCATCTTGGATTTTACTCTTTGTATGACTAAATCCTTTAGCACGGGCTACAGGTCGTACCTTTAGTCTGATAATCATGAAATTTGTCATGGCTGTTGAAATTGGAATGTAGATGGGAACGAGTCATTTTGGGGTCATTCGGACAAAAAACATGGCCACCAGTGGCCATCTTTGTTTTCAAAATTCAATCCATTAGCACGGGCCACAGGTCGCACTGTTCGTCTGATCATCATGAAATTTGTCATGGATGTTAATATTGACATGTAGATGGGAACGAGTCATTTTGGGGTCATTCGGCCCAAAAACATGGCCGCCAGCAGCCATCTCGGATTTTACTCTTTGTATGACTAAATCCTTTAGCACGGGCTACAGGTCGTACCTTTAGTCTGATCATCATAAACTTTGTCTTGTATGTTAACAATGACATGTAGATTGGAACGAGTCATTTTGGGGTAATTCGGCCAAAAAACATGGCCGCCAGCAGCCGTCTTGGATTTTACTCTTTGTATGACTAAATCCTTTACCACGGGCTACAGGTCGTACCTTTAGTCTGATCATCATAAAAATTTTCATGGCTGTTGAAATTGGAATGTAAATGGGAACGAGTCATTTTGGGGTCATTCGGACAAAAAACGTGGCCGCCAGCAGCCAGCTTGGATTTTACTCTTTGTATGACTAAATTCTATAGCACGGGCTACAGGTCGTACCTTTAGTCTGATCATCATACAATTTGTCATGAATGTTAATAATGACATGTAGATGGGAACGAGTCATTTTGGGGTCATTCGGCTAAAAAAACATGGCCACCAGCAGCCATCTTGGATTTTACTCTTTGTATGACTAAATCCTTTAGCACGGGCTACAGGTCGTACCTTTAGTCTGATCATCATAAAAATTTTCATGGCTGTTGAAATTGGAATGTAAATGGGAACGAGTCATTTTGGGGTCATTCGGACAAAAAACATGGCTGCCAGCGGCCATCTTGGATTTCAAAATTTAATCCATTAGCACGGGCCACAGGTCGTACTGTTCGTCTGATCATCATGAAATTTGTCATGGATGTTAATATTGACATGTAGATGGGAACGAGTAATTTTGGGGTCATTTGGCGTAAAAACGTGGCCGCCAGCAGCCATCTTGGATTTTACTCTTTGTATGACTAAATTCTTTAGCATGGGCTACAGGTTGTACCTTTAGTCTGATCGTCATAAAATTTGTTATGGATGTTAATGATGACATGTAGATGGGAACGACTCATTTTGGGGTCATTCGGCCGAAAACATGGCCGCCAGCAGCCATCTTGGATTTTACTTTTCTCTTCATGTCTATAAACTAGTATTAGACATTCAACTTTCCACATTCCTAATCGCTCCATTGACTGTAATATATTAAATTATTCCCTTTCCAAGTTGAGCTACAGTGTCATTGACACTTTCATTGGGTTATTCGGGGAAAAATCATGGCCGCCAGCAGCCATCTTGGATTTTACTCTTTGTACGACTAAATCCTTTAGCACGGGCTACAGGTCGTACCTTTAGTCTGATCATCATGAAATTTGTCATGGCTGTTGAAATTGGAATGTAGATGGGAACGAGTCATTTTGGGGTCATTCGGACAAAAAACATGGCCGCCAGTGGCCATCTTTGTTTTCAAAATTCAATCCATTAGCACGGGCCACAGGTCGCATTGTTCGTCTGATCATCATGAAATTTGTTATGGATGTTAATATTGACATGTAGATGGGAACGAGTCATTATGGGGTAATTCGGCCCAAAAACATGGCCGCCAGCAGCCATCTTGGATTTTACTCTTTGTATGACTAAATTCTTTAGCACGGGCTACAGGTTGTACCTTTAGTCTGACCATCATAAAATTTGTCATCAATGTTAATAGTGACATGTAGATGGGAACGAGTCATTTTGGGGTCATTCGGCCAAAAAACACGGCCGCCAGCAGCCATCTTGGAGTTTACTCTTTGTATGACTAAATCCTTTAGCACGGGCTACAGGTCGTACCTTTTGTCTGATCATCATAAAATTTGTCATGGCTTTTGAAATTAGAATGTAGATGGGAACGAGTCATTTTGGGGTCGTTCGGACAAAAAACATGGCTGCCAGCGGCCATTTTGGATTTCAAAATTTAATCTATTAGCACGGGCCACAGGTCGTACTGTTTGTCTGATCATCATGAAATTTGTCATAAAATTTGTCATGGATGTTAACGATGACATGTAGATGGGAACGATTCATTTTGGGGTCATTCGGCCGAAAACATGGCCGTCAGCAGCCATCTTGGATTTTACTTTTTCTCTTCATGTCTATAAACTAGTATTAGACATTCAACTTTCCATATTCCTAATTGCTCTATTGACTGTAATACATTAAATTATTCCTTTTCCAAGTTGAGCTACAGTGTCATTGACACTTTCATTATGATAGTAGGGTTTGCCCGTAAAAAATGACGGGTGACAAACATGACAATAAATTGGACTCTCCCACTCAGTTATAAAAGTATACAGGGTGACTTCACGGGAAGTGTAGCACAGAAAGTGCCAAATGCACTCAAAAATGAAGTTTCTTCAATCACTTTCGTTTTGTTTTTATTTTGTAGCTGGAATACAGGGAACACATCTCCACAAAATTTATAGCATGGGAACCATTGTTTAAAAAGTTACATCATACCATAGATATGGCATCACTATAACATCTTTAAATTAAAGATGAAAAAATAGCAGCAGTAAACAGGGAATTCACTGAAAATTTCAGATGAGATCTCATTTACCACAATATGTCTCAAGCTGCAGAGGAGAGCTTCTAAAATATAACAGTTTTTACAGAATTGAAAATTTTTATTCGGTTCCAAAGTTATTCCGCTTTCAGTGTTTGGAAGTGATCATATTTTGTCAAAAGACTTGCTGTTACTTATGACAAATTTGAATAAAGTGTTAAAAACAACCCCAAAACACTACTTTTGTGTGCCTTCTACAAATTAAAAATCCACAGAATTATAAAAAATACTTGAAAGGTTTTTGAGAAATTTGATATGTGTTCCCAAGTGATATATATTGCACTGGTGATAACAGGTGTTTTTCCTCCGATATATGACCTCAATGCATATTGTCAAAAATCGTTCAGGAAAGGACATTTTTTTAAACAATGATAAATCAATTACTTTTACATTACTAGTGTGTTACATACTAAACTTTCTGACAGTTATGTCTGTCATGCCATCTAATGCCATTATTAAAATTTACTTTCCTTGTTAAGGTGGCTGGTAATGAGAAAATTTCAGGAAAAGCCATGTTCAGGAAAGGACATTTTTTAACGGAATTTTTGTCATCACTAATCAAAGAACTAAAAAAATCACTAATTTTTAATCACAGAAATAATAGCACATCTATATTAGATATCATATCCTTATTGTTGAAAATACACCATATGTGACATATTTAATGGTGTTTTCTTCAATACTGGCTGCAGTTGATTTGATTTTGGTGTTTTTTTATTTTTTTAACGGAATGTCTCCAAAATAACAAAAATTTACATAAAATTACATATTTTTGACATTTTTACATGAATTTTTCACTAATAAGAACAGAATGTCTTAGATTATAATTACTGTATGAAACTTGTTTCCTTTGTACTATATATTTTCTTATAATCACCTTATTATTAGCTCAACTTTACTTTGTAAAGTTTGAGCTATTGCCATGGCTTGGTATCCGTCGTCCGTGTGTGCGTGTGTGTGTGCGTGATGCGTCAACAATTTCCTTTAGCACGGGCTACAGTTCATACCTTTGGTCCGATTATTATGAAATTTGTCATGGATGTTGACATTGACATGTAGATGGGAACGAGTCATTTTGGGGTCATTCGAAAAAAAAACATGGCCGCCAGTGGCCATCTTGGATTTCAAAATTCAATCCATTAGCACGGGCTACAGGCTGTACCGTTCGTCTTATTGTCATGAAATTTGTCATGGATGTTAATATTGACATGTAGATGGGAACGAGTAATTTTGGGGTAATTTGGCCAAAAAACATGGCCGCCGGCAGCCATCTTAGATTTTACTCTTTGCATGACTAAATCCTTTGACACGGGCTACAGGTCGTACCTTTGGTCAGATCATCATAAAATTTGTCATGGATGTTAACAATGACATGTAGATGGGAACGAGTCTTTTTTGGGTCATTCGGGCAAAAAACATGGCCGCCAGCAGCCATCTTGGATTTTACTCTTTGTATGACTAAATCCTTTAGCACGGGCTACAGGTCGTACCTTTAGTCTGATCATCATGAAATTTGTAATGGCTGTTGAAATTAGAATGTAGATGGGAACGAGTCGTTTTGGGGTCATTCGGACAAAAAACATGGCCACCAGCAGCCATCTTTGATTTCAAAATTTAATCCATTAGCACAGGCCACAGGTCGTACTGTTCGTCTGATCATCATTAAATTTGTCATGGATGTTAACAATGACATGTAGATGTGAACGAGTAATTTTGGGGTCATTTGGCGTAAAAACGTGGCCGCCAGCAGCCATCTTGGATTTTACTCTTTGTATGACTAAATTCTTTAGCACAGGCTACAGGTCGTACCTTTAGTCTGATCATCATAAAATTTGTCATGGATGTTAACAATGACATGTAGATGGGAACGAGTAATTTTGGGGTCATTCGGCTGAAAAACATGGCCGCCTTCAGCCATCTTGGATTTTACTCTTTGTTTGACTAAATCATTTAGCACGGGCTACAGGTCGTACTTTTAGTCTGATCATCATAAAATTTGTCATGAATGTTAATAATGACATGTAGATGAGAACGAGTCATTTTGGGGTCATTCGGCCGAAAAACATGGCCACCAGAAGCCATCTTGGATTTTACTCTTTGTATGACTAAATCATTTAGCACGGGCTATAGGTCGTACTTTTAGTCTGATCATCATAAATTTTGTTATGGCTTTTGAAATTGTAATGTAGATGGGAACGAGTCATTTTGGGGTGATTCGGATGAAAAACATGGCCACAAGTGGCCATCTTTGATTTCAAAATTCAATCCATTAGCATAGGCTCCAGGTCGTACTGTTCGTCTGATCATCATAAAATTTATCATGGATGTTAATATTGACATGTAGATGGGAACGATTAATTTTGGGGTCATTCGGCCAAAAAACATGACCGCAGCAGCCATCTTGGATTTTGCTCTTTGTATGACTAAATCCTTTAGCACGGGCTACAGGTCGTACCTTTAGTCTGATCATCATAAAATTTGTCATGGATGTTAGCAATGACATGTAGATTGGAACGAGTCATATTGAGGTCATTCAGCCAAAAAACATGGCCGCCAGCAGCCATCTTGGATTTTACTCTTTGTATGACTAAATCATTTAGCACGGGCTACAGGTCGTCCTTTTAGTCTGATCATCATAAAATTTGTCCTGGATGTTAACAATGACATGTGGATGGGTACGAGTCATTTTGGGGTCATTTGTCCAAAAAACATGGCCGCCAGCAGCCATCTTGGATTTTACTCTTTGTATGACTAAATTCTTTAGCATGGGCTACAGGTCGTACCTTTAGTCTGATCGTCATAAAATTTGTCATGGATGTTAACGATGACATGTGGATGGGATACAATCATTTTGGGGTCATTCGGCCGAAGACATGGCCGTCAGCAGCCATCTTCGATTTTACTTTTCTCTTCATGTCTATAAACTAGTATTAGACATTCAACTTTCCACATTCCTAATCGCTCCAATGACTGTAATACATTAAATTATTCCCTTTCCAAGTTGAGCTACAGTGTCATTGACACTTTCATTGAGACCATTTCCTGTTTGGCACAGAGAAAATGGCAAAAAAAGGCACATTTCTGGTCATAAAATTGCAAAAAATAGTTATATTCAGCTGAAATTTGCTGCGCCGGTCACATAAATATACCTTTATATGATAAAAAATGAAAGGTAAGTTGGTCATACACTGAACATGAATTTAAGGGAGATATGTGTCCAATTCCTTCATGCTACACTTCCCGTGAAATCACCCTACACTGGAATGGTGTAAAGTTCACCTGGCGGGGTATCCAGTAACAATAAACAAGGGACAAATAATAAAAGTGCAGAAGGAGTCCAGGGTAAGAAATTATTGGAGGGAAATATTCCGAAAAGGCCAAAACAAAATGAATGCGTGTTTCCCGTAAATAGCCCAAAAAACATGGGCGGGCGGTAGGCTTTTCATTTCATTTTATTTTTTCATTTTTTTATGGTCTCGTGTGGGCCATGCCTAACCACCATCAAACACCATACAATGACCCAGAGCAACCGACACATTGGTGATAAAACTGATATATTGAGGGGAAACATATAAAACAGATAACAGTAGACAGTTTACTAAAATTACTTTACTAAGCCTGAAACAGGCACTGCCTTGCCATGTGGCTTGGCCACAACAGGCATCAGCCCTGCATTGGAACAATCAATACATGTAGGAAAAACTGTCCTGTAATGTTTTTTAAGCGATGTTTTGACATCCCCTATTGGGACCTGCACAATGGGCACAGGTGTCAATGGCCCCAAGGGCTGCCCCATAGTATCCCAATTCTATTGGCGACCGACAAACTATATCTTTAAAATCCGCGTTTTTTTCCCGCAGCAATTGTGCGACCGCCATCGTTGAGATGAACTTGTTCGATTCGATTCGGTTCGATTCGATCAACCGCGGAGAACATCCATGTTTAATGTAAATATCAACACAATTTACACAAACATGTGCTTCTGGTCAGCGTAGAGGAACGATAACTCGTGATCTTCCGGTATTCACTGGGGGGAAACTGTTTCACCAGGATCGATTCTATCGCCCGTTTGTTCCGTCTCTATTGGCGTTGAGATCCGACTCCATTTCAACTTTTTCTTTTTTAGCTCACCTGAGACGAAGTCTCCGGTGGAGCCATAGTCATCACTACTCGTCCGTCTGTCCATCCGTCCATCAACAATTCTTTGAACATCTTCTTCTAAAGTTCCATTGGACCGAATGGGTTCATATTGTTTGTGGATGTTCCCTAGGTAACTGTTAATCAGATTTGTTAAAATGAGGTCTCCAAGTCAGATAGTTGCGAAACCAGGGCCATAACTCTTTCCCTCCATGGTAATTCTTAAAACACTTTCTTCTCAAAAACCATTGGGCCTATTTAGCTTAGATTTGGTATAGAGGGTCCCTACATGACTGAGATTCAGATTTGTTCAAATGGGGTCACTGGGTTAAATAGGGGCGGAGCCAGGGACATAACTCTTAAAAAAAAAAAACTTTCTTCGAAAAAACCATTGGGCCTATTTAGCTTAGATTTGGTATAGAGGGTCCCTACATGACTTAGATTCAGATTTGTTGAAATGGGGTCACTGGGTCAAATAGTTGCGAAGACAGGGCCATAACTCTTTCCCTCCATAGTATTTCTTAAAACGATTTCTTCTCTTGTACCATCGGGTCGAATGGGTTCAGATTTGTTCAAATGAGGTCACTGGGTCAAATGTGGGTGGAGCCAGGGACATAACTCATAACAATTTTTGTTTTATTGAACTCCTTGATCAATCAAATCAGTTAAAAACAAAAAATTTAAATTGAATATTTTTTTTATTTATTTCAATAATATTTTTGTTTTTAAAGTTAATTATTAAAGACACAAATATTAAAGAACCCTCTCACCCTCATCCATATTCTTCAGATAGAAATATTCTTGGCAAAATTTGACAGCAGTCTGATGCCTTATTGCAATAAAAAATAAACCACCATCTAACAGGTCATTGGTGCTTCCAGCATCCCTGTTATCAAACACATGTTTTAAATATCTTTCACAGTCACAATGCATTACACCCTGTGTATATGCTAGGATATGATCTCTTACAGTGAAAATACCAGTCTGCTCTGTTGATAATTATCCACATGTCAAATCTGACAGTTGTATCAACAATCGGGTCAAGCACACACAGCTCTCTCCAGCCAGTGTTTTGTTTTGGTAATTAGTTTTGAAATTGAATGTCAAATGTATTCCCAGGAGCATTTGGTCTCTACTAAGTGGTGGGTCAGTGAAAATATGTTGTTTATACAGTTTTAACACTTCTTTTCAGTGAATTAATTTCTACCCTATGAATGGTTCTGTAGTTTGTGTGACCACCATTTGTTGATTGAGACTGTTTCTAATAGAGACAACTTTATAAGTTTAAGAATTAGCCACTCTCTCCAAAAACTTTAACCCCCTCCATAGGACAAACTATTTGAGTTGGTTAGTTCAAGTTTGGTACTAATATATCGGTTCCCGTGATTATAGTTTTAAGCTCACCTGAGGCATAATCTCATGTGGAGCTCATCGGCCATCATCCGTCCTTCCATCAAAAATTGTTTAAACATCTTCTTCTCCAGACCCATAAGACTGAATGGGTTCATATTTGGTGTGGATGTTGCCTAGATGACTAAAATGAGGTCACCAAGTCAAATAGTTGCAAAGCCAGGGCCATAACACTTTTCCTCCAGAGTAAGTCTTAAAATAACTTCTTGTCAAGAACCATTAAGCTTATATTTGGCATGGAGGGTCCTTGGTTTTCTGGGTTTCTGATCTGTTAACATGGGATCACTTTACAAACATGGGCGGAGCCAGGGTCAATTATATCTTTAAAAAAAAATAAAACAATTTAGATTTAATTTTTTAGATTTAACTCCTTGCTTCATTTAACAAAAAAAAAATAGATAATTTTCGATGAGGTTAAAAAAAACTTAGGTTTTACTTATTGATATATATTTTTTTTTTCTTAAATAAAACTATTTTTTTAATTTTAAATTTAAATTTTGAAACACTAATTTTGTTATAACAACGTACTGACTATTGTAGTCTTCAGAGTTCCAGTCTTCTCCATCTTTACAGTCTGGTGAGCGACCCTACAGTCATTGACTGTCTTGTTTCTAGAAAGTTTTTGGCGCCATTTTCACAAAAAGATGACACAAAGTTTTAAACTATTATTATTGATGTATGAAAGGTTTATAGCCATTCAGTAATAATATTTATGCAATCGATGTTGTGTTACGTGCATATATCCACACATGTGGACCATACAACTCGATCGTGTGCATTTCCTATGTAAAATCAATGTATCATTCAACGCTGCAAATTTGGTCTATTCGCCTGTAAATCCAGTCGGAAATGATCAGGGCGTATACCAGGATGGTGGCAGAGTATAATGAAACCATCTCTCAAGATTCCCGCAACAGAATAATAATCTAAATGAACCGTCAAAAATAGTGAAAAATGTTCCGACTCATTTGTGATTTTCATGTTCTAGATCGATTCTATCGTCCTTCTAAAGACACAGTTTTTATTCGATCGACGGTTGTTTTATCAGGCTGCTCAGCCTTATTTTGACAGTTATGACACACAATTACAGCACAGAACGGGTAACATAAATGGCCACCAATTTATATTGAATAGCGCGATGAGATTATGGTCCTTTTGGATGTCTATGGCTTTTGAATTCATATCATTATAAAGGCTGCCTCTAAATCTTTTGAATTTTTTCCCTTCAGAATTTATCCTGCAATCGGTGGCGCGATGTTGAGCCTGGAGTACTCGGTGTTCTTACTTGATTTATCCGTCGACCTGATGGGATGGAGTTCGGCAATGAACTTAATTCAGTAAACACCTTCACCACACCGGCTTCAATCAGCACGCCCGCCAAAGTTGTCCCCGAATAAATCAACCTCTCGAAGCTGTGTCCCAAAGCCCATTGCAATCTTTTTCCCGTCCAAACAAATTTTATACGCGCGAGACATCGTTTGTGGCTGCACTTTTGAAATGTTCTATATTTTGACCAATGATTCCGTATTTGTTGCATTCACTCTCTGATTCAAGAAATCGTACATCTAGAATAGCTGAAAAGAGACATTATTTATCGGGAATGTCCCCGAGGCTAATTGTCGAAGAAAAGACATCCAGTCTGGAAACCTATCTGCGTCGTTTAAATGGTGTATTGTTTCTGGTAAGAGGCCAGTTATCTCGTCCAATGTCGCAGATATCACTTTAACTGAATCGCAGCAATCTATATCCATATTTGTCGGTAAATAATGACCTCCGGGCATGAACAACATTCACTGGCGTGTTCTTTTGTGAAACGTTGGCACATGCATGGACTTAGAAATAGATGAAATTCAAGCGACATTTTTCTTCGTTCAGCACGAATTCTGCATCGCCCTGTCTCAGTTTCTTCCGTTGCACCCAAAAAAACGATTTTGTATCTATGGTTTCTACCCAACGACTCAACGTCATCTTCTCCCACTATAAAATAACAACAGGTTCATCATCAGGATGTGAATCTACAAAATATCTCAACGGCAAACTTTTTCTTGCAATAATAGCATCTGATTTTCTGGATAAATAGAGAGATATAAGTGTGTCACTATAGACGATATCTGCAAATGATGATCTTACGGTTGAAATTTAACTGTATAAATGTTTGACGCAAATAGTCAAGAAACATATATAAGCTTCAGCGGAGTCCAAAATAAGTTTTGAAGCTATACATGTCCGTTACTATTGCATTACTCTGTCTCAAAATCAGAGTAATTTCGTGTCAATTGAACTGGCAATTGAACCGGAACCTATCAATTTGGTGTGAGAAAGAGTCGGAACCAAAAATTATAGAGTCTGAACTTATGTGTTACTTTACAATTACGCGTTTTACTGATTGATTTTTACTTTTTCAAATACTTTGATGTGTCAAGATTTAACTTATATGATCAAATATTATATAAATCGTATTGAAACAGGTGAGATCCTCTCTTGTTTCATACTATTTCGAAGGTTAAGATGAAGTTTTGCAAAATTATCAAAACAATATGACTGATCATCACGTAAAATTAACATTAATATGTGATATGGAGAGTGTTTCCATCCTGGAACATTGAAATGAATGTTTCCTGGATCTAGATCCATTGACGTATGTGTGGATAACTATTTTAAAACTATATACTTACAATTTTCCTGAATGTTGTCCTTATTTTTCACATTTTTGTCATTCAAAATGGTTGAAAAATCAGTAAATGTAGCGATAGGGTCGGAACGGAAATAGCGATAGAATCGATTCTGGTGAAACAGTTTCCCCCCAGTTGTATTGCATCAGATCGTATTAAATTTGACTTTCCGTTAGAGTGACGATGTGGCTTTGCGAAAAATATAATATGAATCGTACGTTACACGTATAATTTATGTAACATCATGCAGTGGTCACGACGGAGACGACATGCCAAATTGACAAGACGTGTCGTGGATTGTAAAATCTTGTCTGGATTATCGTCATGACTTCTTCATTTTTCGTTATCATTAAGCTGACCAACGAAATTGGTCTAAATGAAATTAATAGACTTAAATCACATTTGAATTCTTCGTAAGTAGTTACTTTCATTTTTATCGCGATGCTTCATTTCCAATTCCGCGTTTTTTTGCAATCTCCGCACGGTTGCTAACCAGAAGTCACGTGACAATTTCTCCAAATTCTATACCCTGTGAGGTAATGGACACATAGATATATATATATAGGTACAAGTCTTTATTACGTCGTGAATAATATACAAGCAGTGTATACAAATGTGACAATCGATGATCCTAGTGTGAGAATAGTCGAGCCTCTACGTATTAGAGTCTCGGAAGTGGAATAGGAAAAGCATGATATCTTGGGGAATTGTATTTACTTATATACCATTTGGGTGAATACATAATGAGGTGTTTGGTAATACACATCGGGATTGGTCCCGCTGTTATGGTCATTTCCTATGACCATATTTGGGGAGCCGTCTTCATTGTGTGAAGTCTTGGTAGGGAGTAAGACGTGTGAGGTTTCTTTCCTAAAGGAATCGAACACGGATATTCGAGTTTGGGGTATATATGTCCTTGAATCAAGTTATGGGAATATAATGGGGCATATGTAGTTATGTAACATATCTCCCATACCACGGAAGATTTTCGGCTTAGTTGAAAATCTTTAGTTCTATCAAAAGAAGGGACATAATGGGGGTGTATGATATGTTGATCTGGTTAGCTTGATTGAAGGACAATGATATATACATGTACATAGTTATAAGTAACATATAGCAGATTGGTAATATAAGTACATATAATAACAATGCATTCAATAATAAAATGGTGAAATCAATAATGATGAGAGATAGGCCTGTAACGATACGCTTGGTCACGATACGATACGTATCGCGATACGGGGCCAACGATACGATACATATCGCGATACGCAAAATTTGATCCCACGAGTAAATAGCTATTCAAGTTCAACACTCCAAATTTGCACAACTCTCAGGTGTTATCGTAGAATGATGAACTATACTAAATTTAGTGAACAGTATATCATTTCACAGTTGGCAGTCAGTTGCTGGAGTTTCTGACTGAAAATGAGCTTTTCTGACAAAAAACTCAGATATAACTATAGTATTGACAAGTAGTGTAAGCACCCAGCGACAGTTCGCCATGCACCATTAAACTATATGCCTAATAATGGCACATGACGAAATGTCGCTGGGCAGCTGGGCTCTTATACACTACTTTGTATTATGCTCATAGTTATATCTGAGTATATTGTCAGAAAAGCTAATTTTCAATCCGAAACTCATGCAACAGTGATTCAAGTCTTATTTTTTTAATTCATTTCATATTTTAATCAACAGTAATTCAACACAACAATGTGACATTAGTCACAACTCACAACATGTAACAGATAACACTGTCAGAACCGAACCGAAGTGGCAAGCATGGTGGAGCATCAAACATTAACTGAGTGTTCACCCGAAGTTGATGTTCTTATTCATGAGGCATTGAATGATTGAAGTTATGCTAGGTTTTTACATGTTGGTCGTAACACCAGTCTTGTAAGAGGTTGCCGTCGAACATAATTTGCAGATCGTTTTAGTTCTGTCTGTCTTAATGCGTCCATCCTCTTCAACGGTGTACGTCCAAAATCCGAAATACTGCCAGACTTTCGACCTGTAGGCCGCTGGCGGATTGACAAGTTTTAAGCTTTGAGCAGACATCTTTCCACGGCCCACGTGTTGTTGTTTTGCCGCAGACGATATATCCAATATACTAGTATTTGATTGGTTGAAATCACAGCCGTTCATCAAATTAACCAATCAGAGCATGGCTTACAGTCTGAGGCTAGGTTACGGAGGTCAGTCATTTCACTTCCGCCAACGTTTGTGTCAAAGGTCAATGAGCGAGCTCACGGAAACAAACGAAATTTACAGATTCACTTCCGATAACACTTCGTAAGCATTCACAGCTTACGGAATGAACGAGGGGACCCGATTGACTTCGTATGGTAACTGCATAATAGCGGAACTGTATCGAAGTGTATCGAAATTACAGTCAAATGAATCGCGTATAGAATCGTGAATGACGAATCGCGATGCATCGAAATCGCGATGAATCGTTACAGGCCTAATGAGAGACCATTCGTTTTTATGTTTACCCATACCATAGTATGGTAAACATAAGTGTCGTTGCCCGGATTGACCACTCGTCGTTCGTCCGTCTGTCTGTCTGTCCGCCTGTCCGTCTGTCTGTCCGTAGACACTTTACGAGTAATGCGATAACTCAAACATTTTCTATCCAATCGAAACCAAATTTTGTATATGGGTTTGATCCGAGATTTTGTTATAGAGTTATGGCCCTTTTTCAACTTAGAATTCACACATTCTGCCATAACTCAAACATTTTTTATCTGATTGGAACCAAATTTGGTATGTGAGTTTCACAGCCCAAAATACAGATCGAGTTCGAATATGGGTTTGATCCGATTAATTTTAAAGGAGTTATGACCCTTTTTCGAAGAAAACAATTGAAAAAAAAATTCGATTTAAAAAAAAAATATTTTTAACTTTTATAATAATAATAAAAAAAATGTCATTGACATTGTCATTTGTTTTCATTTAGATATTGATTATTATGATAAAAGTTGATAAAAAGATTTCCAATGTGTCCCTTTAATTTTTTTAAATAATAAAAAAAAAAAATGGTTTTAAGTTAAACATTTTTGAAAAACTAACACCATTATAACTCTGCCAAGGGTACCCCGAATCACCACACCAAATTTGATTAAATTGGTCCAAAATCTTGTGTTATGTACTGGTAAATCTGTTTGGAGCAACATTAAATCCAAATCACCAATTGCCTTTGGACTACTTAGCTATTGATAAGGCTATATTATTTTCTGATGTCTCTTATGCCAATGTGCAAATAATCTGATAAAGAAGGCTATGGTATCTAATTTAAAATAAAGATTCAACAATAAACATTACATGATATTAACAGTAGGGTTTAATATATTCCCGGATTTTGCGGAACCGGGAACGGGACTGAAAATGTCATCAGAACCGGGAACGGGAATTTTCCCGGGTAATTTACAGACCAACAGGAATGACTGATAACTGAATGTTTCGTGGTTTAAAGACACAGAAACACAAGTAGGGCACATAACATATTCTTTATATTCTTATGTCAGACTTATTTTCAGGTACATACATCAAAATAAACAAATAAAAGCAGACCATCTTCCAAAGTTCCTAACTTCCGAAGATCCGACCGCGTATAATTTCGCGGCGCAAACAACTACCGTACTGACCCAGGTTGAGGTCCTTGGGGCCTTTGTTTTATTTGAGCTCAAAAACCCATGTGGGCTTAAACTGTGAGTCTGTGATATGGCCCTTTGCAACTTGAAACCAAAAATCCCAAGAAATCGGGACAGAAAAACTGATGAAATAGATCAAAGCCGATCTAACGCCGAGTATCGGGAAATATATGCAGCTTTCAGATAAAGTAAAGGTAAGTATAAGTTACTTTGAGAAAGTAATTTTTCAATTAAATGTGAATATTAAAATATTAAAATAACATTTCTAGTCTTGTTTTATTTCCCAAAATTCCCATAAATGACACTATTTGTAAAGCAGTGTGGGTTATCGGGAAGGGGGCAAAGATTTCCGCCACTTTGGACAGCTCGGTAAATCTATAGTCTATAGTAGTCTATGCATTAAATAAGAGGGTGACTTAATCCGGTTGGGAAAATAATAAACCCGGCGCTTTATTCGTGATCCGTTGTCTACAGAGGATGTTACAATAGCGACTAATTGCATGTTTAACAAACGCCAGTGGGTGTAATTAATTAGGCCTACTGACAAAAGACATGACGATGTACATGTATTTCTACTAAAATGTATGAAAAAGCACGTGTTTGAATATTTACAGTTGAAACAGATTATGTTTATACTATAGTCTGTACTGTAAAACGTGAAGAAAAAATCACTACATAAATGACCTTGATATTGCTTTTAAGAGCAGCCATCTTGGATTTTACTCTTTGCATGACTAAATCCTTTAGCACGGGCTACAGGTCGTACCTTTGGTCGGATCATCATAAAATTTGTCATGGCTGTTGAAATTGGAATGTAGATGGGAACGAGTCATTTTGGGGTCATTCGGGCAAAAAACATGGCCTCAGCAGCCATCTTGGATTTTACTCTTTGTATGACTAAATCCTTTAGCACGGGCTACAGGTCGTACCTTTAGTCTGATCATCATGAAATTTGTCATGGCTGTTGAAATTGGAATGTAGATGGGAACGAGTCATTTTGGGGTCATTCGGACAAAAAACATGGCCGCCAGCGGCCATCTTTGTTTTCAAAATTCAATCCATTAGCACGGGCCACAGGTCGCATTGTTCGTCTGATCATCATGAAATTTGTCATGGATGTTAATATTGACATGTAGATGGGAACGAGTAATTTTGGGTTCATTCGGCCCTAAAACATGGCGGCCAGCAGCCATCTTGGATTTTACTCTTTGTATGACTAAATCCTTTAGCACGGGCTACAGGTCGTACCTTTAGTCTGATCATCATGAAATTTGTCATGGCTGTTGAAATTGGAATGTAGATGGGAACGAGTCATTTTGGGGTCATTCGGACAAAAAACATGGCCGCCAGCAGCCATCTTGGATTTTGCTCTTTGTATGACTAAATCCTTTAGCACGGGCTACAGGTCGTACCTTTAGTCTGATCATCATAAAATTTGTCAAGTATGTTAACAATAACATGTAGATGATTTTACTCTGTGTGTGACTAAATCCTTTACTGCTCATTTTTACACTCCTTTTTAATCTCTCTATTCATTGCTCATCACAAAAAAATTACCTTCTTTACAAAGTTGAGCTACAGTGTCATTGACACTTTCATTTTATTTAAAACCAATAAAATGAACTTGGGTCGGGGGGTTTTTGAAGACGGACGGTCGGGTTACGGGAAACACGCATCCATTTTGTTTTGGCCTAATAAGTTCAACAAACGACTTATTATCTTAACATGTCCTAACGGTAACTACTCGTCAATTCATCAATGGTATATCAAGTGTTAATTGGGAAATGTCATTCCTGCATGTGTATGATAGGTGTCACGCACATGTGAGATGATACTGTTTTAGAATGAACCGGTCTGCATGCAAAACGTTTTGGAACATTTCAATATAGACATTAGTAAGATGCAACTCAACTCAACTCATCAGTTGGACGTTTCAGACCAGACATAGGTCGAACTTTGTAAAACCCGTATTATTGGAAAGTGCAATGTGCCAGTTGGAAAATTTCCCCGATCTGGGAAAATATTTGTTGGATATCCTAACGGAGACCATCTAGTCACATTACTGACTGAGATCCTCTGAAATTTTATCGAATTCAGGCTATTGTCCAGAGTTCATGACAATAAACTAATTCCAAAGCACTCTCGGTAGCAATTGTGTAAGTGATATAAGATGGTCGTAAATGTTCGCTTCGATGTTCGCTTCGATGAGATATGGATCGCATCTCACAAGGGACCTATCCGATATCCTAGACATATTCCGCTGAACAAACGTTGGCAGGTGCGTTGATTTGGTTTTGACAATTAAGTTGTAGATCATTCCCCTCCGTTAATTCCCTCCAATTGGTGAACTCAGCACACTTCCGTGAATTCATAACTTAACAAAAAGCTTGTTATTTCAGTGTTACACGTTCACCCATGCTTGTCCCGAAAAGTGAAAGTACTAAAAAACTTGAGTAGTAGTGGAAATTCGTCCAAGACATCACACCTGATGCCACGAAACACGCATTATATTATTCAGTGTTTCAGATTTCCAATCATAACATAATTTGTTTTAAGTCAAATTAATACTATTGTATGAGAACTATGTTTATCTTGATGTCAGTCACACGTATTTGGCTCAAAGTGACACCAATGCAAGATTTTCACTGACCAGAAAACAAGTACACACGGATTACAATAAAACAGTTTAATGTCAAAAGATAATATTTGATGTCCCGGGGTTAAACACTCAAAAGAAAATTACATTCTGATGACATAACCTTCTGCGTTGCCTGATGTCTTCGATTTAAAATAATTACTTTATACCCCCGAATCTAGATAACAAATTCAGAGAAAGAGATCACAAGCTTCTTTTTAGCACTATATGTATGCCAAGCCACTACAATATGCTACCGATGGTGTGGTCGTGGACATATATATGTATTCACTTGTAACAGTGACTGCCGGTGATGGAAGGGACGCTAAATTATATTGCATTTTAGGTAATTAACGAACACGGTCTAAATATTGTGATAACTATTGTATGTTGTTATTCACCTGTACTTTACTTACCATACTTTGAGTCATTTGTTTTCAGCCCTGACTGGCGGATACCGATCCGAACTTTGCCTTCACATTCTAGGACCGCGCATGCGTTGGCTGTAAATTCTACTATCGCCTTCTTGTTGTGTTTCATCATCAGTTCTTTTTCTGAGTCTGCATTCTGCAACTCTATGGTGTCCTCGTATATCTGAAAATTGGGTGAGAGGTGTTTGGATGAAGATGCATGCATGGACATGTTTTATTTTCATGACATGCTTTCTGTGTTATGCTTATTACATGTCATCATTGACTTCACACTGGAATAATACTTTGATATTTCTGGCTTAATCTCGCACTCAATTTTGCAATATCCGTTGTTCAATATTGAGCTAAAATACTGTGCTAAGGCTGGCTTCAGACAATACAATAACCCCTACAGTATACTATATATAGTAGTTATATTCAGTCTTTGGTGTAATGTAGGAATTTTAATTCAGGAGGAATACCACTGTCCAGAGTCATTGATTGGTGGAGCAAGATGCTATTTTTTATTTACTTAATTCGTTTGTGAAACAGTTGCAGAATATATGTATAATGTCTGCTCAATCGCAAGTGCCATGTTTATTGTTGGCTGTTTTAGAATAACGTTTTGAGTAACGTGAATACAGTAAACACACAGAAACTTTTATCCAAAATAGTAAACAGTATTGGTACACGGCAGCGCTCTTATACCCAGACACTTGAGAGCAACTGACAATTTCAAGTGGTTAGTTAAGCCTTCTGTCAGAATAATATTAAGTAACATACAGTAAGTGATTGGTTAAATGTTTGCCTTCTTAATAGTGTTCTTCGATTTTGAACCCAACGCCACATGGAATATTTTCTGAATAAGGTTTCCGCCGATATATTGTAGTTGTTGGCACGCAACGATGATATCACCCTATATAAAAACTTGCATCTGATAAGCACGATCTGAGACACACACAAGGCACAAGAGGCGTGCAAGAGATAATATGTGATCAATTTGATCACCCGAGTGCTTTTTGTGCTCAAAAGGACATAGCAGAGACCAAACACATATGAGCAGAGGTAATACCTCTCTCAATTGTATCATCTGAACAAAACCGTCCGTGGTTCGGTTACGTTGAGTCCTTCGCCAAAGCACGACTTGCAGAATATGAGGAAGGAAGAACGGAAGGAAGTGCAAAAAAGTCGGCGGTATGTGGGGAGAGTGTAGCACCAGTTTAAGTGTGTTTATGTGTAGGAAAGGACAAAAAGCACAGGAAAAGATGACAGGCAAAAAGCATATTTCTACCAAACTGTACTCCGGTTAACATAAATAAAACCGTTTAACAATTATAATTGTTCTTCTATCCGAAACTAACTTATATATGTATGGTCCGATGTGGATGTATCTCCACGATTTATATAAAACAACGTTTGCAAGTGTGCTGATTATCCCATCCTTTAATAGTTCCCTTAAACAATTGTCAGGTAATAGGTTCAACAAACGGCCATACGAGGCTTGTTTATCGTATAATGGCCGTTCTTTGAACGTATAATATTAACATATTCCAACAATGAATAGGAATCATTCAGCACTTAATATAATGTCACTTATTATTACAGGTCTGTCTGCTTACAGAACTATACTGAGTACTCATTCATGAGTAGTTACGTTCGGCAATTTTCAGATAAAGAGTTCTACAAAACGGCCGTGTAGCAGAAATAGGAATTATTACACGAATGAACTTATATTATCTGTATATATTTCGGTCATTATGCTTATATTTCCAGAAAATCCCTATATATGAACCACTTACGATTCCGTTACGAATGCATGGGAGAATATTTTCAGTGAAGAAAGTGTTCGCTAAAAACACACGACCTCGTCCTTGAGACACATTCTCTTATAAATGATACCTTAACTTGATGCCCCAACCTGGCTTTAAACTAAATCTGTATAAAAAGTTTAACAAATTATTGGAAATATGCATGTTAAATGGTCTCATTTTGACTTTCATAGCATCAAGGCGCCACCAGGCGAATTATACGGATCAAAGTAACCACGGCCTTCTGGGATAACGTCATCTATCTGTATGATGGATAAAATATCAATTTTCAATATCTA
This sequence comes from Siphonodentalium dalli, assembly GCA_032622095.1. Lineage (NCBI taxonomy): Eukaryota > Metazoa > Mollusca > Scaphopoda > Gadilida > Siphonodentaliidae > Siphonodentalium > Siphonodentalium dalli. The sequence continues at coordinate 136,096,472 of CP136064.1, read as the reverse complement.
AATTGAGAATATGTAGATAGAGTTTTATGAGCAAAGGACTACAGTTATTGGAGTTAAGATAAATACACATGCATGTACGTTTTTGAGTGAGAAGAGAATGGTATGAATATAAACACAATTAGAAACTCACATCTTTCATTGCTTTTTTAACTTTTGGCACAATTTTATTGCCCCCGGTCATAGATCTTGTCGCCTGTATCCGATACCATAACAAACTGTGTGGTGTATTCGCTGAAACTCGAGCTGTTACCATTTTAACAGCATCTTCTTCAGTCATATCTGGGTTATCAGTTGCCTCCTGTAAGGAAGAGCGACATATACAAACCACCTTCATATTATGCATCTCCCAATACTACAATAAAATTGTAGGCTCAGGATGTGTACCGAAGAATGGTTAATTGGAACGATTGTACCTTGTATGGAAATAAAGGAAACCCCATGGACCCAAAGAATTATAGACCAGTACTCTGTTGAGCTGTTTTGGCTAATTTAAAAAAAAAATCTCTCAAATAGATTTAATGTTTCTGTTGAAGAAAATGCCATTCTACTGCAGAATCAAATCGGCTTTTGTAAAACTTATTCGTCTTCAGATAATATGTTTATCCTTCCTTTAAGTGAAATATTGAAAAGACTTAAAACGAGACTCATGTGTGCTTTCATTTATTTTGAAAAGGCGTTTGATATATTGTGGCGTCCTGGACTATTGCCCAAAATGACGGAATGGAGTAAATGGGAAAGTTACAAACATGTTCATAAAATCTTGCGTCCAAGTTCATGGCAATAAATATGATTATTTTCCGTGCCTTTCAAGAGTTACGCAATGTGGAAACTTAACCCCTATATTGTTTTTACATTTTTCTAAATGATCTCCAAATGGATAATCAAAACGTTAAAAGTCTGATGAAAATTGGAAGGGAATTGGAAATCATAATTGATATTTTCTTGAACCTCTTCCTATATACGCAGACAATACTGTGATGACGGTCCCAGAAAACTCCCAAAACACATTTAAACCAATTCAAAGAGTATTGGTAAAAAGGAAATTACATGTTAACATTTTAATTAGCCCTAAAATGTATCCCTACCGAATAAAAATGAACTGATTGGCTGGGGTGAATGGTGGCTCAGTTGGTCAGGACCATGATCCATTAGACTGTCATTAATCATCCACGCTGGGTCGAACCAAATGACATAAACCTTTGGAATATATATCTTATTTAGAAATGTCAATGCAAGTCCACCATCAGATCATAAAGCACCAATATGCATTCGCATGAAGAGGAACACACCTATACGCATAACACACACATGGAATGGGATACCATGGAAGTATATATGATTCCATGGAATCTGACCTCTAGTTTTATTTCGTCTTGTTCGTCCGATATTGTTAATTCTAGTAGAGGCAACGTTTATCGATTATGCAAACACAATTTGCATTTTGGAGACTATCTATATTGTATGAATGAAAATTACAGAACAATATTATGCAACTTTCGAACATGCAACCATAAACTCTCAGTCTAAGTATGTTTACTTAATAGCTTTCATTCAATTGCAATGACATGCATGCTTTCGGTGTCTTTTAATTGATACGAAACATTTTTGTCAGACATGGTCATAGTCAATGTATTTATACGTGCACATGTGATTACTTAGGCCTATCTGCCTTAATTAATTCTCGGTTGACAATTCTAATGAAATAACACAATTGACGTATGTCAGTGAAATTTGTCTTATTTAATATTTCACATATAGTAATGGAATTGTTGGGCTTTTGTAAATATTTTTTTATAGCAATCGCTGTCGGTCGTTTAATAGTTTTCCACACACAAGTAGGGTTCATCGCAAAAATCTCCGGAATCACACAGCGGACATAAATGACTCGTGTTGCCTGTTATTTTTCACCATCGGGTTTCAATAGGTAGATGGTAATTGATTGATTGATTGGTTGACGGTTTAACGTCGTTTTAGCCATCAAGCCATATAACGATCAAGAACAGAATCAGGTATCAAAAAGATCGTAGCAAATCAACTGTGTAGACAAATCAGACAGTGTATTAGATTAAAAAAATGAGCTATATGTACAAATAACAGCACCCAAGAGTAAATGATTCCGCTTGGAGTCAGGAATATAAATTCAAGAACTGACTGGTGTGCAAGCATAATTTAAACCCAAACATTAGTACAAGAATAAATAAGGCATATAAATAAAATAATATTGCCAAAGCCGGACATCTTCACGCATGAATCTTTATTATTATCCATCCCTTAACTAACACTATTTAGGATTGGTAAAAAAATGTCACATGATAATCCGGGAAAAAGTCATATTGGACTCCCGAAAGTCATATTGGACTCAATCGAGTCCAATATAACATTTTATTATTCATCCCTTAACTAACACCATTTCCGATTGGGCAAAAGCCGCCACGTGATAGTCCTGGAAAAAGTCATATTGGACTCCCGAAAGTCATATTGGACTCCCGACTGTACAATATGACTTTTCATATTGGACTCTGTGATGTCACGAATTAACTCTATTGCGAAATGAATCGGTGAAATTGTGATGCGCGCGCAACATTGATGGATTTTAGCAGACATTTCACTTCCGCATTGAGTTTTTTCTCACTTCCGTGTTTACTTTTCCAAATCATGCTTTCTGATGATCAATATACGGTACAGGCTTTTATAGAGAATTAAGTGCCGACAAATACCAAAAATAACCACAAAAGTTTTATTTCCAAAATTTGGATAAACATACAGATGGATAATAAAAATGTCATTATACAATGTTGTGTACAGTATGAGTTTTTCTTGTACTCGTCCAGGTTGTGGTGAAAAGTCATATTGGACTCGACACTGGCGTGTCTCGTCCAATATGACTTTTCTCCACAACACATACTGTACACAACATTGTATAATAACTTTATATTATCGGGACTCCATGGCGTAAGGAAGTAACTATATTGCCAAATGAATCGGTGAAATTGTGATGCTTACGCAATACTCTGGTGACTTTACCAGACGGTTTCACTTCCGCATTGAGTTTTTTGTCACTTTCGTGTTTACTGTTCCAAATCATGCATTCAGATGTTCAAATACAGGCTTTTATAGAGAATCAAGTGCTGACAAACACCAAAAATATTACAAAAGTTTTATTTTATTCCCCAAATTTGGATAAACATACAGATGGATAATAAAAATGTCATTATACAATGTTGTGTACAGTATGTGTTTTTCTTGTACTCGTCCAGGTTGTGGTGAAATGTCATATTGGACTCGACACTGCGTGTCTCGTCCAATATGACTTTTCACCACAACCGGGACTCATACAAAAAACACATACTGTACACAACATTGTATAATAACTTTATATTAATGAATGAAGCTGACGGTCGGGTGGTTTTGAGACGGAAATTCATTCTTCACCAAATACTGTTTAGTGTCTTTAGAGTTAATCGTTTCTCATCAAGCATCTGGTAAAACATTGAAAGTTCAAATATGTATCCATCTTTCTGAGAGTCGAAACATTGGAGTGACTTTGGCTATGTTTATTTCGAAGCAACAGGCAATTTCTGTTCTGGAGCAATAGCAGCAAGATGGAGAGACTGTATTGTAGTAACTGTCTTAGTTGGAGTGGAATGTTTGTGATCAACGGGTGCATCTTCAGTAGACGTTTCCATGGTCTGTGATAGAGGTTCTGGGAGACAGGAGTTATATTGGTTACATCAGGTTGTGTTGCTCTTGGTTTAAACAGTATTTATTCCATGAACATTACAACATAAATTACAACATATCAGAATTTAACATCATGGACCGGATTCGACATCAAGCGTGTGTGCTTATGTGAATCGTTTCCGGGAATCAGTTTTATCCATCCCACCCAGCGAGAGAGCGACTCTTTGATTTATATAATATTATGTCATACGATATACTATCCTTTATATATTACTGTCGTTTCGTGTAGCCGATTATTGCTCTCGCGAGGTGGGGTGGGTATATGTACGTCAGGTAATGGCATTGTGTAATTGTGTATAGGAATACAGAACAAATGTGTATAGATAATGATGGTGTATCTCTTCCCTGTGTTTTCTGTATTGGTTCAGAGTTGTAGAATAATACTTCGTGTCGCAAAGGCGTCCAACATTTTTCTTTTCACTTCTTTCCACTTCTTTTCAATAACGTGTTATTAATATGGTATCTATATTACTGGAGAAGTGAGTTAGTTTCAGATGTATGGCCATCTTGAATTTCAAAATTCAATCCATTAGCACGAGCTACAGGCGGGAGTTTTTGTCTGATCATCATGAATTTGATCGTGGATGTTAATATTGACATGTGGATGGGAATAAGTCATTTTGGGGTCATTCGGCCAAAAAACTTGGCTGCCAGTGGCCATCTTGGATTTCAAAATTCAATCCAATTCAGGGCGAACTGATCATTATTATACCGCCTTTAAAAAAAAAAAGGGGGTATACTGTTTTGCACCTGTCCGTACGTCCGTCCGATGTCTGTTCATGTCATAACTTGAACAGTAGTGCTCGGATCTCAATGAAATTAGGTATGGATGTTCACTACTATGAGGACATTAAATAGAGGGTTCCATCGTTTTGTTCGGATTTACCATTCTAGAGTTATTGATCTTTGTTTATCTGGAAATGTTGGCTTATTGGCCCATCTGGTGTCTGTTCAATTCGTAACTTCAACAGTTGTGCTGGGATCTCAATGAAATTTGGTATGGATGTTCACTACTATGAGGACATTCAATAGAGGGTTCCATTGTTCTGTTCCGCTTTTCCATTCTAGAGTTATTCATCTTTGTTTATCTGGAAATGTTGGCTGTTTGGTCCATCCGATGTCTGTTCAGGTCATAACTTGAACAGTAATGCTCGGATCTCAATGAAATTTTGTATGGATGTTCACCACTATGATGGCACATTCAACTGTTTTGTTTTGGTTTTTTGTTCTAAAGTTATTCATCTTTGTTTATATGAAAATGCTGATTTTTGTTTTTAAATGCTTACTTTACAGTCCATATGTCTGAGTATATCAGTCACATGTTATAGATATGCCCACACTAGGCGGTATGCCACAAGGGGGTATGTACTGGACGACAGTCCATCTCTTGTTAGCTCAACTTTACTTTGTAAAGTTTGAGCTATTGCCATGGCTTTGTCGTCCGTCGTCCGTGTGTGCGTGTGTACGTAACGCGTCAACAATAGAGGCTACAGGTCGTACCTTTGATCGGATCATTATGAAATTTGTCATAGCTGTTGACATCAACATTTGTACCGGAATGATTCATTTTGGGGTCATACGGAAAAAAAACATGGCCGCCAGCGGCCATCTTAGATTTCAAAGTTCAATCCATTAGCACGGGCTACAGGCCGTACTGTTCGTCTGATCGTCATGAAATTTGTCATGGATGTTAATATTGACATGTAGATGGGAACGAGTAATTTTGGGGTCATTCGGCCAAAAAACATGGCCGCCAGCAGTCATCTTCGATTTTACTCTTTGCATGACTAAATCCTTTAGCACGGGCTACAGGTCGTACCTTTAGTCAGATCGTCATAAAATTTGTCATGGATGTTAACAATGACATGTAGATGGGAACGAGTCATTTTTGGGTTATTCGGGCAAAAAACATGGCCGCCAGCAGCCATCTTGGATTTTACTCTTTGTATGACTAAATCCTTTAGCACGGGCTACAGGTCGTACCTTTAGTCTGATAATCATGAAATTTATCATGGCTGTTGAAATTGGAATGTAGATGGGAACGAGTCATTTTGGGGTCATTCGGACAAAAAACATGGCCGCCAGTGGTCATCTTTGTTTTCAAAATTCAATCCATTAGCACGGGCCACAGGTCGCACTGTTCGTCTGATCGTCATGAAATTTGTCATGGATGTTAATATTGAGATGTAGATGGGAACGAGTAATTTTGGGGTCATTCGGCCCAAAAACATGGCCGCCAGCAGCCATCTTGGATTTTACTCTTTGTATGACTAAATTCTTTAGCACGGGCTACAGGTCGTACCTTTAGTCTGATCATCATCAAATTTGTCATGGATGTTAACAATGACATGTAGATTGGAACGAGTCATTTTGGGGTCAATCGGCCAAAAAACATGGCCGCCAGCAGCCGTCTTGGATTTTACTCTTTGCATGACTAAATCCTTTAGCACGGGCTACAGGTCCTACTTTTAGTCTGATCATCATAAAATTTGTCAAGAATGTTAATAATGACATGTAGATGGGAACGAGTCATTTTGGGGTCATTCGGCCAAAAAACATGGCCGTCAGCAGCCATCTTGGATTTTACTCTTTGTATGACTAAATCCTTTAGCACGGGCTACAGGTCGTACCTTTAGTCTGATCATTATAAAATTTGTCATGGCTGTTGATATTGAAATGTAGATGGGAACGAGTCATTTTGGGGTCATTCGGACAAAAAACATGGCCGCCAGCGGCCATCTTGGATTTCAAAATTTAATCCATTAGCACGGGCCACAGGTCGTACTGATTGTCTGATCATCATGAAATTTGTCATGGATGATAATATTTACATGTAGATGGGAACGAGTAATTTTGGGGTCATTCGGCCAAAAAACATGGCCACCAGCAGCCATCTTAGATTTTACTCTTTGTATGACTAAATTCTTTATCACGGGCTGCAGGTCGTACCTTTAGTCTGATCATCATAAAATTTGTCATGGATGTTAACAATGACATGTAGATGGGAACGAGTAATTTTGGGGTCAATCGGCCAAAAAACATGGTCGCCAGCAGCCATCTTGGATTTTACTCTTTGTATGACTAAATCCTTTAGCACGGGCTACAGGTTGTATCTTTAGTCTGATCATCATAAAATTTTTCATGAATGTTAATAATGACATGTAGATGGGAACGAGTCATTTTGGGGCCATTCGGCCAAAAAAGATGGCTGCCAGCAGCCATCTTGGATTTTACTCTTTGTATGACTAAATCCTTTAGCACGGGCTACAGGTCGTACCTTTAGTCAGATCGTCATAAAATTTGTCATGGATGTTAACAATGACATGTAGATGGGAACGAGTCATTTTTGGGTTATTCGGGCAAAAAACATGGCCGCCAGCAGTCATCTTGGATTTTACTCTTTGTATGACTAAATCCTTTAGCACGGGCTACAGGTCGTACCTTTAGTCTGATAATCATGAAATTTATCATGGTTGTTGAAATTGGAATGTAGATGGGAACGAGTCATTTTGGGGTCATTCGGACAAAAAACATGGCCGCCAGTGGCCATCTTTGTTTTCAAAATTCAATCCATTAGCACGGGCCACAGGTCGCACTGTTCGTCTGATCGTCATGAAATTTGTCATGGATGTTAATATTGACATGTAGATGGGAACGAGTAATTTTGGGGTCATTCGGCCCAAAAACATGGCCGCCAGCAGCCATCTTGGATTTTACTCTTTGTATGACTAAATTCTTTAGCACGGGCTACAGGTCGTACCTTTAGTCTGATCATCATCAAATTTGTCATGGATGTTAACAATGACATGTAGATTGGAACGAGTCATTTTGGGGTCAATCGGCCAAAAAACATGGCCGCCAGCAGCCGTCTTGGATTTTACTCTTTGCATGACTAAATCCTTTAGCACGGGATACAGGTCCTACTTTTAGTCTGATCATCATAAAATTTGTCAAGAATGTTAATAATGACATGTAGATGGGAACGAGTCATTTTGGGGTCATTCGGCCAAAAAACATGGCCGCCAGCAGCCGTCTTGGATTTTACTCTTTGCATGACTAAATCCTTTAGCACGGGCTACAGGTCCTACTTTTAGTCTGATCATCATAAAATTTGTCAAGAATGTTAATAATGACATGTAGATGGGAACGAGTCATTTTGGGGTCATTTGGCCAAAAAACATGGCCGCCAGCAGCCATCTTGGATTTTACTCTTTATATGACTAAATACTTTAGCACGGGCTACAGGTCGTACCTTTAGTCAGATCGTCATAAAATTTGTCATGGATGTTAACAATGACATGTAGATGGGAACGAGTCATTTTTGGGTTATTCGGGCAAAAAACATGGCCGCCAGCAGCCATCTTGGATTTTACTCTTTGTATGACTAAATCCTTTAGCACCGGCTACAGGTCGTACCTTTTATAGTCTGATAATCATGAAATTTATCATGGTTGAAATTGGAATGTAGATGGGAACGAGTCATTTTGGGGTCATTCGGACAAAAAACATGGCCGCCAGTGGCCATCTTTGTTTTCAAAATTCAATCCATTAGCACGGGCCACAGGTCGCACTGTTCGTCTGATCGTCATGAAATTTGTCATGGATGTTAATATTGACATGTAGATGGGAACGAGTAATTTTGGGGTCATTCGGCCCAAAAACATGGCCGCCAGCAGCCATCTTGGATTTTACTCTTTGTATGACTACATTCTTTAGCACGGGCTACAGGTGGTACCTTTAGTCTGATCATCATCAAATTTGTCATGGATGTTAACAATGACATGTAGATTGGAACGAGTCATTTTGGGGTCAATCGGCCAAAAAACATGGCCGCCAGCAGCCGTCTTGGATTTTACTCTTTGCATGACTAAATCCTTTAGCACGGGCTACAGGTCCTACTTTTAGTCTGATCATCATAAAATTTGTCATGAATGTTAATAATGACATGTAGATGGGAACGAGTCATTTTGGGGTCATTCGGCCAAAAAACATGGCCGTCAGCAGCCATCTTGGATTTTACTCTTTGTATGACTAAATCCTTTAGCACGGGCTACAGGTCGTACCTTTAGTCTGATCATTATAAAATTTGTCATGGCTGTTGATATTGGAATGTAGATGGGAACGAGTCATTTTGGGGTCATTCGGACAAAAAACATGGCCGCCAGCGGCCATCTTGGATTTCAAAATTTAATCCATTAGCACGGGCCACAGGTCGTACTGATTGTCTGATCATCATGAAATTTGTCATGGATGATAATATTTACATGTAGATGGGAACGAGTAATTTTGGGGTCATTTGGCGGAAAAAACGTGGCCGCCAGCAGCCATCTTGGATTTTACTCTTTGTATGACTAAATTCTTTAGCATGGGCTACAGGTCGTACCTTTAGTCTGATCATCATCAAATTTGTCATGGATGTTAACAATGACATGTAGATTGGAACGAGTCATTTTGGGGTCAATCGGCCAAAAAACATGGCCGCCAGCAGCCATCTTGGATTTTACTCTTTGTATGACTAAATTCTATAGCATGGGCTACAGGTCGTACCTTTAGTCTGATCGTCATAAAATTTGTCATTGATGTTAACGATGACATGTAGATGGGAACGACTCATTTTGGGGTCATTCGGCCGAAAACATGGCCGCCAGCAGCCATCTTGGATTTTACTTTTCTCTTCATGTCTATAAACTAGTATTAGACATTCAACTTTCCACATTCCTAATCGCTCCATTGACTGTAATATATTAAATTATTCCCTTTCCAAGTTGAGCTACAGTGTCATTGACACTTTCATTAAATTTGTTGTGGATGTTAATATTGACATGTAGATGGGAACGAGTCATTTTGGGGTCATTCGGCCATAAAACATGGCCGCTCGCAGCCATCTTGGATTTTACTCATTGCATGACTAAATCCTTTGGCACAGGCTACAAGTCCACTTCCCTCAGCCGATCATCACCAAACTTTATATCAATCTTGATATTGATCTACTAGATGGAAGCTATCAAATGTTTTTAAATTTCATTCAAAATCATAGCTGCCAGCAACCATCTTGGATTTTATTTTATATATATCTCTTCATGTTGATAATCTAGTATTACTTAGACATTTCAACTTTCCGCATTCCTAATCGCTCCATTGACTGCAACACATGTAATTATTCCCTTTCCAAATTGAGCTACAGTGTCATTGACACTTTCATTTTATAACAAAATCTTATTTCGATATACAGTATTGAAATCTTAACAATTCTATAATGAAATATAAACAAGTTCACTTTACACCTCCCTGTCTCCGTAATTATGCCACCGTGGCGGTGCTCGTATTTATAGTATCTAAATCCATTGTTGATTTTCTACCAACAACATGTTATATTTGGTTGCAGCATTATCTCAAAACGTCATTAATTTGTTGTCATAATATATTTTTCTCCAATTTTTAGAGGTTTTGCTATGCTATGCTATGCTAGCTAGCATACTTCCTTACGTGATTTTTTGTGTTTTCATATCTAAACATTTTTGAAAGTGTACTTTTTTTCAACAGAATGTAGAGAAGATAATACAGCGAGACTTCTTCCCTGATTTGGAGACTTTACAGGATCAATCAGAGTATTTTGACGCAATTGACAAGAATGATCTTGTTAAACTAAGACAAATGCAGATCAAGTTTGCAAATAGAAGGCCAACAACTGGGCACTCTACATTATGTAAGTTATTCATATTCTGCTGGTATTTCATAATAAATATACTGCACAGGCTATCAGTTATGCTAGATGTTGTCATAGACAAATTTATCACACAGGTGGAGGTATCTAAAACTGAGACCAAAATAATTCTGATGTTTTCACTGACTGCCAAATGAAATACTAGAATCTAATACTTGCATATCGCTCGTGGGCTTCTAAAATCTTGTACCCCAGGAAAATCAAATTTTTTACAGGAGAGACAAAAACTGATTTAAAGAGAATATAACAGGGACATCACAGCAATAGCTGTCAGCTACTCATTTATCCCACACGGTTGCCTAGTGATAACTATAAATAGATCTGAAGCCAAGCCTTGAGGCCAGCCACACGCAGTGCGATAGGGAGATCCTTCACTCGGTAAATACCAATCCTTCACCAGCTTATGTAGACATAATTCTAGAATTTTGACAAAATCGGCCAAACAATGCCCCTCCAAATTATACAATATAACTCTTCCAAACATAAATGGTAGTGCACACAAGCACACCCATCGTCTCTCTAATCAATGTAAAAAAACTTACATCTGTATCCAAACAAACCGTTTACTAACAGAGAATAGACCCAATACACATACATTACAACAACATGTTAGTATAGATCACCTGTTATTACTTCAGTCCCATAAATAACACACAGCCACCATATCCTCCTTGTGAACCTCCGTTTGGTAAATTAGCATATGATGAATCTGCATATGCGACTATTTCACAATCATTCATGTTTCCAAGTGAAGACACTTTCATAACTAAGTTCTCAGATTTAGTTCTCTGCATCACTTTGTTTAGTCGCTTGATGTCTTCCACAACACCATTATGTAGAACTGTACAAAGCTGACAAACATCAAAAGATATATCAGGTCGTGTTTGGCCCGAAATCCAACTTAATTGTCCACAAACACTCCGGAATTCCGACTGTTCTTTTGGGTTAAGTGCAGCTTTGTTTTGACTCATTCTTGAAACATTGGAACATGTTGTACACTTTTGATGTACTGATTCTGATCAATGAATATATCAAAATTCTCTCCTTGATTCAGCTTGATTCACATTAAGTCCAAGATATTTGAACATACCTTCCTCTTCAGTTCCTATCTTGAATATTTTTCTCAATGGAGCAATGATTGAATGTTGAAATTCCGAATTTCCTCCCGAGCAGAAATCATCAACGTGCATAGCCAGAATACCTTGACACTCACCATGAACAAGCCAGAAAAATAGTGCCTCATCATACTTGCAAACTGTCATTCCTAAATTAATTAAATCTTCTGAAATGCGCAGATACCAGCCACGAGACGCATCTGCCAGACCATACACACACTTGTTCAATCTCCAGAGTTTACCTTTTATTAGCTCAACTTTACTTTGTAAAGTTTGAGCTATTGCCATGGCTTGGTAACCCGCGTCTGTGTGCGTGTATGCGTGTGGGCTTGTGTGATACGTCAACAATTTCCTTTAGCACGGGCTACAGTTCGTACCTTTGGTCCGATTATTATGAAATTTGTCATGGATGTTGACATTGACATGTAGATGGGAACGAATCATTTTGGGGTCATTCGGAAAAAAAATCTTGGATTTCAAAATTCAATCCATTAGCACGGGCTACAGGCCGTACTCTTCGTCTTATTGTCATGAAATTTGTCATGGATATTAATATTGACATGTAGATGGGAACGAGTAATTTTGGGGTCATTCGGCCAAAAAACATGGCTGCTGGCAGCCATCTTACATTTTACTCTTTGCATGACTAAATCCTTTGACAAGGGCTACAGGTCGTACATTTGGTTGGATCATCATAAAATTAGTCATGGATGTTAACAATGACATGTAAATGGGAACGAGTCATTTTTGGTCATTCGAGCAAAAAACTTTGCCGACAGCAGCCATTTTGGATTTTACTCTTTGTATGACTAAATCCTTTAGCACGGGCTACAGGTCGTACCTTTAGTCTGATCATCATAATAATTTTCATGGCTGTTGAAATTGGAATGTAGATGGGAACGAGTCATTTTGTGGTCATTCCGACAAAAAACATGGCCGCCAGTGGCCATCTTTGATTTCAAAATTTATTTCATTAGCACGGGCCATAGGTCGTACTGTTCGTCTGATCATCATGAAATTTGTCATGGATGTTAATATTGACATGTAGATTGGAACGAGTGATTTTGCGGTCGTTCGGTCAAAAAACATGGCCGCCAGCAGCCATCTTGGATTTTACTCTTTGTATGACTAAATTATTTAGCACGGGCTACAGGTCGTACCTTTGGTCTGATCATCATTTAATTATCTTGAATGTTAATAATGACATGTAGATGGGAACGAGTCATTTTGGGGTCATTCGGCCAAAAAACATGGCCGCCAGCAGCCATCTTGGATTTTACTCTTTGTATGACTAAATCCTTTAGCACGGGCTACAGGTCGTACCTTTAGTCTGATCATCATAAAATTTGTCATGGATGTTAACAATGGCATGTAGATGGGAATGAATCATTTTGGGGTCATTCGGCCAAAAAACATGGCCGCCAGCAGCCATCTTTGATTTAAAAATTCAATCCATTAGCACGGGCTACAGGTCGTACTGTTCGTCTGATCATCATGAAATTTGTCATGGATGTTAATATTGACATGTAGATGGGAACGATTAATTTTGGGGTCATTCGGCCAAAAAACATGGCTGCCAGCAGCCATCTTGGATTTTACTCTTTGTATGACTAAATCCTTTAGCACATGCTACAGGTCGTACCTTTAGTCTGATCATCATAAAATTTGTCATGGATGTTAACAAGACATGTAGATGGGAACGAGTCATTTTGAGGTCATTCGGCCAAAAAACAAATGGCTGTCAGCAGCCATCTTGGATTTTAGTCTTTGTATGACTAAATTTTTTAGCACGGGCTACAGGTCGTACTTTTAGTCTGATCATCATAAAATTTGTCATGGATGTTAACAATGACATGTAGATGGGAACGAGTAATTTTGGGGTCTTTCGGCCAAAAAACATGGCAGCAAGCAGCCATCTTTGATTTTACTATTTGTATGACTAAATCCTTTAGCTCGGGCTACAGGTCGTACGTTTAGTGTGATCATCATAAAATTTGTCAGGGATGTTAATATTGACATGTAGATGGGAAAGAGTCATTTTGGGGTCATTTGGCCATAAAACATGGCCACCAGCAGCCATCTTGGATTTTACTCTTTGTATGACTAAATCCTTTAGCACGGGCTGTACCTTTAGTTTGATAATCTTAAAATTTGTCATGGATGTTAATAATGACATGTAGATGGGAACGAGTCATTTTGGGGTCATTCGGCCATAAACATGGCCACCAGCTGCCATCTTGGATTTTACTCTGTGTATGACTAAATCCTTTACTGCTCATTTTTAGCTCAACTTTACTTTGTAAAGTTTGAGCTATTGCCATGGCTTGGTATCCGTCGTGCGTGTGTGCGTGGTTCGTCAACAATTTTCTTTAGCACGGGCTACAGTTCGTACCTTTGGTCCGATTATTATGAAATTTGTCATGGATGTTGACATTGACATGTAGATGGGAACGAGTCATTTTGGGGTCATTCGGTAAAAAAAGACATGGCCGCCTGTGGCCATCTTGGATTTCAAAATTCTATCCATTAGCACGGGCTACAGGCCGTACTGTTCGTCTTATTGTCATAAAATTTGTCATGGATGTTAATATTGACATGTAGATGGGAACGAGTAATTTTGGGGTCATTCGTCCAAAAAACATGGCCACCGGCACCATCTTAGATTTTACTCTTTGCATGACTAAATCCTTTGACACGGGCTACAGGTCGTACCTTTGGTCAGATCATCATAAAATTTGTCATGGATGTTAACAATGACATGTAGATGGGAACGAGTCATTTTTGGGTCATTCGGCCAAAAAATATGACTGCCAGCAGCCATCTTGGATTTCCTTTTTGTATGACTAAATCCTTTAGCACGGGCCACAGGTCGTACCTTTAGTCTGATCATCATGAAATTTGTCATGGCTGTTGAAATTGGAATGTAGATGGGAACAAGTCATTTTGGGGTCATTAGGACAAAAAACATGGCCGCCAGCAGCCATTTTGGATTTTACTCTTTGTATGACTAAGTTCTTTAGCACGGGCTACAGATCGTACCTTTAGTCTGATCATCATAAAATTTGTCAAGGATGTTAACAATGACATGTAGATGGGTACAGGTCATTTTGGGGTCATTCGGACGAAAAACATGGCCGCCAGCAGCCATCTTGGATTTTACTCTTTGTATTACTAAATCCTTTAGCACGGACTACAGGTCGTACCTTGAGTCTGATCATCATGAAATTTTTCATGGCTGTTGAAATTGGAATGTAGATGGGAACAAGTCATTTTGGGGTCATTCGGATGAAAAACATGGCCACCAGCGGCCATCTTTGATTTCAAAATTCAATCCATTAGCACGGGCTACAGGTCGTACTGTTCATCTGATCATCATGAAATTTGTCATGGATGTTAATATTGACATGTAGATGGGAACAATTAATTTTGGGGTCATTCAGCCAAAAAACATGGCCGCAGCAGCCATCTTTGATTTTACTCTTTGTATGACTAAATCCTTTAGCACGGGCTACAGGTCGTACCTTTTGTCTGATCATCATAAAATTTGTCATGGATATTATCAATGACATGTAGATGGAAACGAGTCATTTTGGGGTCATTCGGCCGAAAAACATGGCCGCCAGTGGCTATCTTTGATTTCAAAATTCAATTCATTAGCACGGGCTACAGGTCGTACTATTTGTCTGATCATCATGAAATTTGTCATGGATGTTAATATTGACATGTAGATGGGAACGATTAATTTTGGGGTCATTCGGCCAAAAAACATGGCCGCTGGCAGCCATCTTAGATTTTACTCTTTGCATGACTAAATTCTTTAGCACGGGCTACAGGTCATACATTTGGTCAGATCATCATGAAATTTGTCATGGATGTTGAAATTGGAATATAGATGGGAACGAGTCCTTTTGGGGTCATTCGGACAAAAAACATGGCCGCTGGCAGCCATCTTAGATTTTTCTCTTTGCATGACTAAATCCTTTAGCACGGGCTACAGGTCATACCTTTATCAGATCATCATGAAATTTGTAATGGATGTTAACAATGACATCTAAATGGGAACGAGTCATTTTGGGGTCATTCGGAAAAAAAACATGGCCGCCAGCGGCCATCTTGGATTTCAAAATCAATTCAATAGCACGGGCTACAGGTCGTACTGTTCATCTGATCATCATGAAATTTGTCATGGATGTTAATATTGACATGTAGATGGGAACAAATAATTTTGGCGTCATTCGGCCAAAAAACATGGCCGCCAGCAGCCATCTTGGATTTTACTCTTTGCATGACTAAATCCTTTGGCATGGGCTACAGGTCGTACCTTTGGTCGGATCATTATAAAATTTGTCTTGACTTTTGACATTGACATGTAGATGGGTACGAGTCATTTTGGGGTCATTCGGACAAAAAACATGGCCGCTGGCAGCCATCTTAGATTTTTCTCTTTGCATGACTAAATCCTTTAGCACGGGCTACAGGTCATACCTTTATCAGATCATCATGAAATTTGTAATGGATGTTAACAATGACATCTAAATGGGAACGAGTCATTTTGGGGTCATTCGGAAAAAAAACATGGCCGCCAGCGGCCATCTTGGATTTCAAAATCAATTCAATAGCACGGGCTACAGGTCGTACTGTTCATCTGATCATCATGAAATTTGTCATGGATGTTAATATTGACATGTAGATGGGAACAAATAATTTTGGCGTCATTCGGCCAAAAAACATGGCCGCCAGCAGCCATCTTGGATTTTACTCTTTGCATGACTAAATCCTTTGGCATGGGCTACAGGTCGTACCTTTGGTCGGATCATTATAAAATTTGTCTTGACTTTTGACATTGACATGTAGATGGGTACGAGTCATTTTGGGGTTAACCGGCATTAAAATATGGCTGCCAGTGGCCATCTTAGATTGTACTTTTATATATATGTATATATATCTCTCTTCATGTTGTTAAACTAGTATTAGACATTCAACTTTCCACATTCCTAATCACTCCATCGACAGTAACACATTAAATTATTCCCTTTCCAAGTTGAGCTACAGTGTCATTGACACTTTCATTTACACTCCTTTTTAATCTCTCTATTCAGTGGTCATCACAAAAAAATTACCTTCTTTACAAAGTTGAGCTACAGTGTCATTGACACTTTCATATTTGCTTCAGAAGGGGGTTTCACATAAAGTGTCCTTTCTATGGTACTTCCTTCCAGGTATGCTGCTTTCACATCCATAGAGTGACATTTCCATCGTTTGGAGGCTATAAACATTAGCACTAATCTCAGATTTTCCTTAGAACATGTTGCAGAATCAGTTTTCATTCGTTCAGTGTTCGTTCAGAATTTCATTGTCACTGGAAGAAATATCACTCAGTTTCCACTTTTGAACATCATTCTCCCAGTCAATGTAACTGTTCTCCCCAGTTGCATTATTCTTTATATTTTCAAAAATGTTTACATTTTCCTGTCGCTTTTCCAGCCCTACTTTTAGACATTAGTGTGAGGTGAAATCAGCTATGTTTTTAGGGATAGGACACACACAGGCTTACAGGCAGTAGCTCTATCTAATTAATTTGCACTCTTACTCTGGTTATTGTAAACTCTCTTAACCCAAGTACCACATGTCCTGGCCACCTTTCACATTTAACCCAAGGCTGTGGTGGTTTAGCTGTACCAGTGCATTCTCTTATATAAATGCTAGTGACCCATACATTAAAATAATTTGTGTTATGTACATTTGTCTATAATAGTACATAAAAGTATACTCTATAATTCAACACCAAAACTCTCATTTATGATTCCCATCATAGTAATTTACTATTGCCAAGGGATGGGTTAACATCTGCCGATCGTGATCGGCCTCTCGTTCTGATATGAGATAATCTGCAAGGATAAACGCGAACATAAGTTCCTCCATGTTTCACAAGAACCTGTTTATTGTCTGTACCTATCATTTCCAGGGCCAATCCATCTATCACTTTCATTTCTTTTGAAGAAAACTGAGTCACCGTTATTGAACACAACTTCACTTAAGTTCACTATTGCTTCACACATTATATCTCAATGCCCTCGTAGTCTTTCAGACGTTTCATTTCGGATGAATTCTTCTCTAGCCTGATGAAGCGCATTTAGGTTTTCTGCAACAGTTTGACTTGAGGATTTTCCTTCCAGAGCAAGAAGTTGATCTGTAAGAATGTTCGGCATGTTTGGATTTTTATGTTTACCCATACCATAGTATGGTAAACATAGTGTCGTTGTCCGGATTGACCACTCGTCATTAGTCCGTCTGTCTGTCTGTCTGTCTGTCTGTCTGTAGACACTTTACGCATGGTGCGATAACTCAAACAATTTATATCAGACCGGAACCAAATTTTGTATATGGGTTTCTCAGTACCAAATACAGATCGAGTTTGAATATGGGTTTGATCCGAGTTTTTTTAGGGTGTTATGGTCCTTTTTCAACTTAGAATGCATGCATGCTGCCATAACTAAAAAAAAATTCATCTGACCATAACCAAATTTGGTATGCGAGTTGCTCAGTCCAAAATACATATCGAGTTTGAATACAAAATATTTTTTAATGGAGTTATGGACCTTTGACATAGAATTCATGCATGTTTCGATAAATCTACAATTTTTCAACTGATAGGAACCAAATTTTGTATGTGAGTTTCTCAACTCAAAATACAGATCGAGTTTTAATGGAGTTATGGTCTTTTGATTATTTTATTCATCGCTAAAATATATCAAAGATACCCAGTTTGCACTGTCCAAATAGAATCCTATAAATCAGGTCTGAGGTTGTCTTTGCACACAGATATAGTATCCAGTTACAATGCCATGAATTGTCTCTCTCTCTTGCATTGAGATAATTAACTACTAGGGGATGTGTTGGCCATATCATATATACTTTATAGTCTATAAAGTATCTCTGACCATATGCTGAGATAGCACAGATGGAATGTTTCTACTATATATTTTATATGCATGGTTATTTAAATTCCATCTTAAAGGCATAATCTGGTTTCATTGTTTAATAGCATTACTATTGGAGATTAATAATGTGATTGTGTTTAGTAGATTTGTTGGACATTAATTTCAATTGATTACAATTGTGAATTTAAATATTAAAGGGGCACACCAGGTTTGATATATTTTTCTTGTACTCTGCATGAGATAAAACTTTTTATGTGAACCTGTACCATAGTATGGTACACATAGTGTCAATGTCCGAAGACACTTTAGGCATAATGCGATAACTCTAACATTTTCTATTTGATCGGAACCAAATTTTGTATATAGGTTTCTCTCAGCCCAAAATACAGTTCGAGTTTGAATATGGGTTTGATCCAATTTATTTTAAAGGAGTTATGACCCTTTTTCGTAAAAAAAATTTGAACAAATAATTTTATTTTTATTTTTTTATTTTTATGTTTTATAATAATAATAAACAAAATGTCATTGACTCTTTCATTGGTTTTCATTTAGATATTGATGATTATGATACAAGTTGATAAAAAGGTTCCCAATCTTTTTTTTTTAATTAATTAAAAACAATTTTTTTTTAAGTTAAACAAATTTGAAAAACTAACACAATTATAACTCTGCCAAGGGTACCCCGAATCACCTCACCAAATTAGTTTTTAAATCTGTCCAAAATCGTGTGTTATGTACTGGTAAATCTGTTTGGAGAAACATTAAATCCAATTCACCAATTCTATCCCATGCCCTTGGACTACTTAGCTATTGATAAGGCTATATTATTTTCTGATGTCTCTTATGCCAGTGTGCAAATAATCTGATAAAGAAGGCTATGGTATCTAATTTAAAATAAAGATTCAACAATAAACATCACATGATATTAACAGTAGACATGGACATCTGTGCTGCAGAGTTATATCTTCAGATGGTCTGAGATCATTATAATTGTTATTGGTTTAATAGAGAGGTCAGTTTTCAACATAAACAATTCCTGTGATTTGTTGACAGCTCTGCTATATAATTGATATAAATGGGTCAGCAGTGTGGTGGCTTATCTGTATACTATATTGTTGGTAGAATTTGACACATTATTATTGTAAACTTAAATTGGACTCTCTTAACCTCAGTATTCCATGTCCAGGTCACACCTTTCACATTTAACCCAAGGTTGTGGTGGTTTAGCATTACCGATCCTGTTCCAGTGTATTCTCTTATATAAAACAGTATACTCTATAATTCAACACCAAAACTCTCATTTATCCGATCATAGTCAATTTTTATCGCCAAGGGATGGGTTAACATCTGCCGATCGTGATCGGCCTCTCGTTTCCAATTACTAGTATATTCGGACTGTACCCATTGTGGTTCTGTAGACAGTTTTTGGCACTTACAGCCCAAGAAACAGTATTTTCCAAAGAAAACTTAGTATCAAGTATCATCTTATTGATAGATTCTTTCAGTACACCATTATATCTTTCACAGACACCATTTTTCCATGGACTCTCTGCTGCAGTAGTTGCAGACACAATGTTTAAATTTTGCGCACATATCTCTGAAATCACCATTATTAAATTCACCGCCGTTGTCACATAGAAACCTCTTCGGTGATCCAAAGTAACTCACCCAATGCTTCAGAATGTTTTCCACAATAACACTTTTTTCTTTGCTGTGAAACACTGTCGCAACAGAATATCGTGTGAATAAATCAACAAGATGTAGGATCCATGTGTTTTTCTCATATGATATGAGGTCCATAGACACAGTTTCATTAAATTCACTCGCCATTGGAAAACCAACAACTGGTTTCGGTTTGGGACGCTGGAATCTCTGACAAATTTCACAGTTTTCGGATATATTTTTGAGCATACTGAAAATATCTTGAGATGAAATACCCGAATTTATCAGCAGTTTCTTCAGTTTATCATAAGATGGATGACTGAATTGTCTATGTAACTTGCGAACAATTTTCTTCTTCTCCAGATGTGGTTTACTATCAAAGTCCATGAACATTGTTACTTCTGGATGAACATTTTGTTTATCACAACTGTGACGACAGATGGGGATGCAATAATGTCCGGATATGGTAAAGAGCAAATTTATATCTTCACCTAGCATAGAAACTGTGTCACTGTCAAAGTTAAGAATTGTTGAAGCTTTCTTGAAATCTTACTCAATAGTAGAGGGAACTGTCCTTCTATCACTTCGGTGACTAAGAACACTTCCTGACTTCCAATGCATACTGGTATTTCAACTTGCTGGCAAGAGAAAATATTCCTTCCATCTCCAAATTTGAAAGAAACATCACTAGGTTTAGAACAAACATTTCTTTTCTCATATTCTGTCAATGTGTCCATGAAACAGTCCAACCATGCTGTACCACACACCATTCTAGTGCAACCAGAATCAAGGATTGCATGTCCAATGGTTTCACTGAAAAGTTGTTTTATTTGTCCATCGTCAATTTTTGTGTCGGATTGAAATAAAGTCATTTTGTCTCGTTGAAATCGGTTTTCATCAGGAATGTTCGATCTGTATCGAGGAACGCTGTTCTCATGAGCATCAGGACAAACGTGCCCAATGATAAATTGACTTGCATATAGCGCACCGCGATACATTACCATCTTTGTCCAAAGGATTTTTACGACGAACGCCTTGTGAATTGTCAAACTTTTCTCGATTGTGGAAATTATAGTTTCCTGAATTTTTGGCTGCATAATTTGAATTTCTTGTATTGGTGTAAAATACATCACTAACCGGCTCACACTTAACGGCAAGATCCTTTTGTGGAATTGATGAAATTGTCCTAAATATTTTCTTCAATTGTTCAACCATATTTTCGTGAATTTTGTGATTGTCGCTCTCGCTAGTTGTTCTTTGTCCTCAGGAATATTTGCACTTTTTAGAATTCTATATGTCAAAACCACATCTGGTAATTCCATTTTGAATTTCTTTATGTTGTGATACGCTGATCACTGTCTTTCAAGAACAATTTGTCCAGCCGATCAACCAAATGTTTCACACCAGATTTATCGCTCAAGGTTTTAACCTCCAATTCCAGAACGGCTTCACAGGCTTTTCCACTAAGAGTCAAATAAATAGCTGGTCCTTGTTTTACATCTGTAAGATCTGTCACTGACTGCCAGATTTCTATCTCCTTTTTCCAGTTAATTAATTAATTAAATGTATAATAATCAAGAAAATAATTTATTAAATATTGCCATTATCAATTATATTTGTACAAACCGGTTATGTATGTGCAGAAATGTTCAGGTTAAGGGTCAAGTTAGATAACTTTCGCGTCAAAGAAACTCACTTCTGTTGTGATAGTTTGTCAAAACTGAAATGAAATTGTAAACAAATATGATTAACCTGCATTTTAATGAGGTGAGCTAAAGATCGCTTTACGTGGTAAAAATGAAAAGTGAAAATTCAATAAAATTCAGAGAATCATTGAAAGTGAATGTACAATTCTGGGAATTCTGCAGATTCAGAGAATACTATTGAAAGTGAAAGTACGATTCCAGGATTTCTATCAGATTTCGCGACTCTGCTCGTTTTCATGGTCATAGGCTAAATAGGGCCTACATGACACATGATTAGGGTTGAAACGATTAATCGACTAGTCGTAGACGACGCTGAAATGTCAGAATGTCGACTCTGAATTTTGCCATCGACTAGTCGGAATATAGTGTATTAATTTCATGTATATCATTTTCAAGATCGATTCCGGCATAAACGGTGTTAACTGCGCGTAAGTTATGGTAAGTATAACGTTTGGTGGCACCCGGAATTGACAGTGTTACTAGTATAGACACACACGGACCGGTGACCCGACTATTAATTGAACGAATGAAATTGACAACACAATGTCTCACTCGCTGTTTGAGGTCAAAGACATGATGGCAATGATTGACGTGGCTTTGTCGTTTGTCCGAGACCGCTTTGATATAGACACTGTGTACATTTCAATTGATCTCGCACCGTCGGGATATGATGCGACGCTGGGTGAAGGTCGCTTAAGGTGACGTCATTGGTGCTACCATATATAAATGATACTGACATTAAGAACTGGCTATCGTATTCTACATTCTACAACGTAGCCTACTATAGGGCGTATTTAGTCGGAACATTAACATTTTATAGTGACACCGATCGGCACCGGTGATCACGTGACTAAACGAAATAATCTCGAACGCTGATATTAAATTTAAAATGATCAGCTTAGAAGAAAATTAACCGTTATATCCAATCATTTGCAATCATATTTTATATCCAGGTCTATACATCGCTCACTTGTATAGTTGTTCAGGTATTGATTGTTTTTTAGTGGTGAAATATTAATAGGTTGCTATGCATTTTTAATATGCAGCTGACACAAAATATAATTAACAAAAAAGAGCAATGATAATAAAAAATTAACACAATATATTAGGGGTCATCTCAAAACTCTAATCGGTACCGATTGACATTTACCGATTGTAATCAAGCCTTTTGAATCGGAAACAATCGGTAAGTCGGACAGCGTAATTACGTTTAGAGCGTCATGAACGGAAAAATCGGTACCGATTCTACCGATCAATGCATAGGACGTCAAAAGAGGGAACGCCACAGTCGGTAAGACAATCGGTGAAATCGGTACCGATTGAGACGTTTAACGTTCGATTTATGTTGCATGAAAGAGTGAACGCCGCAGTCGGTAAGATAATCGGTGAAATCGCTACTGATTGAGACGTTTTACATTGTATTGTCGTTGTATGAAAGCAACACGCATCTGTCGTTGTTAACCCCAGAACAGAGATCATCGGGGATTCCCCCGGAAAAAATCCTATGACCCCTACACATTTACGATAATAGGACAATCAACTCTGTGCACTACTTTTACTTTGCACGCGCTTTAATTAAAAAAATATATGTTCCAAATGCGCGTCTTATATGAGATATAAAAGTGACCATTATAAAATCCGCACACTGTGTGAATAATATTTTATTCAAAATACAAATGAATTAATGTTAAATCTACGCTAATCAGTACTTTTTCGGCACTATTTTGACCAATTCTCTCGTATTCCTCCGCGCACATTTTCGGAAGTTTGTTTTGCGCGCATACTGTCATTTTTGAAGTCAATGTGACGTTTTCGAAGCATTATCAACTTAATCAAGGTGAATCGACGCACATCAAACAAAATTATTAGTTATTTTTTATTTTTTACAAAGACAAAAAGCCGTTCTGTCCTTTTGTTTTCAATTATAAATAGTAATCTAACAGACACTCGAAAGCATGTGTTTGTCAAAAAGTAAACAGATTCGAGGTACCTGGCACGTGCACATTCTGAACTCCTCGACCTGTGACCTCTGGGACCAACAGTGACGGAATCTGACGAGGTTTGCCGAAGGGGCACGTGCAGTGAGCCGATGATTTGCAGTATGTTTTCATATACTTATTCAATCGGTAATTTTGTTTCTAAGCATCGTGTAAATGGAACCGGTGTTCTGATATACTATTTGTTGCAGAACACCGGTCTTTCAAATTACCGATTGAATAAGTATAAGAAAACATGGATGGCAACGAGTCAAGAGTCGCTACTCGCTAATGGTGAAAAATGTTTTAAGCTCTGTTAATTTAGCGTCCGGAACGATTTTATTGCTGCAGAGTTGTAGCTGAGTATGTTATTTATAGGAAACATGCGACATATGCCCAGTATTTTGTGTTTAGTGTTTTTATTTGAGATATGTTTGTCCGGGCACCTGGTTAAGCCTGCATAACTTGAGTTTATTATATTAGAATACCGATTTATAAACTCGATTAAACCCTTATTTTTATACGAGAGTTGACTGTAAGGAAACCTTGGTCCAGTTCTTACTAGACTGAATACAGGCCTAAGTGGTACCGGTATTAACTTGGAAACAAATACATAAAAAAATAAATCATGTGTTGCCAGACCAATAGTGAATTACTCAGGTGATGCGCCAATTAGCTACGTTATATTTGAGTACCGGTAACGTTCTGATCGGTAGATTCGGTACCGATTGTGACCGTCACAAATTGACGTAATCGTAAAAATCGGTACCGATTGACGCATTGTTCAAAAACGTAATTTCTACGTTGTAATCGGTATTTTATCGGTAGAAATGACTTCCACAATGCGTTGTCAATCGGAAAAATCGGTGTTTTTGGCCATTTTACCGAATTTAGTTTTGAGATGACCCCTTATGTCTCATGTTCCAATGTAATAAACAGATAAATTGAGTTGCTATGATGTTTTTCTACTTAATTTCTTAACTATTTTATATTTAACAGCTTCTCTCCGACTATGGATTGAGCTTAATTAGCTTTATCACTCAATATTAAAGACATATCTGTATTGGAGTGACCTAATAGGTTGAAATCAGAACATTGTGTTTATGTGAGCAAGGTGTCCAATAAGTGTGATTCCACTTGTGAACTTAATAGTAAGGTGTGAATTGTTGAAAGTTTTGCACTCATGAAAAGGATGGTGTAAGGATTTATGAAAATAGATCATCGCTGTCGTCAAGGTATGAGTTATACATCTGCCGATTGTGATCGGCCTTTCATTAATAAAATATAAAATTTTGCAAGAATTAACAAAAACCAAAAAAAATACGTGAAATTCTTTTTAATAAATAAAAACCTTAATTACATAAACAGGAGTCTCACTACCCTCGCCGGCCCGGGCTATCCTTTTAGATACAGCCGCAGCGCTCTTAATTCAGATTGTTTGGCTTCGGCAATCCGCTATGGCAACACTATGCCATGGCCCAGTTGGCTTCAGCAAATTGCTTCGGCATTGCTGATTGCCGTAGCCAATTAAGAAGGCTGCAGCCGTGACAATGGATATATCTAAGGGAGAGTCTCAAAAGTCTTTGCGGAATCCGCAAATATTTTCCGAAACGTCGAGATTTCCGCAACGCTATCGTCTGAATTTTTCCGCAAATGATCCGAAAAACGCCATGAGTTTTCCGCAAAATTACCGAAACGTTACATAAAGATTTCCACAAACGCCATGAGTTTTCCGCAAAAATTACCGAAACGTTAAATAAAGATTTCCGCTATTTTCTGCAAAGTCCGTAACGTCGACATTGCGGAAAGTAAACTTCGCTGAAAGTCATTTTCGACGGAGTGACAGTTCGCCGGAATATTATAATCCTGTAATTAGTCATTAGTGAAGACTGATTGACATAGGTATTATAATCCTGCGAACTGCTAATTAGTAATTAGTGAAGACTGTGAAAACAAACTTCGGGCTTCCTTCCTCACACGTGTGATTATTACCATCATTTGTGTTTTACCGACTACTGTTACTGAGGTGTGTTCATATTACATATTTCAATTCACCCGAAGCCATTCTTCCTTGCTCGCACGTGTGATTATTACCATCATTTGTGTTTGACTGACAATACTGTTACCTGAGGTGTGTTCATATTACATATTACAATTCACCCGAAGCCATTGGTGATCCGTAGTAAGTATGTTGTTTTAGCGGTGGTGATCCATAGTAACTAGGTTGTTTTAGCGACTTTCATATGGTATATATATCACTGGCTTTACAACATTTACCATATCATCCAAAATGGATAGAACTACGAATGTTGAGTTGTGTATTGCTTGTCATAAAACTGTGTATGCGTACAATAATGCAATGGTTTGAAATTACATGGACTACATCCGCCCATGTGGGCCTTCTTTTGGAATTTACTGCCGGCCAGAATTTTCTTCACAATGAAAAATAGAGCGTTTGTGCTTGGTAAAGTATTTTTCGCCCCCGAACATTTTATGAACCTATGGGGCTTGTTACATGAGCCGGGACAACTCGGCTAGCCGAGTCAACTCGGTCTGCCATGACAACTCGGTCGCGTTGTTACATGAGTCGAGACAACTCGGTCAACCGGGACTACTCGGTTGACGTGCACAAAACTAGCTGTCAATCACCGAGTCAGGGCGTAATGTGGGTGGTCTTTAGACGTCACTCACATGACGCGAACATTCTATTGGCTGACGTCATGAAAGTCACAACGAATAGTGTAACGTTCCATGTCTGGCCGGGATGACTTGCTGTTAGCATAGACTAAAAATCCTTCCTTCATCTATGCTGTTACATGGACCAAGTTGTCCCGGCTATTCTGTCTTATGATTTCGGGAGTTAAATAGAGCGGCTAATTTATAAGTGTTTGGACTCTGATAGAAGTAGGGTTTCAGATATTTTATTCTCAGTTTGCTAAGTTCCCTACAATTCAGTACCATGTGGTATTCATCGCCGATTTCGAGATTACAGAGAGTGCAGATTCTGTCCGAATAATCCGTATTCGTCCAAGCACTGAGTTCTTTTGGGAGTTTGTGGTTTCTAGTGCGGAAAGCTAAATTATTGTGAACTGCTCTATTATCATCAAGGATATAGGTAATTCTCTCGTTCAAATTTGACTTTATAATTCGGTAAAATGCGAATCTGCTTGATTTCGATATTGTTGACCACCATTCTTGAATGTATGTTCAAATCTTTTCAATAGTTGCTATAAAGACAAAGCCGGGGCATCGTGCCAGTGGACTTTTGATTAAACTTGAAAGGGCATATCGCCGAGAAAGTGACAATACAATCATGTTCACTCAAACAACGGTATACGATGTAGCAAACCTTGTCGATTGCTACACAGTCCTCGTGCCCAATTTCTGAATAATGCTGACGTAATTCGCGTGCACCTGGCATTTGAGCGATACAGATGCGTGCAAAAATAACGGCGATTACAAGTTCCCAATCAGGGGTTTTATTCACTTTTTTGTGGCAATGTTCGTAAGATTACTACTGTAAATTGGCATATAATAGGTTTACCTCTTAATGATATAAATATTTGATATAGGTCATCAACTGACCACATTGGTAATCTGTATTGGCTTGTCAAAGTTACCCAAGTGTGTCAGTGAATGACCTGCTTATACTGAGATTTGTACTCTATTTCTACCCATGCCGTTTCTGATGGAATTATTAATTGAAGGTCACATTAATTTTGGCAGTTGACTTCACACAACATGTCCAGAAAAATTGGTCGGATTAATTTGAATGGACATGTCTTCCAATGCAAATCGCCGGAGTAAACGTTACAGTTGCAAATATAGTTGGGTATATATGACTTAATAATGCAGTATTGAAAATAATACGTATTTATGTGGCTTAAGTTCCATAATATGTTGGTCTATTTTTCAAATTTATAAAAATCAAGTGTCACCTAATTAAAGAATTTTTATTATTTACAGTACTATACTAGTAGCCCATATTATGCACTTGTCAGTTAAATATGACTTCGCGTATAACCTCTGCACTGGAGATTTGTATCGAGATTTCCATTCATATTTTCGCAGGTGACTGCGCTCTTTAGTTTTTACCATATCAGGATTCATGAAAACAAAATACTGAACGCTTTTTATTAAATTGTTAGGACTAATGCTGAAGAAAAGCTGGGACCTAATGTATCTAAAATCTAATATGCAAATAAGTGCTTCGGAAGATAAAAACTATGTCATTCTATTGTGAAAACTAGATTCGAAAATTGACTGTATTATAATACTATTAATACCACTGTATTGGGTTCCCCTATTTGTGATATAAAAGATCTAAATGCAATAGGCAACATATATCATATACTTTAAGTAAAATGTAAAGGATGCAGTCACACCTCATCGTATAATGATTGACGTCGGTGTTTTTGTGTGTGTGTGTCCTTTGCCCTTTGATAATTGATTTCTGTATGCAGTACAACGGAACCCTTTGATATTTGTCGTCTTTTGTCGGTTAGATTTCCGGTTGGTTGCTTTGATGCACCTTGCTGTGTGATGAACAGTGGCCAGCCAAGTTGTATCAAATGTGTTGCTATTACAAACAGTGTCAAACTGACATCATTGCTATAACTAGGTCAGCCGTGCGCACTCTCTTGTCAAATATATCTCAGTACATGTCAGGAGGTTTATATAGGGTGCGGTACTCACTCCCTGCATGCCATCATATACATGACTCGTGCTTGTGAATTAAACACGTTTTGACTATATAGTTGTGGAAATATAATGACTGCTAAATGAAGCCATACCAAGATTCGTCAAGGAAAAGTGTTTTTACCGATTTTACCGGCCCGACACCCATGAATTTATTCCGCAAATGTTCCGGAAAGATGTCCGCATGCATTCAAATTCCGATAACATTGTGGTGAATTCCGCAATTATTTCCGTAAATTCCGAAAGAGGAAACTCAAATTCCGATAACGTTATGGTGAATTCCGCAATTATTTCCGCAAATTCCGTAAACGTCGGACGTATTCCGAAAAAGAAATCCGGAAACGTCGTCTACTTTCCGCAAAACTAAGCGCTATTTTCCGAAAGAAGGAACCTAATTTCCGCAAAATTTCCGAAAACAGCTTTCCGCAAATTGTCCATAACGTCATTTGTTTTCGGAAAATGCTTTCGGAATTCCGCAAAGACTTTTGAGACACTCCCTAATCAGAATGAGATTGGGCAAAAACACATGTAAGTGGCTTACACTCAGCTCTGTAGACTTCTGTGGGCATCGTTGTATGGGTGACTTTTGTAAAGTGCATCTAGCTAGACAGCAGAAGGGTTCGTGTACAAAACCATGCCGTGTGTGTGGTAAAGGGGTAATGAACGAAATATCACTCTGCTTGAGGTGCGGTTACAGAAAAGAGAAGACAAAATTATGGCACCGAGAGTAAAGGGTTGTGGATAAGGAATTTGCTCAGCTCGCGACCATTGCCGTTTTCTATCAGAGAGATATGGTTACAGTGAGTATACCCTATTCAAGACATGCCTACTGTACGCGAGCTTCGAGCATAAGCCAAAGATTTCGGCTTGACAGGGTATTCCTCACTTCGTAAGATTGATATGATCATGGCGATTTTATCTCACCGTGGTGCAGAGTTAAAATCACTTCTGCAGCGGGCCCAGAAGACAGGCCGGTTCCTGGCCATTCTTGGGGAATGGGGCAACCCCCACAAGCGTGGTCAAAGAGACCGCGAGTTTAAACAGCTCAACGCCGATGTTACAGCGTCTCTGCGCGCTAAAGCGCTTGAGAAGAGACCAACTAAGAGAAGAGAACTGTTGAGGCGCGGTGGCGTAAGGAAGCGGAACATCGTGCGAGAAGCTGTGAGAAGCGAGAAGCAGTGGTTCTCAGAAAACTTTACCTCGATATCCAGGTGCCACACCCAGTGAGGCTACCGGCCGACGAACTGTGGGTTAGTATGATGAACGATGCCAAAGACGAGTTTGAAGTCGACGGCGTAGCTGCAGTCTATTCCACATGGAGAGTAGAGAGTGTCGACACCAACGACGTTGATGATGCCCACAGGGGGGTCAGAAAGACCTAAATGCCCGCATGAAGAATGAGAGGGCAGCTCAACTCCTCACGACCATGTCAGAGGGCGAGTTCGTCCTAAGAATCAAGTACTTGCATGAGCGTAACGACGGTAATTGGGTAGTCGAGGATAATTTCGACCCGGTCATAACAGAGGGGAAGAAAGGCCAAGGTATTGTTGAAATCACTCAAGACACGAAACCTGGTGTGTTGAGCAGAATCGATCAGGTGTTTTACCAGAACGCCTACCCAGTCACCGCGGTTGTGTACGGTATCTACCCCCTCAGAGAAACCGATTTGTCTACGGTGTCTACCCCCTCAGAGAAACCGACCCCGGCTAACCTCGGAGATGACATCCAGAAAGGCTTTGTCGAGTTGGTCATGGATGCCTCTGGAACGCGATGGGCTACGATACAATAAGACGTCATCAGCATGACATGAAAGCCTGCTACCTGGCCAGCTTCCAAGGCCACGGTGAGGCCAAGCCATATTTTGACAGATTCGGGCACCCCACCCAGCGCATGACCCGGGTCGCAATCAACGGTCCCCTCCCCCAAGACATCGGCACTGGTTTCGCCGAAGTCCAGGAATGGGAGTTCGCCCCTAACTGCCATCCCGTCATCCCCGCCTGGTTTGGAAAGCATTTCTCTGAGCAGGGCTGGGCCCCCAAACCCCTGCTCACCTTCCTGGTTGAGTCAGGTCTCCTGAAGGTCCGTGAGACCATCATCACCTTTGAGAAACAAACCAAGTTCTGGCTCCCTGAAGACCGTGATCAAGGCTGTAGCATCATAGGCAAGTTCACCCAGGGTAAAAAACTAACACGGAGGCTTGTGCCAAGTTGTGGTCGACCAGGGAGAACTTGACTTCTTGGTAAGTTACACCTTCAAAAGCGGAAGTCTGCTTGGGGCACCCCAACAGTGTCCCTTGGGCCACATTCTCACCTACTACGATGGCTCACAAACCCACCTGAGGGCCTCAATGCTGGCATATGCCCACATCAATCTCCTCGCTATGCTGGCAAAATTTGAACCCGATGAGGCTGTCGGGTGGCCACTGATAGCATTTACGTCCAGAAGACCGCATTGCAGAAGCTTGACGGTGTCGAGGCGTACGTGCCACAGGAGGAGCATCTACCGGGAAACTGCTGCAATTGTCTCAGGTATCACTTTGGACAAGGGGGAGCAGTTGTACTTGCCGCAGGAACACGCCGCGTACTTCTCCAAGTCAGAATACTGTAGCCACGCCAACCCGATGGCAGAATCAATGGCGCCCAGCTACAATGACGAACTGACCCGGCACCGGCTGAGCTACCTTAGTGGCGGAGGGCGCAGTGGCAAGACCACAAGAGCGATTGAGCTCTTCCGGGTAAGAGATCCCCTCGTGCTTAACCCAACCCATCGCCTCGCCAAAGAAATATGGGCCCGTGGTGTCAAAGCACAGACATTCCACAGCTTCTTCCGATGGAGTGGTCAGAATGACTGGACGCCCGACGCATGGGACAGAAGTTCATCCCACGTGTCCTCATCTGGGACGAGGTCTGCACTGTGCCCCGGCCTATCCTGGAGATGTTCTTGGACTGGCTTGACAAACACGGCGTCCAGGTAATTTGCTGCGGGGATCAAGGACTGCTGCCACCGATTGCAGGTGAAATGCCTCACCACTGGCTGAAAAAAAAGGCAGACTACTACGAAGTGGTTGGCGTCGACTACAGAGCAAAAGATGAATCCCTCAAAAGCCCTGAAAATACTGATAGTGACAAAGTCCAGTGCCAGGAGATGCGGAAGGCTCTCCCCAGCTGCCTGGGGTGGGACCGGTTTGTGGAGCAGTGGAGGCCCGGTGACCTAATCCTCACCAGCCGTCAGAAGGTCCGCGACCGGGCACAGGAGCTGTTGCTCCGACGCCATAAGGAGGATTTCCCAGATGCCCCAGTGCCTATCCTTTACCACCCAAAGGACAGCCGAAAGCAGAACATTGACGTCGCATTCCCAGGCACTGGCGACCCGCCGCGTAGAGAAGAGCTCGTTCTCAACAATGTCGTTGCGGTCTCTATCGAGGCCGCTGAGTGTGCTATTAAAACCGATGATTGGCACCTGGGCTATGCTCTCACAGTCCACTCTTACGATCCACGACCCACAGAAGGTCTGGATCATCGACGACTACCGCCAGTGGTCCAGTATCTGCTACATAGCCGTATCCTGCATGGACGGGTAACATGTCCACCGGAAGAGGGTTCCGATGCCAGGCTCGTAGTAACTGAACAGCAACTCCGCAAGGAAATACAAAGCAAGCAAACCGGGCTAATGGACGCCAGGGATTCAATCTCAAGGTCGACTATATCCTCGAGCTCCGTGAAGCCCAGCAGAACCGCTGCATGGAATGCGAGATTGAGCTGCTCTGGGCCTTCCAACCCAAAGACACACAGCAGTTTAGTGTCGACCAGCTGGAAAACAGCAAATGGCACTGCAGAGGAAATATGAAGCTGACCTGTCTAGAGTGCAACCGAAAAAGAGGGGCTCCAGCACTTAGCATCTAGTCCTTCTAACAGTTCCTGTTACTTCATAACACTATCTGGTGGCAGCTAGGTGTCGGGAGGCACTACAAGCAACTCTTCCCGGACAAATCCGCGTGCTGGCCCATCCACTAAATAGTAGAGCACAGGCTCGTCGGCCTTGGTGACAGAGCGTTCAAGTCGGTACACCTGGAGGGACCACACAGGATCAGTTGCGCGTCAGTGGCCCCCTTCCAGTTCGCCGGACTGGTAAAGGTAACGGACGCTCACTCTCGAGGGGAGCTTTTGCTCTTTGGGCCCTGTCGGGCGACCTGGAACCGCAGAAGAGGGTTTTTGTGTCAACACCGAAGGTGTTTTTATCTTGATGGCATCAGAGGGCTTTTTCCCGGTCAGACGAGTCACTTCATTGTTCAGAGCCGTGCCACCCATTCAGTCGACCTTTGGCCGACGGGAAGCTTCATCTCCTGGGCATATTGGTGCCCAAACAACTGCTCTGCCAGGGTCCGATTGAAGCGCTCCACGAACCCCTGGTCCCGTTGGTTAGCAGGAGGCTCACAGCACCCATTACTCGCGCCCTGGGTCGACTTGGAGCAATTTCGTCCATCTAAGAGGGCCTCGCCTGTAGATCCGTTCAAGGGCATCCGCGACCATTGTGGCTTCTTTTGTGGCGAGGGGCTCGGCTTCTTTGTAGCGAGAGGCCAGTTCGACGACTGTGAGCGCGTACTTGTATGTCTTGCGACCCACCCGGTCATGAGGCAGAAAAAGCAGGTCGGCCTGGTGGACTTCATTTGGCACTGGCACGTCCAACTTGGGCATTGGCACATGCCGCGGATTGGGTAGGTATATATGCCAGATGGCCTGCTTCTTGAGCCACGCCCGTGCCACATCTTCAGAAACCTTGGCTGCTGCCGCGACATTCTTGATTACTGCAAGCCCCGAGGCGACTAGACAGTTTGCTGTTCATATTATTACTTTGTAATGTATACATGTATACATTATTACTTTGTAATACATTGACAGAGTCAAAATAAAATGATGTATCTTAATAAGGAGGCGGGCCATCTTCGTATGTGGCTCCGCCAGTTCTGTAGGAATGGGAACGAGTACACACTTTCGCGAAACTGATAACTTTTCTATAACCGCCTTGGTTTCTTCTCTGCCTTTCTGAATAAGTGCTTTTTAGCTCACCTGAGACGAAGTCTCCGTGAAGCTATAGTCATCACTCCTCGTCCGTCGTCCGTCCGTCCATCCGTCCGTCTAGCCGTCCGTCAACAATTCTTTAAACATCTTCTCCTCTGAAACCATCAGACCGATTGGGTTTATATTTGGTGTGGATGTTCCCTAGGTGACTCTTATTCAGATTTGTTCAAATGAGGTCACCAAGTCAAATAGTTTTGATGTCAGGACCATAACTATTTTTCCACATAGTAATTCTTAAAACGACTTCTTTTCTGAAGTTGTCAGGCCGAATGGGTTCATATTTGGTATGAGGGTACCTTGAGTGACTGGTTCAGATTTGTTCAAATGAGGTCACTGGGTCAAATGTGGGTGGGGCTATGGACATAAATCTGAAGAATTTTTTTTTTCTTCAGATTTAACTTATTGCTCAATTTAACCAAAAAAAAACTAAATTATATATATTTTATTTTTAATAAATATTTTTTTTTATTAAATAAAATATTTTTTATTTAAATAAAAAAACAAACATTTATTTAAAATTTTGAAGGACTTATGACATTACATCTTCGGGGGGGGGGGGGTAGGTACCTCTAGTCTCCCCACTAAATTTGGTTGAAATCAGGGGTTTGGGAGAAAAGATGAACAGACAGATGTACAGAAATGTTCAGTAAATTCCTTTTAATACTAGTATCTGCATTCCCATTACAAGCCAACTCTGCTCTGAACTGACAGACATGACAAGTGTTGTTTATAATCAGGGCCAGATAGATAGATAAGAGAACTTCTGTAGCTATAGGCAGAGTCCCCAGGGAGTGTATTCATGTCATTCATAATTTAAATGAGATTAATGGTGTTGTACATTTGTTTTCTAAAGTTGTCAGTAGGACCATCATTGTTTACAATACACTGGCCATTAATATCAGATTAAATTCCTTTTCTCAGAGCTTTAAGTGTGTCTGGCATTTGTAGAATGAGGTTCCCAGAGGGTGAATTTAATTATGCTACCCTTCACGGCAGGCTAGCATCACCAAATACACCCTATGAGGACCTCATTCTGCTTAGGCTTCATCTTCTGGGAAGTATCTAGAGTCTCAAATTGACAGTTTTAGCAGCTCTTCCCTTCTGTTCAGATTTTAAAATGCATAATTGAGGTGTCCAATGGTTGTGCATACTGTCATATGTCAGTAATGTCACCAACTTCAGCTGGAGAACTTCTGTCTGTCCCTAGGTCTCCCATAGCAGTTGAGAACTAAGTAAAATTTGGTTCCCAGATGGTAAATTTGGTGATGCTAGCCTACCTTACATAATAGCATCACTACATTCACCCTTTTGGGACCTCAGACACACTAAATTCACGCTTGGCTGTTCCAATATTATTTTCTTAACCACTTAGCTATGTGACCTCATTATACCTTATTATGGACAAAAAAGTGGGGGGGGGGGTATATTGGATTAAATCTGTTGGTCTGTCGGAGTGTCCTTCCATCCATTGTTCTGTCCATCCATCCATCAACAATTGTTTTCTTCTCGAGATCTATATGAATTCCCTAACTGTATGTGACTCACATTCAGATTTGTTCAGGTCAAATAGGAGGGATTCCAGGGCCATAACGTTTTCCCTCCATAGTAATTCTAACAATTTGTTCAATGAAATGTAATTTTTGAGCTCACCTGAGACAAAGCTACAGTCATCACTTATCATCTGTCACCTGTTCATCTTTCTGTCCGTCCATCAATCTGTCAACAATTCTGTGAATATCTTCTCTAGATCATAAGACTGAATGGGTTCATATTTGGTGTGGATTTTCCCTAGGTGATTCATATTCAGATTTGTTCAAATGAGGTCACTCTTTCAAATGGTTGTGAAGCCAGGGCCATAACTCTTGCCCTCCATGGTAATTCTTAAAAACGACTTCTTCTCATCTACCATCAGATATAGGGTGGGACCCGAGACATAACTGTATGCCTCTATAGTAATACTTAAAAATGTCTTCTCAAGAGAGGTTGGACTATTTAGCTTACATATAGTATGGAGGATCCTTTAGTGACTGAGATTCAGATTTGTTAACATAAGGTAACCTGTTAAGAAATGACGGGGCTATGGGGACTTAACACTTTTGTGTCTAATAAAATCATTAAAATACAAAATTCATTAAAACATCTACCTTGGAACTACTTGACTGATTAATCTGACATACATACATGTATATGCTGTTTTTGGGTCCATGGATAATTGGGCTTCAAACATCAAACATGTCTAAATAGTTTTATAAAAAGGTGCTTGTGAGATTGGAAATTTCCAACAATAGAGAAAGTTTGAGATGACAGTTGCCAATCTAAGACTTGGGAGTCTGGAGCCTGGTCGGGAAGGGACATGAGCTGGAGGGGGGGGGGGGGGGGGGGGGGGTGATCAGTAGCGTACAGTTGGTACATGAAGCCTCTCTATCTACATATCCTGTTTAGTTCTAACTGTTATGGTCTCCAAAGTCCCAGTTTTACCAGTCTTTGCAGTCTGGTGAGCGACCCCACAGTCTTTGACTGTCTTGTTTTGTCTTGTCATCAATCTCCGCGGCGTGCGTTTTTCGTGTCCTAGTCAGGATTTCAGTTTTCATCTCATTGTACTTTGCGACTTCGTCCACAATCAGACGGAACTCGTCATTTGAAATCTGCCCATCGATCAAGGCAGTCGACACGTGGCTTGAGATTGTGTTCAGTTTGCTGCTGGCCAGGACTCGAATCTCGTCGTGCTTCTTGGCCTTCACGCCCAGGCGACGACGGATATATTTGCCAGACATGCCGAGTTCTCCCCGCGGTGGTACTTTTTGTATAACGCCACCCTTTTATCTCGCTCATCCTCGAGTTGCTTTTTCAGTTGCGAGATTTCGCGGATCCGGTAGGAAGATTCGTTCCCATTTTCGAGGACAGGATATATAGCTTCAGGGCTTGGTGCTGTGGGTTGCTTCATCCTCATATATTATTACTTTGTAATATATGTATACACGTATACATATATTACTTCGTAATAATTTACAAGTCCAATTCGATAAGGAGATTCACTACTGCACAGCTAGGTCCTCGGATTGACGGCCAGTCAAATGTTATTACATCACCCCGTCGCAGCTTCAGTGGATCTGCAAAAACCCTCGTCCTCTTCTGTTTCCCACTAGATATTTTTTCTCCGTGGTTTGTCTTTTTGTGGTTTATAACCACAATCGCAGCAAAGTCACCATTAATGTGAGACGCGGACAAGCCCAATTCGTATTATATTACCATTCGCTAGCATGGGGTATCCACACAACATATCTCCAGTAGCCGAGTTTCCCATGGTGAACAGCCGATCGCCACCCCTTCCAAGTAAACCACTCCACGTGACGCTGCCACTGTATTCTGCCCAGATAGTAATCAGGGCACTACCCGGTGGAGTATCAGTTGTTACTTCGTAACCGCAAATCTTACTGAGTGCGGAGCACTCTATAGGGCGTAGATGCTTATCGTATCTCTAGTGCCACGGTGATCGGTAGGTCGCTATTCAGATGTGCACCTCTATTATCACGGAAAACTAACTTCAATTCACAAAGTGTTCCGCACTGAAGACGTTTGAACTCAGGATGCTCGACTCGGAGGGTGCCCATGCCACCAAATGAGTGACGGCCAAGCCCAATCGTTGACAGGAGGTTGGACGGAGCCCCATCTACAAAGGAACTAGAGGTGCAGATGAAGCATTTTTGTGGATGCAAAGTTGACGGGGCAGTCCCCAGTATATGTGCCAGCAGAGAGCCACTGGCCATTTAAACCATCATCCAATCCGAGCAAGGACAGCAGTCCATCTGTAAATTAGATCTCGTGCCCATCATCCACGGTTAGAGTTGCCAAACCATTAACTTTGCTCACCGTCAGTATGGTGTCGCTGTTTTCCTCTACAAGGTCCCCTATCTGTGTGAAGTTATACAGCCCCGGAGGAACGGCTATTTCTTTAGTTCCGCTACCGTCGCGGACATGCTTGTCGTAGCTATCGCAGTCTGTGGGCTCAAAGGCCGCCTTCCACGAGAACGACACCCAATTGTTTATCTTGTACCACCCAACTGTATAAGTGATGGAGCGGAGGCCAACTCGTAGATCCCCACCGCAGTTGTCAATGTATTGGAGGAGGTCCACCACCTCACTTTTTTTGACATTTGTAATATATTATACTCGTATATATACACGTATAAAATATATGTAATATAATAATGACGAATAAGGCGTTCGGCTTTAATAGCGAGGCTAAGTATAGGACTGGTGGAGTATTCAACTCCAAAGTTGACCTAGAGCTAACACGTTCCAATATCGAGATACAGACAGACCTATCCGCGGGCGCCTTTCAAGCTGAGTTCCATGATGTGTTTCAAAAGTACCTGCTGCCTAAAGTCGAGTCTGACAAGCTGGTACAGGCATGGAGCAGCAGCCCGATGCAGTTTTGGCAGAACCAGCTAAATTTCGCCGTCTGGTGTGCAACAACGGGTTGTGGTGTGTCTGCACAAGACCATTTGTCTGTCCGTGGCGGAAAAAACGATGTTCCAGTGGCTCCGCCACACGAACAATCTTTCCTGCGATCTCTATATCTCTTTCACGTCTACAACCAGATTCGCAGGATCCTCAACGAGTTGAAGGCTCCACTACCCCAAGATAAAGTTTGGGACGCCTTTAACAACCAGTATGACCGACGCGCGTATGAACGAATTTGCAGTGAGTTCAGGGTCTCTCCACACACCGATTGGCACGTGAAAGGCTCAAACCATGGATTGGGCAGGACCTACAATTGGTGGACGAATATGGGACCTCACCCTGTCTCGTCGGATGGGACATACTATCCCAGTGGAATGTCATTCACAAAAGAGACAACAAATGAGGTCATCCACGTGGACTTCATCAAACATGACTCGGATGGTGCAGATAACGCCTGGGGCACCTTTATTCTGGACAAGTCGCAAGGGTTCACGCAGCCGGGGATCAAAGGCTGAACAATATTACGTGTGGGCAATCCTAGGGGCGCAAGCTCAGACAAGAACACAAATTCTTGGGACAGCCTTTGACACTCAGAAGCAGTTCTTAGCTAACGTGGAAGATGCAATTTCATTCCCCGTGGATCTCCCCTCGTCGATCAAGCGATATCAGGATCTCCTACAGTAACAGTATGCCAGCTCCGAGGTCAACTTTGTCTTTGGGACTGGGTTTACATGGCCCCGGGTGACATGCTAATCCGCATAGGTAAAGTGGCAGGGTACAACAACGAGATCGTTATTGCTACACAAGACCAATCTCTGGGTTAAAATACAGACCTTAACAGAGCACCCACCCCACCGCCAACTGATGGTTCAGGATTGGTCAAGCCGCTAACACACCCAGTCGCTCCCGCCATGTCAGCTGTGTCTGTTCCAACTATGGAACAAAAGCAACAGATGACTCGCCAACATGAGGACAAAAAAGTTGCTATCATTGTAGGAGGGTTTGCTATAGGCTTAATCACTCTTTGGCTTGTTATGGTAACGTGTGTTTAGGTGATAGCCATTCCCGCACAGCGACCAGGAGCAGCCCTCCGACGGCGAGGGCCAGAGCCCACATGTTTTCAGCCAACCACCCAGCTGTTTTTGAGAGCAGCCCGAACAGCCTCGAGACAACCGAGCCTATAATTCCAGGTAGCACAGCTGCCTCCTTCCCAGCCAGCTTTGCTTAGGACACGCCGAGGGCCTGCAAGTGTTTTTTCACCCACTCTTTGAGGCCACCCTTATCTGTGGAAGGTGGGGTAGGAACGACGGGTGGACCCCCGCCCCCACCAGTCAGCGCAAGCACCATGGTCGAGATTGCCAACCAATCGCTGTGAGTATAGAAGCATTCGTAACCCCCTGTTCCCGGAAGAGTGTGCGAATGCGCTCAGCCAGTGTCGTGTCTTCGTTGAGAACCCGGTCAATCGTCTCTTTGACGCGGTTGATTTGAAATCGGAGAGCATCCCTGGTCGTTGCGGCGGCCTCCAGGTGTGAGGTCCGTTCATCTTCTAGGTTACACAATCTCTCTGCGATGCGGCGCCTGGTATTCTCATCGACCGCCCCACTGTCTGCCTCTGCCAGTTTCCGCTTTTCCACTGTGATGTGCTCATCCAACGCGGATATTTTGACTAGGTTGTTGGTCAACTCACCTCGAATGGTCTGCATTGCCTTGTCCAGCCCCCTGAGCTCGCGGAGGTTTAGTGGGTGGTCATGCATCTATAGTTCCGAGGATCTCTTCAATGTCGCCATCCGTGAAGGAGGTCTCCATTCGCCCTACCACATCCGAGGCCTCTTTTGCAGATTGCCCCAGGTCATGCAGCTCTACACTATCTACAGCAGCAGCTACACCACCGAGTTCATTCCTTGCTGTATGGAGGGCTGTGATCACCTTTGATTGCGCCCCACCCCTTCCTTCTGGGCGCTAGTCAGCAAATCCCAAGTCTTCTAGTATTGCCCCAGTTCCACCCCGCCGGCCGGCTATCGTTGACAGTGCTAGGGGCTTACTGGTATGAGCGTTTGCGAGAATGATAACGGGATAGGCCTTTAATCGGAGCTGTC
Source organism: Siphonodentalium dalli (assembly GCA_032622095.1). NCBI lineage: Eukaryota > Metazoa > Mollusca > Scaphopoda > Gadilida > Siphonodentaliidae > Siphonodentalium > Siphonodentalium dalli. The sequence continues at coordinate 136,056,271 of CP136064.1, read as the reverse complement.
CGCGTTGGTCGTTCTAAAATTTTGAGGGGTCGCGGCCAAGGGCTGGTGTTCGTCCCCTTTTGGCCAGAGCGCCGTAATAGTCATCAACAGCCGACTGAAGGAGTTCTTGCTGTAGTTGTGGCAGCCTGGCTGAATCTATGTTGCTGGTAGGGTCGTCCGGCTCAATGAGTGGTATTGTTTCATCTTGAGGATCAAGAGGATCCTCATCGGCTCTGATATCAGGATCAAATGTGGGGTGACAGTCAATTATGCATTTATATATTATTACTTTGTAATATATATGTATACTTGTATGCATACACGTACATACACGTATACACAATATAATTTTTTGAAGGTAAGCCAGCTTCGATTTAATATATATGTATTACATACATGTAATTACATATGTCACAGTTTCTGAATTGCTGCAGACACAACATGGCTTCGAGTCAGTACGGATGCAAACTCAATCCATACCGCAGCCTGCGGGACCCCCTCGGGGTCAAAGGCATCAGACAGTCTGTTGTTATTACGAACAATCCCAGCACGATTGGGCCAAACCAACAGCTGCTTGTGAGGTTTCCCAACCTCCGCGCCAATGACGTAATAGTTCCCAGGACAGTGCGCCTGGCATTTACAATCACGCTGACCTCCACGGATGCAAACAGGACTGTGGTGCAGAACCTGGGCCGGGCTATTGTGAAGAAGACCACAATCAAGATCAGCAGAAATGAGGTCAACATGATCGACGACTCCGATGTTCTCTGCTGCTACCTAGACATGTGGAAGACCACACAGGAGAGAGAAAATACACAGTTTCAGGGAATTGATGAGTCTGCCAACCAAAAATACGCTTAAAGGCAGGAGACAAAGACAATGCCGTAGCGAAAGACAAGGCTATCGCGAAAGCCTACAGGAATCGCTGGACTTTGAACTATTGGAGAGTCAAATGCCCTTCTACCAAAGCGCACTTGGGGACCGACTCGAGTACGATCTGGGCCTGGCAGATGTGTCGCTGGGAGAGTTTCTGACCAGCAAGTATGCCCTGTGGCTTGACCTCAGGACAACTGATGACGACCAACTCCACGGTAGAGGGCGACGCATAGAGAAAGCATCAGAGGGTATCACAATTCAGATCACAAAAGAAAAAGAGGTGGCAGGCCCACTGAATGTCTACTTGTGCGTGCTTATGGACGCACAACTCAACATAGAAGATGGGCGGTTTGTCTCAGCGCTTTATTAGTTATATATATGTACACAAGTATACTTACTTGTATACATATAATGGAACAAATGCACCCAAAAGATCCCCACTCGGCCCTCATCTGTGGGCAGACTGGCTGTGGGAAAACAGTGTTCACCCTCGATTTGTTGGAGGGCCCCTACCGTGACACGTTTCGACACATTATAATCCTGTGCCCCACTGTGCGGCACAACAAGGCGTACCAGAGCTGGCCGTGGATATGGGCTGACCCCGAGATCTATGTTGCTGATCCGGGCGAGCGGCTCCATGATTATCTACGGGCATTATACCAACTCTTTCAGGGCGAACCCACATTGTATATTGTTGATGACTGCTCGGCCATGAAGGTCCTGACGAAGAAGAAGGTCATGCTTTCTGAGCTGGCTTTCTCGGGCCGACATGCAGGGCAAAGCGTCTCGGTTCTCACTCAGGAGTACAATTCCATCCTAAAGGACCTGCGCGAGCAGACGGGCTGGGTCGCGCTCTTCCACTGCAAAGACCGGGACTCGTTTGAGGACTGCCTCTGCGAAAATGACATGATCCCTACCCGGGAAGAGCGAGCAGCTGTCGAAGCATGCTAAGCTTCTGTTAAAGAAAGATCAGCCGACTGCTTAAGGTATAATGATGTATAACACTGATGTGCTATGTATAGCACTGATGTGCTTCAGCCAGGCCATAATATTTGGCATCCTTGCTTGGGGGGTGTACGTATACCTAGATATATGTATTAAACTTCGGCAGCTAAGACAAAGACACTTAAACACTTGGGTTAAATACAATTACAAATATTAATTGTGATGACTTGATCGACGAGTTGTTGAAAGAGCAGACGGAGGATGCAGCTAGTTCTGTAGGAGCTGTCGGAACAACGGCAGAACCTGCTGCGGAACGGAGAGCCACTAGCTCAACCTGGGATGACGCTGTATTGGGGAATGTTGATGCTGTGCAACAACGGGTTGTGGCTGTGCATCGGCACCGGGAAAGGCTCGACGCAATGGACGACGAGGTGGTGGAGAAGCTATATGCCTCCTCCTATATGCCGGCCTCCTCTTCCCGATTCCCATCGAGACCCAACCGAAGCTGGTCGCTGATCTCATGGCCGACCCTTTTGTTGGGCACGCCCTAAGCAGTGCTACATGTGTGCTGTACCATCGATATGGCATGTATTTAGCGCCGTTGACTGATGCGTTGACCACTGCGAAACATTGTCAATTTGTACATGTCTGCCCACGAAGCATAGTCGAAGAAGACAATAATTTCCTCGGAAATTCCTGCAAATCTGAAACTGATGGATGATCCAATAAATAGGGTGACCACCGCGGCTGCGCCACTACCGGAGGAGGATACCCCCAACGGAGGGGATGCCGTTCTAAAGGACATACTCTCGAAACCCCAGTGGTAAGCACGACAAAACAAAGGATCCCAAGAAGCTCGCAGCCGGGCGAGCGGGCGCCGCAACTCGTCGGGGAAAAAACAGGAGAAAATCCTACAGGAGCTTCGGGAATCCAAGGCCTCTATAGAACCAGCCCCAGTAGCTACTGCTATTCCGGCTGCACCGCTATCAGATTCGCGAGAACCACACCGTTGGTCATAGCAGTGGCTCTGTGACCTCCGATTGTTCCAATGGACAGGAACTGCTGTTCCTTCGGAACTGTGGCTAGTCGGGGGGCTTGGGTTGGTCGGTGTGGTGTTGCTGTTCCGTAGGAACTATCAGAACGCGGCCCAACAGCATACGCAAGCACCCGTGACACGGAGCGAAGAAGTTACACCGCAAAAAATAAAACACCAATTAAACAATGATCCATTTTATATGGAATAATTATTACTTTGTAATATATTACTTGTAATATACATAGCAGATATGTCTTCCCCAAATACTGATGGAAAGATGCTCGTCAACGCGGCGTACCACAGCGCCGTGGTATCTGGACTTGCCATTGGCTACTCCCGACTAGCCAAAATGGCTATTGGTGGTCCTTCCCCTAAACTGGACTTCACGCCCTGCGATGTGGGTATGGTCGTTGTTGATGTCGTGCTCGCCGCGGCTATGAAAGATATGCTAAGGGAGCATGTCAAAACCTCTTTCACATATGTGAAAATATTGTCGATAATGTCAAAAAAGTTTTGACGTAAATGTACATAAATGAAATGTCGGAAATGACGAAAAATAATCGTCGAAAGCGACTGGCCATAGAAGTGCGATAACGTCGAAACCACAACAGACCAAACATTTCCATAAAATGTCGAAACTTTCGACAACGCGAAAGTCGCGACGTCAAAACATTGATCGATATTTGCAAACTTTAAAAATTCGCGCATTTATTTTTGCCTTCTGCGTAATCAGATGCCAGCTGAATTTTTATTGGCTGAATTGTGTGAAGGAAAATAAAGTTCAGCCAAAGGCCATACAAACAACTCTATGCGGTTAACACACAAGTACAATGACTTGACAGTTCGACTGTTTTGATAGCTATGAGTTCGCACAAGGCCAAATTAAACAATAGTCAACCCATTCCAAATGTGTGAAGGGGTGACATTTAGCAAAAGGCTATACAAACATATAGGCCTACTGACATATAAAATGACGTATATACCGGTCCCTCACAACTATGTCCAAGTATTCTATTTACCAACCCATGCAATCAATTCTGAATAATTAAGGTGGTTCCGAAAAGTGTACAATATTAATTTTGAATCACTTTGGGCACTAAAACTAGGCGTCTATTTAGGGGATTTTAATGATAATGTAACCAAGAAGAGAATCTGACTGAACATTTGCAGTCATTGTTACGATCCATATTGCATTAGGATGATAATCTCTCGGCCTGTGTTATTGTTTTATACTGATGTTTAGTATAATTAAATCTATTTGAATTTTATTTTATACAGATACTCCTTCCACATTTGAGACTCCTGAACCCAGTGACAAACCACCATCTCCGGCTTCTAGGGGTCAAGACACAGCTTGCGATGAGAAGAGAGATGAAGGAACTGAACATATTTTGTTGAAAGATGCACAAGGTAAGGCCAATATAAAAAACTGCTTGATTTACATCCCAGTCCGACCCTATTTTTAGTCCCCTCCTCACTTTTTTTAATTTGGATATCTTTTGTGTGAACTTTTTTCTCATGCCTTAAACCGTCAAATTACATTTCAGTAGATTTTTATCAAATTGAATCTATTTCTAAATCACCCTGTACATGTATTATATATGGTAGGATACTACTTCAATATCAAGAACTGTCCTTGACAATTTATGTTAGGAAGAATGAAATATAATAAATAAATTCGCCCTCCCGCCCCTTTTTTCTGAAAAAGTTGGATGTAAATCTAGCAATTTATTTATATTGGCTTAATCATTCAATGAAAACCAATATGAAAAAAAGAATTAACATTATTTTGTCCAAAGACCCTGGTTGGTTTTAAACCTCAAACTATAAATTATAATTCTTGCAATTAGCTCACCTGAGATGGAGTCACCCGGTCAAATGGGATCAGAGCCTGGGACATAATCTTTTCCTCAATAGTAATTCTTAACTCTTTCAATGACTGCTACATGTGGAGAATGTCATGAAGACGTTGGGAGCCCCTCTATGACATTAATACATCACAATGGCGCCATGCTTGTGTGGGTAATATTCCCAATGTCTGCAGTGTATATATATCCAGATGCTTGTTTATTAACTAATAAAAGAGCATTTATGTGAGTGGAATATTCATGACAGTTATAATAATATAAAAAATTTCAAGTAACTGATATGCAAAATAAATTAGTTCAGTTGTTAGCTCACCTGAGACGAAGTCTCCAGTGGAGCTATAGTCATCACTCCTCGTCAGTCAGTCCATCCGTTAGTCCATCCGTCTAGCCATCGGTTCATCTTGCCGTCCATCCATCAAGAATTGTCTTCTCCAGAACTATAAAACCGAATGGGTTCATATTTGGTGTGGCTGTTCCCTATGTGACTAACATTCAGGTTTGTTCAAATGAGGTTATCAGGTCAATTCGTTGCAAAACCAGAGCCATAACTATTCCTCCATAGTAATTCTGAGAACGACTTCTTCTCAAGAACCATTGGAACGATTTAGCTTATATTTGGTATGGAGGGTCCTTGGGTGACTGGTGTTCAGATTTGTTCAAATAGGGTCACTGGGTCAAAGAGGGGCAGAGCCAGGGACATAACTCTAAAATAAAAGATAATTTTAGATTGAACTCCTTGCTCAAATTTTTTTTTCAAATTTTTTTTTTTTAAATTCAGATTTAATTTCTTGCTCATATTTAATTTTTGCTCAACTTTACTTTGTAAAGTTTGAGCTATTGCCATGGCTTGGTATCCGTCGTGCGTGTGTATGTGTGTGTGTGCGTGATTCGTCAACAATTTCCTTTAGCACGGGCTACACTTCGTACCTTTGGTCCGATTATTATGAAATTTGTCATTGATGTTGACATTGACATGTAGATGGGAACGAGTCATTTTGGGGTCATTCGGTAAAAAAACATGGCCGCCAGTGGCCATCATGGATTTCAAAATTCAATCCATTAGCACAGGCTACAGGCGGTACTGTTTGTCTTATTGTCATGAAATTTGTCATGGATGTTAATATTGACATGTAGAACGGAACGAGTAATTTTGGGGTCATTCTGCCAAAAAAACATGGTCGCCGGCAGCCATCTTAGATTTTACTCTTTGCATGACTAATCCTTTGACACGGGCTACAGGTTGTACATTTGGTCTGATCATAATAAAATTTGTCATCGCTGTTGAAATTGGAATGTAGATGGGAACGAGTCATTTTGGGGTCATTCGGACAAAAAACATGGCCGCCAGTGGCCATCTTGGATTTCAAAATTTAATCCATTAGCACGGGCCACAGGTCGTACTGTTCATCTGATCATCATGAAATTTGTCATGGATGATAATATTGATATGTAGATGGGAACGAGTAATTTTGGAGTCATTCGGCCAAAAAACATGGCCGCCAGTAGCCATCTTGGATTTTACTCTTTGTATGACTAAATTCTTTAGCACGGGCTGCAGGTCGTACCTTTAGTCTGATCATCATTAACTCTTTGATTGCCAGGGGCCGATATTATCGGCCCAAATGTCCGGTTGGTAAATTGCCAGGGCCGATATTATCGGCCATAATTGTAACCGTAATTATTTTGATCACAACTGTATGACAATAATAAAAAAGTTTTTCAAGTTTCATAAAATTATTGTTTTAATTGTTTCTAATTAAATTCTGCAGTATATATCTGATTTTTAATCCTTTTTAAGACGTTTGAAAATTAAAATAATGAAATAAGTTTGTAAAAAAAATGTAAGATCCGCAGTCGGAAATCCAAAATGGCCGACAATTTCAGAAAAATATTTTTAGACAATTATTTATATGAAAGATCTGTATTTTACCAATGCATTAACTAATTTAAACATGATAGTATGACAACCTGACATTACAATAAGATTATGTGTACTTTAGATTGTTATATTAGTTTTTTTAATAGTCAAAATTGCCGTTTTTGCTGAATGAATCACCTATTTTTCAAGGTAAAAAACGCAATTCACTAAATCAAACGGCGTGATTATAAACTCCCACAGGCCCCAGCGTGCCTCAGTGACAGTTTAGATAATGCATATGTGTCCTTTTTGTTATTTTATTTATAGCACAATGATGATAAGCTTGTAGTTAGAGATTTAATTATATATCACAATTTTTGTTTTGTTTTTTGACAGTCAAAATTGCCATTTTCCTCAATTAAAAAACCTAGCTATTTTCGTAGTAAACTGTCGCAACTAAAGTCTAAATCGGCTCCTGCATTGTGTAGCTCCTCACATATGGTCCAGCTATACCAGAACTAGACCCTAATTTATTCTTACAAGTTTTTAAATGAGAAAGACAGTAGAATGATTTATCAGATCATCATCGTTGGAATACTGTCTCAGAAAACCAATATTGAATATAGCAGGTTGTGGGCCATTTTTCAATTGGATTATTGCAAACAAATCCTTATTTGGAGTTATTTCCCTTGGGTGACAAGGAGTTATGCCCCTTAATTCTCGTGAATATTCTTCGGCAAAATATTCACCTGCAATTCTTTGGCTAATCACCTACATACATGTCCTTGATATTTGAAACATTATTTCATAAGAAGAAGACTATTATTGTATCATACTTTTCCACAATAAAATCAGTTTTCTCATAAATTCTCCGGCAATTTAGGTGTAAAATTAGCTCGGCAACGAAAGAGTTAAATTTGTCATGGATATTAACAATGACATCTAGATGGGAACGAGTAATTTTGGGGTTATTCGGCCAAAAAACATCGCCAGCAGCCATCTTGGATTTTACTCTTTGTATGACTAAATCCTTTAGCACGGGCTACAGGTCCTACTTTTAGTCTGATCATCATAAAATTTGTCAAGAATGTTAATAATGACTTGTAGATGGGAACGAGTCATTTTGGGGTCCTTCGGCCAAAAAACATGGCCACCAGCAGCCATCTTGGATTTTACTCTTTGTATGACTAAATCCTTTAGCACGGGCTACAGGTCGTACCTTTAGTCTGATCATCATAAAATTTGTCATGGCTGTTGAAATTGGAATGTAAATGGGAACGAGTCGTTTTGGGGTCATTCGGACAAAAAACATGGCCACCAGTGGCCATCTTGGATTTCAAAATTTAATCCATTAGCACGGGCCACAGGTCGTACTGTTCGTCTGATCATCATGAAATTGGTCACGGATGTTAATATTGACATGTAGATGGGAACGAGTAATTTCGGCGTCATTTGGCCAAAAAACATGGCCGCCAGCAGCCATCTTGGATTTTACTCTTTGTATAACTAAATCCTTTAGCACGGGCTACAGGTCGTACCTTTAGTCTGATCATCATAAAATTTGTCATGGATGTTAACGATGACATGTAGATGGGAACGACTCATTTTGGGGTCATTCGACCGAAAACATGGCCGCCAGCAGCCATCTTGGATTTTACTGTTCTCTTGATGTCTATAAACTAGTATTAGACAATCAACTTTCCACATTTCTAATCGCTCCATTGACTGTAATACATTAAATTATTCCCTTTCCAAGTTGAGCTACAGTGTCATTGACACTTTCATTTTATAACTTATTGAAAAAACAACTAACGCCATATCCACCAAGGTGACCACACCAAATTTGGTTTAAATGTGGCTAAAATCGAGGACATGCAAACAGCAGACACTCGGAGCTATATGCGATATGAGGAGGGTGCCTGAGGACACAGAATGTTTACTTAACACCATATAGAAGTCACATTATGCTGGCAAAGGTGATTAATGGGATGGCAGTGTTAACTCAATCTGCTTGAAGTGACAGCTTTGTTGATTGATATCTTAAAGCTCTCTGCCTGGTAGAGAGTTGTATTTAGTGACCTGTGGCTTATGATAACAAAATATCTCCCTAAGCCAAGTGTGAATCTGCCATTAACCCTTTAATAATAATAATGGTACTTAAATAGCACCTTTCCCCACAAGGGTCCTAAGCGCTTCACATTATTACCCCAGCTGTTGAGTAATGCAGAGTCTTCTGCATGCTGCTGCCATGCATTTTATGGCCACGGTTTTTCTATTTTGTGGTTTACGGATTTTTTCTGCCATAATCAACTTGGGTAGGAGGAAAAAAAAATAAAAAACTGAAAAATGTGTTTTTGTTTGTTTTTTGTTTTGGTTTGTAAACTCAATTTTAGCTCGCCTTTTTAAAGACGAAGATTCAAGTGAGTTATACCCATCACTTTAAGTTATCCTTATGTTATAGGTGCCGTTTTTATCTGTTTTAGTAAACTGCTTCTTTTATGGATCATGATAGTTGCGCGCGTCCTGCATTGTTATTTCAGCATGTTATGGGTTAACTGAAATGTGTGTCAGTGTGTATGCGCGTGAGAGCGAGCATGAATGATTGTGTCACCTGCACACTGATTAGCACTCACCTGTTACTGGCGGGAAAATTAGCGCAGTCCGGGGATCATTCAGTAATTAGCTTTTGAAATAGACAGACGCACAATATTGATTTACCCGTTTGAGATTCTATGGTTAAATGAAATGCGAATTTCATTTTTAAGGATTATCTTTTATATGTGGTTTATTATATTGGCTGTGCTGTGATAATTATGTTGAAGTTTATACTTTTTAAAATACACTTTATCGACCCAATTACTTTGTTGTTGGACTCTACGAAATCTTAGATCCAGCGGTATAACACTTAGAAAAGGTGACCGCTCAATAGTCCCTTAACTATCTTATTTCAGATACACTGAGAGTAATATATGCAGGACAATGGGGCTTTCTTATTAAATAGATTGCCACACCCCATATTGTATATATCGGTATAAACCAAAGTTTGGTCTCACTTTCTCATGCTATTTTGACTAGGTGATACCCTGTCATGGGAGTGGCTAAAATAACTCATTCCCATTTACGTGTCAATGTACACAGCAAATTTCAAACAGATTGGATGAAAATGTGGGCTGTGGTCCGTGCTAAAGGATTTAAGTGCAAAATCCTAGATGGCCACTGGTGGCTATGTTTTTTTTAAAATGGGCATGACCAAAATCACTCGTTCCCATCTACGTGTCAATGTTCATAGCAAATGTCATGAATATTGGATGACAAATGTGGGCTGTAGCCCGTGCTAAAGGATTTAAGTGAAAAGTCCAAGATGGCCACCATCGACCATGTTTTAAAAGGGTGTGGCCAAAATCACTCGTTCCTACCTACATGTCAATGAAAATGTGCTTGACCATAATGACTATTTCCCATCTACATTTCAATGTACACATTCGTCAAGTTAGGCTAATATTAACTTGATGAGCATGCATGTTCTAAAGAATGATATGCTAAACCCAAGATGCGAAAGCCATGTTTTTCCATGGAAATGTCCACAAGTACTCTTTCAGATCTACATATTTTAAATGTATTAATGGTATACAACAATTTTCACGATGAATGGATAAATGTCTCCTAGTTGGTGGACCCAACTAATCAAACAGAGCTAGACGCTCTCGCTCTGATAATAAAAGTCAGGTTTACGGACTAAATGCCTCCCAGACTGTTTTTAAACTGCATATTCCAGGATGGCCACAGGTGGCCATGTTTGTTGCAATGTGTGGCAAAAAAACACTATTTCCCATCTAATGTCACTGTCGATCACAGGGGCTTGTTCTTTAATTTCTCCCCACCATGAAAACACATCCACTGAAAAAAGTGTGAAAAATAATTGGCTATTTTGGGGACAAAAGTCACAAAACACATGTCACAAATTCGTTTTAATACAATGAAGGGATACATACACGTTTGTATGTCGGGTTTATCAATGGGACATTTAATTTCTACCATTGATTTCTTTTACAAACAAGCTGCCGCTTGTATAAACTACCCTTGATTTCTTTTACAAACAAGCTGCCGCTTGTAAATGTCAACGACGAACGATTTTGGATTTACAGAAATACTTCCGGGTTTGGAAGGGAGGTAACTCACTATTAAATAAACGGGTATATAAAAACACGCACCGGAACATTTCCGCGGATTGTTTTCATTCGACAATTGGAAAGGATGGGAGGCTGTCACCGGGGAAGGGGTTGTACAAATATAATTTTGACAATCAATAAGCGATTTATTCATTCAATATTCGAGCGGCTTACACATACCCAACAGCCAGGTCCCTATTTTCGTATACATACGACGAAGCGAGCACAGTACAAGTGACCTTGCCCAAGGGTCACAACCTGGTGCAAGATTTGAAACAGTGTGTGGCTGTATATAGCACTCTCACCGCTTAATCAGGCCAAGCCACTGTTACGGAGATGATAGACGGGAGCTTCGCTGGTGCTGCATTAAAGATCATGTGCCAGTGCGTTCTCTTAATATGCGAGCCTCCCATTGGGAGCCGGGGACATAACTATCCATTGTAATTCTTAAAACGTCTTCATATGAAGCACCATCAGGCCTATTCAGCTAATATTTGGTATGGGTGACTGGAATCACTGGGTCAAATAGGGACAGACCCAGGGACATAATTCTTTACCTGAATAGTTATTCTTAAAACATCTTCTCACATGGGAGCCATAAATTTTTTTGATTTTTATTGAAAAACATGGCTGCCAGTGGCCATCTTGGATTTTACTCTTTGTACGACTAATCATTTGGCACACCCTACATTGACCCCTTCCATTGACACACATTGCAGCCCTCATTTATTGGAGAATTGTTTTGAAAATTTACTGGCATGTATAGGATAACCTCTATTAAAAATGGGGCTATCAAATTTGAAAAAATTTCCATTAAAAACATGGCTGCCAGCAGCCATCTTGGAATTTAGTCATTGCATGACTAAATCCTCCAGAATACATCCCTCATCCGATTGTCACCAATCTTCATATATTGATCAAAAGATCATGGCAAGTTGATGGGAGCCATGAAATTTTTTGAAAAACATGGAAAAACATGGAAAAACATCTTGGATGTTATTTTATATATATATCATTATATCTCTTCATGTTGACATCTATTACTTTTTTATTTAAACTTTCTGCATTCCTAATTGCTCTATTGACTGCACTGTGTAGGAACTGTTACATCGGAAGTTGTTCTATTGCCGATTTGTGATGGTTCCTTATGATCCAAATTATACATTTTCCCGACTTTTTGACAGTTAAAACGCAATTTTTGAGCCATCTAGGTGATAATTCGATTAGTTTTTCCATTCCCCTCATATGGTCCAAAATAACGTAAACATAATGAAAATCGTATTGTGCGAGGAAAAACAACGACGAAAACTGCGAATTGTGATATCTCGATCGGTTCTCTCCCGATCGAGTCTGTTCTCTCCCAATTTAATCGGTTCTGTCCGGGAAATACGATGACTATTATTTGGAAGGATACGTGAAAATAACCAAGTGAACACAACGAAATATCAATTATGTTGAAATTACATCACTTATGATTAATTTCGGTGAGTTACACTGCCTTCTTATATATAATTATGTGTCAACAGGTGTAGGGGGGGGGGGGGTGGGGGTGGTGTGTTTATGGTATCTTGTGGACACATGTTTTTATTTCATTTTATCCACAGTAGTCATTTCACCTTGAGGCAGTATGAACGATAAAGTGAGTCCGAGTCGATTTAGCCAGTCCGTCTACCGGTATATAGTTTGTAATTAAGTTCGTTTTAACTCTATTTTGGGCTTACTTGTGCAATTTGGGTTATTTATATAAATGCTTTATGTACAAATAGGCAGCTAAGCATATACGAGCGTATTAACATTTCACTCGATGATATTTTGGATGGTTCGAGCGAAATGAAAACTATATATAATAAAATTAAATAAATACACATAAAACATGGTCTATTCCCAATATGTTGGTGCACAACTCCATCACAAAACATCACAAATTAATGTAAAAAGATTATGTGCTTATTGCTTGCTTGTTTTATTTGTTCAGTCGTTCCTTGTTTACGTACTATATAGTTTTTTTGTTGTTATTAAATAACATTTGATATTTTAATTTGATTTATTTCATTATTTATTCCTATGGGATCAAAATGGTTGGAAACTAAAAATTGTAATCAGATGTAATCGAAAAGTAATCAGTTACATTTTACTAAAGTAATTGTCATTGTTATCAATTAAATTTGAAAAAAATTTAATCAATAATCATGTAAATCAAAAGTAATTGTAATCGTTAATCGATTACATTGGCATGTAATTGCCCCAACCCTGGCTAGAATTGAACACATATCCCACCTGTAACATTCAACCACAGACCTTCATTTATCAATAAAAGTCACTTGGTGGTTTGCGCTCCAAAATACGCGTAATAATAGTCGCTTTTTTAGTTTTCCTGATAAAGAAATAGCTTGATAAACACTTGAAAAAACCCTTCTACGAGCATTATAATAATGTCACAGAAAGACACATTGGAGTCATGGAAAATACAACTTTGAACTCGATGTTTGGGTTCCAAACAAAAACAGCCATTTGCACGACATGGAACAGAACATTCTTATAAATTACTTAGACAAAATTTGGAAGCTCGAATGAGCGCCATGTCCAATTAAATTAACAGAATATCATGACAGTAGATGTCTAATTTCATTGGGTCAATTATGCGTGCACGATTATATATGATCCTATACCCAACATGACTTTCAATATGTTATATCTGCCACTCGAAGTGAAGCTAATGCCACTTTATAATAATCTTCTGTTATAATATATAGCTATACTCTTATTTCTTAATACACTTGTTGGATTATGTAGGTAACATCAGCTGCAACCATTATTGGGTTTAAAATGTTTGTTACACACAACTAAATGATCCCAAAGTGCAGATATCGTTCGAATAAATATGTAAAGAACCGTCACAGCCGTGATTACCTTGAAATAGAACCGTAACAATCGTAAGTTGTGATTAGGAGGCTAATACTCCAAATTACCGACACACATCGGGATATTTCCTCAGCTATTTTACAGAAGAATAACACAGGTACAATTTATACTCGGTGTTCGTCTTCAGAATTATTTAAGTTACATAAATTTGTTATTAACCTGATTTGGTGAAATATCATTGAGTTAGATATATGTTATTTAGTTGTGGAAATTTAAATACAGCAAACTAAGAGTTGGTACAGTGATGACCAGGGGGATTGGCTCCTTAGGCGCGGCAGAAATGTGGGTGGGTTTTTCGGGATTTGGTCGGGAGTGTGGCTTGTTGCCATTCATCATTCTCAATGCCCCCCTCCCCTTCTCACTGGTTCATTTGAGTCATAAGAGAGTTATACTTCCTTTTAACAGCCCTTCCACTTTCGTTTTTCTATATACCTATTTAAATAACAGCCATACCCTTACATTTCCCAAGTGTGTTATAAGTGTTGCATAAGTGTAGGAAAATTTTTCCTCTAAGTGTGCACTTACAACCAAGTGTACAAGTCCAACAGTGGCAGTAAGTGTAGTGCAAGTGTAACATAAGTGTACAGTAAGTGTACGTTCCAACTATGTAAATGAGGTGAGTGTCATATAAGTGTATGATTCTAAAGTGTGGTATAAGTGTATGTTGGCAAGTGTAATATAAGTGTATAATAATTGCAAGTGTTTTATAAGTGTAAGTTCTGAATGGGGTTGTAAGTGTATTGTAAGTGTACAATGGTGATTGTGATGCAAGTGTATTATATAAGTGTATAGTACATGTATTAGTAAAATAAGTGTATATCATAGATGGGCATGCACATATTAAATTTCACTATCAAAGATGGCAATTGATGCATTAATCAAGGGAATCACATTCACAATGATTTAGACTGATAAAATACTTTATTATATTATATTAATAATGTTTTAATTTTATAAATCATCTATCGATTAGGTTCCTTGGCTCAATAAATATATTTCATAAATCTTGTGCTGATAGTGATTTGCGAAGTTTGAATGAGCTGAAGTATCTTCAAGCTTGTCTCTTCCCGTTAGTCTTTACTCCACTTATGTCATGATGTCCATGTCATATTCAGTACCATGTCCCATTTAAAGCACGCAGTGCCTGCTGTGGGATGTTTAGTTTAGCACGGAGAGTGAGAGAAATTTGCAAACGTTGGCATGACCGATTCCATTTTTTTTTGCCAAAAAAGCTGTAAGTGCGTCATTTTTTTCTTCTTCTGATGTCACATTGTCTCTGAGATGATCCAAATTCCAATGTGCTCTGTGTGCCCAGTCTACCCCTCCACCAAAATTAGTTTTGTCTGGTATCACAAGCATTTGGACAAGACGTCAAGATGATTGAAATTGAATCTGTGATCAGTCCTCTTGGCGAGTCTTGCCAACATTGGGCAACATGCCAACAATGAAACATGCGAGAGATCAATCACTGAATCAGCTGGACGACAGCCATCACTCTCCGATTGAGAATTATCACTTGTAAATAAATGTATGTTGTATATCTGAATTTAGCGCACGTTTCCATCGGTTATAATATGTATGCATCCAGTGTGACTTTACTGTTGACATTTAATTTCTCGATGTCATCGTGTCATTGTAGGATCACCGGTTGAATTGGGAACAAACTTCACCTATTTGCGTAATTATTTGCCGAATTCAGCCTCCTACCACCTGTTCTATCTCTAGTGTGTTTAGTTCCTTTCTTCTTTTTGCCAAATTGTTGAATTGTTGACAATGTTGTGGCTTTTCTCGCCGTCATTTTCGTAAATGAAAGCTGTTGTCAAATAAAATGCAGATGAAATTTAAATTTGATTTCTTGACCGCCGAATGACCGGAATGTGGTCTGCGCATGCTCATGTTGTCATCGTCAGTCACGTGTTAGCTTTTAGCCAATCGTATGCTCAGTTCTAGGATATCACTTGATTTAGACAGGGATTTCCCATTCGGCAAACCTCGTCAGATTCCGTCACCGTTTCAGAGGCCCGCAGAGGTCACAGGTCGAGGAGTTCAGAATGAGGGATTTCCCAATAAAATGATGACATCAGAGGACAATGTTTACACACAGCGAGGTGGGATTAAATTCCCCATACACGAACACGTGGGCAGAAAGCCGCAAGCATTTACTTTGGGATATTTACAGTGGGTCGATAATCACACGCATATACAGTTAAACTTTGTTATTTTTGATACATTTTACGTTAAATTAAAAACAGATAGCAGGTACATATACGTACTTCTCCGAGAATGTTAAAAACAATTTTTATCTGTTCATCATTATTTTATTGTCACGAAATTACGCTAACTATCGAAGTTTTGCCATAAAAAAAACCCCGATAAAAATAATTCTATTTGGGAGTATTGCACGTCAAAATTACGGGTTTAGAAACGATTTTTATTATACTTAATTCTGATCTGCGTCGTCAAACTACTATCATACAACATTTCTATATTCGTAATGGCCATTTTTTGACTGCAGGTGTGTTTGGAAACACAATCATTGAAGCTTTCATATTCGCCAATTTCAATATACCGGTACGTGATAGCGACCAATTTTCATTGTTTCTATGACAAACATTTTGCAGTTAATAAATTGTAGATATACATACTCATATATCTTTATTTTAGCACAAAAGATTCATAAAATTTATTACTATCGGAATATAAATAACAGAAAAACGAAATACCGGTAATTTCAAAATTGAAAAAGTTCATATTTAATATAAGGGCAATTATATAGTACAAATGTGCGAGGCTCTGAGCAGTATTCCTGAACATATCCATATCAAAGTTTGATAAGTGTGGTATAAGTGTTGATAAATTTTTCCAAAGTTCCATAAGTGTACCTTTAAGTGTGGGGCAGTGTTCCCAAAACATTTTAAAAGTATAAGTATCATCAGTGTGTCATAAGTGTAGAGAGAACTTTTCAAAGTACCATAAGTGTAGCTGTAAGTGTGGGCAGCATGCCCAAAGATTTTCAAAGTCTCAAAAGTGTAGAGCAAGTGTACACTTATTACAACAATATACACTACACTTACGAAATAAGTGTACATTTCGAAAAAAGTGAGTGTGGTACAAGTGTACTGAATTAAAAAAACAAAAGCTACAAGTGTACTATAAGTGTATACCTGAACTACACTTACAATGAAAGTGTACACTTAGAAAATATAAGGGTAGTCCATTTTTTATCAATACTTTTGGATCGTAAATGATATTTTAAGGGATTACCAAAGTTCAACCAAATTTGAAAGTGGTTCAATCTCCCCGAAACATAGTAATGTTGATGAAGGCGCTCTCGTTTTGTGAAGGACTGTGGCATAGGTGTAAAAAAGCATATCTCTCCAACCATGGTTACTTAACTCTTTCACCACCGAATATATGAGGATAAAATGCCCCAGACCCCTGATTTACAGGACTTAATTTGGAATTTTGTTGTCTTTAGTGCTAAGCCTAAATACTAATGTTTAGAGGGATCGTGGGTATGGCAAACCATATATTGCCGTGATCAGCAGTGAATTTATATTCACATGAGGGTCATAGATGACCTTCGGGTGCCGAACTTCCTTGACAACGGTTGCTAGGGAAACACCCGTCATTGAAAAACACTAGATTTTGATAAATTTCTACTGAATGGCACTCATACAATGCTGGCTATTGTTTTTCTTGTGCACCCACTGGTGATCACCCTATGGTCAAATTTGAAGAAGTGATTTCACCTTGTTTAAAATATCAGGCAAATGTTGGCTTGAGGAGGGGAAAGTTCTGTCATTCACAGTCCAAAATCGGTCCAAAAACGAAAATAGGCAATGCAAAAATAAATCGCCCAGTGATCACATTCAGTGACTGATAAATAACTGACTATATTGACCAAAATCACTCTAATCGATCTAATTATATCTCACAATCAAAACAAATGAACTTCACACACTAGAAGTCCTTTTATTGACGAACTTAGAACACAAACTTCCTCAAAACGGAATCAATTCGAAACTGAATTCACTCCCTTTGTGCTATCTATTTATAACTTTGGGAATTCCATTATAATGAGTGTGTACTTGTTGACGCTTTCTGCTTCAATATTGCGTTCGTTTTCAGGGGTACTAGGCCTAATTGTCCACGTAAAAGGTGTATGATATGCACAACTATAACACTTTAGACAACATTCTTGCAAATATATGAGATTTTATTTAAAAATATACTGCCGGACATAATGTCAGGCTAAAAATGAAAATGGTCGGACATTTGGCGATATGTACCGTTTAAATTCAGGCATGCTTCCAATGGAATTCAGATATAATATTTTAGTTTTCTATGACAGGGACACATAGCAGGGAAACATAGATGGATCCCCAGAGGGACCTATATGAATTGTGGGAGCTATTACATTATGTACAGCTATGCTCTAATTAATCGACCCCTTTAACAAGGTTATGGGCCGGTCATGACCGCGGTCATACCGCAACTACACCAGGGTCATGCGGTAGTACACCGCGGCCATGCGGTAGTACACGGCGGCCATGCGGTAAGACACCGCGGCCATGCAGTAGTACACCGCGGTCATGCGGTAAGACACCGTGGCCATGCGGTAGGACACCGCGGTAATCTAGTCCGTTACCGGCGTACACCGCGGTAGTATTTTCCGCGACCGCCTTACACCGCGGTCATTCCTCGTGTCAATCGCGATCGATTAATCTGCCGATAAGAATAATTTTCGCTGTTTTTTTGAAGACTCAAGGCTGTGTGACATTTTCGATCTGTTTTGTTCAAGTTGGCCTATGCGTTAATATATTAAGAAACTGACCTTACATTCATTCATTGCGTGAAACTAAATATATTTTAGAGTACTAACGTCTTCAATGGTTGACGTCCCCACGTAATTCCTTGAGGTCGCCGCTTTAGGCGATCGCGGGTAATTGGGTGATAATATGCTCGGATCTATATTCAGACATATTTCCAAGTCTTTTCGTACGTAAATCAGTTAGAACATTTGGATAGCGATTTTTTTCCGCGGAATTATACAGAAAAAACACGACCACAGGTAAGCCAAGGAGACAGAGAATCTTCAAATTCAATTCCAAATATGCCGACACAACTCCATTCAACTCCAACGCGATAACAAAATCCGGAATAAAGAACTAAACATACCACCACACAGTGTCTTTATTTATTCTCTGTTCAAGATGCTTTAAAAAATATTTATCAGAATATAGTTTTCTACTCTGGCGAGACTCAGATTATCAGATTTTTGTGTCAGTGAAATGTGGCGATCGCATAATTATCTTGCGCGAACCAACTTGAAACAGACTTATATAGAGGGATATTTTCCCCATTCCAATTGCATGCATGTGTTTCATCCGAATCGTGATTAGATAAGAATATGTAAAATATATCTTGTACTGTGAACTGCCCACTACAGCAAATGCATGCGATCACCAAACATTGCAGGAAAAGATCAAACAATGCTGCCCGACAATAATCACGAACGCGCATGTGCCCAGTGACGTAGCAACATCAAGGACAGAGTTTACAACATTTCTATCTCACTGATTGGTGTTTTGAGTGTTTCTTTTCTCGTGCATGCCACCTGATAATTAACCAAACACTGCTGCACTACATTTCGCTGCACCTGTCCCTGCATATCGGTGGATGTATATATACTAGAAGATTACATTACGAACTCATTGTAGTCTAATTATGCTTTGTATAGAGTAGTTATGTCACTTATTTAAGTTTATATGCAATAATTTTTATCAATCCACCTATCGCTGTACTATGAATTAAGAGCTCTAGTCAACCCGACGTGTTGGCAAAAGAACGATCTGGAAGAAAATTATAAAATCAGTTGATACGTTCACCAACACGGCAACACCTCGCAGCTGTTGACTCGAACGCGATGAGGCCGTTCTTCAACTTGCCAATATTTAAAATATTGTTTGTGTTTAACCAATTTTTCATCGGATTTTAAAGATACGGGCGCCTTGGAGGTGGGTAAGCTGTTAAAATATTCACCTCAGTCTAAAACCGCAATAAATAGAAGGAATAGTAATATATAGACTGACTTTGTTCTTATCCCAATCAGAAATATGGCATAAACAGTATGTTATTGTCATTTTTCCCCTTTGTTATGTAAACAAAAGCAAAAAAAGTTACGTTTCCTGGCTTTTGTTTAGATCCGGATATGGTAAAAATAAAGAGCGTTATTTGTTATTCTTTTCCTGATATGGAAATGATAAACAGCGTTTATATCATTTTGTGTGATTAACCAATAGAATTGCGCTGTGTTGTTTAAACAGATGCACAACTGCTGTAACACGAGCAGGTTCTTGTTTATGCACACCATCGTACGTCTTGACGACAATATACTATTTACGCTCTGATTATGTTTGGCATATGAGCGGAACTAGTCGCAATCCACCATGCATAACATTACGCAACATGTCCGATGTCGGTGGTAATGTTTGGAATCTGCTGAGATACATGTAGTTGAATTGATTTATCAGCGTTTGTGATCATGTTAGACGAAACACTCTCCTTGGTGCGCTTTGCTTATACATATTGATAGTTTAAACACCTTGATTTAAAAAAAACGAAAATAAAAACACAATTTTTGTTTAATTTGATTTTCTAATGTTTTTAGATTGATCTTTTTGTTCAATTTAACATCAAATTTTTAATTAAAAAAAATAAATATAATTGTTATATTTTTTTAGATTGCTCAATTTAAAGGGGTACTGTATGCCATTTTCAATAAATTTCCGGTGATAACAACGATCTATTATCGATACTATATAGAAACATAAGTAATTTGAGTCGAAGATGTATTCTGTAAACGCTCAGGTTAATAGGCTATCTTAAAATTTAATAATTTAAAAGTTAATAATTTAATATAAATTGAATTTATGGCTGGAGCCATAAAATGGCGTAAATTAAAATACGAATTTCCGTGTACAAAACGTAATCAAATTATAATTGAGAGATACTGGATTAGTAAACCTATTGCACACACGATCGTTTGAAACATTATGCTTATACGGGGAGAAAACTCAAGCCACTCATTGACTAGTGGCGATACACTAACTTAAATGAGTATATGGGACTACTATGCATATAATATAATTTTTAGCTCAACTTTACTTTGTAAAGTTTGAGCTATTGGCATGGCTTTGTCGTCCGTCGTCCGTGTGTTCGTGTGTGCGTGTGTACGTAAGGCGTCAACAATGCAGGCTACAGGTTGTACCTTTGTTCGGATCATTATGATCATTATGATCATAGCTGTTGACATCAACATTTAGACCAGAATGATTAATTTTGGGGTCATTCGGAAAAAAAACATGGCCGCCAGTGGCCATCTTTGATTTCAAAATTCAATCCATTAGCACGGGCTACAGGCCGTACTGTTTGTCTGATCATCATGAAATATGTCATGGATGTTAATATTGACATGTAGATGGGAACGAGTAATTTTGGGGTCATTCGGCCCAAAAACATGGCCGCCAGCAGCCATCTTGGATTTTACTCTTTGTATGACTAAATTCTTTAGCACGGGCTACAGGTCGTACCTTTAGTCTGATCATCATAAAATTTGTCATGGATTTTAACCCTTTCAACACTGGCACCCTGTATCGTTTGGCACCCTGACCCTGGGTCCCTGGGATATATTCTGCCATATTGCGTGCACATTTTAACACCTGGGGTTTGTAATGGTCAACATCGGTTATGTACCCGAAAACTTTACATAGTGGTTATTGATATATAAGTGATTATTTTAAGATAGGTATGCATTGTCAATCATATACTCCGTAGCAACCGTTGCTAGGCAACTACCCAAATTGTAATATATAATGCATATACATCTGATGGGATTAATACTTCATGCCAATTGATGCGTTATCTTGCTAATTCGAAGTGGCAATTATCGTGCTGGTGGGGCTGGACATATATTTGGCCAAAAATGGTACATTTCTTGCGAAAATAGGTAGCAACGGTTGCTAAGCATATACCCGAAAGTGACTGAATTGTGGGAAAACGTTTTGGTCTCCCAAGACAATCTACCGTTTGGACACAATTTGGACACATGGTGTTGGTAATGTTTAAAATTGGTTATGCACCTGAAACTTCGCATGAAGGATTCCTGGTAAATCAGATATTATTTTAAGATAGGGATTTACTGTCAATTAATTACGTCATGGCAACGGTTGCTAAGCAGTTACCCCAAATTGCAATATGCCATGCAAATATAGCTGATAGCGTTATTATTTCACTCGAATTAATTTATTACCTTACTGATTCAAGTGACAATCATTTCGATGTTGGGGAAGAGCATATCATTTATTAAAAGGGGTACATTTCTTACGAAAAGTGGTAGCAACGGTTGCTCGGCATATACCCGACAGTGCATGACTGAATTGTGACAACACGTTTTGGTCTCCCACGACAATCTACCGTTTTTGGACACAATTTGGACACATGTTGTTGGCAATGCTTAAAATTGGTTATGCACCTGAAACTTCGCATGGAGGATTCCTGGTAAATCAGAGATTATTTTAAGATATGGATATACTGTCATTTAATTACTCCCTAGCAACGGTTGCTAAGCAATTGCCCGGAATTGCAATATACCGTGCAAATATAGCTGATAGCGTTATTATATCACTCCAATGAATGCATTACCTTACTAATTCAAGTGGCAATCATTTTGATGTTGGGGAAGAACATATCATTATTAAAAGTATCCTGATATATCAGGGGACTAGTACCCTGATATACCTGGGGACATAACTAGTACCTTGGTATATCAGGGGACAAGTACCCTGATATATCAGGGGACTGTTGTGAAGTTATAAATAGTGTATAGGATTCTGTGTAGATTCTACTTCCGGAAGTTACCGAAGTCACCCGGAGTTACACGAGGCACATGTTCTGTGAATTCGTGAGTTCAGAAATCAACGACCGACTGTCAAGAATCATTCTTCACTTGTTGTGTTTATTCTCATCGTTATTATTTGTGTTTCTACTGTATTCATCAAACTTATCTTCTGCTGTTTTCATCATCTAATATTGGTAAGTATTATATAACATACTAGCCGATGAGCCCGACGTTGTCCGGGCTATTCAAAAACCAACTTTCAAGTCGATAGCTCCACCCGTTTCCGAGATCCGGTCTGCGCATGCGCGAAGCTGGTGTCGCACGGGCTCGGCGACCCGATAAAATTCGTACCCGGGGCAAGATACATTCACATACCAAATTTCAAGTCGATAGCTCCACCCGTTTCCGAGATCTGGTCTGCGCATGCGCTGCACGGGCGTCACACGGGCTCGCCAGTACGACAACGACGACCGCCTGGTCAAACTACACACACCTACCAAGTTTCTTCCCGATCGGTCGAGAATCGTAGATTTGTATAAATGACATACATACATACATACATACAGACAGACAGACAGAGGTCTTCAAAATATATATTAGATTTCATGTTTATAATGTCAACTTAAATACTCTACTTTTCACATTAGGACCTGTACCATGATATATCAGGGGACCTGTACCCTGATACACATTGGTACATGTACCCAGGGATACCAGGGTAGATTATAAGTTACACGGCTTGTTGAGGGGGAATACGGTGTGGTATGCCCCGGTAGAGGCTCGTATCCCCCGAGGCGATAGCCGAGGGGGGTACGAGAGTCGACCGGGGCATACCACACCGCATCCCCCCTGAACAAGCCGTGTAATGTATTTATCCCCGTCTCTACTAACAAGATAGTCCCACCGACATAAAGCGCGGAAATGAGCCACGAACAGTAACTCTATTTTGTTAGACTGCTTATACAATTTTTGCGGGATAATATAAGTTTTACATGGGGCATACGATATTGCTATGACCTTTGTAAAACATATCTTCTCTATATAGCGACGACAATTTTTGCGGGATAATATAAGTTTTACACGGGGCATACGAGATTCTTATGGCCCTTGTAAAACATATCTTCTCTATATAGCGACGACAATTTTTGCGGGATAATATAAGTTTTACACGGGCATACGAGATTGTTATGACCTTTGTAAAACATATCTTCTCTATATAGTGACGACAATTTTTGCGGGATAATATAAGTTTTACAAGGGGCATACGAGATTGTTATGACCTTTGTAAAACATATCTTCTCTATAATACGGGATAATACGAAATAATTATTTCCTGTTTAGTTAACATATATCGAACAAGAACAGCGGGATACGGCGTGATATGGCCCTAGTGGAATAATGATGCCTAAGAAGGCTTAAATTTCTACATGACGTTCGCCTCAACCAAGAAAATGGAACTATTTAAATAAAAGAATCATCACACATGACAAACATGCCCTGTATGAACCTAAATAAACCTTCTAATCCTGTATTTTTAATGCACGGATTCTAGGACGCGAAGCCTGTAATAAACACAGAATGACACGATGTGTAAATGGGTTTGTCGATACGGCACTCGTGCTGTCGCGGAAGGATAGAACTCGAGGCGCAAGCGCCTCTCGTTCTATCCTTGCGCGACAGCACGAGTGCCGTATCGACAAACCCATTTACACATCGTGTCGTTCTGTGTATATATCGTACAGCCCTGTAGGGATAATAATTTAATTTAATATATCGGCACAAAACTCAGTCACAAATGGTCACAACCATATAAATTGGCATGTCATTTTACATGATAAGGCTATCAGAAGTCATGATTTTGAAGAAAAAAAGGTAAATTTTATTTAGAATTTAAATCCCAGGGGGCTGCAATCATTGTCCGATGCCTCAAATTACATTGCCCTGAAGGGCCGTCACTTCATATGCACCTATTTTACATCAGAGTTGTATATTAATATAATACTACCCATCTGTGGTCCCCGGGTGAGCATGATGGCACATGTTTATAGTTTTGGACTTGGGACACGTTCCAGCATGGAGTAAAGAATAGGACCATGGTAATCACTGTCTGAAGTAGAAGTCTTCTAAAAGTGGGAGGAGTAATAAATGAAAGCCTTAGCCTGAGTTTATCTCTCCTCGTCATGATATGACCTTAGCTGTTGAAAGTGACATTTCACCCCAATTAAACAAACAAAAATAATATAAAACTACGAGGTAAAACAGGTGCATATGTATACATATGGCCAACTCATAAGGGCAGTGCAGTGGGCTAATATAATGCAGCACATAAATTATTTGAATCAAAAATTTAAATTTAATATGTTTTATGAATGCCACATATAAATTCTCAATCTGGTACATGCATCAATAATTTAACAAATTTCAAACACGCCAATACTCCTTCAAATTATGCCATGCATGCCAGCAATCGGATGCTTCCCGGATGCATAAAAACACTTTGCACCCCTTACACCAGAATACAGTCCTGGTCTGCTTCACAGGCAATTCACTTCGCTTTACATTTAGGGTGATTCCTAACATATCTGTTGTATCGTTCAGCACAAACTCTACAAACACGATAACCAGAAGTATCTTGTGGTCTTTCCGGTTCATGAACACTGACGTTTTGGAGACGAGGTTCAGATACGAGACCTCCAGATTGACGCGATCGAACAACCGATTCTCTGCGATATTCACCAATTAATGCTAGAGCGACATCATTCACAAATGAACCAAATGTTACGGCTCTTTTACTTTGTGGTCGGTGTTCCTTGAATGTCCCTTCAATGATATATGCATTGTAAATTGCCCAGAAAACAAATTTCATAGTCAGGTGACGGGGCCATTTGTAATGTTTTCTTGTCCGATTCAATCTTGTTAGCTGGTCATTTTTATCTGTGCCGCCCATATGCTTGTTATAGATAGACACTATGGTGGGACACTTCACTTGTAATAAGTTGCCATCTTTTTGTCGGCGATTGACAGTTACCTCAACACGTGGGTCTCCAAATGTACTAATAAAATTAATTGGCTCTTTGTCTTTCCAAACAACAGCAACAATGTTATCAGAACAGAAATAGTCATATGAACCACGAACCATGACTTTCTTCTGACATTTACCTACTTTCAGTTCAACCGGATAATTTTTACGGTTTGTCATGGTTGTGCCAACAGCATGTAACCCTTTGGAAAATAGGTATTGGAATAGAGCTATAGATGTATAATATCTATCCATAACTAAAACATGATTTTTGTTTTCCAATCCGAGACCAGATGTAACTCGCACAACAGTACTTCCAATTTTTCCTAATTCTTTCGAAACAAAACCGTTCGTTGCACCTGTATATATCTCTGCATTGAGAAGATAACCAGAAGCACTCTCACACAACAGGAATCCCTTTATTCCCCATTTGATGGGCTTTATTCGAATGTATTGTTTGATGGACAAACGATTCTTTGCCGGAATCATTCCCTCATCCATACTAAGAAATTGACTTGGGGTCCAGTTATCTTTGAATTTTGCAAGAAGGGAATTCAACATGGGCCTTACTTTGTAAAGTTTGTCATTTTTGTTCAGTGTAGAATCCCGTTCATCGACAAGGTGCAAAAACTTCCATATGGCAAAGTAGCGGTCACGAGTGAAGACCGATTTGAATCCTGGAGTATATGTAACAAAATTTTCGCATTTCATTCTGAAAATATTCCTCGTAACTGGGTTTGATTAATTTATACTCCATGAGGATTCGCATACCAAAGAATGCACGCATTTCCTGGACATCTACAGGTTTCCATAATGATGCGTAGTAGTCATTTGGCTTATCTTCCTTCACCTGCTCCGCTCTTTTATTTGTGAATTCACAAAGTTGTCCAAATAAATCATCATCCAGGAAAAGCATTACAAACTCGATGGAATCTGTTTCACTGGAGAATCCTTGTGACAAGTTTTTTGGGCCGCATTGCCTCGAATTAAATGTTACACTTGGTGGTTTCACTACCTTCGACCACGAAATTTGGAAATTTGCATCACCGGCATTGTTGATTTCGTCATCAGATCCATCACTACTATCTGTTTCCGACGATAAGTCCGAAGTCGGATATTCTGAACCGGAGTCATTGTCGTCATCGCTTGATTGCTGAATCCGCCGAATAGCTTCATCTAACTTGAGACGTTTTGACATTTAAAATTGTATTTGACAGATAACTAGTTTGTTGTCATAAATTGACAGTGACAGCAGACAACAACATAAACACGGAAGTAAACCGGAAACGTTCAATGTGTGTCAATAATCCCATAATGTCACTGTTATTTGTCTTCGTATATCCATACGATTATTTATACGCAGCACCTCTGATTCAGTTGAGTTACATATATCAAAGTAAGAGTTTTTCATTACTATATTTCTCGAATTTCTTTATATACATGTACACTGATTTTCTTGAATTCGAAGAAGCATTGGATGTATTTCTAATTCAATTACAGCACCCCCTCTGGAATCTAATCATCCATTGGATGTTACCAGTGTTAGTGGGCGGGTTTCTAGACGCCGGAGTATTTTTAGCGATAACGTCAACAAAACGCACATGGGTTTACGCAAGTATTTTTGCACTACGGGTTACAGGAAGTTTACGCTTACGCAACTATTTTTGCGTTACGTGTTGAAAGGGTTAACAATGACATGTAGATGGAAACGAGTAATTTTGGGGTCATTCGGCCAAAAAACATGGTCGCCAGCAGCCATCTTTGATTTTACTATTTGTATGACTAAATCCTTTAGCACGGGCTACAGGTCGTACCTTTAGTCTGATCATCATAAAATTTGTCATGGCTTTTGAAATTCGAATGTAGATGGGAACGAGTCATTTTGGGGTTATTCGGAAACAAAAAACATGGCCTCCAGTGGCCATCTTGGATTTCAAAATTTAATCCATTAGCACGGGCCACAGGTCGTACTGTTTGTCTGATCATCATGAAATATGTCATGGATGATAATATTGACATGTAGATGGGAACGAGTAATTTTGGGGTCTTTCGGCTAAAAACATGGCGGCCAGCAGCCATCTTGGATTTTACTCTTTGTATGACTAAATTCTTTAGCATGGGCTACAGGTCGTACCTTTAGTCTGATCATCATAAAATTTGTCATGGATGTTAACAATGACATGTAGATGGGAACGAGTAATTTTGGGGTCATTCGGCCAAAAAACATGGCTGCCAGCAGCCATCTTGGATTTTACTCCTGGTATGACTAAATTCTTTAGCACGGGCTACAGGTCGTACTTTTAGTCTGATCATCATAAAATTTGTCAAGAATGTTAATAATGACATGTAGATGGGAACGAGTCATTTTGGGGTCATTCAGCCAAAAAACATGGCCGCCAGCAACCATCTTGGATTTTACTCTTTGTATGACTAAATTCATTAGCACGGGCTACATGTCGTACCTTTAGTCTGATCATCATAAAATTTGTCATGGCTGTTGAAATTGGAATGTAGATGGGAACGAGTCAATTCGGGGTCATTCGGACAAAAAACATGGCCTCCAGTGGCCATCTTGGATTTCAAAATTAAATCCATTAGCACGGGCCACAGGTTGTACTGTTTGTCTGATTATCATGAAATTTGTCATGGATGATAATATTGACATGTAGATGGGAACGAGTATTTTGGGGTTATTCGACCAAAAAACATGGCCACCAGCAGCCATCTTGGATTTTACTCTTTGTATGACTAAATTCTTTAGCACGGGCTGCAGGTCGTACCTTTAGTCTGATCATCATAAAATTTGTCACGGATTTTAACAATGAAATGTAGATGGGAACGAGTCATTTTGGTGTCATTCGACCTAAAAACATGGTCGCCAGCAGCCATCTTGGATTTTACTCTTTGTATGACTAAATCCTTTAACACGGGCTACAGGTCGTACCTTTAGTCTGATCATTATAAAATTTGTCATGGCTTTTGAAATTGGAATGTAGATGGGAACGAGTCATTTTGGGGTTATTCGGACAAAAAACATGGCCGCCAGCGGCCATCTTGGATTTCAAAATTTAATCCATTAGCACGGGCTACAGGCCGTACTGTTTGTCTGATCATCATGAAATATGTCATGGATTTTAATATTGACATGTAGATGGGAACGAGTAATTTTGGGGTCATTCGGCCCAAAAACATGGCCGCCAGCAGCCATCTTGGATTTTACTCTTTGTATGACTAAATTCTTTAGCATGGGCTACAGGTCGTACCTTTAGTCTGATCATCATAAAATTTGTCATGGATGTTAACAATGACATGTAGATGGGAACGAGTAATTTTGTGGTAATTCGACCAAAAAACATGGTCGCCAGCAGCCATCTTGGATTTTACTCTTTGTATGACTAAATCCTTTAGCACGGGCTACAGGTTGTACCTTTAGTCTGATCATCATAAAATTTGTCATGACTGTTGAAATTCGAATGTAGATGGGAACGAGTCATTTTGGGGTTATTCGGACAAAAAACATGGCCGCCAGCGGCCATCTTGGATTTCAAAATTTAATCCATTAGCACGGACCACAGGTCGTACTGTTTGTCTGATCATCATGAAATTTGTCATGGATGATAATATTGACATGTAGATGGGAACGAGTAATTTTTGGGTCATTCGGCTAAAAAACATGGCCGCCAGCAGCCATCTTGGATTTTACTCTTTGTATGACTAAATCCTTTAGCACGGGCTACAGGTCGTACCTTTGTTCGGATCATTATGAAATTTGTCATAGCTGTTTACATCAACATTTAGACCAGAATGATTAATTTTGGGGTCATTCGGAAAAAAAACATGGCCGCCAGTGGCCATCTTTGATTTCAAAATTCAATCCATTAGCACGGGCTACAGGCCGTACTGTTTGTCTGATCATCATGAAATATGTCATGGATGATAATATTGACATGTAGATGGGAACGAGTAATTTTGGGGTCTTTCGGCTAAAAAACATGGCCGCCAGCAGCCATCTTGGATTTTACTCTTTGTATGACTAAATTCTTTAGCATGGGCTACAGGTCGTACCTTTAGTCTGATCATCATAAAATTTGTCATGGATGTTAACAATGACATGTAGATTGGAACGAGTCTTTTTTGGGTCATTCGGGCAAAAAACATGGCCGCCAGCAGCCATCTTGGATTTTACTCTTTGTATGACTAAATCCTTTAGCACGGGCTACAGGTCGTACCTTTAGTCTGATCATCATGAAATTTGTAATGGCTGTTGAAATTAGAATGTAGATGGGAACGAGTCATTTTGGGGTCATTCGGACAAAAAACATGGCCACCAGCAGCCATCTTTAATTTCAAAATTTAATCCATTAGCACAGGCCACAGGTCGTACTGTTCGTCTGATCATCATAAAATTTGTCATGGATGTTAACAATGACATGTAGATGGGAACGAGTCATTTTGGGGTCATTCGGCCAAAAAACATGGCCGCCAGCAGCCATCTTGGATTTTACTCTTTGTATGACTAAATTATTTAGCAAAGGCTACAGGTCGTACCTTTAGTCTGATCATCATAAAATTTGTCATGAATGTTAATAATGACATGTAGATGGGAACGATTCATTTTGGGGTCATTCGGCCAAAAAACATGGCCACCAGAAGCCATCTTGGATTTTACTCTTTGTATGACTAAATCCTTTAGCACGGACTACAGGTCGTACCTTGAGTCTGATCATCATGAAATTTTTCGTGGCTGTTGAAATTGGTATGTAGATGGGAACGAGTCATTTTGGGTTCATTTGGATGAAAAACATGGCCGCCATTGGCCATCTTTGATTTCAAAATTCAATCCATTAGCACAGGCTACAGGTCGTACTGTTCGTCTGATCATCATAAAATTTATCATGGATGTTAATATTGACATGTAGATGGGAACGATTAATTTTGGGGTCATTCGGCCAAAAAACATGACCGCAGCAGCCATCTTGGATTTTACTCTTTGTATGACTAAATCCTTTAGCACGGGCTACAGGTCGTACCTTTAGTCTGATCATCATAAAATTTGTCATGGATGTTAGCAATGACATGTAGATTGGAACGAGTCTTTTTTGGGTCATTCGGGCAAAAAACATGGCCGCCAGCAGCCATCTTGGATTTTACTCTTTGTATGACTAAATCCTTTAGCACGGGCTACAGGTCGTACCTTTAGTCTGATCATCATGAAATTTGTAATGGCTGTTGAAATTAGAATGTAGATGGGAACGAGTCATTTTGGGGTCATTCGGACAAAAAACATGGCCACCAGCAGCCATCTTTGATTTCAAAATTTAATCCATTAGCACAGGCCACAGGTCGTACTGTTCGTCTGATCATCATAAAATTTGTCATGGATGTTAACAATGACATGTAGATGGGAACGAGTCATTTTGGGGTCATTCGGCCAAAAAACATGGCCGCCAGCAGCCATCTTGGATTTTACTCTTTGTATGACTAAATTATTTAGCAAAGGCTACAGGTCGTACCTTTAGTCTGATCATCATAAAATTTTTCATCGATGTTAACAATGACATGTAGATGGGAACATTTTGGGGTCAATCGGGCAAAAAACATGGCCGCCAGCAGCCATCTTGGATTTTACTCTTTGTATGACTAAATCATTTAGCACGGGCTACAGGTCGTACTTTTAGTCTGATCATCATAAAATTTGTCATGAATGTTAATAATGACATGTAGATGGGAACGAGTCATTTTGGGGTCATTCGGCCAAAAAACATGGCCACCAGAAGCCATATTGGATTTTACTCTTTGTATGACTAAATCCTTTAGCACGGACTACAGGTCGTACCTTGAGTCTGATCATCATGAAATTTTTCGTGGCTGTTGAAATTGGAATGTAGATGGGAACGAGTCATTTTGGGGTCATTTGGATGAAAAACATGGCCGCCAGTGGCCATCTTTGATTTCAAAATTCAATCCATTAGCACAGGCTACAGGTCGTACTGTTCGTCTGATCATCATAAAATTTATCATGGATGTTAATATTGACATGTAGATTGGAACGATTAATTTTGGGGTCATTCGGCCAAAAAACATGACCGCAGCAGCCATCTTGGATTTTACTCTTTGTATGACTAAATCCTTTAGCACGGGCTACAGGTCGTACCTTTAGTCTGATCATCATAAAATTTGTCATGGATGTTAGCAATGACATGTAGATTGGAACGAGTCATTTTAAGGTTATTCGGCCAAAAAACATGGCCGCCAGCGGCCATCTTTGATTTCAAAATTCAATCCATTAGCACAGGCTACAGGTCGTACCTTTAGTCTGATCATCATAAAATTTGTCCTGAATGTTAACAATGACATGTAGATGGGAACGAGTCATTTTGGGTTCATTTGTCCAAAAAACATGGCCGCCAGCAGCCATCTTGGATTTTACTCTTTGTATGACTAAATTCTTTAGCATGGCCTACCGGTCGTACCTTTAGTCTGATCGTCATAAAATTTGTCTTGGATGTTAACGATGACATGTGGATGGGATACAATCATTTTGGGGTCATTCGGCCGAAGACATGGCCGTCAGCAGCCATCTTGGATTTTACTTTTCTCTTCATGTCTATAAACTAGTATTACTGACATTCAACTTTCCACATTCCTAATCGCTCCATTGACTGTAATACATTAAATTATTCCCTTTCCAAGTTGAGCTACAGTGTCATTGACACTTTCATATTGACATGTAGATGGGAACGAGTAATTTTTGGTTCATTCGGCTAAAAAACATGGCCGCCAGCAGCCATCTTGGATTTTACACTTTGTATGACTAAATCCTTTAGCACGGGCTACAGGTCGTACCTTTGTTCGGATCATTATGAAATTTGTCATAGCTGTTGACATCAACATTTAGACCAGAATGATTAATTTTGGGGTCATTCAGAAAAAAAACATGGCCGCCAGTGGCCATCTTTGATTTCAAAATTCAATCCATTAGCACGGGCTACGGGCCGTACTGTTTGTCTGATCATCATGAAATATGTCATGGATGATAATATTGACAAGTAGATGGGAACGAGTAAGTTTGGGGTCTTTCGGCTAAAAAACATGGCCGCCAGCAGCCATCTTGGATTTTACTCTTTGTATGACTAAATTCTATAGCATGGGCTACAGGTCGTACCTTTAGTCTGATCATCATAAAATTTGTCATGGATGTTAACAATGACATGTAGATGGGAACGAGTAATTTTGTGGTAATTCGACCAAAAAACATGGTCGCCAGCAGCCATCTTGGATTTTACTCTTTGTATGACTAAATCCTTTAGCACGGGCTACAGGTTGTACCTTTAGTCTGATCATCATAAAATTTGTCAGGAATGTTAATAATGACATATAGATGGGAACGAGTCATTTTGGGGTCATTCGGCCAAAAAACATGGCCGCCAGCAGCCATCTTGGATTTTACTCTTTGTATGACTAAATTCTTTAGCACGGGCTACAGGTCGTACTTTTAGTCTGATCATCATAAAATTTGTCATGAATGTTAATAATGACATATAGATGGGAACGAGTCATTTTGGGGCATTCAGCCAAAAAACATGGCCGCCAGCAACCATCTTGGATTTTACTCTTTGTATGACTAAATTCTTTAGCACGGGCTACAGGTCGTTCCTTTGGTCTGATCATCATAAAATTTGTCATGGCTGTTGAAATTGGAATGTAGATGGGAACGAGTCAATTTGGGGTCATTCGGACAAAAAACATGGCCTCCAGCGGCCAACTTGGATTTCAAAATTTAATCCATTAGCACGGGCCACAGGTTGTACTGTTTGTCAGATTATCATGAAATTTGTCATGGATGATAATATTGACATGTAGATGGGAACGAGTAATTTTGGGGTCATTCGGCTAAAAAACATGGTCGCCAGCAGCCATCTTGGATTTTACTCTTTGTATGACTAAATCCTTTAGCACGGGCTACAGGTTGTACCTTTAGTCTGGTCATCATAAAATTTGTCATGGATGTTAACAATGACATGTAGATGGGAACGACTCATTTCGGGGTCATTCGGCCAAAAATCATGGCCGCCGGCAGTCATCTTAGATTTACTCTTTGCATGACTAAATTATTTGGTCTACAGGTCGTACCTTTGGTTGGATCATCATAAAATGTGTCATGGATGTTAACAATGACATGTAGATGTGAATGAGTCATTTTGGGGTCATTCGGCAAAAAAACATGGCCGCCAGCAGCCATTTTGGATTTTACTCTTTGTATGACTAAATCCTTTAGCACTGGCTACAGGTCGTACCTTTAGTCTTATCATCATGAAATTTGCCATGGCTGTTGAAATTGGAATGTAGCGGCCATCTTGGATTTCAAAATTCAATCCATTTGCACAGCTACAGGTCGTACCTTTGGTCTGATCATCATGAAATTTGTCATGAATGTTAACATTGACATGTAGATGGGAACAAGTCATTTTGGGGTCATTCGGCCAAAAATCATGGCCGCTGGCAGCCATCTTGTATTTTGCTCTTTGCATGACTAAATCCTTTAGCACGGGCTACAGGTCGTAGCTTTAGTCTTATCATCATGAAATTTGTCATGGCTGTTTAAATTGGAATGTAGATGGGAACGAGTCATTTTGGGGTCATTTGGACAAAAAACATGGCTGCCAGTGGCCATCTTGAGTTCAAAATTCAATTCAAAATCTTTCCATTCATTGCTCATCACGCAAATTTAACTTCTCAAAGTTGAGCTACAGTGTTATTGACACTTTCATTTGACCCAGTATTTCCCATCAAATATGTATGCGCCATATACAACTGTAATATGGGGGTCTGAATTCTGGCTAACTTATACACAGGTGAGTTTTGGCATTCGCCACGATGACGTCACAGCGTACAACTCGGAAGAGTGCATGACCGTTCACATCAAAACAAGAACGAACTGTTTAATTACAAATAAAAACAATTAAAATATTAATAATTGTTACTAGTGTAAATATCCCTATCCAATTAATAAAACACAAGAATTCTACGCGAGACCTCCGTCGGGGGGGGGGGGGGGGGGGGGGGGGGGGGGGGGGGGTTTCGTTTATTGCCTGGCACTGCTGTATTGACAGTATTTTAATGGCATTTGGGTTACTATTAACTCAATAACGGGAATAATAACTCTGGCAACTTGGAATATTATATATATTTTTTATTATTCATGATAAGAAATGTCGACACTTACCTCGAAATCTCCCTCGATAAAAACAATGCCGACGCAAAATCGTAATCTCCTCGGCAGTGCCGAACTTCCGAGAAAAGTACCCGATCGACCCTAACGGCACACGCAGAACAAATCTTAACAACAGATATACCAGATAAGTAATTTTATTATAGTTAAATATCGATTAGGTGTATAAAACTTCAGTTTTCTATCGCCGCCGCGTGCAGCGAAGAAGTTATTATAAGACATCACGGTCATGAAATTAGTCACGGCGTAAGTCAACCACGGTCATGAAATGCCTTACCACATGACACCGCGGTCGATACCACCGCGGTACCAAAAAACTGACCGCGTTATTTCACCGCGGCCAGGCGTTATTACACCGCGGTCAGGCGTTATTACACCGCGGTCAGGCGGTATTTCACCGCGGTCAGGCGGCATTACACCGCCCGACCGCGGTATTACACCGCGGTCATACCACATGTCAACCTCGTTAAGGAGGGTCGATTAATTAGAGCATAGCTGTAGCCGTGACACAGTTCGTTTATGCTTCTGAGGCGAATGCTTCTGAGGCGAATGCTTCTGACCGCTAAAGCGGGCAGAACGTACATGACGTGGTGCCCGCTATAGCGGGCAGCGGGGGTGAAAGAGTTAAGGGAAAATTTCCCCTAAACTCTCCCTTCCATTTCCAATTTTTCGGGAAGGGGAGTCATTGAGGGCTAAGTTTGCTTCGGCTGAAAATATAACCCTTTACCATCATACCAGTACTTAAGATATTAAAATAACGAAATTTATGATTAACATTAGGGCTTTGGGTTATGGGGTTTAGGGTTACCTGTTCTTTACCTCCGAACTATATGCTTAGTTTTTTATCAACAGAGAAATAAGGTTACTGGACTCGAATCCACCAGCTAAGTGGAGGGAGGTATTCTTCAATGCTTGGTACCAATCATCACTTGTTTGGCATCAAATAGTATAAGTACTTACCTTCATTTACCCATGAATATACTTTAAATGTTGGCTGTTATAATCTGACAGTTAATCCCTTTGTGGTGGGATTTGCACTGTTGCAGCATGGTGCTGCATTGGCTCGGCTCCCATCATGGAGGAGTCGAATTATTACTTTACAAATACTATTGAATGCTTAACCTGTTGCTTTATAATAGAATATGATATACGGGTAAGTTCATTCAATATATTAATGAATAATAGTTTAAGCAGCTCCACATATTATTTTTTAAACTTTATAATGAAAAATATGTATATTGATTTACTACAACAATGATGACTAAAATATGACAAATGAAATGAATAATCATTCTGGTCAGAACAGAAATTCCAAGAAAGGCTGCCGCTTTGATGGCAGACATCTATACTTTCACATCTATACTTTCACTCATAATTTTACGTAGCACAAATAGACTAAACAGTACTAATAATGTCATATATAAATAACTCAATATGCAATTAAACCACCATTTGAAGACATTATAGATTTCATCATCAAGTTTAAGAACACATTAAGTGCTACCAACGATATTGATACCTATACTCAGGTCACAATTGTTCTGAACCGTCTCTTGTATAGCCCTAGAGGCGAGAATACCCACTGGACATTTAAATGCGGTGTATTAACTGGAAGTATTTTTATTTTCATATGATATCTTGTGTTGATAATAATTATGCAATGTTTATTCATGAAATTCCGACTCTGAGACCCTATAGACTACTCTATCACATTTATGCAAGTGAAGTGACTGCTAGAATTTTCTTCATTACATTTTTTTTTCTCCTATTTAAATGGTTGATCAAAATACCATTGGATTTGATGAGATAGAACGGAATAAAAACTATGACTTCATAAATAATATATGAAATGGGCTCTGATATGCAGAATGATATTGATGATAGATAATCTCTTGAGCGGGCTAGATTCTACACAATACTTCTCACCTGAAGAATACAACAATAATTTCTGATGGCAAGAGTCGATTATCATTGTTTAACTTGAATTGTCAAAGTTTAAACAGTAATTGGGATGCTTTCAATTCTTTAATGTTTGAACTTCAAAACAAAAAGGATAAATTTGGTATAATAGGACTTTACTGAAATATTTCGAGCTCCGGATAACATTAACTTTCCCTTAGATGACTATCATCCTCTTATAAAGAGATGTAGACCAGAATGATGACAATTCCAGAGGAGGAGTTGGGCTTTACATTAGGAATGACATTAATTATAAAATTAGGGAGGAATTATCTATATTTCTTCCTCACATTTTTGAGTCACTGTTCATAGAAATTAATGAATCTCATAAAAAAAATTATATTGTAGGAAATTATTTATAGACCTAATACACAACCTAAAGCAGACATTGACAGATTCATAAAGACCAAGAAAGAACTTATGAATAGAATAAATTCTGAACATAAAAAAGCTTTTTAGCTCACCTGAGACAAAGTCTCCGGTGGAGCTATAGTCATCACTCCTCGTCTGTCGTCCGTCCATCCGTCCGTCCATCCATCTGTCCGTCAACAATTCTTTGAACATCTTCTCCTCTGAAACCGTAAGACTAAATGGGTTCATATTTGGTGTGGATGTTCCCTAGGTGACTCTCATTCAGATTTGTTCAAATGAGGTAACTGGGTCAAATAGTTGCGAAACCAGGGCCATAACTCTATTCCTCCATAGTAATTCTTAAGAACGACTTCTTTTCCAGAACTATAAGGCCGAATGGGTTCATATTTGGTGTGGATGTTCCCTAGGGGACTCGCATTCAGATTTGTTCAAATTAGGTCACTGGGTCAAACAGTTGCGAAACCAGGGCCATAACTCTTTACCTCCATAGTGATTCTTTTAAACATCTTCTCAAATACCATCAGGCCAAATGGGTTCATATTTGGTATGAAGGATCCTTGGGGTGACTGGGGTTCAGATTTGTTCAAATGAGGTCACTGGGTAAAATGTGGGCAGGGACATAACTCCAACAAATATTTTTAAAAATAAATAATTTTATTAAACTCCATGGTCAATTATATATATATATATATATATATATATATATATTGCCTGCACATGTCAAGTGAAATCTGACATTTGTATAAACATTTCCTGGAGATCTGCTAGAGGTCATTAATTCCCTATTACAACAACAATTTATCTCATGTATTGTTCACATCTTTCAACAGGACATTTAACACATTTATCGGGGTCACCAGGTCAAGTGGGTGCAAGGACAGTACATTACTCTTTTTCTCCATAGTAATTCATGATATGTCTTCTATGCAATAATCATATGGCCTATTTGCATATCTTTTTCATCACTGAATATCACAGTTACATATATCCCACAACCCTGAATATCTGGCAATAATATTAAGAAAATAGCATGTTATGTGTACTATACACTATAACAGTAATTGATACCTATGGCAATCTATGTATTGTCGTCTTCGGGAGATATTGAAGTATCAAATGAGTATGTCAATTCGTCTCGTTAAGTAATTACAGGTAT
The DNA here is from genome assembly GCA_032622095.1 of Siphonodentalium dalli. NCBI lineage: Eukaryota > Metazoa > Mollusca > Scaphopoda > Gadilida > Siphonodentaliidae > Siphonodentalium > Siphonodentalium dalli. Next base: position 136,017,978 of record CP136064.1, on the reverse strand, counting down.
AAAACAGGTGAGAACAGGTAACATTTATGTACATCTTGTTTTCTGTTATTGGTGGTGCAATATGAATACTACATGTCTAATATAGTTTTACGTTCATGTTCTACTAAACCTCCGGGAACCTATAGTCCATTTACCTGTGATTTACTGTGCCATGACAACAGGTAAAATATACATGTGTGCATTTCAAAGTTCACAAATATTGGCTCAGTCTGTTTGAAAAGCCATACAATTTCAAATGTTTTATTGCATTTTCAGTTCGGTTAGGGACTTACAATACCTTTATATTATGCATGTACATGTGCTTGGCAAATACATTGGACAATGTTGTTATTGCAGGTAAGATGGACACATGTGACAAAAGTCCTTGGTATATATATATATATACCACACATTTTTTTCAAGATTAGGTTGGGTATCAACAATAAAAAAATCACAGATGATATTCCTCCATGTAATCAATTGGTCAGACAAATTATCATCTATAATTATAAATACATAGGTTTACCGTTACCAAACCGACGGATGAATTATGAGTTGTATATTTTGAAAGCCCAATCAATACCCATTCCAACGGTGTATGATAGCCTTTGTAAAACGGTAGCTTTATATCAATAAAACATGAAAGTATACAATCTTGTTTTTTACATAGAAATGTTATGCCATAGCATTTCGAAGGTATTTGGGGTTCAAAGTTCGAAATTGTTTACAGTTTTTGCTGTTCGATTGCTGTAAAATATTTCATTTCTGGTCGTATATGTGAGTCAAAACTATCAATCGTATATTAAAGATAATATAGAATAGGTGATGGCGAATGACCAACCTAAGAGTAAACGTGTCCATACGTAATCAAATAAACATGAACTTGTCCACTGATCGATTTCCACAAGAACGTTTGGTAATGAAGTCAGGTTATAAGCAACTAAATACTTGAAATTATGTCCCTTGGCATTTTAATTGTGTAGGGAAACTCAAGTCAGCATAAAAAAAATACCGGCAGCTGAATGGTGTATAATATCTTCGGTTGTTTAATGTGAAAGAAAAAAGAAATTCATAGGCTATGTTAATTCCTCGGCCATTTGTGTGGGATTGTTCGTCAAGCGGCTACATTGGTCTCCAAATTTGGTAGGGGGTGGGGGTATTTTTCTATATTAAAATTTTGTGCACAAAAGGGGGTAGTTGTGGAAATGCCAATTTATTTCCAGGAATATTATTAAGTATGGTGAGGCACCATTTCTTTTTTGACAACTTATGTCCGACGTGGAGTTCTACACGCAGAAATATTTAAAGTTTGGCTCAGTAGGGCAATGAATCGTGGGGATGGCTTAACCCTAACACTGTCGCCTATAGGAAATATTTAGTTGATTGTAACCGTCACCGCCGCACGCGCTCCAAAAACTACGGAACGCCAGAGTAACAACAATATAATGGATACCTGTAACGAATCGGATTGGATGGCTTAGATGCTGATTTATATACGCCAGTCAAGAAAAAGAGAAAAATTGTGGACACCCATGAATGCATTATACATTACACCAGTTATCCAAGTGCTCAAAAGAATATAACACTACCTAAAGACGTAGAATTTTGGCAGACTCTGATTTCGGCAGCGATGGTAATGTACAAACAAACAGACGTTCAATATCATCGAAAATGTCGGCAACGCTTTATTTTGAAAAAAGATCTTGAGCGGTTGCAGAAAAGTACTGGATGGTCTGTTTAGAGAGCTAGCATGTTATTACGTAGGCGCTATCGACCAATTTGATTCTCACATCGACACGACATCAACAGCCCCTTGATATAAGAGTCTGGACTTCAAGCTCCTCACTCGGGTGCAATATGTGAGTATACCAGGTACTGATGGACCTCTTATACATCGGTAACAGGCAGGGCTATCTGTTCAGAGAACTATGATAGTATGACGTAGCGAATCGACCACGGAATTTTCAAATCGACTACACACCACCAGACTCGTGATAAAAGTGTCTTTACTTCAAGATTCTTCCCCTCGTGTAGTATGTGGGTGTCTTAGCAATATCAGTATTGATGACCATCTTATTTATCGCGAACAGACAATGTTGTCTGTTCAGAGAGCTAACATAATTTGACGTAGCGAATTGACCAACATAATTTTCACATCGACGCCGCAGCATCAGGCTCGTGGTAGAACGGCCACATGTCGATATATGAGTAAACATTGTGCATCTTGAAATACGCTATGTTAACCCATGCTATTCTGAATGGTTTCTCCCGTTGAGTTATAAAATCATACACTGGAACGATCTATTATTCATCTGGACGGATGTTCAAGTCTTCATCGAAACCGCAAAGGGAAAGCCAGAACAAATCCAGTCTTCCTAAGTTAACAGTAGCATCTGAGGAACTGCGGAATGAATTATTAAAACAGGAACAAAAACAGATACTGTGGATGGCTTTAAATTCGTTTGTATAAATGTTCGTGGTTCAGCCATTTATGTCTTTTTCGTGAGTTCATAAATTCGTTATGTTCACCAACATCGTTATCATGTGTTCCATTATAACATTTTATTGAAATAAAGAATCCATTTTATTCATCATCTGTAGTTTCGTTGGTCCGAAAATAATCAGGTGCCGAAACGTCCGAAGTGCCGAACAATCGTGTGCCGAATCACAAACACGGGTGCCGAAACGTCCAGGTGCCGAAACGTCCAGCATTCCGAAACGTGCAGCTGTATAATGAAAATTGATCTACTATGGGGATCCTTGATGTGATTGTATCCTATGCATATGCGCGAGACAAATCGACCCAATAAGTAACTGCACCTTCCTCACATATGCCAGAACACTGATTATGTATACAAGAATAATTTAAACCTAGAAGAATCATCGAAATGGATGCGAAATGGTGTCTTTCTACAATCCTGCGAACCGCGCAACAATGTAGAACGTTACGCAGTGTTCACGCTGTCTAAAATATATTGGGGGCGGGGGCGGAAATAGGGTTATACTGAACAGACTTTGTCTAGCCATCGATATATATATGTCCGTCTAGCCGTCTGTCCGTGGAAATATCTAAGCTTAAGTTACATATATATAAACCCACACTGCCCTTTACTGTTATTTTAACCCCTTCCTCTCGCCCGTGCAATGACTTTTCGCCTCGGAGGCCCGACTCACGAATCTCACTCCCCGACGGGAGATTTCTCGTTCCCGCTTTTCGCCCAAAGAGTGGGAAACCGCGGACGCGAGGGCGGGCCAAATTAGCCAATGGCTAATCTTTTTCGAATTTGGCTAATAAAAATTTCATTTGGCTGAACTTTTGGCTAAACTTTTTTTGACCCAAAATGGAGACGGAAATCATGGAGTCAGAAAGCTAATTAATAAAAGCGCTCAATAGATCAACATTCAAGACGAAGTTAGGTGACGAAAGTACCGGTATTTCGTTATTTTCGTACTTATGAAATATCGTTCCGTGTGGCGGCTGTACAAAGGGAACATTATACAACTGATTGACATCTGATCAGTATTTTTGTTTATATATATGCTTTGAAGAGAGTTGTTATCAGTGAGCATAATTAATAGGTGAATACCTAGTGGTGACGCTGTTGTTTTAACGAATGATTTTTTGTTTATACGCCGTCGATGACACCGACTATGTAAACAATACGAAACATGTACATGTATGCTTTGAAGAGAGTTGTCATCGGTGAGCACAATGAATAGGTGATTAACTAGTGATACTGCTGCTGTTTTAAGGTGTTTTTGTAATGTCCAATAAATAGGCAGATCGGAATAGTATCCATCATTCACAATTTCCACAATGAGTAATAAATGCAAGCTACCGAATGCCACATCAGGACGCCCGGTGAAGACAAAAAAACTGACTGACTTTTTCCGACAAAGACAGACATTGCCTTCTATACCACAGACTGAGTGTCCTCTAACTGACATACGAAATGACGTTAGTAGATGTGAGGAAGTTACTGAACAGACGAACGAACCTGACGAAGCACTACTGAATACGACGAGACCGAATGACATTAATTTACTGACGCCTAAAAAGACTTCTGATGTTCAGACATTGGGCTCTCCGTTGACGAAACGTGCTTTTAGAGACGTGTGGACGATGAATAGACCTTGGTTGACGTATGACAATGGGAAGGGTGTGATGTTCTGTAGTGTGTGCATTCAGGCTGGCGTGAGTAATCTTTTCGTGGCTGGCTGCACCACATTGAAACTGCACGTGATCAAACTTCACGAGACAGCAAAAGGTAAGCTCTAACATTTAGTGTAAACATAATTTTATTTCCAAATCTAACATAATATACAGATGATACAAATATACAAATATATATAGAAGAGATAATGTATGGAAATGAGGATCAGACATTTAACATTTAGCCTAATCATCAAAACGTATAAGCTGTATACTGGTTATGTAATTAATTAAGCCGTCTGCTTTGTTGGTGATAGAAGAGCAGTTCTTAACTCAGTGGTTTGCGCAATGTGTGTCATTAAATGTATCCCTGGCTTAACTTCATAAAAGATTTGAATACAATAGATATTCACCAGTTAACACCTTACTATAATAAGCCATTGTTAGCGGCCGTCATGCTATGGTGTCAATAATGTCGACATAGGGTTATTATGCCCCCGATCTCCGATGGAGATTTGGGGGTATATAGTGGAGCCCTCCGTCCGTCCGTCCGTCCTTCCGTCCGTCCTTCCGTCCGTCCTTCCGTCCGTCCGTCCGTCCGTCCGTACGAACGTTTCAACTCATAACTTTGGTTTCGCTAACTCAATTCAGTTGATCTATGGTATGCTAATAGACCAGCCAGGGGGACAAGATTTCCCCATAACTGCGGTTTCATCCGCCCATTTTTTCCAGAGTTACGCCCCTTTTTGGACTTAAAAAATTGTCCGTACAAACGTTTCAACTCATAACTTTGGTTTCGCTAACTCAATTCAGTTGATCTTTGGTATGCTAATAGACCAGCCGGGGGGACAAGATTTCCCCATAACTGCGGTTTCGTCCGCCCATTTTTTCCAGAGTTACGCCCCTTTTTGGACTTAGAAAATTCAGGTTTTCTGCTACTTTTTTTGGTTTCCAGATGATAACTTGATTTTGGATTGTTTACTCATGAATAACATAACTTTACAAAGTGCCATTTAATAAGCATTTGCACAAAAATAAGTAAAATCCTCTCTGATTGTACAGTCGGGGGCGTTACCTCCGCCCAGCGGTGCACTTGTTACAATTAGTTTGGCGGATTTATGTGATTATAATTATATAGAATGTGTTAGTTTAATGTTTGCGAATTTCGTTTCAGGTAACAACTCCCATAGTTCATCCGAAGAGATGGTTAAAGAGAGTAAAAACATGAAGCAAATACAAAGAGCAACTATAGTCAAAGCAGAAGAGTCCATCGTCTCCGCTATGAAAAATGCGTACTTCTTAGCAAAGCACCATCTTCCGAACAGCCTCCTCCCAGACCTCAACGAATTATGCATCGACCAGGGAAACAACGTTCTAGCTATTTCTGAATTCGATTTTCACCGGGCTTTCTGCGCATGGTCCGACGTGAAATCCCGTCGTATTTTTTATATTAATGTTTTAAATAAATTGATCTGCCTGTGTGTTATGTGATGATATGTTCGTATAATATTGATTTTAAAGTTGTTTTTGTGTTGTTTTAATTATGTTTTCATTCTGAGTATAACAAATAAAGTTTAAAACAAATATTTTAGTCATTAATTGTGAACAGACCAGAAAAAGATGATTTAATTTGGCCAAAAACAATTTGGCTAAAGTTTTTTATACGCCCTTTTGAAAAATAGGCCGTATTATAGTAACCTGTTGTCCGGATGATAACTTTAGTGAGAGTGAACCAAAATTAGTAAAATTTGGTATGTGGGTTTATTAGCCGAAAAGTAAGTTCAAGTTCGAATTTGGGTTCCGCCCGCCAATTTTCACCGGAGTTATGCCCCTTATTTAACGTTTTTTGACTTAGAAAATCCTTGAAATTTGTTGTCCGGATGATAACTTTAGTATAGTTTATCGGAATGAATCCAAATTTGGTATATTACTTTCTCCCACCAAAACACAGGTCAAGTTCGAACTTGGGTTCTGTCCGACCATTTTTGGCAGAGTTATGCTCCTTTTTCGACTCAGAAAATTCAGTTTTTCTTATGTTTTTTGGTTTCCAGATGATAACTCGATTTTGGAATGTTTATACGCAAAACCCGTTTTTTTGTGGATTACATATATCAAAATACAGCTCAAGTCCGAATTTCGTTTTAATCCGATAATGTTTGCGAGAGTTATGGCCCCTTTTTTGACGTAATTTGACTTAGAAAATCCCTGAAATTTGTTGTCCGAATGATAACTTTAGTTAGAATGAACCGATTTCAATCAAATTTGGTATGTGGGTTTATTAGGAGAAAAGACAGCTCAAGTTCACCGGAGTTATGCCCCTTATTTGACGTAATTTGACTTAGAAAATCCCTGAAATTTGTTGTCCGGATGATAACTTTACTAGAGCTTATCGGATTCAATGATAATTTGGTATATTACTTTCTCCCACCAAAACACAGGTCAAGTTCAAATTTGAGTTCCGTCCGCCAATTTTTACCAGAGTTATGCCCCTTTTTTACCAGTTTCCGCACGCCCAGCGTAGCTCTTGTTTCATTTGGCTAAAGTTTTTTTTCGGTCCAGCGTGAACACTGACGTTACGCGAACACTTCAAATAATGTACGTTTGTTGAATTCTGCACTGTGCGCATATTTTTCTACCCCAACAAAACCATACACATGCACCCGTGGCACTGCTGAAGTTTCTGGGGATCATTTACATAGATATAAGTGGATATACCAATGGTTATAACATATATAAACATGCTGCATAGGTTTATGACGTCATTGAATACTACTGACCGCAAAAGCGGCCAGTCGGTATATAAACGTTTTCTGGATGGCCGCTTTTGCGGCCAGTCGGTTGAAAGAGTTAAATGTGGACAAGTGACTTCCATTTCATGGGGTTTGTGATATGTTGATTGAACTGTCTTTAAGTGTCTTACTGTCACTTCTTGTGTCATGTTCGTCATGACATTTTGTCAGATACAAATTCAATGCAACATATCCCAAACCCTCCATGAGAGTGAGGGTGACTTGCCTATGTCATAATTTTCCTAAAAAAGAAACACACACAAATTCCAACGGAAACATTGTTATATAGTATCTAGTGAATTTTGTAGGTTTTTTTTGTCATGAGACACCGATGGTAGACAATGTCAATCACTGGCTGATTCGATTCGTGATTTGATTCGATTCGATGTTGATATCAGGAAGGAGATTCGATATCGAGATTCGATTCAATTCAAAGTTCCCGATTCGCAGATCCCTACTGCAACCCCACCTTGTCTGAACTTGCCTTACCCCTACATGTATACATTCTATAGTACAATGCATGGCCTTCCTTGACGTATATCAGGCGTGTATAAATATAGGCATAGCGCGTAAAGGCAGATATCGTGAGCACTCAGCTGAGATCTTTACCAGGACCCGTGATCAAGATGCGTATATACATGTTTGAATACACATGCATAGGCCTACAAGCTCAACTTCCCGATTCCAAAGTAATGCTGTACACTAAATACGGAATATATTGTAATGTATGAATAACCACCGTTTTATTAAAATTAGATTCTACTCTAATATAACACACTTATACATTATAATGTACCAAAACCTGACCATTTCTAATGAAGGAAACAAAGGCAGCTATAGCGGTGTTTAAATTGCTGTGACCTTTGACCTCTGTTTTATTATTTTTTGTCTATATGCACTGTAAAAGCTTACAAGATACCAAAAGAAGCATGTGTTTGTTAATTAAAACTCATTTATTGGTATTATAATTTAATTATTGCCCATGAAACCCAATTTGGAATCACAATCGCTGGAGCCTGTAATTTGCTTAGCTAGATAATTGCCATTTGAGCATTGGAATTACCTTTAACCCCAAAGGTCATCGGAGTTTCTCGGTGGTTGTGACTTGATTATTTGACCTTGTGATACTAAATTATATTCTGGTACCGGTATTTCATATCACAATCCAGACCCAAAATGTCCAATATATACTTGGCAGAGGCAGATAACCTAACCCTACCCCCAATATTTTGCCTAAGTTTAGTCGTCAGGGGGTCGTGTTCTTCATGACCCATGTTCTCACAATAAGCTACCGAATTGAACTGGCTATCATGCTTTTTAGCTCACCTGAGACGAAGTCTCCGGTGGAGCTATAGTCATCACTCCTCGTCCGTCCGTCTGTCCGTCCGTTCGTCAATTTAAAAAAAAAACTTCTTCTCCTCTGAAACCATCATACCGAATTGGTTCATATTTGGTGTGGATGTTCCCTAGGTGACTCTCATTCAGATTTGTTCAAATGAGGTCACTGGGTCAAATAGTTGCGAAACCAGGGCCATAACTCGATTCCTCCATAGTAATTCTTACAACAACTTCTTGTCCATATAGATTTAGCTAATATTTGGTATGGAGGGTCCTTGGGTGACTGGTGTTCAGATTTGTTCAAATGAGGTCACCCGGTCAATTAGTTGAGAAACCAGGGCCATAACTCATAGTAATTCTAACAATGACTTCTTCTAAAAAAAAAAAATGGGCCGATTTAGCTTATATTTGGTACTGAGGGACCTTGGGTGACTGGGAATCAGATTTGTTCAAATTGGGTCACTGGGTCAAATAGGGGCAGAGCCTGGGACATAACTCTAAAAACAAAAAAAATACATTTTTGCATTTTGATCATATTTGGTGTGGATGTTCCCTAGGTGACTGTCATTCAGATTTGTTCAAATGAGGTCACTGTGTCAAATAGTTGTGAAACCAGGGCCATAACTATATTCCTCCTTGGTAATTCTTATAACGACTTCTTGTCTTGAACCATTATGCCGATTTAGTTTATATTTGGTATGGGGGGTCATTGAATGACTGGGTTTCAGATTTGTTCAAATGGGGTCACTGGGTCAAATAGGGGTGGAGCCAGGGCCATAATTAAAAAATAAATAATAAAAAATTCAGGAACTCCTTGATCAATTTAACATACAAAAAAAAAATCACCCTCCCCCCACATGACCCAGAACCCCACCCTGCCCCCAACCAACAGCCTTCCACCCTATCTCATCTCATAACTCACAGGATCTCTCCCACCAGCAGATTAAGTCAATTGTATTAGCTACAGACAGAGAGAGAGTTAATATAAATACACACACAGTCATCAATTGAGATGTTTATCAGGCTGACAGATCCTGTGTGAACTAATGCTTAGCTAGCACTCATGCTAATGTGTGTTATTAAAATAAAATAAACACAAATTATTGTTCTCCAACCTGAATTTAGTGTGTCTGGCATTTGCAGAATGAGGTTCCCAGAGGGTGAATTTAGTTATGCTACCCTGCACAGCAGTCTAGCATCACCAAATACACTAGCCAGGGTCCTCATTCTGCTTAGGCCTCATCTTCTGGGAAGTATATAGGCACTTAAATTGACATTTTTACTTACTTTTTCCCTTCTGTTTAGTTTCTATATCCCCTAATTTGTGAATATAAAATGCATAATTGAGGTGCCCAATGGGTGCACATCACCAACTTTAACTGGAGAACTTCAATCTAATGCTATGTCTCCCATAGCAGTTGAAGCCTACACAGAATGAGGTCCCCAGAGGGTGAATTTGGTGATGCTAGCCCGCATTGCAGGATTGTGTCATTAAATTACCCTTTGGGGACCTCATTCTGCAAATGTCAGACACTATATGTTCAGGCTTGGCTTTTCAAATATTATGTTCTTAACCACCAGTATCCAGTTGAACTCATTATACCCTGATTTTGCAAAGAAAACTTGGGGGGTATATTGGATTGAATTTGTCAGTCTCTATGTCAGACTGTTATCCCATCCATCCATCTGTCATTATGTCTCCATCCGTCCATCAATTGTTTTCTTCTCCAGATACATATTAAAGACCAAATGGGTTTATATATTTAGGTGTGGATGTAAATCCTTGTTTTGATCACAGCTGTAGGAGTAACACAATACATTAGTATTGCTGGGCAAAATGTTTGTGCCATCATTAATTATCTCCATGTCAACAGGTCTCCCAGACATTCTGGTAGCTGATAGTGCTTTATGAATGGAATTTTATCCCATGTTTATCTCAGATACAAATTACCTGTTTGACAGATAAAGTTTATTTTTACTATTAATATTAACCATTTCATGACCAGAGTTGTGCTGGTGAGTGCAATGAAGACCCTGTGCTTGTGCATTCTCTTATATATGCTCCCATATAAAAGAGAATGCACTGGCTTTCAAGGTCATGGTAATTTTGTTGAGCCAATAGCCATTCAAATAAATCATGTATGTCATATTCTTGCAGGGATGTCGCCACTGTGTTGGGGGGGGGGGGGGGGGTGATTTACAGATTTGTTCAATGAAATGTAATTTTTGAGCTCACATCTTCTCTAGACTGAATGGGTTCATATTTGGTGTGGATGTTCCCTAGGTGACTTACATTCAGATTTGTTTAAATGAGGTCACTCTATCAAATGGTTATGAAGGCAGGACCATAACTCTTGCCCTCCATAATAATTCTTAAAAACTACTTCTTCTGCTGTACCATCATGTTGAATGGGTTCATATTTGGTATGAACAGTCCTTGGGTGACCCGGAGTTCAGATTTTTTTTCAAATGCGGTCATTGGTTTTAAATGGGGTCACCTGGTCAACTAGGGGTCAAGCAAAGGACAGTTTTCCTCTTTATATGCTTCCTTCACACAGACCATCAGGTCTATTTTACTGATATTTAGTATGAAGGGTTCTTTGGTGTCTGGGATTCAAATTTATTCAGATGGGGTCACCAGATTAAATAGAGTGGGACCAGGGACATAACTGTATGTCTCTGTAGTTGGACTTTTTAGCTTTATACATATAGTATGGAGGATCCTTTAGTGACTGAGATTCAGATTTGTTAACATGAGGTCAACCTGTTAAGAAATGACGGGGCTATGGGGACTTCACTTAAAACATCTACCTTGGAACTACCTGACTGATTAATCTGACATATGTATGGTGTTTTCGGGTTCATGGATAATTGGGCTTCAAACATGTCTAAATAGTTTATAAAAAGGTGCTTGTGAGATTGGAAATTTCGAACAATTGAGAAAGTTTGAGATGTCAGTTGTGAAATTCCAACCTAAGACTTGGGAATCTGGAGCTTGGTCAGGAGGGGATATGTTGAGCTGGAGGGGGGGTGATCTGTAGTGTTCCATTGGTGATTTAAAGGTAGATATTCACTGATCGACATGAAGCCTCTCTAGCCACATATCCTGTTTAGATCCACTTCTTTTAAAGTGATTATGAAAAGTTCTGACTGTTATGGTCTCAAGAGTCCCAGTCTTATCATTCTTTGCAGTCTGGTGAGCGACCCCACAGTCTTTGACTGTCTTGTTTATCTTCTATAGACATTCAGCTTTGAGAAAAACATGATTAGAATTTGTCCTTTGGTTTGGTAACAACACCTCAAATTTCACCTATGTGGCTGAACGACTAATATACATACTTTTACAGGTGTGATGTATAACAAAATTAGCCAATGAAGCATTATAAATGAAGGTATTCCTTATCAACTGGGGAAACGTATATAAACTCAACAAATAGGTCTTTATATATGAACAAGTTGTGTATTCATTTATGTTCCACATATCCTTGTAATCACTGTCACATTCTCCACTATAGAGTAATTACTTATTTTACTTCCATGCTCTGAATCCAGGTCAGACAGTTCATTATCACTAGAGTTAGAGTAATCAATTTAGTCTCCACTGTGATTTTTATCATCAGAGACAAGCTGTTTTCTGGATATTTACTAACTGCACACAATATATCAAATACACAAACATTAAAATTCTCAAAGAATTCATCCTCAGAAAATTCTTCACCATCTGGATATCACCATCACTATCACCGGATATGTTAATAAATTTAGTTTGCTTGGTCTATGCCTGTTTGGAAAGGAATAAAACTAATTTCTATAATTTTTTAGATAAAACCAAGTTTATATATTTCCTGTCTATGCTCCAGATTATCCCCCACATAAGATAAACTTTAATTGCCATATGTTTGTGATTCAAACATAGGATGCCTGTGCTTGACATAATTGCCCACTACAGCCGGCTGCTGTGATGAAGCCTAATTTTTAATCTGCCCCCCCCCCCCTACAGCCTACAGCGGGCTGCCCTGATGAAAGAGTTATATTTTGTATGAAATTACCTTGGGTGACAGATTTGTGAAAATGTGATCACAAAGTTGTATAAGCGCAGAGCCACAGACAACTATTTCACCACATAGTAATTCTTAAAATATGTTTGCAAGAGCCAAGAACTAGTTGGCTTATTTAGCATGGAATGGTCTTGTTTGACTGCACTTCATATCTTTTTTGCTCACCTGAGACGAAGTCTCCGGTGGAGCTATAGTCATCACTACTCGTCCGTCGTCCGTCCATCCATCCGTCCGTAACAATTCTTTGAACATCTTCTCCTCTGGAACCGTAACACCGAATTGGTTCATATTTGGTGTGGATGTTCCCTAGGTGACTCTCATTCAGATTTGTTCAAATGAGGTCACCCGGTCAAATAGTTGCGAAGCTAGGACCATAACTCTTTTCTACCATAGTAATTCTTACAGCGACTTCTTCTCGAATTTCATTGGGCCGAATGGGTTCATATTTGGTACAAAGGGTCCTTGTTCGGATTTGTTCAAATGAGGTCACTGGGTCAAATGTGGGCGGAGCCAGTGACATAACTCAAAACAATTATTTTTTTTGTTAAATTCAGATTTTTTGAATTTTCAGGGCGACCTTTCTCAATTTAAAAAACAAAAACATATTTTTTAAACATGTTATAAAATTTGAAAATTTGAAAAAAGTGACACCATTATAACATCTGCAGAGTTATGAAACTTTACTCTTTAATGAAATTATGGAAACATTCCACCCTCCCCCACCCACCCCCCTCCCACATGGCCCAGATCCACCCCACCCTGCCATCAACCAACATCCTTCCAAGCCATATCACCTCTCAATTTAATTAATACCTCTTCTCACCACAGAAGCATATATATCTGCAAAGACACAGGTCATTAATTTAGATTAGAATAATAGATGTCATCTGGCTAGTTTATGTAAACATATTTGTAGCAATTTAAAAACAAACTGGTGCTCCCAAGGTTAGGTGATGACTGATAGGTTTCCCTGACATTCAATGGTATTGTGAATGGCTTAGATTTCTTCAAGTCTGGAAATAGTGTGTCTGACATTTACAGTGTGGGGTCCCCAGATGGTGAATTTAGTGTTGCTACCCCATACAGCATGCTAGCATCACCAAATACACCCTCCAGGGACCTAATTCTGCTTAGGCCTCATCTTCTGGGAAGTATCCTAAGTATCAAATTGACAGTTTGTTTTAGTCACTTTTTTCCACCTGTTCAGTTTCAATGTCCCCCTAATTTGCAGAAGATAAAATTTATAATTGAGGTGCTCAATGGGTGTGTATCACCAACTTCAACTGTAGGACTTAGGTTTCTAGGTTTTCTAGGTTCCTAGGTTTTTATTGGCCATTGAGGCCTAATCAGATTGAGGATGAATTCGGTGATGCTAGCCTGCCTTACGGAATATTGTCATTAAATTCACCTTTTGGGGACCTAATTCTGCAAATGTCAGACATACTAAATTCAGGCTTGGCCATTTCATATTATTTTCTTAATCACCACTTATCCAGATGAAATCATACCACTATTTTTCAAAGAAAAATTGGGGGGTATATATTGGATTAACTTTGTCTTCTATCTGTCAGGCTTCCATCCGGCTGCCTGTTGGGATGTCTATCCATCCATCTATCAACAATTGTTTTCTTCTCCATATTAAAGACGGAATGTGTTTATATATTTCAGTGTGCATGTTCCCTAGGTGTCTCTCAATCAGATTTGTTCAATTAAGTTCATCACATCAAATACATGTAGGTGCGAAGCCAGGGCCATAACTCTTTCCCTCCATAGTAATTCTTAAAACAGTTTTTTCATAAGAACCATTGGGCCTATATAGCTTATATTTGGTATGGAGGGGCCTTGGGTGACCCGGGTTCAGATTTGTTCAAATGGGGTCATTTTTAGGAAATGAGGTCCCCAGAGGGTGAATTTGGTGATGTTAGTCCACCTTGCGGAATACTGTCATTAAATTCACCTGCAAAGGTCAGACATACTAAATACAGACTCGGCTGTTCCAATATTAGTTTCTTAACCACCACTTATCCAGGTGAAAAGAAAAATTGGGGGGTATATTGATATTACTAGATGAATGGATCTCATAGATGAGGATTCACATTTGTTCAGAGATAAGGGCAGAGATAAGAGATTTAACTCTCCTCTATGCTGTTTGGTACTGGTATAATAATATTGATTTCTAGACAGCCTGGGTGGGGGCAATGTTTGAGGCAATGGGGAGGGAGTGTAGAGGGGTGGAGATTTGACCCCCTACTTTGATCAAAAGTTAAAATTTCATGCCTGATACTACATTAGTTGTAGATTAGATGTTCACACCAAAAATAAGTTAGAATTGTTCTCGTAGTTTGGTTTGATTTTCTAACATGTATGTTTTTAAACCATCAGTCCATATGTTCCTACTTCAAATTAAACTGTTGGACCGAATTGGCCCGAAGTTTTAACTTTATGGGTTTAATATTGTCAGGTTGGTAATTTTCAAATGTTTGAGAGCTTTGAAGTACTGGTACTAGTCGTAAAATTCAACCTAAGAGGAATGTACAAAAGGATTTTTGTGAACTTAGTACTGTGGTATGGTTGTCCTCTTTAAAAGGTAAGAGGTTGGAGAATTGTCAGTGATGTGCAATTAGAAATTTCAAGATGAAGAGCCCTGCTCATCTGAGAACATCCAGCTATGTCCATGTTTAGAACTACTTGTCTTAAGTGATTTTGTCAAGTACTGACTCTTGTAGTCTTCAGAGTCCCCGTCTTCTCAGTCCTTACAGTCTGGTGAGCGACCCACAGTCATTGACTGTCTTGTTTAATTGGGGACTTTAATATTGATCTTCTTAAATTTGGACTACATGTAAAAACAAATGAATTCATAAATACAGTCTTTGCTGAAGGTTTTTTGACCAACTATTCTTAGACCAACAAGAGTAACCGCAATAATATAAATAAATATTTATCGCGGAATCGGGTCTCAAAAGTCAAGTAAATAATGTAATCTCGAGCTGGGAACTGCACGTACCGATGAATAAATCATTAAGCAACAGGTATGAACAAAGAAGTACATTCCCCGCGTTATTTTTTCGACTTTATACGGTTCCCTGTCAAAACTTAAAAAAAGTTCCCGGGTTTTGAACTGATGGAGTATGATCTCTACAGGCGTTAGCATTAGTAGAGATTCATGGCATGATCTAATTGATCAAATACTCACCAATGACCCTTTAACTGCTTTTCAATATGGGATAATTTTGGCTGATGTTAGTGATCATTTTGGAATGTTTTTAGCTCACCTGAGACGAAGTCTCTGGTGGAGCGAATGCCGGCTGATACGGACCCTGGCTCTTACAGACCCTGGCTTATACAGACCCTGGCTCATACGGACCTCCGGCTGATACGGACCCTGGCTTATACGGACCCCCGGCTCATACGGACCTCAATTAAAATACACAATTTTATTTTTTATGTTTTATGTTTATTTAAATAAATTTAAATTATGACAACATACTACAGAGATAAAAAAAATATGATGATAAAAAAAATGGAACATAGTTACATCAGACGAACATTATTTAAACTGGGGCGTACAGCTTGGCGGCTTCTTTTAGTATTTTGCTGGCACTTATCCTCATCGACGAGTAGTCTTCGTTGAGTAGGGTGACTAGTACGTAGAATGGTAGATTTCCCTTTTTCGCCGCAATTATGAAGATGACATGTTATGAATTTAATCAAAACATGAAGTTGTGAAAATGGGTGAAAATGATCTATTTTTTTTTCTTAGATTTCTTTTTCTTTCTTTGTTGTATTTCTGTTTGCCGTTGTTGTATTTGTTGTATTTCTGTTTGCCGTTGTTGTTGTTGTTGTAAATGTTCGTCTCTTTCTTTCTGCTCTTGTTCATACTCTTGTTTGTGCGCAGCTGCCCGTTCTTCCCTTTCTTTCTGCTCTTGATTGAACTTTACCATCCATTGGTCGTGCTGTTGTTGCCATATCGCTTGTTCTGCGATAAACTCTTCATGAGAAAGGGTGGTGGCTGTGCTGGTGGTGGAGCTGGAGGACACCGGGATGTGATGGTACTCCGGTGTCCGAGGTGGTAAACTATCCAACTCCACATCGAAGCTGGCGGCAGGAACATCTGGGGTGGTATCCACGTCCCTGTCTCCGCTCGCCTCGATGACGACAGCAGGGACCTCCGGCAGATCCACGGAGTCCCTGCTAGCTGGTACAATGTCATCTGTCTCCATGCAGGTCGAGTCGTCTGGGCGTCTCTCAGACAACTTCGACCTGCCGGCTATGACACTGGATGGCTGAACCACACGGGGAGGGGTGACCGGTCGATCAACGGTCACCCCCATCTTCTTCTTCCATTTCGCCCGTCGGCGTCCCTTCTCCGTCGAGCTGGTGTCTTTCTCTTTGGAGGCCCCTTCTTCAAGTTACGACTGGTCTCGACGTTCCTGCTCCGGGCAGAAGGTCTCTGGATACCAGCATCCTCCGTCCGGAATTCAACGCAAAGAACCAAATAGCCCCTGTTAGCCTGGAGATTCCAACTAACAGTGTCCACTATTTGGCTTCTTTGCATTGCAGCAAGCGTATTAACTCCATAATCCGTCCTAAGCCTAATCCAAAACCGTCTCACTCGCCGGCATCAGCACGAGGACGGATGCTCCCAATGAAGGTTACAGTCCGCACAACTCACTCGTGCCAACGATCTGATAGAAAGGAACTAATGCAGCCAAAGCAATTCTGACTGGTTCGCTCCACTCCCTCCCTCCCTGTAGTGAACGAGAATTAACGATAATTGTTTTATAACTCACCTGTGTCACAAACCCGATGTGTCAAACGGGAACATTCAGGTTCAATGCAGCCAATAACCTCCTGACGATGCCGAATGGTATCTCCACATGAAGCACAGTTAGACATTGTGGAATTATGCCAGTCAACAATAAATCAGTATGCCGATGACACCACACTGTTCACAAGCGGTAAAGATGGCGAACGTAGTACAAAGTTACGTCAACAATGAATTAGCCAATGTATCCGATTGGTGCTGCTGCAATAAACTTTCAATTAATATTAATAAAAGCAATTATATGCTTTTACACCCACAAAACAATGACAAAAAATGGAATACTTTGAAATTAAAGCTAAATAACATTGAATTGAACCGAATAGGAAATCTTGGGCGTGAATCCTCGACAAAATTCTTAGGTATCCACATTGATGAGAACTTGACATTCAAAAAGCACATATCCGTAATCTGCTCCAAAATATCACATGCAATCTACTGCATCAATAAGGTGAAAAACTTTTTCCCAAGTAAAGCATTGAAAACATTGTACTATGCTCTGATTCAAAGCCACTTAGTTTATGGTATCCAAATATGGGGTCATGTTCCGGAAGTCAAGAAAATATTCCTATTACAAAAACGAGCATTGCGTATAATATGCAATAAGAAGTACAGGAGTCACACAGATCCACTATTTAAAAGAGAGAATATCTTAAAATGATATGACTTACACACTCTTAATTCCTCAATTTTCATGCATGACTGGTGTTTTAACTGTCTGCCTGCGTCTTTTGGAATAATGTACAACAAACGAGCAAAATCAACCCCAAGACACCCGAATCCCGTACTGTTGTAACTTCCTAGAACTGACTGGTCAGGAAACCTACCCCACCACGCCTTCCCCACAACATGGAACAATATGGAAAAAGTCTATACTTCTTGCCAAAGTAGGCACACATTGAAGAAGCGCTTACAGATAGCCATGCTGAGAAATTACCCAGAAAATGTACACTGTAAAAACAAAGGATGTCCCGATTGTGCTCTATAATACAATGAACATTAATAGTCATACGCGATACATAATCCTAAATCTACTCGAATAATGTTCTTCACAACGTACCTGTAAGTGGACACACATCACATTCTCGTTCCTAGCATGCCCATACACTACCATACATCATAGATGCTACCGTATATTATTATGATTACTCTAACGTGGCTATGACCCTATACCGCTAGACATACATAGAACATTACATATATGTAATATTGTTAATCTGAATTATCCCAGAACCTCACTCAACAAAGAGACTTCCATGCGATCTTTATAGATCCTCATTGTGTTTACCGAACAAAAAATGGTGGTATCTCTCGCCGGAATCCGTTGTAGCAACACAAAACTAACTGTTTTGTTCCTAATAAACCCATGGAACTGGAACTGGAACGGAAACTGTCATATGTTTAGAAAACCTGAACAGTTAAAAATATTCATATGGAGAGATAATACATTTTCGATCTTATAACTCGTCTGGATTGGCTCACAACCACACCAATACTTGTTTTTGTTATGCCCTAAGTACTGGATTCTACAAAGTTTCATATATGGTTATAGTCTGTACGTGTGCGTGGATATGGATACAAGCATCTATTCTATTATTTATACTGATACCTGTTTTAGGGGGCAGCAGGAAGACAGCCCGATAGGGCTAGGCTACCCCCGACAATATACTGCTTTACCTTATTATGTATTTCTGCCATTGTATAATTCATGTATATTGTAAATAAATTATCCTATCCTATCCTATCCTTCATCATCGCATGTCTGTTTATAAAACAATATAAAGGGATCACACACGAGTGTTTATATAACGGACAATGAATCAGTTGAAACAAGTTGTGTTTTTACTAACATGTTTTCGTAACAAATCAAACTCAGTGGATTCATCCTGATTACCATTCACTGACCATTTATCACCGCATGTCTGTTTATACAACGACATAAAGGGATCACACACGCGTGTTTATACAACGGCGAAGAGATTAATTAACACGATTCAATAAATGCCTTTTCAAGTCAGAACATCACATAAATTCTCAATTAATACAGATATATGTGTGAAAAGACAATCACAATTATATATTAAATTCAAAAATTTATATAAGTTTGAAAAATCGGTTAAATTCATAAAAATAAGTTGGAAAATCACCCAAAAAATCACATAAATTCTCAATTAATACAGATACATGTGTGAAAAGACAATCATAATAATATTTTAAATTCATAAATATAAGTTTGCAAATTGCATAATTTAATTGAGGTCCATATGAGCCGGGGTCCGTATAAGCCAGGGTCCGTATCAGCCGGTGGTTCGTAAAAGCCAGTGTCCGTAAGAGCCAGGGTCCGTATAAGCCGCATACCGGTGGAGCTATAGTCATCACTCCTCGTCCATCCATCCGTCCTTGAACAATTCTTTGAACATCTTCTCATCTTGAACATCTATACTGCATGTATATGGACCTATAATTACTCTGCAATGTCACATTCATTGATCCCAGAAACGTAAACATGGATGACCCCAATTCCTGGAATCGGGCTAAATACAGAATGTACGACATCTCATATTAGCGTACCTTTTTGCATATGTATATGTGTTCAGAAATAGTCTGAGAGCAGCGCTGATTAAGGGTGGTACAACTGCATAAATATTTGGGTATGCTCCCCGCGACTTATTTTGAACATTTCCTGATGTTTGGCGGTTTATTGTATGGGTAAATTACAATATTGTAGCACCCTCTGATCACCCCTGTATACACAATAGCTCTATGGCACGTGCTCCCCGATACTGTAAAACTATTATCCCGATGATGTCTCATATTAGGAAACTATTAGATCAATAAAAAAGATAGACCTATAAAACAAAATCCCGATAAATGTCAGTAATCACGATACAGAACATTTCCAAACAGTATGCTGTGTTGTTTTCCGATTATGAATCCTGATAGCTTATGTAAATATTCCGAAACGTTTCCGATATACGTTGCGTCATTTCCCGATATTAATTTCTGGTAATTGTATATGCTATCCGGATCTATCGGGGAAATAGGTCCCGATAGTAGTTTTGAAATTGTTAAAAAAACACATTTTCATGTTGGATATATTTCAGATAAGAAGAACATTGGACTGGATAAATATTTATCAAAATTTACAAGTGAAGATAATGCATCATTCAATGAGATTCTGAAAGAGAATGAGCGGAAACACAGGGACAAACATGCTTGGCTTTATGAAGCAGAAGAGAAACTGGCACAGGTATTTGATTGGATAGAATGCAATTTGCTAGTGTCTGTTGAAAACATATATCGGTATTAAATCTCTTTCTCATCCAGAAATATGTCCTCAGATAGGTTCCTAGCAGAAATCGTCTAGCTATCTGTTAAATCAAAGTTTTAAGATGATGAGATGGCAGGGTTTCTGCTATACCTGCACAGTACAGACCCACTTTTGATGATAAACAGGTCATTTTGAATAAATATTTCCTAGTATTAGCATGCTGACAGACCCAGTTAATCTCCCAATTTGCACATGAGTCTGCCGATTTTATCCTTCACACCTGCATATATGAACCCCACAACCCTCATCTAATATAACGTTTTGGGCAAATACATGAACACCTAAAAGACAAACATTATTTCATAAGTTCGCCATTGGTATTTAACATATTAACAAGGAAGTCATTACATTTTTTAAGTCTCGGCCGAGATTTTATCAATGTCGGTGTGATATATCCTTATTGGGCACCTCAGTATAATGTGTCTTAATACTTCCATAGGTGTTCATTCATTACCTGTGATTCTTGCAACTATGATAAGCTTGCGTTTGTAGTGGCCAATTGCAATTTCAATAATGTGCATATGTGTGCTGAAAATTCATTAAGGAACATTTAATAGTTCCTTTATGATTTCACGCAACGACTCAATAAGGTTGAATTTAGCAGCTTGTCTTGTCCCGACTCAAGTTTATTCATCATGTACTAATAAACGAAAATGAAGAACCGATATATCTAAATGGGAAATTTCCAATCTATTCATGGGATATATTGACGAATACAACTTTGACTTTCATTATCCATAAAATAATTTATTTCAGACCATACATTCTGTGAAAAAATTATAACATACGTATTGAATAAACACAGATATCTGATGGGGAGGGATATGACTGTTCAGTTGTCTTCCTGTCCCAACCCTAGGCCATTTCATCTACACATACATCACAAAAGATATAATAGTTAGATGATAGGTTGTTTTTGTTTGTATTTGTTTTCAGTGAAAATCGTAAGCGTAAACTAATTCTTAAACTAAAGCTTGCAGTCGGGACAAAAGGTGTTACTGCATTGAACTGTCTGAGGATACGTCTCTACAATAGAGTGTGAAAGAAGATTTTTGAAAGAATTTCTCTATGAGATAGAACGTTTATTTGACCTTAATAAATTCCATTTATGTGGAATGGCCTGAAATGGCAAAAGAGAACTAAATGCAGTTTGGGTTTTTTTTTCCTCTAAGTCTCTGGAATGTCGCGTTTTCCCTTTCTTTTTCCATACCAAATAAGGAAGGAGATATTGTGGTATTGTTTTGTTTCTGCAATCTAAAGCGAATAGGCTAACTCTTAAAGTATATAAGTCATGGATCTTCAGTATTTTACATTTTGCAAATAGGGGGTCTGTATGACTCCTGTTTCCTCTTAAATTTATAGTGCGTAAAGCCTTTTTAGCTCAGCTATATTTGTAAAGTTTGAGCTATTGCCATGGCTTGGTATCCGCTGTCCGTGTGTGCATGTGTGGAGACGGCTGTCAACAATTTCTATTAGCATGGGCTACAGGTCGTACCTTTAGTCAGATCATTATGAAATTTGTCATGGCTTTTGACATGCAGATGGGAACGAGTCATTTTACCACTATTAAGGCAAGCCCTTCAACTGAACTATTTGGATTATATCTCGGGCCTTGTTTCAATCAGGAGGGTTTATTTATTGCCGTTTATTGCCTACTTCGGTCAATCAGCACTTGGATTAACCACGCTTGTATGTGCCCAGTGTAACTCCCGCGTTCTAACAATTCTATCTAGTCAGTTTTATTACCATCCTCAGGTCGTCAGGACGTTGTTAACTAAAGGGAGAATTTTTCTGAATTGTGAGTTTATCAACTCAATATTTATTGTTAACAAACTTGGCCATTTATCTGTTGGTTACCCAGTTGTCTAATATTTCTTACATATGCACAGAAAGTTTTCGTTACACAAGGCAATTTGTTAAAAATCTGTGTTTTTTATCAACACAATGTCCATCTCTAAATTCAGTGATCGAAATCACGTTGAAAAATTTGACAATGACTACAGAAGCACATAGTTTACTTGTGGCAAAAATATATTGCATTATTTTGCAACATATACGGTGGGATAACTCGTCCGATTTTGGATGCCACGTGCGAAGTCTCCTAATTTAGTGCTAGACATGTTCTATTTCAGTTGACTCATCACTCTGATAATATCAAGTATACTGCCAAAGCATACATGAAACAGCTATGTTAGTTCGCAGAAAGTTGCCCAGGACAGAAATGTCTCCTTTGGCAATAATTTACATGACTGAATAAAAAAGATAGTCCTTGTTATCTGATGAAATTTCTTTTGCCTGAACGAATTGTAATGTTGAAGTTGAGCAACCGGAACTCAACTGACATTTGGGAAATGATTATCATAGGGCTCAAGGACATCATTGTACATATCCAACATGTCATTATCATTAATTGTGCTTGAACAAATAATAGCTGCGAATCTAAGCTAGCCAGAATGCATGAACATGAGGGCTGTTATTCGGATACTTGGAACATTATTGCAAATGTTACAGCGACTTCAAGGTATTTATTGGGAAATTCTGCCTTGTTTCTTGCGATTACATATCCTATAACTCATTGTATCATCAGCACAATAGTTATTAACAAGGAGGTTATGTTCATTATAAACATATATAATATTATATTATATAACCTCTGTTCAACTAATGCTAAAATAAATAGTGTCTCATTCTTTACATGCATGTACAGTTTGACTACAGTTTGTCAGGTTACTACTGGTTAGATTGGGGCCTAGGATAATCTGATTCGCAAGATTTGGCGACAACGGATTTTCGTTTCAAGTTCCCATTATCAAATGGAAATCTCCATCAATTCATAATTTGTCATTATTTCGGTGACACTTGTGTCTGTTTCTTTGCAATCACTCAATGTATCTTGCTGAATGGGCTTCACTGACTGCAAAGATATGAAAGAGTAGTAACCTGACCCTTCAGCTACAGTTTACTTAACTATCCAATGATAATTCCGTTCGTGGTAAGAAATGATCTAACTGATCTCTTAGAGAAAATTACCCAAGCCCTAGATAATAGAGAACACACCATTGGGGTTTTCCTTGATCTATCAAAGGCATTTGATACAATAAATCATAATATAAAGCTAAATAAACTTGAAAACTATGGATGTCGTGGGGTTGCACTGGACTGGTTCAAAAACAAAAAAAGCAAGAAGTGTCATATCAACCAGATATGAATCCCATGTGATTGTAAGCTTCGCATAGAAACTAGTGATAAATATTATAAGTACCTGAAAACACATTTCATTAATAAATACACCCCAAATAACAATTAACAATCCAGTTTGTATGTATACTCTCCCCTATTATATATACTAAGGCAATGCCAGCCAGCAGTTCCTTATGGCAGAGACTGTCCAGAAGAGGGGGCAGAAATTAATGAACTTCTCTTTATTCTCATAGTATAATCCTCCCTCTCCTGGTCAGCTCTCCTGGTGAGGAACAGGCCAACCAAACTTATGCCACAATTCCTCCATGTGTCACTATATGAGGCCCCCACCCCCCTTTCGTACGCCATATTCCATGCCCTGTTATGAGGTACGCCGTATTCCGGCCCCTCTGTTAGGAGGTATTCGGTATTCCAAAAATACCGGTATTCGTACACCGACCTTCCATGTACGCCGACTTTATGTATTCCATATGGCTGTTAACTGGTATTCCGTATTCCACCCTCTGTGTTAACCCTTTGAACCCGAGAGACCGGAATACCGGTCCAATCCTTATATTCCTATATCCCGGGAGACCGGAATACCGGTCCGAAAATCAGACGGTATTTGACACAAAATTACAGCTCAACAAACGCACATATCAACTAGAGTTGTACATCTACTTTGCACACACGGGTCACATGTTTACCCACGTGACTTTGATAGACAAACTGGTGACAGAGGGTCTGTTTCTTAGCGCATGCGCAGAGGCATATTTTGAGAAAAAAATAGCTTTTTATCACCAGAAAAGGGGAAGTATTTCGTTAGAAATTTGGCGATGAAAGTCCAAATTAACTAGAATTGTGCTTTTACTTTGCGCGAATGAGTCACATTCATGTTCATACCTCTGATTTTAGCAGCCAAATTGGAAACGGGGGTCTGTTTCTTTGCGCATGCACACAGGTGCATTTTGAGAAATGTTTTTTATTGTAGGCAAAGGATAAGAATTTCATTATAAATATATAGCGCGACCAAAGGAAGACGCAATATAATCTACATGTATATTGAACGTGGAATGGACTGTCTCGTTGAAATTAATACCTTGTGACATATTTCATTGCAAACTAGTTCAGTTAGAATAGTATATTGCTGTACTGTTGAACGTGTATACATGTATATACGTCCCAGTTAAGAACATTATAAGTTACGTCGTCGGAACACTATTAATAACGTCAGGCGCCTCGGGTTGGGGCCATTTAACGTTCAGGACGTCAGGGTTCAAAGGGTTAAGTGGTATTCCGTATTCCACAGGGGGTGGGGGTGGGGGCCTCCTATATGTCACTCATGTACATCTGAACAACAGTGCAAAATTAATCAACTTAATTATGACCGTAACCAAATCAAGCAGTATTCACACCCATATTCCATTGATCACCTAAAATTACTGGTATTCCTCACATTCTTGAAAATATACAAGTATTGCAAGATGATCGCGCAGGTCTCAGCATGAATACATCAAGATAATCATATTGGCTACCAGATAAAGCATAACAACTAAAAAAAATGACAATAATCGCCATCTCACAACCCAACCCCCCCCCCCCCCCCCCCCCACCCCATGCCCCCACCCTCACCCCTTCTTGCCCATCTCTATACGAAACTACACACATTGTAAAGTACGCACCCGCACTATATACACCCAATACGCGTACACATTACACTGTATCATTATACAAGCATAAGGGCCCTCCCTGCCCTTGCGAGTTAAACTTTTTGTGGGGTCCTGTTGTTATATATCTATAGATAGTATAATTATATTGAATACCAAATAAATCTTATTGAATCTTGAATCTATGCAGACATCTTGGATGAGAGCCCACTGGCATGCTGTATATTCAATGCCTTGTTCCTGCGGGGCATGGTTGAAGTGTTGAAAAGATTCATTGGCTAGCCAGTATCTCAATAAATTTCAAGAAAATTGATGTTTATACCTTATATTCTCATCGGGCAGATTTTTTCACATTTTAATACATGGTCCACATAGTCCTTGAGCCAATTCTCAGAAAGCCTCTAGTTTAGAAGTTGGCTGCACCCCCCTCCAACATAGGTTGTTATATATCAAATTAAAGGTCATTATATGATGCGTCTGATTTTGCTTGTTGCCCGCTTCAAAATGTGTCCCAAAATAGACTTTTCAGGGAAGACAACTCCTACCCCTAAAATAAAATTAAAATGTGTCATCGTATAAAATAATTACTGCGGTTATAAAGTGAACAAGACATCATTTATATTAATTATAGATCACCATAAAACAACATGAGATACAACACTGGACCGATGTATTAGCTAGTTCGAAAAAAATGTGATAAATATTTTGAAATTACGAAAATAATTTGGATTTTGAAAAATAGTGTCACATATAATTGGCTATAACTTGTAAAATACATGGGCTATTGATGCGCAACATATCTAAAAAATTGATCCAAATACATAGAAAAACAATTTGGATGATGGAATGCCAATTATATTTCTGTGAAAATGCGTTGTGGGCATAAACTTAACCCCACGTGTTCTAAGATGAAAATTTGGGGGAAAATCAGGGAAAATGGTGAAAAATGGTAATTTCTACTAATTTCTAAAACATTTACAACATTGTGATAAAATTTTTTATATGGGTATCACGAGGATACTGGTCCAGAATTTGTAAATTCATAAAACCTCACATGATCACTGTTTTGTCAACTATTTCATATCTTTTCAATTTTTATATGAATTTTTGTACACTAAAGCCGAGAATATACCGGTATATATATTTCAACTGGTCACATTTGGCTACCAAAGGCTGATGAGTGAGACTCACGGTTTACAGGGAGGTATTTTCTTATTTTATGGCGCATTTTGTGACATAGACACAAATGACGATATATACAGCATCGGACACTTCATATTTGATAATTATTTTAATATGGCGTCCAAAACGGCCACCAACATCGAAGATTTTCAAACTTACCGATACAAATTTAACGGGGTTCGTCATATTGGGATAAGGGAATTGTTCATTAACTCTTTAACACTCAAAGAGTTTTCTAGCGCAACCCTCAATGACGTGATTTGACTTGGCTACCTATTCCTCAATGATGGGATTTGACATGTTGGTTTACATGGCAAGTTTTCCGTTTATATAAACAGTGTATATTCAGTTTGTTATGCTTTATTAAATATGAATACTGTGACATAACTGTTGTAAATCAACACGTTGTCGATTTCTGGTCAAGCAGCTGGAGGAAGTTTATATCGCAAAGTGCAGTTTAATATGGAATAATATATTTCAATTCCCGTACAGTGTATTCCATTTTCGACAAGTTTACAACGTACTGGTACCGGTGTTCTGACATAAGTATGGTTGTCAAATAAGTATGGTTTTTGTCCCCCGAATTTTTTTTTTCGGGTGTCTATTAAAATAGCCGGTGTCCGTCCATCTGTCTGTCCATCCATAGACACTTCATGTGTAATGCGATAACTCAAACATTTTCTATCCAATCAGAAACAAATTTTGTATATGGCTTTCTCAGCCCAAGATACAGATCGAGTTCGAATTTGGGTTTTATCCGAGTTTTTGTTACAGAGTTATGGCCCTTTTTTTACTTAGAATATCACGCATTCTGCCATAACTCAAACATATTTTATCTGATTGGAACCAAATTTGGTGTGTGAGTTTCACAGCCCAAAATACAGATCGAGTTTGAATATGGGTTTGATCCAATTTATTTTAATGGAGTTATGACCCTTTTTTCAAAAATAAAAGAAAAAGAAAAAAATCCGATGCTATAACCAAAGTATTTTTTGTCAGATTGTGTTCATATTTGATATGTAGGTTTATGATGACACACCCCTCACCTGTATAGTTTTTGGTATTGATTGGTTGATCGGTTTAGAAAATAATTAACCCTTTACACACATGCTATCCAATGCAATAAGTTGAACATATTTCTTCTGATCTGCCTCATATTTCTTAGCTAGGTTTTTCTTAGCATGTTCTTCATCTGTATGGTTTTTGGTATTGTTTAATTAACCCTTTTCACTCTCATGTTTACTTAGAATTCACCCAAGCTGCTATGACTCAAAAAAAAATTCATCTGATGAACACCAAATTTGGTATATGAATTTGGGTTTGATCCAATATATTTTAACAGAGTTATTGTCCTTTATAATTCAAGTAATTAATACCTCTTTGCTGCTGTGAATTTGAAAGAGAGCATATCACACAGACCAGGTGTGTTATTGAAATGAGTTATTTATTGCTATGGACATTAGATACTACATGCTATTAAAGCCTGACAGTGGTGGCTAGCAGGCTTTGTTTATCACATGTCAAACTGTGATTGATGACTCTCTGGTCCAGTTTTGTTTTCTGTTTGGGTAAGATTAACCCCATACTATCCGATTTGATAACTCAAATATTTCCATTGATTATGTTTATAGTTGTTGGCATAGTTTATGATAACACACCCCTAACCTGCAAATGAGGGTCATTTGGTTTATTTGCTTAAAAATATTAACATCCTCCACCAATCCTGTTGACACAATGTGATAAGTAAATATTTTTCACAGGATGACTATATAAAGTGTGAATTGTTGAAACTTTTGCACTCATGAAAACGTTGGTGTAAGGATATATAAAAATAGCTAATCGCCAAGGTATGGGTTAAACATCCGCCGATCATGATCGGCCTCTCGTTGACTCAAAAGGTTGAGAGATTGACGTTGCCAAACATATAGTATATTAGTGCGCAAATATGTCAATAGGGAATATGTACTTTCTACTGTGATTTTTGTTATTGGCTGATAAATAATTATTTGTAGGCACAGAATGAAAGACTGTCATTACCAGACATAGAGCAGCAAGCTGCAATAGAAGCCAAGCCTGCAGTTCCAGATCTGTGGGAGTATAAAACTCGCAATGCTCTCATGTATGTCCCAGATGGTAAGAATTGTCAATTCTACTTATTTATCCCCTGTGAATCCTTTACCCAATACAGATATTACCAATGTCACTGCCCACAGCCAACACTGAAAGGTGATAATGTAAAATTATTGAGAAGAAATCAGTATTTATGTTACATCATTCATATTGTTTATCTTGATCTAAATTCATTAAATGTAGAATTTTTTATTCTAGAGTTGTGAATCCCCCCCCCCCCCCCCCCATAGTATAGTATGGCAAATATTTATTATGTGCAAAATAATTATATATGCACAATTAATGTAAAACACTAACAAAAGGTTAGTTTTTAGCTCACCTGAGACGAAGTCTCCGGTGGAGCTATAGTCATCACTCCTCGTCCGTCCGTCCGTCTGTCCGTCCGTCCGTCTTTCCGTCCGTCAACTTTTTAAAAAACATCTCCTCTGAAACCATCATACCGAATTGGTTCATATTTGGTGTGGATGTTCCCTAGGTGACTCTCATTCAGATTTGTTCAAATGAGGTCACTGGGTCAAAGAGTTGCGAAACCAGGGCCATAACTCTATTCCCCCATAGTAATTCTTACAACAACTTCTTGTCCATAACCATTGTGCCGATTTAGCTAATATTTGGTATGGAGGGTCCTTGGGTGACTGGTGTTCAGATTTGTTCAAATGAAGTCACCCGGTCAATTAGTTGAGAAACCAGGGCCATAACTCATAGTAATTCTTACAATGACTTCTTCTAAAAAAATATTGGGCCGATTTAGCTTATATTTGGTACTGAGGGACCTTGGGTGACTGGGAATCAGATTTGTTCAAATTGGGTCACTGGGTCAAATAGGGGCAGAACCAGGGACATAACTCTAAAAACAAAAAAATTACATTTTTGCATTTTCATCATATTTGGTGTGGATGTTCCCTAGGTGACTGTCATTCAGATTTGTTCAAATGAGGTCACTGTTTCAAATAGTTGCGAAACCAGGGCCATAACTATATTACTCCTTGGTAATTCTTATAACGACTTCTTGTCTAGAACCATTATGCCGATTAGGTTTATATTTGGTATGGGGGGTCATTGAATGACTGGGGTTCAGATTTGTTCAAATGGGGTCACTGGGTCAAATGGGGGTGGAGCCAGGGCCATAATTCCAAAAAAATAATAAAACCCCACAGGCCTGCCCCCAACCAACAGCATTCCACCCTATCTCATCTCCTAACTCACAGGATCTCTCCCACCAGCAGATTAAGTCAATTGTATTAACAGACAGAGAGAGAGTTAATATAAATACACACACAGTCATCAATTGAGATGTTTATCAGGCTGACAGGTGTGAACTAATGCTTTGCTAGCACTCATGCCAGTGTGTGTTATTAAAATAAAATCAAAACAAATTATTGTTCTCTAACCTGAATTTAGTGTGTCTGGCATTTGCAGAATGAGGTCCCCAGAGGGTGAATTTAGTTATGCTACCCTGCACAGCAGTCTAGCATCACCAAATACACTAGCCAGGGTCCTCATTCTGCTTAGGCCTCATCTTCTGGGAAGTATATAGGCACTTAAATTGACATTTTTACTTACTTTTTCCCTTCTGTTTAGTTTCTATATCCCCTAATTTGTGAATATAAAATGCATAATTGAGGTGCCCAATGGGTGCACATCTCCAACTCTAACTAGTGAACTTCAATCTAATGCGAATATTATGTTCTTAACCACCAGCATCCAGTTGAACTCATTATACCCTGATTTTGCAAAGAAAACTTGGGGGGTATATTGGATTGAATTTGTCAGTCTCTATGTCAGACTGTTCTCCCATCCATCCATCTGTCATTATGTCTCTATCCATCCATCAATTGTTTTTAGCTCACCTGAGACGAAGTCTCCGGTGGAGCTATAGTCATCACTCCGTCGTCCGTCCGTCAACAATTCTTTGAACATCTTCTCCTCTGAAACCATCAGACCGATTGGGTTTATATTTGGTGTGGATGTTCCCTAGGTGACTCTTATTCAGATTTGTTCAAATGAGGTCACCAAGTCAAATAGTTTTGATGTCAGGACCATAACTATTTTTCCACATAGTAATTCTTAAAACGACTTCTTTTCTGAAGTTGTCGGGCCGAATGGGTTCACATTTGGTATGAGGGTACCTTGGGTGACTGTGGTTCAGATTTGTTCAAATGAGGTCACTGGGTCAAATGTGGGTGGGGCTATGGACATAAATCTGAAGAAATTTTTTTAATTGCTCAATTTAACCCCAAAATTTTTTTGTCTATTTAATTTTTAATAAATACAATTTTTTTTATTAAATAAATTTTTTTTATTAAATAATTTTTTTTTTATTTAAATAAAATAAAAAATATTTAATTAAAATTTTGAAGAACTTAGGACATTACATCGTCGGGGGGGGGGGGGCTAGGTACCTCTAGTCACCCACTAAATTTGGTTGAAATCAGGGGTTTGTGAGAAAACAGACAGATGTTCAGTAAGTTCCATATCCTTGCATTCCCAAGCCATCTCTGTACCACCAAGCATGATAAACACCTGTTGTTTATAAAAGAGTGCGAGATTTATAGATAACAGAACTTCTGTGGCTATAGGCAGAGTCCCCTGTAAGTGTATTCATCATGACGCGGTCGGCGCCTCTGCAAAGCAGGCCCAGTCCAAACCAGCTAATTGTACACGGCAGTGCGGTTTGATACCCCCGGGTAATTATCGGCTGATAGAATGTGTGTTACATCACTAATTAGTTTATCACAAGGATGTATTAACGTGCTATTTCAACCTATTTACCAAATGTAAGCATACATTGCCACATTAAACATGTTTCTGAATTTCTTTTAACATGGTTGTAGTAAGAATTTAAAAAATGTAAATTAATTAAATAAAGCCGATTATTCTCATTTTAGAAACATACATAAAGGATGACAAGCCTTGAGTATGGCGGAAAATATTTATATTGCAGGTAACATACCTTTATTAGGTGATTATGTGCGGTCCGTGCAACGAACCGGAGGACAGGCATAATAGATATGTATATGGTGTCTTTAGGCTATTCATATTCACCGTCGCGGAGAAACGGAACAATTCCTAGGTGCCGTGTTGGTTTAAACATTCAGATTTTTTGTCAGTACTAAACATTCTACAATACGTTTTACGCCATCATTTTAACGAGAACAGCGCTCCTACATTAGCCGCTGGCGTGTTCTTTCGACATGTATAGGTCCTGGGGTACATCACTGTGACAACGGCATTCGAAATGGCGGCATTTTGGGCTTCAGTCAACTGAAAAAACTCAGCAAATCATCCTAGGTGCGATTTAAAACCTCCGGATTCATCGACAGACGGACTTTCGGCCTGAATCAGTGTTCTGTGTTTTACACTAAGAATTCATCACATCTGATCGAATTGAGTGTGCCCACGTATGGAGTGTCGACACTGTTATCACCAGGTGATATTTTTGAACAAATATTTAAAGGATCTCTCGTTTTTTTAATTTTAAATTTATTCAAATTTAATTTAAAATTAAACATAAATCGAAAAGATGGATGTACAAGGAGCATGGTTACCTTCGCTCGTATATATATATACAGGGTGGGATAACACGATTACCGTTGATATATGGCTATAAGGATGTGAATTTGGAGATATTCAGCCCAATATAGTTTGCAACAGAATCGCGAGTATATTCTGAGTTTTACATACTACATGCATAACTTTTCCATATCTTTGATGGTGTTATTAAAGATATATTTTTAACGTTATATCTACTCAGTATATCTCATTTAAATTCAGGAATTCTATAGTCACAAAAATAAAACGAACAACAACCTGTGTATTTGTACTGTCCGTCTACAGTATCGAGATACTTAATCCCGTCATGTAATTGATGGCAATGAACAACCCATGCATTATCGAGACAGACATCTAACTACTCTTTATGTAATTATGACAATTACCAGCATATTGTTTGGCGGTCTCTTTGTAGATTGGGTCCCTCTTTGCTTGGATGAATTATAATCAGTACAACGACGATGTGACTTTTTCTGCTATAATAATAATACGAAAACAAAACCCCGACCAAAAAGAGTCAATAACAACTTATGGATACAATATTTTCACTTTGTTTTTCAGTCTCGCATATTTAAGAAAATTCATTGGCACGGGTTTTCGCAAAATAATATTTTAAAATATATAAAAAGATAAATTCAATAAGATTTTTTGGTCATAAATATTGCATTTAACGTATCATAATAATTGCATATTATGGTACTATATTTGTAGAAAATGCGCACATATGCTCCGTTCACAGATTTTCGAGAGAGGTAGAGGGGAGGGAGAGATGTTATAAAGGGCGTTTATATTTGTCTATATTAACTCTATCTGAAACCTTCGGAGTTCTTTAATCAGTGGCATAGATACATGCATCGCATCTGTGCACGACTGCACATTTTGATATCTTCAAATAGAAGATTTACGCATCAACGCACAGCAGCAATTCGTATTTAAATCGGGTAATTAAGTCTAATAATCAAATATTGTAGTTTTTACAATAATTTCAACATGCAATATCTGCATATTTCCACAATTGAACGGACATGAGGTTGTCGTCACATTTCTAAGAAAATTGATACGTGCTTTGGGGTTAAAAGTGCTTTGCCTACTCCAGAAGTTTTAGTACCCAGTTTGAATCTCTACAAATCAACGAAATAACTATCTTTTCAATTTATATGGGAAATAGAAGCAGTGGAATTTTCTGTCATTTTAACTGTTCCGACACAATTGTTTGAATTATGAATACACCTTAAACGAACATGGCTCATCGAGCTTCCAAATTTCCTCTACGTCATTTTGAAGGTATAAGATGTGTTGACTGCATATTATACAAAATATTGGTATTCAGCCTTCCTGTGATTTAAAAAACACTTGCGATTTCCAGATGTTTTCAATTTTTCGGACAGATATGAATTAAACGCTCTTTATTAATACAATATAAGGAATACACTTATAGAACGCTCTTTTCTATTCCATGTCGAACCAGGGACCAATATATACTATACGTATATATGTATACTAGTCCCAGGTCGAACACATCGTATGTATACTAGTCCCAGGTCGAACACATGGCTTTTGTTCGTTTTGGACAAACATGACACTTGTCCGAAAATAAGACGTAAAACTCAGAATATTAGAACTAAACTATACATCGGTGTACCCGGGGGGTTTCAAACCGCACTTAAGATTTGCTCTGTTTTTCAGTAGAATTGAAGTGCAAATCACGCCGGTTCGAATGCATTTGCCATGGTGATATACCCCACGACATATACATGTCGACAGAACTCGCAATCGACACATGTGAGGAGCGTAGTTCTTGTCCGCAACTAAGGTGGTTTTCGAACCATACTCGCGATTCTGTTGCAAACTATATTGGGCTGAATATCTCCAAATTCACGTCCTTAGCCATATATAAACGGTAATCGTGCTATCCCACCCTGTATATACGAGCGAAGGTAACCATGCTCCTTGTACATCCATCTTTTCGATTTTATGTTTAATTTTAAATTAAATTTGAATAAATAAAAAATTAAAAAAACAAGATATCCTTTAATATTTGTTCAATAATATCACCTGGTGATAACAGTGTCGACACTCCATACGTGAGCACACTCAATTCGATCAGATTGATGAATTCTTAGTGTAAAACACAGAACATTCACATCAAGTCTACCCGGGGGTTTCAAACCGCACCTACGTTTTGCTGTGTTTATTGGTAGAATAAAAGCGCACATGACGCCGGTTCGAATCGCTATGTAATGGTGATACACCCACGACATATATATGTCGACAACCCGCCGTTTGTTCGTTTTGGACAAACGTGACACTTGTCCGAAAATAAGACGTAAAACTCAGAATATACTCGCGATTCTGTTGCAAACTATATTGGGCTGAATATCTCCAAATTCACGTCCTTAGCCATATATAAACGACAATCGTGTTATCCCACCCTGTATATACGAGCGAAGGTAACCATGCTCCTTGTACATCCATCTTTTCGATTTTATGTTTAATTTTAAATTAAATTTGAATAAATTAAAAATTAAAAAAAACGAGATATCCTTTAAATATTTGTTCAATAATATCACCTGGTCATAACAGTGTCGACACTCCATACGTGAGTACACTCAATTCGATCAGATTGATGAATTCTTAGTGTAAAACACAGAACATTCACATCAAGTCTACCCGGGGGTTTCAAACCGCACCTACGTTTTGCTGTGTTTATTGGTAGAATAAAAGCGCACATGACGCCGGTTCGAATCGCTATGTAATGGTGATACACCCACGACATATATATGTCGACAACCCGCCGTTTGTTCGTTTTGGACAAACGTGACACTTGTCCGAAAATATGACGCAAAACTCAGAATATTCAGAACTAAACTAAACTATACATCGGTGTACCCGGGGGTTTCAAACCGCACTTAAGATTTGCTGTGTTTTTCAGTAGAATTGAAGTGCGAATGACGCCTTTTTTTTCTCATGATATGGCTAGACCACGATGACACCGCATGAATCAGAAAAGGGGCACTACGCTCATAACATGAGCCGATGGTGAGTGCATTGTTAAAAGTCCCCCCATGCAGTCACGAGATATCGCAGATTTAACCCTGCATTATGTAAACAAAACACACATACACTATAACAACTTAACTTAAATGACACTATAGTTTTGATGCTTATTATGAAATTTGGTACCCACCACCAAGTCCTGTAGTCATTTAAGTTAATTCACGCGCAGCTCGATCAGAACAACTTTATTATAATTTAAAAAACAAACACATATATTACTAATATATAAGAGTAATGTTCAATTTCACTGAATCAGTGTCTTCGCAAGGCGTCTCTTATGGTGTGAAAATACTTCTGGATGCCACACATGCCGGATTCACACGATACTGACAGATGTACTTTATCCTTGGTGCTATTTATATAGTCTCTTGGAAACCGGATGTTTTCGAACACAATGTATAATCTTGCTTTAGCGCTTTCTTGAGTTTCCGGTTGATGGCGGTCATTTGTCGCAGGAATTCTTTCAAGGTCAAGCCTGGGGATTTGGCGTCATCCGGAATCCGATAGAGCAACTCACCCACAAGAACCCTTGTCCCAATTGCATTGATTTTTTTCACTATGGCGAGGATGGCGTCGACAATATCTCGTGTCTTCGATGTCGCCGATATATCGTTTCCACCAGCGTGCAAGAATATGACATCTGGCTTCAATTCTTTACTAAATTATCGATTAACAGGTAGTTATCTTAGGAAATGTTCAGGTAATAAGCCCAACAAGTGGCCATATGCCGTTTTTTAAACTTGTTATCTGAACATTTCCATCCAATAAATAGAGTAATGCTCTAATTAATGGACTCCTTAACGAAAGCAGAATTACGGTAATTTTTCAGGATTTAGTCAGAAATATGGCTTGCTGCCATTCATCGGAAAGCTCTCAGAAATATGGCTTGTTGCCATTCATCGGAAAGCTCTCGGGGAGAGCTTTCCGATGAATGGCAGCAAGCCATATTTCTGACTAAATCGTGAACTTCAAAAATTACCCATAATTCTGTTGTGGTTAACTCTTTCGTTGCCGAGCTAATTTTACATTAATTAGATAATTACTGTAGGTCTCCTTCTTAACTGTATTATCCATTTTGCTTATTTCAACTTAACATTTCCCACTTGTGAATACAAATCCTCCTGCACATTTCTGCTTCTCTGTCAGTCGTCGTCTGTTTATATTTCCCAATAGTCCCTCTAGATACATAAAAGACTATTCAAGGTTCTGCCTACAGCGTGGAAATATCCCAGCGTTTCAAGTGATAGCACCGAATTCAGACCCCGCCACCCCCGTTTTTGGAAAAAGCTTCACTGTGAGAAAACCTATCACTGAGTTGCGTGCATGTAAATTAACTGAAATGTTATCATGGGCCCACTACATGAAGGCTAGACATCAGCATCGATCATATTCCTACAGGGATGGGCTGTTACGTGTTGAATTGGGTTCCACGGGCTTGGTGCCCCCTCTCTTATCAGACATGGATGTATGACCCTATAGTCATATATATATTTCTTGACAACATTATGCTATGTTCATATAAGACCACATGTACTGATTTACAACCCTAATTACGCCGTCATCTCGCGCTGCATAGCACCGAATTCAGACCCCACCACGAACCCCCGTTTTTTTGGAAAAAGCTTATTTAGCACTACCAATATACCGGCCAAATTAATTAAGTAAAAAGTCAAAGCATATCAGCAAGACAACTTGACCAGGGAGTGTGGTCACACGGTACAGTGAGTCAGTAGTATTATTATTAGTATGTGTACACATGACCAATACACTAGACTGTACACATAATCAGTACACCGGTGTACTAAGTATGTGTACAGTCTAGTGTATTATATAACTACTGTTAATCCCCAGTACACCAATGCACCGTATACAGTGGTCGCCATCGGATGTTTGTGCACCGTATACAGTGGCAGTTGAAGGGTGAAGGAGTGGTCGCACGGGCTCGCGAATTGTCCGAGTGCACTGCCTGTGGCTTTTTTACCCTTAAGCTGTTGTCCGTGTATTGTCAGGTTGTAAATTGACTTGACTTAGCTGGCACTGTGAATCTCTGTGTATTGGTTTGTTTTCGGAAATAATATTTTGATCGATGATAGTTTTTATATGTATACTAATTATTTCCCCACCCAGATATTTACCCACCGGACATTTCCCCTGCTCATAAAATGCTTTATGCTGAATCCTTTATCGCGGATATCAAAGAATGTTTTGACTGGTCAGTAAAGCCTGCACGGTTATGGAGGAATAAATAATCTCTCTCTACTCAAGCGATGTCAACTCCGTAGATATTATGTTTTGACAAACATGAGTGCGCGTTTTGACAAACATGAAAGCCTGTTTGGACGATCCCTTGTGACATCAACACAGTTGAAAAAACAATGTCATTGTTGTGACTATTGTTATCAAAGTATGAATTATAGACATGTTAATGCTATAAAGAGTGTTTGATTTTGTATTTATAATTTTGCAAAGAAAACAATTTATCTTGATATAAGATTTGTCTTATATGTAGTTAATAGTCAATAATATGGTAATAAGTAAATAAATAATATATAACAGTATTTTAAGTTATGAAAAGTGTAATGTGATCGTGTTTAAACGGGTACTGTCCGTCAATTTCTATAAATCTAATATCGATAATATATAGAAAAATAAGTAATTTGAGTCGCGGATGTACATGTTCAGGTTAACAGGCTCTCTTAAAATCAAAGATAATAACAGGGTCGAGATCTCTTAAAAATCAAAGTTGATATATAAAGAGCGTTTAATTTGATATTTAAAATTTTGCAAAGAACATTTTAGAATATTAATTCTTACATGCCGTGTAATTAATATGGTAACTTAGTCCGCAGGACTGATCGATATCGAGCGACTAAGACTAGGTGAACCACCATCAAAGCCGTGAGAGCTCTCAAAAACAAGCTGTGTTGACTTCGACAGCGGGAAGGAGAGCATGGTGGATTTCCTGGACATCATTGGCCATTCCATTAGATTCAAGTGATTTGCTATGTACTGTTTTTATTATTTATTGTTGTTCCATGTATAATATTCGTCGAAACAAATCTGATTTTACCAAACTATACTTAGTAGTCAATCTGTTAAAATTAGTTTACACTAAACACAAGCTTACAGTTTCGTTGATTCTACCACCGTCCCCCCCCCCCCCCCTCCCCCCATGTGTTGAGCATTTGTTTTCTAAAGCTGTCAATCTAGCACCATGATTGTTTACAATACCCTGGTCATTAATATCAATTTAAATTCTTTTTCTCAAAGCTGTAATGAAGTGTGTCTGGCATTTGTAGAATGAGGTTCCGGGATGGTGAATTTAATTATGCTACCCTGCACAGCAGGCTAGCAGTCCTTCGAATTTGGAAAACGTAGGTGCGCGATATATCGCTCAGAGCTTTTGGAATTTGCGCGCGCCTTTTTTGCGGGAGCACAATTCAAATTAACATGGATGAAATGATTACTGAATAAAGACAAACACAATTATAATGATACACACGTGTAATTCCAAGTGTGCCTTTGGCAACTTAAAGTGAAAACAGAAATAAAAACATATGTTTATATTGTAGTACAATATCTAGTCCACAATAATCCGATTATCTGGCAATCCAGGTGAATCTAATTCTAATCACGGTAATGAGTCCACTTCCGCGTCTGAGAGCGCAGACTCGCAGTCGCTTAAAACTTCAAACTTGGAAGTGGAATCGTTACCGCAATCAGATTCACCGGAATCCGACGAATCAGCCGGGGCTCTCTTTCGTTTTGATAAGAGTCGGTATTTGAGGAGGCTCCAATGTCCATTTTTCGCTTTCTCCGAGTCGAGAGATACTGGCTTCGAAGTATAGTTAAACTTAAAACCTAATCTATGGCAATAATATTCAAATGAATCGGCGAATCCCGCATGCCGAAACATCAAACGAGGCTGCCAAAGAATTGACACTTTTTTGCGGGAACTCGCACGTGCAGCAGTTGTGACGAGGTGTACCCCAATCATTGAGTGAGAAAGACGCCGGCGGCCGCTTTGATCTTTGTTATTATGTTAGTAATCAACATCATCGCTACTGAGAAAGATACACGGTGAATAGTCTTGTCGGCGTTTAACCATTGATGTGCTGTTTGTTAAAATCTTGTTCACTGGCTGCAAATTCCGACGCGAGCATTTAAATTTTTCGGCGTGCGCATTTAATAACTCGCTGGTTTTTAGATCCGCGTGCGCCAAGGTGCGCAAGCGCAATTGCGCGCCTCAAAATTGAAGGACTGAGGCTAGCATTGCTAAATACACCCTTTGAGGGCCTCATTCTGCTTAGGCCTCATCTTCTGGGAAGTATCTAGAGTCTCAAATTGACATTTTTAGCAGCTTTTTTTCCTTTTGTTGAGATTCTAAAATGCATAATTGAGGTGTGAAATGGGTGTGCATACTGTCATATGCCACCAACTTCAGCTGTCTGTCCCCAGGTCTCCCATAGCAGTTGAAGACTAAGTAAGATTGGGTTCCCAGATGGTGAATTTGGTGATGCTAGCCCGCCTTACAGAATATCATCACTACATTCACCCTTTTGGGACCTCAGACACACTAAATTCACACTTGGGTGTTCCAATATTATTTTCCTTGGTGGCATGTTTAGATCTGTTCCAATTGGGTCCTTTTTGGAAAATCAATTAACTTCAACTCTTAAAAGTGAATGTTTAAAATTATTAGATGAATAGATATCAGAGATGGGGATTCATGTTTGTTCAAATAGGGGCAGAGGTATAAGAGAATTAGCTCTGCCCCACCCACTTAACCTGTATCTATGATGCACGCTACTGGTATAATAAGATAATGTCATATTCTTGCAGGGATGTCCCCACAGTGTTGGGGGGGGGGGGGGCGGTGATTTACAGATTTGTTCAATGAAATGTAATTTTTAAGCTCGCCTGAGACGAAGCTATAGTCATCACTTCTCATCTGTCTCCTGTTCATCTGTCTGTCCATCCATCCATCTGTCAACAATTCTTTGAACATCTTCTCTAGATCATAAGACTGAATGGGTTCATATTTGGTGTGGATGTTCCCTTGGTGACTCACATTCAGATTTGTTTAAATGAGGTCACTCTGTCAAATGGTTGTGAAGCCAGGGCCATAACTCTTGCCCTCCATAGTAATTCTTAAAAACAACTTCTCATGTACCATCAGGTTGAATGGGTTCATATTTGGTATGAAGGGTCATTGGATGACTGGAGTTCAGATTTGTTCAAATGGGTCACTTGTTTTAAATGGGGTTTCAAATTTATTCAGATGGGGTCACCAGATTAATTAGGGTGGGACCAGGGACATAACTGTATGTCTCTATGGTAATACTTAAAATGTCTTCTCAAGAGAGGTTGGACTATTTAGCTCACATATAGTATGGAGGATCCTTAATAACTGAGATTCTGATTTGTTAACATGATTCAACCTGTTAAGAAATGACGGGGCTATGGGGACTTAACACTTTTGTGTCTAATAAAATCATTAAAATACAAAATGCATTAAAACATCTACCTTGGAACTACCTGACTGATTAATCTGTCATACCTATATGGTGTTTTTGGGTCCATGGATAATTGTGCTTCAAACATGTCTAAATAGTTTTATAAAAAGGCGCTTGTGAGATTGGAAATTTCCAACAATTGAGAAAGTTTGTGAGATGTCGGTTGTGAAATTCCAACCTAAGACTTGAGAGTCTGGAGCCCAGTCAGGAAGGGACATGAGCTGGAGGAGGTAGGGCGTGATCAGTAGTGTAGAGTTGGTAATTTAAAAGTACGTATTCACCGATCTACATACATGAAGCCTCTCTATCCACATATCCTGTTTAGA
Source organism: Siphonodentalium dalli (assembly GCA_032622095.1). Taxonomy (NCBI): domain Eukaryota; kingdom Metazoa; phylum Mollusca; class Scaphopoda; order Gadilida; family Siphonodentaliidae; genus Siphonodentalium; species Siphonodentalium dalli. The sequence goes on along the minus strand of CP136064.1, from coordinate 135,976,898 downwards.
TCTACTTCTTTTTAAGTGATTATGAAAAGTTCTGACTGTTATGGTCTCCAGAGTCCCAGTCTTATCAGTCTTTACAGTCTGGTGAGCGACCCCACAGTCTTTGACTGTCTTGTTTTATCATTACATGTATTACTTTTTCTGTCGGCAAAAAATAAGTATATCCGGTAAATTATCATTTTGAAAAATGTCCCGACCACATGAAATTTTAACCTCGCAGCGAATGTCTGCTGTGTGTTCGAATAAAAGATAAATAATGTTTCACTAGGTCATTTCTTTAATTTTTAGACGAGTTTTTTTCAAAAACTCAACTTATGGTTTGACGAGTCGGGACGGTTGGCGGGCTGGTGGGAGGGCGGACCTAAAGAATGCCTTATAACTTTGACATTTGTGAACGGATTCAAAAATATTTTGGTATGTGAGTTGCTCCCAAAGACTATTTACTGCCTGTAGAAAATGGGTCACGTCCGAACTTTTTGACAAGAGTTATCCATCTTTGAGGACTGTTTTTAGTTTTTCACCGTTAGCGCGATAACTCACGCAAATATTAACCGATTTAAACCGATTGGTATATGAGTCTCTTGCAACAATATCTCGGACGAGACGAAAAACCTGGTTTGTCCGAAAATTTTTTTCGGAGTTATGGGTCTTAGTTTGTCTATTTTAATAACAATTTTATCACCGTTAGTGCGATAACTCAATGAAATATTAACGGATTCAATTGATATTTGGTATATAGGTCTATTGCAATAATATACCACCGTCCGACTTTTTTTTCCGGAGTTGTGCACCTTATTGGCAGAAGTTTGGTTCGACTGCCAAAAAACTCGACAAAAGCATCTTGTTAGCATTTTTTTTCACTGTTAGCGCGATAACTGAATAAAATATTAACTGATTCAAACCATATTTGATATATGAGTCTCTTGCAACAATATCTCGGACAAGTTCGAAAACCAGGTTTGTCCGAATTTTTTCCCTGGAGTTATGGGCCTAAATTTGTCTATTTTTAGCATTTTTTTCACCGCCAGCGCGATAACTCAATTAAATATTAACTGATTCAAACCATATTTGGTATATAAGTCTCTTGCAACAATATCTCGGACGAGTTCGAAAAACAGGTTTGTCCGAATTTTTTCCCTGGAGTTATGTGCCTTAGTTTGTCTATTTTTAGCATTTTTTCACCGTTAGCGCGATAACTCAATTAAATATTAACTGATTCAAACCATATTTGGTATATAAGTCTCTTGCAACAATATCTCGGACGAGTTCGAAAACCAGGTTTGTCCGAATTTTTGGGCCTTGTGTGGGCCTTATTGCCAAGTTATTGGCAGAAGTTTTTCTGCGACTGCCAATAAACTCGACACAGCATCCTTGTTGATATCATGTTGTGGCCAATTTACTTTAGTATATCGCAATGTCTGTCTATTTGTCTCAATCATTTTCTATCCGATTGGAACCAAATTTTGTATATGCGTTTCTCAGTCCAAAATACAGATCGAGTTCGAATATGGGTTTGAACTGAGTTGTTTTAATGGAGTTATGGACCCTTTTAAACATATAATTAACCCATGCTGCGATAACTGAAACATTTTTTATCTGATCAGACCAAATTTTTATATGTGAGTTTCTCAGCCCAAAATACAGATCTAGGAGAAATCTGTCGATAATTCCAACTTTAAAAAAGATATTTGTCAAGTGACACAGTTCCTAAATTTAATATTCATTGTGACCTGACCTTTCCATGACTGACATAGTAGAAACAGCCAATCACCGCTCAGTATTAGAATCGAGGTCCTCATTTTAATATTCATTATGACCTGACCTCGATTCTAACACTGAGCGGTGATTGGCTGTTTCTACTATGTCAGTCATGGAAAGGTCAGGTCACAATGAATATTAAATTTAGGAACTGTGTCACTTGACAAATATCTTTTTTAGAGTTGGAATTATCAACAGATTTCTCCTCTATTAGAATTGTTTACTGACAATGTGTTGATTTGTATGAGTAAATAAATTATTAGCCGACAATAAATAACTAAATTCCAGATATTTAGTTGATCGTTGGACCGATTTTTAATGATAGTAAACTGCATGGGTGGTGAATTTCGACACACAAGCGTCGATTGCTGTCTGAGCCGGATCAAATCGAAAAAATACGCTCTCCGGAGACAATATTCGGTGGTTAAAATTTTATCAAATGCAACGTGTATGAATGTTTCTGATGGGAGTTTGTGGTATTTATTGAAAGATGAATTCTTTGCCGATCCATCCGTGTATATATCGTTATCATTACTGGGGTGAATGGGCTAAATTTGTGCGACTCCCGAGCGATGGTGAAACGTTGAATTTCTACAGAGCCCCTTGTCTATATAATGTTCCATTAACGCGAAGAAGGCGCGTATAGAGAGCGGCATATATGGGCAGTGCAAAAGGGGGGCGGACAGCGGAGCGCGTTACAGGCGCCTGTGCTCAATTTAACCAAAACAAAATTATAACAAAAAAATTTAATTAAAAAAAAACAAAAAATCTTTAATGAAATTACTGAGACTTATTTAAACATCTTCTCGGGAACCAACAAGCTGATTAATCTGACCTTGGATGGTATTTAAAATTCAGATTGTTAAAATATGACCTGTTGAAAAGAACCAGAGCTAGCGTCACACTTTCCAAGTGACCCTCCCACAGGTGGGAGTCCCACCTTCCACCCACACCTGCTCCCTTAATACCCTCACCTCCTCCCAGGGTCCACGCTGGCTGAAATTTACTTTTGCCAAATGAAAATAATTTTTGCCAAATGCTGTTATGAGTTGCCAAATGCTATCAGTTTCTACAACATTGTTTCCTTTATTTTGACTATTTCGACAATCCAACCAAACCAGCAACATAACAATGCAATTGTAGAAGGGTTTCTTCATCAGAAAGGCACATCGAAACAAAGAGGATTAGCTATGTAAACACCACAACCAAACATACTAGCAATTCCTCCACCCGTCGATACTATTGATAGAGGTTTTAACTTTTCATAACTTTATGCAGGTGTAAATCACCATTAGTACCATTAATAATGAAAGAGTTTTCTGCAATGAATAGCATTGATTGACAAATATTAATAAACTTTCTTGAGTAATCAAAAGTGAATTATTTTTGCCATTGGCAAATACGGCAAGTGGCATCACGAACCCTGCCTCCTCCCTACCCTTCTCCCTCCTCCTACCCCCACCACGAATCCTTGTCAAAGTTATATGTTCTTCTTGCTTTGAAAACAATACCCACAATTAATTACCTGACCAAATTACATGTCAGATTTGATGAATAAACAAAGATTCCACAGAGCATGGATACTATTGTTTGTCTGAGGGTGTTCAGTTAATACTTCCACCACTTTAAATAGCCAGAGCCAGGTGAATTTATTGTCCCCCGAAAAATTTATTTTCGGGGGACTATGGAAACGGGCTCTGTCCGTCCGTCCATTCGTCTGTCTGTCTGTCCGTCCATCACACTTTTGAGTACCTTCATGGTGTAATCATCTCCTCCTACAGATTTCATCCCAGAGATTTGAAACTTCAGAATATTGTTGCCCATATATTGAAGATGTGCAACATGTATATAGATGACGGATTTTTTTTTTTTTGACAGTTAGGGACCTTGTCAAATTGCAAGCGGTAAATCCGCCGGAGAACGGAGTATTTTTCTCCGCTCTCCGCTAAAAACTCCGCTTTCCGGTCAGGTAAATAGCGTAAAACACGGCGGAGTTTATCGTGACGTTGAGCGGGGTTATAACGGAGTTTCCAATGGGAGTTTTTATTACGTTCATCGAGTTTTTGGCGGAGTTTCAAGCGGAGTTTTCTTCCGATGTATCCGCTCATGTTTGAGTTTTCCCTAAAACTCCGCTTAAGGGGTCATCTCAAAACTCCAATCGGTACCGATTGCCATTTACCGATTGTATTCAAGCCTTTTGAATCGGAAAATAATCGGTAAAGTCAGACAGCGTAATCACGTTAGTAGCGTCATTAACGGTAAAACCGATTTTACCGATCAATATCCATGAGTGAACGCATTACGTCGCAGTCGGTAAGTCAATCGGTGAAATCGGTACCGATTTATTGAAACTTTTAACGTTCGATTTGTTGTTGTACATGTATGAAAAAGTTAACGCCGTAGTTGCAAAAACACTCGGTGAAATCGGTACCGATTGAGACGTTTTATGTTCGATTTTTGTTATAGGCCTACATAGATCTAGGGTCCAGATGGTCGTGGATTTTCCATCGAAAAAAAAATCAGAGTGGTTTATTTGCATTCTTTTAGGTAATAGGTATTATTAGATTAATTGGCAGTAACAATTATTCTCATCGGAAATATTTTTTTCGTTTCCGAATCCGTACTTTACATATGCACATAAATTGATAAATTGTATGATTTTCACTCCACTTTCATCTCATCAAATTACACTTTAATCATCATTGATTGTCATATCAATTACCATTTTAGCATAATCTGCATACTCATTCAATTATTACTAATTGTTTAACATATTAACGTATTTTATCTGCAATGTATCAGAATGTATTGTGATATTTTCTTCACTGTTTATCTATTCGTTGCGTGATTGGCTGAATCCCGTAAAGCTCCGCCCATCGCATGTCGCTCATGTTTACCCGGCAGATTCAAACGTTTTCCTGGTGTGTGTCGCGTTTCTATAATCTTCATGTATCGACATATCTAATGTTAATCTCCCCAAATTAATCGCATATATGAATCCAAGTTGCCATTCTATTCCTATGCGAATGGGTCTCCAGACAGGCTGGGGTGGGTTTTTAATTTGGTTTTTGCTAGATGATCCCGATCTCTCGTCGAGGTTTGGGGGGGGGGGGGGGGGGGGCAAAGGTAGTCTATGCATCCATGCTACCGGGCCAGACTGGAGTAGACTCTTTTTTTACGAGATCAATATTGTTACCCATTATATATGGGGTGCTCCTCGTGCAAAGGAGGGACTACAAGAACAGAACACTCTCAGAACAGAAGGTACACATGCCGTGTGCGGGATCTTGTAATACAGATACTCGAAAGCATGTGTTTGTCAAAACGTAAACAGATTCGTGGTACCTGGCACGCGCACTGAGTAGGTATCCGTTTTCAGAGAACCCCGTCATTTTCTTAAAAATTGTTCCGGTGACTCGCTTAAATTGAACATTTTATTCTTTTGAATCACTAATTATGTTTTAGTTTGGGTAAGGATATCTTTTCTCTATTTGATTTCTTTACAAATCACCAGTGCATGGATCTATTTTTTATCCCAACTAAAACGTGAGTGAGTTGGCTCTACGACAATTAGTTAAAACTTCAAAGGTGCCAACAATTTAGAGCCTGAAAACTCTCGAAGTCCTACTAGAAGATGCATTTTCAGACTCCCATTCCCATGAACAAGGACTCGATAATTGATAATGTTCATAAATAATAACGGTTATTACAGGTTATTAGGTTATGCTTAAATATGACGTAGTCCCCGTGCAGGTGACTGATCATGCATGTTCGGTTTGTTTATCTTTGAGCACGTGGTCGTCACACAGCGCGCGAGACAGAAAGCTCACCACGTCACACCGCGTGCATACAGGTGCGAAGTGTACAGTTGTTGAATTGGGCTGGGGTTATTAATTCGGGGCTGTATATATAATGTTATGATTTGCTCAGCTCAGCTTCATGGGGTGAAGGGGAAGATCTCTCGATCTTTTCGACAATCCGAAGCGCCCTTCTACTCTATTGCGAGTCAGCTCAGCCTCATCAACGTGTCGATCGCAAGCAATGGAACGCAGATCGCTTACTTTACATTAAAATTACAATTACTCATGATCTTTTATCAAGATTTCAAAGTACGTTACAATGTTAAAAATCGCAGTTTCAATATGTTGAATTTATATGAAATACCGCCCACCACTACAAATTTTTAAGTCCGCTTGTACATTTTGATGATATTCCAGATAATATTATTTTGAGAACTGATCTTGTGATATAGTATTCACTTGCCCCAGATATATATAGGCCATGAATCCTGACTGGGTTTTACTATATTTTACTATATCATATAACGATAAGCCAATCTGTGGACTTTATTTTATACCTAGAGTTTCTCCAGTAGGTTTAAACTAGCGGAGTTTTATACCAGAGTGGCCTTTCAGCTCTGAACCTCATCACTCTCGTCGGAACGGAGTTTTGTTCTGCAATATTAAACAGCCAGACAGCGGAGTTTACCGCTCCTCTTTCAGCATTGGGCTCATCGGAGATTCTGCTCTCTCCCAGCGGAGTTTTTATCTAATGACAGCGGAGTTTACCGCTGACGTCGCAGCGGAGTTTTTCACTGTTTTTGCAAATTTTGACGTAATGACCACCGGAGTTTACAGGGGAGAAAACACTCCGATGTGCGTTGCAATTTCACAAGCGGAGACGGGAGTTTTTAGCGGAGAGCGGAGAAAAATACTCCGTTCTCCGGCGGATTTACCGCTTGCAATTTGACAAGGTCCCTTATTAACCCTTTTCGACCTAGAAAATTTCACCATTTTTTTTAATTTTCTGTATGAGGGTACCTTCATGGTGTAATCAACTCCTCCTACAGTTTTCATCATAGATATTTGAAACTTCAGAGTATTGTTACCCACATATTGAAGATGTAATTTTTTACGGATTTATTAACCCTTTTCATCCTAGAGATTTGAAACTTCATAATGTTGTTGCCCATATATTGAAGATGTGCAACATGTATATAGATGACGGAAAAATTATTTTTTGACAGATATTAACTCTTTTCAACATTCTTTATAATTTTCTGTATGAGGGTACCTTCATGGTGTAATCAACTCCTCCTACAGTTTTGATCGTAGATATTTGAAACTTCAGAGTATTGTTACCCACATATGTGCAACATGTATATAGATGATGGAAAAACATTTTTTTTGACTGAATTATTAACCCTTTCGACTTAGAACATTTCAACATTTTTTTTAATTTTTTTAACAAAGCGGTATTGACTTGCCACATTATCGGGGACACTGTGGTCGGCTGACCTTTTAATTAACTATAACAATGGAGCTCCACTCTAGCCTGTATGTCCTTTTGGATGCTTAGACTTGTATTGGATAAATGAGAGCCAAGATAAGAGATATAACCCTTTTATCCATTCCATGTCTTTTAACCTTTTTCATTATAAAAAAAGAAGGGGCCTTGTTATTCAGATTGTAAAAATGTGACCGACCTGTCGAAAAGAACCAGAGCTCATGTCACACTTTCCAAGTGACCCTACCACATAGGGGAGTCCCACCTTCTACCCCTACACTCATCTTCTCCTCCCTACGCTTCTCCCTCCTCCTACCCCCACCACAAATCCTTGTCAAAGTTATACTTTCTTCTTGCTTTGAGAACAATACCCACAATTAATTACCTGACCAAATGAATGTCAGATTTGATGTTATCTGACAATTGAATAAACAAAGGTTCCACAGAGCATGGATACTATTGTTTGTCTATAAAGGGTGTTCTGTTAAGGCATCCACCACTTTATAGCCAGGTGAATTTATTTAACTAGAACAATGGAGCTCTACTGTAGTCTGTACGTCCTTTTGGATGCTTAGACTTCTATTGGATCAAAGAGAGCCAATATAGGAGATTTAACCCCTGTTATCCATTCCATGTCTTTCAACATTTTCCATTATTAAGTAACTATATTATTTTGATATGTTACATGGCCATTAGCAACAACATAAATTGAACTGCTTACTCTATGATAGTGGTGACAGGCTTTAGGGGTCATCTCAAAACTACTATCGGGATCCCGATAGATATCCCGATAGGATTCCGATAACTCAAAACTATCTTCTAAATTTCCCGATAGATTCCGATAGAGTGGTCACCATTTCCCGACAAATATTCCGATACCGCATCTAAATATTCCAATAACACGCTGATTTCCCGAAAATTTTCCGAAAGTAATGTACGTAATGTACGTGAAAACGTATTACCAACTTTCCGATAATTTACCCATTTATTTCAAGAACAATTAGGCCTTTGTCTGTTTTGATAATCGACGAATCGAGCATGCTGTTTTGTTTATGTTTCCGGTTCTATTTGTTGTCATTACTTTTGGATTCGTCCACAGCCTCCTTCGTAAGCATATTTTTATTGGGGTGGAAGCTTGTTTAAAAGAATTAAAACTCTACACGTTTCAAGTTTTGATTCCAAGTTATTAAATTGTCCATTGAATTCTTTATGCATATTATTCATACAGCACATATATCATAGAAACGCTCTGAAGGAAACATAAAAAGAAATGGTTTCATAAAGGTAGTATCCCTTCAACACTAGCAATAGACTGTTCCAAAGTGAACGTGATAAAAAATTGAAATATATATTTGATAAAACTCTTTTGGCCCTAGAAATGTTCTCAAATAAAAATGTCATTTGATTTGATTTTTCCCCTCATTCATCACAAGATCATATGAATAATATTTTATTTTTATACACTGAGTGAGCAATTTTGAGAATTCAATAAAGTTTTGATCGAAAAGTTCGACAACATTTTCGATTTTCTCTTCAGTTACACGTCCCTACACGTCCCAACATCACGCCAATTCAGCCCAATATTGTGGGCACGGGGATTGCCTGGATTAGTACCCAAATAAATTATGTTGTTAAAGCGCATTGACAAATACATAATCTTGAGTATATTCTCCACACTATAATCGAAAAATACAAAGGAATGGACACATGATTCAATCCAAATTGTTTATTTACAAAACACTCCCACTAAGAAACCCCCACTGATGACGTGCACAAAAAATGTACCTACAGTAAACACGTGTTGTTGGAAATTGGGGCGCACAATGGGGACTCATTTATCATGGCTATATCTATTACCCATTCGGTAATTCATAAATGACATTCATTGCAAATTCAAACAGAATATATCTTAGTATCAATTGACCATTTATCGAATGTTGTCATTGAACTTATTGATCAGCTGATGACGATGAAAAAATCTAGGAACCTTGTCGACGTCATAGCAGCAATGATAAAATACTGTAGCACAAATTTATGTGCATCGGCCGTTTTGTTCTCTCGTTTGATTAATAACATTATTATTCTGCGCGCATTGACAATTACATAATCTTGAGTATATTCTCCACAATGTAATCTAAAAATACATAGGAATGGACACACGATTCAATCCAAATGGTTTATTTAAAAAACACTCCCGCCAAAAAAGATCAAGAAACGCCCACTGATAACGAGCGCAGAAATTTGTACCTGCGAACACGTGGTGTTGGAATGTGGGGCGCATAATGGGGACTGTCATCTATCATGGCTATATCTATTAGCCATTCGGTAATAAATAAATGACATTCATTGCAAATTCAAACATAATATATCTTAGATTTAGAGTTAGTATCAATTGACCATTTATCGAGTGTTTCCATTGAACTTATTGATCCGCTGATGACGATGAAAACACATCGGAACCTTGCCGACGTCAGCGCAACAATAATAAAATACTGTATAGCACAAATGTGCATCGATCAGCCGTTTTGTTCTCTCGTTTGATTAATAAAATTATTATTCTCCGCGCATTAACACTGCCAAATACTCAAGTAAATTGGCCATATTTTTCCCGATGGGTGGGGTGTATTGTCCGGGTAAAATACCGATATTGTACGTAGCACCCACTGATCACCACAGTATAACATATAATAGTTCCACGACGCGTGTCCCCTGATACTTTAAAACTTTATACTAACGATTTCTCATATTAGGAAACTATTAAATCAATAATAAAGATAGGCCTATAAATCATAAAATCGCGATAAAAGTCCGGAGTAATCCCGATACAGAAACTTTCCAAACAACATGCGTTGTTTTCGGAATATGATACTCCGAAATGAAAGTAAACTCCGATAGAATCCCGATAGACTATGTAAATATTCCGATAATTTCCCGATAACTGTATATATATGCTATCGGGATCTATCGGGAAATAGGCTGATTTCCCGATAGGAGTTTTGAGATGACCCCTTATAGATGTTGTATTAACCCCTCTCTTTTGATCCATAAATTTCAATTAATCCTTCTCTTTTTACCCTTTATAATTCAAATATGTTGTGTTATTATGTACATTTGTGTGAACTACTTTAGTTCATAACAGTATACTTTTAATTCCACATCAAAACTCTAAATTATTGATTTTGATCATAGCAATTTACTATCGCCAATGGATGGGTTAAACATCTGCCGATCGTGATTGGCCTCTCTAATCTTTTTTAGATTGAACTCCTTGCTCAATTTAATAGAAAACAAACATTAATTTTTTATTTTTTTTAGCTCAGGCCTTACCAATTTAATTAGTTGGTTTACGAACATGGGACCCAAAAAAATGTAGATGGAGGAGGGAAAAAAAAAAAAAAAAAAACTCCCTTCGGGCTTGTTCTATCCGGTATGAATTTTCACACGACATCACCACTGGAATTTTGTAACTTAAAATGGACATGTTATTTACCCTGAACACTTCATTCAACTTAAACTTTCAAATATATTAATATTTAATATATTAAATAATAATATAAAACAACTGACTGGATACCTTCCAATCTATCTACATGTATCTATAATTACCTGTCAACTCCCCTTTCGGGTATTACAGACAGGGTCCAGGTCTCGACTGTGGTCGGTGCTTTGGTGGGCTACTCTAACCTACAGCCGGGTTCTTTAACGTGCACATAGTCACCCATGTACACGGGTCATCCATTTATGTCGGCTCCCGATCCGACAGCGTACTGCACTCACAACAACATACCTGGACATGATGTCACCGTGAAGGGAAGTCAGTCTTGTATTCTGATATATATTATGTGATCACGAATGAGACTTTTCAGTCGTACAACGTGGTAATCTGACCAAGTTTGGATTTTTGTCAGAATACCCGACCGGGAATCGATCGCCGGACCTTTAGCACGAGAGACCAGTACGCTATCCACTCGGCCACTGACTTCCTTTATTGACCAATGTCAAGCAACATAAAAATATTAGTTTTAAAACAAAAATATTTATCTGCAAGTGGAAAATATGGGTATTTATAAAATAAACCACTATAGCTTGTTAATCAACAGGAACAATAAAAAATAAGATGACACCTGTACACGTAAAATTACTTCTTTTCTTTGTTTTTCAATAGTTATTTTTCTGTGTTTATTTTATAAATATATAGACCTAAATAAAATGGTAATGAATGTCCTGTTGGTTGTTGTAATAGAAGCAGAAACGTCGTTTAAAATAAGTGAAAAAACGAACCCAATTTACAAAGGTTACAACCGGACATGAATGGGTGAAAACGAAAGTACATAATGACCGTCTTGCAATTTTACCCGAAACGAAACGTACACGTTCCGTTCACAATGCGTACATCTAATCCGTTACTAAGAACAGTTACTGTTCATCAATGAGGGCCAACAATAGGCCTACAGCTGCACACTTCTCAGACCAGCAGCATTTAGAAAGACACTTCGTTTAAAATACGTAAAAATACGTAGAATTCCACTAGATACGGCCGGATATGCACGAAACCGAAAGTATAAAATGGACTCGTTTATACAGTTTTTCCCGCAATCGAAATGGACACATCCGTTCGCATGGTTTGCGACTTAGTAGTTATTTAAGTGGCATTATTAAATCTATTGTTTATACTTTTACGACAGCTACCGAGGGTGTGAACATTAATTAGTCCGGAATCGGAACCGGAATGAAACTTAGACATAAAACGGGTAAAGTACAAACGTGTTTCCATTGAAAATATATATTATTTTTTTTTCGCATTTCGGGAAAAAAGTTGTCGGCGGGTTCGTAAACCAACTAATAAAATTGGTCACGCCTCAATTAAAAAAAAAACTAGAGGGTAAAAATTCTGGCCTGCAGAATTTTTATACTTCCAAGTATATTCCCCATCCCTGATCCCCATCTTTATTCTTAGCCCTCTAATTATGCGTAATTTTTTAACATTCAGAGGATGGTAACTCTATAAATTAAAAAAAAAATCAGCGTTCTACATTTTATAGCAGTTCCTGAGATTATGCGTCACAAATTTACTCAGAAAAATAATAATAATAGAGAAAAATGGAGAAATGTAAAAGGGCGATAACTCTATAAAGAAACGTTGGACTGAAATCCAGATATCTTTATTTTCATGAGCTCTTAAATGCCTACAGTCCCCAGAGCGGTTTTTGAGGGAGTGACTAAAGACAAGCTTGGTGGTTTGAAATTATTAAAAGCCTTTTAAACACTGTTTACTTAAATGCCAATTTTCGTACATTAAATGTCAATATTGGCAGTTATGTCCTCGATAATTCTGCATATATACATATCGATAGAAGAAAAGACTATTTTTGCTTTCAGTTTCGATATGGGAGGTCAAATTGAATTTGAGACAACAAAAGTTTTAAACTTGGTACTTGTGGGAAAGGAAATGTTCTGAATCTAAAGAAATGAGTTTGTATCATTTTATACGCATTGTAAGGTATTATGATTTTCTGACATCAAATGTGCGCTACTTTCAAATTATTCATGGTGCTGATATGAAACCCTCCATGACATGTAATTGACACTTACATCTATACATCTAGTTTACTTGCTTTCACACAATGCTTCAGTCACGTGCCATGACTTAAATAAGGCATATAAAACTTATTATGCTAATTCATGTGTGTGCAGCTAACTGCCCCCAGAGAGCATATGGTGCTGTTTGTTGAACATGCAAGGCTCAGGGAAAGTAATTACTGTAAACATTCTTGTTATTCTGTCTGTATAAAAATAAAATGAAACTATACTATGTATTCGCATGTCGTGTGCCTCAGCCCATTAAGGGCGACACCATTTTTAGCTCAACTTACTTTTGTAAGTTTGAGCTATTGCCATGGTTTGGCGTCCGTCGTCCGTGTGTCCGTCAACAATTTCCTTTGGCGCGGGCTACAGGTTGTACCTTTGGTCTGATCTTCATGAAATTTGTCTTGAATGTTGACATTGACATTTAGATGGGAACGAGTCATTTTGGGGTCATTCGGCCAAAAAACATGGCCACTGGCAGCCATCTTGGATTTCAAGATTCAATCCATTGGCGCGGCCTACAGGTCGTACTGTTCATCTGATCATCATGAAATTTGTCATTGATGTTAATAATGACATGTAGATGGGAACGAGTGATTTTGGGGTCGTTCGGCCAAAAAACATTGCTGCCAGCAGCCATCTTGGATTTTACTCTTTGCATGACTAAATCCTTTGGCGCGGGCTACAGGTCGTTGTTTTGGTCGGAAGTTTATGAAATTTGTCATGGATGTTAACACTGTCATGTAGATGGGAACGAGTGATTTTGGAGTTGTTCGGCCAAAAAACATGGCCGCCAGCAGCCATCTTGGATTTTACTCTTTGCATGACTAAATCCTTTGGCGCGGGCTACAGGTTGTACCTTTGGTCTAATCTTTATGAAATTTGTCATGAATGTTGACATTGACATGTAGATGGGAACGAATCATTGTGGGGTCATTCGGCCAAAAAACATGGCCGCTGGTGGCCATCTTAGATTTCAAAATTAAATCCATTGGCGCGGGCTACAGGTCGTACTGTTCGTCTGATCATCATGAAATTTGACATGGATGTTAATATTGACATGTAGATGGGAACGAGTCATTTTGGGGTTGTTCGGCCAATAAACATGGCCGCCAGCAGCCATCTTGGATTTTACTCTTTGCATGACTAAATCCTTTGGCGCGGGATACAGGTCGTAGCTTCGATCGGAATATCATGAAATTTGTCATGGATGTTAACAATGACATGTAGATGGGAACGAGTGATTTTGGGGGTCGTTCGGCCGAAAAACATGGCCGCCAGCAGCCATCTTGGATTTTACTCTTTGCATGACTAAATCCTTTGGCCCGGGCTACAGGTCGTACCTTTGGTCTGATCTTTATGAAATTTGTCATGAATGTTGACATTGACATGTAGATGGGAACGAGTCATTTTGGGGTCATTCGGCCAAAAAACATGGCCGCCAGCAGACATTTTGGATTTTACTCTTTGCATGACTAAATCCTTTGGCGCGGGCTATAGGTTGCCTTTGGTCTAATCTTTATAAAATTTGTCATGAACGTTGACATGTAAATGGGAACGAATCATTGTGGGGTCATTCAGCCAAAAAACATGGCCGCTGGTGGCCATCTTGGATTTCAAAATTCAAGCCATTGGCGCGGGCTACAGGTCGTAGCTTTAGTCAGATGGTCATGAAATTTGTCATGAATTATAACAATGACCTGTAGATGGGAACGAGTCGTTTTGGGGTCATTCGGTCAAAAAACATGGCCACCAGCATTTTACTCTTTGCATGACTAAATCCTTTGGCATGGGCTATAGGTCATACCTTTGGTCTGATCTTTATTAAATTTGTCATGGATGTTAACACTGACATGTAGATGGGAACGAGTGATTTTGGAGTCGTTCGGCCAGCAGCCATCTTGGATTTTACTGTTTGCATGACTAAATCCTTTGGCACGGGCTACAGGTTGTACCTTTGGTCTAATCTTTATGAAATTTGTCATGAATGTTGACATTGACATGTAGATGGGAACGAATTATTGTGGGGTCATTCGGCCATAAAACATGGCTGCCATATTTGTAGGTCGTAGCTTTGGTCAGATCTTCATAAAATTTGTCATGGATGTTAACAATTATACGTAGATGGGAACGAGTCATTTTGGGGTCATTCGGCCAAAAAACATGGCCGCCAGCAGACATTTTGGATTTTACTCTTTGCATGACTAAATCCTTTGGCGCGGGCTATAGGTTGCCTTTGGTCTAATCTTTATAAAATTTGTCATGAACGTTGACATTGACATGTAAATGGGAACGAATCATTGTGGGGTCATTCGGCCAAAAAACATGGCCGCTGGTGGCCATCTTGGATTTCAAAATTCAAGCCATTGGCGCGGGCTACAGGTCGTACTGTTCGTCTGATCATCATGAAATTTGTCATGAATGATAACAATGACATGTAGATGGGATCGAGTCGTTTTGGGGTCATTCGGTCAAAAAACATGGCCGCCAGCAGCCATCTTGGATTTTACTCTTTGCATGACTAAATCCTTTGGTGCGGGCTACAGGTCGTAGCTTTAGTCAGATGGTCATGAAATTTGTCATGAATTATAACAATGACCTGTAGATGGGAACGAGTCGTTTTGGGGTCATTCGGTCAAAAAACATGGCCACCAGCATTTTACTCTTTGCATGACTAAATCCTTTGGCATGGGCTATAGGTCATACCTTTGGTCTGATCTTTATTAAATTTGTCATGGATGTTAACACTGACATGTAGATGGGAACGAGTGATTTTGGAGTCGTTCGGCCAGCAGCCATCTTGGATTTTACTCTTTGCATGACTAAATCCTTTGGCACGGGCTACAGGTTGTACCTTTAGTCTGATCATCATAAAATTTGTCATGAATGTTGACATTGACATGTAGATGGGAACGAATCATTGTGGGGTCATTCGGCCAAAAAACATGGCTGCCATATTTGTAGGTCGTAGCTTTGGTCAGATCTTCATAAAATTTGTCATGGATGTTAACAATTATACGTAGATGGGAACGAGTCCTTTTGGGGTCAATTGGCCAAAAAAAATGGCCACCAGCAGCCATCCTTTGGCGCAGGTTAGACATTTCAATTAGCACCTTTCCTATTCCTCCATTTACTGTCAACCATTAAATTATTCCCCTACCTAAGTTGAGCTACAGTGTCATTGACACTTTCATTAGCGGAGTTAAGGTCCTTGTTTGACTTGGAAATCTTGTGTTTGTCCAAACTTATCACATTGTAACTTGGGTGTTGCTTATCTGATATTGTTGTCCTTTTGGATGGTGATAGCACTGGCTGTTGGAAATGATGCATGGTGTTTTATGTATCTTTGCTTGAAATGCTTGTTTTGAAGTGTTTTGTTGTATTGAAAACAAATGATTGGTCAATCAATTGGAAAATTCATTATTTAAATTCTTCTAAATCCACATTGTTATCTACTTCCACCGTAAGATCAACCTGCATTTCGTACCTGCCCCATTGTTCATATAACTCATATAAATCCAAGCAGCCACATACAATATTATTGATATAATTGAGACTGTCAGTAACAGGAGCGTTACCTGTACCACAGTACCAGACGCGGAACCGTCTCGGAACTGATAGGTCTGGTACCATCGGAACTTTGAGAAGCCTGATCATCAGATAGAGTTGTGCTATGGAATGGTGATAGCCCAGCATGCGGTAAAGAATACCCACATACTGCAGGTTTTGTCCATTCATTTTTGCCAGAGTTACAGCCCTTTGACTTGGGCATTTCTGAATTTTTTATCCGTATGAACATTTCAGCTTGAAACTTGGGCATGTGTCATCGGATTGGTTTGTGCTTTGGTGGATTGATAGCCCAGTTTAAGGGGAAAGGATACCTACTTCTTGGGTTTAGAAATCTTATTAAAATGGCCATTTATCGATTGAAATGGTACATTGAGATGTCTGTCTTGAAACTCAGATCAAGTTTGAAAATTGGTCCCGATTTTTGCCCATGTTGGGGTTCAAACCCCTACCAACCTCGTCTAGCCCTACTGCGATGATGATATTCATGACCTAGCCACCTCAGCTATGGGGACACCCTAAAAGGAACCCTGTTTATCTGTAAATGTGTGTTATGGATGTTCACCATTATAACTGTTTTCAAAAGAGAGGTTCATTGGTATGTAGGCATGCCATCACGACTGCTTTCACAAGAGTGCCAAATTATGTTGTTTGTATTTTCATTTTGCCTGAGTGATGGACCTTAGTTTGTAAATTTTGCGCGATTTTGGTTTGTCTGACCGGCTTGATATAAACCCAAACAAATATAAACCAATTTCAATAAGTTGCTTTCCATAATATCTCAAATCAGTGAGCAAACCAGCTTTATCCTAATTTTTTTGTCTGTGTTACAGCCCTTCATTCATCAATTTTCTCAGTTTATTTTCCGTCCGGCTTAGTAACTCCCAACAGATATGAACAGACTTCAATAATTTTTGGTTGTTTGCCACACTGTCTCATATTAGTCCGTATATAATCAGGTTTATTCATTATTTTTTGCCTGGGTTATGGCCCTTATATTTTTTTAGCTCAACTTTACTTTGTAAAGTTTGAGCTATTGCCATGGCTTGGTATCCGTCGTCCGTGTGTGCGTGTGTGTGTGTGAGTGTGTCAACCCAACTTTGTGAGGACATTCATATAGTAAAACAATGTCCTCACAATGTTAACAATTTTTTCCCTTAACCCTTTACCCAACAGAAGGGCCCTGTGCCAATGCATTCTCTTATATATGCGAGTCGACCATAGGTCGCCTCGCATATATAAGAGAATGCATTGGCTTAACACATTAAAAATTATAAAATTGTTAAAGAATGTAAGAAAAAATGGTAAAAAGTGTTAAAAAAAGATTTTTTTTAGGCCAATGCATTCTCTTATATATGCGAGGCGACCTATGGTCGACTCGCATATATAAGAGAATGCATTGGCACAGGGTATAACTGTAGCTATCACAATGTGGTCAAGGAGCCGGTTCCAATGATATCCATATTTGTATGGTTCTATTGAGACAGACCGATGATATTTTAAGCTGTTGAAGCTTTATTTGGCCGTTTTTGGCCGGTTTGTTGGGTAAAGGGTTAAGGCGACGGAAATTTGTATTTTTTGAAATTTTTGATATTTGCCGTTATTTCGTTAAAGGTACCCTCCGAGTTTGGATATATTTACGAAATAACGAGGTCCTCACAACTACTGTATTGTTTGAATTTCTAAAGAAATGTCCCCACAACGTATGTAATACAAACAAGGGTGTGTGTGTGTGTGCGTGTATGATGCGTCACAACAAAGGGAAGGCATTAGTGCATTCTCTTTATATAAATTGTGGTTTTATTTACTGCATATGAATAGTTCAGGGATTTTTGTATTCGACCACTTCCATCTCTGGCTATTCTGCCTTCTATACATTGAACACTAACATGCCTGATGCACCTTAGTTAATTTTTACTATTGCCACCACTGACATTACCAGAAATATTGGATTTTTCTCTCACAAACTTGACATATATAACGGCACAAAAAGTTTCAAGTAAAATGTAACTATGTTTGGTATGAAAGATGTTTATTGTTTTGATCTACCTTAAATGTGTCACACTAATGTGTTTATAAACTAAATTACTAAAAATGGCAACCTTTTTTACATATATCCCGAACATTATTCTCTGCATTTCCGAAAATGTAGCAAATTGTGACTCACTTGGTTATTTTACATGTTAGCTAATCAACTGACAACTAAAATTTCTGTTCTGGTTGTCCCATTTCCTTATGGGGTATAACAAATTAATTTTAAAGTTGCCTTATTTGTTTTTTTTCCCGAAAACCTCTTTTTGGATACTGGCTATATATTTTTTAATAAATGGGCAGAACTTTGAAATGGAACTGAAATGAATCATAATTTGTGGCTATTCTGGCCTATTAGGATAAACATTGATCAACATGGTACAGGCTGGAGGTCAATATGGCAACCAGGGAGTTACCGTGTGGTCATAGGTGAGGTGAATATGTATAAAGGGAGTTATTTTATGGTCATGAATGATGTGAATAGGTGTACATGATTAGCTATATGGTCATGAATGGGGTGGCTATGGTGAGATGTATATGTATGCAAGGAGTGAGAGTATTGTCATGTGTGAGGTGAATATATATACAGGGAGTGACTATGGTTGTATGGTTATGATTTATACCCAGTACAGGTGTACACAATGTGGCTCAATGGGCATTGCTGTGGTTTACATGTATGGTCATATGTGTGTTTATGTATACATGGAGTGACTATGTTCATGGGTGAGATGTACAGATGTACCTTGTGTATTGTCATAGATATGTGTATATGTATACATGTGTTGTCTGTGTGATAATTGGTGGTTGAATGGATAAATAGATGTGCAGCTATGTGTAATGCATATAGGTGTACATGGAATGGCAGTAGTCATAATGTGTATATGTGTACCTGATGTATGCTGAATGGTCATTGACGAGTGTGCGGATGGTCATGTGTGGATGTATATGCATATACTGAGTGGCTATATGACTATTGACGTGGCAAATATATATACAGTGAGTGACTCTATGGCCAATAATAGTGAGGTGAATATGTTTTCAGGGAGTGACTGTATGGCCAATGGTGAGGTGAACAGGTATACAAGGAGTGACTGTATGATCATGAATGTGGTGAATATGTATATATAGAGAGACTATATGATCATGGGTAAGGTGTAGGAGTATACCTGCTGTGCCTGCATGGCTGTATGGTCATGTGTAGGGTGTACGGGTATACATAAGTGTGGCTGTATGGTTATGGAGAGATATGTGTATAAAGTGAGTGGCTATATCGCCATTAGTGAGGTGCATATGTTTACCTGGAGTGATTCTATGGTCATGGTTGGGGGTATATGTATATCTTGCATGGGTATTTTGCCATGGGTTTGGTGAACATGTATACAGTGAGTGACGTATGACCAATGGTGAGGTGAATTTGTATACAGTGATTGACTGTATAATGATGAATGTGTTGAATATAGGTACACAGGGGTGACTATATGGTCATGGGTCAAGTGTATGAGTACACCTAGTGTGCCTACATGATGACTCATGGCTGTATGGGCATGTGTGGGGTATACATGTATACACAAGTGTGGATATATATGGTCATGGGTGAGGGGTACGTATATCAAGCGAGTGGCTATATGGCCAATGGTGAGATGCATTGCATATGTATACATGGAGTGACTCTATGGTCATGGATGGGGTGTATATGGCGAATATGTATACGGGGATGGGGATGGTCATGGGTCAGGTGTATGTGTGCACAGAGTGAGTACTATCTTGTCATTTGTGTGGTATTTATGTGTATATATGGAGTGACTGTATGTTACTGGGTTGGTTATACATGTGTACCTTGGGTTGCTATTGCTTTCCACAATAACTCAAAGACATATTAATCGATAGAGAGGTCATGTCAGAGAGTTCTCCATCTTGATGCCGTTTATGCATGTTGGAGAAAACGTTAAATGATTTCCCCCTGATAATAGTTAATAAATTTTTATGCTAATGGGCAGGTGATTCAAGTCAAATGTACAGAAGAATGCACTTATTGGGTCCCATTCCTTCACGGATAATGATACCTTCCAAAAAGGAAAAAAAACTTGTCTGGAAGTTGCTGGAAAGACGATCAAAATATATGGAAGTCATGACATATTTAGGAACGAATTGGGTTTTGGACAGTGACACGCATGTGCCTTATATGTTCAACATTCGAGAAAAGTGAATCAAGCTAGGCGGATAATGTTCCCACAGAAGTTCGAGAATCAGCAGAAGCTACTTGATCTTTCTGCACTTCCACCATTTGAGGAATCTTTAATTCTACACTCAAAATGAGCCAACATGATAACAAAACAACCACTCCCGGTGTAGCATTTCATGGATGGACGGCCGCTAGGCAGCCTGAGTTGTTTGAACAATTCTTTCCGTAAGATGTTGCACAGAAATTATATTGACTGATACCATCACATTTGATGAAATTGACAATGAAGATGAGATTGCATAATTCGTGGGCAGAACTATTGCAATTTATGATATGAATTCTATCCACTTAAGTATAAACAACCTTTCGAGTTTAGTATAGCATAAAATTGAGAGCATTGAGAACACTATCTTGAGGTAGGGTTTAGTTTTACTTTATTTCTTAATTCTGGTCTGGTACGTGATTATAGCATTTCATGTCTGATATTGGGGAAGAATTCATTTTGTGGTGCATGTTGTGCAGCTGTATCCATAAAACTGACAGTCATGGGAATTTTTCAGAAATATTTCTAAAAATAATCAAAATTTTAGCTAATTTACCCCCAAAAAATCAAAAATTTAAACAAAATAGACTCTACCATAACATAAACCTCCTCAGATACATACTAATTCCATGATATATGATAAGACTCTGAATTGTTTAACAAAACGGAACGAAAGCGGGCTATTCTGACTTGACAGGTATTTTCAGATAGAAAATCAGTTTAGGGGGGGGGGGGGGTTAAGTTTTTGGAAATATCTCGGCTTTTTGGACATTATTGCTTGCGATGTTGATACTATTAAATCAGGTATATAATGCTGAAAATTTTGATGCACCAATGAGAGATTTATACCGAAAAATGAAAATTTTATAGGAAATCTTCTGGAAAACTTTTTTGAAAAGCAGTGCAATTTATTCATTTTTTTGGCTTTTTCGTGAATTTATCACAAAATGTGTTGGATAATATAACTTTTTGCACATCATTAATGTTAAGCAAACCCAGATAGAATAAATATCTGATATTCAAGTATATTTTATTCAACATTTGTCTTATTTTATTGGTTTTCCTGATTATACTGAAATTTGCAGGTCAAAAACACCAAAAAGGTAAAAAAAATATATTTTCCACATGTTCCGCCCTGGATACCTCAGTGTTTGGAACCCCCATGGGACAAGGATAATTGGAGATAGCGTCGAAATTTCTACCCTTTCGTGTGACACTACCCTCATCTGGGGGCCGGTGTACCATGCACGTTATGTCCCCCCCTGGATAAGTCTCCGCGCGGGGGGAGATATCCTGTTACACCGGTCTATAATACTAGTACACATGTGCCTGTAGAAAATGTCCCACCACTGGAAATTAAAATATTGTACATGTGCATATATGTCTGTATATGTGCTGTATTTTTCACGGTGCGATGGTGGGACAATTGTTATAGGCACCTGTACACTAGTGATAAGCATGAGGAATAATAGTTGACGTTCATACTCGGCTAAAAGCTAGGATTTTTGAAATACAATTGACATATGCCTGACTACAAAATTTATGACTGGAAGCAATATATCACTAACTTCCTACATTTGACTTCGGTTTAATAGGCTTGTGTGCCAATGTATGGTCGTAGTATCCACTGAAGACTTCAAACAATTTTGGAATTGTCAGACTCCTTGACTGGAATAGTTCATGGAATGGTGCAAACCACCATAGAACAGCTGTCAGTTTTAAATGACTTTCTCAGGGGGGGGGGGGGGGGGAGTAGTACAAAATTTGCAGGAATGTATGCCAGGGTGGTGGGTGGCCCAAGGGACAAAAAACACGTTTTTTACAACCTCATGCAAATTTTTTACTGAAGACCTTTTATGCCCTTATTTGACATTATTTGTAACAGTGTAAAACATATTATAAGAATTTCTAATTGCAAAACACCATATTTATGATACTGGGACCTCATATGGGCCTTAGAGGAGATGACGTTAAGCTATGGCATGTTACATATGGGGCGGGTGAGTGAAAATTTTTCTTCCCGATACCCTTCGGAAAGAAGCTTCGAGAAATATAAAACTGAAATAAACTTGTCTTGATGTAACTAAAGCCTAGATCATTGTGTGCATGGAAAAAGAATGAGCAACTGTCTCAAACATTAATGTGACTATCAATGGCTAGAATATAACTCATCACACTGTTCATCAGTGCATCAAGCCAATCAGTGAAATATTTGCACGTCTGTCAACTCATGATCGGTTACTCTCACAACACCTAAAATATCCAAGTCTGGCATAGTGACTGTTCGTCATTTATTATAACAGAGGTTGCTCCTGTAGACTAACAAAAGTGTTAAGGCATAATGCTAGATAATGGGCTGGTTGACAGACTAATCGGTAAATTGTTAGAAATTATGGAATTGTGTGTATCCTGTACAATGACCTAAGTTTGCATATATAGATAAACTTGTCCTGATGTAACTAATACCTATATCATTGTGTGCACGGAAAAAGAGCGAGCAACTGTCTCAAACTTTAATGTGACTATCAGTGGGTAGAAACTCTGTCATCAGTGCATCAAGCCAATCAGTGAATTATTTACATGTTTTTCAACTCAGATGATCTCTCACAAGACCTAAAGTATCCAAGTCTGGTATAGTGCTGTGAGTGCTTGTCATCTATCTATATATATATAGACCATTTTACAGATAACCATTTTGACTGTTGCATTGTGGGCCAGAAAGTATCCAAACAAAGCCATGTGCTTTACGGCCGCATGCATTTACTATGGGGGATTTAGGGTGGGTCTATAAAACTAATTATAACTTTGTTATCTGTCATAGTTTACGCGAGAAATTTTAAACATGTATCAGGGACATGTACCCCTTCTAGAATGTTCAAAAACATTTCCAGTTGCTTGTCGTATTTTAATTGATTTTATACGATGAAATAATGCGAAAATTCAGAAAATTGCACTAATCTCTCAATATTTTGCGGTTTTAGTAAACGCCTGATAAAGGTCGTTCTATTTGGGAATTTTCAGAGAATATAGAGTAAACACAGTACTATCCGAATATCGTCAAGGAGTTCTGTGCATTTGGTATTAATTAACACTCAGACTGCCGAAGCTGCCGTCAATAAATTCGCTTTTTCGTGTTCGACGAAAATGAAACTTGTCTGTTTAAAGGTCCCATTTTCGTGTCGAATGGTGATAGAATCTCCGTTTGTCAAGTTCATGGATAAATTACATCACACTGTAATAATCGGCTTATGTCCGCAGCCATAAACCTGTGTTTTTATAACAATTTATTTGAGACAAACTGTTGCGCGCATACGTAGCAGACGGCACTTATCAGTTGAAGTTAATAATCGTGAAGCCTGTGTAACAAATGTTCAAATACAACAGAAAAAAACTACGTAAAATAAATAGCGTGACCAATGAGCATTCACAAAACAATATACATCAGTTTTGAAAACGATTATAAATGAAAACGCTCTTTATCGTGTACTGGCGCTTTTGCGTAAGAAGGTTTTTAATATTCTCAATATTTTGCGGTTTTAGTAAACGCCTGATAAAAGTCGTTCTATTGGGAACTTTTACACCAAATTTTTAGAGAATATAGAGTAAACACAGTACTATCGGAATATTGTAAAGGAGTTCCGTGCATTTGGGATTAATTACCCATCAGACTGCCGAAGCTGCCGTCAATAAATTCTCTATTCGCACATCTGGCTTCACATGCGTTTCACGAAAATGAAACTGTTTTATGAAAAACTTCATGTTTTAACTGACAACTGAAGCATGTGAGATGGCGAGGTGATACTCTTTCATGTCTATTGTGACATGTTGAACCTATTAATCCATATGCTAGGGTTTCTTCAAAAGTTGTCTGAAAATGCCGCCACTGCCTGCTATATATGCGACTTGGTTTGGAGAACAAAATCACCGGGTGAAGGAGAGATATCTCGATCTTTTCGACCATCCCGGGCGCTTTGCACCCTTCTACTCTCATTCAACAAAATCACTTCGCTTCGTGCCCATCTACTACCCTTACAAAATCATAAATTGAAAATGCCTTCAAATCGCTGTGCAGTTTTCGGTTGCAATAATGACCGACCTAACCCAGAAACGTGAGTATTATTTAATTTGATATGATTATTCGTACATGTACTATAAGTTTATTGATTTCCTACAAAAAACCTTCAAGTTTAGAGTAATTCGGAAGGTCATTTTATACCATATAAAACGGAACCAATAAAGATCGTTTATGTTCTCATTACATGACCGCAAATATGTCGTTTTCAATCTACATCGATGTGTTAAGATGGAGATGCACGTTTTGCATAAATACAGCAAAATTAAGAGATTTCAACAATGTATTTCTTTGGATCTATCTGGCGAAAAATCTTGAATTTCACATCTTCGTTGTATGTAGAGTAGAATCTAAGCATTTATTAAGAGACAACAAAAACTCCAGGCATAACAACTTTGCTTTTTGCGTATTAACCGTTTTCTGTTGATCATCTGCCGACTGAATAACTGGAAATTTCTGTTTGTGTGCCAATTCGGCTAGCTGCACTTTCTCATCTTTTTTTCGTCTAGTTGATGGAACACCACAGTCGTTTAGGAAGGTTTTTAGTTCGCTGTCTGTACGTCAACTGGCCATGCTTCTATTTTATATACCCCATAAAACTTCCGTTAGATGTTCTCACTTGTGTTTCAACAATTCACCGAAAGTGACGACGTGTCATGTATACTAAACATGTGTGATATACGGCATGAATTTGGCAAAGTATGACTTGTGTTCACTGCGTGCTCACCACAGAATCACAATAGACTGTAACAACACCCGTGATGTTTTTTACTTCAACTTTCAAAAGAGGAAGTTTGAACACATTTTGTATTGTTTTTTTTTTTTTAGCCTAGAACAAAATCCAATGATTGCGTCCATTAAAAACCTTGCGCAAAAGCGCCGGTACACGATAAAGAACTTCACGATTATTAACTTCAACTGATAAGCGCTGACTGCTGCGTATGCGCGCAACAGTTTGTCTCAAATAAATTGTTATAAAAACACAGGTTTATGGCCACGGACATAAGCCGATTAAGTGTGATGTAATTTATACATGAACTTGACAAATGGAGATTCTATCACCATTCGACACGAAAATGGGACCTTTAAACAGACAAGTTTAATTTTCGTCGAACAAGAAAAAGCAAATTTATTGACGGCAGCTTCGGCAGTCTGAGGGTTAATTAATACCAAATGCACAGAACTCCTTTATGATATTCCGATAGTACTGTGTTTACTCTATATTCTCTGAAAATGTGGTTTAAAAATTCCGAATAGAACGACTTTTATCAGGCGTTTACTAAAACCGCAAAATATTGAGAAATTAGTGCAATTTTCTGAATTTTCGCATTATTTCATTGCATAAAATCAATTAAAATACGACAAGCAACTGGAAATGTTTTTGAACATTCTAGAAGGGGTACATGTCCCTGATATGTGTTTAAAATTTCTCGCGTAAACTATGACAGATACCAAAGTTATAATTAGTTTTATAGACCCACCCTAAATCCCCCATAGTAAATGCATGCGGCCGTAAAGCACGTGGCTTTGTTTGGATACTTTCTGGCCCACAATGCACCATTCTCGCTATCTGTAAAATGAGTAAGATCTGTCCAGATTTCTCTCTCAGACCCCTGGACCGAGTTCAACCAAATTTGGTGTGGTGACTCAGGGTACCCTGGCGGATATTATAATGGTATTAATTTTTCAAAATTTTTAATTAAAAAAAATAAAAAAATTTGGTTTTGTTAAATTGAGAAAGGAATTCACTCTTAACTCTTTAACACTCAGGCTTGTTCATCGCCGGACACTCGGTGACGTGATTTGAAGTCTTTGTGCGAGTCCTCAATGACTTGATCTGACGTGTTTACATGCACATGTAGTTTCAAGATTTTGGTAAACTTTCAAAATGAACTAAATGTTGCCAAATGAACATGTGAAAGATATATATAAATGGGCTTCAAATGTTTCTAAATCTGACAAGTGATATTATGATTATAGTGTCCCGAGAAATTTGAGGTATTAAATGACACCATCAAAACAAATGACAATTAAAACAACAGATTCTCGATTAATTGCACCTAAAATGCTACTTTGACGTTATGTTCTGAGGGTTGAGCTGGGTAACAATCTAAGGATACGTTAAACACGTCAAAAGACGTCACTGAGGGTTAAAGAGTTAAACAAAAATATAAAAACAATATATATAAATCAAAATGTTTCAATGGCCAAATGTGCTTGAAGCGCACAAAGGGGCCACCGCTAAATGAAGGCTCTGTCTAAGATCAAAATATGTGCGAAGTCCCACAGGTATCTCCGACGCTGAATATAGGCTCCCAAAGGGAGCCTGTTTCAGCTAGTTTAGTATAATAGAAGTAAGTTGCTCAAGTAGACTAACATAACTGGTATGGAATATGTTAGAAAATGGGCTGGTTGACAGACTAATCAGGAAGTGTCGTTGCCCGGATTGACCACTCGTCGTTAGTCTGTCTGTCTGTCTGTCTGTCTGTCTGTCTGTCTGTCTGTAGACACTTTACGCATGGTGCGATAACTGAAATATTTTCTATCTGATCGGAACCAAATTTTGTATATGAATTTCTCAGCACCAAATACAGATCGAGTTCGAATATGGGTTTGATCCGAGTTTTTTTTACGGAGTTATGGCCCTTTTTCAACTTAGAATTTATGCATGCTGCCATAACTCAAAAAGAAATTATCTGACCATAACCAAATTTGGTATGTGAGTTGCTCAACCCAAAATACATATCGAGTTCGAATATGGGTTTGATTCGATATTTTTTAATGGAGTTATGGCCCTTTGACATAGAATTCATGAATGCTTCGATAAATCAACAATTTTTCAACTGATAGGAAACAAATTTTGTATGTGAGTTTCTCAACTCAAAATACAGATCGAGTTCGAATATGGGTTTGATCCGGTACTTTTTACTGGAGTTATGGCCCTTTGATTATTTTATTCATCGCTAAAATATATCAAAGATACAGAGGTGGCACTGTCTAGATAGTATCTAATAAATCAGGTTCAGGATGCTATGAAGTTGTCTCTCTCTTGTGTCTTCTCACACAGATATATTATCCAGTTACAATACCATGAAGTTGTCTCTCTCTTGTGTCTTCTCACACAGAGTTAGTATCCAGTTACAATACCATGAAGTTGGTTATCTTGTATTGAGTTAATTAACTGCTAGGAGATGTGTTGGCTGTATCAGATATACTTTATACTCTATAAGTATCTCTGGCCATATCATAGGTGGAATGTTTATACTATTATATTTTATATGCATGGTTATTTAAATTTCATCTTAAAGGCATAATCTGGTTTCATTGTTTAATAGCATTACCATTGGAATTTTGTTGGTTTCATGGGAAGACAACTTTGGTTTTCAAATTTTTGAAAACTTGAGAGCTCTGTATCAGTCTATGAGAACAAAATAATTGTTCATAACACTTTTAGTACTGTAGGTCTAGTTTGTTTTATCTATATATTAATGGAAAGCTTTTTCGACATTGATTTCAATTGATTACATATGTGAATTGAAAAATTAAAGGGGCACACCAGGTTTGATGTATTTTTCCTGTACACTGCATGAGATAAAACTTTTTATGTGTACCTATACCATAGTATGGTACACATAGCGTCAATGTCCGGATTGACCACTCGTCTGTCCGTCCATCTATATCTGTCTGTCTGTCAGACACTTTAGGTATAATGCGATAACTCTAACATTTTCTATTTGATCGGAACCAAATTTTGTATATAGGTTTCTCATCCCAAAATACAGTTCGAGTTTGAATATGGGTTTGATCCAATTTATTTTAAAGGAGTTATGAGCCTTCTTTCTTTTTTTTAATTTGAAATTTGGATTTTTCATATTTTTTTAGATTGAATTTCCTCGCTCAATTTAACATAAACAAATATTAAAAAACTTTTATAATAATAAAAAAATAATTTAATTAAAAAAAAATAATTGTCATTGACACTAATTTGTTTTAGTTGTATTCCATTAATAAGGTGTGATGTCCTGTATTGAAAATATGAAGATTTTATTGCAATAGTTGCATGTAATATAATGATATCAATAAATTGACATGTGAACATCCAATATCCAGAGTATGAGAATACCTTTAATAGATGTCATTCCAAGCAAAATCTGTTATTAATTGAGTGATGACATATGTTACATAGCTCTAGGTGGGTGGTTGTATGAAGGTAAAGATGAACAACCTGCTGGCTGGATAATTGTTTATCCTATCTGTCAAATTTATTAATGGCTAAACAATTGGATCTCACAGTGAGAGGTCCTTGTGTGAATAGGGACAGAGTTATCAGTTATAGCTAATCGCTATCGCTAAGGTATGGGTTAAACATCTGCCGATCGTGATCGGCCTCTCGTTGTAAAAAAACATGACCCCCAGTGGCCATCATGGATGTTTCTCTTTCCCTGACTAAATTATTTTGCACAACCTACAGCCAACGTCCATCACCTGATCGTCGACAAACTTCAGGTGGATATTCAGGGTGGACTCTGGATGGGAGCTATCAAATTTTTTCAACAAAACATGTCTGCCAGTGGCCGTCTTGGATTTCACATTGCAATCCATCAGTATGTACATCCTGCAGCCCACAATTATTGGAGAAATGTTTTTAAAATTTTTAATACAGGCATGTTAGGGATCACCTCTTGATGGGAGCTATTTAATTTGAACGATTTCCAACGAAAAACATGCCTACTGGCAGCTATCTTGGATTTTGCTCTTTGCATGACTAAATCCTTCAGTACTCTCCTCAAGTTGAGCTAATTTAGCTCATTGACACTTTCATTTTCCGAAGTTATTGTCCTTAGAGTGTAAAATACACCCATCCCTCAATCTCAGTCATATTAGATGGGATGTGAATGATCATTTAAATACTAACGATGGGATGAATGGATACATCCTACATGTTTTGTTCAGTCATCATAGGCCAGATTAAGACATCTTTTGAATTAAGCCACATCAGTTAATTAATAAACCTCAATGGAAAGCCACATTTGCGGGGGATACTCTGTGCAATGCACTTGTTTAATTTTTAGATTTTTTTATGTATAAGTTTTGGGTCGGAAGTTTTTTTTGGGGTCGGTAGGGAATACTAGGGATGTCACAACACAAACACAAGCTTATTTTTTAAGGTTGGATGGAGTTATATGATAATGATATTAATATGAAACTAAATTAGAAGTAGAATTTACTCAGTAAAATTTTAGCCCTCTTAATTCAGACGGTTTGGCTTCAGCAATCTGCTGCCGTGGCCCAGTTTGCTTCAGCAAATTGTTTCGGCATTGCTGATTGCCGTAGCCAATTATGAGGGCTGAGTAATCAAAGGTTAATTGCCCATACTTTTGGAGAATGCGGTATTGTGCACGCTTATCTCAATACATTTTATTTAACTTGAAGTGACTCGCTATGATAGAGGAGACAGTTTTAGAGGTAATGTCATCTTTTAAAGTACATGTATACAGAAAGGGACTATAAACCAAAGTTTAACAGAGTTTTGCTTTTTTCATTTAATTTGACTGGATCTCAGTGTTCATCTTTTGATTTTTTTTTTAAAGGTTTACTAAGCCAAAATGCCTAATATTAATGATATTTACATTGGGGCTGTTTAAACATAATTTTGGTCATGACCAGCTGACTTTCAATTAAAAATTTCTCCTTGATTTGAGAATTACTGAGACAGAATTGGTCGTTATTGCATGACTATGTGTATTCGGTTATCCAGAATCTCCCAAATGTGCATTAAATTACTCAGGATCTCAAAGTCTCGCCCATCTATCATGTGACCTCAAAACTTGTCCATTGACAACAAAAATATTTTAAATTTAATCTTTCCATGACTGGAGCTTTCTGAATTTTTGTTGTTGAAAACCCTGTGGCAATGCATTCTCTTATTGGGAGCCTTGCTTATTTACATGTAAGAGAATACATTGGGCTAACAATATTTACCTTGACCTTGTCAGCTTATATAAACGAGGCTCCCTATGGAAGACTTACATTATAAGAGAATGCACTGGCACAGAAGCGCTGCTTCCTTCATGAAAGGTTAATAGACACTGGCTCTATGAGGCTAGTTGGTTTCGTCATAGAGCCAGCATCGAGATATAAAAAAATTAGGGCCCATTTAAAGGGGTTTTTTTGTACCCCAAGACAATCTAATGGCAAACCTTGGAGCAATTGACTTTCAGTCAAAACAGAATTCCAATTTCAAATTCTTTGAAATTACCATGACAAAACATGCAAAATAATTATTAGAATATTGTAATAAATGCCGATTAATTTTTTATTTTTATTTATTTATTTAAAAAATTTGAGACTCTTTGATTTAAGCCTTTCATTATTGGAGCTTCGCTGGTGCTGCATTAAAGATCCTGTGCCAGTGTATTCTCTTATACATGCGAGACTCCCATAGGGAGCCTAGCATATATACCGTAAGAGAATGCACTTGCTTACAAGGTCAAGGTAAGTATTGTTAGGCCAATGTATTCTCTTATATATGTGAGGCTCTCTATGGGAGACTCGCATATGTAAGAGAATGCATTGGCACAGGGTTTTTGCTATATTTTAGGAAGCTGGACAGTCATGAAAGGGTTAATGCACATTTTGGGAGGTCCTGGGTAACCAACTGCATGCAACCACAAGACAATGACCAATCCAGCGTTGAGAATACTGCCATGGCAGTCGTGGGGGATTAAATTTTCCACAGCAGTTTGTTGCCATGAGACAGCTAAATTCCTAATTTTCTAGAGACAGAACTGAGCATTTTATTTAAAGAAATAATTTTTACAATAATGTTTGGTGAATATGGTCCCTTTATATTAACTGCTTCCATGTTTGCTTTTTGTCAATATTCATCAAATGCAATTCACTGCATGTTCAATTGCACTGTGTTCTAGAATATTATGAATATTTCACCAGAGGATAAATAAAAACTCTAAAAGATGGCATAAAAATTTGACATTTAGCATAATTCTGGAACTTCCGATGTTCAGCAAAAGTTATCCTGCTAGATTAAGGTATGATTCCTGCCAATCAGAAAGGCCTATTTGGTCAAGTGCACAAGGTTCTGTAGAGTATCTAAAAATTTGTATTTTGGTACCCAGTAAGGCTGTAATGATGGGAGACTCGCATATATACCCGGTATGAGAATGTGCTGGTACAGGATCTTTAATGCTGCACCAGCGTAGCTCCCATCATGAAAGGGTTAAATTATTATTTGTATGTTGTTTTTATGTTTACCCATACCATAGTATGGTAAACATAGTGTCGTTGCCCGGATTGACCACTCGTCGTTCGTCCGTCTGTCTGTCTGTCCGTCCGTCTGTCTGTCCGTAGACACTTTACGAGTAATGCGATAACTCAAACATTTTCTATCCGATCGAAACCAAATTTTGTATATGGGTTTCTCAGCCCAAAATACAGATCGAGTTCGAATTTGGGTTTGATCCGAGATTTTGTTACAGAGTTATGGCCCTTTTTCAACTTAGAATTCACGCATTCTACCATAACTCAAACATGTTTTATCTGATTGGAACCAAATTTGGTATGTGAGTTTCACAGTCAAAAATACAGATCGAGTTCGAATATGGGTTTGATCCGATTAATTTTAAAAGAGTTATGACCCTTTTTCGAAAGAAAAAAAAATGGAAAAATGGACATTGTCATTTGTTTTCATTTAGATATTGATGATTATGATAAAATTGATAAAAAGATTTCCAATGTGTCCGTTTAATTTTTTTAAATAATTTGAAAAACTAACACCATTATAACTCTGCCAAGGGTACCCCTGAATCACCACACCAAATTTGATTAAATCGGTCCAAAATCTTGTGTTATGTACTGGTAAATCTGTTTGGAGCAACATTAAATCCAATTCACCAATTGCCTTTGGACTACTTAGCTATTGATAAGGCTATATTATTTTCTGATGTCTCTTATGCCAATGTGCAAATAATCTGATAAAGAAGGCTATGGTATCTAATTTAAAATAAAGATTCAACAATAAACATCACATGATATTAACAGTAGACATCTCTGCTGCAGAGTTATATCTTCAGATGGTCTGATATCATTATAATTGACATCAGACATCAGAGGTCAGTGTTCAACATAAACAATTCCTGTGATATTTTGACAGCTCTGCTATATAATTAATATTAATGGGTCAGTGGTGAGGTTGCTTATCTGTATACTAGGACACATTATTATTGTAAACTTAAATTGGACTCTCTTAACCCAAGTATTCCATGTCCAGGTCACACCTACACATTTAACCCATGGGCTTGCTGGCTGTGGCGGTTTAGCATTACAGATCCTGTACCAGTGCATTCTCTTATATAAATGCCAGTGACCCATAAATTCCAATAATTTGTGTTATGTACATTTGTCTATAATAGTACATAACAGTATACTCTATAATTCAACACCAAAATTCTCATTTATCCGATCATATTAAATTTTTATCGTCAAGGGATGGGTTAACATCTGCCGATCGTGATCGGCCTCTCGTTAATTTCGGAGGACCTCCTTAATCTAGTGGGAAAAGGACCGACAATTTTACCCGGATACAAAACAGATCATTCTATTATTTCACTCCCATTAAACGTCAGTGACATCAAGACTGGTCCAGGTTTTTGGAAATTTAATAATTCTGTTATACTGTAGAGAATATGTCGACTTAGTAAAAGGAATCATAGCTGAAAACAAAATAAGATATTCTTACTCCTCAAATGAGGAAAAAAGCATTATAAATTGCTCCATTGGAAAACGACTATTTCTCGACGCAGTGTTGCTTGATATCAGAGGCGCTACTATACGATTTTCTTCAAATCGAAAACGTGAGCGAATAAAAATTGAGAAAAATCTAACATTAAAAAAGGCAAAAATTATTCCTGATCTTGAGCATCCATCATATAGCTCTGAAGAAAAGCAAAAAATAATGGAAGACTTAGAAAAAGTAGAAGTCGAAATGGAAGCAATGCGAAGAGAAACAATCCGCGGAACCATGGTTAGATCTCGTGCAAAATGGATAGAGGAAGGCGAAAAACCAACAAAATATTTTCTAAATTTAGAAAAACTTAATTACATTTCCAAAGCCCTGACCAGCCTGACAGTGACGAATGATAGTACAATCACAAAACAAACCGATATCATGAAAGGAGTCCGAAATTTTTATCTTAATTTATACTCATATAGGTCAATGGACGATCGCGATTTAAAATCCCTTCTTAACGATGGAACCGTTCCTAAACTAAGCACCATGCAGGCCTCGAGTATTGAAGGACCTTTAACCTTGCAAGAATTAACAGATGCGATTAAGACCACCAAAAATAATAAAAGCCCAGGGCCATCCGGATACACTTATGAATTTTATAAATTTTTTTGGTCTGACCTTGGCCCCTTCTTAACAGAGTCGCTCAATGAATCGTTTTCAATGGGGGAGCTATCAATCACACAAAAACAAGGCATTATAACGTTGATACCAAAAAAGGATAAAAATAGGCAGATGATAAAAAACTGGCGTCCCATCACCCTCTTGAATACATCCTACAAACTAGCCTCGTCATGCATAGCTGACAGAATAAAACGTGTGCTCCCATCTATAATCAACTCCGATCAAACTGGGTTTCTAGCTGGTGGATATATAGGTGACAACACCCGACTTATATATGACATAATTCACAGGACAAAGCAAGAAAATAAATCTGGCCTACTACTCCTTATCGATTTTGAAAAAGCATTTGACACTGTTTCCTGGTCATTTATAAGAAAATGTCTTTTATAAGAAAATGTCTTGACCTTTTTAATTTTGGAGATGCAGTAAAAAAATGGATATCAATTTTGTAAGAGAATGCCAGTTCATCTATTCTGATTAATGGTCATATTTCTCAGAGCTTCATGTTAGGGAGAGGCTGCCACCAGGGTGATCCCAATATCCCCGTATATCTTTCTCCTCTGTGCCGAAGTTTTAGGGCTGATGATACGACAAAACAATACAATTAAAGGGATTTTCCTCGGCGGTTCAGAGTACAAAATAACACAATATGCAGACGACACGACGCTCATACTTGATGGTTCTGAAAATAGTCTACGCGAATCGTACTTAACACTGGACGAATTTGCTCGGGTATCGGGTCTGCGCATAAATCCTGAAAAATGTCAAGCAGCGTGGATAGGGATTGAGTCACAAAATAAAATACGACAAGTGCTTTCGGAATTAAACCTGTCTACCGTAAACACCTTTAATTTTCTAGGCATTCATTTCGACACTAATTTAACAAACATGAATATAAACTACAGTTATAAACTCGAAGATATTGATAGGACCACAAAAATTTGGAAACACAGACTCCTGACCCCTTTAGGTAGAATAACAGTTATCAAATCACTAATCTTACCTAAATTGACACACCTATTTATAGCTCTCCCAAGTCCGGATACAGCCTTTTTGAAAGCCCTAAATACCTGTCTATATAATTTCATTTGGAATTCCAAACGCGATAGAATAAAAAGAAAACAATTATGTGCTGACCATATGTACGGAGGTTTGAAGATGATTAATGTTGAAAACTTTGATGCCGCCATGAAAATTACCTGGATACGACGTTTGATTTGCAAACAATCGAAGTGGGCTTCACTATGCAATACCACCCCTCTCTTAAACGACCCACTCCTTCTCACATACCACGCAAATTATATTGTAAAGCAAACAGACAAGTTCGCAAATCCATTCTGGAGAGACATCTTCCGCGCATGGTGTAAATTTATGCGACTAAATAATGCAAATAATAATATTATGGCCTCAACTATCTGGAATAATCCGAACATAAAAATCGGAGGTTCGTCGATCAACTTTAAGTCGTGGAAAGATGCGGCAATATATTATATAAATGATCTATTCCAATCAGATAATAAATTCCATACTCCATTCACATTATATGCAACTTTCAACATCCGCGTCGATTTCATAACAATCAACAACATAAAGCGTCAGATTTTCTCATTGGCAAGTTCTCTTAATAAACGCTTAATCTGTATGCCATGTCCATTCCTACCCAACAATCTCGCTCCGATACTCCGTGACGCAAAAGGCGGGCAATTATTTTACAAAACTCTAACAAATGGGAAAACTATGCCGAATGCATGCCAAAAATGGGAATCCGAAATAGGCGAGAAGATAGAAAATTGGGAAGAATATTTGAGCATGCCCTTTAAAACGACAACCGATACGAAATTACAGTGGCTCCAATTCAGAATAAACACACGAATTATTAGTACCAATAAATTTCTGAAGATGGCTAACCTTAGACTCGACAATTTTTGCAATCGCTGTCAAAATGTACAGGAAACCATATCTCATATTTTCTGGGATTGTCCCCACGTCCAAACCTTTATACTAGAAATTAAAACATGGACAAGAAACAACCAATTTCCAATTGATCTAACAAAAAAGAATATCATTATAGGTATCGATCATGAATACAGATATTCAAAAATTAACCTTTTCCTACTAGTGTTGAAACAATATATATATAGGACAAAATTCACACCGACACAGCTGTCGCTTCGCTCGTTCCTTTGCGATCTTCAATTTAGGTATGAATGCGAGAGATACAACGCAAAATGTAACATGAATCACGACTTCGATAATCAGTGGCTGGCACTTCGAAATGCCTTAAAAATAAAATAATATAATATTATATTAAAAACCCTGTTTTTTACAGACTCAAAGTATACCCTACCTTAACAGTGACCCTGAACAACACACAGCATAAATCAATTACCTGGTACTCGAGCGATCATTCTCATTCTTATTGGTCCAGTAATACAGTCCACAAGAATGTCAATATATACATGGTATGCTTAACCACGTCACAACATTTTACAATCACAGTCCCAAACGCAATTCAAGCGAGCGTTGTGTATTTTTCCCCTTTGCTGTCGAACCAGGCAATATTCACAATATTTACAATACGGTCTCAATATGGTTAAATTTACTAATTAAACTGTTTATGTTAAATTCAGAACTTAAATCAATTAAAGCTGCACATAGTGTTGGAACATTGAATCTGCAAACCTTAAATATTGCAAACCATCGACCACTTTAGCCGGTTAATAAGGGAAATTTAAAGTTATTCTGAAGACAAACAAATAATCTATTGTTTTTTATTATCATTGTTGTTGCTAAAGAAAGTCCTTTTCAGCCAAAAAAATATATCAAGGTAGTACCTAGTATCGATTATTGGTCTTGCTTTTAAGTTGAACGATGACTGTTAAAATTGTCCTAACACATAGTGTGGCTTTAAATATTTTCTAATTGCATGTCACAGGTAAGAAAGTAGGCCAGGGCATGGAAGAGCGAAACTCTTCCATGTTTTGGACAGAGAGCATGAATGAGTGAATGTATTTTGTCTCTTTTGTTATTATTCTTTTAATATCAATAAAAATATAAAAAAAAAAATTAAAAAATTATTATTTACATAGTGCTCAGTGTTAACAAATCCTGCTGGCCTGTATTCGCAGGAAAGCTTTGACCCTGCACGAGTATTTGAAATAAAGAACGTCCTTTTAGACACACAGAAATGTGCCCAAAAGTACTTGTGAATGTGGTAAATCACACTGCAGCTTGACAAACGTCACACTACCCTTAAAATTGAGAAAAAAATGACATCGAAAAAAACACCTCCCATAAATTATTCGCCATTTGCACAGCCATAACCGTTTACCATGTGGTTATATTTTATGTTTCTCGACGGGGAAACACATTTGTGCATTTTTTCGTGCACTTTTCATCCATGTATCATTGACCATTCAGCTGCCAGAATTTTTTTTATGCTGATCCTAGCTTGGTAGTGCCAGGGGAAATCACTCTACTAATTTGTATTTGGTGTATTGTAACCAAAACATGGAAATCTCATCATGCTAGAAAGTATTGAATGCTATTTAAAGCCACATCCAGATTTTTGTTTGATTTTTTAGTTTGAATGCTGATCAATCTGTTAAACGCAATGTTGTCAGATGGTATAAGATCGTGTGGGTCCATTACTATTTAGCATAAATGTTTTGCTTAAATTTTTATTTTATATTTTCGATACAGTTGTATTTGAAGTGAGTACAGACAAGCATTGGAATATGGTAAAATGTTCATATAACTTACAAGTCATGAGTCAATTGATAAACAAAAACAAACAAGATAACAATGGGTGCTGCAGGTTTATACGATTCTTATCTGTTCTCAGACTTTATAACTGAAACAAATACCAAGCCTAAATGGTGTGAGACTACAGATTTTTAGGTAAAAACGTGGGTGGGTACCCTGCATGAAATTGGAAAAAAATTCCTTCAAATAAGGGGTGATTTGGCTGGATTTGGAGGTAAAAAGGGGGTGGGTACCCCGCATGAAATTGGAAAAATATTGTTTCCTTCAAATAGGGGGGGGGGGGGGGGGTGATGGGTACCCAAGAGGCGGTTTTGACCCCTAACTTTGGTATTCACTGGAAAATATTTTGTAATTAGACCAACAAATCGCCACGTTTAGAATATTTCTAACTTTATGAGGGATGTCATATTGGAAATTTCCAACAGTTGGAGATCTTGAAAGTACCAGTTGTAAAATGTATAGATTGGTCCATTTGGGAGTCGACTGGCTATAAGTCAGGGGTTTGCAGTTGGAAAATTCAAGTTGAACTCATATGTGAATGTCTAGCGAGATGACTTTCATTAGAAAACAACTTATCATGAGTACAAGTGAATGAAATTTCAATTGCTGGTCGCTCGTCGTTGTCACAGTCGCATACTCAGCATTGTCAATTGAGTGTGATGGTATTACCCGCAAGTATGGCTATCAAGTGATCAAACACACTACTGAGGTGAACATTAGTTGTGAAAAATCACTCAAAGACTTATGGCTATGTTAATATTTGGTTTCCACTCAATATAATAGGACATTATATATATTTTCTCAATTCTAAAGACGAATTTCACACAGTGTTGTGTGTAAAACCAAAACAACCGGTCTATTTATGTCAAGGATTATGTATTGTTGTGATAACCGTCTAGTGCTTTACAGATTATCTAATGGAAGATCGCCGTACCTAATAGAAATATAATATATTGTACATATTGTATTTCTCGAAATATTCATTTCTTTATGTTTTTTTCTCGTTTTTATGTTTACCCATACCATAGTATGGTAAACATAGTGTCGTTGCCCGGATTGACCACTCGTCGTTCGTCCGTCTGTCTGTCTGTCTGTCTGTCTGTCTGTCCATAGACACTTTACGAGTAATGCGATAACTCAAACATTTTCTATCCGATCGAAACCAAATTTTGTATATGGGTTTGATCTGAGTTTTTGTTACAGAGTTATGGCCCTTTTTCAACTTAGAATTCACGCATTCTGCCATAACTCAAACATTTTGTATCTGATTGGAACCAAATTTGGTGTGTGAGTTTCACAGCCAAAAATACAGATCGAGTTCGAATATGGGTTTGATCCGATTTATTTTAAAGGAGTTATGACCCTTTTTTCGAAAATAAAATAAATTAAAAACAAATCCGATGCTCTAACCGAAATATTTTTTTGTCCGATTGTGTTCATATTTGATATGTAGGTTTATGATGACACACCCCTCACCTGTATAGTTTTGGGTATTGATTGGTTGATCAGTTTAGAAAATAATTAACCCTTTACACACATGCTATCCAATGCAATAAGTTGAACATATTTCTTCTGATCTGCCTCATATTTCTTACCTAGGTTTTTCTTAGCACGTTCTTCATCTGTATGGTTTTTGGTATTGTTTAATTAACCCTTTTCACTCTTATGTTTACTTAGAATTCACCCAAGCTGCTATGACTCAAAACATTTTTCATCTGATCAACACAAAATTTGGTATATGAATTTATCACCCCTAAATACAGATCGAGTTCGAATATGGGTTTGATCCGATATATTTTAACAGAGTTATGACCCTTTATAATTACTGCTGGGAATTTGAAGAGAACATATATCCCACAGCAATGTGTGTTATTGAAATGAGTTAATTATCACTATGACATTAGATACTACATGCTATAAAGCATGATAGTGGTACCACTGGTTGGCTGGACTTGTTATCATAATTATGTCAAACTGTGATTGATTACTCACTCTCTGGTGGAGTTCTGCTTTCTGTGCAATATGAAGTTAACCCCTTTGTTGAAACAGGTTTATTACATTAGCTATATGCACACACTATATGACACCTATTCTAAAATAATAAATTGGAATAGTCCATTGTTACTTTGTAGTGTTGTTTTACAGACATTGTTCTTTACAAACACTGTTGTCTTATCTTAGACAAAAATTTATCCACACATTCCTTAGTTCCATAACATGATGTCATTGAAAATGATTAACCCTCTCCACACATCATATGGTTTTGATGCTTTTCATTTAATCATTCTCCTATGTTATGTCCAGGTTGATGGTGATCCACTTTTGATTTGCATGCAGGATAATATTAATGGTGCTGGTATTCTTGAGACTGACTTATTGTATGGGGTTCTAAATCCAATGACATGCTTTTCATAGACTATTTTGTGTTTATCAGTTCATTAGTTTGGGTAAGATTAACCTCATTCTATCCGATTTGATAACTCAAATATTTCCATTGATTATGTTTATAGTTCTTGGCATAGTTGACGATAACACACCCCTATAATAAACCTGCATAGTGAGGGTCATTTGGTTTATTTGCTTAAAAATATTAACATCCTCCACCAATCCTGTTGACACAATGTGATAACTAAATATTTTTCACACGATCACTATATAAAGTGTGAATTGTTGAAACTTTTGCACTCATGAAAAGGTTGGTGTAAGGATTTATAAAATTTATAAAAATAGCTA
Source organism: Siphonodentalium dalli (assembly GCA_032622095.1). Classification (NCBI taxonomy): domain Eukaryota; kingdom Metazoa; phylum Mollusca; class Scaphopoda; order Gadilida; family Siphonodentaliidae; genus Siphonodentalium; species Siphonodentalium dalli. Next base: position 135,936,451 of record CP136064.1, on the reverse strand, counting down.
ATCGCTATCGCCAAGGTATGGGTTAAACATCTGCCGATCGTGATCGGCCTCTCGTTATCACATCAATCTGATCGCGGATTCGTTAAACTGCTGTTGCTTCATGGTTGTCAAGCGGCAGAATCGTGAAATTGGTTTCAGAATCGTCAAAACGATTGTGCGGTGTGAGTCACTCCTTGTATACCAATTCACCTCACCATTAATTTTGCCATACTGGCACTCCCTGTAAGGCTATGTACATATTGGCCACAACCATGGCCATATAGCCACTCAAGATATACATATACACCTCACCCATGACCATAGAGTCACTGCAGGTATATATAAATACCTCATCAATGGCCATACAGTCCTTCTCGATATACCAATACCCCGCCATTCGTACACTCCAGACTTGCAAATAAACTCAACCATGACAATTCAGCCACTCGCTGTATACTTATACACCCCATCCCTGAGCATTCAGCTATTCACTGTATACATGTACACACACCAATGACAATACAGCCATACAGCCAACACCTGTATACATATACACCCACCCATGACAATACAGCCACCCAATGTACACCTGTACATCACAACCGTGACCATGTCACTCCATATATACATAAACAACACACAGGTGGACAATGTAGCTACTCTTGTTATTCCCATACACCACTTCAATGACCAGACAGCCCTGCCTGTATACATGTCCACCTCACACATGACCATACAGCTACTCCTTATATACCTTATATACCTCAACAAGGACACCCCATCCATGACCTTATAGTTTCACTTGTATAACTACTGTGATTGGCTTTAATTTCGTCTGCCTCAATTTTCGTGGTTTCTTATAAAAAGGCTATTTCGTGGGGACATGAATTCGTGGATCAGGTGTCATATTTATCTTCATCAACAGCTCCTACAATAGCAGGTTTCTGAGAGTGGACATTATTGAGATATCGGGCCACCAGGTATCCGGTGCCGAAAGGGCATCACGCAATCATTGCACTAATAGCTATCGGCTTCATTTCACACACTAGTGAGGTATAGTCATTTATTAACACCCTCGGGTGTATAGTGTCCTAGAGATTCTAGAAAGCTATGGTTCGCTGGGCGTTTTATTTATAGATAATGGGTTTTTCCGGTTGTGACAATTCGCAGTAGGTCCCTATTTGCAGAGGTCTATTTGCGGAAGTCCCCGAATTCGCGGATGTCCCCTAAAATGGTCGGAATATGTTGATTTTAATGAGGGAACGGGTGCGTATATGTCAATTGATACGTATTTTAAAGTGGTGTGAAACACTCCAGTTGGGTGATCAGATATAAATGGAGAATAATCTTGCTAAAAGTAATTATTTTTTAGAAAATTATATCCAAATTGACAACACACAGCATCATTCTTTAAGAATATATAATACTAGCCGATGAGCCCGACGTTGTCCGGGCTATTCAAAAACCAAATTTCAAGTCGATAGCTCCACCCGTTTCCGAGATCTCGTCTGCACGGGCGTCGCACGGGCTCGCCAATACGACAACGACGACCGCCTGGTCAAACTACAAACACGTACCAAGTTTCGTCCCGATCGGTCGAGAATCGTAGTCCAGGCTATTCAAAAACCAATGGCTCGGCGACCCGATAAAATTTGTATCTGGGTCAAGACACATTCACATACCAAATTTAAGTCGATAGCTCCACCCGTTTCCGAGATCTGGTCTGCGCATGCGTGAAGCTGGCGTCGCACGGGCTCGGCGACCCGATAAAATTTGTATCCGGGGCAAGATACATTCACATACCAAATTTCAAGTCGATAGCTCCACCCGTTTTCCGAGATCTCGTCTGCGCATGCGCGAAGCTGACGTCGCACGGGGTCGGCGACCCGATAAAATTTGTATCCGGGGCAAGATACATTCACATACCAAATTTCCAAGTCGATAGCTCCACCCGTTTCCGAGATCTCGTCTGCGTATGCGCGAAGCTGGCGTCGCACGGGCTCGGCGACCCGATAAAATTCGTATCCGGGGCAAGATACATTCACATAGCAAATTTCAAGTCGATAGCTCCACCCGTTTCCGAGATCTCGTCTGCGCATGCGCGAAGCGGGCGACGCACAGGCTCGCCAATACGACAACGATGACCGCCTGGTCAAACTACACACACGTACCAAGTTTTGTCCCGATCGGTCGAGAATCGTAGATTTGTATAAATGACATACATACATACATACAGACATACAGACAGAGGTCTTCAAAATATATAGGAGACTAGCCGATGAGCCTGACGTTGTCCGGGCTATTCAAAAACCAAATTTCAAGTCGGTAGCTCCACCCGTTTCCGAGATCTGGTCTGCGCATGCGCGAAGCTGGCGTCGCAATGGCTCGGCGACCCGATAAAATTTGTATCTGGGTCAAGATACATTCACATACCAAATTTAAGTCGATAGCTCCACCCGTTTCCGAGATCTGGTCTGCGCATGCGTGAAGCTGGCTTCGCACGGGCTCGGCGACCCGATAAAATTTGTATCCGGGGCAAGATACATTCACATACCAAATTTCAAGTCGATAGCTCCACCCGTTTCCGAGATCTCGTCTGCGCATGCGCGAAGCTGGCTTCGCACGGGCTCGGCGACCCGATAAAATTTGTATCCGGGGCAAGATACATTCACATACCAAATTTCAAGTCGATAGCTCCACCCGTTTCAGAGATCTCGTCTGCGCATGCGCGAAGCTGGCGTCGCACGGGGTCGGCGACCCGATCAAATTTGTATCCGGGGCAAGATACATTCACATACCAAATTTCAAGTCGATAGCTCCACCCGTTTCCGAGATCTGGTCTGCGCATGCGCGAAGCTGGCGTCGCACGGGCTCGGCGACCCGATAAAATTCGTATGCGGGGCAAGATACATTCACATACCAAATTTCAAGTCGATAGCTCCACCTGTTTCCGAGATCTCATCTGCACGGGCGTCGCACGGGCTCGCCAATACGACAACGATGACCGACTGGTCAAACTACACACACGTACAAAGTTTCGTCCCGATCGGTCAAGAATCGTAAATTTGTATAAATGACATACAGACAGACAGACAGACAAACAGAGGTCTTCAAAATATATATGAGATATCTATATCTATATTTGCGAATGTCTTTCTGTCTGTCTGTCTGTCTGTCTGTGTTCTATAGAAATTCACGGGGGACCACCTAGGTGGCACAAGAAGGGTCTATTAGGGGTAACTTTTTACGAGAAAGATAATAGCGAGGGTTAGAATTTTCTAAAGTGACGTCGTTAGGGTCAGGGTCAGTAAAGGGGGAGGGGCAGAAAAAAATTGTTGCAGATTGCCACCAAACTTATATATAATCATCCCCATAATATGAGGAATCAAATGGTGTGATTTAAATATGTCAACAGTCGCGCCGTTCGCGTCACGGATTTCCTGAAGGGGAGAGGGGCACCAAAATTGATCACAATAATTTTAGCGCTGAATTCCACCAAATTGATGCACAAATCTTCTGAAATCTTCTCCATGATACAAGGAATCTTATTGTGTGATTTAAAGACGCCAAATTGGCGTCGTTGGGATGAGAGACTTGGGGGCGGTGGGTGGGTACTAAATCTGATAAGAATTGGTTTAGTCGCCGATTGCCACGGAACTTATACAAATCCATCCCTATGGTATGAAGTGTCTAATTCTGTGGCTTAAAGCTATCAAAAGTGGCGTCATTCAAGTCAGGGGTGCACTGAAAGGGAGAGGGGCACCAAAATTGATACTCAATATTTTAGCGCCAATTTCCACCAAATAGATACACATTCTTATTCATGATATGAGGAATCTAATCGTGTGATTTTTAAGGCGTCATATTGGTGCTGCTTTGGTGAGAGATGGGGGTGGGATGGGAACTAAATTTGATATAAAGTTATCGTGTGGTTTTTGTGCCTTTTGGGTGAGAGATATGCAATGGTGGCCCTAAATTTGATATGAATTTGTATACTTTTTACGAGTAAGATAATGGTGCAGGTTAGAATGTTCTAACGCGACGTTGTTGGTGTCGCAGAGGGGTGTATTTTTAGCGCAGATTTCGACCAAATTGATAAATTATTCTTCTCCGCGATTCGAGGAATATAACCGTGTGATTTAAAGACATGAAACTTGTGCCTTTGGGTAAGAGATGTGGGGTAATAACTATGATAAGAATTTGTTTAGTTGCCGATTACCACCAAATTTATATGTAATCATCTCCATTATATAATGCATGCATGAGTCTAATAGACGTGGTTTAAATATGACAAAAGTGGCGCTGTTCAAATCATGCATGAGGAGAGTAGCAACAAATTCATGCACGTTCTTCTCTAATGATATGGTGAATTAAATCACATTTGGGTTCGTTTGGGTCATGGATGGCGAGATGAGATTCACTAGCATTTATAAGATTGAACATTCACCGATATCCAACACACTTATATATAGTCATCTCCCAGGCCATCTCCATGTCGTTCTAATGAGTATTTTTGGCATTCCAATTTCACAATCTCGACAAATTGTGACCGAATTAAGTCACTTAAGAACAATTATATCTTATCAACTATCATATTCAGGGTTCGCAAAGTGCTTGAATTTGATTTTCTATTTTCAAGGCCCTTAAAACTGCTTAAATTCTCACCCTAATACCACTCAGGTCATTAAAAGAGCTTAAATTCTGGTATAAGACCGGGCCTGGGGAATAAACAACAAGGCATGGGCGGTCTTTTACCTAGAAAACTGTTAACATCGCGATATGATCGTAAAAATCGAACGAAACATTGCGGCGGAAGTGAGGGAGACATCGCGTAATCGCTAAAAATAGCATCGTTTCCGATACGTACGATTTTTCAATAGTATGAAACTGTGTGCTCTCCGCAAAGCATATGTAAGCTTCGCTCTGATTTGAGGGAAAATTTACACCAGCCAATCATGTAAGTTAATAGAAAATTTAACCGGCTGAACAAATAAATATGCCGGGAAGGTGCAAGTTCAATGTCGAATGGTGTAAACAAACAAAGTATAAGCAATGATTGTCGCCCGATCAAGACATTCATTCGGCAAAATGCGTAATATGCGCGAAAATGTTCACAATAGCCGGTATGGGCGAGGCGGCCCTGAAAAGCCACATTTTGTCGAAAAGACACATCGACCGGAGTCAAAAGTCGAATGACATTTCGGTGTTTATGAACAATGCGATGAATGCCACGCCCACAACATCCACAAACTCCACATCGACATCAGTTTCATCCACATCCAGAGGCCCAACAGTGACACCATTTGTGAGAACAGAGGAAGTGGTCAAATCTGAAATCTTGTGGACGATGAAAGTTGTTGAGTCACATTATAGCTACAACAGTTCGACACACACCGCAGAACTGTTTGCGAAGATGTTTCCCGACTCCAACATAGCAAAATCGTTTTCATGTGGCGATCGCAAAACGGCATATCTCACCAAATATGGTTTGGCGCCATATTTCAGACAGCAAATGACTTCACGTCTGAAGGACGCCGATACATACGTCCTCCTGTTTGACGAAAGTTTAAATTCAACCCTACAAAACAAACAAATGGACATACACATCAGATTCATGGATACCTCTACAAATCTAGTGCCTAGTAGCTATTTCGACTCCACATTTATGGGACACGGGCGAGCGGATGACTGCCTCAAAGAGTTTGAACACATCACACACAACTTAAATCTGTCCCAGCTCCTGCAAATTTCAATGGACGGCCCTAACGTAAATCTGAAATTCCTCAAAGATTTTAAAACCAAGGTCTTTACGGAACATACTGACAAAACTTTGGTCGACGTTGGTACTTGCAGTCTCCACACCGTGCACAACTCATTTCGCGCTGCAATGGAAGAAACCGAGTGGGAGCTAGATTCATTCCTGAAGTGTTTGTTTTCCTTATTCAAAAACTCGCCCGCAAGACGTGATGACTATAAGGATATTACTGCTCACGACACATTCCCATTCAATCAGTATATATACACCATGTCTTAGTATTTAAACTGATTTAATTAGTAAATTAGCTTATTTAATTGTAGTGGAGCCTGCAAATGTACATGTATGTGAAGTTATCATAATCAACAAACAATATTTAACATTTTGTTTTGCCCGTGATAGTGTTAAAAGGGTGCTTGAAAAGTCATTAAAAGGTCATTAAAAAGGTGCTTAAAAGTGCTTAAATTTAGTTTTTGGGAACCTGTATGAACCCTGCATATTATATGGCGATGGAAATCAGGGCATTCCTATAATGATCTAGCAACACAGATACATAGAAGAAAGCATGAAAATCAATCTATTTAAGAGATGCATATATTCATTCAAACTGAGGGACTTTGAATCGTCAGAGGATTGCATATTAGAATGGCTCATGTATATATTATAACACGATTGAGTCTGTCCCATTCAATATAGTTTCCACAAAAAAGTTACATTATTGCTAAGAGATATGGAAATGTAGAGCAGACCTGTTCAAAAATAGTGGCCACAGTGTGCAGTCTGAGATAATGGAAAATGCAGTCCATGGCAAATGACTTTTCAGGATCTTCCCATGGTGACATCTGACAAGGGTATATCTGTCAGATACAGAGGATTTCTTTCATTTGTTAAGACAGACTCATCGCCTAACATAAACAACTCAAAATCTCGGTGTGTCGTGAACATGTAGCTGCTATACACGCATAACATTTCTTTTAAACTGAAGGTGATTAGCCAGGATATAGCACCAGAACAGAGGAGCACCTGGACATATCTTTTAAACATCTGTATCTTCATGGAGCTATGATAGCCGGGTGTCCTCAAGATCTTTTACGAGGATGTGATAAACTAGATTGATTAATTGATACATCTATATGTAAAACACAATTGTCGTCTTTTATTTTGTCGAACTAAATGTGTTTATGATGTTTATGTTTCGTGTTATAAAGTCTAAAGTATACGCATTTGTAAATAAATAACTACTTCTTTATTGGTGGGGCGAATTAAACGCGATAAAGAAGATGCTATCCCTCCGACCTGACAAGGTGAGCCACTACCTATAAGAATCATGTTTTGTGATGCCATTTGGATATACAACTGATGAGAACACGTGTAACACTTTGAGAGCAAGTGTATTCTCTATTACCACAAAATATCCACAGAGGGTTTCGCATCGCTTTAACCTGGGCAACGCCGGGTAACCCTTCTAGTATTAATTAAATACACTGACTCTCGATGACGAAATCGTTTTCGCTAGTTTAACGCTGATAGTTGCGTCCCGAATCGAGATGTAAATATTTACAATTCAGCGCAGTTCTGACGATGTTTTCTATGGAGTGGTACCATCGAATGTTACACTCCTCCTATTGGCATAGTGTCTGAATACTAACTCATCAGTTTCTCATACCAGAACAAGTCCATAATATGTCTTTAAATAAATAACGACACGATCATCATAATAGTGGTTTGTTCTTTCAATCATATCATAATCATCATCATCATCATCATCATAATACGTACAAGTCTTGCGACTTTTCGTCCCAATAACAATAACACTGCTGGTCTTCAGTGATGCACAACATACTGCAGCAACGGAAGTCATGAACGATGCCGTCGACACGATTGTTTGGCAAATGATCACCGCTACCATCTCAAAAATTAAAGCGTGGCAAGTATTCACATTATGATGGCGACAATTACGTTTCATCTCGTCTTCCGTGTTTTTTGTCAACCCATTTTACGACATTTCAAAAACAAACTTCATGCCCAATATTCATTTCGATTTTATTGGGTTTAGATTTTGTGGTTGGGCCGAACCACGAAATCAACGAATAATGAACCCCCACGAATAAAAAGGATTTTACAGTATTCACATCATTCATAAATACAATATCTCCCTGTGTACCTACTCACCTCACATATGGCCATACAGTCAACAGACATACACACTATTATTTTGATAAATGTTGATGCTAATGGACCAGAGTACCCACATTATATAATCTCTCTCAGTTCTGTTTCAACTTTATGCCCATTTCCGTTCAAAAACATGGACAGATCGAATTCCAAAATATGAAATATGACTAGAATCCCAATTGTGATATTTTTTTATATGTAAAATAAAAATATATTCTCTTCAAAATCGTACACAAATCAACTTAGTCCAAATTTAGGTCAAACCTTTTATCGACCAGACTATATGTAAATATAGTTGCAATGGACAATCGTGATACATGTGTTGAGTGATCACTCTTCCTGTGTCTATTTACTCAATAGATCAGTGAATATATGGGACTAAACAACAATTTTTGTTTATTGTTTAGTATACCATTCTCATTTTTTACACGGGAACCTTATTTAACATTTGAAGGACAACATGCATTTGGTCTGGCTTAATGTCAACCATGACCCAATTTAATTAATACGGTATCCCTGTCAGAATTCCGTACTAAACAATGCAGTGAAAACATCTGACAAAGAAATTTACATATTTGATTGCTATAATGACTTTATTTTACAGGGGTAGAGAAAACTCAGAAAGAAAAAGTTGAAGAAAAAAAACTAAAACCACGAGAAATTATTCATGATAATACAAGATTTAATTATGATCCGCATAACAGTACAAAAAGTCAGCAGAGCATACAGCAAGCAGCTGCCGACAAAGCTCATATGTTCCGGGGTAAAATCGGGCATGATGGGAAAGAAATTGTGATGGAAACTCCAAAGGTGAATGGTTATGGCTTCGTGGGAACACCTTCTCCAGCTCCTGGTGTGGAAGAGTCACCACTGATGACATGGGGAGAGATCGAGGGGACACCGTTCAGAGTTGATGGTAGCGGTACTCCAGCTTTGCTAGGCCCTTCATTCAAGGTAGAATAATTCTTTCAAGATGATGGATTGATTGTACTTTTAATACCTGATCCGACCCTTCTTTCGTTGAATAAACTCATTCTATAATACCGGTAATCAATAGGGCCAGGTGAACTGAAATGTTTTGTTGTGCTGAAGAACAGATATTTCATTAAATTTAAGTCATTAAATACCCCAAAGCATGTTATTTATCTGGCACTATTTATTGTTCATGGAGACCACAAATAAACTTTACTACCGCTTTGATTTATAAAAGCCGCTTTTAGTTTCTCGTCCCATTTAACTCTTTGATTGCCAGGGGCCGATATTATCAGCCGGAAATTGGCTTCTTAAAATTGCCAGGGCCAAAAATATCAGATATAATTGTACCGTAATTATTTTGATCACAACTGTATGATGGTTACAATAAATTGTTTCAAGTTTCATCACAACCCACGGGTTGTTTTACGGTTCGTAAGTGATTCAAGTATAGTTGCGACATCACTAATTTCTATAGTTCATCAACCTGAATAAATTTTTTTTACATCCGGGCGATTCGAACCTATGGGGGAATAACCTCGATCCAGCCTGTAAAATTAATTGACAAATTAACAATACCAATTTATTTTTAGTCGAGTTTTTCAAAAGTCTTTGCGGAATTCCGAAAGTATTTTCCGAAAACAAATGACGTTATGAACACTTTGCGGAAAACTGTTTGCGGAATTTTTTCGGTAATTACGTTCCTTCTTTCGGAAAATAGCGCTAAGGTTTGCAGAAAAGAAGACGACGTTTGCGGATTTTTTTCGGAATACGTCAGACGTTTTCGGAATTTGCGGAAATAATTGCGGAATTCACCCCAACGTTATCGGAATTTTAGTTTCCTCTTCGGAATTTGCGGAAATAATTGCGGAATTCACCCCAACGTTATCGGAATTTTAGTTTCCTCTTTCGGAATTCACCCTAACGTTATCGGAATTTGAATGCATGCGGACCTCGTTCCGGAAAATTTGCGGAATATATTCATGGGTGTCGGGCCGGTAAAATCGTAAACATCACCGCATACTAGAGTATATAGGTCTATTGCTATTGGGTTCGTTTATTTATTAGGTTTACAGTGTTTATTAACTTAATAAAAACAATACAGCAATTAAAACACTTTTCCTTGACGAATCTTGGTATGGCTTCATCAAGCAGTCATTGCCTGACAGAAAACGTGTTTTAATTCACTAGCACGAATCATGTATATGGCATGCAGGGAGTGAGTTACCGGTACCCTATATAAACCTCCTGACATGTACTCAGATATATTTGACACGAGAGTGCGCAATTATCGCTACATGTATAACAAGTTCCATGACACTGGAAAAGTTCACGGCTGACCTAGTTAATTATAGCAATGATATCAGTTTGACACTGTTTGCAATGTCAACACTGTCCTCCCCATTGAAGTCCGTGCAATGCGTGTAGGCCTACTGACTTCTTTCATTAATAGTCGCATTGCGATTGGTTAGACAACAAACAAACACCGACGTCAATCATAGTATTTCAGGTATTGTTCCCACCCGGCCTCTATCCCAGTCTGAATGGAGTTACCACTGATTGGTTAAATCGAGCTCTGCCCATGCAAAGTGCATATGTCTTTTGTGGATTCCGTTTTCGTTAGCTAACGACCAGAATATGCGATGAGGTGTGACTGCATGCATCCTTTATATTTCACTTAAATATATGATATATGTTGCCTATTTCGCAAGTAGGGGAACCTAATACAGTCGTAATAGTATATAATACTGCCAATTTTCAAATCTAGTTATCGCCATAGAATGACATATTTTTTTATCTTCCGAAACACTTATTTGCATATTACATTTTAGATACATTAGGTCCCGGCTTTAATTCGGCTTTACTCCTAACTATTTAATAAAGAGCGTTCCGTAGTTTTTTCATGAATCCTGATGGATAGTAAAAACTAAAAGAGCGCAGGAAATTTCGATACAAATCTCCAGTGCAAAGGTTATACGCGAAGCAGTCATATTTAACTGACAAGTGTACACGTGCATAGGCCTATATGGGCTACTAGTTATAAGTAGCTGTAAATGAATGTTGTTTTCTTTAATACGGCTACACTTGATTTTTATGTTTACCTATACCATAGTATGGTAAACATAGTGTCGTTGCCCGGATTGACCACTCGTCGTTAGTCCGTCTGTCCGTCCGTCCGTCTGTCTGTCTGTCTGTCTGTAGACACTTTACGCATGGTGCGATAACTGAAATATTTTCTATCTGATCGGAACCAAATTTTGTATATGAATTTCTCAGCACCAAATACAGATCGAGTTCGAATATGGGTTTGATCCGAGTTTTTTTTACGGAGTTATGGCCCTTTTTCAACTTAGAATTTATGCATGCTGCCATAACTCAAAAAGAAATTATCTGACCATAACCAAATTTGGTATGTGAGTTTCTCAACCCAAAATACATATCGAGTTCGAATATGGGTTTGATTCGATATTTTTTAATGGAGTTATGGCCCTTTGACATAGAATTCATGAATGCTTCGATAAATCAACAATTTTTCAACTGATAGGAACCAAATTTTGTATGTGAGTTTCTCAACTCAAAATACAGATCGAGTTCGAATATGGGTTTGATCCGGTACTTTTTACTGGAGTTATGGCCCTTTGATTATTTTATTCATCGCTAAAATATATCAAAGATACAGAGGTGGCACTGTCTAGATAGTATCTAATAAATCAGGTTCAGGATGCTATGAAGTTGGCTTCTCACACAGAGCTAGTATCCAGTTACAATACCATGAAGTTGGTTCTCTCTTGTATTGAGTTAATTAACTGCTAGGAGATGTGTTGGCTGTATCAGATATACTTTATACTCTATAAGTATCTCTGGCCATATCATAGGTGGAATGTTTATACTATTATATTTTATATGCATGGTTATTTAAATTTCATCTTAACCCTTTACCCAACAAACCGGCCAAAACCGGCCAAATAAAGCTTCAACAGCCTCAAATATCTTCGGTCTGTCTCAATAGAACCATACAAATATGGATATCATTGGAACCGGCTCCTTGACCACATTGTGATAGTTACAGTTATGCCCTGTGCCAATGCATACTCTTATATATGCGAGTCGACCTATGGTCGACTCGCATATATAAGAGAATGCATTGGCACAGGGCCGTTCTGTTGGGTAAAGGGTTAAAGGCATAATCTGGTTTCATTGTTTAATAGCATTACCATTGGAATTTTGTTGGTTGCATGGGAAGACAACTTTGGTTTTCAAAGTTTTTATCAGTCTATGGGAACAAAATAATTGTTCATAACACTTTTAGTACTGTAGGTCTAGTTTGTTTTATCTATATATTAATGGAAAGCTTTTTCGACATTGATTTCAATTGATTACATATGTGAATTGAAAAATTAAAGGGGCACACCAGGTTTGATGTATTTTTCCTGTACTCTGCATGAGATAAAACTTTTTATGTGTACTTATACCATAGTATGGTACACATAGCGTCAATGTCCGGATTGACCACTCGTCTGTCCATCCATCTATATCTGTCTGTCTGTCAGACACTTTAGGTATAATGCGATAACTCTAACATTTTCTATTTGATCGGAACCAAATTTTGTATATAGGTTTCTCATCCCAAAATACAGTTCGAGTTTGAATATGGGTTTGATCCGATTTATTTTAAAGGAGTTATGACCCTTCTTTTCTTTTTTTAAATTTGAAATTTTTCATATTTTTTTAGATTGAATTTCCTCGCTCAATTTAACATAAACAAATATTAAAAAACTTTTATAATAATAAAAAAATTATTTAATTAAAAAAAAAATTGTCATTGACACTAATTTGTTTTAGTTGTATTCCATTAATAAGGTGTGATGTCCTGTATTGAAAATGTGAAGATTTTATTGCAATAGTTGCATGTAATATAATGATATCAATAAATTGCCATGTGAACATCCAATATCCAGAGTATGAGAATACCTTTTAATAGATGTCATTCCAAGCAAAATCTGTTATTAATTGAGTGATGACATATGTTACATAGATCTAGGGGGTGGTTGTATGAAGGTAAAGATGAAAATCTGCTGGCTGGATAATTGTTTATCCTATCTGTCAAATTTATTAATGGCTAAACAATTGGATCTCACAGTGAGAGGTCCTTGTGTGAATAGGGACAGAGTTATGAGATTTAAAACGACTTCTCCCCCACCCCAATTACTTTAACCCCTTCTTAAGACAAATTATTTGACCTTTTGATTTTAAGTTAGGTACTGATATATGTATTACTGCGATCATATCTTTGACCAATTATCAGTTATAGCTAATCGCTATCGCCAAGGTATGGGTTAAACATCTGCCGATCGTGATCGGCCTCTCGGTTTTAAATTGAAAAATAGACCAACATTCTATTATGTATCTTCAGCCAGATAAATACGTATTGTTCCCAATACTGCATTATTAAGTCACACCCAACTATATTTGCAACTGTAACGTTTACTCAGGCGATTTGCATTGGAAGACATGTCCATTCAAATTAATCCGACCACTTTTTTTCTGGACATGTTGTGTGAATTCAACTGCGAAAATTAATGTAACCTTCAATTAATAATTCCGTCAGAAACGGCATGGGTAGAAATTAAGTACAAATCTCAGTATAAGCAGGTCATACACTGACACACTTGGGTAACTTTGACAAGTCAATAAAGATTACCAATGTGGTCAGTTGATGACCTATATCATATTATTCATATATTTATATCATTAAAAGGAGGTAAACCTATTATATGCCTATTTACAGTAGTAATCTTACGAACATTGCCACAAAAAAGTGAATAAAACCCCTGATTGGTAACATGTTAATCGCCGTTATTTTTGCGCGCATCTGTATCTCTCAAATGCCAGGTGCACGCGAATTACGTCAGCACGAGGACTGTGTAGCAATGAACATGGTTTGCTACATAGTATACCGTTGTTTGGGTGAACATGATTGTATGTCCCTTTCTCGGCGATATTTTCATTCAAGTTTAATCAAAAGTCCACTGGCCCGATGCCCCGCGACTTTGTCTTTATAGTAACTATTGAAAAGATTTGAACATACATTCAAGAATGGTGGTCAACAAAGCAAGGACGCGGATCCCCACTATTGAAGATCCCCCCCGAGTCCTGCCGACCCGATTCGGGTATCTTCGGGGGATCTTCAAATTCGGGGTTCTCGCTTGGTGAATGTTCTTTGCTGTTGTTTTTGTTATTGTTGTGATTTATTTTACTTTACAATAGCATGATCGACGGCGAATTAACAATTAATAAATTATTGAATTGATAATTAAATATAACAAATCATATAAAATATGTAGAAATATAGTGTAATAATAATATTTTGTCTTCAATACATTTGTTCGATTTGACATTTTGTTGTTGTTGTTGTTGTTTTGTTTAATACTTAATATTGCTGGGTTTTAATTTTTATGTTTACCCATACCATAGTATGGTAAACATAGTGTTGTTGCCCGGATTGACCACTCGTCGTTCGTCCGTCTGTCTGTCCGTCTGTCTGTCCGTAGACACTTTACGAGTAATGCGATAACTCAAACATTTTCTATCCGATCGAAACAGATCGAGTTCGAATATGGGTTTGATCCGATTAATTTTAAAGGAGTTATGACCCTTTTTCGAAGAAAATAAAATTGGGAAAAAAAATCGATTTTTTTTTAAATTTATTTTTAACTTTTATAATAATAATAAAAAAAAATTCATTGACATTGTCATTTGTTTTCATTTAGATATTGATGATTATGATAAAAGTTGATAAAAAGATTTCCAATCTGTCCCTTTAATTTTTTTAAATAATTAAAAAAAAAAAATGGTTTTTAACTTAAAAAAATTTGAAAAACTAACACCATTATAACTCTGCCAAGGGTACCCCGAATCACCACACCAAATTTAATTAAATCGGTCCAAAATCTTGTGTTATGTACTGGTAAATCTGTTTGGAGCAACATTAAATCTAATTCACCAATTGCCTTTGGACTACTTAGCTATTGACAAGCCTGCAAATAACAGGAAATTTTGTGCCTGACATGATGTCAGGCACAAATTCATTTGTGCCTGACATCATATTTTTTGTGCCTGACATATTTTTTAAGAATAAAATAATAGTATGTTTACTTGTTTGTTTTGTTTAAATTGTTACTTATACTCTCCTATGTGGTCCCTGGTGGGTATATATGAACATATTATATATATAATATACATATTACAAGCGATAAAGTGGCGTATCGAGTTGCCGACATAATAGTGGTTGCCTCATCAAATGGTCTGAGAACCTTAACATACTCCTCGGCTGTGCTCCACTCATACGCGTTCAGGTTAGTTAACGATTGTTAAATTTGTTATTGTATGTATAAGTTATGAAATTAGTAATTAGTGTAAACATATTTTTATTTCCGTACAGATTTGAATCATATGATAAACATCAGTCATAAAAGTTTTCCCAACCCGGGCCAACTATTCAGCTTCCATCTAATTTCATAGGTGGAGATATGTTATTATATCATAACAACAAGGAGAAAGAGCAGCTCAACCTGAGATTTTAGAGGAGGAAATATGTTGATTTCCCACAACGAGAACAAGCCGATTAGCCGAAGAGGGAAGACAGTTAATTCCAATTTACATAGTTTTTATGAACCCTACTCTAAAACAGTTTTGGTATCTCGTGGTGTCAGACTTATTGTTATTGCCTACTCCGTGGTACGCAACGATATCCTTACGTTCTTTAGTTTTAGAGTTGTCCTTCCTGTATTGGAACCTCATACCAGGTAACTTAAAAGCGACTGCTATATAGAGTTATCCTCCTTTCACCCCCTGCATGCACACAGTGCAACATGATCGCGTGATCTGCATGAGACGTTGCCATGGAGTCAAATTCTCCGTGACGTTGTTCAGTCACCGAACGTCTCTGGTCCACTGTGGGTAATCTGACAAGACTGACACAATGCTGTCATATAGCCAAACTTTGTTTGTCATTTAATAACTGAGTTATTACAGTTAATAAAGCAACTATAAAACTGTTCTAAAATGCGTGGATTGCGTCAATGTCATTCATATTGTGCACCGCCTGGGGATTTGGAATTTTTTAGCAGAACGCAAACTCTGGCACACAACGAGTTTGATTGGCCCATGCACAAGCTGACATAATCAAACAGGCGCTCTGATTGGATGTCTGGATGATGAGGTTGTCTGAAATCACACCGCAAGAACTTGTGAAGAAGAAGTGTAAGCATTCGGAACACCGCGCCCTTGACATTGTTTACGACGGAAACTGGTGAGGTGTGCCGATTGAATAGTGCGTTAGCTACTTTCATACATGGGCGATGTCGATAATAACCGTAAAAATAACTACAGTAAATAAACAGCACGCGTATCTGTCGTTTCTACTCTCTACGATCGCGAAACTATGCATTTTTTTGTACTTTGGATTGGTTTTATCGGCACCGGACATAATGTCAGGTAGAATTAATATTGAGCCAGACATTGGGGCAATTTCTGCCGGACAATGTCCGTGTCCGGCCGCTAATTTGCAGGCTTGGCTATTGATAAGGCTATATTATTTTCTGATGTCTCTTATGCCAATGTGCAAATAATCTGACAAAGAAGGCTATGGCATCTAATTTAAAATAAAGATTCAACAATAAACATCACATGATATTAACAGTAGACTTGGACATCTGTGCTGCAGAGTTATATCTTCAGATGGTCTGATATCATTATAATTGTTATTGGTTTAATAGAGAGGTCAGTGTTCTGACAGCTCTGCTATATAATTGATATTAATGGGTCAGTGGTGAGGTTGCTTATCTGTATACTAGGACACATTATTATTGTAAACTTAAATTGGACTCTCTTAACGCAAGTATTCCATGCCCAGGTCACACCTACACAATTAACGCATGGGCTTGCTGGCTGTGGTGGTTTAGCATTACAGATCCTGTACCAGTGCATTCTCTTATATAAATGCCAGTGACCCATAAATTCCAATAATTTGTGTTATGTACATTTGTCTATAATAGTACATAACAGTATACTCTATAATTCAACACCAAAACTCTCATTTATCCGATCATATTAAATTTTTATCGCCAAGGGATGGGTTAACATCTGCCGATCGTGATCGGCCTCTCGTTATTATGTTATGTCAATCGTGAATTAATTCTTTTTAACAACATTCAGACGATTTAATTTATAATAAATTAATATAAACTTCACTGTCTTCAGCAAGTTTAGGTCACTATAGGTCGGCTGAAACCAAAATAAATCAAGACCAAACGTTGCGAAAAACGTAATAAAACAAAATTCATTACAAATAATAAAACAGACTTTGAAAAAAATTAGGCTTACACCAAGTACTTAATCATCTCATCTCCTGGTAACCGCACTATCAAATATCAACAGCTGATACAGTGCTTAAGTATGTACGCCTTTCACATTTCAGTTCGGTCGTGGTGTTTGTCACCTCAACATGGCGAAATCTGGTCATGAAACTTGACATGTATGGATTAGAGTTATACCCCGTAGTTCTGTTCGGAGCGCCAAGTAGAATACATCCAAATGTCAAATCGAATAATGCCGAACACCTTTCGGTATGACTCGGGGGGGATCTTCAATAGTGGGGATCAGACAAGAATGCTGATTTCACCAATTCCCATAATACACCACGCGCTGGGTGGTTCCGGTTTACGCTGTACAAGCAGATTCGCATTTTGCACGATTATAAAGTCAAATTTGAACGAGAGAATTACCTATATCCCCTGATGATAATAGAGCAGTTCACAATAATTTAGCTTTCCGCACTAGAAACCACAAACTGCCAAAAGAACTCGGCGCTTGGACGAATAGGCCTACGGATTATTCGGACAGAATCTGCACTCTCTGTAATCTCGAAATCGGCGATGAATACCACATGGTACTGAATTGTAGGGAACTTAGCAAACTAAGAATAAAATATCTGAAACCCGACTTCTATCAGAGACCAAACACCACAGGGGCCTGTAACGCGCTCCGCTGTCCGCCCCCCCTTTTGCACTGCCCATATACGCCGCACTCTATACGCGCCTTCTTCGCGTTAATGGAACATTATATAGACAAGGGGCTCTGTAGAAATTCAACGTTTCACCATCGCTCGGGAGTCGCACAAATTTAGCCCATTCACCCCAGTAATGATAACGATATATACACGGATGGATCGGCAAAGAATTCATCTTTCAATAAATACCACAAACTCCCATCAGAAACATTCATACACGTTGCATTTGATAAAATTTTAACCACCGAATATTGTCTCCGGAGAGCGTATTTTTTTGATTTGATCCGGCTCAGACAGCAATGTCCGCTTGTGTCTCGAAATTCACCACCCATGCAGTTTACTATCATTAAAAGTCGGTCAAACGATCAACTAAATATCTGGAACTTAGTGATTTATTGTCGGCTAATAATTTATTTACTCATACAAATCAACACATTGTCAGTAAACAATTCTAATAGAGGAGAAATCTGTCGATAATTCCAACTTTAAAAAAGATATTTGTCAAGTGACACAGTTCCTAAATTTAATATTCATTGTGACCTGACCTTTCCATGACTGACATAGTAGAAACAGCCAATCACCGCTCAGTGTTAGAATCGAGGTCCTCATTTTAATATTCATGTTTTGTCCAGCGTGGTAGCTAATTGCTTGTTATGGAAATCCCTCATTTAGGTGAGAAGCACCCCAGTATATTGGGTATATAAACGATAATAGTAAAACTATTCTGATAAAACTATCGTAATGATAGAAGAGTTTATAAAACTGTGGATACAGTGTATTGAATGATCATATTAAAATATAGCACGTTTGTTTGTTGATTCGAGCAATTATATTTACAGTACTGATTAACAATCCCTTTAATGCCTTGTGTGTCAGGTTCGCGTTTGTGATGCGTCTTGTCTCGAGATTTAATTGGTACGTGACGATTTGCGGAAGTATATTTCACCGGAACAATTTCCGGACACTTCGCCGAGATTTGGGACAGTTCGCCGGAAACTGACGACAACTTCACGAAGGTCGGGACTATTCGCCGTAATTTAAGACATTTCGCCGAGATATACGACTTTTCGCTGGAATAGACGACTGTTCGCCGAAATAATTTTACTTATATGTGGGTGTATTGTGGGACAATTGAAAATTTCTGACATTTATCGCAAGTTATTGCATTATTGTGCGCATACACAGTTTTATGACAAGCAATAGCCTACACAACTCAACATTCGTAGTTCTATCCATCTTGGATGGATATGGTAAATGCAAAGCCAGTGATATATATACCATATGAAAGTCACTAAAACAACCTAGTTACTATACGGATCACCACCGCTAAAACAACATAGGCCTATAGGCTACTTACTACGGATCACCAATGGCTTCGGGTGAATTGTAATATGTAATATGAACACACCTCAGGTAACAGTATTGTCGGTAAAACACAAATGATGGTAATAATCACACGTGCGAGGAAGGAAGAATGGCTTCGGGTGAATTGTAATATGAACACACCTCAGGTAACAGTATTGTCGGTAAAACACAAATGATGGTAATAATCACACGTGCCAGGAAGGAAGCCCGAAGTTTGTTTTCATAGTACTTTTGTCAAACAGTCTTTACTAATGACTAATTAGCAGTTCGCAGGATTATAATACCTATGTCAATCAGTCTTCATTAATGACTAATTACGGGATTATAATATTCCGGCGAACTGTCACTCCGTCGAAAATGACTTTCGGCGAAATGTCCATTCCGGCGAAATTTACTTCCGACGAGGAGTCCAGTCCCCAATCATGAATTTTCAACGTTTTCGGAAAATTACTTTTCGCAATGTCGACGTTACGGACTTTGTGGAAAATAGCGGAATTCTTTATTTAACGTTTCGGTAATTTTTGCGGATAACTCAATTTAACGTTTCGGTAATTTTTGCGGAAAACTCATGGCGTTTGCGGAAATCTTTATGTAACGTTTTTCAGTAATTTTGCGGAAAACTCATGGCGTTTTTCAGAACATTTGCGAAACAATTCAGACGATAGCGTTGCGGAAATATCGACGTTTCGGAAAATATTTGCGGATTCCGGGCCTAGCGGGCCTAGCGGGCGGGCCTAAAGAATGCCTTACAACTTTGACATTTGTGAACGGATTCAAAAAAAATTTGGTACGTGAGTTGCTCCCAATGACTAATTACTGCCTGTAGAAAATGGGTCACGTCCGACTTTTTGACAAGAGTTATTCATCTTTGATGACTTTTTTTTTAGTTTTTCACGGTTAGCGCGATAACTCACGCAAATATTAATCAATTTCAACAATATTCGGTATATGAGACTCTTGCAACAATATCTCGGACAAATTCGAAAACCAGGTTTGTCCGAAAAAAAATTCCGGAGTTATGGGTCTTAGTTTGTCTATTTTTAGCAATTTTATCACCGTTAGCGCGATAACTTGATGAAATATTAACCGATTTCAACAATATTTGGTATATGAGTCTCCTGCAACAATATCTCGGACGAGTTCGAAAACCAGGTTTGTCCGAATTTTTTTCGCAAAGTTATGGGTCTTAGTTTATCTATTTTTAGCTCAACTTTACTTTGTAAAGTTTGAGCTATTGCCATGGCTTTGTCGTCTGTCGTCTGTGTGTGTGTGCGTGTGTGATGCGTCAACAATTTCCTCTAGCATGGGCTACAGGTCGTACCTTTGGTCGGATCATTATGAAATTTGTCATAGCTGTTGACATTGACATGTAGATGGGAACGAGTCATTTTGGGTTCATTCGGGAAAAAAACATGGCCGCCAGTGGCCATCTTGGATTTCAATATTCAATCCATTAGCATGGGCTACAGGTCGTACTGTTCGTCTGATCATCATGAAATTTGTCATGAATGTTAACATTGACATGTAGATGGGAACGAGTAATTTTGGAGTTGTTCGGCCAAAAAACATGACTAAATTCTTTGGCACGGCCTACAGGTCGTACCTTTGATCGGATCATCTTAAATTTTTTCATGGATGTTAACAATGACATGTAGATGGGAACGAGTCATTTTGGAGTCATTCGAAGAAAAAAAACATGGCCGCCAGCAGCCATTTTGGATTTTACTCTTTGTATGACTAAATCCTTTAGCACGGGCTACAGGTCGTAGCTTTAGTCTGATCATCATGAAATTTGTCATGGCTGTTGAAATTGGAATGTAGATGGGAACGAGTCATTTTGGGGTCATTCGGGCAAACAACATGGCTGCCAGCGGCCATCTTGGATTTCAAAATTCAATCCATTAGCACGGGCTACAGGTCGTACATTTGGTCTGATCATCATGAAATTTGTCATGAATGTTAACATTGACATGTAGATGGGAACGAGTAATTTTGGGGTCATTCGGCCAAAAAAAATGGCCACCGGCAGCCATCTTAGATTTACTCTTTGCATGACTAAATTATTTGGCACGGCCTACAGGTCGTACCTTTGGTCGGATCATCATAAAATGTGTCATGGATGTTAACAATGACATGTAGATGGCAACGAGTAATTTTGGAGTCATTCGGCAAAAAAACATGGCCGCCAGCAGCCATTTTGGATTTTACTCTTTGTATGACTAAATCCTTTAGCACTGGCTACAGGTCGTACCTTTTGTCTGATCATCATGAAATTTGTCATGGCTATTGATATTGGAATGTAGATGGGAACGAGTCATTTTGGGGTCATTCGGACAAACAACATGGCCGCTAGCGGCCATCTTGGATTTCAAAATTCAATCCATTAGTACGGGCTACAGGTCGTACCTTTGGTCTGATCATCATGAAATTTGTCATGAATGTTAACATTGACATGTAGATGGGAACGAGTAATTTTGGGGTCATTCGGCCAAAAAACATGGCCGCCGGCAGCCATCTTAGATTTACTCTTTGCATGACTAAATTCTTTGGCACGGCCTACAGGTCGTACCTTTGGTCGGATCATCATAAAATGTGTCATGGATGTTAACAATGACATGTAGATGGGAACGAGTCATTTTGGGTTCATTCGGCCAAAAAACATGGCCGCCAGCAGCCATCTTGGATTTTACTCTTTGTATGACTAAATCCTTTAGCACGGGCTACAGGTCGTAGCTTTAGTCTGATCATCATGAAATTTGTCATGGCTGTTTAAATTGGAATGTAGATGGGAACGAGTCATTTTGTGGTCATTCGGACGAAAACATGGCTGCCAGCGGCCATCTTGGATTTCAAAATTCAATTCAAAATCTTTCCATTCATTGCTCATCACACAAATTTAACTTCTTCCCAAAGTTGAGCTACAGTGTCATTGACACTTTCATCAACAATATCTCGGACGAGTTCGAAAACCAGGTTTGTCCGAATTTTTTTCGCAGAGTTATGGGTCTTAGTTTGTCTATTTTTAGCAATGTTATCACCGTTAGCGCGATATAAACTCGATGAAATATTAACCGATTTCAACAATATTTGAAATTTGAGTCTCCTGCAACAATATCTCGGACGAGTTCGAAAACCAGGTTTGTCCGAATTTTTTTCGCAGAGTTATGGGTCTTAGTTTGTCTATTTTTAGCAATGTTATCACCGTTAGCGTGATAACTCAATGAAATATTAACCGATTTAAACAATATTTGGTATATGAGTCTCTTGCAACAATATCTCGGACGAGTTCGAAAACATGGTTTGTCCGAATTTTTTTTCCGGAGTTATGGGTCTTAGTTTGTCTATTTTAATAACAATTTTATCACCGTTAGTGCGATAACTCAATGAAATATTAATGGATTCAATTGATATTTGGTATATAGGTCTATTGCAATAATATACCACCGTCTGACTTTTTTCCCCGGAGTGTGTTATTGGCGGTTCGACTTTGGTTCGACTGCCAAAAAACTTGACAAAAGCATCTTAGATGCGTACCCCTTGTTCTTCTTCGATCAGCCTCCCCATAATAATACTATTAAATTTGAAAAACAAATTATTCAAAATTAAATGATTAATGTGGAATCAGTTGAAATAGGTCCATAGCAACGTTGCAACAAAATGGCAGCGCCCTGTTAGTTATTTTGGCGAATGCAATTCAAACTTCTCCATTGTGGTTTTCATGCTGAATTTGTGGTATAAGCCCCTCGATTGTTTGGGAAGCCTCCAGACTTCTGAAGTTGAACAGTGAAACTCAGTCAGTCACACACAAACTGAATGATGAATCTGTGACTGAACAAATCAATAATAAATATGAAAATGAAGGTCACTGGTCTGTTGTCACCGTGATTTGACTTGTTCTGTTAAATTTTAAGTCTGTTTTCACCTGGACTGATTGGCATTGCAAGCGGCAAATTGTGCCTTCTACTTCTCCAAATTTAATAGCTGACACCGTCAGTTCAAGGAAATCAGAAAATGGACATTTTAAAGCTGACTGATTTATCTTAGTGATTAGTTTTCACTGACTTCACTCTTCAGGCTCAGCCTCACTCACTCACTGTGACTCAGGTCAGGATACAATTCTAGCCATCTACATACTACACACAAAAGCGACAAACATGTGAATCCTAGTGAACTGGTGACTAACTAATTGAGTCCATTAACTTGGTCAGTGAAGGAAAACAAGAACATCTCTCATTCGGTCTCGGCACACTGCAGTCACGAGAGTGTAGTGAGAGAATATGTTTCCAACTTTCCATCTTATGAATTATGTTTCCTGCGATGGGCAGATCAAGTTAAACATAATAATTAATTAATTGCATTAACCATTAGCAGTGATTTTTTTTTTTTTTTTTATTTTTTTTTATTTAATATTTTTTTTTACTTTCTCGGGCGTTGAATTACAAAGTTATGAGTTGAGCTGCGGTGAGGGCTCTAAGCAGATTGGGGAGTTACTAATCAAATATTTGCAGATGTACTGATTATACTTACAGGGATGTCTTGGGAGGGAGTTATGGTATATACCGGTATATGACTATGAGTTGGGCGGGTCACAAAGGAATTACAGATCGAGTGCATTATGTAGATATACAGATTTTATTTGCAGGGACGGATTTGGGAGGGGGTTTCAGTATTTATGTCCACAGTTGAGGCATAGTGAGGGTCGTAATGGAGTGAAGGGATTACAAATCGGGCCGCCGTAAGGGAGTGAAGATATTACAAATCGATAACATCTAGACATATCGATTTTACTTGCAGGGGCACTATTTGTAGGGGGGGTTGCGGTATTTAAGGCTACAATTTATACATAGTGAGGGTCGTAATGGAGTGAATGGAATTACAAATCGGGTCATAAGGGAGTGAAGGATTTACAAATCGGGTCGTAGGGGATTGAATGAATTACAAATCGGGATCATGTTTACATACTGATTTTACTTACAGGGGCGATGTTTGTATTAAGGGGTAGGGTGGGGGCCTTGCTGATCGCTTTTTGAAGATAGCTTTTCTTCAGAACTTACTTGGGCTGCTACCGTGAATGGTCTTTACATTTTGGCATTGAGGTTGAAAGGGGATTGTGATATTACTTCTTATAATCTGGTATGTTAAATATCGGGCGTTGAAACTTATGAGTATTATACACCTATGAAGATAATGCTTCTTATACATTCAAACACATTATGATGTTCATACATGATACATGTAATTGTACATGAATTCATTTACATTTTTTGGAATTTTGTTTTATGAATTCAGTCACAGCATAAATATAAATAATTTCATTTCCAATTTTTGGAATTACATTGGTTACATTTAATGATTCAATTACATCACATGAACTTCAGCACAGCTATATATGGATTTATTCTCCATTGTTAGTGAACTTGTGTGCAGACTAGAGTTGATGTTACAGTAGATTGTATATAAATTATACATAAATGCACACACATATATATACATACCCATACATACACATAAACACATATATGTATATATATATATATATATATATATATATATATATATATATATATATATATATATATATATATATATATAGCTATATATATATACACATACATATATATACACATATTTTTTTTATTTTATTTTTTTTATGAGGTTGTGACTCAGAGTTAATGACGCAGTTGATTGTATATATCTTACACATAAATGTATATGTATTATATTTTTCCTAAGAAACGTTACTAGTAAGTAGCAATTTTACTTATTAGTGTCGGCGATTTATGTATGTGGATTTGAAAAAGGTCTTACATGTATCAATAGACATGTTTTCATTTTAGTAATTTGAGGTATCAGGATTCACACAATGTTGCGATATGTTGGTTTTGTGAAAATCAGACATATTTGGTACTCCTTTAGAAAATATTTACAAATATTTGGTATTTACATTAAACATGTGTATCGACAATTCGTGTGTATCTTCGATATTGTACTACATGTAGTTCACATTCTTATACATCACAAAGGGTTTTGATCTGTTTGATCTTCTTATTTTGATCAGTATACTTAACGTAGATCTTTCCTCCAACAGACCATGTGTCCTCGACTCTAGCAAGCTCTTTTGCTTTCTTCATTAGTTCAACATTAGTGTCAGTTAGATCTTCTTTGATCACATGCCCTGTTCCTTTCAAGTTTTTTCTTTCCTTTATTACTGCATTTTTTGTTCTCCTCGACACAAATTTACAAATCACACTTCTTGGGTTTGTCTGGCCTTTCCTGAATTTTCCAATTCGATGCGCGATACTTATGTCTTTTTGCTCAATTGGAATTGATAACTTGTCGTTAATTAATTTAACACATTTCAGTTCGCATTCATCAATACTTTCTTTCTCGGTGTCATCCAGTCCAAAGATCCTTATGCTTTCCTTTCTCGTCTGCTGCTCTAAGTGGTTATTTCTGTCTCTTAGCTTTGTGATTTCATCCTTTAGTGAGGTCATTTCTGAATCTCGATCTTCTGCTTCTGTTTGCATCTTCTTCATATTGTTATCAAGCTCTACATCAAACACGCGCCCTTTACACTCATCTTTCACTGCCTCCACTTTATCATCAAACTCCGTTTTCAATTTAGATACTATTTTTTCGAGATTTTCTGTTTTGACGAGGGGTTCCAAACTTCTGTCAAAGTCAGTCTTGGTAACCATCAAGTCTAGCTTAGCGTTGATTTGTGCTAGGGCTTTCTCCAAACTCGAGGAACTATTTTGTAAGGCATCTGTGTCCATAATGGATGATTTCTCTGGAACAAAGGTTATTTTTTGTTGTGAGTTTTTAGATATTTCTGTTGTTTTGACTTTCTTACTTGGAGCAGAAGTCCTGTTTTTTCTCTGATTGGATGTGCTCATGCTGTCATCTCCACTGGCGCTCGAAGTGGATGTAGGAGGACGTTTTTCTTGCCCAGGCATTCTTCAAACAATTTCATATTTGCAACGAAACGAAATTTGCAACGAAATTAGGCAATCCCGTTTGAACTGCTTATGTGCTGCTGTATATATCGATCAAATGTAGTACATTCTATCGTGAAAGCCTGCCGATTTTAGTCGTATTAATTATACATATGTGTTTTTATTGTAGTCTCACTGGTTTTAGAGTTATACCGTTTTTCCCACTAAGAAAAAAAATTGATTACTAGTAGGCCGCCATCTTGAATATGTAATCAGATTGGACAGGTTGGACAGATTGAGCTCAAATTTCGTATATTAAGTGTAAAAACCCACGGGGATCGCCGACGTCGCTTTTTGGACAAGCTCTGAGCACTGATTCTCCACTCCTAATCATCAAAATCACCGCAAACGCCACTTCGGGGGTTATGGCATCAACGATCTTTATATTGACCATATACGGAGTTGTTAACAACGAACGCTCTTTATTGCAATCGACGTGGCTAAACGACTAGCCCCATGCGTCCGAAATACGGATGCGGGACGAAATGCAATTATCTCGATTAAAAAGGCAGAATTGATCTAAAGAAGCATTTGTTTACAATTCAACGCAACCTTATCGCTCGAAATATTATGCAGAGAGATTTCACGACGGGATTAATTGACTGTCCGCTCTTTTCGGGGACTACGGGGAAGTTTAGGACGGGTGGAGCTATCGACTTGAAATTTGGTATGTGAATGTATCTTGCCCCGGATACAAATTTTATCGGGTCGCCGAGCCCGTGCGACGCCAGCTTCGCGCATGCGCTGACGAGATCTCGGAAACGGGTAGAGCTCGTTTCTGTGTGATCCTTACATACTAGGCATTCTAGGAACGGGGGAGATTTTCATCTGGTCACTTTTTCTGCCCGAGGTCATCTTCACCTTGAATCGGGTACCCACAAATTATATATATGTGTGTGTCCTTTATAGACTCGAACCGATTGAGCTAAAACTTGCTACCTACGGGAAGTGTCATGGACTGGCTAAATTGTGACCCCGACCTGACCTTGACCTTGAAAATGATCAATTCAAGGTCAAATCAGGTAAAATTGAAAAAAAAAAATTAAATTCAAAAATTAAAAAGGCACAATTAACTCATTGAAAAAAAAAATTAAATTCAAAAATTAATTAAAATAATTAATTGAAAAATTTATTAAAAAAATAAAAATTGTCATGTTTCTGATGATTGCCGCCAGTGGCGGGCTAATCTGCACAACATAACATTTGTCAAATGTATTATGCATTAATATGTGTATATTTAAATAAAATATCCTATCCTATCCTATCCTAGTCTCCTATATATTTTGAGAACTACGTATATATATATGTGTGTATATATGTGTATATGTGGGTACTTCATAGAATCGAAAATGGTTGGACAGATTGAGCTCAAATTTTGTATATTAAGTGTAAAAACCCACGGGGATCGCCGACGTCGCATTTTGGACAAGCTCTGAGCACTGATTCTCCACTCCTAATCATCAAAATCACCGCAAACGCCACTTCGGGGGTTATGGCATCAACAATCTTTATATTGACCATATACGGAGTTGTTAACAACGAACGCTCTTTATTGCAATCGACGTGGCTAAACGACTAGCCCCATGCGTCCGAAATACGGATGCGGGACGAAATGCAATTATCTCGATTAAAAAGGCAGAATTGATCTAAAGAAGGGTTTGTTTACAATTCAACGCAACCTTATCGCTCGAAATATTATGCAGAGAGATTTCACGACGGGATTAATTGACTGTCCGCTCTTTTCGGGGACTACGGGGAAGTTTAGGACGGGTACCATGAATTAACTCATTGAAAAACAAAGAATGCGTTGTCTGTCGTTCCTAGGAAGGGGGGATTTCATCGGGTCAATTAGAATAAAAATTAAATAAATAGGTCAATTAGAATAAAAATTAAATAAATATTAAAAAATTCAAAAAAAACATAAATTAAATTTAACAAAATTAAATTAATATTAAAAAATAACAATATTAATATTGATATTTGCGGAAGTATATTTCACCGGAACAATTTCCGGACACTTCGCCGAGATTTGGGACAGTTCGCCGGAAACTGACGACAACTTCACGAAGGTCGGGACTATTCGCCGTAATTTAAGACATTTCGCCGAGATATACGACTTTTCGCTGGAATAGACGACTGTTCGCCGAAATAATTTTACTTATATGTGGGTGTATTGTGGGACAATTGAAAATTTCTGACATTTATCGCAAGTTATTGCATTATTGTGCGCATACACAGTTTTATGACAAGCAATAGCCTACACAACTCAACATTCGTAGTTCTATCCATCTTGGATGGATATGGTAAATGCAAAGCCAGTGATATATATACCATATGAAAGTCACTAAAACAACCTAGTTACTATACGGATCACCACCGCTAAAACAACATAGGCCTATAGGCTACTTACTACGGATCACCAATGGCTTCGGGTGAATTGTAATATGTAATATGAACACACCTCAGGTAACAGTATTGTCGGTAAAACACAAATGATGGTAATAATCACACGTGCGAGGAAGGAAGAATGGCTTCGGGTGAATTGTAATATGAACACACCTCAGGTAACAGTATTGTCGGTAAAACACAAATGATGGTAATAATCACACGTGCCAGGAAGGAAGCCCGAAGTTTGTTTTCATAGTACTTTTGTCAAACAGTCTTTACTAATGACTAATTAGCAGTTCGCAGGATTATAATACCTATGTCAATCAGTCTTCATTAATGACTAATTACGGGATTATAATATTCCGGCGAACTGTCACTCCGTCGAAAATGACTTTCGGCGAAATGTCCATTCCGGCGAAATTTACTTCCGACGAGGAGTCCAGTCCCCAATCATGAATTTTCAACGTTTTCGGAAAATTACTTTTCGCAATGTCGACGTTACGGACTTTGTGGAAAATAGCGGAATTCTTTATTTAACGTTTCGGTAATTTTTGCGGATAACTCAATTTAACGTTTCGGTAATTTTTGCGGAAAACTCATGGCATTTGCGGAAATCTTTATGTAACGTTTTTCAGTAATTTTGCGGAAAACTCATGGCGTTTTTCAGAACATTTGCGAAACAATTCAGACGATAGCGTTGCGGAAATATCGACGTTTCGGAAAATATTTGCGGATTCCGGGCCTAGCGGGCCTAGCGGGCGGGCCTAAAGAATGCCTTACAACTTTGACATTTGTGAACGGATTCAAAAAAAATTTGGTACGTGAGTTGCTCCCAATGACTAATTACTGCCTGTAGAAAATGGGTCACGTCCGACTTTTTGACAAGAGTTATTCATCTTTGATGACTTTTTTTTTAGTTTTTCACGGTTAGCGCGATAACTCACGCAAATATTAATCAATTTCAACAATATTCGGTATATGAGACTCTTGCAACAATATCTCGGACAAATTCGAAAACCAGGTTTGTCCGAAAAAAAATTCCGGAGTTATGGGTCTTAGTTTGTCTATTTTTAGCAATTTTATCACCGTTAGCGCGATAACTTGATGAAATATTAACCGATTTCAACAATATTTGGTATATGAGTCTCCTGCAACAATATCTCGGACGAGTTCGAAAACCAGGTTTGTCCGAATTTTTTTCGCAAAGTTATGGGTCTTAGTTTATCTATTTTTAGCTCAACTTTACTTTGTAAAGTTTGAGCTATTGCCATGGCTTTGTCGTCTGTCGTCTGTGTGTGTGTGCGTGTGTGATGCGTCAACAATTTCCTCTAGCATGGGCTACAGGTCGTACCTTTGGTCGGATCATTATGAAATTTGTCATAGCTGTTGACATTGACATGTAGATGGGAACGAGTCATTTTGGGTTCATTCGGGAAAAAAACATGGCCGCCAGTGGCCATCTTGGATTTCAATATTCAATCCATTAGCATGGGCTACAGGTCGTACTGTTCGTCTGATCATCATGAAATTTGTCATGAATGTTAACATTGACATGTAGATGGGAACGAGTAATTTTGGAGTTGTTCGGCCAAAAAACATGACTAAATTCTTTGGCACGGCCTACAGGTCGTACCTTTGATCGGATCATCTTAAATTTTTTCATGGATGTTAACAATGACATGTAGATGGGAACGAGTCATTTTGGAGTCATTCGAAGAAAAAAAACATGGCCGCCAGCAGCCATTTTGGATTTTACTCTTTGTATGACTAAATCCTTTAGCACGGGCTACAGGTCGTAGCTTTAGTCTGATCATCATGAAATTTGTCATGGCTGTTGAAATTGGAATGTAGATGGGAACGAGTCATTTTGGGGTCATTCGGGCAAACAACATGGCTGCCAGCGGCCATCTTGGATTTCAAAATTCAATCCATTAGCACGGGCTACAGGTCGTACATTTGGTCTGATCATCATGAAATTTGTCATGAATGTTAACATTGACATGTAGATGGGAACGAGTAATTTTGGGGTCATTCGGCCAAAAAAAATGGCCACCGGCAGCCATCTTAGATTTACTCTTTGCATGACTAAATTATTTGGCACGGCCTACAGGTCGTACCTTTGGTCGGATCATCATAAAATGTGTCATGGATGTTAACAATGACATGTAGATGGCAACGAGTAATTTTGGAGTCATTCGGCAAAAAAACATGGCCGCCAGCAGCCATTTTGGATTTTACTCTTTGTATGACTAAATCCTTTAGCACTGGCTACAGGTCGTACCTTTTGTCTGATCATCATGAAATTTGTCATGGCTATTGATATTGGAATGTAGATGGGAACGAGTCATTTTGGGGTCATTCGGACAAACAACATGGCCGCTAGCGGCCATCTTGGATTTCAAAATTCAATCCATTAGTACGGGCTACAGGTCGTACCTTTGGTCTGATCATCATGAAATTTGTCATGAATGTTAACATTGACATGTAGATGGGAACGAGTAATTTTGGGGTCATTCGGCCAAAAAACATGGCCGCCGGCAGCCATCTTAGATTTACTCTTTGCATGACTAAATTCTTTGGCACGGCCTACAGGTCGTACCTTTGGTCGGATCATCATAAAATGTGTCATGGATGTTAACAATGACATGTAGATGGGAACGAGTCATTTTGGGTTCATTCGGCCAAAAAACATGGCCGCCAGCAGCCATCTTGGATTTTACTCTTTGTATGACTAAATCCTTTAGCACGGGCTACAGGTCGTAGCTTTAGTCTGATCATCATGAAATTTGTCATGGCTGTTTAAATTGGAATGTAGATGGGAACGAGTCATTTTGTGGTCATTCGGACGAAAACATGGCTGCCAGCGGCCATCTTGGATTTCAAAATTCAATTCAAAATCTTTCCATTCATTGCTCATCACACAAATTTAACTTCTTCCCAAAGTTGAGCTACAGTGTCATTGACACTTTCATCAACAATATCTCGGACGAGTTCGAAAACCAGGTTTGTCCGAATTTTTTTCGCAGAGTTATGGGTCTTAGTTTGTCTATTTTTAGCAATGTTATCACCGTTAGCGCGATATAAACTCGATGAAATATTAACCGATTTCAACAATATTTGAAATTTGAGTCTCCTGCAACAATATCTCGGACGAGTTCGAAAACCAGGTTTGTCCGAATTTTTTTCGCAGAGTTATGGGTCTTAGTTTGTCTATTTTTAGCAATGTTATCACCGTTAGCGTGATAACTCAATGAAATATTAACCGATTTAAACAATATTTGGTATATGAGTCTCTTGCAACAATATCTCGGACGAGTTCGAAAACATGGTTTGTCCGAATTTTTTTTCCGGAGTTATGGGTCTTAGTTTGTCTATTTTAATAACAATTTTATCACCGTTAGTGCGATAACTCAATGAAATATTAATGGATTCAATTGATATTTGGTATATAGGTCTATTGCAATAATATACCACCGTCTGACTTTTTTCCCCGGAGTGTGTTATTGGCGGTTCGACTTTGGTTCGACTGCCAAAAAACTTGACAAAAGCATCTTAGATGCGTACCCCTTGTTCTTCTTCGATCAGCCTCCCCATAATAATACTATTAAATTTGAAAAACAAATTATTCAAAATTAAATGATTAATGTGGAATCAGTTGAAATAGGTCCATAGCAACGTTGCAACAAAATGGCAGCGCCCTGTTAGTTATTTTGGCGAATGCAATTCAAACTTCTCCATTGTGGTTTTCATGCTGAATTTGTGGTATAAGCCCCTCGATTGTTTGGGAAGCCTCCAGACTTCTGAAGTTGAACAGTGAAACTCAGTCAGTCACACACAAACTGAATGATGAATCTGTGACTGAACAAATCAATAATAAATATGAAAATGAAGGTCACTGGTCTGTTGTCACCGTGATTTGACTTGTTCTGTTAAATTTTAAGTCTGTTTTCACCTGGACTGATTGGCATTGCAAGCGGCAAATTGTGCCTTCTACTTCTCCAAATTTAATAGCTGACACCGTCAGTTCAAGGAAATCAGAAAATGGACATTTTAAAGCTGACTGATTTATCTTAGTGATTAGTTTTCACTGACTTCACTCTTCAGGCTCAGCCTCACTCACTCACTGTGACTCAGGTCAGGATACAATTCTAGCCATCTACATACTACACACAAAAGCGACAAACATGTGAATCCTAGTGAACTGGTGACTAACTAATTGAGTCCATTAACTTGGTCAGTGAAGGAAAACAAGAACATCTCTCATTCGGTCTCGGCACACTGCAGTCACGAGAGTGTAGTGAGAGAATATGTTTCCAACTTTCCATCTTATGAATTATGTTTCCTGCGATGGGCAGATCAAGTTAAACATAATAATTAATTAATTGCATTAACCATTAGCAGTGATTTTTTTTTATTTTTTTATTTTTTTTTATTTAATATTTTTTTTTACTTTCTCGGGCGTTGAATTACAAAGTTATGAGTTGAGCTGCGGTGAGGGCTCTAAGCAGATTGGGGAGTTACTAATCAAATATTTGCAGATGTACTGATTATACTTACAGGGATGTCTTGGGAGGGAGTTATGGTATATACCGGTATATGACTATGAGTTGGGCGGGTCACAAAGGAATTACAGATCGAGTGCATTATGTAGATATACAGATTTTATTTGCAGGGACGGATTTGGGAGGGGGTTTCAGTATTTATGTCCACAGTTGAGGCATAGTGAGGGTCGTAATGGAGTGAAGGGATTACAAATCGGGCCGCCGTAAGGGAGTGAAGATATTACAAATCGATAACATCTAGACATATCGATTTTACTTGCAGGGGCACTATTTGTAGGGGGGGTTGCGGTATTTAAGGCTACAATTTATACATAGTGAGGGTCGTAATGGAGTGAATGGAATTACAAATCGGGTCATAAGGGAGTGAAGGATTTACAAATCGGGTCGTAGGGGATTGAATGAATTACAAATCGGGATCATGTTTACATACTGATTTTACTTACAGGGGCGATGTTTGTATTAAGGGGTAGGGTGGGGGCCTTGCTGATCGCTTTTTGAAGATAGCTTTTCTTCAGAACTTACTTGGGCTGCTACCGTGAATGGTCTTTACATTTTGGCATTGAGGTTGAAAGGGGATTGTGATATTACTTCTTATAATCTGGTATGTTAAATATCGGGCGTTGAAACTTATGAGTATTATACACCTATGAAGATAATGCTTCTTATACATTCAAACACATTATGATGTTCATACATGATACATGTAATTGTACATGAATTCATTTACATTTTTTGGAATTTTGTTTTATGAATTCAGTCACAGCATAAATATAAATAATTTCATTTCCAATTTTTGGAATTACATTGGTTACATTTAATGATTCAATTACATCACATGAACTTCAGCACAGCTATATATGGATTTATTCTCCATTGTTAGTGAACTTGTGTGCAGACTAGAGTTGATGTTACAGTAGATTGTATATAAATTATACATAAATGCACACACATATATATACATACCCATACATACACATAAACACATATATGTATATATATATATATATATATATATATATATATATATATATATATATATATATATATATATATATATATAGCTATATATATATACACATACATATATATACACATATTTTTTTTTTTTTATTTTTTTTATGAGGTTGTGACTCAGAGTTAATGACGCAGTTGATTGTATATATCTTACACATAAATGTATATGTATTATATTTTTCCTAAGAAACGTTACTAGTAAGTAGCAATTTTACTTATTAGTGTCGGCGATTTATGTATGTGGATTTGAAAAAGGTCTTACATGTATCAATAGACATGTTTTCATTTTAGTAATTTGAGGTATCAGGATTCACACAATGTTGCGATATGTTGGTTTTGTGAAAATCAGACATATTTGGTACTCCTTTAGAAAATATTTACAAATATTTGGTATTTACATTAAACATGTGTATCGACAATTCGTGTGTATCTTCGATATTGTACTACATGTAGTTCACATTCTTATACATCACAAAGGGTTTTGATCTGTTTGATCTTCTTATTTTGATCAGTATACTTAACGTAGATCTTTCCTCCAACAGACCATGTGTCCTCGACTCTAGCAAGCTCTTTTGCTTTCTTCATTAGTTCAACATTAGTGTCAGTTAGATCTTCTTTGATCACATGCCCTGTTCCTTTCAAGTTTTTTCTTTCCTTTATTACTGCATTTTTTGTTCTCCTCGACACAAATTTACAAATCACACTTCTTGGGTTTGTCTGGCCTTTCCTGAATTTTCCAATTCGATGCGCGATACTTATGTCTTTTTGCTCAATTGGAATTGATAACTTGTCGTTAATTAATTTAACACATTTCAGTTCGCATTCATCAATACTTTCTTTCTCGGTGTCATCCAGTCCAAAGATCCTTATGCTTTCCTTTCTCGTCTGCTGCTCTAAGTGGTTATTTCTGTCTCTTAGCTTTGTGATTTCATCCTTTAGTGAGGTCATTTCTGAATCTCGATCTTCTGCTTCTGTTTGCATCTTCTTCATATTGTTATCAAGCTCTACATCAAACACGCGCCCTTTACACTCATCTTTCACTGCCTCCACTTTATCATCAAACTCCGTTTTCAATTTAGATACTATTTTTTCGAGATTTTCTGTTTTGACGAGGGGTTCCAAACTTCTGTCAAAGTCAGTCTTGGTAACCATCAAGTCTAGCTTAGCGTTGATTTGTGCTAGGGCTTTCTCCAAACTCGAGGAACTATTTTGTAAGGCATCTGTGTCCATAATGGATGATTTCTCTGGAACAAAGGTTATTTTTTGTTGTGAGTTTTTAGATATTTCTGTTGTTTTGACTTTCTTACTTGGAGCAGAAGTCCTGTTTTTTCTCTGATTGGATGTGCTCATGCTGTCATCTCCACTGGCGCTCGAAGTGGATGTAGGAGGACGTTTTTCTTGCCCAGGCATTCTTCAAACAATTTCATATTTGCAACGAAACGAAATTTGCAACGAAATTAGGCAATCCCGTTTGAACTGCTTATGTGCTGCTGTATATATCGATCAAATGTAGTACATTCTATCGTGAAAGCCTGCCGATTTTAGTCGTATTAATTATACATATGTGTTTTTATTGTAGTCTCACTGGTTTTAGAGTTATACCGTTTTTCCCACTAAGAAAAAAAATTGATTACTAGTAGGCCGCCATCTTGAATATGTAATCAGATTGGACAGGTTGGACAGATTGAGCTCAAATTTCGTATATTAAGTGTAAAAACCCACGGGGATCGCCGACGTCGCTTTTTGGACAAGCTCTGAGCACTGATTCTCCACTCCTAATCATCAAAATCACCGCAAACGCCACTTCGGGGGTTATGGCATCAACGATCTTTATATTGACCATATACGGAGTTGTTAACAACGAACGCTCTTTATTGCAATCGACGTGGCTAAACGACTAGCCCCATGCGTCCGAAATACGGATGCGGGACGAAATGCAATTATCTCGATTAAAAAGGCAGAATTGATCTAAAGAAGCATTTGTTTACAATTCAACGCAACCTTATCGCTCGAAATATTATGCAGAGAGATTTCACGACGGGATTAATTGACTGTCCGCTCTTTTCGGGGACTACGGGGAAGTTTAGGACGGGTGGAGCTATCGACTTGAAATTTGGTATGTGAATGTATCTTGCCCCGGATACAAATTTTATCGGGTCGCCGAGCCCGTGCGACGCCAGCTTCGCGCATGCGCTGACGAGATCTCGGAAACGGGTAGAGCTCGTTTCTGTGTGATCCTTACATACTAGGCATTCTAGGAACGGGGGAGATTTTCATCTGGTCACTTTTTCTGCCCGAGGTCATCTTCACCTTGAATCGGGTACCCACAAATTATATATATGTGTGTGTCCTTTATAGACTCGAACCGATTGAGCTAAAACTTGCTACCTACGGGAAGTGTCATGGACTGGCTAAATTGTGACCCCGACCTGACCTTGACCTTGAAAATGATCAATTCAAGGTCAAATCAGGTAAAATTGAAAAAAAAAAATTAAATTCAAAAATTAAAAAGGCACAATTAACTCATTGAAAAAAAAAATTAAATTCAAAAATTAATTAAAATAATTAATTGAAAAATTTATTAAAAAAATAAAAATTGTCATGTTTCTGATGATTGCCGCCAGTGGCAGGCTAATCTGCACAACATAACATTTGTCAAATGTATTATGCATTAATATGTGTATATTTAAATAAAATATCCTATCCTATCCTATCCTAGTCTCCTATATATTTTGAGAACTACGTATATATATATGTGTGTATATATGTGTATATGTGGGTACTTCATAGAATCGAAAATGGTTGGACAGATTGAGCTCAAATTTTGTATATTAAGTGTAAAAACCCACGGGGATCGCCGACGTCGCATTTTGGACAAGCTCTGAGCACTGATTCTCCACTCCTAATCATCAAAATCACCGCAAACGCTACTTCGGGGGTTATGGCATCAACAATCTTTATATTGACCATATACGGAGTTGTTAACAACGAACGCTCTTTATTGCAATCGACGTGGCTAAACGACTAGCCCCATGCGTCCGAAATACGGATGCGGGACGAAATGCAATTATCTCGATTAAAAAGGCAGAATTGATCTAAAGAAGGGTTTGTTTACAATTCAACGCAACCTTATCGCTCGAAATATTATGCAGAGAGATTTCACGACGGGATTAATTGACTGTCCGCTCTTTTCGGGGACTACGGGGAAGTTTAGGACGGGTACCATGAATTAACTCATTGAAAAACAAAGAATGCGTTGTCTGTCGTTCCTAGGAAGGGGGGATTTCATCGGGTCAATTAGAATAAAAATTAAATAAATAGGTCAATTAGAATAAAAATTAAATAAATATTAAAAAATTCAAAAAAAACATAAATTAAATTTAACAAAATTAAATTAATATTAAAAAATAACAATATTAAAAATTAAAAAAAAATATAAATAAAAACAAAATAATTAAAAAAATGTCATGTTTCTGACCAACCACGCCAGTGGCGGGCTAACCTGCTAGTCTCCTATATATTTTGAAGACCTCTGTCTGTCTGTCTGTATGTCTGTATGTATGTATGTCATTTATACAAATCTTTGATTCTCGACCGATCGGGACGAAACTTGGTACGTGTGTGTAGTTTGACCAGGCGGTCGTTGTTGTCGTATTGGCGAGCCCATGCGGCGCCAGCTTCGCGCATGCGCAGACGAGATCTCGGAAACGGGTGGAGCTATCGACTTGAAATTTGTTATGTGAATGTATCTTGCCCCGGATACGAATTTTATCGGGTCGCCGAGCCCGTGCGACGCAAGCTTCGTGCATGCGCAGACCAGATCTCGGAAACGGGTGGAGCTATCGACTTGAAATTTGGTATGTGAATGTATCTTGCCCCGGATACGAATTTTATCTGGTCGCTGAGCCCGTGCGACGCCAGCTTTGCGCATGCGCAGACCAGATCTCGGAAACGGGTAGAGCTATCGACTTGAAATTTGGTTTTTGAATAGCTCGGACAACGTCGGGCTGGTTGGAGCTATCGACTTGAAATTTGGTTTTTGAATAGTCCGGACAACGTCGGGCTCATCGGCTAGTCTCCTATATATTTTGAGACTTCCGCATAGACTCGAAAACGGCTGCATCGATTGGGCTCAAACTTCCCATCTAACGGTAAAAGTCCACGGGAATGGTCGTCGTGGCATTTTGGAGAAGCTCAGAGCCTACTGATCAATTCAAGGTCAAATCGGGTAAAACTGGCGGATTTTTACACCTAGGTGCAGCATACGTGTCTCGGAAGCTGTTGCAATTGCTTTTTCGAAAAAAGGCATGAGACGAACCATGCCAGTGGCGGGCTAACCCGCTAGTCTATTATATATTTTGAGAACTACGTAAATATATGTGTATATTTGTCCTTTATAGACTCAAAAACGGCTGCACCGATCGAGACCAAACTTCCCATCTAAAGGTAAAAAGCCACGGGAATGGTTGTCGCAGCATTTTGGAGAGGCTCCCAGCACTCGTTCTTCACTCCCAGTCACAAAAAACGGCACGGTGGGGTTATCGCGTTGATAGTTAAAGAGCGTTCGTATCCGCAGTGTCGTTGATAAAGAGCGTCTATATACACGACGAGTATAAATAC
Source organism: Siphonodentalium dalli (assembly GCA_032622095.1). Taxonomy (NCBI): domain Eukaryota; kingdom Metazoa; phylum Mollusca; class Scaphopoda; order Gadilida; family Siphonodentaliidae; genus Siphonodentalium; species Siphonodentalium dalli. The sequence continues at coordinate 135,897,556 of CP136064.1, read as the reverse complement.
GGCTCCATTGACCGTCTTGAGACGAAATTTCGTACTTAATTTCGTACTTAGGGGTTCCAAGGAATGGTGGAGATTTTTATCCACAAATGATCTATATGTGCATGTCCTTTATAGACTCGAACCGATTGAGCTCAAACTTGCTACCTACGGGAAGTGTCATGGACGGGTTAAATTGTGACCCCGACTTGACCTTGATCAATTCAAGGTCAAATTGGGTCAAATTGTAAAACAAAAAATTAAATTAAAAAATTAATTAAAAGGTCAATTCAAGGTCAAATCGGGTCAAATTGAAAAACAAAAAAATAGTTTAAAAAGGCACAATTAACTCATTGAAAAACAAAAAATTAAAAATTGTCATGTTTCTGACGATTGCCGCCAGTGGCGGGCTAACCTGCTAGTCTCCTATATATTTTGAGACTTGTTTTATATATACTTTATAGAATCGAAAACGGCTGCACCGATCGAGACCAAACTTCCCATCTAAGGGTAAAAACCCACAGGAATTGTCGTCACGGCGTTTTGGAGAAGCTCAGAGCGCCCGTTCTCCACTCTCAGTCACAAAAAAATGGCACTGCAGGGTTAATCGCGTTGATAGTTAAAGAGCGTTCGTATCTGCGGTGTTGTTGATAAAGATCTTCCATATTTGGGTTCGTTAACCGGTTAACGCTCTTTATTCCTTTCGGCTTTCGCATACGGTTTTGTTTACGTTATCTGGAACTCGCTTCTGTGTGATTCTTACGTACTTAGGGCTTCCTAGGAACGGGGGACATTTTCATCGGGTCAGTTTTTCGACCCGAGGTGGTCTTCACAAATAATATATATGTGTGTGTCCTTTATAGACTCGAACCGATTGAGCTCAAACTTGCTACCTACGGGAAGTGTCATGGACGGGTTAAATTGTGACCCCGACCTGACCTTGACCTTGAAAATGATCAATTCAAGGTCAAATCGGGTCAAATTGTAAAACAAAAAATTAAATTAAAAAATTAAAAAGACACAATTAACTCATTGAAAAACAAAAAATTAAATTAAAAAATTTATTAAAAAAATTAATTTAAAAAGCCAGTAAATTAAAAAGGCACAATTAACTCAATTGAAAAACAAAAAATTAATTGAAATAATTAATAGAGAGTAATTAATTGGTTCCGAGTGAATTATTGAACTTAATTATCGGAACTAATTGATTACTCTATTTATTACACTTCTGTATCAATTTGGTTCGCCAAAAACACACATAATTAATGCATGAATATCCCGATGTGGAGAAACATCGAAATTTCAGTCTAGATCAGTAAGCGATGTAACGTCAATGACGTCATGGGAAATGATATAATTCACTAGTGACATTACCATTTTTAATTAACAGCGTTTGCAATGGAAATCGCGTATAGGAGTGTAATAAATTAAAATAATTAATTAAAAAAATTAAAAATTGTCATGTTTCTGACGATTGCAGCCAGTGGCGGGCTAACCTGCTAGTCTCCTATATATTTTGAGTACTCCGTATGTAAATATATATGTATATGTGTGTACTTTATAGAATCAAAAACGGCTGCACCGATCGAGACCAAACTTCCCATCTAAAGGTAAAATCCCACGGGAATGGTCGTCGCGGCGTTTTGGAGAAGCTCACAGCACCCGTTATCCACTCTCAGTCGCAAAAAACGGCACTGCGGGGGTTAATCACGTGATAATTTAATGAGCGTTTGTATATGACGCGTCGCTATAAAAGAGCGTTTGTTTACAATTCAACACAACGGTATCGCTCGAAATTTAGCATCGAAAAAATTTAATTTCTTTCATCAAAAACATAATTACGTGTTGGACTCTGTCATTTTAAGAATATATAAGTATTACACGCAGACAACACGAAGTCTCAGCTTAAAATTTTTTTAAATGAGAGTTTTATCAACATAAATCGATTTGAATGGCAAATCCTATGTTAAATATTATCTTCGATACACTGCTAAAAATTATATCTGGGAAGCAAAATGGTCAACTCGGGACGGGTCAACCGATTGAGCCCAAACTTGCTACATAGGGGTACTTTTTTTTCAGGGAAGTGTCACGGACGGGTCAAATCGTGACCCCTACCTGACCGTGACCTTCAAAATGGTCAATTCAAGGTCAAATGGGGTAAAACTGGTGGATTTCTACAAAATTTTATACATAGGGATACTTTTGTCCGTGGAGCGTTTTGGATGGGTCAAATCATGACCAGGACCTGACCTTGACCTTCAAAATGGTCAATTCAAGGTCAAATCGGGTAAATCTAGCTGATTTAAACGAAATTTGGTGCAAATGCAGCACACGTGTCTCGGTAGTCCAAGTCTTCTTGTACTAAAACCAGCTAAGATATTGGGATGGCGATGCTGGCGTTTAGTCCAAGCCCGCTTGCATACCAATCCTACCACACGACTTACGCCCACGATCTGTGGCGGGAATCTGTGGTGTATTTTACTCGATTTACCTAGCAAATCAATACATGATGCTATATACATCGGAAAGGCTTACATCTTATGGTCACAATGGTGTATAATAATCTAACTTCAATGTTAAATTACACATAGAATATTCCGGTTGATTGCCATAAACATCGATTTGTTTCTGTTTGTTTACGTTTTAACCGAAAGCCGAAGTGGTCCGAATAAGTTCGGCATAATCCGCTGTTTGTTCTGAGAATTCTACTTTCCGTTTCTATATATAGCGCGGGTTTTCCGAACAAAAATGGTGAAAACCGATCGCCCGAAAGTCCAGTTTTCTATGTGCTTTCAGAACAATTCCCGCACTAAAAACTTAATGACATAATGGAGGATCAGAACGGTAGTTTTGTTGACAATTTTCGCAAGCAACTTGTCAAAATTGGAGCAAATTAGAACTCTTGTGTCTGACTTTCCATCCGTGTGATTTTCATCCATGTGCATTTTGACGTTTGTGTTGATAAAATAATCGGAGAACCGAATCACACAGTTTCGAAATATAGTTCTTCCGTTTTAGTGGGACTTTTCAAACTTAAGGTTAAAAATTTATACAAATTTTGTTTGATTTTTTTGTGTGCTTAACAAGAGCAGTATATTGCTCTGTTCGCTTAGTATATATCTTAATTTCGCCGAAGTCCACCAAATGTGGGAAATGTAGCACCATATTATTTATTCTAATACTCGTTGTGTTTACACTGTTTTAAACTTTGAGAGGGTTGTAATTCCCCGTAATTTATTTAATGTATTACATTTATATCTTCAATGTTTAATTAATCCATTTATTATTTTATTTATTGACACACATAATTACGATTACAATGGAGAATTCATCGTAATTTGCGTTGTTGTCCAAAATCTACGGAATATTTTCAACGGAAAATGCCGAACACAGTTCGCGAGGTCAACCGAGTTCGCATACTTTTAACAAATTGTAAACATTGAGGTAAATGTCTCTTTTCGCATTAAATTACCGTTTTAAATTCACAACTGATGTGGGTTTCAGATAAAATAGCATGTCTTCTGCGGAAAATATTCGTTTATTGTCGCAATTGTGATATTTTATTTCATATAATTGTGGTTTTATTTGAGCGGGTCACTAACGCTTAAGCCGTGTCATAAGCGAGCATATAGGGCGGTCTTGGACTAAACGCCAGCATCGCCATCCCAATATCTTAGCTGGTTTTAGTACAAGAAGACTTGGACTAGTGTCTCGGAAGCTGTTGCAATTGCTTTTTCGAACAAAGCCATGGGACGATTGTCGCCAGTGGCGGGCTAACCTGCTAGTCTATATATATATTTTGAGACTTCCGTATATATATATGTGTGTGTGTGTATATATACATGTATGTGGGTACTTCATAGAATCGAAAACAGTTGGACAGATTGAGCTCAAATTTCGTATATAAGTGTAAAATACCACAGACACCGCCGTGATCGCGTTTTGGAGAAGCTCAGAGCACTGTTTCTCCCTTCCCAATCATCAAAATCACCGCAATCGGCACTTCGGGGTTAATAGCGTTGATATATAAAGAGCGTTCGTTTTCCGCAGTGTCTATATAAAGAGCGTCGTTTTCGCTATCTACTTATCTGTATGACGGGAGTCTGATTGTAGCCTGTCGCTCGAAATATTATGCAGAGAGATTTCACGACGGGAAGCGTTTGTTTTCAATTCAATGCAATTTTATCGCTCGAAATATTATGCAGAGAGATTTCACGACATTAGGACGGGTACGGCAGACTCTAAATATTATGCAGAGAGATTTCATGACGGGAAGCGTTTGTTTTCAATTCAATGCAATGTTATCCTAGAGAGAGATTTCACGACGGGAAGCGTTTGTTTTCAATTCAATGCAATGTTATCGCTCAAAATATTATGCAGAGAGATTTCACAACATTAGGACGGGTACGGGCAGGTTAAAAAAAAAAGAATGCGTTGTCTGTCGTTCCTAGGAAGGGGGGATTTCATCGGGTAAACGCCAGAAACAAAAAATTTAATTAAAAAAAGAAGAAAAAAAGGCAGAATTAAAAACAAATTATTTTTTTTTAAATGTCATGTTTCTGACCAACCACGCCAGTGGCGGGCTAACCTGCCAGTCTATATATATATTTTGAGAACTATGTATATATATATATATGTGTGTGTGTGTGTGTGGGTACTTTATAGAATCGAAAACGACTGATCGGATCGAGCTCAAACTTCGTATATAAGGGTAAAAACTCACAGGGGGATCGTCCACGTCGCATTTTGGACAAGCTCTGAGCACTGATTCTCCACTCCCAATCATCAAAATCACCGCAAACGCCACTTCGGGGGTTAAGGCATCAACGATCTTTATATTGACCATATACGGAGTTGTTAACGACGAACGCTCTTTATTGCAATCGACATAGCTAAACGACTACCCCCATGCGTAAAATACGGATGCGGGACGAAATTCATTTATCTCGATTAAAAAGGCAGAATTGATCTAAGAGGCGTAACTCTACATTCTGGTTCACGGCGGGATTAATTGACTGTCCGCTCTTTGCGGGGGTATCATAATTTCTCTTGATTAAAAAGTTTGTTCCTAGGAACGGGGAAGTTTAGGACGGGTACCATGAATTAACTCATTGAATCGACATAGCTAAACGACTACCCCCATGCGTAAAATACGGATGCGGGACGAAATGCATTTATCTCGATTAAAAAGGCAGAATTGATCTAAGAGGTGTAACTCTACATTCTGGTTCACGACAGGATTAATTGACTGTCCGCTCTTTGCGGGGGGTATAATAATTTCTCTTGATTAAAAAGTCTGTTGTTCCTAGGAACGGGGAAGTTTAGGACGGGTACCATGAATTAACTCATTGAAAAACAAAGAATGCGTTGTCTGTCGTTCCTAGGAAGGGGGGGATTTCATCGGGTCAATTTTTCCGCCAGAAAAAGGCACAATTAACTCATTGAAAAACAAAGAATTAAATTTGTTGAATGTAGATAGTTTAATTTATTCTAAAACCCACCAAGCATACATTCTGAAACATAAAATATAAGTTAACAATAAAACACATGTAAACAATCTGGTCTATCTTCTTTTTGTGAAGAAAAAGACAAAAATAAAAATAAAAATGTTTGGCTGCATTTACAATACGATATAACAGTTATGTCTATTTCACTCATCTACTCCTCCTCTCTCTAAACATTTTAGCAGACAACTTCCTGACGCTCCTCTCTTCGTCAAAATATTTGCTATCTCTCTCTTACTCTCGACCCATTCTACTTTCGTAATTATCTTTCTCGCCATCATCTCTCTCAGTGAACTTATCTCTCTTCTCAGTAACATTCTTTGTGGAAAACAACGAAGAATACAAGTCCTTATTATCAATTATACATGTAATTTTAATGGTTTTGTTTGATGAATCATATAATAATTCAGATATGAGAGTACTCACAACAACACCACAATCTACAGCCTCAACCATCGACAATGTCTCCGCAGCAATAGTACTCCTGACTACCCTCCTAATTATTTTAGATTCCCAAGCCAAAGGACTCATTTTACCATCCCTACTAGCCAAAAAAATAATATAACCACCCTGACTGCCACCGTCCACGAGGTTACCGAAAGATGCGTCACTGTAAACGACGAGTTCTGGATCACTCCCATGATTGTCAAATCGAATTTTCACTTCCTCTGACAGAACTCTTCTAATAATTTTGTTCACAGCTTTAAGGTCACCGACGGTGCTGTTCTTCAACCTGGAAACTACTTCTCTAACATCGTAGGATATGTCTGGTCTTGTTTGGTTTGCTATCCATAGCAGTTGTCCGAGTTTTGATCTTAGTAGTGATCTTTCTTCCTCTGATAATTTGGAAGCATTTTCCCTGTTCTTATCGATCTTTACCATCTTGAGACTGGATGAATACTCTGTTTGACTTAGGGTTATGACATCTCTATCCTGTAATAAATCCAATCCCAAATACTTAAAACACTTGGTTTGTTCCTTTCCAATTTTGAACTTCTTTCGTAGATCAGCAATCACCTGTCTTTCAAATGCTTCATTTCCAGCCCACAGGAAATCATCGACATGGACAGCTAAAACTCCAGCAAGCCACTTGTCTGTATGCCAGTAGAAAACCGCAGGATCAACAGAAGACATCTTCGCTCCACTTGAAAGTAACGTTTTCCTGACCATTTCATACCACCTAAGAGATGCATCAGCTAAGCCGTATACGCATTTCTTCAACAGCCAAACAACATTCTTCTTTTTGGCTTCTCTTGGTGGTCTGATGAAAACTTGTCTTTGAATATCGCTTCCCTGTAAAAATGCAGTTTTCACATCCAGGCAGTTTATCTTCCATCCCATGTGGTTGATGATTGACAAGATAGCTCTCATGGACTGCTTATCACACGTTGGTGAATCTTTCCTAATTGAGTTTAGGTCATCCTCTTCAAAACCTCGAGCCACTAACCTTGCTTTTCTTCTAACACCACATCCATTGTCTTTTACTGTGCAGACCCATCTAGTTGTCACACATTTCTGTCCGCAATCTTCTATTTCTACATACACATTCTCTTTCTTCCAATTATCAAGCTCGTCTTTCTTTGCATCAGTGAAATCAATTTCAGCCATCAGTATGCACTCCACTTCTTCTTCTCTTGACTCCGTCGGAACGTCTAAAAGAGTTAAGTTTTCTACCTCACTTAGGTCAATGGAAATGCATTTTCCTTTCTTGCAATCTGGCTTTTCGAATTCCACATTGTACCAGCTTCTTGTTCCAGTCGACGCCTTCCCAGCTCTACCAAGAATCTTCACTATTTGATTGTCATTTTCACTTTCAAAACTGAATTCAACACGTTGATCCTTTCTCAGCTTATATGACTGGACAGAAGTTGCATTACTGGCCTTCCCTTGATCATCATCTGATACCTCACTGCTTTCGCTAGTTGATTCATCATGCTGGTCACTGTGTTCACCACTAGAATCCTGAATATCATCACTATTCCCATCATCAGTTTCATTGTCTGTTGCTTCACGAGTAATAACAGTCTCGGAGTCATCATCAGAATCCCATGAGTCATTGTCCATCGCAGCAGTGGCTTTACCATGTTTCACACTGGATTTCTGAACTGATGAATTGTTAATATTTGGTGATGAATCTACACTAGAATCATTACTTTGAGAAGTCTTGTCCAACTGCTCGTCATTGCTCACTGGCATCTCTTTCATCAGGCGACTCTCGTGGACTCTGACATAACTACCCCCACATCTAACAAAAACTACAACGCCGTCTTTACCAATTACCCAACCAGGGCCTTTCCACTGGTTGTCCCTTTGAAAAAATACCTTATCCCCTGTTACATAACTATCTCCTGAGGGTCTGACCTGCTTCCTAATAGCTCTCCTTACTTTTTCAGAGGACTCAGCAGAAATGAATGCTTTACGGCCCTCATAAATGCCTACTAGATGTTTAGCCATTGTTTCACTAACCGTACGACCCTCAAGAGCTGGCGGTCTATTGACGATGGCTGACGGTAAGTTGGGGTTTCTGCCAAAAACTATCTGAAATGGACTAAAACCATGAACATTAAGCAAACTGTTCTTGGCAAAAACTGCCCAGCTTATGGCCATTTCCCATGAAATGTTAGAAGATTCTTTGATTTTGTTGAGAGTACTGGTAAGGGTAGCATTATGCCTCTCAACCACTCCATTAGACCATGGGCTATATGCTGCTGTTGTTTTGACAGAAATGTTCAGGTTTTCAGCCATATCCATGAATACTGAGTTACAAAATTCACCACCATTGTCTGTGAAAACACCAGCAGGTACCCCATAGACATTAACCCATATTTTCATGAATTTGTCAACAATTACATTTGGCTCCTTACTTCTCACAATAGCAGCAGCACTAAGCCTGCTAAATAAATCTATGACATGCAAATAGTACAAATTCTTATCAATTTGGTGAAGATCAAGTGCCACTATTTGATTGAAATCATTTCCCATTGTGAAACCAACAGCCGGTTTGGGATTTGGTTTCTTATGTTTATAACACACTTGACACTTTGCACACACAATCTTGAGTAAGTCTTTTGCATCAGCATCTACTTCACCAGCACTTTGTAATAATGCTAACAGTTTTGTGCTTGAGGCATGCCCAAACTGTTTGTGAAGTTTTGTTAGAACATGTCTCTTTTCCTTCACTGTCATGTCACTTTTCACAATTAAGTACACTTCCTCCGAGCAGTCATCTGACATGAATGAATCATGTCCATCAATAGAAATACAGTAGTGTCCACTTGAAGTCAGATGTACTTCAACAGGCTGTCCAAACATTGAAACTTTATCGTTGGCAAGATCCAGTATAGTATCTGCCTTTTTGAGAGAAGTTTTGCTTAATAGCAATGGTATGTCACATGACACCACTTCAGTTTCAATGTGACAAGACACAGTCCCTATTTTGGCAGGAATTTTCACTCTCTCCGATGAAAGAACAGCAGCTCCATCCCCAAACTTAAAAGAAGTTATGCTCGGAACCAGAACAATTTTTCTCCTCAAGTCATCCTTTAGCGACTTTACGAACGTATCAAGCCATTTACGGCCACAAACAGTCTTTGTGCACGCAGTGTCAATGATTGCTGAATTTTCAGCTTCTGCAAGGAATACTTCTTGTGGAGTTGGTTTATTCTCCGAAAGATAGAGTGTAATATGAACGGTTTCATCATTTTCTCCATCATCTTCCGTAAAAAACGTCGCTGATCGTTTGTGGGGACAATTCTTTGCCCAATGAAACTTTGAGTCACAAATTCGACAGCGGGATACAACACCACTATACGATGGGTTGAGTTTCGGACCACTTCCACGACCAGCACCAAACGCAGTCGGTCCACTTCCACGACCAGCACCAAACGCAGGGCGTCCACGATCCCATGAACCCGCTCTTCTGAAAATCTTTCCACGGTCAGCACTGACATTCCTGTCTGCTATGAATGCTGATTCTTGTTTTACGCATGAAATCGAATCCGAATGCTTTGTTACCCGTGAACTGAAAATACGATTTAATGCAGACTTCATGGTATCTAATTTCAAGTCATCACATGCAGTGAGAGCTAGCTGTCTATATGTCTGAGACAACCCAGCGTTATCCAGAATCTTGAATGCCAATACAGCATCAGGTAATTTCATCTCATGTCTTCTAGCTTTGTTGTAACATTGTTCAAAACCAATAATGTAATTTTCCATAGTCATGTCCTCAGTTTTCTTGAACGACTCGAACTCACTATATGCCTGGTATGCTTTATCAACTTTATTTAATTCGTAAAGTTTGTCAAGTTCATCGATCAATACTTTAACACCATTGTCGACATTCAGTGCTGTCGCATCTATAGTCAGGGCAACCTCCCTCGGCTTTCCTTCCTTAAAGCCAAAGCAACAGCTCTCTTTTTTTTCTTCCAAGTTTGTAACGATTTCCCACATCGCGACTTCCCTTTTCCACTGATCATAATCTGTATTTTGGCCCAGACTTGGTGGGTTTCTATATGAAGGATTACTTGTAGCCATCTTGTGCCTAGGTTCGATCGCTCTGCTACCAATGTTGAATGTAGATAGTTTAATTTATTCTAAAACCCACCAAGCATACATTCTGAAACATAAAATATAAGTTAACAATAAAACACATGTTAACAAAATTAAATTAAATTTTAAAAAAATGAAATAAATATTAAAAAATTCAAAAAAACATAAATTAAATTTAAAAAACATTAAATTAACATTAAAAAATAAAAAAAACAAAATAATTAAAAAAATGTCATGTTTCTGACCAACCACGCCAGTGGCGGGCTAACCTGCTAGTCTCCTATATATTTTGAGAACTATGTATATAAATATAGATATGTGTGTATATATGTGTGTACTTTATAGAATCGAAAACGGCTGGACATATTGAGCTCAAACTTCCTATCTATAAAGGGTAAAAACACACGGGACGCATCGTTGTCGCATTTTCGAGCCCGTGCGACCACCCCTTCACCCTTCAGCTGCCACCGTCGTTGGATACACGGAGATTGCTGAATTAAAATAATGGGTTTCGCTATCGATCCAAGAGGCGTAACTCTACATTTTGCCTACATCATACAGAAACGTATTGGATACGTCGTTATCTGTATGTGCGCTATAGACTCGATATAGACTCCAAAACTGCTCGACCGGTTGAGCCAAAACTTGCTACTCCGTTCCAAAATATAGCATTTACAATTTCTCATATATATATTTTTGTTACAGCTATTTTGGATACATTTATATTTTAATGCTATTATTTTTCACCCCTCATTTAGTGCTAAGTCATGCAGAGTTGGGTGCATGGGGTCGCTATGCTTTCATCGAGCCTATTTGGTGTGATACGTCCCCGACTGGTGGTTTTTCCCCACCTGACGGGACTTCCACTGGATGGGTTCGCAGTCTAAGGAGGACGAGTGGTCCCGACTTACTGACTGTCCGCTCTTGACCATCTCGTAAGGGTGGACAACCTCTGTCAGGGGCTGCTCAGCCGATAAGAGTGGTCCGCAATGGCCACGGGCAGGTTAAAAAAAATCATACCTCTTTTAGGGACGGGTATCATAATTTCTCTTGATTAAAAAGGCAGAATTAACTCTTTGGAAAACAAAAAATGCGTGTTGTGTGATTCTTATGTCTGTCGTTCCTAGGAACGGGGAAGTTTTTCATCGGGTCAGTTTTTCTGCCCGAATTACCGTAAATTAACTCAACTGACCAACCACGCCAGTGGCGGGCTAACCTGCTAGTCTACTATATAATTTGAGACTTCCGTATATATATATATTTGTCCTCTATAGATTCGAAAACGGCTGCACCGATTGGGCTCAAACTTCCCATCTAAGGCTTTGGTTTTGGAGAAGCTCAGAGCACCCGTTCTCCACTCTCAGTCACAAAAAACGGCACTGCGGGGTTAATAGCGTTGATAGTTAAAGAGCGTTCGTATCCGCAGTGTTTTTGATAAAGATCTTCCATATTTGGGTTCGTTAACCGGTTAATGCTCTTTGTTCCCTTCGGCTTTCGCATACGGTTTTGTTTACGTTATCTGGAACTCGCTTCTGTGTGATTCTTACTTACTTAGGGCTTCCTAGGAATGGGGACATTTTAATTCACATTCCCAACACCTAGAACACAACACATGGTACCAAAATTACGTCGCGTTGATGATGGTGGTGCACGGCGCGATTAATTTAACTATGTCATGTTGGTAACAATATCTAGCCGAGAATTCCTCAGACCTACAGACGAATGCGACCAGCAAATTTCAAAATTGGTCACTTGACCTCCCCATGAATATCTTCTGGGAAATTCCAGGGAATGCGTGCCTATTATCGGGCCATTGTGTGTGTCGCGGTCGCACAATTTTAACACTTTCGAGGTAAATACACGTGGTTGTGAATTACGTCACGCCACGTGGATCCAGGTGAAAGTTAACCTCACCCTTTCGATGCCGCGTACGTTAGTGATACCGGAGTTATAGCGTACGCGTTATGTCTTTTGACTGACCGCAGTGCCCGATCAGCCGAATGTGAACATGTTATCAACTGTTATGGCAGTCCGTGGCCCACGGCAGTCAATTGCTGTGGCGAATATTGAAGCCTATGTCAATTGCCACGGTATTGCTGATTGCCGTGGTGAATGTGTGTCCTTTATAGACTCGAACTGATTGAGCTCAAACTTGCTACCTACGGGAAGTGTCATGGACGGGTTAAATTGTGACCCCGACCTGACCTTGACAATGATCAATTCAAGGTCAAATCTGGTAAAACTGGCCGATTTCGACTAAATTTTACACCTAGGTGCAGCATACGTGTCTCGGAAGCTGTTGCAATTGCTTTTTCGAACAAAGCCATGAGACGAACCACGCCAGTGGCGGGCTAACCTGCTAGTCTACTATATATTTTGAGATAGACTCGAAAACGGCTCGACCGATTGAGCCCAAACTTGCTATCTAAGGGTAAAAAGCCACGAGAAGTGTCATCGCACCGCTTCTGAGAACGTCCGAGCACCCCATCACCCTGCCACCATCGTTGGAATTGATGGGTTAATGGGTTAATGATTAAAGAGCGTTCGTATCTGCGGTGTCGTTGTTAAAGAGCGTTAAATTTATATACACGAGTATAAATACGGCTCAATCGACCATCTTGGAAACTGGGGGATATCGAGATGAAATTTCGTACTTTATAATAGGGCTCCCGAGGTATGGGGGAGATTTTCGTCGGGTCAGTTTGTCCGCCTGAGGTGACCTTGACCTTGACCCACAAATGACCTTAGGTGATATCTCGGTCGTCAGCGGTGACATCGACGTGAAATTTGTTATGTATGGTCAACTCGGGACGGGGAATATTTTTTTGTCGGGTTATATGATAGCATGCTGTCGGCGTGCCTGTATGTGGTTACCTTGAAAAATTAATGGATCGACCAAAGCCATGGGACCAATCCCGCCATTGGCAGTCTAATCTGCTAGTACTCTATAATTCAACAGCAAAACTTTAAGGTTGAAACGATTATCGACTAGTCGTAGACGACGCTGAAATGTCAGAACGTCGACTAGTCGGAACATAGTGTATTAGTTCCCTGTATAACGTTTTCAAGATCGATTCCGACATAAACGGTTTTAACTAGTTACGGTAAGTATAATGTTTGGTGGCACCCGGAATTGACAGTGTTACTAGTATAGACACACACGGTGACCCGACTATTAATTGAAAGAATGAAATTGACAACACAATGTCTCACTCGTCGTTTGAGGTCAAAGACATCACTGCGACATGATGGCAATGATTGACGCGGCTTTATCGTTTGTCGGAGACCGCTTTGATCTAGACACTGTATATTTCAATTGATCAATTGAAGGTCGCTTAAGGTGACGTCATTGTTGCTACCGTATATAAATGATACTGACATTAAGAACTGGCTATCGTATTCTACAACATAGCCTATTCTATAGGGCGTATTTAGTCGGAACATTAACATTTTATAGTGACACCGCTTGGCACCGGTTTATTGGTGATCACGTGACTGAACGAAATCTCGAACGCTGATATTAAATTTAAAACCTGTATAAATGATCGAGTTTCTAATAATTATCCACCACATGTCTAATTATATAATTACATTCAGTGTGTTGGATAAATATCAAGATGTTTACAGTATTATTTCCCATTTATGGTGTCTATATATATATATACTAGAAGGTGACCCGACTTCGTACGGGCTTTGACCTTGAATTGTCCATTTTGAAGGTCAAGTGGGGGTCACGATTTGACCAGTCCAAAACACTGCCCGGACAAAAGTACCCGTCGAAATCCATTCCGGTTTTACCCGATTTGACCTTGAATTGATCATTTTGAAGGTCAAGGTCAGGTCGGGGTCACGACTCGACCCGTCCAAAACACTCAGTGTACAAAAGTAACCCCACATATCAAATTTCATCGAAAATCCCATCAAAATTGGCGATTTGACCTTGAATTGACCCGATTTCAAGGTCAAGGTCATGTCGCACGGGCAAATGAATATGCTTATGAGACTCCCCGTACGAATGTACCCCCCCATATACCAAGTTTCATCGAAATCCCGTGATATTCGGGCGTTTGACCTTGAAATGACCCGATTTCAAGGTCACGTCGCACGGGCAAATTAATCGGCTTATGCCACTCCCCGGCCGAAGATACCCCCACATACCAAGTTTCATCGAAATCCCGTGATATTCGGGCGTTTGACCTTGAAATGACCCGATTTCAAGGTCAAGGTCATGTCGCACGGGCAAATTAATAGGCCTATGCCCGTTCCCGGCCAAAAATACCCCCACATACCAAGTTTCATCGAAATCGGGTCGGCCGTTTTCGAGTTCATCGCGAACACACACACAGACACACAGACAGACAGATCTTCCAAAATATATAATAGATATATGCAGGGAAATGCGCTACGCAATAGACAGTCATTGCATCAGTTATCAGTGTACGCCATGTACGATGAATTTTCCGTACCATGTTATGTTTGAAAGTTTTGATATCGGGTACCGACAGTCGACGCAACGCGACTTTTGGGTCTCGACTAGTCGACTCTGAAATTCGCTAATCGTTTCAACACTACAAAACTCTCACTTATGATTCCGATCATAGTAATTTACTATCGCCAAGGGATGCGTTAACATCTGCCGATCGTGATCGGCCTCTCGTTAATGTAAATTAATGCTGTCACTGTAATTTCGTGGTAAGACTATAAGAGATCAAGAGTACATGAAGATAGTATGAACTCAGCCGGGGGATATTTTTTTACCAAAATTAACCGACATGTTTGCCTCAACATTACTCCATGCTTATATTTATATATAGGCACTCCCATGAAACATGCATACATTTATCAGTGGGTTGTCTATACGTACTGACTTAATCATATTAAAAATAGTTTTTTAATTGTTCCTAATTAAATTATGCAGTAAATATCTGAGTTTCATTTCTTTTAAAGACTTCTGAACATAAAATTATGGGAACTTTTAAGATTGTTTGCAACAGGAAGTAGCGTATTGTACAGGAATTAGAAAATTGAAAATGGCAGAATTTTTTTTTTTAGACAAACTTTCACATGGATAATGAGCATTTTACCAATGCATTCATTCGTTTAAAAATTATATTTTGACAACCTGATATTACAATAAAGATACAATACTTTAGATTGTTTTATTAGTTTTTTGACAATAAAATTGGCCGTTTTTGCTGATTGAATCACCTATTTTCAAGATAATTTTTTTTATTTAAATGGCGTGATTATAAACATCCACAGGCCCCAGCATGCCTCAATGACAGTTTAGACCACATGAATATGTGTCATTTGGTATTTCATTTATAGCACAATGATGACAAGCTTGTAGTTAATAAGTCTGGAAAATTATAGGATCCCCTCCTGACACTTGGTCCTGCTATCAGAACTCAAAACTGTGAGCAGACATACAAGAGACAATTATCAAATCATCACCAAAATGCGTTCTGTTTCTCAGCAAACCATTATAGTTGGCTATATAAAGCCTTTTTCGATCAGATTATTGCAAGAAATTCAATTTGAGGAGTTATTCCCCTTGGATGACATGGAGTTATGTCCCTTGATTGCCATGGAAATTATATCGGCAAAATATTCATCAGCATGTATTATGCTAATCACCCACATACAAGTCATTGATATTTGATAAGATACTTTATAAGTAGGAGACTCCTATTTGTATCATATACTTTTCCACAAAAAATCAGTTTTCCCATAATTTTTCTGGCAATTTAGGTGTAAATTAAGTTCATCAACAAAAGAGTTAAGTATGTTTATTGAGGTTTTGGATCAAGTGATAAATAGAATCTTCAACCTGTTCCCAGTTATAGCGTAGTTAGGAAATCATTGTGCACAAGGAACAAAATAGCATTATGCTACATTTTGCAATGATACTGAACATGTCCAAAATATGTATAGTGGGAAGTGATGTAGTGTTGGGTGGTATTACCATTTAAAGCCCTGCAAGGTATTCATAATATGTTCTTGTTGAAATGGATGGTATTGAATTTCCCATCAAATAATGAACATATACATTGTAAAATGCTGAAGCATTAAAGTGATATGAAACACTCTTCTGCGTCTCAAAGTTGATGTGTGTGTTCATTGTTCAATATAGTTATTTCAATAAATCTCTTTCAATAAATAAAATTTGCCGGTACACAATGCATTTTTATCCCACCAGGGTGTTATTAATAACAAGACAGATTTGCCTTAATGACTACCTTTTATTAATCAATAAAGCAACAGGTAATCAAAGACATGTTTATGGACTTCAGCTTTCTTGTTATTGGTGAGCCCCTTTTTATGTGTACCCATACCATAGTATGGTACACATAGTGTCAACGTCTGGATTGACCATTCGTCCGTCTGTCTGTCTGTCCGTCCATAGACACTTTACATGTAATGCGATAACTCAAACATTTTCTATCCGATCGGAACCAAATTTTGTATATGGGTTTCTCAGCCCAAAATACAGATCGAGTTCGAATTTGGGTTTGATCCGAGTTTTTTGTACAAGTTATGGCTCTTTTTCGACTTAGAATTCACGGATGCTGCCATAACTCAAACATCTTTTATTTGATTGGACAAAAATTTGGTATGTAAGTTTTTCAGCCCAAAAAACAGATCGAGTTCGAATATGGGTTTGATCCGATTTTATTTTAAAGGAGTTATGACCGTTTTTCAAACAAAAAAAAGGAATCTAAATTTTTTTATTTTTTTTTAGATTTAACTGCTTGCTCAATTTAACCAAAAAAAATATTATGTGATCACTCAGATCCAAGAGACACTACCCCCACCAGTGACAGCCCTGCCACTACTGCATTGATTGTGTATGCACTACAGGGAAAAACACTCTTATCACATGGAATATTTAAACGACAACACATGAGTGGGGTATGATCTCAGCTTTAATGCAACATTATAAGCTTGTCCTGCAGATAGCCCATATGCATGGGAACCAATTAAGCAGAGCCTTAGCTCTGACGAGAAGCCGAAGCAGAGAACGCTGAAGAAATACTTCTGTACAGCGCAGGCATGAGCATGGCCCGACGAGCAAAGTACGATTCGGAGCCGGCGCCCAAGAATTGCTATGAGGCGCCCTAAGCAATAAGCACACACGGCCAACAGGGAGAAGCCCAACGAGTGCGACGCAAGAATGGCAGTAGAGACCACTGGACAGCCCAACTCCCTATGGCTAAGCAACGGCGATGGGCGGGTAACACCAGTTACCCCTGCAGGACGCACCAAAGCTGGATCAATGGCACTGATGACACAGCACCTGAAAGTGAAAACAAACAGCAGCAACGAGATTTAAACAAACAGGGCCATAGGCCCAAAACAAAACAGGCATCACATAACAATGAAGATGGCGTGCCACTTCGGGACGCCGAACAAAGCGGGGCATGGAGCTCCAAGGGGGGAGGGAGGGAGCGCGATACGTATAATTCCAAAGTGACTTGCTTTTTCCGTTACCGGAAGGAGGCAGCATTCCGGGCGGATGTAAAATGCGGACTTTAACTCCCTATGGCTAAGCAACGGCCTGGAATATTACACTCAGGCTACAGTTCGAGAGCACTCTCGAATAAGCATAAGATGACTGCGCAGTCATAAACATACTAAGCTACTATTGATAAGCCACCCATCAAAGTTACCAGACAGGTTATAACGCTATGGCGACACTACCACTACCACTATCTGCAGGACCGCCATAGAGTGCGCAGCACTCCCCCAAACCAGGAGCTCCATGCCCAATGACATCAATGAAACAGTTAAACCACCGGGAAAACCATAGTGTCAGATGCCAGGAAGGTCCCCAGGGCGCCCTGGAGACTATTCAGGTAGAGAGCGTTGCCGACGGGGGAGAGATGGATCCTATCTGAGGTTGCCGAACCTGGGGCGTCATGACCAGCAGCCAAATGTTAGGGTCGATGGTCTCCCAAGGAGTAGCAGTATTCCCAACCCACTTCAACCGAAATTGGGTATCGTACACCCGCCAGGCAGATCCCCCACATTTAGCAGCCGCCCAACGAATTGTGCGCAGGTAACGCAAAAGGGGCTGGGCCGACGATTCAGGGTGAACGTCGAGGTACACCGAAACGAAAGTGAGAAAAGCATCGGTCCACGAGTTAACAGACGTTATTGGAGCAGCATGCCCGCTTGGCGCAACGCGGATTTGCCCGGAAGCAGAGACAACCAACTGACGGGGGTCAGCTGTATGAATAGATGAGGCGGGTTCCTGCAGTTGATCCAAATTGATAAAATTGCCCCGGAAAATTTTGTCTCGAATAGACCTGGAAACGTGAGAGCCAAAACCGTCTCCCGCCGTAGGAATCGGCAAGGGGGCGTCCCAATGGGAGATCAGTGAGGATGGTAAGCTAAATAAGGGATTACCCGGATCAGTTCTGTCTCTTGCCGGAGCGTTCGGTCGGTGTATCACCGAAGCCACACGGGAATCCTCGCGGCGGCGGAGAGAAGTGGAGCTGTCGTCGGAACTGCTGCGTCGACGTGTCGACACAGGAGACGCTGATGGCGACCTGGATTCATAGCGCGGAAACTTGGGGCGCGGAGAATCATCCTGTCGGCGACGAGACTGACGACGAGGCTGATGAACAGGATCGCGGCCGCGTGAATGTGAAACCTGGCCACGGGAGGCGCGGCGTCCCCGGCCAGAACCACGGGCAGGCCTGCCGCGCGAATGCTATCCACGGCCACGCACCCGTGAATCAGCCACAGATGACACACTTGCCGAAACCCGAGAAGAAGGCCTAACACGATCACTGGAAGCAGGACCAGCACGAGACGAACTGGCAGATTCATCCTGTCGACTGCTACGAGACGAACGGGCCTGACCGCGAGATCCCGTACGAACCATAGGAGAACTTTTTTTAGTGCCACCGAATGACAAACACTGAAACAGGGAAACACGTGCGCGACCCACGAAAATAGGTAACGCCGACGGAACAGGACGCAGACAGAACGCACAAGGAACAAGATGATAGACGAATAAATGAAGGCTGGTGAAGAAACACGGAGACGGATGGAAACAGATAGGAATTGACGACACACAACCGAGCGCGATACGTATAATTCCAAAGTGACTTGCTTTTTTCGTTACCGGAAGGAGGCAGCATTCCGGGCGGATGTAAAATGCGGACTTTAAGTTCGGCCGATACGGAACGGATCGTACCGAAAAACCGGAATGTCTGCCGGATGACAGGATCAAAGAACCACATAAATCACCCCGAACCTTATCGGCCCTGGATGCATTACAAAAATTTTGTTAACTTTTATAATAATAATTTATTAACACTTTCATTTATTTTAGTTTTATACGATTAATTAGGTGTGATATCCTGTTTTGAAAATATGAAGATTGTATTGCAATAGTTGCATGTAATATAATGATATCAATAAATTACCATGTGAACATCCAATATCCAGAGTATATGAGAGTACATTTTATAGATGTTGTCATTCCAAGCGAAATCTGTTATGAAATGAGTGATGACATATGATACAGAGCTCTGGTGGATTGTTAGATGAAGTCTTTGATAAACAACACTGGTGGCTGGCTAATTGTTTATTCTATCTGTCAAGTTGATTAATAGCAGCATAAGACTCTTGTTTCTCCAATTCTTGAAATTTCATTACATGGTGAGATATTAAAGGGTCCCCTCACCTATCAGTATATATGTGTCTTCTATATTCCATTAATCTGCTTCAAAAATAATTAACCCTTTCCAAGGTTCCCATAGACACATGCTATAATATACATGGACTCTTCCTCTTATCTCTTATTTATTGGTTAGCTTTGTACGCTATTCACTTCTATCAATTTTGGTATTGACTGATATATTAAACCTTCAGACACATGCTTCAATTTGAAATTAAAATAATGGCTGATAGCCAATATGATTTATCTATGCAATGGGTAACAGACAGATAAATCTACATGACTATTGTAAGTCATGCCTTGTTTTGAAAATCAATATGGTAGATGTTGTTAATATTTCCAGGAACCTTATTTTCCCATTTGTTCATATTGTCATGGTTGATTGAATTTTAGGGGCCACAGAGCACTTAGAAGATTAACATTGAAGGTTGTGGCTTTTAGTGTCCAAGCTACTTGTAAAACATTGTAATGTGTGAAACCATTTAATTGAGGGCTACTTACTTTCTTTTATATGAACTATGGTAATTTGTTTCGATTTAGGGGTAATAGATGCCAACATCCTCACCATATTATGTCTGTATAACATTATATAGATAATACTTTTGTATTGTATTGTATTGTATAAACTACATATATTATTACGGGCCAACATCCTCATCATATGTCTGTATAACATTACATAGATAATACTTTTGTATTGTATAAACTACATATATTTTGGAAAACCATACACCCCTGTTATGAAACACTTAATCTTACATGTACCTAACAATATAAGCATTCCTTATTTAATACACAGGTCAGATCTGATCTTATCTGTCCATGTTTGATAAACAAATAACAACTGGGGAGATTGGGGGGGGGGGGGGGGGGGGGGGTAATTAACGTACCATTTAAATATGAGATGGAATCCCCTACATGTAGTTGTTCTAAGCAGTCTGGCTTGTCAACAAATTCTAATTTCTCTTTAGAAGTGAATAAATTTTGAATATCTGGCATGTCATAAGTGGCAGAGATAGGGATTTATCACTTTTGCTTCCAATGAGTTAACTTAAACTTCTAAACATATCCTCCGAAATCACTAAACCATTGGATCTCACAGTGAGAGGTCCTTGGGTGAATAGGGACAGAGTTGAGAGATTTAAAACTACTCCTCCCACACCCCAAATACTTTAACCCTTTCTTAAGACAAATTATTTGAGCTTTTGATTTCAAGTTGGGTACTGATATATGGATTCCTGTGATCATATCTTTGACAAATTATCAGTTATAGCTAATTCGCTATCACCAAGGTATGTGATCGGCCTCTCGTTCATAATACATTCGCACGAGTGGGTTATTAATCGGTCTCTATGTGTACTAAAATAACCACTTTGCTCGAATAATGTTGTGCAATAGGAGCTTCATTTGCATACCAAGTTAATTCGTGGGGATAGTTTTTTCTAGTGCTGGGACGGTTGTCCGGATATCCGGTTACGATTCGGTTATGCGTGTCAACCGGTTGGAGGAGGCCACAACCGGATAACCGTACTATTGATAACGATCGTACTATCATCGTAGTACTCCGTGTAAATGTTGCCGAAATCATTTACGGAAGTTTAAGTAACGAGAGTAAGTAATAAGAAGCGATTTGGACAGTTGATTGTGTATTCATATACTCCACAACACATGCCCATTTGATCACCAGCAGCTTTTCTAGACATGAAACCAACAACTACACTCTGTGTCAGTCTGTGAATCACTTAATTACTACACATTCGATGCCAATTTCCTTTGGTGGCCTTACATGAAAGGTTGCGTGTATGTGATGTTCCGGCTGCACGCGCACCGTGGCATAAATCAAAGCAATCAAGTCTAGACTTTTACTACGTCATCAATTGTCTGTCTCTTTTGTTGAAGCTATCCCCCCTTTGTCATTATCATTACTTAAATTTATTTTCTAAACACTGGCTGTGGCTTCACCACAGTGTAATGAATCACAACGATTTAATTTTGTTTGAATTTGTTTATTAAATAATTGAAGTAACATCGTGAAGCCACTGTGATTAATACATACCTACCTATACCCAAACACTAGTAGACATTACTAAACAACAGTATACCTACCTTCAGTACCTTGTAGTACACATGTTTGGGCTAATCATGTCCGGGATATACACAAGGAAGGAACTATATTTCATTGCGGAAGGTTTTGCAAGCAAGCGTTGTTTATGCGGAACTCCTGTATCAAAACATCGATATACTAGCGACCACAAGGATTTCTCTATCACAAACCATCAGGAAGTGGGAATTATTGTGCACTACTAATATATATTATATTTTAGTTTCTTTGGACTCAAAACTGAATTAATTTATACACATTTACCACCATTTGATCTCCATAACGGGACTGCATTGTACGACCAAGACAACGTTTGTGATTGCATGTATATCGACGTTTCCGGGACGCGTAATCAACACTTGTTTTGCCGAAATAGTGACCAGTGTATTCAATCTCATACTTAGGGTAATGATGGTCGCGGGTAATCCGGTTGTGATTAGGTTAATGCCCGCAGTTATCTGGTTAGGAACTGTTGCAACTGTTGCAACACTAGTTTTTAGCTCACCTGAGACGAAGTCTCTGGTGGAGCTATAGTCCTCACTCCTCGTCCGTCGTCCGTCCGTCCATCAAGAATCATCTTCTCCTCCAGAACCGTAAGATGGAATGGGTTCATATTTGGTGTGGATGTTCCCTAGGTGAATCACATTCAGATTTGTTCAAATGAGGTCACCCGGTCAAATAGTTGCGAAGCTAGGACCATAACTCTTTCCCACCACAGTAATTCTTTAAACGACTTCTTCTCAAATTTCATTGGGCCGAATTGGTTCATATTTGGTCCTTGGGGGACTGTGATTCAGATTTGTTCAAATGAGGTCACTGGGTCGAATGTGGACGGAGCCAGTGACATAATTAAAAAAAAAAAAATTAATTCAGATTTTTGGAATTTTCACCTTGTTCAATTTAACCCTTTTCCCAACAGCACATGTAGTTAAACCACGTCATATAGCCAACGTCACCAGGTATGAAGGTAATTACGTTAGCCAACAGGAATTTGACATTATAATATCATTGGGTGTTTCCCCACACTGGCCACAGGTATATGTGCCATGTGTATCATCCGATATGCAACGATATGTCATCTGTGAATACGATAATGGAAACATAAACCAATAGACGAACTAAATATGTGCATAAAAACAACCGTTTATCTTCATTTTATCACACATGTGAGTCAAAAATGACATGTTATGCAAATTTACGGTATGCCTATGCGAGTATGTCCTTTAAGTTTGTTTACCCACGGATTCGTGTCCTGATTGAACAAAAAATAATTCATGATTTTTGAAAACAAAAAAGCGTATTATAAATAAAATAATTAAACCAAATGTCTTTATATTTGATGTGCATTAATCATATAAAAACCATGATTTGACAAAAGTCGTAAAAAGACTTCCGATAAAAGCGCAAATTTATTAGCAATTACAATGAAAGCTTGTAAATTTTCGTGCAAAAACCACATGTTCAAAGGTCACTTTTTGTTGATTCTAAGAATGTTTTCATTGACAACCAATGACATTAATGATTAGAAGTTTGAACTGATTTCATTGGCTCAAGTTTAGGGGTGGAGTTTCCCCATTGATGCTAATTAGATGACAGAAAACGAGCGCGAATTGTTCGAAATGGCAGTGGGCTAACTTTGTAAGACGTCGCCAGCAGGTGCTCGAATGTGTCGCTTGGGATATTCTTTGTTTTATCGACATTGCGTTGATATAAGTACCTTATTACTTTATACTCGGTAATTATATATGCATACACGCAAAGAAGCTTCCCAAGATGAATTTGAGATATCTGCATGTCAACTGTAAACTCGCCTTTATTTAGAAGCACCCGCATTGGGCTGACTTGATGTCAAACCAGGAGATATTTGTTTTTATTGATTTCTTTCTCGATCGATCAGGGTCGATGGTCTTTTGCGCGGTATATTTGAAATCTTGAACAGATGGATATATAAAAGTAATATCTCATCAATTTATTATACTAAATTTGTAGATAATATATATAAAAAAGTTTTAATTATGTGTTCAGAATCCCGCCGATAGCACAACAACGGCCGCGTCCGTAGTTACATTACAACCGGAAATAATATTCCGATGCTCCGACATAACCTGATTTCGCAGAGTAAATTTGTGCAATAAAAGCAGAAAGATCCACTTTGAGTCATCAATTTGGAATTGCAATGTTTGAGTTCTCAAATTAAACAACAATTGTGACACTTAATGAATATGTTTCACAACATTTGGTTTGTGGAGAAGTTCACCTACATTAAATATTGATAAAATTTCGTCTTCGTCGAAAATTCGCTACCAGTGAATCATGTGTTTCTGTTTCGTTTGTTTTCATTTTGTCAGCCAATACGAGACTGAGAACATACTCTA
The DNA here is from genome assembly GCA_032622095.1 of Siphonodentalium dalli. Taxonomy (NCBI): domain Eukaryota; kingdom Metazoa; phylum Mollusca; class Scaphopoda; order Gadilida; family Siphonodentaliidae; genus Siphonodentalium; species Siphonodentalium dalli. The sequence continues at coordinate 135,873,355 of CP136064.1, read as the reverse complement.
TGTCAACATTTTTTTAATATTTAGGAAGGCAAGGTGGAAATACGTGCCTTCATTATGATGTTAGTCCATTAAAAAAATATTATTATAAAAATATTTTTTCACGGGTGAAGTGACAATCATAATGGAACTCGACAGGAAAAACATCCCAATGGCCAGTTCCGCAACTGTCACGCTGAGATTTTGCTTAGCTGTGGCCGATTTAATTACGGCTGGGAAAAATGTTCATATTGCACTATTTGGAAATATAAAATCACCACTTAAGAAATAATACATAATCCAATATAAATATCAATTTCAAGTTGTCATATTTTGCATAGATTACCCTCGCGGCCACACATAATGCAATCAACAAGGAAGCGTCTCTGACAACAACTTTCGTTTTCGTCGAAACCACGTGTTTCTATTTCGTTTGTTTTCATTTTGTCGGCCAAAACAGTATTCTAAGTAAACATTTTGCAAATCTAAAGCCTAGCAAAGAAAGAAAGGATTTAATATGTGCCCTTCATGATCTTAACCATCAGCAGAACAAAACACAATGTAAATCGTCATTATTACTCTTTATTCGAGTCTAAAATCCGAGTGTTGAAAATGCAAAAATTAAAGACGTCAAAAGACGATATGGATGCTACAACAAAAGACGTCAAAAGAAAATTTATTTTTTAAACATGTTATAAAATTTGAAAAAAGTGACACCATTATAACATCTGCAGAGTTATGAAATTTTAATCTTCAATGAAATTACGGAAACATTCTATTACCCATCCCCCCTCCCACATGGCCCAGACTACCTCCCCTGCCCCACCCTGCCCCAACCAACATATACTTTCCAACCGATATCATCTCCAACATTAATACCTGTTCTATCCAGAGGCAAATATATCTTTCTGCAGGGAGACAGAGAGAGAGACACAGGTCATTAATCTAGATTAGAATAATATATGTCATCTGGCAGCTTGTATAAACAACACTGCTAGCAATTTTAAACAAACTGCCTGAATTTAGTGTGTCTGTCATTTGCAAAATGAGGTCCCCAAAGGGTGAATTTAGTGTTGCTACCCTGTACAGCAGGCTAGCATCACCAAATACACCCTCCATGGATCTAATTCTGCTTTATAGGCATCATCTTCTGGGAAGTATCTTAACCTCTTCGCTGCTAAATGACGTTATGACGTCGTGTGCTGGGCTGTTGACGTTATTGGCATTTTCCAATGGGAAAATATAGCGGGAATGTCAAAAGAACCATAAAAGTGACTCAGCTGAAAGGCTATTATTGTTCACAATCGTGGAACATCATACACTGTTTGAAACGTCGAGATACAGTTATTCCGATGCACTAATCTCTGAGTTCCAGTTATGTATAACGGCCTACTTCTAGTGTGCTGAAGTAGGTCCGTAGTACCTACGGACCATATAGCACACAGCGTGCACTTTTACGTCCGTAATAGATACGGACGTCATAGCAGCGAAGAGGTTAAGTATCAAATTGAAATTTTGTTTTAGTTACTTTTTGACTTTTTTCCTTCTGTTCAGTTTCTATGTCCCCCTAATTAGCAGAAGATAAAATGCATAATTGAGGTGCTCAATGGGTGTGCATTACAAACTTCAACTGTAGAACTTCAATCTGTTCATAGGTTTCCCATGGCTGTTGAGGCCCAATCAGACTGAGGATGAATCAGGTGATGCTAGCCCTCCTTGCGGAATAGTGTAATTAAATTCATCTTTTGGGGACCTTATTCTGCAAATGTCAGACACACTATATTCAGACTTGGCTGGCATGTTGGTAACCGGACATTTCCCCACCGGACATTTCCCCACTTTCAAAAGCGGACATTTCCCCACCCGGACAATTACCCACTGGACATTTACCCACCCGGACATTTACCCACCCGCCGGTGAAATTGCAAAGCGGACATTTACCCACCCTGCTAATAAATATCCGGGATTCGGCATATTATTTTCTTATCCACCACTTATCCAGATGAAATCATACCCTGAAAAATTGGGGGGTATATTGGATTGAATTTGTCTTCTGTCTGTCAGGCGGTCCTTCCACCCGTCTGTCTGTTGAGATGTCTATCCATCCGTCTATCAACAATTGTTTTCCTCTCCATATTAAAGACCAAATATGTTTATATATTTCAGTGTGCATGTTCCCTAGGTGACTCACAATCAGATTTGTTCAAATAAGTTCATCAGATCAAATAGGTGCGAAGCTAGGGCCATAACTCTTTCCCTCCATAGTAAATCTTAAAATAATTTCTTCTCAAGAACCATTGCGCCTATATTAGCTTATATTTGTAATGGATGGGCCTTGGGTGGCTTGGTTCAGATTTGTACAAATGGGGTCATTTTTAGGAAATGAGGTCCCCAGAGGGTGAATTCGTTGATGCTATTCCACCTTGGGGAGTAGAGTCATTAAATTCACCTTTTTGGGACCTCATTCTGCAAAGGTCAGATATATATACTATTAAAGTACAGACTTGGCTGTTCCAATATTATTTTCTTAACCACCACTTATCCAGATGAAATCATACCCTATTGGATATTGTGGGGTATACTCTCAGGTGCCAAATAAAAGTGCTGCCCAAAAAAAGTGCTGGGTGACATTTTTACCAAAAAAAGAATAGTGCTGGTGCACAATAAATGTGCTGGGTTACTGATTTTACTTTTCATGGTAGTATGCTTAAAACTCGAGCCATGAAGGCTTATCTTACATTTATATAGTACAGGGAATCATACCTGTGCGGAGAAAGTGACATTTAGGTATTATGCATCATGTTTCTTCACTATCTTGTTTACCCCATTCATACATTATGTATGACCATGCGTGCAATTACATATAACTCATATGATATATAGTAGGCATATATTGTGTTACTTGTTGATTGTTGTATTCTACAGTACACACTGCACATGACTCTTTTTAGCTCACCTGAGACGAAGTCTCCGGTGGAGCTATAGTCATCACTCCTCGTCCGTGCGTCCGTGCGTCCGTCTGTCCGTCGAGCCGTGCGTCCGTCAACTTTTTTTTAAACATCTTCTCCTCTGAAACCATCATACCGAATTGGTTCATATTTGGTGTGGATGTTCCCTAGGTGACTCTCATTCAGATTTGTTCAAATGAGGTCACTGGATCAAATAGTTGCTAAGCCAGGGCCATAACTCTATTCCTCCATAGTAATTGTTACAACGACTTCTTGTTCAGAACCATTTTGCCGATTTAGCTAATATTTGGTATGGAGGGTCCTTGGGTGACTGGTGTTCAGATTTGTTCAAATGAGGTCACCCGGTCAATTAGTTGAGAAACCAGGGCCATAACTCATAGTAATTCTTACAATGACTTCTTCTAAAAAAATATTTGGCCGATTTAGCTTATATTTGGTACAGAGAGACCTTGGGTGACTGGGGTTCAGATTTGTTCAAATGGGGTCACTGGGTCAAATAGGGGCAGAGCTAGGGACATAACTTTAAAAACAAAAATTAAAATTTTTGCATTTTGACCTTTAATTTTTGTTTAGGACACATCACAGCCTCATATTTCTTACCTAGATTTTTCTTAGCCTGTTCTTCATCTGTATGGATTTTGGTATTGTTTATTTAACCCCTTCCACTCTTGTTTTGATATAGAATTCATCCAAGACAGGATTACTCAAACATTTTTCATCTGATCAACAATACAATACAATACAATAATTAATTTGTATAGCGCTCAATATTATGAGTACATATTCAACGGCGCTTTACATTACATCGAGCTCATTTCCTAATCAGCATAATACATGTACATGCACATATATCTAGGAATTAAATGCTACATCAAAGAGATATGTTTTGAGGCCGGTCTTAAACTTATTTAAATCAGTGAATATTTTTAAGTGAGGTGGAATGCTATTCCAAAGATGTGGACCTGCAAATGAAAATGCCCTATCGCAAAACGTTTTCTGTTTGTTGAAAGGAATGTACAAAAGCATACTACTATCAGATCGTAATCCATATGTACACACATTTCTGTCTTTGATCATATCCTGTATATACAATGGTGACATGTTATTACGAGATTTGAATACAAACACCAAATTTGTTATATGGATTTTTGACACTTATATACAGATCAAGTTAAAATATGGGTTTGATCCGATATATTTTAACAGAGTTATGGCCCTTTATAATTCACACCTCTTTGCTATGCACTATTAATTTTTAAGAGAACACTGAAGCCTGTATTATTGAAAAAGCCAATTTATCATAGTGTGGTCACCACAGAGGCATATATATCTGTAAAGGTACAGGTCATTAATTATATAAACTGGCCAGATGACATGTATTATTCTAATCTAAACATATCTGTAGCAATTTAACAACAAACTGGTGCTCCCATGGTTATGTGATGACTGACATTCAATGATACTGTGAATGGCTTTGATTTCTTCAAGTCTGGAAATAGTGTGTCTGACATTTACATAGTGAGGTCCCCAGATGGTGAATTTAGTGTTGCTACCCCATACAGCATGCTAGCATCACCAAATACACCCGCGAGGGACCTAATTCTGCCTATTCCTCATCTTCTGGGAAGTATCCTAAGTATCAAATTGACAGTTTGATTTGGTCACTTTTTCCACCTGTTCAGTTTCAATGTCCCCCTAATTTGCAGAAGATAAAATGCATAATTGAGGTACTCAATGGGTGTGTATCACCAACTTCAACTGTAGGACTTCAATCTGTTCCTTGGTTTTATTGGCCATTGAGACCTAATCAGATTGAGGATGAATTTGGTGATGCTAGCCTGCCTTACAGAATATTGTCATTAAATCCACATTTTTGGGACCTAATTCTGCAAATGTCAGACATACTAAATTCAGGTTTGGCCATTTCATATTATTGTTTTAATCACCACTTATCCAGATGAAATCATACGACTAATATTCAAAGAGAAATGGGGGGGGGTATATATTGGATTAAATTTGTCTTCTATCTGTCAGGCTTCCATCCGTCTGCCTGTTGAGATGTCTATCCATCCATCTATCAACAATTGATTTCTTCTCCATATTAAAGACGGAATGTGTTTATATAGTTCAGTGTGCATGTTCCCTAGGTGTCTCACAATCAGATTTGTTCAATTAAGTTCTTCACATCAAATACATGTAGGTGCCAAGCCAGGGCCATAACTCTTTCCCTCCATAGTAAGTCTTAAAACAGTTTTTTCTCAAGAACCATTAGGCCTATATAGCTTATATTTGGTATGGAGGGGCCTTGGGTGACTGGGGTTCAGATTTGTTCATGGGGTCATTTTTAGGAAATGAGGTCCCCAGAGGGTGAATTCGGTGATGTTAGTCCACCTTGCGGAATATTGTCATTAAATTCACCTGCAAAGGTCAGACACTAAATACAGACTCGGTTGTTCCAATATTAGTTTCTTAACCAGCACTTATCCAGGTGAAATCATACCCTGATTTTTCAAAGAAAATTGGGGGGTATATTGATATTACTAGATGAATGGATCTCATAGATGAGGATTCACATTTGTTCTAATAGGGGCAGAGATAAGAGATTTAACTCTCCTCTATGCTGTGTGGTACTGGTATAATAATATTGATTTCTAGACAGCCTGGGTGGGGGAAATGTTTGAGGCAATGGGGAGGGAGTGCTCAATTTAACCCCAAAAAAACTAAATTATATATATTTTATTTTTAATAAATATTTTTTTTTATTTAAATAAAATAAAAAACATTTAATTAAAATTTTGAAGAACTTATGACATTACATCTTCGGGGGGGGGGGGGGGGTAGGTACCTCTAGTCTCCCCACTAAATTTGGTTGAAATCAGGGGTTTGGGAGAAAAGATGAACAGACAGATGTACAGAAATGTTCAGTAAATTCCTTTTAATACTAGTATCTGTGCCATTACAAGCCAACTCTGCTCTAAACTGACAGACATGACACATGTTGTTTATAATCAGGGCCAGATAGAAAGATAAGAGAACTTCTGTAGCTATAGGCAGAGTCCCCAGGGAGTTTATTCATGTCATTCATAATTTAAATGAGATTAATGGTGTTGTACATTTGTTTTCTGAAGTTGTCAGTAGCACCATCATTGTTTACAATACAATGGTCATTAATATCAGATTAAATTCATTTTCTCAGAGCTTTAAGTGTGTATGGCATTTGTAGAATGAGGTTCCCAGAGGCTAGCATCGCCAAATACATCCTATGAGGACCTCATTCTGCTTAGGCTTCATCTTCTGGGAAGTATCTTAGAGTCTCAAATTGACATTTTTAGCAGCTCTTTTCCCTTCTGTTCAGATTTTAAAATGCATAATTGAGGTGTTAAATGGGTGTGCATACTGTCATATGTCAGTAATGTCACCAACTTCAGCTGGAGAACTTCTGTCTGTCCCTAGGTCTCCCATAGCAGTTGAGGACTAAGTAAAATTGGGTTCCCAGATGGTGAATTTGGTGATGCTAGCCTACCTTACAGAATAGCATCACTACATTCACCCTTTTGGGACCTCAGACACACTAAATTCACGCTTGGCTGTTCCAATATTATTATCAATAGCTATGTGACCTCATTATACCTTATTATGGACAAAAAAGTGAGGGGGTATATTGGATTAAATCTGTTGGTCTGTTGGAGTGTCCTTCCATCCATTGTTCTGTCCATCCATCCATCCATTTTCTTCTCGAGATCTATATGAATTCCCTACCTGTATGTGACTCACATTCAGATTTGTTCAAATAAGTTCATCAGGTCAAATAGGAGGGGTGCCAGGGCCATAACGTTTTCCCTCCATAGTAATTCTAACAACTATTACTACTCAAGAACCATCAAGTCTATTTAGCTTATATTTGTGTATGCAGGGTCCTTGGGTGGCATGTTTAGATCTGTTCCAATGGGGGCCTTTTTGGAAAATCAATTAACTTCAACTCTTAAAAGCGAATGTTTATAATTATAAGATGAATAGATATCAGAGATGGGGATTCATGTTTGTTCAAATAGGGGCAGAGACCCCACCCACACTACCTGTATCTATGCTGTATGCTACTGGTATAATAAGATAATGTCATATTCTTGCAGGGATGTCCCCACAGTGTTGGGGAGGTGATTTACAGATTTGTTCAATGAAATGTAAGGCCACAGTTTTTGTCCCCCGACGTTTCCGTCGGAGGACTATAGAAATGACCCTCGTCCGTCCGTGTGTCCGTCCGGCCGTGCGTCCGAGATCGGGTACCTTCATGGTGTAATCAACTCCTCCTACAGTTTTAAACATAGAGATTTGAAACTCTGGGATATTGTTCCTAACATGTTGGTGATTTGCAACATCTATATAGCTAATAAAAAATATCATTTTTTCCATATTTTTGGGGGGTTTTCGACTTAGAAAATTTGGAACATTTTTGCCTTTTGGATGAGATTGGGTACCTTCATGGTGTAATCAACTCCTCCTACAGTTTTAAATGTAGAGATTTGAAACTCTGGGATATTGTTCCTAACATGTTGGTGATTTGCAACATCTATATAGCTAATAAAAAATATCATTTTTTCCATATTTTTGGGGGGTTTTCGACTTAGAAAATTTGGAACATTTTTGCCTTTTGGATGAGATTGGGTACCTTCATGGTGTAATCAACTCCTCCTACAGTTTTAAATGTAGAGATTTGAAACTCTGGGATATTGTTCCTAACATGTTGGTGATTTGCAACATCTATATAGCTAGTAAAAAATATCATTTTTTCCATATTTTTGGGGGGTTTTCGACTTAGAAAATTTGGAACATTTTTGCCTTTTGGATGAGATTGGGTACCTTCATGGTGTAATCAACTCCTCCTACAGTTTTAAATGTAGAGATTTGAAACTTTGGGATATTGTTCCTAACATGTTGGTGATTTGCAACATCTATATAGCTAATATTTATTTTATGGAGTTATTAACCCTTTTCGACTTAGAAAATTTCAACATTTTTTTTTAATTTCTTTAACAAAGCGGCATCGACTTGCCATGTTGTCGGGGGACACTGTGGTCTGCTGACCTTTTATTTTATTTTGTGATTTACGGATTTTTTTCTGCCATAATCAACTTGAGTTTTTTTTTGTAAACTCAATTTTAGCTCGCCTTTTTAAAGATGTAGATTCAAGTGAGTTTAATATACCCATCACTTTTAGGTATCCTTAGAAAAGGTGACCGCTCAATAGTCCCTTAACTATCTTATTTCAGATACACTGAGAGTAATATATGCAGGACTGATGTGACAATGGGGCTTTCTTATTAAATAGATTGCCACACCCCATATTGTATATATCGGTATAGAGATATCTTTATTACCTCCAAGTGGCTAAAATAACTCATTCCCATTTACTTGTCAATGTACACAGCAAATTTCAAACAGATTGGATGAAAATGTGGGCTGTGGTCCGTGCTAAAGGATTTAAGTGCAAAATCCTAGATGGCCACTGGTGGCTATGTTTTTTTTTTAAATGGGCATGACCAAAATCACTCGTTCCCATCTACGTGTCAATGTTCATAGCAAATGTCATGAATATTGGATGACAAATGTGGGCTGTAGCCCGTGCTAAAGGATTTAAGTGAAAAGTCCAAGATGGCCACCAGCGGGCATGTTTTAAAAGGGTGTGGCCAAAATCACTCGTTCCTACCTACATGTCAATGAAAATGTGCTTGACCATAATGACTATTTCCCATCTACATTTCAATGTACACATTCGTCAAGTTAGGCTAATATTAACTTGATGAGCATGCATGTTCTAAAGAATGATATGCTAAACCCAAGATGGCGAAAGCCATGTTTTTCCATGGAAATGTCCACAAGTACTCTTTCAGATCTACATATTGTAAATGTATTAATGGTATACAACAATTTTCACGATGAATGGATAAATGCCTCCTAGTTGGTGGACCCAACTAATCAAATAGAGCTAGACGCTCTCGCTCTGATAATAAAAGTCAGGTTTACAGACTAAATGCCTCCCAGACTGTTTTTAAACTGCATATTCCAGGATGGCCACCGGCGGCCATGTTTGTTGCAATGTGTGGCAAAAACCACTCTTTCCCATCTAATGTCAATGCCACAGGGGCTTGTTCTTTAATTTCTCCCCACCATGAAAACACATCCACTGAAAAAAGTGTGAAAAATAATTGGCTATTTTGGGGACAAAAGTCACAAAACACATGTCACAAATTCGTTTTAATACAATGAAGGGATACATACACGTTTGTATGTCAGGTTTTTCAATGGGACATTTAATTTCTACCCTTGATTTCTTTTACAAACAAGCTGCCGCTTGTATAAATGTCAACGACGAACGATTTTGGATTTACAGAAATACTTCCGGGTTTGGAAGGGAGGTAACTCACTATTAAATAAACGGGTATATAAAAACACGCACCGGAACATTTCCGCGGATTGTTTTCATTCGACAATTGGAAAGGATGGGAGGCTGTCACTGGCGAAGGGGTTGTACAAATATAATTTTGACAATCAATAAGCGATTTATTCATTCAATATTCGAGCCACTTTTTGGCGTTCCTATCGTCAATCTTTCAATAAAAATATGTACGTTTGGACCCAAATATGTGGGTCGGCGGAAAATATAAAAAAAAAAAAAAATTACACTTTTTTTTTTTTAGGTCGGGGGGGTTTTCCACTCGGTCGGCGGATCCGTAAACCACAAAATCAAAAAACCGTGGCCTAATATTTGAACTCACCTGAGACGAAGCTATAGTCATCACTTCTCATCTGTCACCTGTTCATCTTTCTGTCCGTCCATCAATCTGTCAACAATTCTGTGAACAACTTCTCTAGATCATAAGACTGAATGGGTTTGATATTTGGTGTGGATTTTCCCTAGGTGATTCATATTCAGATTTGTTCAAATGAGGTCACTCTTTCAAATGGTTGTGAAGCCAGGGCCATAACTCTTGCCCTCCATGGTAATTCTTAAAAACGACTTCTTCTCATCTACCATCAGATATAGGGTGGGGCCCGAGACATAACTGTATGCCTCTATAGTAATACTTAAAATGTCTTCTCAAGAGAGGTTGGACTATTTAGCTTACATATAGTATGGAGGATCCTTTAGTGACTGAGATTCAGATTTGTTAACATAAGGCAACCTGTTAAGAAATGACGGGGCTATGGGGACTTAACACTTTTGTGTCTAATAAAATCATTAAAATTCATTAAATCATCTACCTTGGAACTACTTGACTGATTAATCTGACATACATATATGCTGTTTTTGGGTCCATGGTTAATTGGGCTTCAAACATGTCTAAATAGTTTTATAAAAAGGTGCTTGTGAGATTGGAAATTTCCAACAATAGAGAAAGTTTGAGATGACAGTTGCCAATCTAAGACTTGGGAGTCTGGAGCCTGGTCGGGAAGGGACATGAGCTGGAGGAGGGGAGGGGTGATCAGTAGCGTACAGTTGGTACATGTAGCCTCTCTATCTACATATCCTGTTTAGATCTACTTTTTTAAAGTGATTATGAAAAGTTCTAACTGTTATGGTCTCCAAAGTCCCAGTCTTATCAGTCTTTGCAGTCTGGTGAACGACCCCACAGTCTTTGACTGTCTTGTTTCTCTTCTTCTATGTTGGGGGGTCTTCGGTATATATATGGTTCATTATTCCGTTGGTTAATTATTCTGAGGGACCAGGTTCATTATTCCGCTTTTCCATGAGGGTTCATAATTCCGACTATTTCAATATTCCGATACCTTCTATATGGCTTAGAATACTAGTAAATTCCCATGTCGCTGATAATTTGGGATCGGAATAATGAATCAAACAAACATAACAGAAATAACCTAAATTACACACCATTTTACCACTTTGAATACTATATAGGGATTAGCCATACTTAATATAATAAATAATTAATTAGTTGAAACTGTGATACACATGTAGCATTAAATGTGTTAATGAATATGGTGCTTATGACCTCGGACAGGGCCCACGCTAGGGGTCGATGACAGGGCGAAGTGACTTCTCCCTCTAGAGATTTTAGGGAGACTTCAGTCCAAAATAGGGTGAAGTGGGGAGACTTGAGAAAACATAAGAAATTAACACTCAAAATATCGATTTACCGTAGATTTCTGACTATAGGTCGCTACTTTTTTTACCCAGTATTTCCCCTCAAAATGTGCATGCACCTTATACAATGGTACTGGTAAGACAATAGGGGGTTGAATTCTGGCCTACAACTGCTGAATTCTGGGCTACAACTTCGGAACACAGGTGTGTTTTGGCATTTAATTGCCGCGATAAAGAGTGCGTAACCGTTCACCTCAAAACAAGGTCTACACCAACAAAATGTTTAATTAGAAATAAAAACAATTCAAATATTAATAGTTGTTACTAGTGTATGTATTCCCTATCCAATTAATAAAATATCATTATAAGAATCCAACATGAGACACTCTCCGATCTGTTATACATACAGGAAAGTTTGTTGTGTGTAATGATATGTAAACAGATCGTAATTTGGAAAGTTATAGGAAGAAAAGAAACATTTTTTGTAAACAAAAACGACGCTACCGCTAGGGGGCGTAGTTCAGTTTACTAGAAAATACGCGGTCGAGTCCATAAATCGGTGAAGGGGTGCTGTTGCCCCCTTACCGTTATTTATGGACCCAACCCCTAATGATATCGGAGAAAATAAGGAGACGTATGTCCGGTAAGGACTCTGCTGATTAATGAAAAGCCAAAATTAAAATTACAACAGGAGTCAAAAGAGTTAAAAACAAAATATATAAAATGGGTGGACGGCAAAATCGCCACAGATGAAGCGAAGCTGCATCACGGCCACCCAGAGAGCGGAGTGCGTCGCCAATGGATGGATCATATGGAAAGCAACATACCGGAAATATTTTTGTACTAAAGTTTCTAGACTATACTTGGTATGTACAAGCCTCCATAAATGGGGGCGATATGAAATAGCTATAATAAAGTATGTAAAAAATGAACCAGAAAAGTTGCAATGTAACTGTAAACTGGACTAGACTAGGTATATTGCCTTGATAAGCCCCTGTAATATGGGGCATATGGAAATAGCTTTGGACGGAAACTGAGCATGCACCCTTAACAAATACTTAAATTTACATGTAAAAGAATGTATAATAAAAAATAGCTAATTACTTAACATTTAACAATAGTAATATCGTGAATGTGTGTTTGAGGAAATCTTGGGACCCATTCATCATAAAGGTACCTGGACTCCCTGGACAGAATCTCTCTCCAAAACCGAAGCCACCACAAAGGCAGGAAAGGCATTCCCTCCAAGGAATAATAAAGCCTACAAAGCTGAGGGTCTATTAATGTAACGGCGGAAGGCATCAGATTGCCATCGACCTAGTTGTTGGATCTGAATGTCTGAAAATCCCATTTGTGCCGCGAGGCTAGCGCCTCCTATTCTGAAACTGTGCCCTTTAAAACAGTGGGTATCCAGGGAACAAAAAAGTATGGCTCAAAATACAAATCGAGATTGAATATGGGTTAGATCCAACATTTTATACCAGAGTTATGGCCCTTTTTCAACTAAGAATTGAACAGATAACCATAGCAGTCAACAACTAATTCATTACAAGCAGTATCAATTTAGCTCTGTAAGAGACAAACAGTAAATCTGAGTTTATTAATATTGATAATTAGAGTTATTTTTAGACATTAGTGTGAGGCGTAACCAGATATATGTTTTTGAGGGCTGGCTTACAGGCTGTAGCTCTATCTAATTAATGTGCACTCTTACTCTGGGTTTCTGAGAAGGTATATTTTGTCATGTTTGTCCAGTGTTTCACAGACAAAAAAATCAAATGAATGCCCATGCTGGTGGAGATGGGAAAATTTATATTTTAATACCCACAAAAGACTAAATTTTATGTTTACCCATATCATAGTATGGAAGTGTCAACATCCGGATTGACCAACTGTCATTAGTCCATCCGTCTGTTTGTCTGTAGACACTATACGCATGGTGCTATAACTCAAACATTTTTTATCTGATCGGAACCAAATTTTGTATATGAATTTCTCAGCACAAAAGACAGATAGAGTTCGAATATGTGTTTGATCAGACAATTTTTAACTGATTTATGGCTCTTTTTCGAAAAAAAAAATTCACTCTTAAAAAAATAAATTTAGTTTGAATTCCTTGCCCTATTTAACATAAGCCTGTGATTTATTGACAGCTCTGCTGTATAACATATATTAATCGGTCAGCAGTGAGGTGTTTATCTTGATTGCTGTTGTGTGTAGAATTTGATACATTATCATTATATTGGAATCTCTTGATCAAGTATTGCATGTCCAGGTCACCTTTTCACATTTAACCCAAGGCTGTGGTGGTTCAGCATTACAGATCCTGTTCCAGTGCATTCTCTTATATAAATGTGAGTGACACATAAATTCCAGTAATTTGTGTTATGTGCATTGTCTATAATAGTACCTAACAGTATACTCTATAATTCAACATCAAAACTCTCATTTATAATTCCGAGTAATTTACTATTACCAAGGGATGGGTTAACATCTGCCGATCGTGATCGGCCTCTCGTTTTTACAAGGAAGTCTCCTGTATGATCAATTGTGCCCTGCATTTTATGGTAAAAGGATAGGGCACTCAGAATAGACATGATTGTGCTCGATGCCAATTGACTATTGAAAAGATAGGCAATGAAAATGCATAACATATCGAGGGGAATGGGCCAAGTTTCCTCCAAATTTAATGAAGAGCAAAATGTTCTATATTTCATAAAAGCGCTGTCATATTGGCGACGCGTGTTCTCTGATAGGGAGTGTTCGATCAGCCTGTTGGCGGTTGTAACCAGTTGACTAGTGACCAATGTGTCGGTATGTCTGTGTGGTCCTGGAAACCAGGCGGCGCCAACTTCTGAAATTCAGCAAAGCGTGTACGTGAGAGGTGATCGGTAGAGCTGAAACGGTTAGACGGTTAACCGGTTAGCATCCGGTTAGCGATGTAACCGGTTAGAAAAAAATGAACCGCACGAAACCGCATCCCGTTATCAGTTGAATGTGAACGTGAATAATCCTCAAAATATTAGGTTAAATGATGCAAAACTAATACCAAACCCTGTGTCACCGATAGTAGAGTGCAATGCAAGCATTAATTGGTACACGCAGTAGTATCAGATACTTAGTAGCAATTCTCGAACTGTCTGCAAGTGTCGGCGACCTTCAATCAATTCCGGCCCTTTGAAGTTTTCTCTGATCTTCCGACAAGAGCACGTGTGCAGTCACTGTGTATCAAGGCGGGATAGTTCAAAGCAATGACGTCACTGAATCAGTGAATCTGTCATCTGATAGACACCCATCAGGTATTATTTCGTGTTGAATTTTGAGAAGGGAAGACGCTTCAAGACGGCTATTATCTAAATGGAATCGCGTAAATCAGAAGTGTGGGCGAATTTCCAATTGGTAGAAGACAATGCAAAGAAAAAAAAGTTTGCGGAATGCAAAATTTGTCAGTATAGATTTGTCTACTCTGGGTCCACGTCGAACATGGCTTCTCATTTAAAGAAGAAACACATCTTCGTGAGTGTGAACACACCAGAGCCAAATCAGCCAGTTGATCCTGATGCTAGTTACAGAAGCGGGATTTCACAGAAATGTTCCGATGAACCCGGACCGAGTGAATCTCTACGAAAGAAGCAAACCACTCTGGGTTTCCACGTACCCAAACCCATGTCAAAATCGAAATGGAACGCTATCACGGGAGCTTTGGTTGAGTGGTGCGCTATGGATATGAGACCTTTGTGCATAGTTAATGGGTCGGGATTTCGCAAATTCATAGGACAACTGAACGAGACATACACAGTTCCCTGTCACACCACAATAAAGAAATATCTTAAGCTGAATTATACGGAAATGAAAGCGCGTTTCCTTAAAGAATTGAACAAGAATGATTATCTGGCTATTACAACTGATTGCTGGACGAGTTGTGCAACTGAAGCTTACATCACCGTGACAGTGCACTACGTCGGTGAAGACTGGGATATTCACAATTTCGTCCTGTGTACCCGGGAAGTGAAAGAGCGACATACATCCTCCAATTTGGCAAAAGAAATCAGATTGATTCTAGACGAATTTCGCATCACGGACAAGGTATCGGGTATTACGTCAGACAATTGTTCGAATATTGTGGCTGCTGTTCGTGAGATGGACTTGGGAGATACCCCACATATTCGGTGTTTTGGACACACGCTCCAGCTGAGCGTAAATATTGGACTCGGACTTCCCGCCATTTCGCGTGCGAGTGGAGGTGCTAGACGCCTTGTTACCCATTTCAACAAATCGAATGTTGCAAATAACGCTTTGAAAGAAACACAGAAAAAGTTGAATTCGCCCGAGCACAGTTTGCTGCAGGATGTGTCCACTCGGTGAAACTCCACATTCGTAATGTTCCAGAGACTCCTAGAGCAAAGACTACCAGTGCTTGCTGTTATCCTTGATCAGAATATAACCAAAGATTCTGACGCGCGCATCTTGGAGCTCAGTGACGATATCTGGCGCACGATGGAGGCTATCACACCCACCCTCAAACCGCTTCAGATGGCCACTGAAATTCTGTGTTCGGATGAGTTTCCTACACTCAGCACGATCTACCCTATGGTATGCGGCTTGTTAGCAAACCATCTCAAAGAGAATACCGGTGACATCAAAGTTTTGAAAGAGTTCAAAAAGACTGTGGCTTCTGATCTGAGAAAGCGTTATCCACTGGGCAAACCTGGTAAGAACCAATTGGTGATAGCAGCATTTTTGGATCCTCGATACAAGAGTCTTTCCTTCTTAAACGAGGAACAGAGAGACGAAGTTTGCGAATGTGTGCTCAGTATGTTTGTCGAAAAGGAGAAAACAGAATCTGGTAAATTGAAACCAGATACTGCAGATAGTGCTTCAGAGAGCGAGACCAGTCAGGCATGTCAAAGTTCTTCTGGCAAATCGCCCACTAAATGTACCGATATGGAAGGGTCGGAAGTCGTTCCGGGTACATCTACGTCTACTAGTTTATTGTCGGGACCCGACGTGACTGTGCGTGAATTCGCACCGAAAATAAAAAAGTCAAAAGTAGAAGCCACCAACGAAGCCATGAATAACTTGTTGGGCGACTTCTATGACAGTGGTTTATCACATGACACAGAGGGGGACGATGTTTCAATTGAGTTGAAAGCCTACATTGGATCGCGGATATCGCCGAAAGTTAAGCCAACGTTCTGGTGGAAAATGAACTCTGATCGATTCCCCCGTGTGGCAGCGCTCGCGAGAAAGTACCTAGGTATTCCAGGCACGTCTGTGCCGTCAGAGCGGATTTTTTCGGCAGCCGGAAACATCGTATCGAAAAAACGGGCGAGTTTGGACCCCGACACTGTTGACAGTTTGATCTTCATTCGCGAGTTTCTTCGAAAGGGGGAGAAATTCAGAGTTAATATCCGCGACCATGATGATAGTGATTCCGACGAATAGTATTAGGCCTACTGAATAGGACTGCATTACCTAACTGACCTTCATTTTAGTGCTATAGCTACATGTATGAGTTATTGCGTTTCAGTTTTTATTAAATCATTGGAGGATATACCAATGATGGTAATTATATATTACAGATCGTTAATGTATAGTTTTGTTACTCGTTTTACCAATACCCAATTACCCATACTATTGTTACTCGTTTTACAGATGCCCAAACATGCTGATCACCGGCAAATGGCGGCAATTGCAAATAAGCATCCCCTGCCATTCACACATTTCACTTGCTCATTCCCCATCACGAGAGCCAGCAAAAGAACAGTGAATGCGTGTTTTTGAATATCGTTAAATGCCGTGAATAAGGTCTTTATTTCAGCTGCTATTTCTCACCTAGGTCTGTCCCTGGAGCACGGCAAATGTCGACATAATTAAGTCACAGAGAAGTCCACTATAAATTAGCGGTTAACCGGTTGAAATCCGGTTAACCCCGATGGTTAACCGGTTAGAAGAATGGGTCAACCGTTTCAGCTCTAGTGATCGGCAAGCACATTGCGTTTGCCTTCTATATGCTTAGCTTTAAATAGAATGTTATTCTGAAGGCATGTTAAGACAAGTATGCGCAAAAGTGTTAAGAGATGTTGATATTTTGTTGTTTGGGAATTAATGATTGCGACAACGGCTGAGTTATCAGAGAAGAACATAATACATTTAATTTGCATATGCAGTCCCCAAAGTTTCATTGCAATGACTATGGGGTATACAATGTAGTTCCAAAACTGCTATGTTAAACTCTTTTTCCTGGGGTGTCCATGTACCATAGAAGTAAGAATGTAATAGGCCTGAATAGCCAACGGTGCTGGCCGCATCCGTGAAAAGAGATAGTTTGTTGCTAGTTAACCACTGTTGGTCTAAGAAAAAAGTCTTCCCATTATAGCTTATCAGAAATTGGAGCCAAATTGCCAGATCCCTTTTAACTTGTTTCGATAACTTGATATGATGATGAGGTTTTATAATCCCGATTGTTAAGTTGATGAGGCGGAATAAAAATACTCTGCCTGGTAGAACAACTGAACATATAAAATTTAAGAGACCAATTAGCGACTGAAGTTCACGTAGCGAAACAGTTTTGCGCCCAAGAAAATGGTGTATGAGGTCCTGGCATTTGGTTAATTTATCCTGAGGTAAGCGGGCCTACATAAGCTCTGTATCCAGCTCGATCCCAAGGAATGAGAGACAGGTTGAAGGGCCACATGTTTTTTCCGGTGCTATGGGAACCCCCAGTTTGTCACAAAGGCCTATGAGAGCTGCTAGATATGCCTCGCAGAGCCCATGCGTGGGGGCCAAAACCAGAAAATCATCAAGGTAGTGGGTCATGTGTTTTATCCCCATGTGTTGACGGGCCATCCATTCGATTGCTGTGCTAAATTCTTCAAAAAGGAAACAACTGCTAGATGACCCCATCACTAACGCCTTGTCATGATAAAAAAATTCCCGAAATTTGAAACCAAGACGGGGATAATCCTGCGGCGAAATAGGCAAAATACCGAACGCATGAGCCAAATCACACCTAGCCAAATATGAATTGGAAGGCATTTTCTGAATGCAGTCAATCGCTGTTTGGATAGATGAGTACTCAACCCTTTTAAATTTTGGGTCAATATTGTCATTGACAGAGTTGCCTACTGGATGAGACAAATGTTGGATCATCCGAAATTTTCCTGGAGTTTTCTTCGGTACTAGGCCTATTGGAGATATAACTAACTGCGGGAAAGGTGTTGTGTCATAAGGACCAGCTACCCGCCCACGCTTAGACTTCGATCTGGATTTTGGCTGCGAGGATATCTTCTAACTCTGAGGCCGATTTTAGGTTGTCAGATAACATGTTCCAAGGGGGTTTTGAGCAGCCTAATTTGAAACCATGTGAAAAACCATTTATGAGGAAATCGGCTTTAACTGTGTCATAGCCTCTAATTAACAATTTTAACATTGGGACGCGGACGGGTGTCGGTAGTTGATTGATTCGGGGCCGGCTTATTGGGGCCCCTCATTTCCCCGAAAAGATCCCTTGTTGCCGCTGTATTGATTGGCTGTGCAGTTGACTGCACGGTGTGGTCGAAAGCAACGAAAACATTGGTGCGAGTATCCGCAACTCGTATTGCATGCCTGCCCCCGGTGAAATTTACGGCAATATGTCACCGGAACGAACATTGGTTTTGAGCCTTGCCGGGGGTTATATTGAGCCTGGGGATTCTGTGTCTGGGTGCCCTTGAAGGTTGGTCGTGCTTGAGGGAGTGGGGTTGCCTTCCAATGGAGGTCCCAGTGAATGTTTTCCCACTTCAGGGAAGGGTTGGTGCTCTTGAGCACTCTAAATTCCCGGTCGTACATGGCCCAATCATAATTTTGCTCGGCCGTGCGTTGTATGCGTTCATCGTATGTTAGTAATGGCTCGATGGCCTCTTTGTCACGTTGACAATAAATCGCGATGTAGATTTTAAAAGCTTTTTGCCAAACGTTAATTGAGGCGATAGACTTCGGTGTCTTGGGCACATCATATGACGATAGATCCTGTAGAACCCTCCCCATTAAACGCCATTGAATAAGAGGTAGTGCTGTCATGTTGTGGCAGCAAATTTGCTAAGTTAATTGGTTCCCCTGCCCATATTTGGGATCTGATTTTCATTGGGACATGGGAGCTAATTAATACTGGTACTGCCGTGGAGAGCACTGATGATGTATGTGAGACGTTTCCCATTGGGGTCGCTTCTGTGACAGCCAGGGTCCAGGGCAAAAATGTTTCAGATGGACTGGCAGTAGAAACTGTCTGAGTCGTACCGGTAGCTCTATCGATTATCGGTGCTATGACCTCCGCCAATTGGGATTGTAAGCCCCCAGATGGGGCAGCAGAGTTTGATGGTAAGCTAGCTGCCAAGTTTGTGTTTATACCTGGCATACGTGTGGCCAAAACACTGCTAATGGCCGATGAAAGTTGGTGATTCAAACTGTTAATATCAGAGTCCCTGGTTGTCACTTGTTGGATTCTCTGTCCAGTCGTGTTCGATTGGCTACTGGGAAGGCCCTGGTTGTTCATTTCCATTGTCGGAAGTCCACGATTGTTCCTACAGGTATCTGAATGTTCAAACGTGTCGACACTGTGATGAGCCGCAGTCACTGGTTCATTAACAGAGAAACAAGGCCCTCTGTTGTTATTCAGTGTCCAAGGCTGCTGTGCTGTCTGGTTCCTAACAGCAGTAGTGAATGTTTGTGCCCCTGTGTGGGCCATGAATCTTGGTCCCGATGAACTAACAGAAAACTGTGAAACTGATTGGGAAGCATTGGGTCCAGTGGCCGCAGAGAATGACCGGTTGATGTTTGCATCACTATAAGTTGTGTTAGGTGTGATGTCATTTATCGGAACAGAGTTACGTGTTTGTGAATTAGTGGCCGTGGAAGAAATGGTTGATTGTAGCGACACTGAAGCATACAAACTACTGGTAGCTGCACTGACTGTCCCATATGAATTAGAAGTTGAAGTTGCAAAAGAAACTGTATTAATGGTGGAGGTTGGGACAGTTCTCACCATCATATGACATGATAAGTCCAACGGCATGTCTGACGCGGACTGAGCATTTTGTCCAGATGGTTGAAGTGATGCGCGGTTCCGGCGCCGTGACGATGGCATGTACGAGGTTGAGAGGCCATCATTCAGCTGAGCCACTGGTGCGCGTCGCTTCCGTGGCATGTTTCTTGGAGAGCTGAAGAGGGAAAAAAGGGGGAACAAGCAATCTGAGTATGTATTAACCTATGAAAGAGCTGTGAGAGCATCAAAATGTATTTTGTGCACTAAAATTTATTGGTGGTGTAGCTAACAAAGCCCCGGTATAATAGAAGAATGCTACCTTATAAAGGAGTTGGCTGTTGCCATATATTTCACATACCAGTACTGATAGATAGACATGTAGGTGTGGGTAACAAAAAACCAGATCGCAATCCGGGGGTGGCTAATATAAGCGTAAGTTGCAAAGGCATTGTGAGAAAAAAGGTGACAAACCGCGTGAATACGAGCCATAAAAAATTGATCGTCAAGCCAGTAAAAAGTTAGAAACAACTGGCAACATAAAGGAAGCAGCCCCTTAACAAAACTTAAGATCGGAAAGCTTGTTGATAGTGAAAGATCCTGCATTGAAACAACATTTTTAGAAGTGATTGGAAAATTTGAAACGAGCTCTTACGAAAGTCGTTTAAATTCAAATTGGTTTGTCCTATGGTATGTAAGAGCTAAGTTTTTCCTAATGGGGTCGATTCCGGTATGAGATCAAAACTCGTGAATACGCAGAGCACCACACAAGCCACAAAAAGCCGCAACTACCGGTTTATAAACAGATCATCAATACCAGGAAACCCGGTTTAGAGCGAAAAGAATAGCTCCCCGGATGCTTTTGGAATAAAGGTGTTCACCAAGGGGAGAAAATCTAGCACCTGTACTTGCAGGTGACCATGGTGCCAAGTCTTCACCTTGCTGGAGCGATCAGGGAGGACAACACTGTTGTACTGATTGAGCACCGCTACCTGCTTATTATATAAGTCGCGAGTCTTGTCCCCTCTGATTCTTGTGCGAGGAAAAGCTTGACTTGCAACAATGAATTTTACTGATTTAATGTGGAGCATGTCAGTTCATCGGTGTCACTCCCAACAGTTTGAGGAAACTCATAGGACAAATCATTGCCCCCAATTTGGGTCACAATGATATGGGGGCGGAATTTCCGAAGTCGAGGTAAGCACTCGCTGGCAGAATTAATGGTGTGACCCCCCTTTGCAAAGAATTGGATGTCCACTGAATGGCCGGCATGCTCTGACAATTTGTCGACCAAGTCGTAGACCCAATCGTTTACGCAGGAACAATAAAAGAATGTCCGACAATTGCAATACGAATGTGGTTACGCCGGCTCTGAGCGCTCGGCATGACGAAATTTGCTCCGTTTGTTTTTAACCAAAATTAGGAAAATTGAACGTTATAGTTCGAAATAAATGTACCTAACGTAGTAAGGAATATATACTAAACAAACATGCTAAAATTAAAGTCAGATTACCTTGTAAATTAAGAAAAAAACACAGGCTCTTTTCCAGAGAAAATATTTTTGATTGTTCCTGTTCTGAGGTAACCGGAAAAGAGGCCGGGGTCAGCATCTCATCTTCTCTCATCGGCAATTCATGCGCGCGAACGCGAAATAGTCCCGAACAAAAGTTAACTGTAGGACGTGAATAATTTTATCGTCGGATTGAAAATAGTTATTTTGATCTGTTATACATACAGGAAAGTTTGTTGTGTGTAATGATATGTAAACAGATCGTAATTTGGAAAGTTATAGGAAGAAAAGAAACATTTTTTGTAAACAAAAACGACGCTACCGCTAGGGGGCATAGTTCAGTTTACTAGAAAATACGTGGTCGAGTCTATAAATCGATGAAGGGGTGCTGTTGCCCCCTTACCGTTATTTTTGCCGACAGAGGTAATAATCTCTTTGATGTCGGCTAATAGATACAATGTCATTGAAGCCAGTGGCTGTACTGGAATCAAGGGTTTCAATGACAATGTGAATACCAGTGAATAGCGACCGGTCATTACGTTGAATAGTGGTTGTTGATTGAACAATGGGGATAATCATTTCATTTGATATTTCATTTCATTTCACGTTTTGCGCTTTATCACAAACCGAAAGTAGACGAAGTAACAGATTGGGCGAACCGTGACTCTCAAAATAGGTTTTATATCGTAGCATCTAAATGATCCAAAAGAACAAAATCTCGGCGTTTACAAGTAATATGTGGTTATTTGTTATTTTTGAACACACGGATGCACTCGAGTTGGTGTGAAAACTAAGAAATCGTTAAAAAACGTTGATCATAATATTTCGTAAGCGCGGTTCGACGAACACTCATCAAAATAATCTAAATACTCGTTTCAAATGATTTAAATTTTAATAAAACGTTGGTGTGTGGAACAAAATATGATCATTTGTTTATATGTTTGTACTCCAGGGTGCACCAGAATTGGTGTAAAAGTGTAGAAATATGCAAAAAATCTGCGAAGAAAATATTGATCGTATAAAGTGCCCATTTGGGCGGTTCCACGTTATTCGATAGATATCGTCTCAAAACTCGTTTTAAAAGATGTACTTAGAAAAACCCTTTAGTATGTATTTTAAAAAATGGTCACTTGTTGTGTTACAACATGTAAACATCCTTGTATTGATGTATAGAATTAGAAAATAGCAAAAAATTAGCAAAAACTGAGTGAAATTTAGCGAAAATTTACTTCGGTCATCCGTCGATGCTTCGGTCTGCAATATTCGCTCCGAAAGCTTTCTGATGGCAATTTTTTCGGGATATTCGCAAAGAAATAAATATATTAGTTGTCCAAAAGTAATAATCAATCACTATTTCGTACAAAATATCTTTTAATTTGGATTTTACTCTAATACCTAATGGATTTTTACAATTTTTTAAAAATCGTCCAGCTGGCTTTTATAGGGTCTCCAAAAACAGTTTTATTTAGTTGTTTGTGACTTCTAGTATTGACATTAGCACACTCGTGAGTCGTGATTCGTTCCATTTTTATATTCGTTTGTTTATCACCCAAAAAAAAGAATAAATGTCACATTATGTGATGGATTTACACCCAAAAAAATTATAAACGTGATGGGTCACAATAAGCGTGATTGTGTGTATTTTTGCTCCAAATTAATAAACGTGCCGGCACGTTTATTTGGCACCTGAGAGTATTGATATTACTAGATGAATGGATCTCATAGATGGGGATTCATATTTGTTCTAATAGGGGCATAGATAAGTGATTTAACTCTCCTCTATCCTGTTTGGTACTGGTATAATAATATTGATTTCTAGGCAGCCTGGGTGTTTGAGGCAATGGGGAAGGAGTGTAGAGGGGGTGGAGTTTTGACCCCCTACTTTGATAAAAAATTGAACAGTTGAAAATTTCATGCCTGATACAACATTAGTTGTAGATTAGATGTTCAAATCAAAAATAGGTTAGAATTGTTCTCATAGTTTGGTTTGATTTTCCAACATGTATGTTTTTAAACCAACAGTCCATATGTTCCTACTTCAGGTTAAACTGTTGGACCAAATTGGCCACAAATTTTAACTTTATGGGGTTGGTAATTTTCAAACGTTTGAGAACTTGAAGTACTGGTACCAGTTGTAAAATTCAACTTAAGAGGGATGTGCAAAAGAATTTTTGTGAACTTAGTACTGTGGTATGGTTGTCTTCTTTAAAAGGTAAGAGGTTGGAGATTTATCAGTTGTGTGCAATTAGCAATTTCAAGTTGAAGAGCCCTGCTCATCTGAGAACCTCCAGCTATGTTGAGAACTACTTGTCTTAAGTGATATTGTCACGTACTGACTCTTGTAGTCTTCAGAGTCCCAGTCTTCTCAGTCTTTACAGTCTGGTGAGCGACCCACAGTTATTGACTGTCTTGTTTCATCCGGTGATTGGCGGAGTCAATTTATTTGGTTGGGATGAATACCAAGCTTTAATTTGACATGAAAATGAATCCTCTACATTCTGTGTTCTTCGAGATATCCACCGTCCCAGAGATTTACAAATACTGTCCGCATTTGTCACTCAGTCCCGCATCCCATCCCATTCCATTTGCACCGACACTGTTCTGTTAACCTTGACCTTAGAATTTTGTTGAGTAAACAAACCAAAAAATGGCAAAATAAACGCAGTTGGTACTGCGATTTCGTATATTGTTTGGTATATAATTAAGATCTTATTTACAAGATCACATTAAACATACATACTGGTCAACTGTGTGTGTATATTGAAGTTATTACTATGGATATCTGCATGTATTTGTATTATTATTAATGTAAATAAACTGTATACTATTAAAGTTTAAATTCACCCAACGTCGCTATACTACTAGTCTAAACCAGCAGTGAGAGCTTTCCGATGAATGGCAACATGCCATATTTCCGACTAAATCCTGAAAAATTACCCATAATTCTTCTGTGGTTAAGGAGTCGATTATTTAGGGCATTACTGTACATAAACGCACAGCAGTCTCAGTCGACGCGAGATTGAAATGTTGCCATAAATAATTGCCGTCTGCTTCAATTCGAAACTATTTTTCTTCAGAAGTTCTGATAAAGGCATAAATTTCTTTTAGCATAAGGATAAAATTGATCATTGGTCACATATTGAACTTAGTATTAAACAGGGGCCAAAATAACTTCATGGTTGTTTGATTGATAAACAGAAGAACACATAACTTACAAATATGATCAACGCATGTGCATTTTTGTAGAAAACAAAATGACAATGACCCCTGTCACGTGATATAATCGAGTCTGGTGTGCATTTATGTATATATTAATGTACACAGTGTGCATCTATGTATAAAACGTTACGACACTGGCAATGTGGCATCATAATTTGGAATTAGCTTCCATAACATGTTTTACTATAAAGCTGTTATCAAAGCAACAACATTGGAATAATATGCTGTTCTTCACCACAAGAAAGATGAAACAAAGAATTAGACGATTAAGCCATTTTTAACTCACTTATTTTAATGACGCACCATTTGTATTAAATGTGCTCCTCTTATAACCCAACAATACCACAATATTTCAGTGGTACCATAAAAATTAGCTTCTGAAATAACCTCTCATATACTGAGGGAGTCGCCTGGTTAAACTGTGAGTACCTATACCCACCTCTAACCTACATGGTTCAAATCCACGGTGTTCCATTTGACAAGGGTGACTGCATATTATGGAAATAGATTGGCAGATGTGTGAATTGGGCTTAATACTTTTAAACATTTAATTTGGTATGACTGAATGTGATTGTTGTTGTGGTGGATTAATTCGTTAAGAGTTACATCACTGTTTATGTAATACCAGCTGATGTGCACGACTTCGACTGTGCTATTTAGGGATTTGTTTGTGATCGCCTCCATCTTGGCAGAATATACAGCATCTGGACAAACTAATGCCTATATGAGTGTATATGGTCAAGGACACGGTCGCACATGAGATTGTAATTTGGATGCACAGTACAATATATAATAGTAATGTGGCGGTAATGTTGCATGGTTTAAGACGTTTTGTCAAAATTGAACGAGGCATTATATATATATAAGATAAATCTATAGATTATCGGATCAAAAGCGCATAGAAAGTTCTCATGCCAAATTCAGAGGTTTATTACCGAATTATATATTGTGTGGACTTCATTAATATGCATTTAAGATATGATTAAACATGTATTCATGTTATGTTGGCCCCAAGCTTTTCTTTCACAAGGAATATTCAAGATAGCAGGTGCTATATATTCATGGAAAGGCAAGTTATCACACGGAAGTGAATTCAAGCAAATTGTGAAATTTGTATTCCTGAATATTTCATAGAGAAATTGTAACGAATCTCAGAACCCGAATTCATTTGTCTGTTCAAGACAATATGTCATTTACAATTTTTTCAAGTTTCAAAACCGGGTATAATGAAAAGAAAATGATACCATTGTTGGTAAAAGATTGGGGTCCATGCCAATATGAATATACACATTAATATGGAGATGAGGACAAGCATTTCACCCTGCAGACGGGCTTCACAAAGGCTCTGGTTACAGATTTCCGCCATTAAAAAAATATAAAATCAGAATCAAAAAGGCATTTTTTTCTTGCCGTTGGGGATTGGTTCAACGTGGTAAGGCCTACCATTATGTGATCAGAGCAATACACGGGACATCGCTTGACGTGGCTAGTTTCCAAACATAATTGGGTGTTTGTTATTATTTCCAGTGGAGGGAAGAGTATATTAGGCCAATACTTATAGTAAAATAGAGGTGTTTCCAGTAAGCTGACTGTCCTATATAAAAACAGAATTCTTAATTTGCCGGAACCCCCCCAACCCCCCGATGTCGTTGTCAGTGATGGGTGCTGAAATCTCCGCGATCCTTTGGGTAACTGGCTTGTGGTAAAATCTCTCTCTATATACAGCTTCCAGAGGTTAAATATTTGACCCTGTTTTGCTCCGTTGGATTCACCTTTCGCGCAAAAAACTCAAAATCAATTTCTGGGTTGAAATTTGAAGAAAAAAAGTCCAGCAATGATTTGGAATTGAACCATTTGAACACCCAAATTTAACAATTTGATTTATCAAGTTATGATTTTATGAATAAATTATACCTACCTCATATGGCTCAGATTATATCACTTTAACGCTTCGCCTCAACTCGCATCGTTCCATTTCCGGTGTGGCTTTTTAGCTCCACTTTACAGTTTGAGCTATTGCCATGGCTTTGTCGTCCGTCGTCCGTGTGTGCGTAAGGTGTCAACAATGCAGGCTACAGGTTGTACCTTTGGTCGGATCATTATGAAATTTGTCATAGCTGTTGACATCAACATTTAGACCAGAATTATTCATTTTGGGGTCATTCGGAAAAAAAACATGGCCACCAGTGGCCATCTTGGATTTCAAAATTCAATCCATTAGCACGGGCTACAGGCCGTACTGTTTGTCTGATCATCATGAAATGTGTCATGGATGTTAATATTGACATGTAGATGGGAACGAGTCATTTTGGGGTCATTCGGCCAAAAAACATGGCCGCAAGCAGCCATCTTAGATTTTACTCTTTGTATGACTAAATCCTTTAGCACGGGCTACAGGTCGTACCTTTAGTCTGTTCATCATAAAATTTGTCATGGCTGTTGAAATTGGAATGTAGATGGGAACGAGTCATTTTGGGGTCATTCGGACAAAAAACATGGCCGCCAGCGGCCATCTTAGATTTCAAAATTTAATCCATTAGCACGGGCCACAGGTCGTACCGTTCGTCTGATCATCATGAAATTTGTCATGGATGATAATATTGAAATGTAGACGTGAACGAGTAATTTTGGGGTCATTCGGCCTAAAAACATGGCCGCCAGCAGCCATCTTGGATTTTACTCTTTGTATGACTAAATTCTTTAGCACGGGCTGCAGGTCGTACCTTTAGTCTGTTCATCATAAAATTTGTCATGAATGTTAATAATGACATGTAGATGGGAACGAGTCATTTTGGGGTCAGTCGGCCAAAAAACATGGCCGCCAGCAGCCAACTTTGATTTTACTCTTTGTATGACTAAATTCTTTAGCACGGGCTGCAGGTTGTACCTTTAGTCTGTTCATCATAAAATTTGTCATGAATGTTAATAATGACATGTAGATGGGAACGAGTCATTTTGGGGTCATTCGGCCAAAAAACATGGCCACCAGCAGCCATTTTGGATTTTACTCTTTGTATGACTAAATCCTTTAGCACTGGCTACAGGTCGTACCTTTAGTCTGATCATCATGAAATTTGTCATGGTTGTTGAAATTGGAATGTAGATGGGAACGAGTCATTTTGGGGTCATTCGGGCAAACAACATGGCCGCCAGAGGCCATCTTTGATTTCAAAATTCAATCCATTAGTACGGGCTACAGGTCGTACCTTTGGTCTGATCATCATGAAATTTGTCATGAATGTTAACATTGACATGTAGATGGGAACGAGTAATTTTGGGGTCATTCGGCCAAAAATCATGGCTGCCAGCGGCCATCTTGGAGTTCAAAATTCATTTCAAAATCTTTCCATTCATTGCCCTTACATTTTCGCAGTGTACTTGCAGTGTAGAGAGATAAGTTCTATACAGTGTACACTGCAGCCGCAGTGTAGGAAATGGCAGTGTGCTTACAGTGTACAACCAGTGTACTTACAGTGTACCTGAGGTGTACTTGCAGTGTGTTTCAAATATTCAAATGAGCTATGGGAGTGTACCTACAGTGTACCTACAGTGTAGAGAATGGCAGTGTGGCTGCAGTGTACCTACAGTGTAGATGCAGTGTAGAGAATGGCAGGGTTTCTGCAGTGTGGCTGCAGTGTACTTACAGTGTGGGGGTGGCAGTGTATTTGCAGTGTGCTTACAGTGTAGTTGCAGTGTAGATACTGGCAGTGTATATGCAGTGTAGTTATATGGGTGGGGGAGTAGTGAAGATGGAGTGGAGTGGAGATGCTTTTAACCATTCATATAAATTTTGAATCAATATTGCAACAAGATAATCATCAATACATTTTATCAGAATAGGGAAGGCTCTAAGTACTAATTCAAGAAAACATTTGAGGCTTCATCTTTTAAATTGTTGTCTGTGCCTCTCTGTGCAAGACATTTTGTGATAAAAATTTGCAAATATGTAAGTTGTGATGTAGCAGGTTGTTATAGGAATTTTCAGAATAAAATTTGTTGGGAAATAATCAGAATATTTGCAAAGAAAGCTATTCAATAGAGGAGTATTTCATATATTTAAAAAAAAATGTTATATTATAATCCCACTCCCCTTTAAGTTTAACGTCATGATTCATTTCAATATATTGACTCAATATATATATTTCATAAATCTGGTGCCCATATGCGAAGTTTGAATGAGTTGAATTGTGTTCAAGCTTGCACTACCATAATGCCCAAAGTAATTGACCACTTAACCACAGCAGAATTATGGGTATAAAGGCAGACTTTCAGTTTTGAGGCACGCGATCGCTCTTGCGCACCATCGCGTGGCTAAAATTGAAAACCAGCGAGCATACGATTGCGCATCTGGGCCAAATACAGAGAGCGTACAAGTATAAAGAAACACCTTGAATGTTGTAGCAAAATATCAAATGAATTCTCCGAAACCAACATTCATTGTCGGCATACATCAAAAGGTGAGTCCCTCATGCCACGATGATTGGCAGTTAAAGTTATTTGAGGTCACTAGTAGAGCTGAAACGGTTGACCCATTCTTCTAACCGGTTAACCATCGGGGTTAACCGGATTTCAACCGGTTAACCGCTAATTTATAGTGGACTTCTCTGTGACTTAATTATGTCGACATTTGCCGTGCTCCAGGGACAGACCTAGGTGAGAAATAGCAGCTGAAATAAAGACCGTATTCACGGCATTTAACGATATTCAAAAACACCCATTCACTGTTCTTTTGCTGGCTCTCGTGATGGGGAATGAGCAAGTGAAATGTGTGAATGGCAGGGGATACTTATTTGCAATTGCCGCCATTTGCCGGTGATAAGCATGTTTGGGCATCTGTAAAACGAGTAACAATAGTATGGGTAATTGGGTATTGGTAAAACGAGTAACAAAACTATACATTAAAGATCTGTAATATATAATTACCATCATTGGTATATCCTCCAATTATTTAATAAAAACTGAAACGCAATAACTCATACATGTAGCTATAGCACTAAAATGAAGGTCAGTTAGGTAATGCAGTCCTATTCAGTAGGCCTAATACTATTCGTCGGAATCACTATCATCATTGTCGCGGATATTAACTCTGAATTTCTCCCCCTTTCGAAGAAACTCGCGAATGAAGATCAAACTGTCAACAGTGTCGGGGTCCAAACTCGCCCGTTTTTTTCGATACGATGTTTCCGGCTGCCGAAAAAATCCGCTCTGACGGCACAGACGTGCCTGGAATACCTAGGTACTTTCTCGCGAGCGCTGCCACACGGGGGAATCGATCAGAGTTCATTTTCCACCAGAACGTTGGCTTAACTTTCGGCGATATCCGCGATCCAATGTAGGCTTTCAACTCAATTGAAACATCATCCCCCTCTGTCTCATGTGATAAACCACTGTCATAGAAGTACTTCATGGCTTCGTTGGTGGCTTCTACTTTTGACTTTTTTATTTTCGGTGCGAATTCGCGCACAGTCACGTCGGGTCCCGACAATAAACTAGTAGACGTAGATGTACATTTAGTGGGCGATTTGCCAGAAGAACTTTGACATGACTGACTGGTCTCGCTCTCTGAAGCACTATCTGCAGTATCTGGTTTCGATTTACCATATTCTGTTTTCTCCTTTTCGACCAACATACTGAGCACACATTCGCAAACTTCGTCTCTCTGTTCCTCGTTTAAGAAGGAAAGACTCTTGTATCGAGGATCCAAAAATGCTGCTATCACCAATTGGTTCTTACCAGGTTTGCCCAGTGGATAACGCTTTCTCAGATCAGAAGCCACGGTCTTTTTGAACTCTTTCAAAACTTTGATGTCACCGGTATTCTCTTTGAGATGGTTTGCTAACAAGCCGCATACCATAGGGTAGATCGTGCTGAGTGTAGGAAACTCATCCGAATTTCAGTGGCCATCTGAAGCGGTTTGAGGGTGGGTGTGATGGCCTCCATCGTGCGCCAGATATCGTCACTGAGCTCCAAGATGCGCGCGTCAGAATCTTTGGTTATATTCTGATCAAGGATAACAGCAAGCACTGGTAGTCTTTGCTCTAGGAGTCTCTGGAACATTACGAATGTGGAGTTCCACCGAGTGGACACATCCTGCAGCAAACTGTGCTCGGGCGAATTCAACTTTTTCTGTGTTTCTTTCAAAGCGTTATTTGCAACATTCGATTTGTTGAAATGGGTAACAAGTCGTCTAGCACCTCCACTCGCACGCGAAATGGCGGGAAGTCCGAGTCCAATATTTACGCTCAGCTGAATATGTGGGGTATCTCCCAAGTCCATCTCACGAACAGCAGCCACAATATTCGAACAATTGTCTGACGTAATACCCGATACCTTGTCCGTGATGCGAAATTCGTCTAGAATCAATCTGATTTCTTTTGCCAAATTGGAGGATGTATGTCGCTCTTTCACTTCCCGGGTACACAGGACGAAATTGTGAATATCCCAGTCTTCACCGACGTAGTGCACTGTCACGGTGATGTAAGCTTCAGTTGCACAACTCGTCCAGCAATCAGTTGTAATAGCCAGATAATCATTCTTGTTCAATTATTTAAGGAAACGCGCTTTCATTTCCGTATAATTCAGCTCAAGATATTTCTTTATTGTGGTGTGACAGCGAACTGTGTATGTCTCGTTCAGTTGTCCTATGAATTTGCGAAATCCCGACCCATTAACTATGCACAAAGGCCTCATATCCATAGCGCACCACTCAACCAAAGCTCCCGTGATAGCGTTCCATTTCGATTTTGACATGGGTTTGGGTACGTGGAAACCCAGAGTGGTTTGCTTCTTTCGTAGAGATTCACTCGGTCCGGGTTCATCGGAACATTTCTGTGAAATCCCGCTTCTGTAACTAGCATCAGGATCAACTGGCTGATTTGGCTCTGGTGTGTTCACACTCACGAAGATGTGTTTCTTCTTTAAATGAGAAGCCATGTTCGACGTGGACCCAGAGTAGACAAATCTATACTGACAAATTTTGCATTCCGCAAACTTTTTTTTCTTTGCATTGTCTTCTACCAATCGGAAATTCGCCCACACTTCTGATTTACGCGATTCCATTTAGATAATAGCCGTCTTGAAGCGTCTTCCCTTCTCAAAATTCAACACGAAATAATACCTGATGGGTGTCTATCAGATGACAGATTCACTGATTCAGTGACGTCATTGCTTTGAACTATCCCGCCTTGATACACAGTGACTGCACACGTGCTCTTGTCGGAAGATCAGAGAAAACTTCAAAGGGCCGGAATTGATTGAAGGTCGCCGACACTTGCAGACAGTTCGAGAATTGCTACTAAGTATCTGATACTACTGCGTGTACCAATTAATGCTTGCATTGCACTCTACTATCGGTGACACAGGGTTTAGTATTAGTTTTGCATCATTTAACCTAATATTTTGAGGATTATTCACGTTCACATTCAACTGATAACGGGATGCGGTTTCGTCCGGTTCATTTTTTTCTAACCGGTTACATCGCTAACCAGATGCTAACCGGTTAACCGTCTAACCGTTTCAGCTCTAGTCACTAGTACATTTATCTGTCTGAGACTGAATGATTCGAAGCTAAAAATACATTTGAACGATTTCTATGTATGGCTTATGATGTCACATAAATTCCTGTAAAATCAAAGCGAGACCACGTGCCCGGGTGATGTTGATATTTATGGAATCGGAGTATTAAATTGATTCCTTATTAATAATTATGAATTACAAATTAATTAATATAGGAGCATGTACAATATAAAAACATAGTGTGTAACATTCACTTGTGCTTATGGATAGTGGATTAAGCAGTGTTAAACCATCAAAGAGATTCACTTTATGAATGTATTTCCGCTGTTTATTTTATCTTGATAGAAACTGCGCACCTGGTCAAAACCCAGCGAGCGGGACTCTGCGCACCTACATTGCAGCTTTGTTGTCTATAGTATATGTTGATTAATTAGGCTAATGTCACTGTCAGTATTGTCACCTCACAGTATCGCCGAAGGGGTCACTCTCACCAAAAAAAGTGCTGACGGGTACACAGGATTTGAAAATGTGCTGAAGGGTATACAGGGTTTGTGATCGCCACTAACATCGTTAATTAGACTGTGTTTCTGAAAGTCTGGTGCCCATTAGCAGTTTGTTTTCAGTTCATTTTAATGTTCATTGCCATTGGAACGTAAACAATTATTCTCTATAGACTCTAACAGAAATCATGGCAGATACGAAAACTAAACGTCATATAGAACGACATTTCAAACCCAGTGTACCCTTCAGCACATTTTCAAATCCTGTGTACCCGTTCAGAACTTTTTTTGGTGAGAGTGACCCCCTCAGCCACGGTAACTCAGCAAATAAGAAGTTGTATTGTAGAGTGTATAACTTTTTTGATATTCTCTGAACATGCAGTTTTTTTTATCATGACATCAGTGAAGCTGCTGTGGGATATGTTTAGCACTGAGACTGAGAGAAATTTGCAAACGTTGGCATATGACCGATTCCAGTTTTTTTCGCAAATTTTTTTTTAAAAAGCAGTCAATGTCAGCTGGGTCACTTTTTTCTTCTTCTGAATCTGATGTCACATTGTCACCGAGATCCAAATTCCAATGTGCTCTGTGTGCCCAGTCTATCCCTCCGCCAAAATTAGTTTTGTCCCATAGCACAAGCATGCATTTGGACAAAGACGTCAACTTCATGATGATTTAAATTGAATCTGTGATCCAAGTCTTGACAAATTAAACATTAGTCCAATGACACATGCGAGAGTTCAATCACCGAATCAGCTAGACGACAGCCATCACTCTCCAATTGAGAATTATCACTTGTAAATAAATGTAAGTTGTGTCTAATTTTAGTGCACGTTTCCATCGGTTATAATATGTATGCGTCCAGTGTGACTTCCATTTAACTGTTGACATTTAATTTTTCAATGCCATCGTATTCCGACTATTCGTAGCCTGCAGCAGTGTAGTTGGTGGACCCAACTATTCAAACAGAGCTAGACGCTCTCGAATATGCTCTGATAATAAAAGTCAGATTTGCGGACTAGCAGCAGTGCAGGATTGGGAACAAACTTCGCCTATTTGCCGAATTCAGCCTCCTACCACCTGTTTTTCTACCTCAAGTGTAGTTCCTGTCTTCTTTTCGCCAAACTGTTGAACTTTTTTGGTTTTTCTGAGGTTTTCTCGCCATCATTTTCGTGAAATGAAAGACGTTGTCAAATAAAAACACAGATGAATTTAAATTCGAAAATTAACCGGAATGCGGTCTGCGCATGCGCATATAGTGACGTGGGTCACACTAAAAGTTGTAGTCCGGGTCCGAGATCGAGCCCAGTAAAAGGTGTAGTTGGGATTTTCAATTTCGTTTAATGTTGTTATAAATATAATTCCAATAATGATGAATTTTGGTTTGTGGTGAGCTACATGTATGCCAATTACAAATAAACAAATTTAAAATTTAATTTGTAAGTCTTATATTTCAACTTTTATCGACATTATTCGTTCTCTAGCACACTAAAAGTTGTAGTTGCGATCAGCCGAGCCAGCCGCCGAGTCGCTAATTAGGTGATAATTGCTATTGTTGGCGGCTAATCAGTGGTGGGTCACATGAAGATCAAAGGGCAAGTAGTGGGAATAAAAACAAACAATGACTTATGTTTATTAAGCAAAATATGAAGGTTTAGCAATTTTAAAGATTACTCTTACGTGAACAGGTAGCGTCTTTTGAGCCTGTTAGAAGGTAAACGGAACCCCCTTTTGGCAGTTTTGGTGGTACTGTCGATATTTTGTCTACGTCGACATACGTGTAAACAACTCTGTGATAAGTATAATTCAGTTAGGCCTATAAGTGTTCACCTTAAATACCGATATGACTATCCCATATACAATCAGCTGCGACATCTTTAAAAAACACATTCCTGTATCGTATTCTTAGTTCTAGGCTATCACATGATTTAGATATGGATTTCCCAATAAAATGATGACATCAGATGACAATGTTTACGCTTAGCGAGAATGATGCATCGTGGGATATAAATTCCCCAAACAAACACGTGGGCGGCATGCATTTACTTTGCAAGATTTACAGTGGGTCGACAATCACGCGTATATAAAGTTAAACTTTGTTATTTTTGATAGATTTTACGTTAGATTTAAAACAGATAACAAGTACATATATTTCTCCGAGAATGTTAAATACAATTTGTATGATTTTGATTTGATTTTATGCGACAAAATAGTCGAACAGGTCACGAAATTACGCTAACTATTGTATCGAAGTTTTGCCATAAAAAATCCGATAAAAATAATTCTATTTGGGAATTTTACTCTAAATACTCAGAGATATATAGAATAAACATAGCCCTATCCGGTAATCAAAAATTATTTCCGCGTAAATTAATTGTTGGGATTAATTAACCATATGCTGTCGTGTAACGGAAAGAGAGAGAGAGAGAGAGCGCGCGCGCGACGATAATAAATTCACTCTTTCGTATCCTGTTCGCCATGTCTGACAAAAACGAATGTCACCTTTTCTTATTGAGTGCATGGTGATAGAGACCTCAAATTAGACAATGGGTGGATAAATTATATCAAATGTAACCCGGTTAAATACCAGCCATACGCCCGTCCATATACGAGTTTTGATAACAATCTATTTAATGCATCATGAATACGCGTGTTGATCGACGATATATCAACGGCGTTTACTAAAATATCTGTAAATGACCATTACTTGAATTCCTTTGCCCCATCATTTTTAAGATTTAATTACAGTGAATATGAAAAGAGTCCCCGGGTAAATAGTTTTGTTTTGTTTGTGTGTGTGTTTTTTGTTCGCTCGTCTTTTTCTCGACAGGGCACGGATCAATTCCGAAATCAACCTTACCATTCGGAGCCACAGATCCCCATGCAGAACAAAAATTGACCCCAACCCCAAATTGGGGTGGGGTAAAAAAAAGTCTGGAGACCTGCGTTTAGAGTTCAATTATTATATTTAGAGTATTGCATGTCAAAATTACTGGTTTAGACAGCTGGTTTAGAAACGATTTTATTATACTTCTGATCTGCGCCGTCAAACTACCAGGTATCATGCAAAATTTCTATATTGGAATTGCCATTTTTAGACTGCAGGTGTGCAAGTTAGGAAACACAATCATTGAAACTTTCTGCCAATTTTCATTGTTTCTATGACAAACATTTTGCAGTTAATGAATCATATATCTTTATTTTAGCGCACAAGATTCATAAAATTTATTACTATCAGAATATAAATAACAGAAAAACAAAATAATTTCAAATTTGAAAAAGTTCATATTTAATATAAGATGGCATATATAGTACAAAACGTGCGAGGCTGTGGGCAGTATTCCTGAACATACCCATATCAAAGTTCGATTTTAAAGTGTCACATGGTATAAGTGTTGACAATATTTTCCTATGTTCCATAAGTGTACCTATAAGTGTGGGCTGTGTTCCCAAACATTTTAAAAGTAAAAGTTTCATAAGTGTGTAGATAGAACTTTTCAAAGTACCATAAGTGTAGCTGAAAGTGTGGGCAGCATGCCCAAAGATTTTCAAAGTCTCAAAAGTGTACAGCAAGTGTACACTTATTACAACACTTATACTACACTTCCAAAATAAGTGCACAGTTCGAAAAAAGTGAGTGTGGTACAAGTGTACTGAATTAAAAAAACAAAAGCTACAAGTATACTATAAGTGTATACCTGAACTACACTTACAATGAAAGTGTACACTCAGAAAAATTAATGTACGGGTTGTTCATGCCAATATGGAAAAAATCCTTCTCATCCAGTCATTCACTACATATTTCTATTATTCAACAAGATGTCTCACAGGTCCCAGCAGTGTAGTTGCAGTTTAGTCTTTCTGTGTGTGCATTCGAACAAGTCCCAGCAGTGTTGTTACAGTGTAGCCTTTTTGTGCTGTCATTCAAACAAGTCCCTGCAGTATAGCTGCAGTGTAGTTTTGTTCATGGTCTCTTTAAATGAAGTCCATGCAGTGTGACTGCAGTGTACACTGCAACTACACCTTGGATTTGAAGGGTAGTTACAGTGTACACTGCAAATACACTCCAGTTAAAGTGTGGCTGCAGTGTACACTGTAACTACACTGCAACCACACTTCAGAGTGGAGTGTACACTGCATAATTGTAAGGGTGCTCATCACGCAAATTTAACTTCTTCTCAAAGTTGAGCTACAGTGTCATTGACACTTTCATTTAAATTACCCACTTATGTGACGTCACACCGGAATACCCCTGCCTACATCAGTTTAAAACTTGGCGCCAAGAAGCCAAGAAAAACTCATCGTAGGGGAGGGTGTGTTCGCCATATGAGGTAGGTATAATTTATTCATAAAACTTGATAAATCAAATTGTTAAATTTTATTTCATAAATTAACCTACCTCATATGGCTCAGAATATTTCCTGATTCCAGAGCTTTGTCGTGCTGTGGTATGATGAGGTTTTCCAATCTGGTGGTTATCCTCTGGATGGGTTTTGATTTCATATGTATATATATTATACAACCCATAGTTATATATACTATATATAATTATGTACACAGCATCATCGGCTCACATTTGTTAGAATGCATCAAAATTGTTTGAAACATGTTCAATGTCTGATACCTCTAACTGCAGAAAAAAGAAATCTATCCATAATGCGAACTCGCAAGGTTTATAAACATTTACACACTCATAATGTCTACAACACTTCAGTTGTAGCAGATTCAACCTCACGTAATTATAACTTTCTGAATGTATTTGGATGCGACAAATCAGCAGCAAAATATTTGTTAACGAAACACCTTTGAACAAAGACCACGAAAGGGCTTCAAGAAAGAATAATCATTCTTAATCAGTTACAATCCAGCTTGAAATTGTCTGTCGAGCTCTGTGAATTTCACTTTATTGTCAGAAAAATATTATTATTCTCCTGATGGCCATTACAGATTTTCTGTAAATAAATGACAATATGTCTGTAGAATGTTCAAGTAATTGATCATCTAAACTATCTAGGAAAATAGTATACACGTATATATATGGCTCGATCAGTTATAGCTGGGATTACATGGGACAATATTTCCTGTTTTTTTGACAAGCCATGTCTGATATGTCTTATACCACTTTGTATTTTAGCCAAGATACATGTATCTGATCTATGGATGAAGATTGAAAATCTTCACATCAATGCAAAAATGAGAAAAGCTGTCATAAGGAATTGTTTAGTGAAGAAGTCATGTAATTGGAATGTATACTAGTCTATGTCTATATGTCACTACATATTTATTTTACATATGCATGTGTTTGTATATACATATCTATTCTTGTCAATATCCTGTAAATGTATTTTATTTCAAAAATTAGCTACTCACCTGACATAATTCATATAGAATTAGATTTATCTTAACCTCCGCAAACCGCCACTCAAAAAACTGGAAACATGAAACGTTTCTTTTCATTTGTTCCGTTTCCCAGTTAAAGTTTTTAGTTATTCCGAACATGCGCATTGCGCATACCTGTATACTCAGTTTGATTTCTTGGCGCTCACAATCAGACGTGCTGAAAATTTGTGCTGCTCTTACAATGTCAGAATCTGAGGCGTCTGTTTTTCTCTGACAGAGTCTACTGTAAATCTCCAGTGGATAATCTGCGTAAGCATAAGACCAAACGATGGTTGCGCTACGATTTCTGGAGGAAAAGATTGCCTCGCAAGAACGGAAAATGGCAGAACTTCGCAAGGAAACCGGCGGAAAGTCAGATATTATTGTCGGTCTAGGTCAAAGTATTCAGACCAGGTGATCTTGTAGATCGACCGATAAACACTCAAGTCGAGGGGATCTTCAGGTTCGCCCGTAAGACACAAGTCTAATGCTCAGGAGCCGAAGAGGCTGTCCGAAAAGCAAGACATAAACACTCAAGTCAAGGGGATCTTCAGGATCGCCCGTAAGACAACACAAGTCTAATGCTCAGGAGTCGAAGAGGCTGTCCGAAAAGCAAGACTACCGATACGAACGTGCAAAAGTAGCACAGTATTAATGAAAGTATATCACATTATCTATGTGATAACAGTGTCAGTATAGTTCAGACAACGATGTGTTGTCGGTGTCAGGTCATGGACTAGTTTTGATGACAACTGTTATGCCAGACAGAGTTTAACATGCACTCAGTATACCACTAACATAGTGGACCTTTGTGTAAAGATGTTTTACCTTTAACACTTAAACAGCCTGTCAGTGGACTTACCTTAAATGAAACATGTACAGAAAGAAAATAAGTGCTCAAAGCTTCATGGCATAGTTACATGATAATAAAGAACTCTTCATGAACAGTAATTTGAGGAGTTACTTTTTGCAGAGTCTTCAAATGATATCTTGAAAATATTAGTACCCTCTTTTGATGAATTGGTACAATAGTGTTTGATAAGGACACATAGAAAGTCATTGAAAGAGACAGATTAGAGATCAGGTCGCTGCACAGACGGGAATGGCTGTGAATGTCTATTTACAACAAACGTGTGCATGCCTTGTGGAAGGCGTTCAAGCTAAGGTCGTTGACTTGAATTGACAACAATAAAACCAAAATTGGAGACAAATTTTTCGATGTCAACTAAAGTGTTGGATCAATTACCGGTAGGCCTTGAAGGGCCATGTATCATTTGATTTGTCAACAAAAACAGCTTGACAGCAGACCACAAGGACTTAGCTATTCTTACCGTTAATGTCGGATTGGTTATTCGGGGATCAGCTTGAACGTTTTTCTTAGAGGGAACAAAGGTAACAGAAAAGTTGTGAATGAACCTTATTCGTCAACCAAAACTTCTAAGAGAGATTTGATGGACAAATCTTCTCAATGACCACCCAGAAAAGTTACAAGAACTGTTATCCTGGCCGGAACGTGCGGAATAGTTTAGTGATGATCATGACCAACCATCCACATCGAAATCAGATAAAATCAGCTGTGTGTTGAGCTAATTTAAAAAAAAAATAATGTTTATGTATTATCTTACTGAAACTTCATTAAAATATTTGGAGTCAGGGTTTTATTATGCTCATTCTCGGGGCATTAAATACACATTCCGATGTGACGAAATCTGATAGAAGTTTGTAGCAACAGTTTACACAGGTTACTATGTCGCAACATTGGATACATCAAAGCGATTATGTACACCGCTGTCATTGAATGTGTGTCAATTGTGCACG
This sequence comes from Siphonodentalium dalli, assembly GCA_032622095.1. Classification (NCBI taxonomy): domain Eukaryota; kingdom Metazoa; phylum Mollusca; class Scaphopoda; order Gadilida; family Siphonodentaliidae; genus Siphonodentalium; species Siphonodentalium dalli. Next base: position 135,833,349 of record CP136064.1, on the reverse strand, counting down.
TGTCCAAAATTTTTACAGTCAGGTCAAGGACGCCAAAACTGTTTTGTGAATTTGCTGCTGTTGCCGTTGAATTCTCAGATACTAATGTATATAGGCCTAATATGATAAATAACGGTGGAGACGGGGGTGTTTATTTGTATAATAAATGGTGTAATAATGAGTCCATTTCTTTTAGGTGAAATCGTAAGACGAGTCCATTTGTTGTTTATTCAGAATTTGTACTTTCGTTTTCACACATATCCGGTTATATCACAAATTCTTTCCGGGATTTTGGGAATAAAAGTTAATAATAGTGAAGAGTAAGAGAACTGTGTTCAATATTTTAATTCAATGAATATTATCTTTTATGGAGAGTTCTGTGGCTGAATCTCCGCCGATATTTGCTGTGAATATCTCCAGGTCTTCCCGACACTTATACGTGTACTTACCGGTCATGGCTCAAACTCTCCGAAAATGAGTCAAGATTTCACCCCAATTTCGAGTTACCGTTGTATAAGGCGTACCAATATTCTGGGCTATACATATTCAGGTAAGAAAAGATGCGACTTATATACCAAAATTTACTGTAGTCATGGATCAATTTAGATTTGTGAAAATGCTGAATCAAGTCTGTCATAAAGCACTGAAAATTGAAATGTTTCGCGAGAATAATTACGAGAAACAATTCAGTGATTCTTGTCGAATCTTAAGGTCTGATGGATGACTGGATTTGTCTAAATCCACCCCAGACAGGCCTATTGCAAGACATGGAGATGTTCGTGGAAACCATTCTAAATCTGGTTTTTTATTGGTAAATGTCAAAAGGTCTCATTTGGAGCCATCCAAAATATTAACTTATTTTGGGTACCATGTTTCATTTGGACAAATGGTTAGTTTGTCTCACAGTATATCGTATAAGAGTACTCCATGAGGCAGTAATGGATCCGTTGAAATGACGGGACACTGCCCGCAGTTATCTACATTTGTTTGGCATCATAGCATCATGCCTTGAGTTGATGATTCAGAATGCTTGTCTTGACAGGAGACTCATTCAGATGATATCTATCTCTTGAAGTTGAAAAGATGGCAACCAGTTCGCCATTCATACAAGCTTATGGTCCCGTGTACACAAGAAGATCTGGCACCCCATCTGGACTGGTGGTAACACATACCAAACTTGCAACGGGATTGATTCCTTTTTTTTTTTCAGATCGTAAATATGGTTTTCGATCACAACCGATGCCAGTCTTCAGGAACGGGGGTCCCATTTTGGGGGAAAAATAGTCTGGAGATGAAAGCAGTATTTATACATGCAGTATTGGATACATGCATTAATACATGCAGTATTATATACATGTATTAACAATAAAACACTTCACACAAAGTGCTTATACAAACAAACAATACAAGGTCCAAATCCTTTTTTGTCAGTTACTAGTAGCTCAGGAACTTTGGTTCTAAAATCAGCTCACATGCATGTACTAGTAGCAGGGTCCAGAACTAGCTTGTAGATTTTTATTTTGTCTTTGGGCTCAACCAACCATGGATCCGTTTTGCAAATTTTTCACAAGAAGAACATAAATTTGTGATAGATGCTCTCTTTTTTTCACGAAGGAGCATATATGTTTATGCATTTCCACCAATTCCACGGTTTTCCCCAAGTTTTACAACTTGAGTCCTTTTCAGTGCGAGTTGATTTTAATAGATCTGTATTGACCAAGACAGTCTGGTTTTCCGACAGTCTGGTTTTCCAATGATTTTAAATCTTCTAGTCAAATCATCCACTCCTTTTACCAGTTGTAGAACAGATATTAACACAATATCAGGGGAGGGTACACGTACCTAATCCGGAACCATACCTGATGAACCTGACGGCTTGGCATCATTCTGTCAACAGATATGATCTTGGCAACTTGGAACACAAAATTACTATCAGTCTAAATATTTAATAGTAAATATAGTGTTCCAAGCAAAAAAAAAATTCTCATGATGCATCTTTAGCATCTTTTGTTTTTTATAGTCAGATATGTTTGCTTTGGGGTTTTTACAAATACTGTACTGTTGCAGGATACAGTTTTCATGCTCTCATCAATTTTGCCACTGGGTTGCGAAAATAGCAGTGGGACAACACCCACACATTATTTGAATGTTGAATATGTTTAATGCAAGGCCTCCAAAACGAAGACTGGTACCTGCTCGGGATCTTCCAAAAAAAAAACAAACAAAAAAAGTTTTGGAAATATTGAAGAATCCTCCATTTGAACCTTAGACTTGGCTAATTTGAAAAACTGGTAGCCCTTACATTTCCCAAGTGTGTTATAAGTGTCAAATAAGTGTTGCATAAGTGTAGGAAAATTTTTCCTCTAAGTGTGCACTTACAACCAAGTGTACAAGTCCAACAGTGGCAGTAAGTGTAGTACAAGTGTAGCATAAGTGTACAGTAAGTGTACGTTCCAACTATGTAAATGAGGTGAGTGTCATATAAGTGTATGATTCTAAAGTGTGGTATAAGTGTATGTTGGCAAGTGTAATATAAGTGTATAATAATTGCAAGTGTTTTATAAGTGTAAGTTCTGAATGGGGTTGTAAGTGTATTGTAAGTGTACAATGGTGATTGTGATGCAAGTGTATTATATAAGTGTATAGTACATGTATTAGTAAAATAAGTGTATATCATAGATGGGCATGCACATATTAAATTTCACTATCAAAGATGGCAATTGATGCATTAATCAAGGGAATCACATTCACAATGATTTTAGACTGATAAAATACTTTATTATATTATATTAATAATGTTTTAATATATAAATCATCTATCGATTAGGTTCCTTGGCTCAATAAATATATTTCATAAATCTGGTGCTGATATGCGAAGTTTGAATGAGCTGAAGTATCTTCAAGCTTGTCTCTTCCCGTTAGTCTTTACTCCACTTATGTCATGATGTCCATGTCATATTCAGTACCATGTCCCATTTAAAGCATGCAGTGCCTGCTGTGGGATGTTTAGTTTAGCACGGAGAGTGAGAGAAATTTGCAAATGTTGGCATGACCGATTCCAGTTTTTTTTGCCAAAAAAGCTGTAAGTGAGTCATTTTTTTCTTCTGATGTCACATTGTCTCTGAGATGATCCAAATTCCAATGTGCTCTGTGTGCCCAGTCTACCCCTCTACCAAAATTAGTTTTGTCCGGTATCACAAGCATTTGGACAAGACGTCAAGATGATTGAAATTGAATCCGTGATCAGTCCTCTTGGCGAGTCTTGCCAACATTGGGCAACAATGAAACATGCGAGAGATCAATCACTGAATCAGCTGGACGACAGCCATCACTCTCCGATTGAGAATTATCACTTGTAAATAAATGTATGTTGTATATATCTGAATTTAGCGCACGACTTTCCATCGGTTATAATCTGTATGCATCCAGTGTGACTTTACTGTTGACATTTAATTACTCAATGTCATCGTGTCATTGTAGGATCACCGGTGGAATTGGGAACAAACTTCGCCTATCTGCGTAATTATTTGCCGAATTCAGCCTCCTACCACCTGTTCTATCTCTAGTGTGTTTAGTTCCTTTCTTCTTTTTGCCAAATTGTTGAATTGTTTTGGATTTTCTCGCCGTCATTTTCGTAAATGAAAGCTGTTGTCAAATAACATGCAGATGAAATTTGATTTCTTGACCGCCGAATGACCGGAATGTGGTCTGCGCATGCGCATGTAGTCACCGTCACAGTCACGTGTTAGCTTTTAGCCAATCGTATGCTCAGTTCTAGGATATCACTTGATTTAGACAGGGATTTCCCATTTGGCAAACCTCGTCAGATTCTGTCACCGTTTCAGAGGCCCGCAGAGGTCACAGGTCGAGGAGTTCAGAATGAGGGATTTCCCAATAAAATGATGACATCAGAGGACAATGTTTACACACAGCGAGATGGGATTAAATTCCCCATACACGAACACGTGGGCAGAAAGCCGCAAGCATTTACTTTGGGAGATTTACAGTGGGTCGATAATCACACGTATATACAGTTAAACTTTGTTATTTTTGATACATTTTACATTAAATTAAAAACAGATAGCAGGTACATATACGTACTTCTCCGAGAATGTTAAAAACAATTTTTATCTGTTCATCATTATTTTATTGTCACGAAATTACGCTAACTATCGAAGTTTTGCCATAAAAAAACCCCGATAAAAAAAATTCTATTTGGGAGTATTGCACGTCAAAATTACGGGTTTATCAACGATTTTTATTATACTTAATTCTGATCTGCGTCGTCAAACTACTATCATACAACATTTCTATATTCGTAATTTTCATTGTTTCTATGACAAACATTTTGCAGTTAATAAATTGTAGATATACATACTCATATATCTTTATTTTAGCACAAAAGATTCATAAAATTTATTACTATCAGAATATAAATAACAGAAAAACGAAATACCGGTAATTTCTAAATTGAAAAAGTTCATATTTAGTATAAGACGGCAATTATATAGTACAAATGTGCGAGGCTCTGAGCAGTATTCCTGAACATATCCATATCAAAGTTTGATAAGTGTGGTATAAGTGTTGATAAATTTTTCCAAAGTTCCATAAGTGTACCTTTAAGTGTGGGGCAGTGTTCCCAAAACATTTTAAAAGTATAAGTATCATCAGTGTGTCATAAGTGTAGAGAGATCTTTTCAAAGTACCATGAGTGTAGCTGTAAGTGTGGGCAGCATGCCCGTGGGCAGCATGCCCAAAGATTTTCAAAGTCTCAAAAGTGTAGAGCAAGTGTACACTTATTACAACACTTACACTACACTTACGAAATAAGTGTACATTTCGAAAAAAGTGAGTGTGGTACAAGTGTACTGAATTAAAAAAACAAAAGCTACAGGTGTACTATAAGTGTATACCTGAACTACACTTACAATGAAAGTGTACACTTAGAAAATATAAGGGAGCTTACATTGAAGACAATATTTTCTTGTTTGCCATTACCACTTTCAAAGGTGAAGTCACTGTAATGACCTTTTCTAAGTAGAATCATTTCTCATCAAGGTCCTTTAACCTTACTTTGAGAGAGATGTCAGAGTGGATCCGAAAAGTGCTCTTTGATGTTTGTGGATGGAACAAATAATAACAATAATCGACCCCATACACCAGTCTCATCACAAACTATATCTTCCTGGTTAGTTAAGCTTATAAGAAGGTTTTTTGTTTCCTTTCCAAGTGACAACAACATTACGGCTCATTTCACACTTTGGATGAATCTTTGTGAGCACTCTTCTTTGGAGCAGGAATGAGAGACTTTCTGGAAAGTGCTGACTGGGCTCTTTATGCATCTATATTTATCAAGTTCTACTTGACAGATGTTGGCACTAAAGTGCTAAGTGTTGGTTAGATTCCCCAGCATGTTTGCTGTGAAGGAAAATTGTGTTTTGGTTATCACATGTAAATAATGTTCAGTATATGTTATGATGTAAATCATGAAAGAACATTTCATGGAAGAACCATGGGACAACAGCATCAGACCAGAGCTACGCAGAGCAGCTATGAAATCAGCATAATTATGTCAGGTGAGCATAATTATGTCAGGTGAGCATAATTATGTCAGGTGAGTAGCTAATTTTTGAAATAAAATTAGCAGATTTGGACACATTTTATGTATAAATTATACTCACCTGACATAATTCATTCCCGCCCTCCTCCCATCAGATACAGTTGTCCCATGGCTGATTGTGGCGGCATGGGATCAAACTGAGTATACAGGTATGCGCAATGCGCATGCTCGGAATAACTAAAAACTTTAACTGGGAAACGGAACAAACGAAACAAAACATTTCATGTTTCCAGTTTTTTGAGAGGCGGTTTGCGGAGGTTAAGATAAATCTAATTCTGTATGAATTATGTCAGGTGAGTATATTTATTCATAAAATTTGGACTTGTGTCCAAATCTGCTAATTTCATATGAGAAATAAAACATATTCAAGAGTTCCAGCTTCGGCCCAAAACCGTGGCTATTCGGATAAGTTGACATTGAATTATTATTAGCTTGCATTTGTGTCAGAACTTGTAATGCTATGGGAGGAAATGCATAAATATGCAAACATGTTCTCCCAGTCCAAGGTCAGAGCCTCTGCTGGGGGACGATCTTGTTGGTGATCCCAACTGGAGTTTTCATGTGAAGTGTCATGTTGATATACTGGACCATTAGGTAGACCACAGTCAGACCGTATTAATATCTTGTGACTCGTTAGTACTGGGCCAATATATATTTGTTTATGTTTTTTTGTCTTATTTCCAAATTGTTTACATGTATGCATTTTTGGGTTTTCTCCATTACCCATTGACCCAGAGAATGTAGATTGTTTAAATGTGCACCATAATCTGACTGGCTTGCATATCAATAACACCTTATCATCTTAGGGAACAGAGGACAAAATATGCGGCATTTCTTGGTCTTGTCTTGCTGAATGAAGACACAATTCTTACCATGCTTTATAGAACTGGCATGAAATGTGTTATGTATGAACAATTGAGATTCATTATTTACTACCATTGTTCTAGTAAAGGGAAAATAATCATTAGCCTTTATAGAGAATTGTCTTTGTGTAATGCACCAAACTGTCTATTGTTGGAATATCCTGCAATGCCGTAGGCCTACTATAGTTAGAGTTCAGTTTCACCTTGATGTTATTGAAAAAGGCATTTCATTAATTCATCAGTTGGAACTGCTATGCATGCCTATTTGTGGCCGAAATTGGGTTGTCAATATAAGCTATTGCTCCATGCAAGTCATCGGGAGATTTTAAATTTCCAATCCATGATGAAAACATAGATTTGTTTAATGTTTGAATCAAAATATTTATATCACATGATAACAATTGTGTGCAAGACTGGTTCACTATAACTTATAAGCCATCGCCCACGTAAACGCATAGTCCTAGACATCACCTCTGCATGTGTTTTGGGGAAAATGGTACAGCTGATACTGTACAGATAAACTGGTATTTATCTCTTAACACATGTCTGCCATTCCAAAAATGGCAACTGTTAAATATTCGATGTCATGGACACAATAATTAACTTCCTGAACTATATATAATGTACATAATTCAATACGAACGAAGTATGGTCATCTATGTGTTGATTATGTATTTTTGGAGTGACTTTAAGGTCATGGGTGGAATGTACATGTGTTGTCTGTATGATCAGGGATGGGGTGTGTGGATAAATAGGGAGTGATTTTATGGTCACGGGTAATGTGTATAGGTATACATTGAATGGCCGCACAGTCATGATTGAAGTGTATATGCATACCTTGAGTAAGCTGGGTGGACATTATTGAGCGTGTGGGTACATAGGGAGTGTCCTAGGTAACAGGTGGGATGTATATTTATATATCTCATGGATGTATTATCATTGGTATTTGTATATGGATTAGCTGTATGATCATGGATGGCGTGTATGATTATAACGTGAGTTGCTGAATTGTCATGTGTGAGGTGTATATGCAAGTATGGATGGTATGAGTGGTTGTGTGTGCGGGTTTTTTGTATATCTGGAAGGTTTGAATGGCCATTGGTGAGGTGTATATGTATACATGGAGTGACTCTATGGTCTAGGGTGGGCTGCATATGTAAATATCAAGTGGTTATATGACTATGTGTGTTGAATAGGTATACAGGTAGTGAATGTATGGTCAATGGTGAGGTGAGTACATGTAGGTATACAATGAGTGACTGTATGATCATAAATGTAATGAATATCTATACAGGGAGTGACTAAATGGTCAGGTGTATGAGTATACCTGGTGTTACTGCTTGGTGACTCCTGGTGGTATGGTCATGTGTATGTTATACGGGTATACACACGTGTTGCTATATGGTCATGGTCGAGGGGTGCGTGTATATAGCGAGTGGCTATATGGTCATGGATGAGGTGCATATGCATACATGGAGTGACTATACTGACATGGCTGGGGTGTATTAGTATATCCTGAGTGGCTATTCAGCTATGGTGTGACAAATAGGGACACAGGGAGTGACATGGCCAATGGTGAGGTGAATATGTATGCAATGATTGACCATGATCATGTATGAATGTTTTGAATAGACCCTGTACACACGGGGTGACTATATGGCCATAGGTCAGGTGAAGGAGTGCCAGGGGTGAGGGTATGTGTATGAAGCGAGTGGCTATATGGTCATTGGTGAGGTACATATGTATACCAGGAGTGACTCCATGGTCATTGTTGTGGTGTTGATGTTTATATTGAATGTCTATTTGACCATGTGTGTGGAGAATAGTTATACAGGGGATGACCGTATGGCCAATGGTGAGGTGAATGGGTATACAAGGAGTATGGTTATGGGTCATGTTTAGGAGTATACCCGGTGTGCCTGCATTGTGACTCATGGCTGTATGGTCATCCGTGGTCATGGATCATTTGTAAATGTATACAGTGGGTCACTATATTGTTATATCTGTGGTGTTTATGTACATATGGAATGACTGTGTGATAATGGGTGGCTATCGCTTTCCACATTTAACTTTTCCCCCATGTACATAAACACCACCAAGATTGAGAACTCTCTGACATGACCTCTCTATTGATTAACATATTCTTGAGTTATTTTTTGGAAAGCGATAGCCACCCAAGGTACACATGTACATGTTTCCAAAAGGGCACTCCCTATATACCCACACGCTCGCCAATGACCATCCAGCTTACTCCAGGTATGCATATACACTTCAATCCTGACCGTACAGTCATCCCACGCACACCTATACACATTACCCATAACCATAAAATCACTCCCTATTTATCTACGCACTCCACCCATGATCATACAGACAACACATATATATACATACACACCAACCTGTCACAATACAGCCACACACGGTACACATATACATCCCACCCACAACCTTACAGTCACTCCATATATACATAAACAACACACGGATGACCATGTAGCTACTCTCGTTATATCCATACACTATGTCAATGCCCATACAGCCACATCGGCCACACACAACCATATACCGTACAGTCACTACATGTATAGCGATTCACCTCACACATGACTATACAGCCACTCCTGATATTCCTCTCCATCTCACCATGGACAACCCACTCGCAGTAAAATTAATTTTTCATGCCCCATACGGAACTAGGACAAACAGAATAGAACGTAGTTGTCAGTTAATTAACTAACACGTATAATAACCAAGTGAGTCACAATTTGCTACCTTTTCGGATAACGTAGGGAATATAATATTCGGGATATATGTACAAAATTAACTTTTTTTAAATTTGGTTGCCATTTTGGAAGCCATCTTGAGCAATTTTGTCTATAACTACCGTAGTGTGACACATTAAGATAGACCAAAACAATAAACACCTTTGATACCAAAGATAGTTGCATTTTACTTGAAAAAATTGTCCAACCCTGAAAAGTGAATTTTTGCCGATATTTATGTCAAGTTTGTGAGAGAAAAATCCAATATTTCTGGTGATGTCAGTGGTGACAAATAGTAACAATGAATCAAGGTGCATCAGACATGTTAGTATTCAATGTATAGAATACAGAATAGCCAATTTTATACATCAACCACAACTTGTAAGCGATTGCAGGACACAATGGAGCAACATTTACCATATTTCATATTTTGGCGGCCATTTTGAGCCAAAGTAAGAATTTGGGTTTCACTGAGTTGGAATATTCATAGGTAATGATATGCCTCACTTACATTACAAAGATCTGTCCATTTCTTGTTGAAATATGACTAGAATCCCAATTGTAATTTTTGTGAAATTTTATACCGCGTTCTGTAAAATCGAATTTTTGAGGGATCGGAAGGGGCTAGGAACCCGATAAATGCATATTTAATTGCTCCAATGATAAAGTCACATTACTCAACCAGTTCCAAACAGCATGAATTGATCTAGAAGATATTTGTGCAAAAATGTCATATTTTCAACTTCCGGCGGCCATTTTGGCGGCCCCATCTTAGATGGTGATTTTCAATTTTGCCCCAAAAAATTGTCATTATGTAATAGTTCACGAAAATATATACATTTGTATACATTTTACTTGATTTTCCCGCTATAATTTGCATAAAACTGACTTAGGGGCTGGTCTAAAAAATGGCAGCCATGATGGACGCCATCTTGTCTGGAGTCTACACGGCCACTTTTTGTTCTTGTTAACATTGCTTAAAAGTTGAAGGACATAATAAGGAACAAAATGAGTAGGGTGAAGTTAAGTCCCAGGGTGGGTGCAATGGTACCCCTATTAGCTCCCGGACTACTTAAGAATGAAACTGTGTTTTTGAGACATTTATCTTCAACGATGATTGTCAAGGATCTGAAATAAGTCAGTTAAATCTGAGAAACAGGGCTTTCAGGGGCAATGGATGTGAAAAAGTCACACCCACCACTTTGTGAAGCCTAATTGTTTTACTTGAAAGATATCTGTGGTGCTCGGGAGCATATATATGTACAGTCAGACAATAATCACAACACAGGGTGAATGCATTAATAAGTACCTGCCCCTTCTCTTTTTACTTTGTGAAACATCTGCAGCCTCTTAGAAAAAACAATGTTTTAGCCAGATAGGCAGCCGTGCATGCCTCAAAAGTGCCTGTGCCTGTCTCAGAGGTTGCAAATTGAATGGTAGGTGTGTTAATTATACCCCCCGCAACGAAGTTAGGGGTGGGTATACTGGAGTCAGCTTGTCCGTCGTCCGTCCGTGGACACAAATTTGTCCGGAGTTTTTCTCAGTCGTTTTTTTATCAATTTCCGTGAAACTTGGTACAGACATCAACCACCATGGGAACCTGTGCACCTGCGATTATGACGTCTGTCGGACTTTTTTTGGTGGAGTTATCCCCCATTTTTCGACTTAGAAATTTTTCGCAACATGTAAATTTTGTCCAAGCTTTTATTCCTACATTTTTCGGTCAATTTTTTTAAAACATGGCACAGATATTTTGTACCATGGGAACTTGTGCACCTGCGATTATGACGTCTGTCCGACATATTTTGGTGGAGTTATCCCCCCTTTTTCGACTTAGAAACTTTTTTTTGCAACATGCATAATTTTGTCTGAGCTTTTATTCCTACATTTTTTGGTCAATGTTTTTTAATCTTGGCACTCATATTTAGTACCATGGGAACCTGCGATTATGACCTCTGTCCGACATTTTTTGTGTGGAGTTAATCCCCTTTTTCGACTTAGAATTTTTTTCGCAACATACATAATTTTGTCCAAGCTTTTATTCCTCCATTTTTTGGTCAATAGGTTTAAGATTAGGGGTATGGTTGTACATCTGCAATGGGAACTGTTATTTTATTATTTTAACTAAATGTTTACTGACATGTGAAACATCTTAGTATTTTAAAAACAGGGGGGTATCCGTAGTCACGACAGTCACACCTCTAGTTAAATTTGTTTTAAAGGTTTTTTTTTTTTTTTTAATTTACATGACATGCAACCCCAACAAGAAATTTAATTCTTTTTGGACTCAGGACAAATATTGTTTTACAATCCTCTATAAATTTTAGTATTAAATAAATTACAGTATTGTTTCTATCACATGTATTTTAATTTGTAGATTCCCGACGTACCTGATCGAGATAGGATTGGTATGGAGCTGGCTGAAAAAGCCAGTAAAGCACACAGGGCGAAAAAGCAGGAAGCACTTAAACATGCCACCAAACACATCACAAGGTAGGCACAACTATGAGAACACTATGATCACTTTAATAGGGGTCGTGTCTTAATGCAAAACCGAAATTGACCGATAGCCGATGTACAACAGTTAAAAGGGAACTGTTCATCAAACTTTTTGTTCAGTAAAATAAACTATACCAGTGTCATAACTTAGAATTAAGGTTACTAAAAACGAATCATATTCAAAAACACCAACTTATAGCGTAAAAATCGAGATTTTAATGCCTTTTTGACGTCGAAAATACTTAGGAAAAACTCAAAAGCCACTCGCCAGTTTTATGTGCACAAAGAAGCGTGACGTCAAAGTGGGAACGCAACTTTTTTTCGGATCAGGGAATAAGACGTAAACATGTCCACGTGTTTCTCATTTGTTTTGTTAATGGCGACTTACGATACAACTCTACTATTTTCAACAATTTGGACATTTAGAAAGTATTGATGACTGAACTGTGTAATCATATAATATCACGGAGTTGTGCTAGGACTATACGTTGGACGCTGTTTTGAGAATTTTTGATGAATATTGTGAATTGGATTTTCGATTCTGGAGGTTGACACTGACACTGACAGGTCACTTTTGAAAGTCAGATTTATGTTTTAGAAGAATGTTTATCAACCAAGAGTCAACATTATTTGATTGTAATGTGCATAGAACAGTTGTCTGCAGTTTTCAACACATTCCTGGTGGAAAAAGATTCTAAAACTACGATGCTATTTGGGAAGTAAATCACCTATTTTCGATGTTTTTTTTCCGATGGTAATCCGGTGTGTGTCGTTTTGAACAATGTCAGCAAGGGGCTGATGCTGAACTCTTCCAATTTGATGATTATTTATTATAATTAATAAATATATTTTTTAACCATTTCGCTTGTATATATTCTCCAAAATCAGTTGGACAAGTGTAGGTGAACAACCGATATACAATAATAGCCTGATCGACTTAAAATAGATTCATTGATCGTCCACAGGAGTCTGGAATTTACCAGATGCATGCTGACAGTGGAAGACTGATCGGTCTATTTAAGCACTTCCGGGCTATTATAGATCACTCGGTGATTCGTTGGATGGCTCAAACGATGTTTCCTAAGAAATTCCTACCATGGCCGGTTTATATATACTCTTAATTTGAACCACACAGTTGATTATTTCGTACCATATTTTTTGTCATTTCACATCATATACATTTGTATGTTTCGTTGGTTCCCACAAATGATAATTGGTCATGCGTATTCAGCGTACCATGTGAAAAATTATTTTAATTTTGTTAACTTAAAGACATATTAAGGACTTGTTAGGGTGCGTGAAACTGATAAGTTAGTGTTCAGGTGCTGTGTCAGCTGGAGGAATGTAGTATTCTACCAACATACCGAAAATCTCAAGCAAATCGACTGTACCACTCCATTGAAAACATTGTCTCAACTACGCTAAATTGTAAATATTTACTACTCGAATCGGGACGCTTCTATCGGCGATAAACTAACGAAAACGATTTCACCATCGGCAGTCACTGCATTTAATTAATATAAAAGAATGACGGTGTGTGTTGTCAATTTAGATATAATATTTGTACAAATGACTACTTTGAACAAGATTATTCTCCATTTATATTTAATCACCATACCGGAGTGTTTCATATCACTTTAATGAAAGCGAACATGTTTACGATTTAACGTTACATGATGACAACCCGACAATTACATATAAACATATTTCTTTCTTTTTTTGCGAAAAAAAATAAACAAATTGAAATTGTGGCAACAAAGTTAAAGATACATAATCCTAATTAACGCTTGCATATTACTATTCCCTTGGCTTCGGGGGTAAACATATTTGATTCGAGTCGGGTCGGGGAACCCACCCGTCAAAGCTCAGAGTGATTTTATTTTAGGGTTAAGAGTTATCTTCCCTGAAAAATCTATTTTGGGACACTTTCTGAAATGGGGAACAAGCAAAATTGGATGCGTCATTTGATGATATATATAGAAACCTTTGTTGGAGGGGGTGCAGCCAACTCGAAAAATATATTTTCTGGTCCACGGACTAGAATGAGTACCCCCCTGCTTGTTGCACGGTGACATTGTATGTTTGAACTAAGATCGTCTGGTTTCGCAACTGGATTATAAAATGTTCTAGTGTCAGAAGAACAGCTTTCAGCTCATAATTTTGATGTCATTGAGACCAATTTGTCGAAAAAGGGCCATAACTCTCACAAAAATGGGCGGAGCAAACCCATATTCGAACTTGTCCTATAAATAGGACTGATAAACTCACATACCAAATTTGGTTCAGTTATGATCACACAAACTTAAGTTATCAACCGGAAACCAGAAAATTACAAGATTTTAAGTCGAAAAAGGGACATAACTCACGCAACAATATGCGGAGCAAACCCATATTCGAACTTGACCTGTATTTGGTCTGATAAACTCACTTATGAAATTTTCTTTTGATCTAATAACCGAAACTAAAGTTATCATCCGGAAACCATTCACGGACACACGCACGGATGCAGACGCACGGAAAGACGCACGAACGGACGGACACCGGCTATTTCAAATATAAGGTGATACAATATAGAGTATAGGCCCTACAGTTATTCCCACTGTGCATGTGGTCGTGTTGCCTGGATATTTGTTGCAGTTTATAGGCTAAACATATAGGGCATATCAGTACTCATATATAATCCATTTAGGCAGAAATGAAGTTCCATTATATATTCACATCTGACAAAGTGGTGTCCATATATATACTTACTATCTTACTGAAATAACTCGATGCACCACCCCACCCACCCCCGGTTAATTGAAGGCTCAAGACGTTTTCAAGCTCCAACTAATGCACTATGTATACAACATTCGTGAACACACTGGATTATCTTTTGGCATCTACCCGGGTATAAAAGTTTTAATTTACCACAGGGTTAAAGAGAAAAACAAAAACAAAAACAAAAAAAACAAATAAATTTGTTGAAAGATGAGCATGTACAAAGCGTACTGTAAAAACCTGAATGGACTTGATGTGGAGGTACTTTCTCAATGGTGCCAAGTGCCAAAAGATTTTTAGCTCAACTTTACTTTGTAAAGTTTAAGCTATTGCCATGGCTTGATATGCGTCATCCGTGTGTGTGCATGTGTGAGGCGTCAACAATACAGGCTACAGGTCGTACCTTTGGTCGGATCTTTATGAAATTTGTCATAGCTGTTGACATTGACATGTAGATGGGAACGAGTCATTTTTGGGGTCATTCGGCCATAAAACATGGCTGCCAGCAGTCATCTTGGATTTTACTCTTTGCATGACTAAATCCTTTGGCACGGGCTACAGGTTGTACCTTTGGTCGGATCATCATCAAATTTGTCATGGCTGTTAACATTTAAATGTAGATGGGAACGAGTCATTTTGGGGTCTTTCGGCCAAAAAAGATGGCGCCAGCAGCCATCTTGGATTTTACTCTTTGCATGACTAAATCCTTTGGCACACCTTACCAGGGGCGGATTTAGCCTGCCGCACATGCTGCTTGAGCGGTACTCAGATTCAATATAAGATAGGAAATTTCCTACTCCGCTGCCAACATTATGGTCAGTCCCCACATGACATACTACATTGCAACATGAGTGCGTCACCACTACATAATACCACAATTATACATTTTACCCAATTCATGTGGTGTGCAGTCACAGAATGGGAATTCTTGGTGGTAGCAATGTTTCGACTACATTTACATTTAACCAGAATTATGGTTAAATGAGGGTCTGTCTCATCAGGTATGTAACCCATCCATGTGTAAGTATACCATATTATATGTGTTAGCGAAAAACAAGTCAGTATGCAGTTATGATGCATACTCAAATTATGCCAAAAAACTTTTTATAGAAATCACCACCTGAAGGAACTGAGTATAAGACTACCAAATTAATAAAACATTAAACAATGTTATCTGATGCCAACCTGTTTATAAGTTGGTGCCCCGCTGATGTGGCTCTTTGTATTCGATTTCATTGAGTGTGCTAACCATATCAATGGGTGTCAACCCTTGATGAATGATGTCTCTACAAACATTGCTGTAATTGGCACCAATCTGCTTTTATGCATAGTTAACATAGGTAGTTCCCTCAATTCCCCTGTACTGGTATCTATAGCAGCAATAAGCATGTTTCACCTGGGGCATATATACACACTTGGACACATTTATTACTTCTTACCATATGGGCAGGTGTCCATTTGTGGTTTTCTATCTCTGTGGAATGAGAATCCCTGGAGGTTTTATATGACAGGTGCCTGTCAGCAGCGAGCTTTCACCCTTGTATGTTTTGGTTACAATGCCCATCACATCCTGTGAATGTGAGAGATCTGTATCCATTTTAAGGCACCTGGAGTCGTATATGAGACCAACTATGGGCAGGGGCGCCGGAAGCATCCAAGGGCAGGGGGGCAGAGCCTACAAAAAGGGCACTTTTCCGCAAAAAAGGGCATTTTCTCCGCAAACTCGGGAAAATAACCATAAATTCATTGTGGCAAAAATCCGTATTTTAATGGTATTTGTCAGTTTTTATGGCCATTTGTGATAAAATTGACAAAAAATTGGTGGTATTTGGACCAAAACAGTCACATTTTGCTATAAAAACACGAGATTAAACACACAAAAAGCATTTTCTGTCTCCAGAAAAAGGGCAAGTCCTGCTCCCGCTCGCCCCCCTTGGTCAAGGGCAGGGGGGTCAGCTGCCCCCTCTGCCCCCCCTCTTCCGGCACCTCTGACTATGGGAGAGGAACGGCTGAATGGTCTTGCTCTCATGCACACGTACCCCAATATACGTGGGGGGGGGATAGTTGCAAAATGGTTCACTTTGTGATAGAAGCGCCAAACTTTCAGAATTTGTTAAGTGGTTGGTGAGTATCACTAAACTGGCTGGTTCCAGATTTTGGAGGTCACCTTGACCTTCAATTTGACCTTGACCTTTTTGAAAATCTCAGTTTTAGGGTTGGGTGGTTTATGCCATCCTTTTCTTGTGAAAATCGCATCTTCTCACAGTTTTCTCAATACAATTATAGTTGGGAGGTGACTACGGTTCATTTGGGCCAAAACATATCTAAATTTTCATAAGATGGCCGCCAATATGGCTGCCGGAAGTTTAAAATATGACATTTTTTCACAAATATCTTCTAGTTCAATTCATGCTGTTTGGAACTGGTTGAGTAATGCAACTTTATTTTGTGTTTTGTATATTAACCGATCATTGGAGCAATTAAATATGCAATTATTGTGGTCCCGGTCCCTCAAAACTTCGATTATACAGGATGCGGTATAAAATTCCACAAAAAATCACAATTGGGATTCTAGTCATATTTCAAAATATGGAAAATGGTAAATATCACACCAGCGTCTCCTGCAATCGTTTGCAAGTTGTGGTTGATGTATAAAATTGGCAATTCTGCATTCTATACAGTGAATACTAACATGTCTGATGCACCATGGTTAATTGTTACTATTGTCACCACTGACATCGTCAAAAATATTGGAGTTTTCTCTCAAAAACTTGACATAAATATTGGCAAAAATTCACTTTTCATGTTTGGACCATTTTTTTCAGGTAAAATGTAACTATCTTTGGATTGAAAGGTGTTTATTGTTTTGGTCTATCTTAAATGTGTCTCACTACGGTGTTTATAGACAAATTGCTCAAGATGGCTTCCAAAATGGCAACCAAATTTGTAAAATGTTAATTTTTTTTACATATATCCCGAACATTCTCTGCATTATCCGAAAATGTAGCAAAATGTGACTCACTTGGTTATTATACGTGTTAGTTAATTAACTGACAACTAAATGTTCTATTCTGGTTGTCCCACTTCCGTATGGGGCAAAATAAATTCATTTTAAAGTATGTAATTTTGCCGAGCACCTCTTTTGTGATTTTGGCCATAGTTATTGAAAGGAAATGGGCAGAACTTTGAGACAGAATTGAGATGGACCATAATATTTGGCTATTCTGGTCCATTATGCTAAGAAAATGTCAACTGAATACAGTGTGGATGCCAAGATCGTAGCCAGGGAGTTACTCTATGATCATAAGTGAGGTGAATAGGTATACAGTGAGTTATTGTATGTCATGACTTATGTGAATAGGTATACAATGAGCGACTATATGGTTATGAGTGGGTTGTCCATTGTAAGATGCATCTATGTATACAAGGATATGTCATGGTCAGGTGTGAGGTGAATCGGTATGCATGGAGTGACTGTATGGTGTATGATTGTGTATATCCAGTACGGGTGCACCAGGTGTGCCTGTATGGGTATTGGTGTGGTGTATGGATATAGCTACATGGTCATCTATGTGTTGATTATGTATATATGGAGTGACTGTAAAGGCATGGGTGGGATGTACATGTGTTGTCTGTATGATCATGGATGGGTGTGTTGGTAAATAGGGTGTGATTTTATGGTTACGGGTAATGTGTATAGGTATACACGGAATGACTGTACGGTCATGATTGAATATGATTACCTGGAGTAAGCTGGGTGGACATTATTGAGTGTGTGGGTATATAGGGAGTGTCCTTGTGGTAACGGGTGGGGTGCATATTTATATATTTCATGGATGTATTATCATTGGTGGGTGTATAGGGATTAGCTGTATTATCATGGATGGTATGTATGATTATACAGTGAATTGCTGAATTGTCATGTGTGAGGTGTATATGCAAGTATGGATTGTTTGAGTGGTTGTGTGTATATCTGGAAGGGCTGAATGGCCATTAGTGAGGTTTACTTGTATGCTTGGAGTGAATCTATGGTCTAGGGTGGGCTGTATATGTATATCGAGTGGTTATATGACTATGTGTGTCGATATAGGTATACAGGTAGTGATTGTATGGTCAATGGTGAGATGAGTACATGTAGGTATACAAGTAGTGCCTGTATGATCATAAATATAATGGACATCTCAGCCCTCATAATTGGCTACGGCAATCGGCAATGCCGAACCCATTTGCTGAAGCAAGGTGGGCAACAATAAAGGGTTGCCTTAGCAGATTGCCGAAGCCAAACAATCTGAATTAAAAGGGCTGACATCTATACAGGGGGTGACTATTAAAATGGTCATGTGTCAGGGTATGAGTATACCTGGTGTTCCTGTTTGGTGACTCGTGGCGGTATGGTCATGTGTAGGTTATACCAGTATACACATGTGGTGCTTTATTGTCATGGGCAAGGAATACGTGTATATAGCAAGTGGCTATATGGCCATGGATAAAGTGCATATGCATACATGGAGTGACTATACTGACATGGCAGGGGTGTATTAGTATATCTTGAGTGACTATGCGGATACAGGGAGTGACATGGCCAATGTTGAGGTGAATATGTATGCAAGGATTGATCATGGTCGTGTATGAATGTTTTGAATAGGTACACACGGTGTGACTATATGGCCATAGGTCAGGTACCATTGGTTAAGGTATGTGTATGAAGCGAGTGGCTATATGGCCATTGGTGAGGTGCATATGTATACCCGGAGTGACTTTATGGTCATTGTTGATGTATATATTGATTTATTTGACCACGTGTTTGGAGAATAGGTATACAGGGGGTGACCTTATGGCCAATGGTGAGCTGAATAGGTATACAAGGAATGACTATATGGTTATCGGTCATGTTTAGGAGTATCCCCGGTGTGCCTGTATCGTGACGCGTGGCTTTAATGTCACCCGTGGTCATGGGTCAGGTGTACATGTATACAGTGGTTCACTATATTGTTATGTCTGTGGTGTTTATGTATATATGTAATGACTGTGTGGTAATAGGTGGCCATAGTTTTCCATGTTTAACGCCCCCATGTATATAAACACCATCAAAATAGAGAACTCTCTGACATGACCTCTCCATTGATTAACATATCCTTGAGTTATTGTGCCACCCAAGGTACACATGTACAACCCACCCATTACCTCAGTCACTCCATATGTACATAAACACAACACAAATGACAACATAGTCACCCACTTTATACACGTACACCTGATCATACAGCCATACTTGGTTATACCCGTACATACCACAAATGACGATACAGCCACAAGTCACCATGTATAAACACCAGGTATACACATACACCCGACACATGGTCATATAGTCACTCTATGTATACATATCACGATCATACGGTCGCGCGTTGTATACCTATTCACCTCACCATGGACTATACAGCCACCAAATGTATACCTATTCGCCATATCCATTACCATAGAGTCAATCCAGGTATACATATGCACATCACCAATGGTGAGCCCTTCCAGATATACCAATACCCGCACAGACGACCTCTCATAAGTTCCACACTTGCCATACTCATGATCATGCATCTACTCCCCATACACCATCAATGATAACACATCCACAACATATATAAATATACAACCCACCGTTGCCAACAGGGCACTCCCCATATACCCACACATCATCCATAACCATACAATAACTTGCGGTATACATATTATCCTCATCTACGATCATAAAGTAACTCCCTGGCTGTCATCTTGGCTTCCATCCTGTATCCAGTTGATAAATTTTTATCATAATGGGCCAGACTACCCACATCTCATGGTTCATCTCAGTTCCTTCTCAAAGTTCTGCCTGTTTCCTTTCAATAATATGGCCATAATCACAAAAGAGGTTATCCGCAAAATTCCATACTGCAACTTTAAAATGAATTTGTCATGTCCCATACGTAACTAGGATAAACATAATAGAACATATTTGTCAGTTAATTAACTAACAGGTATAATAACCAAGTGAGTCACAATTTGGTACCTTTTGGGATAACGCAGAGAATAATTTTCTGGATATGTGTAAAAAATTTACTTTTTACAAATTTGGTTGCCATTTTGGAAGCCATCTTGAGCAATTTAGTCTATAAACACCATAGTGTGACACATTTAAGATAGGTCAAAACAATAAACACATTTGATACCAAAGGTAGTTGCATTTTATTTGAAAAAATGGTCGAACCCTGAAAAGTTATTTTTTTGCCGATATTTATGTCAAGCTTGTGAGAGAAAAGTCCAATATATCTGGTGATATCAGTGGTGACAATAGTAACAATGAAACATGGTGTATCAGACATGTTAGTATTCAATGTATAGAATACAGATTAGCCAATTTTATACATCAACCACAACTTGTAAGCAATTGCATGACACCCTGGTGCAATATTTACAATTTTCCATATTTTGGTGGCCATTTTGGCAGCCATTTTGAGCCAAGGTAAGATTTTTGGTTCCAGAGAGTTGGAATATTCATAGGTAATGATATGCCTCACTTGCATTACAATGTTCTTTTCATTTCTAGTTGAAATATGACTAGAATCCCAATTGTGATTTTTTTGTAAAATTTTGTACCGCATTCTGTAAAATCGAATTTTTGAGGGATTGGAAGGGGTTAGGACCCCAATAATTGCATATTTAATTGCTCCAATGATCAGTTAATATACAAAACACAAAATAAAGTTGCATTACTCGACCATTTCCAAACAGCATGAATTGAACTAGAAGATATTTGTGAAAAAATGTCATATTTTAAACTTCCGGCAGCCATATTGGCGGCCATCTTATGAATATTTAGATATGTTTTGGCCCAAATGAACCGTGGTCACCTCCCAACTATAATTGTATTGAGAAAACTGTGAGAAGATGCGATTTTCACAAGAAAAGGATGGCATAAACCACCTAACCCAAAAACTGAGATTTTCAAAAAGGTCAAGGTCAAATTGAAGGTCAAGGTGACCTCCAAAATCTGGAACCAGCCAGTTTAGTGATACTCACCAACCACTTAACAAATTCTGAAAGTTTGGCGCTTCTATCACAAAGTGAATGATTTTTATGTTTTCCTGTAATTATCTACTAGATGGAAGCTATCAAATGTTTTTGAATTTCATTGGAAAACATAGCTGTCAGCAACCATCTTGGATTTTACTTTATATATATATATCTCTTCATGCTGATAATCTAGTATTACTTTGACCTGTCAACTTTCCGCATTCCTAATCGCTCCATTGACTGTAACACATAAAATTATTCCCTTTCCAAGTTGAGCTACAGTATCATTGAAACTTTCAATTATTTCCAAATTGAGAACATAGTCATTTTTAAACCTTGAAAAGGGGGTATTGTTTGAAAATCCAATTGTTGCCCTGACAAATTATGTTCAGGTTCCAAGCATTGTTGGTAATTTCTTCCCAATTGGAGAACCCCCCCCCCCCCCCCCCCCTATCTGTACACTGGGCAAAGTGATTGGTGAAAATGTTTGCATTTACTCACCGATGTCATCTTTTCTTGTTTTGATAACCCTTGTTTCTGGCACTGGTATTCTTGAGAGGGGTCTGAAAAATGTCAGTCTTTTTGTTGAAGTTTGTGTTACCGGTACACTTATTGAAACTTTTGCCAGTTTTCCACCTGTCCTGTTTGCGAACTTTTCCAGTCAGTACCGGTATTTGGTTTGGAAAAGAATGGTTTATTGGCCTTGGTAGCTGGTAACAAATCATCAAGAGCTTTATTTTGCTCTTTTTGTGTTTTAAGTACTGATTCCAGTCTGTTACTGAAAACACCATTAGCCAATAAAGGAAGGTCAGACAGCACCTTTGAATCATCCCTCTTCTATAATTGTGTATCTGCCAAGGTACTTTGACGTAATATATGGTGATAGGCCCTGCAAGACCCATATGATGTGGCAGAGATGGCAAAAACATCTCTCACGTGATGTGACACATCATCAACAGTGATATCTTGTAACTCATTTATGGTATGCATCAATGAAGCAAGTCCTTGTTGAAGGTAAATCATGGCACTGCTTCCCATATGAGTGGCCCCAGAAGGCCAGCTTTTCTATCATCTTGGATGGTTGCCCTACAAGTGAACAATCTCCAAATGGAGGTGGTTTAACATTCTTGCCATATTATGGTTTAACATTCTTGCCATATTATCTGGCTAAGACAACGATAAACAAGACTGTCTAGCGTGGAGATCTTTAAAAACTCCTCAGCTTCAGCAGACAGAGGATATGTTAGTGCCGATTCCTCGGCAAATGCCATCAGGGAAAATGGATGGTCTCATCTCCATAATTGCGAAAGCACAAGTTTTTTGGCTGCATCAATGTCTGCCCCAAGTTTCTTTGGGGGTGGTTTCACTAATGCATCATTCCCGAAAATACTTTCCAATGTTTTGCTCTTGGAGCGTTTGTTGGAAATGGTTTCTGAAAAAAACGAACAATGTTCATCAATATGAATTGATCCAACGTCTTCCACATTTTCAGACGAATCTTCATCCGAACTTGGCAGTCTTCGACTCACCTTCTGAGGTTTTCCTTGTGAGGTTGAAATAGGATGTGGTGTGGATACTGGGCAATCATTTGCGATTCCCATGTCCCAGATAGGTGACCTCATTTGTGATGGTTTGGAAAGGTTAACACGTTGAGTGCCACTACGAGTTATCTCGTAGTACGCAACCTTCGCAGGTTGCCACTACGAGTTATCTCGTAGTGGTTTCCATGTCGTGTAACTGACAAACGGAAGCAGTGGAATAGGTCGATATACCACGAAAACCCGCCTCGGGACATCAGAACAGTGATTTTATCAAATAAATTGTGTGGCTCTCCTTGCATTGTTCAACAGAAGTGAGCACCATCAGCACATATATTCTACTCAAAATGGTCCAGTTGTGAGTGAATACAGCTGACACTGTCTCACTGAGTGACCACCAGAGGCAGTCGTGTGTGGGCAATTGGACTGGGTTTTTGGTATTCAATAGACTGATAATGTGCACACTTGCAAACGGTCGGGTTATGTGGATGTTCACAATGAACAAACATGCGAAGGCAGTTTCGAGGAATGGTTGAAACTTTGGTTGAAACTTTGCACAACCACCCACACATGTCTCACATGCCTGCCAAATATGTTCCCTCTCACGCATGTGCGAAAGGACGCATCCAATACAAGATAAGCGGATAATCCATGATGTTACGCGCGTTGATGCTACCATTATCTCATTATTAGGGAACCACAGCATGCAGTTGCTTTTGGAATACACTGTGGGGACTAGGTATTTTATTATTTATAATTCAAGTAAAGCGGAACAGTTATTCCCCAAAGCTACATTATACCCTCTTCCGAACGTGTTGGACAATGGAAAGCGTAACAATTACCGTACTTTAGACGTCATGCAGTCCATCGAACTGTTCTACATGTATGTAAGGATAAATGGTTTTGTGTAGCATAGAGGTTTAGTGTGAAGGTAACTTATTTCCAGACGGATAGATTATATGGAATCGTTACATATATATAGCACACTCCTGAATGTACAGGGATCTATTTGGCTACTGTTGCATGGTTACTTTAAGTTTGTGCTGACGATCCTTCCTACACTATTATTTTGAGCTGTACTTTGGAACCCTATATGATAGTCCTAAATCAGGCTAAGTGGGAGATAACTTACACTGCCCGAAACAACAGAAGATTCATGCTCGTAAAGATGCATGCTCGTAGTCATTACTGCATGGACGAAATAAACTCATCCTCACAGTAAACATGTTCACCCGATTCCACGTCGGATTCACCGTCTGTAGCCATGCATGCTCATATAAGTATAATTTGCTCCAGCATGCATCAGCCATAATATAAGTATATAACGAGCTATAACCACCACAAGGACACCCGCACCTCCATAAATATGCTTACCACCAAACTAACTTTTTCCGGTTACATTCTACTTCATATTTGTTGCTCAAACGTGTCCAGTTGTGTCTACGAGATAACTCGTAGTTGGCACTGGTGGTGGGAATACCCAAATTCCTTCCGCCATTGCCGGCTACGAGTTATCTCGTAGTACTATCAATCGCCGTTTCTGTCATCTAAAGTCGCGACATCATCCAATTCTTGCTTCATTGAAGCCAAATTATGGTCTACTAGATGTATCTATCTGCCACGATTTGGCAAACTGGCGAGATTACTAATTGATTTCCGGCACTCAATGTGTTAATGACCGGGTGGCCATGACTTTGCAATTCGATGAGAGCATCATGTTTGCTAAAAAAAATTCCTCTTTGCCTTTGGCGGGTGACGATGGCAACGAACTCTCAGAGTCCAACATAATTGTGATAACCTGCTTGGATGGCACAGTAAAATGGAATGAATGAGATATTACAGGAAGGAGTTATCGCTCATGTTACGCTATAGTTCAAACTAATATGAAACAAAATGAAACGAGCGGGTTAAACCTGCATTAAGTAAGATGGTATCATTAGAGTGTTACATAAAGGTAAGTGGCTATATATCGATACAAAATTTGAATCGTCATACAATTTATATGCTTTCTTCAGTAATAATGTCATTACAATTATGGAATATCGACTGGTAGTAAGCCCAAACATCAATTGCATATATCTAGCGACATCTGCTCCACGATAGTAGTCTACATATGACTGCATTCGAATATGGCCTGGTGGAATTACATCTGAATTTGAACCATTCCGAAAAATCATGATACCTCAAAAAGCTTAACTTGGGTTATATATTTCCCAAGTGAACCCAAATGTGCCTGGACTACACTACACGGCTATCTATGATTCATTTCCATTGAATTTGGTATGCCTGAAAAATTAAATATAAACAATTCAAAATTAAATTTTCTATTTTTTCAGTGCACCTCCCAAGTTTGGACAGAGTAATACAGACAAACTCAACTCACTTTCTCCAGCTGCTCAGAGACTAGCAACAGCCAAGCTTGGAATCCGAACCAACACTGATAAAGCACTACGGGAAAGTTACACACCATCACCAAGTCATAGACATTCAGGGAGCAAAACTCCTGTGGTATTAACCCCTGGTTCTAGTAGTACCCCTGCTAGCCAGACTGGTACACCAGGCAGTTCCAGGGGCACAAAGCATGAATCAGATATCAACACCTTAACAGACAATTTGTTAAATCTTCCAAAAAGACAACGAGCTTCTGATTTTTTTCAGCTGACAATACTGGATATTTCTCTGTATTTTGTATATGTATTATAAGAATGTATCATGTTGATAATTTCATCATACTTATTTCACGCCCATTATTTGCCAACCTTAGCATTTAATTCTATTCCTATCAGAGATGTGGCGACAGGGGTGATTTGGGGGGGGTGTCTCACCCCCCCCCCCCCCCCCCAACTTTGGTCAAAATTTTCAACAGTTGGAACTTTCAAACCTGCCAAAACATTAGTTGAAAATTTCACACGAACAATAGATTGAAAATGTTCTTGTATTTTGATTTTCAAACAATTTATTGGGGTAATTGTTTTTGGACCAATTATTGCATATTTTCCTATTTTTTGTCAGTTGGAAATTTTGCAACCTAAAGGGGGTGACAGGTTGCTCCCATAGCAGTTGAGGCCTAAACAGAATGAGGTCCCCAGAGGGTGAATTTGGTGATGCTAGCCCGCATTGCAGGATTGCATCATTAAATTCATCCTTTGGGGACCTCATTCTGCAAATGTCAGACACTATGTTCAGGCCTGGCTGTTCGAATATTATTTCCTTAACCACCAGTAACCAGTTGAACTCATTATACCCTGATTTTGCAAAGAAAACTTGGGGGGGGGGGGGGGGTATATTGAACTGAATTTGTCTGTCAAACTGTTCTCCTATCCATCCATCTGTCTTCATGTCTCTATCCGTCCATCAATTGTTTTCTTCTCCAGATACATATTAAAGACCAAATGGTGACTTACATTCACATTTGTTCAAATGAGTTCATCAGGTCTAATAGGTGAGAAGCCAGGGCCATAACTCTTTCCTTCCATAGTAATTCTTAAAACAATTTCTTCATCGGGCCTATATATTTAGCTTATCTTTGGTATGGAGGATCCTTCGGTGACTGGGGTTTAGATTTGTTCAGATTTGGGGTCATTTTAGGAAATTTGAGGAAAATCAGTTCAGTTCAACTATTAAAATATACCGTCTAAAATTACCAAATGAATGGATCTCATAGATGGGGATTCACGTTTGTTCAAATAGGGGTGGAGATAAGAGATATAATTATCAACCAGCCACCCTACCTGTGCTTTTTTATACTGGTATAATAATGTATAGATTCCTCTTGATTTCTAAGCTGCCTGGGTGGGGGCATTGGGGCGGAAGTGTAGAGGGGTGGGGTTTTGACACATCCCCCTACTTTCATCAAAATTTTCGAACAGTTAGAAATTTCATGCCTGATAGTGTTACATTTTATTTTTCAACCAGTAACAGTCCATATTTTTCTACTTTGGATTAAACTGTAGGACCGAAATGGCCACAAATTTTAACTTTATGGGGGCATGTCAGGTTGGAAATTTCCAAGGTCGAAAGCTTGAAGTACATGCAACAGTTGTAAAATTTCATTCTAAGAGGGACATGCAAAAGGAATTTTGTGAACTCAGGACTGTGGTCTGGTTGTCTTGTTTTAAATGGGGTCACCTGGTCAAATAGGGGCAAAACGAAGGAAAGTTTTCCTTTTAATATGCTTCCTTCACAAGGACCGTGGCCATCAGGTCTATTTTACTGATATTTAGTATGAAGGGTTCTTTGGTGTCTGTTAGTGATGTGCAGTTTTTCGGTTTCTCGGTTTCATTTCAAAACCAAACCGATACCGATATGTTTCATAAAAACCTATAATATCGGTTTCAATACACAGATGCCTTTGGTAGCTAAATATCTCTGTTTTGTGCAACTTGCACGCGCTCACGGCACGCGATTAGCACGTGCTTCCGTCGGCTGATATTTGTTCTATTTGGGAACAAACATGTCTAGACAATATTGAATGCAGTGTATAGTTTTTAGCTCACCTGAGACGAAGTCTCCAATGGAGCTATAGTCATCACTCTTCGTCCGTCTGTCCGTCCGTCAACAATCATCTTCTTCTCCAGTATCATGAGTTCATATTTGGTGTGGATGTTCCCTGCTTGACTCAGACTCAGATTTGTTAAAATAAGGTCACTGAGTCAAATAGTTGCGAAGCTAGGGCCATAACTCTTTCCCGCCATAGTAATTCTTAAAACAACTTCTTTTCAAGAACCATCAGGCCTATTTAGCTTATATTTGGTATGGAAGGTCCTTGAGTGACTGGTGGTCAGATTTGTTCAAATGGGGTCACTGGGTCAAATAGGGGCAGAATCAGGGACATAACTCTATTCTCCCTAGTAATTATTAGAATGACTTCTTCTCCAGAATCATCAGGCCGATTTAGCTAATATTTTGTATGGTGGGTCCTTGTGTGACTGGGGTTCAGATTTGTTCAAATGGGGTCAGTGTGTCAAATAGGGGCCGTGTCAGGAACATAACTTTTTTTTTTTTTTTAATTTAATTTTTTTTTTAAATATTGTTAAATTTAAATCCTTGCTCAATTCAAAAAACAAATCACAATTCAAAATGAACCAATACAAAAATATTTTTTTCATTTTAACCCCTGATTTTTTGTATTTTTTAGACACAAAACACCCCATTCCACCCCTTTCCGTCCTCACCCATCTACACCCCTGTCCCCACTACCACCCACCCCCCCCCCCCCCCAATCTGCGCCGCCCTGCACCCACTGCAGTCAAGAAAAAATTAATTAGAAAAACTGACACCTTGTAACATCCATAAAGTATGGTATTAGCCCCAGACAGAAAGAGTTAATAACAGTCATCAATTCAGATGTTATCTAGCTGGCTGACAGGTAGGTGTAAACAGTCATGCTCTGTGTGTATCATCATATCAAAACAAAATGCTGTATGTCTGACATTTGCAGAATGAAGTCCCCAGAGGGTGAATTTAGTGATGCTACTCTGCACAGTAGGCTAGCATCACCAAATACACTTTCCAGGGACCTCATTCTGCTTAGGCCTAGGGAAGTATACAGGTCTTAAATTGACATTTCTACTTACTTTTTCCCTTCTGTTCAGTTTCTATATTCCCTAATTTGCTGTCAGAAGATAAAATTGATAATTGAAGTGCCCAATGGGTGCACATCACCAATTAACTGGACAACTTCAATCTGTTCATATGTCTCCCATGGCAGTTGAGGCCTAAGCATAATGAGGTCCACAGAGGGTGAATTTGGTGATGCTAGCCCACCTTACAGGATTGCAGCACTAAATTCACCCTTTAGTGACCTCATTCTGCAAAAGTCAGACACTATATTCAGGCTTGGCTGTTCCACTATTATATTCTTAACCACCACCTATCCAGTTGTACTCATTATACCCTGATTTGCAAAGAAAACTTGGGGGGGGGGGGTATATTGGATTGAATTTGTCTGTCAGTATGTCCTCCCGTCCATCCCTCTGTTGGGATGTTTCCATCCGTCCATCAATTTTGTTCTTCTCCACATACATATTAAAGACCGAAATGGTTTATATATTTTGACTCACATTCAGATTTGTTCAAATGAGTTCATCAGGTCATATAGGTGAGAACCCAGGGCCATAACTCTTTCCCTCCATAGTAATTCTTCAGAAATCATCAGGCCTATTTAGCTTTTGGTATGGAGGGTCCTTTGGTGAGTGGGGTTCAGATTTGTACACGTGAGGTCATTTTTAGGAAACTTTTGAGGAAAATCAGTTTTCTTCAACTCTTAAAATCTACCGTTTGAAATTTCTAGATGAATAGATCTCATAGATGGGGATTCACATTTGTTCAAATAAGGGCAGAGATGAGAGATTTAACTCTCAACCACCCACCCTACCTGTATGTATGCTGTTTGATACTGGTATAATAATATATAGATTCCTATTGATTTCTAAGCTGCCTGTGTGGAGGCAATGAGGCTGTAGATTTGATTTTTCAACCAGTAACAGTCCACATTTTCCTACTGCGGGTTAAACTGTTCGACCGAAATCGCCACAAATGTTAACAGGTCTATTTTGCTGATATTTAGTATGAAGGGTTCTTTGGTGTCTGGTATTGAAATTTATTCAGATGTGGTCACCAGGTTAAATAGGGTGGGACCAGGGACATAACTGTATGTCTCTATAGTCATTCTTAAATTGTCTTCTCAAGAGAGGTTGGACTATTTAGCTTACATATAGTATGGATGATCCTTTAGTGACTGATATTCAGATTTGTTAACATCAGGTCAACCTGTTAAGAAATGACGGGGGCTATGGGGAGTTAACAATTTTGTGTTTAAAAAATCATTGAAATACCAAATTCATTAAAACATCTTCCTTGGAACTACCTAACTGATTAATCTGACATACATGTATGGTGTTTTGGGTCCATGGATAAATGGGCTTCAAACATGTCTAAATGGTTTTATAAAAAGGTGCTTGTGAGATTGGAAATTTCCAAAAATTGAGAAAGTTTGAGATGTCGGTTGTGAAATTCCAACCCAATACTTGGGAGTCTGGAGCCCGGTCGGGAGGGGACTTGTTGAGCTGGAGGAGGGGGGTGATCAGTAGTGAACAGTGGGCAATATCATGGTGGATATTCAACTTGAAATTACCCACTGTACACTACTGAAGCCTCTCTAGCCACATATCGTGTTTAGATCTACTTTTTTCAAAGTGCTTATGAAAAGTTCTGACTATTGTGGTCTCCAGAGTCCCAGTCTTATCAGTCTTTGCAGTCTGGTGAGCGACCCCACAGTCTTTGACTGTCTTGTTATTAGCTCACCTGAGACGAAGTCATCACTTCTCGTCCGTCGTCCGTCCATTGTCTGTCCATCGTCCGTCCGTCAACAATTCATTGAACATCTTCTCCTCTGGAACCATAACACCGAATGGGTTCATATTTGGTGTGGATGTTCCCTAGGTGACTCTCATTCAGATTTGTTCAAATGAGGTCACTGGGTCAAATAGTTGCGAAGCCAGGGCCATAACTATTTCCATCCATAGTAATTCTGTTAAACATCTTCTTCTCAAATACCATCAGGCCAAATTGGTTCATATTTGGTATGAAGGATCCTTGGGTGACTGGGGTTCAGATTTGTTCAAATGAGGTCACTGGGTCAAATGTGGGCGGGTCCAGGGACATAACTCTAAAACTTATTAAAAATTTTAATTTTTTTTTATTTAACTCCATGGTCAATTATATATATATATATACTTTACTCAAGTTCACTGATTCTGCCACCCTGGTCCCAACAATAATATTTACTCAAATTCTTGACAGAGAATCATTAATAAGAAACATTTACTTTGGCTCTAACTGTATGTCGGGTATGACTACACATGTCAAGTGAAATCTGACATTTTTATAAACGTTCCCTGGACATCTGCTAGAGGTCATTTAATTCCCAATTACAACAACAATCTATCTATGTATTGTTCAAATCTTTCAACAGGACATTTAACACTCCCACATCCACTTGAAAAATGTTCTTTGAAAGAACAACCAGCTCTATTTAGCTCATATTTAATATTGAGGCTCCTTTGGTTGTGACTCAGATTTGTTCAATCAGGGTCACCAGGTCAAGTATGTGCAAGGCCAGCTACATTACTCTTTCTCTCCATATTAATTCATGATATGTCTTCTATGCATGAATCAAATGGCCTATGTTGCTTATATTTGGTATGAAATTACCGTGGGTGACAGATTTGTGAAAATGGGATCACAAAGTCGAATAAGGGCAGAGCCAGAGACATAACTATTTCACCACATAGTAATTCTTAAAATATATTTGCAAGAGCCAAGAACTAGTTGGCTTATTTAGCATGGAATGTTGTTGTTTGACTGCAATTCAGATTTTTTTAAATGGGGTCACCTGGTCAAATATGGGCCAAGCAAAGGACAGTTTTCCTCTTAATATGCTTCCTTCACAAGGACCATCAGGTCTATTTTACTAATATTTAGTATGAAGGGTTCTTTGGTGTCTGGGATTCAAATTTATTCAGATGGGGTCACCAGGTTAAATAGGGTGGGACCAGGGACATAACTGTATGTCTCTATAGTAATACTATTATGGGGGGGGGGTCAGTAGTGTACAGTTGGTAATTTCAAGGTAGATATTCACCGATCTACATACATGAAGCCTCTCTGGCCACATATCCTGTTTAGATCTACTTCTTTTAAAGTGATTATGAAAAGTTCTGACTTGTGGTCTCCAGAGTCCCAGTCTTATCAGTCTTGCAGTCTGGTGAGCGACCCCACAGTCTTTGATTGTCTTGTTATGCTCATTCCCGGGCTTTAAATAAACATTCCGATGTGACGTCATCTGGTAGAAGTTTGCAGCCATGTGCACAGTCGTAAATGAATTTCGAAGTACAATTGCTAATCGCGCGACTCGGGGAGCAAATGTACGCTAAGTTTACTAAGACTGCCATGTGCAGCTTGTAAACTACATGTATGTCACAACATTAATTTAGAGACATCAAAGCGATCACACCACAGTCATTGAATGTGGGTCATGGTGCACGTGTCCAGAATTGTTAGTCAGGTCAAGGACTCCCACTGTTTGTGGATTTGCTGCTGTTTGCAGTTGAATTCTCAGATACTAATTAATACATATAATATGATAAATACGTTTAAACATGTCGGACAGGGAATAAACTAAAGATATAAAATCATTAAAATACAAAATTCATTAAAACATCTACCTTGGAACTAGCTGACTGATTAATCTAACATACATGTATGGTGTTGTGGGTCCATGGATAATTGGGCTTCAAACTTGTCTAAATGGTTTTATAAAAAGGCGCTTGTGAGATCAGGTGAGATTGGAAATTTCCAACAATTGAGAAAGTTTGAGATGTCGGTTGTGAAATTCCAACCTAAGACTTGGGAGTCTGGAGCCCGGTCAGGAGGGGACTTTTTGAACTGGGCTGATCAGTAGTGTACAGTTGGTAATTTCAAGATAGATATTCACCGACCTACATACATGAAGCCTCTCTAGCCACATATTCTGTTTAGATCTACTTCTTTTAAAGTGATTATGAAAATTTCTGACTACAACGTTGTGGTCTCCAGAGTCCCAGTCTTATCAGTCTTTGCAGTCTGGTGAGCGACCCCACAGTCATTGACTGTCTTGTTTCCTTCCTTCCTTCCTTCACCGTGACCGCCCGCATCCATGTCCGAGAATTCCAAGAAGCATCTAGATCACGGCAACATCTCGGAGATATAATACTCCCCAGGTTCTTATACACTAAGTTGGCAACTCTCAGAACATAGAAATGGTGATATTTATTCATACAATTATGTACAAATAAAAGCAGGCAGTCACAGAGAATAACATATAATATCTTCTCAGAAATACGTTCGAATCAAGACCCAGAGTTCTGGGCTCTGTCCAGTATATATGCGCTGGGGGAAACGCCCTGGCCCCAGATGTCGTGTTTTGATTGGAACACATGTCTGCCGCTCCCATCAAAACAGGTGGACAAATAAACTTGTTTTGATGAGCAATGAACCCCGAGAGTCAATGACCGAGATCATTCACCTCGGAGTCATTGATCGCACCATCAAGCCAGGACAATGACCCCCATCCATATAGCTTTAACCATACTTAGGCCGTGTAACATTCGAAAGTGTTACATTGGTATGAATGTTCACTATTGTGTTCAATCGATTTGTTCATATTTTCTCTTCTACAGTTTGTTTTATCTTTGCTCATATGAAAATATTGGGGGGTTTTTTCACGTCCATGCTGATATCTCACCAATTCTTTGTTGGTTTGAATTTGCCACTGTGGGGGTATGCCAGCAAGCCCTGCCTAATTTCTTGTTAATACAGGCTTCCCAGTGAAATATAAGAGAACTTTTATCAACTGCAGATAATGTGATTTATGGAAATAGAGTTATATTCAGCTGTCATATGTTTGCCATATTATAATCTGTAGCCCATTCATGACTAAATGTATAAATTGGAATAGCCATCGTTCAATTTTGGGATGTTTACTGAATATGAGCAGACTAGAGAGAACACCAGCCCCATTTAGCAGCTTTATTAATGGATTGTCAATGATTAAGTTATACCCCTTTTTATACGCACATTTGAAAAAACGACCGTAGTATGTGATTGGTCTGTCCATCCGTTAGCAGTTTTAGTTTCCAGATGATAACCCGAGTAAGTCCGAACTGAATGGAATGAAATTTAGTATGTGGGTATAGTAGCACAAAATACAGGTCAAGGTCGTATTTGAGTTCCACCCACCAATTTTCACCAGAGTTACAGCTCTTTTTGTTGGAATTTGTACTCAATTTTCGTTTACGGATGATAACTTTAGTAAATCTGAACTGAATGGAATGAAATTTGTTATGTGAGTTTACTAGCCCAAATATAGGTTAAGTTGGTATTTGGATTTTGCCCGACAATTTTTGCCACAGTTATTGTCATTGTCAACTTGGAATTTGCTGATTATTTTGGATGATAACTTTAGTTATTTTTTATTGGATCGTGTTCAAATTTGATGTGCATGTTTATGATGACACACTCCTCACCTGTATAGTTTTTGGTATCGATCGGTTGATCAGTTTGGAAATTATTAACACTTTGCATCCACACATTGGCATGAGCTATCCGATGCTGTAACCAAAGTATTTTTGTCCGATTGTGTTCATATCTGATATGTAAGTTTATGATGACACACACACCTCACCTGTGTAGTTTTTGGTATCGATTGGTTGATCGGTTTAGAAAATAATTAACCCTGCACACAAATGCTATCTGATGTATCTTAGTCAAACAATTTTCTTCTGATATGCCTCATATTTCTTACCTAGGTTTTTATTATCACATTCTTGATCTGTATGGATTTTGGTATTGTTTAGTTAACCCTTTCCACTCTTGTTTTTAAATAGAATTCACCCAAGCTGTGATGACTTAAATATTTTTCATCTGATCAACATCAAATTTGCTACATGCGGTCCTCACCCCAAAATACAGATCAAGTTCAAATTTAGGTTTGATCTGATATATTTTAACAGTTTAAATATGGCCCTTTATAATTCAAGTAACTGATAATGTAATTACTTGTGAGAAATTTAAGAGAAAGTCACATTTACACACAAAAGTGAATTATTAGATTCTATATTTAGCTATGGATAGGTACAGTGTGTTGACATAATACACCAGTACACCACTTGTTTAAAGACATTTCTGTAGTCATTGTATCTTATCTTATCTTATCTTAGAAAAAAATTAACCCACCCATTCCGTAGATCAATCATATGATGTCATTGAAAATGATTAACCCTCTCCACACATCATGTGGTTTTGATGCTTTTCATTTGAGCCAGGTTCAGTAAGGATTTCTAAAAACCACCATTTGAATATTCATCATTAGAGGAAATGTCTTATTTTGAAATTCCCTCTATTGCATTTGGGGTGCAGGATAATAATAATGTTGCTTGTATTCTTGAGACTGACTTATTGTATGGGGTTCTAAATCCAATTACATGCTTTTATAGACTATTTTGTGTTGATCATTTCATTAGTGTGGTTAAGATTAATCCCTTGCTATCTGATTTGATAACTCAAATATTTGTCAATGATTATGTTTCTATTTCATGTCATAGTATATGATAGCACACCCCTAAACTGCATAGAGAGGGTCATTTGGTTTATTTGCTTTAAAATATTAACATTCTCAAAAAATCCCGTTGACACAATGTGATAACTAAACATTTCACCCAATCACTCTTATAATCACATCCAGTTTAATCATGAAACATTCTTCAATATAGATTTTTGTATCGATTGAATGGTTTTGAAAATATTAACCCTAATTTTAATTATATTTCTGCTGTTTATAGACTTGTATCTTTCCAATGATCAGCTTAGAAGAAAATTAACCCAACCAGTCCATAGACATACAGTATGCTATCCAATGTAATGACTCTAATATCTTAAATCTGACCATTCTCATATCTCACCTCTAGTTATCTCATAATTATGCATTAAAATATGTTATATCCAATCATTATCAATCATATTTTACCAAAATTAGAACTATTTTATCTTTAACTATTATGTATGGTGCTTCTGCCTGACTATGGACTGAGCTCAATTAGCTTTATCACTCTATAAGACATATCTATTTTAGAGTAACCTAATAGGTTGAAATCGAATGACATTTCCATATTCATATGGAAGGTGCCCAATAAGTCTTACAGTGCATGCCACTTTTGAACTTAAAGGTACTCAATCCGATTCGATGGTCCCCATATCATCAGATTCCAACAACAACAATTTTTTGGAAATGCTGCTTCAGTTATTAAAATCGACTGATTGCCCAAAAACAATGCTAACCACAGTCCACTATAGTATAAAATTGCCCAAAACCTGTTATTTATCAACATTTTGTACAATGAAATTTTGACCAAATTTGATTTAAATCATTCTAAAATCGAGAACATGCAAACAGCAGATACTTAGATCTAAATGAGATATGAGGAGGGTTCCTGAGAAGACAGAATGTTTACTTAACACCATTGTACTGGCTAAGGTTGATTGATTGCTGGTTGATTAATGAGATGGCAGTATTAACAAAATATGCTTGGAGTGACAGCTTTGTTGATTGATATCCTATCTGCCTGGTAGAGAGTTATATATAAATGACCTGTGGCTTCTGATAAACTAATTCCAAAGCCAAGTGTGAATCTGACAGTTAGGCCATTATTTATAAACTCTTTCATGAAGGGAGCTCCGCTGGTGCAGCATTAAAGATCATGTAAAGTGCATTCTCTTACATGTATATATGCGAGCCTCCCATAGGGAACCAGGGACATAACTTGTCCATCCATTGTAATTCTTAAAACGTCTTCGTATCAAGAACAATCAGGCATATTGAGCTTATTTTTGGTATGGGTGACTGGGATTCAGATTTGATTCATAATTGGATCACTGGTTCAAATAGGGGCAGAGCCATGGACATAATTCTTTCCCTAAATAGTTCTTCTTAAAACACTGTCTCAAGAACCATTTGGTATATTTAGCATATATTTGTTATGGAGAGTCCTTGGGTGACTGGTATTCATATTTGTTCAAATAGGGTCACCAGGTCAAATAGGGGTGCGACCCTATAGTAATTTTTATATTGGCTCCTCTTCGAGACCCACCAAGGCCTATTTAGCTTATATTATGGACGGTCTTTGTGTTACTGGGACTGGGTTACAGATTTGTTAAAATGGGTTCAACCAGTCAAGAGATGACATTTGGTGTATATGGCCTATGGAGAGTTGGGATCAAAATTTGTTTGATTGGCGTCCACCATTAAAAAGGGGGGATGTCAGGTTGGAACTTTGCAACAGTTAGGAAAGCTTGAGGTAAAATTTCAACATGTGCATAGGAATTTTACGAACTTGGGAGTGTGTTTGATTCATTGGGTGTGTGTTTGCTTCAGTTAGGAAGGAGCAGACTATGTGGGGTGTGTGTGATCAGGGCCATGCAGTTGAAAATATCAAAGTGGACATCCCACTGCTCAATGGAGATACACTAGCTACGTCCCTCTTTAGGACTACTTGTTTTTAAGTGATTTTGACAAGTGCTATTTCTTATGGTCTTGCTAGTCAGTCTTTACAGTCTGGTGAGCGTCTCCACAGTCATTGACTGTCTTGTTTTTCCTTACAGTTCTATGCGCAGGACCGTTTTATGCTGTGTGTGCAATAAATTATCCCATAACTTGCCCATGAAACAAGTAAGAAATCTCAGCATATTTCAATCAAATTCTGGCATTTTATTCCGTGCAGTCCGAGATGAGATCTCGCGAGACTGGGAAATTCCAAAATGAAACCGAAACAGGAAGTTCAATTTCTGACAGACAAAGTGGAATGAGACGGAAAGGGGGACAGAATGGCAAACTACGGAACGGAATCTCGATGAATACATGTGTATCATGTTCTCATTTTGGCGTATAACGAAAGCTTTTTATTAGCTCAATGCCTTTAGAAGGTTGTGAGCTATTGTCGATCAGAATATCCAATTTTTAGAAAGATTCTAAAAAAAAATTTATATTGAATTCCTTGCTCAATTTAAACAAAAAAATGAATATGAATAAATAAATTAAAAAAAATATATAATAAAAGTTTGTTTTTTTAAATAATTAAAAAAAAAAAAATTTTAACTTAACAATATTTTAAAAACTAACACCATTATAACTCTGCCAAGGGTACCCCGAGTCACCACACCAAGTTTGGTTTAAATCGGTCCATAATCTTGTGTTATGTACTGGTAAATTTGTTTGGAGCGACTTTAAACCCAATTCACCAATTTATCCCATGCCTTTGGACTACTTAGCTATCAGGCGATTTTATTTTCTGATGTCTCTTATGTGCAAATAAAGAAAGCTATGTATATTACTGAGTATATCACTCGAAAGTTTGGTTTAACAGAGATGCCAGCATCAATATAAACAATGTGTGATTTGTTGACAGCTCTGCTATATAATTGATATTAATGGGTCAGCAGTGAGGTGTCTTTATCTTGATGGGTGTTGGTAGAATTTGATACACTATCCTTGTAAACTTAAATTTGACTCTCTTAACCCAAGTATTCCATGTCCAGGTCACCTTTTTCACATTTAACTCAAGGCTGTGGTGGTGCAGCATTACAGATCCTGTACCAGTGCATTCTCTTATATACATGCGAGTGACCCATAAATTCCAATAATTTGTGTTATGTACATTTGTCTATAATAGTACATAACAGTATACTCTATAATTTAACACATAAACTCTCATTTATGATTCCGATCATAGTAATTTACTATCGCCAAGGGATGGGTTAACATCTGCCGATCGTGATCGGCCTCTCGTTATGTTTACCTATACCATAGTATGGTAAACATAGTGTCGTTGTCCGATTGGATATTCTGATCGACAATAGCTCACAACCTTCTAAAGGCATTGAGCTAATAAACAGCTTTCGTTATACGCCAAAATGAGTATGTATATCATTTTTGGCGTATAACGAAAGCTTTTTATTAGCTCAATGCCTTTAGAAGGTTGTGAGCTATTGTCGATCGGAATATCCAATTTTTAGAACGATTCTGACGAAGGTTTCAAAGCGTATTTTGGGCGTTTCCAGGTGAATTTCTGACCAGTTTTTATGTTTACCTATACCATAGTATGGTAAACATAGTGTTGTCCGGATTGACCACTCGTCCGTCTGTCTGTGGCGATTTATCATGTTCCTTTCTCCGCTGATCACAATATCGCTTCGATATTTTTGTCTATTTCCTTAGTTCGCGCTACTAAATTTTGTGAACGAATCTTCAGTTTGTTTTTGGAAAAAAAAAGTATTGTTTTGTACTGATGTCATTGTTCAATAACAACATCAATAACAACGATGTCTGCTTTCCATTGTTAGTAATTCCCGAGGAAGAAAATTTAAGATTTGCCCAAATTAGAAGCCGGCAATTTATTGAAGAAAATTTGACAAGCAAAAAAAAAAAGGAAAAGAAACAACAAAACTTTGCACTGAAAATATTGAAATCATTCTGCAATGAAAAGAGAATAAATGGGAATATAGATGATTGTGAATTGTTTGACATTATGGGTCCTGGGACAGAATCAAAAATGTTCGATAAAATATAATAAATATTGCACGGATTGTCAGTGACTATGCCAAAATAGTGGTCCTCGGCTCCGGCTCGGGGACTATTCCTCCCCTCGGACTACTATTTTGGCATAGTCACCTCCAAGCCGTGCAATATTTATATAATAACGAAATTGGGAAAGTCGACGAGCTGCATTTGTGTTTTGTTTAAAATCAGTGTATGGACCAACGCTAAAGTGATTTGTTTCAAGTTTATACGAGCGTAAACCGTCATGGACGAGTCAGCAAGAAAAGGAAGTTTACTGTGGACATGCAGCCTCCTGTGAGTCGTGGTTCCTATAAAAAATATCTCCGAGAAGAAACAGAATTTATTCCAAAGCGATCTTTACATCGATGGGAGAAAAACTGTTCTATCAGTACCAATTCAAGTTCAACTGATCAGTCCGATGTAGGACCATCTCCAGTTTCATCAATGTCTCATTTTTCTGCGCCTAGTACAGAGACAGTTGATAGATCACAAAGCATGGAATTGTGTTCAGAACCAGAGACAGAAATCCAATTACTAATCGAAGCCACTACCGATTCTACTATGAGCAGTTTAGACTCAGTCGATCCTTCGCCAAGTGATGTTGATGATGAAATAAGCACCATTGATAATGAAACTGAATGTGGTCTCAATGCTGAATCTTCATATGATATGCATCTGGTAAGCTATATACCATATAGATTTTGTACATGTTTTTCATTGAAATACCTTACTCATACATGTATTTACATTTGTGCAATATTATTTTTTGCTTAGTTTTGTGCATCCTGGTGCGCAATTTTAAAACTGACAAAAATAATATAGTAAAATTTATAAGTAGTACTATTTTTTGCTCAGTTTTAAATTGATGCACATACGGGTGCGCGAAAAATAATACTGCATAAATTTAAATAGGAGTAAGGTACGGTAATAATAATTATTAACGAAATGCTTATTTAAAAGGGTATACATATATTAAATTATAAATACCGTACTAGTCACTACTTTTTGACTATTCATTATTATAAACAAAAAATGCAATTGTGAGTTTACTACACCAGTAATTACACCTGCCGGTACTTTAACGTAAATACATGCGCATCTAATTGTTCAAGGCTCTTCTTAGCATCAATTACCATTGATATGTTTCGGCCTGTCAATTGTCCAACCACATGGCAAGTGAAGAACATTTCCCTTAATATGACTCATTCATCGGCTTACTTTTATTAACTGTCGTCTACTTATTTTTCCTGAACACCCCTCCATATACAGTATATAATAGACAATTCCAATGTATACTTTTCAGTTTTATTACTAAGTAGAAGAATCCATTCAGTATATACTAGTAAGACGGTTATTAATCAATAAATTTGTACCTTTCTATATTTCAGGAAAATGACATAATAATCAATGACGATGTCAATGTGCCAATGGAACCAGAATTAAATGCTCCAGCAACAAATGAATCGGACCTCAGCAGAGGACAGCTTCTGACTCTCATTATGGCATATACAGTGCGACATAAATTGAGTGGAGTAGCTATTAGAGATTTAATAGATCTTTTCAACACTATTCTGCCAAATAGTTTGCCAGCATCCAAGTATCTCTTTGACAAACACTTTTTCAACAATTCAGATGAACTGGTATTCAACTATTTTTGTGAAAGTTGTGAATCCCTCGTAGAATCTGGTATGAATAAAATTAATGTTCTTTCTGTGACATCAAATTTGACAGACAGAAAGCACATGCCAAAAATAATTATTTCATTTCACTTCCATTGGAATGTCAAATCAAGAACTTCTTCGAGAAACATAACCTCAGTAATTTCCAAGTGAAATCGGATTCTGTTTCTGACAATAATGTATGTATCAGCAGTATTCGAGATGGAAAACTATACAGACAGGAATCGATCCAAAAATTTGTAAGACACACTGATAACAGAACACTTCCCTTACCGAGCATGAAGGCTTAATAAGCCTTCAACAAGGATTCGCCAAGGATTCGAGTGCTTATGTCAATCACAATAAGCATTCGCTTAGGACTCGAGTGCTTATATCGATCACAGTAAGCACTCGCTTAGGACTCGAGTGCTTATATCGATCACAGTAAGCACTCGCTTAGGACTCGAATGCACTCGCTTAGGACTCGAGTGATTAAGATGCAGTGCAGGTATAAGCACTCGATAAGGAATCGAATCCTTAGGTCTCCCACATAAGCACTCTGGAAAATGAGGGCTTGTGGCGAAGGCTAACATTTTCTGTTAACTAATAAAATTTAGACTTCAGCCAGACATATGACTCTAAAATCAGCATTAAAATTAAGGCTTCAATATGTTGTTGGCATCTTAGCCCTCGATGCTCGACTTAGAATATTTCAATACAAAATTGTTCTGAATCTGAAGCTGCAAATTAACCAAGTCCAACATGGAGAAATATATGGAAAAATTAATAATTATTTGGCAAATTTGTAGTTTTAACAATTTGTTTGGCAATATACATTTGAAAATATTCAGAATTTATCAAGCTTTCACATGGTGTAAATATTGTGGTTTAATGCGAATTTTAATAAATTAAAATTAATTAATACAATTAATAATTTTTCAACTTGTAGGACCCCATATGGAAATGTCATATAGGAACCTATAGGAATCATATTGGAAATGACGATTCACATTAGGAAAATTATAGGACCGTATTTCCTATAGGAAAATTGCCATGAATAAGGACATTTTGAGACAACCTATAGCAATAAATAATTTTATAGGAGATTTTGCAATTTTCTCAAGATCTCTATATTTTTCTCAAGATATTTGGCCCACTGATAATTCAGAACAGCTATATAAGTCTATATCATCCAAGGTACCAATTGAGAAAAATCAAAGCCCAAGGGGGAGGGAGCAATTTGGGGGTTTGGTGCAAGGGAGGAATTGTAGTTGGAAATTACAATGTGAACACCCCCTTGCCCAATGGAGACCCTCTAGCCACATCCCTGCATGTATAAGTCTGATTCATCTCATTGCCAGTAATAAATCACTTTAACATTGTAATAAATCCTACTATTTAATTGGGACAACTGCTTTACTCTGTGTCTATGAGTACCTGTTATGTAATCACCCTGACTTGCCCTCAATGCAAATTGAGACCAGATGGAATTTTCTCAAATTTCACAAACTTTGGATGGCTCACAATGGGAAGTCATGGTTTATATTGGTTTTCTTTATGTCACATGCAGGATTATTTACTGATAGTTTAAATTCAGGTGAGTATATACTTTGCATTTATTTTATCAAATTATAACATATAGGATGATGTTTATATTTATACTTTATTCGTAATTTAAGTATTATAAATCACTGGCAATTTAATTTATAGTTAATAACATTTAAAATTGACAGGTCTCCAAAAAATATGAAATTTTGCTGAGGTTGCCTGACAGATACAGGTCAATTATTTGTCAGCATTACCATTTGCATGGAGTTACAAAAATAATGTT
The DNA here is from genome assembly GCA_032622095.1 of Siphonodentalium dalli. Lineage (NCBI taxonomy): Eukaryota > Metazoa > Mollusca > Scaphopoda > Gadilida > Siphonodentaliidae > Siphonodentalium > Siphonodentalium dalli. Next base: position 135,790,636 of record CP136064.1, on the reverse strand, counting down.
GGGGTCAGCAAAGAAAATAATGATACCATCTATTTAACTGTTATTTAAAAAATTCAGCATTAAATAGATGCATGGTATCATAATTTTTCTGTAACTTTAAAATAACTGCTCAATTTTGTGCATTGATTTTTAAACTGACAATCTCCATCTGTTGACAATTAACTGCATGAATTGATATTTGGGTAAATACTAAAAAGGTTGTGTGGACTTCTGGTGTTTTATGAATTTTCAGTGTACATAATCTATTTATTATTCATAATTAATTAATTATTAGTATATGGTAACATCAATTTCAGAGTATGATAATGTTGGCATATTGAACAAGTACATTATACACGTCTTGTTTGAACCTATGGTAATTTAAATGCAGGGGAACCAATGGGTTCCAAAACTAGTAATATAGAGCGTTCTTAATCACGTGATTGGATACGGGACGCGCCGCCATGTTGGATGTATATCCTATAGGAGCATATTTATATAGGAACCTATATGAAACCATATCGCTGGTCCCGGCAATGATTTCCTATTTAACAAGAAAATGACAGCAAAGGGCATTAATGCAAAAAGTAAGTTAAATTAGCATTATAAAAGTAGCATTATATTATAAATTGGATATCTTATTTTCTTATTATTTGAACCATTTCCTTCCAGTTAATGCACACATTTAGAATATCTAATCAGCTATCTAATCTCAATTTTGGATATGCCTGCATAATGATATCATAAACTGATTATCACTCAAAGGTTGGTTTATCAGATTTTGAATCCACAAAAAACATCACCAATATCATTTTTTGGGCATTTTAATAGTTCAATGCTAGCTAAAAATATTAATATTCAGTCCAATACAATTTTGATAAATTTACAAACAACTGTATCATTCACATAAGTCATAACTCATTTTCTGAAACATAATAATATCATTTCAGTTATTTCTGATGTAAACATAATTTAAAATTTGTTTACTATTTATCATTTCAGAATTTGAAAACGACTCCCAGAAAAGAAGACAGACTGCATGCATCGCTAGTGGAATTGACATATCCTAAACAATTTATTAGCTAGGGGCGACCTACACGGAGCCTGAGAGTACAGAAATCAAATTGCATTAAACATGGACATGATAGTGACAGCTAACATAAATTCTTGATATACATATATACTCAAAATTGTTCATTTCACAAATATAAAATTGTTATCACTTCATAATTGTTTTGTTATTTCTAGCATCTCCAGAATGGATATCCAATTTTGATGACACCACCCATATTCCCATGCATCCTGCATAGAGTTATCCCTCATTTCCATGCAGTATAGGTAACTCTATGAAAACAGGCCATCATTTCACCATAATCTTGAGCATTCGGGGACCAATTTAAGGATTCGAGACATGGTTCGTAAGGCTGCATTTAAGGCTTCATCATTTGCATATAAGGCTTCAAGGCCTTAAATATAAGCCTTCGAAGCCTTATATGCACATTATGAAGTCTTATTTAGCCTTCGAGTGCTTACGGGAACCAACAAGCCTTCAATAGGGCCGACTTATTTAAATGAGCTAAACCCTCGAAGGCTTAATAAGCCTTCGAGTGCTTATGGGAGTACTTAGCTCATTTAAATAAGTCGGCCCTATTGAGGGCTAAATTCTGTTTCAAGTGCTTATTTTGCCTGTAACTGGCCCATTGCATTGATTGAGATAAGGATTCATTTAAGTCTTCATTTGTAAGCATTCAAATCCTTCCTGAATGCTTACCAAGGGCTTGTGATTTCGGTAAGGGTTACGATAAGTGCTGATGGTGCACCTGTATTCAATTTGTCAAACAAATCATTCTGGCCTGTGTTTTGCACTATAAATGAAGTGCAAGAAGATAACAAATCTGAGTACATGATTTTTTATTCACTGTGGTTTGGATCTTCAAAGCCGAATCCAATTCAGTACATGAAGCCCTTTATAAACGAAATTCGACATATCAGCAATCCTGAAAATCCAGGAATTGTTTGGGAGGATTCCCAGAATATGGAAAGAAGAACAAAATGTCTACCGTTATTGTGCGTGTGTGACACAATTGCACGGCCAGTATTCCAGAATATGAAATAGTTCAATGGGTCATATGGATGTTCCAACTGTCTTCACGAGAGCGAGAGAGTTCAAAAAGGTCATGGCCCAGTGAAACGAGGGTGTACCCTGTTAAAAAAAACTATGCCTCCTAGTCCAGGAGATATTGGTCAACCTCTGCACCCCCCCCCCCCCAGGACTTAACTTCACCCCACTAATTTTCTTCCTTAAGGTCTCCTCTAATTTTTTTCACTTGTTAACAAGAAAAACAAGTGGCCGCAGAGACTCCAGACAAGATGGCGTCCATCATGGCGGCCATTTTTTTTAAATGCACCAGGTCTCTTTGATCGCCGTTATAGTAAAGATGATGTCACATGCCGTCCTGTTTTCCGCTCGATTCGTTATGCTAATATACAACCCTTACAAATTAGCCAAAAATCCGACACCAGAATCCAATATGGCGGCCAAGATGGCCGCCGAAATGTGAAATTATGCTATTTTTCTGTCATGTCACTAGTTACCACCTTTCGTTTGTCTCTGTGGGAAAATGTTAGAATTTTTGCGTCATGTTATACATTTATCATATAGAGGAGTCATTGGCGAATACATGGGGACCATAATATGCATTCATTGCGGGATATTTTTGTCCGATATCACGATTTCCCAAATGCCGGTATCATAGGTCAAAGCCGAATCTCCGTTAATAACGCGATGTTATGTTTCGAATCAATGAATGTTATTGCTATTATAACAACACCCATGCATATATATTTGCAGGATATACTCGAGCTAGGATTCCTCTTATACCTGAGTCGAGGAATATTTACCCAAATCCAAGATGGCGACCAAAATGGCCACCAGAAATAAAAAATCGCTGAAATTAACATCAGTGAGCATTATTGTCATGACAACTCCACACCTGCTTACTATTGTAAGTTGGCAACACTTAGGCGAAGAACTTTCCTTGTACCTTATCCAAATAAAAGTCCCCCAAATCCACAATGGCGGACAGATTTTGAAAAAATCACCGAAATTCCCCCATATTCACATCATTGGGCATTATTGTCGAGACAACTCCATCCATGCGTACAGTTGAGTTGAAAATACTGAGGTGAAGTAATTACCTTACATCTCATGCAAGAAATGGTTTTCCAAATCGAAGATGGCGGCCAAAATGGCGACCGAAATTTGAAAACACGCCTACATTCCTTTACATTCTTAGGATGGGCGTTATTGTTTCGCGATTTCTACCCACCATTACATGTTGATATGGAATAGTGACATGAAGTATTCATTAGGGTTTGGCAATTGATTCTCACAGCCAAGATCGCTGCTAAATTGGCGGCTAGAAATTGAAAAGAAATCGATATTTTCACATATTAATTTCAACTTTTTGTCATAATATCGGTATGTATGGACGAAACTGTACATAAACCATCTACTAGTTCAACTTAAAGGTATCAAAACGCATAACATAGCTCTTATCCTTCTGGAAAGATGAAAAACCACTATTAATATCGCGATGTGGCATTTCAAAATCCAGTCTCCACTTATCGCCGATAATGGCCGTAAGTGTAGGTGCGCCAAATAGTTATATCAGAACAATTACCTGATAACAGATTCTGATTTGCCACGTCACGTCCATAATTATCTGGACCAGCTTCCATTTCTTTGTCTGATAAATCTAGGTCGCTCACACCGACAAAGTATTCACCACTTCCTGGGAGTAGGGTCCCTCTAATCATAACGTTTCAAACAATTCATTTTCCGGTGTCTAGCTTACGATTGTAAATATTTGCTAACTATGATATTTGTGCGTCATCTTGAACTAGGAAGGCATATGGCCGATGAGTGTACAAGCTTACAGAAGGTCATCTCTATGTATGTGTATCATACCCCATGGGATAATACACGACATGTACACCTGGCGAACCAGTTAGCTAGTCACTTCTCAATAGACGGTTCGTCAACTCACAAACTCAGCGAACGCATTGGCATATGTGGACAACTTCGACAGTGGTTCGAAGGTTGCTAGCTGTCTCATTCCCTTGGACAGATGTCTATCTGCTAAGGAGAAGACCCTAGTGTACAGACTACCCACACTTCTTGACCATTATCCGAAGCAAACTGTATGACGCCCCGCAGTTGTATAGTCGAATATCTCCCAGCAGAGAAGAACAATGCTCGCTGTGCTAGTTTGTGAACATGCGCCATGATAGTGGGAATGAAATGGGCCACTCTATACACCATCCCTACACCTGGTGCATGTTTAAGATATCGAATGTCATGCGTGTCTGTTTTATTTGGTGTGGTAAGATTGTATTTCCACATCCGTTTCTAAACATTTATGATTCAACTACGTACACTTTTGTCTGGATAATACTATGCTAGCCTCCCTCAAAACAGTCGGATGGACTAAATGATAATGTCTTTATAGCATGAATGTATGCGTGTTTTGTTATCCTCTCTCGAGGTTAGTGTCAGTATGTGGGCGGTATTATTCAACAAAATGTCAGGAACTGTGGTGCATTTATTTCACTATGTATTTAAAGAACAATTTACAGTCTCGATGGCAGTGGACGTTGGGGAACGCGACCTTTATGATCATATAGCTTTATATATATAACTTTAGAATATAGTAGTTAATGTCTCATGTAGGAAAATGGTCGCAATGGTGATGTTACCAAGAAATCACTTGGTGTACCAACGTTTGTTGAACTGAATGCAAGAGCTCATCAACATAACATTCCTCTGGATGTTCTTCGCGTTGAACATTTCACCCTTTTGTTGATGGCATTTGTACTTTCTTGAACCATACCACCCAGCGTGAGTACGACATATCAACCAACTATCAAATGTATCGCCTTTAAGACTACACCCCAGTCTTGGTGGGGCTTATACAGCAGTAGCCAATGGCATACTCCTGGTCCAGTTGTTTAAGAACGGCTTCCAAACTGATGGGAACATACAATCTTAGCATACAAGGAAAGCAAAGCCACACATGAGATCCTGTCTGAATCTAAAACATAACAAAATAAGGGGCGGTGCAGTCATGGTCCAATTTCATTTCCACTATCGTGACACATACCCACAAACTAGCACCGTGTGTATTGTTATCATCTGCTTGGAACTGTTCGGTGAGGCGATTGCTGGACGCCAACAAGCTTGTTCTTATGATCATGTTCAAGGAGTTTGGGTATATTATGCATTATGGTCTTCTACGCCTTAGCAGAAATGTATCCGTCAAATGTCGGGCTTTCAACATTCGAAGCCATATACAGAAGTTGTCCGGGTACGTGAGTGCATTAGATGGGTATGTGAATTGATGAACCATATATTGAGAAGTGGCTGTTTGGGAAATTCACCAGGTGTACACGTTGTTATCCCCATTAGGTCACCAAAGCTGACAATACGCAGATAGATAGGTCCTTCTGAAAGCTAGTATACGCATCGACCGAATACCTTTATAGTGTATCGCACAAGATGACGCATATACCCCATATGTAGCATCTGAATTATACCATAAGCTATACCACGAATGAAGCTCGATCGATCGCTAAGAATTCCAAGCTTTCGAAACAAACACGTGAGCTGGACACCGGCATATGTATTGTTTGAAACATTCTGATTAGTGGCACCCTTCTACGAAGAAGAGTAGTGAACTGTTGTTGTGAGTGAGATAGATTAATCTGACGGAAGAGACGGAAACGAGTCTAGACAATGCCGAATGTGGCAATTCAGAATAAGCTCAGGTACTGTTGTTTTGATTCTTGGAAGTCATAATATGACTATTCGGCGCACCTATATACGGTTACGGCCAGTATAAGCCCTTAGTGGAGAATGGATTTTGAAATGCCACATCGCGATTGTGGGTTTTCATCCTTCCAAAAGGCTACGACTTACATTGGAACTAATAGATGGCTTATATTATGTACCGTTTCGTTTATAGAAATTAATATTATGACAAAAAGTTGAAATTAGTATGTGATAATATCGGCTTCTTTTCAATTTCTGCCCGCCAGTTTGGCCGCCATATTGACTGCGATTATCACTTGCCAAACCATAATGAATAATTCATACATATCAACATGTAATGGTTGGTAGAAATCGCGAAACAATAACGCCCATCCTAAGAAAGTAAAGGAATGTAGGCGTGTTTTCAAATTTCGGTCGCCATTTTGGCCGCCATCTTCGATTTGGAAGACCTTTTCTTGCATGAGATGTAAGGTAATTACTTCACCTCAGTATTTCCAACTCAACTGTATGCATGGATGGAGTTGTCTCGACAATAATGCCCAATGATGTGAATATGGGGGAATTTCGGTGATTTTTCAAAATCTGTCCGGCATTGTGGGCGCCATTTTGGATTTGGGGGACTTTTATTTGGATATGGTACAAGGAAAGTTCTTCGCCTAAGTGTTCCCAACTTACAATAGTAAGCAGGTGTGGAGTTGTCATTACAATAATGCTCACTGATGTTAAAATCAGCGATTTTTTATTTCTGGTGGCCATTTTGGCCGCCATCTTGGATTTGGGTAAATATTCCTCGACTCAGGTATAAGAGGAATCCTAGCTCGAGTATCTCCTGCAAATATATATGCATGGGTGTTGTTATAATAGCAATAACATTCATTGATTCGAAACATAACATCGCGTTATTAACGGAGATTCAGCTTTGACCTATGATACCGGCATTTGGGAAAACGTGATATCGGACAAAAATATCCCGCAATGAATGCATATTATGGTCCCCATGTATTCGCCAATGACTCCTCTATATGATAAATGTATAACATGACGCAAAAATTCTAACATTTTCCCACAGAGACAAACGAAAGGTGGTAACATGACAGAAAAATAGCATAATTTCACATTTCGGCGGCCATCTTGGCCGCCATATTGGATTCTGGTGTCGGTTTTTTGGCTAATTTGTAAGGGTTGTATATTAGCATAACGAATCGAGCGGAAAACAGGACGGCATGTGACATCATCTTTACTATAACGGCGATCAAAGAGACCTGGTGCATTTAAAAAAAATGGCCGCCATGATGGACGCCATCTTGTCTGGAGTCTCTGCGGCCACTTTTTTTCCTTGTTAACAAGTGAAAATAATTAGACGAGACCTTAAGGAAGAAAATTAGTGGGGTTAGAAGTTAAGTCCTGGGGGGGGGTGCAGAGGTTGACCAATATCTCCTGGACTATCCTCTGAGAAATCACAAAGAAACTGTTGAACACACGAAGGAAGCATGTGAAACGAAAATGACAATATCAGACATCAAAGGGATGAATGTTTTCATGAGGTTACCACATTTTGACTACATGCACTCTGTTCTCCTGGGCGTAGTGCGTCAAGTGTCAGAACTCTGGATAGATAGCAGTCATCACGAGAAAGCCTTCTATCTTGGCAGAAAAACAGAGATTATTGACAAGTTAATGTTGGAGATTAAACCACCGAATGAAGTTCGCAGGTTACCTAGAACAATGAGTGAACGGAAATACTGGAAAGCCGCGGAATGGCGATCATTCTTGTTGTTTTAATCGCCAATAATTTTGGCTAATATTCTACCAGCTGACTACTACAAGCACTGGTTACTACTTGTGAATGGTGTATGCCTTCTTGTAAAAACCGGAATAACTGAGAATGACATAATGGTAGCGAAAAGGTGCTTGGACAAGTTTGTTGTTAAGTTCAAATTATTGTATGGTATAGAAAATATCCTATAATGTTCATTTAATGACACATTTGACTCAATGTGTGGAACACTCTGGACCATCACCATCATCTTCTGCTTTCTTATTTGAAGATGGGAATGGAAAGCTATTATCGCTGATTCACGGGACACAAGGAGTTGATATTCAGGCATTCAAGTGGTTTTTGGCACAACAGAGATTGAATTGGTTTGCAAAATCACAATTGACTCATGCTTCAACTGATGTGATAGAAGCATTTGATAGACACTGAACTGTTCTAACAAACCACTGAAAAAGGCAGCAACAATAAGTGGCTGCACTGTTCTGGGGAGTCACTTGTTTGGAAAACTGCATGACTCTGCAGCAGAAACTATCAATAATGAGAATGAAAGGTTTACCTGTTCTGAACAGTGACTGTTCAATGTACAACATATTTTGTGCCAATGGATCGATGTTTTCAACAGCATCATATGCTTCTAAATTCAGGAGAGATAACTCTGTTGTCAGACTAAGAAATGGCAAAATAATTCAAATTAATTGTGTTGTCGTGGGAAGTTTCTTATGTTCTCATGAAATTTCTGACTGTGAATGTGAACGTGAACTAATTATTTGTGGTAATATTATGAAGCAAACAACAAGGGCATCATATAAGCTTCTTGACTCATATGCAGATTATAATCTGATGGAGCCATTCACACAAATTGATATTGATTACCAGTATGTGTGTATATCATTCAAACCGAGTGATATTGTAAATAAGTGTATGATTATTAGTAATTCCAAGAAATCTTTTGCCATTGGACTCATTCCTTTTGAGATTGATTGAAAGAAATTGATATTGTCTCGTTGATCATTAGCAGCCTTTAGATATACATGTATTCAGGGTTCAGACATCAACATACAAGGAAAATTGCAATATCCTAAAATTAAATGTACATGTATCTATCATTGAAAATTATATGAAATAGATGGATATATATATCTTTATTTTCCTCCATATAATGAAGAGATGTCAAATACAATCACGAAAATTTAACATATATACAATTAGAAAACATGACCACACAAAAAGTATAAATATGTCATATCTATACAAATAACAATTAGAATAATAACACAACACACGCAGCATCTATTTACATAATTTCATTCTCATGCACACCTACGCCTACCATTGCATTAGTTATAGGCATACACATAGTCCTTCTGTCTGACACGCGCATACAGACGACGTCCCCATACACGACACATGCATACATATATACATACATACATACATTCATACATACACATACAAAACATACCTCAATTCACACACACACATTAAAATACTTACAAACATATATATATATATATACACATATATATATATATATATAGCTATATACATATATATATATATATATATATACATATACATACATATACACACACACATGTACATATATATATGTATGTAATGCATATTTTAATACAAGCAACATCTCAGACATCCCTTAGGGCTTACACACCTACACGTGTCAGCATACATGAACAAAACAAACATAAATGTACGTTATTACGTGCACACAGCTACCACTCACCAGATATACAAAGTTACACGGGCGTCAAGGCACGTAGATTGGACCGACAGACATAACTATATATAGATGACATCATAGATAATCATAGTCAAGTAGACATATATTTTAGTTAAGCATCATTCATTAGGGTACGGTTACTGAAACCATTGGTGTTTGTTCGATTCTACGATAGGCTTTCCATAAGCAAAATGTGCTATTTACCATGAAGTTTGTGAACAGGTCTGGCTCTTCAATTTCGTCGAACAAATCCGGCGGACGTGCAGTTAAAAATACTTCCAGTTGTGTACGCGGATTGTAGCTATCCATTTTAAGTGAGCACGGAATACCGAAGAGATTTAGTAATTCATTACGCCACACCGTGGTGTTGCTTGGTACGCAGATTTTCATATTCTGTGGTCGATCGATAATCCACTGGGCGACTGTATTATTATGGTTACTTCGTACTGAGTATAAATCGTACCGATAGAGTCACGATAGTACAACAAAGATTAGCACATGTGTTTACGTCACCGGTGTACTTGTGGGGCAATGTTTCTATTATGAAGGTTCGCTTTCCCGAAGGTCCGCTATTCCGAAGGTTCTCTATTCCGAAGGTTTTTGTTATTTTTAGGTTAATTCTATATTCTAAAGTATTGAGACTAATTTGAGAGGGTTCATTATCACAAAGATTCTTTTTACGGAGTGTGCGCTCACATCCGAACTGATCCTGCCCGCATACCGATACAGATACAGGAGGAAATAACTTAACTTAGAACATTAAATGTGATTTTGTTTTGTTTTCGCGGGTTTTCTTGAGATTTAATGTCATTACGTGGGCCCATACTTTTGAATTCTTGGCATATAATATGAATGTTGTGGTATATTGTGGACCCTCCCGCATTGGGACATGACACAGGTACAGTTGACTTAAGTGATGTTCTGTGTGGGCTCCAATTTGGAGTTCAATATTTTAAGGGCCAAATTTAGGATTTTATGGGCCCATACCCTGTGAACTCTGGGCATATAATTTGAATATTGGGGGCATGTCTCTATTCCGAAGGTTCACTATCCAGAATGTCCACTATTCCGAAATTTCTCTGAATGTTCGCTATTCCGAAGGTTCACCAATCAGAAGGTTCGTTATTCCGAAGGTTCTGTATTCCGAAGGTTTTTGTTATTTTAAGGTTAATTCTATATTCTAAAGTATTGGGAGGGTTCATTATCACGAAGATTCTTTTTATGAAGGAAACAACTTAAAACATTAAATGTGATTTTGTTTTGTTTTCGCGGGTTTTCTTGAGTTTAATGTCATTACGTATGACTTTATTTCTCATTAAATATTCACGCCAAGCAGCCCACACAATTGCTATGTTTCCATGCGATTTAATGTCATTACGTGTGACCTAATATCTCAATAATCTGAGGCAAGAGTACGCCTGCTAAAGGCGAATTATAACAGTGGGGCTATAACGCTCAATGAATACTGGGAACTATAACAAACTGCGCAGCAGAATATCGCTGATTAAACGAGTATGAGATGAGCCTAACTGCAATTGTGACTTTGTTTAAAGGCCCACTTAATTTTCGAGTCATTCATTTTTGTTATAGTATATACGGTTTTAATAACAATTTATGCCATAAAATTTGAATAAATTACTATAATTCATCACCATTTGAAACGCAGAATCCTTCTATCTCCTAGTTTGAAACACCTTTAAAATACCGCGACAAGTCGTGCGTCGTATATCTAGCAATTAGCAACTAACATGTCCTGTTCGGCTTTCCATAGATTTCAACGTAATTTGATACTTATGGGTATTTGTGTCCGGGAAGTGTTTTGGACGGGTCAAATCGTGAGCCCGACATGACCTTGACCTTTAAAACTGTCAATGCAAGGTCAATTTGGGTAAAACGGACAAATTTCGGCGAAATTTGATACCTAGGAATACTTTTGTCCGGGGAGTGTTTTGAACGGGTCAAATCGTGACATCGGCGTGACCTTGACCTTCAATGTGGTCAATCAAAGGTCAAATCGGGTAAAACGGATGGATTTCGACGAAATTTGATACCTATCGGTACTTTTGTCGGGGGAGTGTTTTGGACGGGTCAAATCATGACTCCGACCTTACCTTGACCTTCAAAATTGTTAATTAAAGGACAAGTGGGGTAAAACGGACGGATTTCGACGAAATTTGATACCTAGTGGTACTTTTCTCCGGGTGGGGGTGTTTTGGACGGGTCAAATCATGACCCTGACCTGACCTTGACTTTCGAAATAGTCAATTGAAGGTCAAATCGCGCCTTTCGCCGGAAATCAGATGGGAAACATCCCCGACGAAGTCGGGCCCATCAGCTTGTGTAATAAAGAAGACAGTTCGAAGAAAGTAACGTATAACACGAGAAACGGGAAAACTTGAAATATGCAAATTTCCCACATAAAATTTGAAAGCTAGTTTATAGAATAATTGTATTATAATTTATATTTATGGCTAATAATATGATCTTGGTGGCGTTACCATTTCTGACTATGGTTTTCTTGTACCATATGTCAATTCTAAGTTCCAGAATCATAGGACAATGTATGATTACATGTAAGGGCAGATCGTCAAACTCCGCACCACATCTGCAGTTACAATGTGTCTGTTCGGTACAGGCTATTATGGTTGCAACAGTTAGGTATGCCGCCTTGTTTGTCGGAAACTTGCGACAGGACTTCCACAGGCACGACAGTGAGAGTGTAGGGTGAATATTATGGAAACGGTGGAGTGTTGGATCCGCGTTTCCAGAGAGTTCCCAGATTGAGTTAGAGGTTTCGACGATTGCATTTCGAACGATTTGCTTCCATGATGACCTTTCCGGAAATGCACATTTTGATACATACTTTGTTAAATAATGCATAAGTCGGTGATTTGCAAGGACATCTGCGATATCGGCAATGAATGAATCGGCTGATACGCCGGAGATAAAGTATGAGTGTAGCCTAAGTAAAAATACAGATTTCGCTGCCTTGTCTGTAGACAAATGACATAGACTGCCCAGAAGTAGGAGTTTTTTCTTATCCACAAAGCTTTTGACATTGCCGATACCCAGGAGTCCTTCCACTACATTTGTGCGCGTGTGCATACGAAGACCTTGTATTTTCTTTAGACAAAAACGGTGAGATCTTTCCAATGATAGGGTGTCTGAGTCTGACATGCCACATAATAGTTCACACCCAAATAGGCCTCGTGCATGGCACAATGATTGACGTGTACATTTTTAAACTGCTAGTGGGTGTTATTCCTCCTACGTTTGTTAGTGCGAAATAGCTTGAACGGAGTTTTTGTTTAATTTCTGTTGTGAAGTTACTCGTCTGGTTATATTTATGGAGCGGGATTCCAAGGTGTGTCAGATTATCGACTTCAGCTACATGTTTGTCACAGAGAATCCACGATCTATCAACTGAAGCCTTTGCGTGTTCATTTTTGTTTTCATTAAAGACGATAATTACTGACTTTTGCTCGTTGTACTTGTATCTCCATTTACGACTGTATTTAGTGCAAATATTCATAAGGTGTTGTAAACCACTTTCAGAGACCGAGAGCAATGTCATATCGTCCGCTTGCGTTGGGCATGAACAATTTACGGAAAACATATTGAGCCCAGCTCCAGATACGGATAATTCTGACAATAGTTGATCTATAAATAGCATATCAAGTAGAGGGGAGACGACGACTCCCTGTTTTGTTCCTTGTGCTATTGGAAACTGCTTAGAGAGAGTATTTCCATACTTTACTTGACAGGATGTTCCTTTAAGCATTTGGTAAAAAAATTACCAGGTTTTCTGATCAAAGTCTAATTAAAATGTAAAGTTTATAAAGGAGACCATTTACCCAAACGGTATCAAATGCCTTATGAACGTCTAGAAAGCATGCATATAATTTACTGTTATTTTCACGTGCGAATATCTTCGATTCGTGTACTATGAGTGAGTTCATAAGACAATTGATACCCTTCTGGAATCCATGCTGTAGATTATGAACTTTGACCATGTCTGGAACATTACACTCTAGTCTTCTCAGTAAGATTTTTTCTATTAACTTGTAGAGAGCGGGAAGCAATGTAATTGCTCGGTAGCTATCAAAATTTGCTTGTGGTTTATTCCCACCTTTGTAGAGAGGTACAATTACGCCTTTCTTGGCAGGTTCCGGTATATATGAGAGAGACAATATTCCAGTCAACAAAGCGGACAGACATGTTATCAAAGCTGGACCACCAAATACCAAATGTTCATTGTAAACGTTGTCCCACCCTGCTGCCTTGTTCAAATTTAGAGTTTTGAGAGCACTTTCAAGTTCGCCAGGTTCAACCTTTTCGGTGATATGCTTGCAGCTACTGGACCCTTGTTTGCTATATTGCCCACTCACTAGTAGTTCTACATGTTCATTTACGAGATGGGAGTGATCTTGGTCGAAACTGCTGTTTGATAAAGGCGAATACAGCTTTTCAAAATAATTCGCCCAGCCATTAGTAATCTCAGAAGAATTTCTCAAGGTTGACCCATCATATTTGAAAATTTTGTTCGGCCTCTTATCTTGATTGCGCCTAGAGTTAAGGATCTTGAAAAAGGACCCTTGTTGGTCCAGTTCAGCGGCTGTGTCAAGTTCGTTATTTCGATCAATCATATATTGGTTACAGCACATTCTATATTCCCGTCGGTAAAGTCTTTTCTGCGCTTTATAATCTGTATAAGTTAAATCATTTTCATCTCTTGGTCGACCAGCGGAAATCCAATCATTTTCATCTCTTGGTCGACCAGCGGAAATCCACTGTCGTCTGCTTGATATCATATTAACATGCAATTGTTTCAAGCGACTATTCCAGAACGGCTTGAGATAACTTTTATATGTTTTACGAGGGACAGTCTGATTGGAGGCTAGCAGTATAGCAGCCACAATGGAGTCATATAATGTGTCCAAGTCACTATTATTGACGATTGTGTGATTTGCAGGGAGTATTTCTTTTAAACAACATTGATACTGGCTGATTAAGGTAGGAGCCGCTTTAAATTGTTTCCAATTAAATGTCGGTGTTGAGCTATCGTGTCGCCGGTCTGGTATGTCGCTTGGAACGTCACATTTAAACAAAATACGAGTAACGTCATTCGGACATCGGAAAACAAATAATTATTAAAATAAAACTTTGTAAATTTGACTAAGAACCCTGAACACATCTTTAAAGATAAACATGATAAATGTCATTATTGAAATAATTTTAAGAGGCGGTTTCACAATAAACCAGACATGATATTTTTATGCAGTTATCAAATGTAAATGTCCAAATAATGTTAAAACCAGAACATATAATGTTGTTGATCTTATTGTCTGAACATTTTCGAAGGCACATGTAACTACCCATCAATGATGTTCCATTAAAGAATGGGCTAAAAATATAAATTCTCTTAATTCAGTCACAGATACAGAGACGTGGCTATAGGGTTAATCAGGCTCACATTTTATTTACTATTTATATTTACATTAATTCTTTAGAATTTAATAAAATTATGAGTTAATTTTCAATTGAAAACCTAGTAATCTTTATTGTAGGCGGGAAGATACCCTGGGTATCTTCCCCACCCTGTGTATCTCCCCCCCCCCCCCCCCACTCGTACATTTTTTTTCCCTCACTTATTTTATATTATTATGGTTATTTTGAAGTTTAACTTAACCCAATAATAGCATAAATATGTCAAAATATTACCTTATGATTCTATCGTTTAATTTGCTTTATATAGTCATGAAATGGCGAGAAATTAACTTTATATATGCAAAATTTGATCGAGTAAGAATTTGGGGTGAGAGGGGGGGGAGATACCCAGGCCTGATATCTCCCCCCCCCCCCCCACTAGCAGCTACATAAAATTAGGACAAAAATTAAACATGATTTTATTGCTTAATTTCCTTTATATAGTTATGAAATGGCGAGAAATTAACTTTATATGAGCAAAATTTGATAGAGTAAGAATTTGGGGTGGGGGGGGGGAGATACTCAGGCCTGGGTATCTCCCCCCACCCCCAAATTCATACTCTATCAAATTTTGCTCATATAAAGTTAATTTCTCGCCATTTCATGACTATATAAAGCAAATTAAGCAATAAAATCATATGTTTAATTTTTTTCATATGTAGCTGCTAGGTGGGGGGGGGGGGGGGAGATACTCAGGCCTGGGTATCTTCCCTCACCCCAAAATCTTACTCGATCAAATTTTGCTCATCTAAAGTTAATTTCTCGCCATTTCATGACTATATAAAGCAAATTAAGTAATAAAATCATACGTTTAATTTTTGTCATATGTAGCCGCTGGGGGGGGGGGGGAGATACTCAGGCCTGGATATCCCCCCCCCCCAAATTCTTACTCTATTAAATTGTTCTCATATAAAGTTAATTTCATGACAATATAAAGCAAAATAAACGATAAAATCGTAAGGTAATATTTTGACATATTTATGCTGGATTTATTTGCGCTTAAGCGCAAATAACAAGAATTATTTGCGCTTAAGTGCAAATCAGGAATAAATGTGAAAACGGCCTCCCATAAAAATAGCCAGTTATACACGTGTATCACACGTCGTATAAAACAGGCCTAAGGGTTGAACCGATATAAATTTGTAGAGCGATAACGACCAATTTTGACATATTATGCATATCAACTCTACTGTTGCAACAAGGCTATAAAATAGGGGGTGTCAGAATCTTAGTCATCTCTATATAGTGCCAGAATAGTCATTTATGGAGTTCTATAAGATGTTGGGTTGGTTATATGGACTCGGAGAAAAGGGGTTTGTACCGATGAACTGACATAAATTAGTGGATCAATGTTGCCATGTAATGCATCGCGACTGTACTAAAGCAGCAATGATATAAAATTGAGGGGGGGGGGGGGGGGGTCTGATATTATCTCTATAGATGGCACCAGGATTATATAGAAAGGAAAAGCAATTGATATATGTATACAGTATACTATAGTAATACCATAGACATATAAGTACAAGTATCACGAAATAAAATATTACATAACATGACTATATACCGATGAAAGAAAGAAATAAATTGGACCGGGATTAGAGGTTGGGTTGGTTATATGTGGATAATTGGATATGGAATTCATACCGATGAAACGATACAAACTAGTGGAGCGATAAAGACCAATGTTGACACTTAGTCAGGCTACGCGGGGGAAATAGGGGTTGATACGATAGACCGAAATAAATTTGTCGAGTGATAATGACCAATGTTGACGTATAAAGTAACGCGACCCATATAAAAATCCCCCTTGGTGCCACCATGGTAAAAAAAGCGAGATATTTTGGCCGCCCATCGTGGTGTCACCATGGTTTTACCGTGGTGGTAATACCGTGGTGTTACCATGGTGGCACCACGATGGGTGGCCAAAATATCTCGGTTTTTTTTCCATCGTTTACCATGGTGGTATACTTTGGTTTACCGTGGTGTTACCATGATGGTGTACTGTGGTTTACCATGGTGTTACTATGGTTTACCGTGGTGTTACCATGGTGGTTTACCGTGGTGTTACCATGATGGTATACTGTGGTGTTACTATGATGGTATACTGTGGTTCACCGCGGTGTTACCATGGTTCACCGCGATGTTAACATGGTGGTATACTGTGGTTTATCGTGGTGTTACCATGATGGTATACTGTGGTGTTACCATGGTGGTATACTGTGGTTTACCGTGGAGTTACCATGGTGGTATACTTTGGTTTACCGTGGTGTTACCATGATGGTATACTGTGGTTTACCGTGGTGTTAACATGGTGGTATACTGTGGTTTACCATGGTGCTATACTTTGGTTTAACGTGGTGGATTACACTTGTTAACCATGGTAATTTACTGTGGTTAACCATGGCAGTTTACTGCAATATTGCTACATGTTACCATTTCATGAGATTCCATCCACAGCCATGTAAATTATTATATGTTCTGTGGTTCGATCTGCACACCGGAGCTTCTAACGCTCTCCGCTATACACCCACCCACATATTAAGCTCATGTTGAGAATGCATGAGTACGATGGCTAACGTTCTGAAATGCATATCAACTGAATTTTAATCAAGAAAAGTTACTATCGGCTCATCGGGGGTAATGTCGATGGTTGTGATCGATATGTAAATGATTTTTCTTTCAGATGATACCGGATTGCATCGATAACAACCATCGGCATTACTCCCAGTGAGCCGAGTAACTTTTATTTATCAAAATTCAGTTGCTATGCATTTCAGAAAATTCAGCCATCATGCTCCTTCTCTACTGTATGAGGTTTAGCGTATGATGTGGGTTGGTGTATAGCGGAGCGCGTTACAAGCTCCTGGGGATCAGCACGTTCGTGTTAAATGTAATGAACAATTAAAGATCATTGATAACAGGTCTTAGACTTATTAGAGAAAAGTTGTTAACATTGCGAGTATACACCTTGAGAATGGCAGCAACAATTAGCATTATTATTTATTTGAAAAAACCTGTGTTCTCAGGGAGTTTCGTCGTCACTGAAATTGTCTCTATTGTTTTCAGGGCCGGGAAACTCCGTCACGTGACCGCTAATTTCGTCACCAAAATTTCCGAGTAAAACACAATGTCGTCTACTATATGCTTGTTTTTCAGAACTGCGGAGTGGCGCAGAGGACAGTTTGTAGTTTTTGATGTGTATTGCTTATTGCTTAAATTTATAAAATATTCAAGTGTTTGACTGATACCTAAACAAAAAAATATATATTTGGACAATATTCGAATGTGCGCATAATTGTTTTTTGTTTGGGCATCAGTCAAACACCTGAATATTTTATAAGTTTATACAATTATCCATACACGTCAAAATATATAAATATATCAAAGATATCATTTATCTCGCGAGGCGAATCAGATCAAATGGAACCACAAGTGTACACAGTTTGGTTAAGTGCGGTCGGTCGGTTAATAGATTGATTTTTTTTATTTAAAACCAATAAAATGACATACATGTAGCTGTAGCACGTTACTAAAAGCTTGTGATGGATTCAGTATTACTAGTAATGTGTGTCCCAGAATTAGATCCGTATCTCCGAGATTATCCGTCATTTCATAAATATATCTCAACAATATCACAGCGTCAAAAGAATAGCAGACTCCGTAACATGGTTCTCAAATCACGTTGCGATGAAAATTGAAGAATAGCTGTAGTACGTTACTAAAATCTTGTGATGGATTCAGTGATAATGTGTGTCCCAGGATTGGATCCGTATCTCCGAGATTATCCGTCATAAATATATCTCAACAAATTTCAACATCACAGCATCACCGGCGTTCCGATCAAAATAATTGCAGACTCCGTAGTAACTGGGCGATATGTCATGGCGACATGGTTCTCAAATCATGTTTCGATGAAAATTGAAGAATATGAATTATGATCCATCGTCCTTTTTACATGTACTTGTATGTTGTACTAGTAGCCAACAAACTTGTGACTCATGAGTCATGCATGACTGATCTGTGACGTCATAATTCCGACTAATTCTACATAATTGTATGTCTCGTAAGCAAAGTCACCAGTGGTTGACTCTTGTCAGTCTTGTGAGTTAATTGGACGGTTTATAATTTTGTGAAGTATCTGTCTTTTGAAATTCTCAACATTGTCGTGCATGTCAACACTGGTCAAGTGTAATCCCACTAGCAGTAGCACTGAACGAATTGACTGTTTTCGGAGGTTATAACATCTTGTCCCTTTCATATACAAACATAATCCAGACAGTGCTAACAATATTCCAGGTTATTAAGAAGCAAGTTAGGTCCAATTATTTGCTAAAACGATCTAAAACAAGAAGTGTTTACTCGAACAACAAAACGCACATGGGTCGTAAACCGGAAGCACAATTTTGGGATCCCACAATTTCGTACTATAAACCTCGTACCTTAATGCCTTATTTAAGTTGTTTTTCTTTTGTGTGTTTTTTGCTTGCGTTCTCTCTCCCTCTTTATCTCCCTCTTTCTCTCTAAGGGTGGCCATGAGAGAGATTGGATAGTTGGGTAGTAGTGATAATTATTTATTTCGTTGATAACAAGAATAAAAACATAAGAACATTAACATGAACTTGAATGAATATGAAAAATTACGATGACTAAATGTGACGAACGGAGTGACGGAATGAATATGATGCATGAATATGACGAACGAATATGATGAATGAATATGACTCTATTGCATGCAAGGATATACGCACCGCCAATAAACACTGTTAAAATATATTTCGGCCAGTTTGATCGACCGAAGTTGAATTTTACAAAAAGTGAGCATATTATATCATCACTATTGAAACAGGTATCCCACGAAGCACCAGGAGGACAATGCGAGCCCATGTAAACCTTCCGGGAAATGAATAACGTATTTTGTGTACCGTACATATTAGATTTTCAAACCAGAGCTGTTTTTCCCCGAAAAGAGTCATAATTGTGGAAATATCTAAAATACGTAATTGTGAGATGTAAATTGTACATATTGATAAATATTGCCTGTTGTGTTGGAAGCAAACAGTACTAAATTATAACATTATAAAAGATGTATTAAAGGTAAACAAAGTCTTCCAAACAACTCCATTCAGTTTATATATTTATTCCATACTAAAACATATTCCTATTAATTATTACATTATATACGTTTGTTCGTTAAAAGTTATAACTGAGATATCATTTATAATAATTAATAATATCTTCACCTCGATCTAAACATTCTTATATTATGGGATACAGCATTGCATATACAACTATTGACAATGCAGTAGAATAATAATGTGCTGTAGTATGTAAACCTGCTACATGTATACTGTGACAAGCTACGTATATTGGTACAATATGGCAGCATGTTATAAACAATTAATGACTCACCATACACCATTGTATATATTGTAAATAATAAATTAATCGAAGCATGTAAATACCATTGTAGATGCACGAGACCCACAACATGGTAAATAACATTGTGGTTGAAGGTCAAAGTGAAATGTAATAGTGGTACCTTGTTGAAAACTTCACTGGTGCTGTGATACCACCGTGGTTATACTTGGTGAGACCATGGTTCACCTTGGTAGAAAAACTTTACTGTGCTACCACCGTGGTGATACCTTGGTGTCACCTTGGTAGAAAAACTTTACTGTGCTACCACCATGGTGATACCTTGGTCGGGTTTGGTCCCACCATGGTATTACCTTGGTACAAAAACTTTAGTGTGCTATACCACCGTGGTACCACATTGGTGCCACCATGGTTTCACCTTGGTGCAAAAACTTTACTGTTCTACCACCAT
The DNA here is from genome assembly GCA_032622095.1 of Siphonodentalium dalli. NCBI lineage: Eukaryota > Metazoa > Mollusca > Scaphopoda > Gadilida > Siphonodentaliidae > Siphonodentalium > Siphonodentalium dalli. The sequence continues at coordinate 135,769,998 of CP136064.1, read as the reverse complement.
GATAACACCTTGGTACCACCGTGGTGTTTTCACCGCGATGCCACTTTACTGTGCTACCACCATGGTGAACCAAGATGTCACCATGGTGAACCAAGGTGGTACCTTGGTGAGACCATGGTTTCACCAAGGGGGATTTTTATATGGGGACTGTACTGTCACACAATTATCAGGGTGAACCGGTCAAATATGGACTCTAGTGCCCAATATCGAACAGCTCAGAAAACATTTGCAGGGCCATAAAATCTATTATACCCCCCGCAACGAAGTTAGGGGGGGGGGGTATACTGGAGTCAGCTCGTCCGTCCGTGGACACAAATTTGTCCGGAGTTTTTCTCAGTCGTTTTTTGATCAATTTCCGTGCAACTTGGCACAGACATCAACCACAATGGGAACCTGTGCACCTGGGATTATGACGTCTGTCGGACTTTTTTTGGTGGAGTTATCCCCCCTTTTTCGACTTAGAAAATTTTCGCAACATGTATACTTTTGTCCGAGCTTTTATTCCTACATTTTTCGGTCAATTTTTTTAAAACGTGGCACATATATTTAGTACCATGGGAACTTGTGCACCTGCGATTATGACGTCTGTCCGATATTTTTTGGTGGAGTTATCCCCCTTTTTCGACTTATAATTTTTGTTTGCAACATGCATAATTTTGTCCGAGCTTTTATTCCTACATTTTTCGGTCAATGTTTTTTAATCTTGGCACTGAATTTAGTACCATGGGAACCTGTGCACCTGCGATTATGACGTCTGTCCGTCATTTTTTGTGTGGAGTTATTCTCCTTTTTCGACTTAGAATTTTTTTTGCAACATACATAATTTTGTCCAAGCTTTTATTCCTATATTTTTCGGTCAATAGGTATAAGATTAGGGTTATGGTTGTACACCTGTAATGGGAACTGTTATTTTATTATTTTAACTAAATGTTTACTGACATGTGAAACATCTTAGTATTTTAAAAACAGGGGGGTATCCGTAGTCCCATTGGGACAGTCACACCTCTAGTTTAACATGGCATCTGCCATATACACATCCATTTATGTCGATAAATCTCTTATTTTTCAAAAATTTAAGCTCAGACTTGGTGTCTGTGTTTGGGATACTTATATATTCCTAAAATGACAGGGTACAGCACGTAATTATTTTTTAGATCGAAGAAATGATTTTTTTTTTTCGATGATAAAATTTAACAAAGGATTTCCCATTAAAATCGAATTATGTCTATAAAACTCATTTTTCAAAATTTTGAGCTGAAACTTGGTGTATATGTGTGTAATACTACTATATTCTTAAAATGACAGAGTTCAGCGCGTAATTATGTTTTAGATGGAAGAAATTGAATTTGATTTCGATAATAAATTTGCAGTGTGGACGGGTCATCGAGTGCGCTCAATTTGTAAACAAAGTTTTGTCAATAGTCGTTTTGGTCAAACTATCCATTTTTAGACCTGGACAGCAGATCCGAATAGTAAAAGAATTTGACCGATCAGGGTAGATTTTAAGAGAATCGAGTGGAGAAATCTTGGTGATAATTCCAGAAAATAAAAATGGAGGAGAAACACAATTAAACTACCACAATGCACTTCACTAAACTAGGGGTTCCCAATGGGTTACGCATTATTTTCAGTCTATCAGATTATTTATATTTTCAACAACAAGTGACTTTAAGTTTACAATTTCAGCCTGTCCTGACTCTATCGATACGATTTATCACATTTTCAAAAACATTTTGTACACCGGTGGCGTTAACTTTACAATTTAAGCATCTACGTGATTCTATCGGTACGATTGAGTAAGGTACAACTAAAAATATAAAAAATACACCAGGGGCTCCCAATAGGTGATATATTATTTTCAGGCTATCAGAGTATTTATATTTTCAACAACATATTATTACACTGGTGACTTTAAGTTTACAATTTCAGCCTGTCCTGACCCTATGGATACGATTTATCATATTTTCAAAAACGTATTATACACCGGTGCCGTTAACTTTACAATTTCAGCATATACGTGATTCTATTGGTACGATTGAGTAAGGTACAAAAAATATCCAAGAATACATTCGCCCTGTCCACCACACAATATCAAAATCACAGAAACTAGATACACCACATATGGCGTAATTAGATATACTAGCGGCCGAAACATCAAGTGGCGAGTACGACATATGCCTATTAACCGAATCATGGCTCGATCATTCTATCCCTGACTCAGAAATCCATCTTCCTGGTTATCACGATCCCGCCCGCAAAGACAGGAACAATGGAAGAACAGGAGGGGGTGTGCGCATTTACGTCCACGACAATATACATTTCAAATCACGTGAAGATCTTGATAGTAACGAACTAGAAACTATTTGGGTAGAGGTTACACTTAACAGAAAGCACTGTCTTGTTGGATGCTTCTATCGCCCTCCCAACTCCCCCTAAAGCCAGTGGACGAAAATTAATAATAACATTTCCCTTGCGCGCGACACCGACCTGGATGTCATAATAGGTGGAGATTTCAATGAATACTATGTACACAACGGTAATGGAAAAATAAACGCCATATGTAGCGTGCCCATGTCTGGGGGGATACTGGGCCATAGTGCCCATGTCTGGGGGGGTACTGGGCCATAGTGCCCATGTCTGGGGGGGGTACTGGGCCATAGTGCCCATGTCTGGGGGGTACTGGGCCATAGTTTCCCCCCTGAGGATAGATGTTCCTGTCATTGATGTGACATTTCTGATCGAAAAAATGAAAATGGACTTAGAATTATTTTTTTCAAAAGGAAAATCTCACTTTGGAAAATATCAATTAGCTATCAAGAGTATCTTTTCGATCAGTTAGTGGCCCTGAAAAGGGCCGTTTTATTTTTGTTATAGTTTAGAATCCGCCACATTGAACTTCTTTGTTCGCCAAAACTTCAATTGATTTGTCTCCTCTCCTCATCCATATTTCGCATTCACAATAATGCTCGTGGCAAACGTGGGGGGTCCACACTAGAGGTATTGATGACTTGAATCTTGGTGTTGATTTGTAGCCGCCTTTGGTAGCATCAAACATGACGATAGGTCGCTGTATAACAGTCGCCGCTAATTCAACCATCAATCTTGATTCGGCCAAAAGTGGTGAGTGTCGTAAGTCTTGTGCCGACGCACCAAGTTCGTCCCTCTCTGTGTAGTACCGGTCAACGGCCGCATCTCTCAGAACCATCCATCCATCGGTCGTCCCGTAAATCCCAATGCTGAGTGCCTTCCAAAATAGAGATATTTCTTCGCCGTACACTGCTTTACAGTATACCCCACGGACCATTATCTCGTCAAGATCGGTTCTGTTTACAGCAGTCATCTTTGAATGCAGAATAAATTGTTCGCTGCCGTGCTTGAACATATATCACGATTGTGCGGGCGGTAGAGAAAGCACATAATACTTTGACGTTAAAAATGACAAATGTTTCCTGACGTTGTGTTTCTTTTCAGTGCATTATCTGTTAGTTTCACCATTTCGATATGTTATAGATTAAATTCATGATAGTATATACAATTAATTAAGATGTTTTAACATATGAATTCATCTTCGTTCATAAACGATGACCAAGTAAAGTTATCAAATGCAATGATCAAGAAAAATGTTCAGTATGTTTCTTGTGTTCAGTTTTTATGTATAAAATATGTACAATTCCAAAAACAAAAACTAGAAAAACATTCCATATTTTCCTAACGAGGTAATAAATATATCAATCATGTGTACCAAATAATAGATAATGATCTAACGAAATTAAAAACATTTGTTTGATCGCTATGCAATAATGATCAAGAAAAATATGCATGTTGATCCGTCTCTGAAAAAACACAACGTCAGGAAATACTTGTCAATTTTTAAGCTCGATGCGTTGTGTTTTCATTGACGCCGTGTAACAATCTTGTGTTCAGTTTTATGTATAAAATATGTACAATTCCAAAAACAAAAACTAGAAAAACATTCCATATTTTCCTAACGAGGTAATAAATATATCAATCATGTGTACCAAATAATAGATAATGATCTAACGAAATTAAAAACATTTGTTTGATCGCTATGCAATAATGATCAAGAAAAATATGCATGTTGATCCGTCTCTGAAAAAACACAACGGCAGGAAATATTTGTCAATTTTAACGCCAATGCGACATGTGATTTCATTGTCGCCCGTGTCAAATGTATACAAATATTTTCGAATTTGATCAACCTTACATTGGATTGCTATCAAGAGATGGATCCGTTAACAGAATTTCTTCAGAGTGAGATATACAGTAGTCCTGTTGCACAGAATACATATGCTGCGCCACAGTCAACAGTCCAAGCTAATACGACAATGACTATAGGTGGTGATACACTCAATTTAAAAGCGATTTTAGATGAACTGAGATGTCTTCGCAGGGATATTGACGTGAAAACGCAAGTAACGCATCAAGAAGTGAAAGTGAATCTTCGTTTCGTTGCAGAACAGATAGATATCCCAATCAGGGTTCATGATGTTGAGAGATCGAAAGAGCAGAAACAGATCAAAAAAGTTAAATCATCGGCGACGAAAGAAAAACAACCTAAGAGTGTCATGAAGGCTTCTACTGAGACAAAAGTCAGATTTCATCTTCCTTGTAAAGAATCTAGAGATACAGAGAATTGTGATGAATTCGCAAAAGCTCTCGGTTCTCATGGGAAAGATATGTCAAGATATAAGAAAAACACAAAACGGTGTTAAAGTCAGATGATAAATTTAAAACGGCCCTTTTAGGGCCACACACATTTCCCAAAAGGTGACTCTTTCATAGCTGAAAAAAACAAAACACGATTGTTCATTTCATAATTTAATCAACAACAAATATTTGCAAGTATATTTTGTTTTAAATTATTCGTGGCGTGATTTTTTCAAAACGAAACATAGGGTACAATGAACATTATTAGTTCTTAAGCAATGCTAAAAGTTTTTCTTTTTGAAAAAATTGGTTGGTCCTGAAAAGAACCGTTTTTGTTTTGGCCCTGAAAAGGGCCGTTTTGTACGACATCAAAATTCACTCCCCAATTTTCTCAGAGTGAGAATTTTGCTTTTGTTGCCCCGCCTCAGATAAAATAGGACAGCTAGACTCTGTTGGTATAGTTGCTGTTCTTTTTTGCATGATCAGCTTTGAACGGTCGGTCACTTCTCTTGCGTACCTGCCCCACATTATCTGCGGTGTTATACTCATAGTTCCTCTCAGTATCGCCATCAAGGGTTCGGGTATTGCAGTCATCTTTGAATGCAGAATAAGTCTGAAGATCCGTCTTGAACTTGTATCACGATTGCGCGGGCGGTAGAGAAAGCACATAATACTTTGACGTTAAAAATGACAAATGTTTCCTGACGTTGTGTTTCTTTTCAGTGCATTATCTGTTAGTTTCACCATTTCGATATGTTATAGATTAAATTCATGATAGTATATACAATTAATTAAGATGTTTTAACATATGAATTCATCTTCGTTCATAAACGATGACCAAGTAAAGTTATCAAATGCAATGATCAAGAAAAATGTTCAGTATGTTTCTTGTGTTCAGTTTTTATGTATAAAATATGTACAATTCCAAAAACTAGAAAAACATTCCATATTTTCCTAACGAGGTAATAAATATATCAATCATGTGTACCAAATAATAGATAATGATCTAACGAAATTAAAAACATTTGTTTGATCGCTATGCAATGATGATCAAGAAAAATATGCACGCTGATCCGTCTCTGAAAAAACACAACGTCAGGAAATATTTGTCAATTTTAACGCCAACGCGACATGTGATTTCATTGTCGCCCGTGTCAAATGTATACAAATATTTTCACTTTTTCAGTGAACTTCATTCATTATGCCGTCTTTAAAGAAATTTCTCAAGAAGTTGTGGAGGAAGAGAGATTCGTCAGAGGAGACGGAAATAAGAAGATATAGGAAATGGCAGGATTCTCCTAAACAAAGTATGGTTCAGAAGCAGATGATAAGAGATTTTTTGGCTCGCCGACGACCATTGCCTAAAGTATGTGATGTTCAAGAATCAAGCAATCTTGATCTCGTGGAGATCTTGTCACAGATCAAGAAGAAAGATCTGTGCAATGCAGCGATTGACAGCTTTGCTCAGGCTGGTGCGGCGCACAGATCAAATCCTATTTGGTCTGTGACAATTAATCCCAACGGGATATATCCTGATTTGTCAGAATTCTTATGAATCCTGGAAAAGAGAAAACGGCCCTTTTCAGGGCCACCCACATTTCCCAAAAGGTTACTCTTTCATAGCTGAAAAAAACAAAACACGATTGTTCAATTCATAATTTATTCACACAACATAATTTTCAATTGTTTGTGTCGATTCGTTTATCTGTTTTTGGAATGTAGAATGGTCTCAGCTTCTTTTTCTTGGAAGTTTTCTTGGAATTTTCAATTTCTGGATGTTTATCTTCAGATTTGTTCTGTGAATCATTCGTAGGATCAACAGGTCGGTCTTGTTTGGAAAAATCTGATGTTGTAGACATCTCTTCAGTTTTGATATCTGCATTTGTTCTTGTATTGTTACTGCTTGTAGACTTTTGTATAGTTTTCACATTTTTTTTGTCGCCGAAATCTACTTTACAATGGAAGGACCAATGGGTGTCTTGTCCGCATTTGTAACAGTAACCATATGGCGGTTTCCAATTTTTATCAGTTTTGTTTTTCTCTTGTTTCTCTTGCCATTGCATTTTGTTACAAAGTTTAAACAAATCGGTAGAGATCTGTCTCAATTCGACAAGATTATCTTGAATTTTTCTAGTCTGTGGTTGTGTAGATTTTTTTGAATCTTCTTTATGTAGCTCAATATCGCTCTCTTCAATAACTGCAGGCCTTGGTCTTTTTCTAACAATATCTTCTTCGCTGGTGGCGTCGTCTGAAACGGGTCTTTTAATTCTCTTAAACATTTTTGTCTTGAGTTTTGTCAGCAAAAAATATTGCGACTGGCTTCTTCGGAGTTGAAGTGTAACGTGTTGAATTACACCTGCTTTTATAGCATCGAATGCATCGAATGCTATAAAAGCAGGTGTGATTCTACACTTTACACTTCAACTCCGAAGAAGCCAGTCGCAATATATTTTGCTGACAAAACTCAAGACAAAAATGTTTAAGAGAATTAAAAGACCTGTTTCAGACGACGCCACCAGCGAAGAAGATATTGTTAGAAAAAGACCAAGGTCTGCAGTTATTGAAGAGAGTGATATGGAAACTGATGGGGCAGAAAGTGAAGAAAGTTCTAGTGATGGGCAGATTGGACGCGGTCGAAGACAGAATAGAGAAATTGGTGGGACGAGAAAGAGAATTCTGGCTAGAGAGCGTGTTGTGTTCAATCCAACAAAATATTTCAAATTGGAGCTGAACTCGGAGAAATTTTCCAGAAAATTTAAATCAGCAGCACGACAATTTGGTGTGAAAATTCGAGAAATTTACAGATCCAATTGAGAACATTCCAGAGATATTTGAGAAGTTGACAGAAGAATTGAAACAGAAATGTTCAGCAAATGAGAAGACAAGAATCAGAGTTACGATAAATCATCCAGGACTTGATATGAGCATTTTCATTCCATTCACAAAAGCCAGTGAATTGAATGGTGGGACACTCATGGATAATATTCAAAATGTAGTTCAATCAAATGCAGACTTTACAATTCATGACGGTGCACTCAATTTCGAAATCTTCGTTACAGATATTCCGGAAGGTGGTACACGACACTCACTACATTATGGACCATTTGCAGACAAGAACAAGCTGACAAAAGTAAAAAGAAGTATTGTCCGGATTGAAAATGCTGATGATGTTATGTGTATGGCAAGATCTATTGTCGTCGGAATGTGTAAGGCAGATAGTGATGGATCTGCGTGCTGGTCAAAGAAATGGAAAAGAATAAGACAATCAATATACACAGCACAAACAGATCGATGCCGCACAAAATCTACTCAACCGTGCTGGCATTCCGCACGATACAGTTTGCAGTATCAATGAGTTCCACAAGATTCAAGAAATATTGTATTCCAGAATATGTTGTGAAAATTCACAATGAATTTGCTGGTGCTGGATTTCTATTTGAACCTGCAGAAATGTGTTCGGAGAGCAAATGTGTACACATCTACTACAACAACAATCACTTCGACACCATAACATCAATCAAAGGATTTCTAGGCACCAGCTACTACTGCGAATTCTGTGACATTGGATTCAAAAGTCGTGGCGATCATCGATGCAGATTTGTTTGTGCATGCTGGTCATTGACACAGTGTAATTTCACAAATTGGGTGAAGTGTAGAACGTGTCGACGATCATTCAGAAGTAAATCTTGTTTCGACAACCATTTGAAGACGGAAGGAAAACAGAAAAGAAAAATATGTTCAACTATGCAACAATTGTGATGAAGAAATTCTCACCAATAAATCAAGCAGACATATATGTGCGGGGTTGAAGAAATGCAAACATTGCAAAGAAATCGTTGAAGCGGATCACAGGTGCTACATTCCAAAATATGAATCACCGGAAAAGAAACCTGCAAAGATTCCATATGTATTCTTTGACTTTGAATGCAGACAAGACACAGGTGTTCATATTCCAAACTTCTGTGTTGCACATACCGCTTGTGGAGATTGCATGTGTAAACCAATCGAAGAAAAATGTGAAACATGCGGACCGGATTCCAGAGAATTTGTATTCAAGGGTGACAACGTTTTAACAGACTTCACAAACTGGTTATTCCACCAAGATCACAAAGGATGTGTTGCAATAGCACATAATGCTCAGGGATACGATGCACAGTTTCTACTTCAAGCACTCATACAAAGTGGAATTCATAAACCAGAACTGATCATGAATGGAAACAAAATTCTCAGTTTAAAATGCAACAGCGTGAAAGTTATTGATTCTCTGAGTTTTCTGATGATGCCGCTTTCAAAGTTTCCACAAACTTTTCAGCTGAATGAGATGACGAAAGGACACTTTCCACATTGGGCGAATTCACCAAAGTTTCAAAATTACATTGGACCTTACTTGGCTTCTGATTACTACAAACCAGACATGATGAGCGTGGAAAATCGAGAGAAATTCTTTGAATGGTACAATGAGAAAATAGAAAATTACGTGATATTCAACTTCCAAGAAGAGATGGAGAAGTACTGCAAATCAGACGTGGATATTCTTCGCCGTGGATGTGGAAATTTCAGGAAATACATATTGGAAACAGAACAGATTGACCCGTTCATTGAGTCAATAACATTGGCGCAAGTTTGCAATTTGGCATGGAGGAAGAATTCAATGCCAGAGAAAACAATTGGAATCATTCCAGATGGTGGATACCCATGTGCTAAAAACTATTTCATGAAAGCGATACGTTGGCTTCAACATCTATCATTGTCACGTATGATAACAATTAAGCATGCTTTGAATGGAGGAGAAATCAAGATTGGTGGACACTACGTCGATGGATATGAGGAAGCCACAAGAACAGTTTTTGAGATGAATGGATGTCTGTTTCATGGATGTCCAAAATGTTACAACAGACAATACAAGAATCCCTATACGATGCTCACCATGGAAGAATTATATACAAGAACTCAACAGAAGAAAGATGAACTGGAAAGTCTTGGTTACAGAGTTGAATCACTTTGGGGACATCAGATCGACGAAAGAATGAAATCGGATGTGAAATTCAAACAACAAATGGAATCTTTCTACAAACATCGAGACCCCATTTTGCCAAGAGAAGCATTGTTTGGTGGACGTACAAATGCCATCAAATTGTACGAGGAAATTGATCAAGATTCCACAAAAGAAATCAAGTTCATCGATGTGTGTTCGTTGTATCCATTTGCAACAAATATAAATTCTACCCTGTTGGACATCCAGAAATTTTGAGCCAAGAGCAGATCGATCAAGAACACATTAGAGACTATGCGGGGCTTGTTAAATGTACAATTTTACCACCATCGAAATTGTATATTCCAGTTCTACCGATTCATTGTAACAACAAAATGGTTTTTACTTTGTGCAACACTTGCGCCATCAATGAGAACGAGACATGTAACCATTCAGAAGAAGATCGAGCTATAACCGGAGTGTGGACCACGCCAGAATTATTCAAAGCAATGGATGTTGGCTACAAAATACTTGATGTGTACCAAATTTGGCATTGGACAGATTGGACAGATGAAATATACAAATCCTATATCGACAAACATCTAAAGATCAAACAGGAATGTAGTGGTTATCCATTTGGTGTTGAGACAGAAGAACAGAAGCAAAAGTTTGTACAGGATTATTATGCAGCTGAGGGTATAAAATTGGAGAACATCGAGAAGAATCCAGGAAAACGCCAAATATCTAAAATTATGATTAATTGTATATGGGGTAAGAACGCACAAAGAAATCTTATGTCAAAAACAGAGTATGTGGATAAGCCATCACGTTATTTTGAATTGCTTACTAGTAACAATATAATTGTTCAAAATGTTACACTTCTTGATGGTGACAAATTCATTCTGGTAAATTATGTTGATATTTTAGATAATATTGAACCTCATCATTCAGCAAATGTTGTTGTTGCTTCTTTTGTTACAGCGTATGCCAGATTACAATTGTATAAAGTTTTTAAAAAACTTGGAGATAGAGTGCTGTATTTTGATACAGACAGCTGTATGTATGTCAGTGATCCATCAAAGAAGAACATCAAAACTATCGAAGGAAGATTGGGGAAATGGAGCGACGAACATCCAGATGCAAAGATTGTCAAATTTGTTGGACTTGGGCCAAAGAACTACGGATATGAATACATCAAAGATGGGAGAAGATACACCAAATGTAAGGTAAAAGGTATCACTCTTGATTACAGAGCAAGTCAAAAAGTTAATTTTGAAACAATGGTACAATGTGTTAATGATCGTGAAAATTTCAAAACTGTTGTTGAGTATCCTTCCAGAATTAAAAGACAAAAGAACCATCAACTGATTAGTGAGTGTCAAACCAAAACTTTCAGATCGGTGTACACAAAACGAAAACTCGTCAATGGTATTCACACATATCCATACGGATGGAGATGTTGAGTCATTTCATGTCAAGATGTTGACAGGAGTAGTACCTCCAGAAATTGCTGAGAAGATTTATGGATATTTGGTGGCACAGTCAACACTTATTCCAGAGATAAAGAAGGAATTACAAGAAGTCTGGTTTGAAAGAGAAAAGGAAGCAATACTACGATGCTGTGATGTCGACGAATGTTTACAGAGATTGGACTATCTTGAGACAAGTATATTTTCTCATTTCTCTCAAAAATATATTAAATCATTTATTAAATTCAAAACATTTTTGCTCATTGAAAGAATATCTGATTTTTGGATATTTGGTGGTGATGAACACCATTTAGATTTAGAAACTTTTGATGAACATGACTATATTCATTATACAAAGTATGAAGATAATTATCCTCTTGCTAGGGGAACCTTTAAATCAGTTCCTAGGATCTATGGGTATTTGTTAACAAAAAAAATGTCAACATATGCAAAAATTAAAAACATAGGAAATGATTTTTTTGTTTACAGAACAAACAGAAGAATAGAAGACTATAATACTTGGATTATTGAAATGTTTGGAAATATTTACAGCTATGGAGATTTCTGTTTAACAACTAAATTCACACGTCGTTAAGTTCACTCTCTGATTAGGCAACAAAGTGACAACATGGAAGAATCTTTACTTTTCCAACATCCGTGTAATTTCTTTATCAGCGGACCTAGTGGATCAGGTAAAACAGAATTTGTTAAAAAAGTTATTGAATTTAAACACGATTTATTCCAAACACCACCAAAGAAAATAGTTTGGTGTTACAAAGAATGGCAAGACACATACAATCGTATAAAAGAAATTGATAACGTTGAGTTTATCGATGGTATTCCAGACGATGATGAGGAAATTGTATCAGATAAATCATTTCCTCATCTTGTTGTTTTCGATGACATGATGGGGGAACAAGATGAAGACAAAATAATGCTTTGGTTTACTAGAAAAGGTCACCATCGAAATGCTTCAATAATTTACATTACTCAAAACATGTTCCAAAAATCAAAAAGTAGCAGAACTATAAGTTTGAATGCACACTACATGGTTTTATTTCAAAGCGTTCGAGATAAAAATTAAATAAAAGTTTTGGCTCATCAAATGCAAATCAATCATTTGAAACAAGCATACGAAGATGCAACTTCAATAAATCATGGATATATTTTAGTAGATTTTCATCCTAGAACAGAAAATTATTTGCGAATTAGAACTGATATTTTCCATAAATGGTTGACAGCTAATGACCGAGGTCCTGTCATTTATTCAAAAGTATAAATTCAGTTGTTGTTACTTTTCTCATTTTAGAACCATGTCGTCCACCGAGATGTTTAGTCATGATGAACTGTCACAAATTATAAATTTCTTCACTTTTGCAGCTGAATTATTTCTTGGAAATGATTGGAAATTACCATCACAGACAAAAAAGTTCTTAAAAAAATCTCTGATCGATCAACTGATATGGAAACAAAACGCAAATTAATTTTACAACGAGGTGGTAGTGGGTTCCTTGGAGGAGTTTTAATTAGAAGTCTTTTGAAAAATTCATTTGAACAAACTGGTAGACAATCTAAAAGTAAATCAAAGGTTTCTCCAAAAAATTCAAAGATTACACTGATGCAAACACAACAAAGGGGTAGTCAAAAAGAATCTAAACGTAAAACAAAGCTTTCTCTAAATCATTCAAAGTTTACACCGATGCAAACTCAACAAAATCAACATTCTAAATTTACACCTATACCTTCTCAGCAGAACCCTCAACATCAACCATTACAAAAAAAACAGTTATTGATCTTGAATTTTCAAAATTTATGCCGTTGTCTGATGCATCGAAATCTGCATTCCAAGCTTTAGAATGGTTCAATCAGAAAAGATAAAAGATGAAACATATAATTTTTCTGCTCATTTTGAGACAACTACTTAGACTGTGAAGATGCCTTCAAAAACTAAGAGCAGGAAAGCACCGCTGATAAAAAAATATGGTGAGTTGATTGTTGCAATGAGTAAAGTTCCATCTGCATATAAAAAGAAAATGATCAACGATGCTCCGAAACAAGTGATGGATTGTATTTCAGAATGTTGTCAAAATCTTTTAAAAGGTAATGTTAAACTGAATGAAGCTTAGAACCGTAAGTTACATTCGAAGCGTAAACATATCAGATATCTTGCAGACAAGAACAAACCTTTGCAACAAAACAAGAAAATTTTGAATCAAAAAGGTGGCTTTTTACCATTATTATTTCTTGCTCCATTGATTAGCAAAACATTAGGTGCAGTTGTTAACAATATTTTGAAAAACTAAATCTCAAATAAATATGAAGAAAATGGTTATTGTACCATTCAGAATGTTGGAAGATTTCAAACAATGGAAAATGTCAGAAATGAATAAACCTCAATTACCTCCGGATCCTGCAATTTCAAATGTTTCAGATTCTTACAAAGAATTGAAATCAGTTTATGATAAAAATATTTCTGAATCAGAAAAGTCACAGTTATTTGGAGAAAATTTGTACAAATTGAAAACTTCACAAAAATCTTTAAATTCAAAATTCAGTTTACCTGAACAAAAGTTATCTGAAAACTTTGGGAAAATGAGTGAACATATATTGGAAAGTGTGCCATCTAAACTTCGTGGTAAAGCACAACAAATTTTAACATTGTTGTCAACTAATCCTAAACTTAGATGGGATGATCGTGGACAATTAATTTATGGAACAGAAACAGTTACTGGATCAAATATAATTGATTTGATAAACGATGTTGTTCGTCACCGAAAAGGTTTTGACCCAGTTGGTTATGAAACATTCCTACGCGGATTGGGGGAACTTAATGTACCACAAGATTATGTAGGTAACAGGAATCGATGGTTGTGGATACAAAGACATTTAAAAGAAGGTCACACTGGTGATGAGTTTCATACACCTCATGCAACTCCTAGCAGTGGCAAGTCAAGAAAACGTTCAGTTGATATTTTCACACCTCAAAGTTTTCCTAAAACCAGAAAATCTATTTTGAAAGGATGGTCCCCACTTACATAAAATTTGACAAACTTCTAACTGAAATTTACTACAATCCAAAAGAAGTTGGTGGTTTCAGTGGAGCAAATCAACTTTTTAAAAATGCGAAAGAAACAAATAACAAAATTAAACTTTCAGATGTTAAAAAATGGTTACAATGGCAAAAAACATACACTTTGCACAAACCAATTGTTCGGAAATTTCGCAGACGTAAAACTATTGTTGCAGGAATTGATATTCAGTGGCAAGCTGATTTGGCAGATTTGCAAACTTTGCAAAAGCACAATGACAATTACAGATATTTACTTTGTGTTATTGATGTGTTCTCAAAATTTGCATGGGTTGAAAAAATTAAAGACAAAACTGGCAAAACTTTAGTTAAAACATTTCAGAAAATTCTCAAATCATCAAAACGAAAACCTGTTTCATTTCAATCTGACAAAGGTTCAGAATTCAAAAATAAATTATTTTTACAATTTTTGAAATCTAAGAAAATTCATTTTTTCACAACAGAGAATCCAGAGACAAAAGCAAGTATAGTTGAACGTTTTCAACGGACATTGAAAACAAAGATGTGGAAATATTTTACACATAATCAAACTTTGAAATACAATGATGTTTTGCACGATTTTGTGAATTCTTACAACAAAAGTTTTCATAGAAGTATTAAGATGGCACCAGTTTTAGTAACTCGAGAAAATGAAATTGAAGTTTCCAGAAATCTTTATGGAAAGTTAAAAACGAAAAAAGATAAGATCTTGAAAGTTGGAGATTTTGTTAGAATAAATAAAACAAAGAGAACTTTTGATAAAGGATATCTTCCAAATTTGACAAAAGAAATTTTCAAAATTAGTAGAGTTTGTAAAAGTACACCATTAACTTACAAATTAGTAGATTTAGATGGTGAAAACATCGCAGGATCATTTTATGGTAAAGAAATTCAACATATAAAAGATAATGAAGTTTACGAAATTGAATCAGTTGTTGGTAAACGTTCAAGAAAAGTTGCTGGTAAATCAGTTAGAGAAATTAAAGTTCATTGGGCTGGTTATCCTAAAAAATTTGACAGTTGGATTCCTGCCACAAATTTGGTATAAAACTTTTAACATGTCTCAAAATGGTTCAGTTGGTCTGGATGCTCCATCACAATTTCAAATCTGTGGAGAAACAATTGCTAAAAATCAAGTAACATATTTTACACAAATTATTATAATTGTTGGTATAATCGCTACAGCAATTGTTCATTTAAGTTTACAAAGTGAAAATAACGAACTGTGGTTAATTTTACTCAGTAGTTCTTTGGGATACATTTTACCAACACCGCGTTTGAAATATTTGAAAAATCAGTCGGCAGAAATTTTGAAAGTATGAATTCTTTCTACATTACAATTCCGAGCGACAGTTCAATAGTAATGTATCCAAACAATTCTCAATGTTGTTTTACTGTACAATTACCAAAACCAATTCAAATTGATAAAGAAAAATGGGAAGTTGCATTAGTCGAACTGATAACACCTTCAGAAACATACAATGTTACAGGGGATTCGTGTAAATTCAATTTGATTACAACTGATGCAATAATACTGTCTGTTCTTCAAAATCGTTTTGAAGAAAAGATATTTACGAGACCTGATGGCGTTCGTGCAATTGAAATACAGATACGAGAAGGTTCGTATACCTCTGCGGCAGATTTACTTGATACAATGCAAGATGTAATTGATGAAACACTTGGAGAAGCAATGCAAAACGAATACGGATTTCACATCAAGTACTCAAAAGTTACAAAACGTGTGAAAATTATTCGCAAGAGTGTAAGTATCCCAAAACTAGGAATTGAATTACCACAATGTCTTTTGCACAAGTTGGGTTACAAAACTGAAAACGCTTCTGAAGATTTTTATTCAAATAGTAGATTTCCGTTTGGTGTAGATTTGTTTGTTGGTCATAATCAAATGTTTGTTTATTTCTGATATTGCCGATTTCACAATTGTTGGAAATGTTGAAGTACAAATTTTACGAGTTGTTTCTTTCAGAATTAAAAGAGATATCGACGGATTACATGCAAAACATGAATTTTTAAATTTACATTATGTTCCAGTTTCAAAGTCATACTTTGACAAAATTAGTGTAAATATAAGTGGCGACACAGGAAAATCAATTCAGTTTATTGGTGGTAAGTCTTTCGCGAAGCTGCATTTCAGAAAACGAGAGGAGTTCTAAAAACAATGTTCCCCGTGTATAGAGGTGTACCACGGCAATATGGTAACGGTATTGGTTCAATTTTCAAATCAGTTATGAAATCTGCTGTACCATTTCTAAAACCGATTGGTCGGACAGCTTTACAACTTGCGAAAAAACACACTTTTGGTGTTGCAGATGAAATTATTAATCAAGGTAAAAGTCCGAAAGAAGCGTTGATGTCTGAAGGTAAAAAAGCTTTAAAATCTTTTGGCACACAAGCTAAAAATCAAATTTTGAACTCGAGACAAAAACCTAGAAAAAGAGTAGCGAATTCAAAAATGAATCATTCAGCTGTCAAACGCCGAAAAAGTCAGTCGAAAAAACATCCTAGCAGTCGAGCTCTTGATATTTTTGATTAATCATGGCACAAATGGTAAATGGATCATGCGAATGCAATAAATCGGAACTTGATATAACACATGTTCCACCAACGGTGGCTACAATTTCAGAATCGCAGTGGATCGAAAATCATCCGATTGCACTGCTGAATAATTCTGCTCCGATAGAGTTTGTCATACCATCTCAAACCGAAAAGTGGACAGATATTAATCAATCTTATCTTTATGTGAAATTCAAAATTACAAAAAAAGATGGAACTAATTTGGTAGCTGGTACGGAATTAGCACCTGTTAACAATTTCTTTCATAGCATGTTCAGCAGTATCGATGTTTACTTGAACAACAAATTGATAACTTCGAATTCTGACACTTACCCATACCGAGTATATTTCGAAAATCTGTTGGGATACTCTCCAGAATATAAAGATAATCAATTAGCAAATTTAGAAATGTGGTATGGCGATACAGCAGAACAATTTGAAGAGAATACCAAAGGTGGTGGCAATGCTGGATTAACTTCTAGAGAAAGTTTGATCGGTGGTAGTAAAATTGTTGAACTATGTGGACGCTTACACACTGATCTGTTTCTTCAAGAAAAATATTTACCAAATGGAATTGAAATTCGTATCAGATTAAACAGATCACCATCAAAATTTTGCCTCATTGGCGCCGAGGATGGACAAATTGTTTTCGAATCAGCAGTGTCTCTTTCCAGCGGTCTCAAATAAATTAAATCAAGAAATTGTCCAGTCAAAAATGAAAATACCTATCAGACGAGTAGAAATAAAAACTTTCACAATTAGTACTGGACTTAGATCAAAAATTGAAGACCACTTATTTCAAGGACAATTACCAAAGAGACTTTTTATTGCGTTGGTCGAAAATAAAGATATGAATGGAGATTTGGGTACCAATCCATTCCACTTCAAACATTTCAGTTTGAATAAATTGGAAGTTAGTCAAGACGGCCATACAATACATAACCGTCCATTTGAACCAAACTTCGCAACAAAACAATGTCTCAGATCATATTTATCTTTGTATCAATCTTTAGGAATGTTTGGTGTTAACAAATCAATTGGCATTAATTTAAAAGAATATATGAATGGTTATTGTTTGTGGGGTTTCGACTTGACACCGGACCAAGGAAGCGACGAGGGACATCTACATCCTATAAAGACAGGGAACCTGCGTTTGGAGCTTCAGTTCTTGACAGCTCTCACTACAGCCGTCAACGTTTTGGTGTATGCTGAATTTGACAGTGAAATAGAGATCACAGCTTTGAGAGAAGTGCTTACTGACTATTAGGATGGAGTTCACATCACAGCTATGGAACTACTATGAAGAGAATACCAATGTTCACAAAACTTTGCTCCGAGATGGAACCTGATCTTGGACACACTCAACAACGCTATGATTGAAGAACTACAAGAACGTATTCGCAAGGAAGTGTCAGCAAACTGTGAAGGATGTAAAATAGAACATCCTAGTCAACGTGAACATGTTCTGTGTTTGTTCTCTACAACTGATGATTGGACAAACCAGTTTATCGACTTAGCGCTGATTAAACTTGACATATACAATGTTATGGAAAGATGGTTCCCGAAGCTGATGGAGTTAAACCCACACTGCAAGGAGAAGTTCGAAGCATACGTCATGTGGGATCATCTGAGAAACAGTTTGAAGCTCAAGCGCAAAAAAATCGACGCAGAGTGGACTCTGATGTGGTCACAGCGAGTCAAAGAGAATTACAACGATGCAGACAGCTGAACTTCAATATATTCTGGACAATTCCTGGTTGTGTAAACTTAACACACATGTTTGTGCTAGAGATCTGTTACCAGAGAAGAAACCACAGCATATTCAAGCATATATTGTGAACACGCACTCATCGGATCAGCCAGGAGAACACTGGACATTGATGTTATTCAATGGAAGATCAGCTGTATACTTCGACTCATTTGGACTACCACCACCGAGACGATATATGTTACCATTCATAAAAAGGAACTCATCAGCATGGACTATGAATACAACACGATATCAACATCGTGCGACAAATGTGTGTGGATTATATTGTATATTCGCACTCCACCACATGATGAAAGGAAAGAGGATGAAAAGATTATTCAATTCTCGGGATTTCTTCAAAAATGACAACAATAGTTCGATGGTTTGGAAAGCACTATGGTCGATTATACAGAAAAGCAAATTTGCTGTTGAATTAAACTTCACAAGGACATCGACGGCTGATATACATACAACGCAAAGAAGACGACGACCATATAACAACGAATGTGTCAACAACTCCACAAAATAGACTCTTTTGTTATTGATTCAGCATAGGATGTTGTAGGATGTTCAATTAAGTTTCTTCAAATCTGAGTACATAAATTATTGTTCTTTGTTAATATTATTGATGTATAATAATATATTATTGTTCATTGTTCTTGTTCTTGTTTTTGAAAAATAAATGATAAATTTCAACAAAATCGTTTTCACTGTAGGATCCCCACCAATTGATTCTCTTCGTGTCGATGTGTCATCTCTGGTCAGAATTATACAAACTTTAAATTAGTAATGAAAAAATGTCTAAGTCCATTTTCATTTTTTCGATCAGAAATGTCACATCAATGACAGGAACATCTATCCTCAGGGGGGAACTATGGCCCAGTACCCCCCAGACATGGGCACTATGGCCCAGTACCCCCCAGACATGGGCACTATGGCCCAGTACCCCCCAGACATAGGCACTATGGCCCAGTACCCCCCCAGACATGGGCACTATGGCCCAGTACCCCCCCCCCCCCAGACATGGGCACTATGGCCCAGTATCCCCCCAGACGTGGGCCATAGTGCCCATGTCTGGGGGGGTACTGGGCCATAGTGCCCATGTCTGGGGGGGTACTGGGCCATAGTGCCCATGTCTGGGGGGTACTGGGCCATAGTGCCCATGTCTGGGGGGGGTACTGGGCCATAGTGCCCCCCCCCCCCCATTACTACTACTGGCAATCCTGATCTTGTTGATTCCCCTAGTGTTCTTGGCAACATATTCGACAACACAATTAGGTATCAATGTCCAGTTGTAGCTCGGATAAAACTTCTGAAAAATAAATCGGCTACAACCCTAACTAGATGTGTCTGGAATTACAATCTGGCTGACTTCGATACCATGAACGAAGACTTCTTGAGCTGGAATTATCACACACCATCTGAATTGTCAGCTCATGCAGACAACTTGACTGCAAACATTAAGAAGGTATGTAGTGAAAATATCCCCAATAAGATAATACAGATCCGAAAAGGTAGTCCCCAATGGCTTACGTGTAATGTACGGAAGCTGATGAGGCAAAGTAATCGATTACATAACATAGCTAAAAAGCAAAACACACCACAAACATGGGCAAACTTTCGATCTAAACGTAATGAAACAACATCGGCTATTAGAAAAAGCAAACGCGATTATGACACCAATAATGAAAATACATTGAACAATCCATCAAATGACCAGTCTTCCTGGTGGAAAACCCTTGCTAGTATTGTATAGTCAGAGTATTGCTATCTCCTACTCTCATTCACTATACCCAACTGCCCTTCTGTTCTACTCTCGCTTTCTCCTACCTACTCACACCTACCTGGCAAACAGACTGGGTTGAAAACAAATTTAAAACACACCACTGATATGTATACATTTATATGTGTTCCCAGAGTATGCTCTATTAATATGTTTGTAACTGTGCACCGAGGATGCCCAAAACAGAACTGCTCTCAGGATTTTGATATGACTTTTGATAATAGGTGACATAATGTAACACAGGGCAAGAATCGGCGCATTTCACAATCTTGCTGTCTCTGTGTGAAACAATCAAAAACATCCTTGTTTTATATCATGTTACGCTTACGTGGGCTGGATCTTTTAACTGCCTTAACTCGTTTAGGACGGGAAACGGATATATCCGTTTCCCAAAACATTACCTACAGGACGGGAAACGGATATATCCGTTTCCCACTCCATGCACTTGTTATCAGCTAATGAATCTTTTATAATTAAATGTTTTTGCGCATAGTATCATTTATTCAATATAGGCCGATCACTCAGTGATGGGTCCATGAAGATATAACCTATTTTTGGCGTCGCGTGCCGTGATTTGTGACGTCATTGTTCCAAAATGGCGGCGCCCAGTAGCCAAAGCCGTAGACGCGTAGACAATGTTTTCGGTTGGCAATCACCATGGCAGGTGAATCTTGACTCCTTCAGCAGAAGGAACAAGAAGCGAGAGCAATTTAAGTATATTCCTGGATCCAATTTTTTAAAAATTAATTACATTTGAATAAAAATGTCGCATGCAGACATATCGTAAATCGAAATTACAGCCCCCAAAGTTGGCCACACGCATAATTTTCCGAAAATCGGTTGCCATGTCAACCGATCGCAATTTGGTGGTATCTACTCAAACAAACAAATTTGGAAGATTTATAGATCACGGATGATCACCCATATATTATGAGCTGTCACGTGGAGAATTATGTCATGACAAATGGTCTGACCCGGCATTAAATTAACGCATACAGTGCTGTAAAATGATATGAAAGAAAGCATTTTAACGTTAGAAAACGGGGATTTGGCGGCCATTTTGAATGGCGCCCTCTCTCGGTGGTGGGTGATTTTTTAGCAAGGCTAGTTCCAGATGTTGGCAAAATATTCCCGGATTATTTAACTTTGGAAATCATTTATATTTGATTCAAAATGTCGCAAAGGTATCGTCATATAGCGAAATTACAGCCCCGAACGCATACATTTCCGAAGATATGTTGCTATGGTAACCGGTCGCAATTTGGTGGTATGTACCCAAAATTTATAGAAAATTTATAGACTACGGATGATCACTCATATTGTATGAGTTGTCACGCGGAGAATTTTGCCATGGCAATGGTCTGACCCAACATTGAATAAACGCATAAATTGCTATAAAATTATATAAAAGTGAGCATTTCTGCAAACAATCTCGTCTGTGAGTAATGTTTTCTCAAAAGAATCAAGTCCCAAACGAGTTAACGTTGACACTGTTGGTTTTCATTTTCTTCCCGATGGAACAATTCTGCGCTCTCAAACATATCTTGGCAGGCAAGAAACTATCTAATTCTCCAAATTCCGATGATAAAAAGACGAAGATGAACACTAAATTTGCGATGTCACACACAACTGTATTCCTCTTCACGTACGTGACATTTCTAACAGTATTCGCGGTATCTTTAGCAAAGGCTCTTTTGGTCCTGGCAGGAGACGTGGAGACTAACCCAGGCCCCTCAACCGAACAACACAATAACTCGGTACTTGTACTGAATACACAGAGTATCAGAAATAAAGTAGATATACTTGCAGCCGAAACATCAAGTGGGGAGTACGACATAATTATGTCTATTAACCGAATCATGGCTCGATCATTCTATCCCGGATTCAGACATCCATCTTCCTGGCTACCATGATCCTGCCCGCAAAGACAGGATAGATGGCAGAACAGGAGGGGGTGTATTTACGTTCGTGACACAATACCATTCAAAATACGCGATGAACTTGACAGTGACGAAGTAGAAAATATCTGGATAGAGGTTACAATTAACACAAAACGTTGTCTTGTAGGATGTTTTTATCGCCCTCCCAACTCCCCGGCAAGCGGCTTAGCCTGTGGACAAAAATTAACAAGAAAACCATAGTCATAAATGGTAACGCCACCAAGATTATAGTATTACATATAAATAGAAATTATAAAAAATACATAAAATATTTTGATAACAATTGCGTTTAAACAAGTAATCCTTCAAATTATTACTAACAAAGCAAGTAAATGACTGTGGCGTCACTCAACAGATTATAAAGACTTGGACTTAGTATACTGTAAATACTGGGACTGTATATTTTTAAATTTTAGTCTAAAATTTAAATGAAATAATTAAAAGATAAAATTTAGCAAGTAGTAAAATTTAATTTTCTCATTTAATTTTTTTTTTTGGTTAAATAAAGGAATAATTTAAATGTAAAATTTGGTTTAAAAAAAAAGGATTGACCGTGGCTCTTCCAATCATTGCGCGACTGACCTGGTCAAGTGTTCTTAAGAAGTTGTTTTGATAATTACTATGGAGGGAAATAGTTATGGCTGTGGCTTCGCAAGTAATTGACTTGGTGACGTGATGTTAACAAATCTGAACTCCAGTAAACCAAGGACGCTCCATACCAAATATAAGGTAAATAAATAATTCTTTAGAAGTTGTTTTAAGATTTACTATGGAGGGAAAGAATTGTGGTGCTGTCTTCGCAACTATTTGACCCCATTGTAACAAATATAAATATTAGTCACTCAGGCAATAGATGTATCTATTCTGTATATTAAGTTATTGGGTCTTACGTGTCTTGAGATGTCTAAATATGTTTTGATGGACAGATCGCGCAAGCGCAAGGGACCCCCGCCAATCTTATCTGTTAATTGTGATTCCAATTGTTGACTTATTAAATATGCACATATGCTTAAGAAACAGTCGCGCGCGAAGCGCGCTCCCGTAGGTCGGTTTTTGGATCCCAGTTAATGAAAATATCATTGAAATTATCGGTTTCCCCCCAATAAACATCCATATATTCAATATACATGTTTTTGGAGCAGAATTAGGTAGACCATATTGAACGCCATAATTCTGCTATGGTTAAGTGGTCAATTACTTTGGACATTACTGTATGTAGATGGAGTTATCATTAGACCTCACATCCTTATATGGGATACAGTAATGCCCAAAGTAATTGACCACTTAACCACAGCAGAATTATGGGTAATTTTTCAGGATTTAAAATCCTGAAAAATTACCCATAATTCTGCTGTGGTTAAGTGATCAATTACTTTTGACATTGCTGTATGTAGATGGAGTTAAACCTCACATCAGTTTGTTGGGGATTTGGACCTTGACTTGGGACCTTTGGTTTTTAACGCAACAAATGCGAGTACACCTTATACACAAATTTCTGATGTAGCTAGAGTTTTTCTTGGATAATATGAGTTTGAAGCCTGCTTACATTTCAATATGTTGTCAGTTTTGTATTGTCTGCAGCAGAACTTGGCGCGTTGAAGCAAAAGTTATAAGAGATAAAATGTGTACATAACGAGACTATAATACAAATGAAAAATTAAATTGAGGGAGGGGTGGGCATTACAGGGAACTAAGGTCACTAAGGGTTGAACCGATATAAATTTGTAGAGCGATAACGACCAATGTTGACATATTATGCATCTCAACTCTACTGTTGCAACAAGGTTATAAAATAGGGGGGGGGGTGTGTCAGAATCTTAGTCATCTCTATATAGTGCCAGAATAGTCATTTATGGACTTCTATAGTGGTACAATACAAATTAGAATCAAATGATAAAAATATGTATGTAACACAACTATACCGATGAAAATAAAAATAATAATTTAGGCCGGGATAAGATGTTGGGTTGGTTATATGCACTCGGAGAAAAAGGGGTTCGTACCGATGAACTGACATAAATTAGTGGAGCGATGTTGCCATGTAATGCATCGCGACTGTACTAAAGCAGCAATGATATAAAATTGGGGGGGGCCGGGGGGTCGGAAATTATCTCTATCTCTATAGATGGCACCAGAATTATATAGAAAGGAATAGCAATTGATATACGTATACGGTATACTATAGTAATACCATAGACATATAAGTACAAGTATCACGCAATAAAATATTTCGTAACGTGACTATAGCGATGAAAAAAATAAATCAATTGGACTGGGATTAGAGATTGGGTTGGTTATATGTGGATAATTGGATATGGAATTCATACCGATGAAATGATACAAATTAGTGGAGCGATAAAGACCAATGTTGACACTTAGTCAGGCTACGCGGGGGAAATAGGGGTTGATACGATAGACGGAAATAAATTTGTCGAGTGATAATGACCAATGTTGACGTATAAAGTAACGCGACTGTACTGTT
Organism: Siphonodentalium dalli; assembly: GCA_032622095.1. Lineage (NCBI taxonomy): Eukaryota > Metazoa > Mollusca > Scaphopoda > Gadilida > Siphonodentaliidae > Siphonodentalium > Siphonodentalium dalli. Next base: position 135,745,296 of record CP136064.1, on the reverse strand, counting down.
GCACAATTATCATGTAGAACCGGTCAAATATGAACTCTGGTGCCCAATATGGAACAGCTCAGAAAACATTTGAAGGGCCCTAAAATTTATTTAACATGGGATCTGCCATACAAATCGATTTATGTTGATAAATCTCTTATTTTTCAAAATTTTAAGGTGAGACTTGGTGTGTCTGAGTGGGATACTTATATATTCCTAAAATGATAGGATACAGCACATAATTATGTTTTAGGTGGAAGAAATGAATTTTTTTCGATGATAAAATTTAACATGGGATTTGCAATTAAAATCGATTTATGTCGATATAAAAACTGTCATTTTTCTAAATTTTGAGTTGATAATTCGTGTGTCTGTGTGTAATACTTATATATTCTTTGGTCAAACTAAACCTTTTTCGACCGGGAAAGCAGATCCGAATAGTAGCTAAGATGTATTTAGATGAGGTATGTAATTTGGTGAGATAATCACATAAGAGCTTCGCGCGGATTGGTTAACGGCTTGCACCAAGGAGCTCTTAGTTATTCATGGCGCTCATAAATGACAGGCTGACACAACAGAGCTTTACGCGGATTGGTCGACAGTTGACACTTCAGAGCCCCAGAGCGGGAATTGACACAATGGAGTCTGTCACGGCAAAATACGCCCATACATAAACGCTCAGATTGCCACAGGTGACACGCGCCGTTTGAAATTACTGTCCGAAAAGGGGTCTTATAATAAATGCATAATAATAATTCAAAGAAATACAAATTTATTTCACTTAACTATTTAAACATTAAGACATCATACATTATACACAATAAATGTCACAAGCAGCGTGAATTTCGTTACTTATTCCTTATTCCTTATTCCTTATTCAAAAAATTTGGGAAAATGTGGCAAATGACCATGGCAACGTCTTAAGTAGGGCGAGACAAAATTTCCTGCGAAAAAAAATTCTGGAAAAAAGTTTTTAAATGCCTCGAAAATAGGCAAAGTCCGAAAATAAACGGAAATAGTCCGAAACAAGTGCAGGGTCATAAATGGCCACCTGGGCCGAACTTTTTGGGCCGAAAAGTTTTTGGGTCGAGTCCGAAAAAGTGGGTCGAATCCCAGTTTTCGCTCTGCTCGGTCGGGAAAATTTCGGAAAATGTGGCAAACTGTCACATATTAAAAAATGGCCACCTGGGCCGAACTTTTTGGGCCGAAAAGTTTTTGGGTCGAGTCCGAAAAAGTGGGTCAAATAGAAATTCCCGCTTTGCTCGGTCAGGAAAATTTGGGAAAATGTGGCAAATGACCATGGCAACGTCTTAAGTAGGGCGAGACAAAATTACCTGCGAAAAACAATTCTGGAAAAAAGTTTTTAAATGCCTCGAAAATAGGCAAAGTCCGAAAATAAACGGAAATAGTCCGAAACAAGTGCAGGGTCATAAATGGCCACCTCGGCCGAAAATTTTGGGCCGAAAAGATTTTGGGTCGAGTCAGAAAAAGTGGGTCGAATCCCAGTTTTCGCTCTGCTCGGTCGGGAAAATTTCGGAAAATGTGGCAAACTGTCACATATTAAAAAATGGCCACCTGGGCCGAACTTTTTGGGCCGAAAAGTTTTTGGGTCGAGTCCGAAAAAGTGGGTCATATAGAAATTCCCGCTTTGCTCGGTCAGGAAAATTTGGGAAAATGTGGCAAATGACCATGGCAACGTCTTAAGTAGGGCGAGAAAAATTTCCTGCGAAAACAAATTCTGGAAAAAAGTTTTAAAATGCCTCGAAAATAGGCAAAGTCCGAAAATAAACGGAAATAGTCCGAAACAAGTGCAGGGTCATAAATGGCCACCTCGGCCGAAAAATTTGGGCCGAAAAGATTTTGGGTCGAGTCAGAAAAAGTGGGTCGAATCCCAGTTTTCGCTCTGCTCGGTCGGGAAAATTTCGGAAAATGTGGCAAATGACCATGGCAACGTCTTAAGTAGGGCGAGACAAAATTTCCTGCGAAAAAAAATTCTGGAAAAAAGTTTTTAAATGCCTCGAAAATAGGCAAAGTCCGAAAATAAACGGAAATAGTCCGAAACAAGTGCAGGGTCATAAATGGCCACCTGGGCCGAACTTTTTGGTCTGAAAAGTTTTTGGGTCGAGTCCGAAAAAGTGGGTCGAATCCCAGTTTTCGCTCTGCTCGGTCGGGAAAATTTCGGAAAATGTGGCAAACTGTCACATATTAAAAAATGGCCACCTGGGCCGAACTTTTTGGGCCGAAAGTTTTTGGGTCGAGTCCGAAAAAGTGGGTCAAATAGAAATTCCCGCTTTGCTCGGTCAGGAAAATTTGGGAAAATGGGGCAAATGACCATGGCAGCGTCTTAAGTAGGGCGAGACAAAATTTCCTGCGAAAAAAAATTCTGGAAAAAAGTTTTTAAATGCCTCGAAAATAGGCAAAGTCCGAAAATAAACGGAAATAGTTCGAAACAAGTGCAGGGTCATAAATGGCCACCTGGGCCGAACTTTTTGGGCCGAAAAGTTTTTGGGTCGAGTCAGAAAAAGTGGGTCGAATCCCAGTTTTCGCTCTGCTCGGTCGGGAAAATTTCGGAAAATGTGGCAAACTGTCACATATTAAAAAATGGCCACCTGGGCCGAACTTTTTGGGCCGAAAAGTTTTTGGGTCGAGTCCGAAAAAGTGGGTCAAATAGAAATTCCCGCTTTGCTCGGTCAGGAAAATTTGGGAAAATGTGGCAAATGACCAAGGCAACGTCTTAAGAAGGGCGAGACAAAATTTCCTGCGAAAAAAAATTCTGGAAAAAAGTTTTAAAATGCCTCGAAAATAGGCAAAGTCCGAAAATAAACGGAAATAGTCCGAAACAAGTGCAGGGTCATAAATGGCCACCTCGGCCGAACTTTTTGGGCCGAAAAGTTTTTGGGTCGAGTCAGAAAAAGTGGGTCGAATCCCAATTTTCGCTCTGCTCGGTCGGGAAAATTTCGGAAAATGTGGCAAACTGTCACATATTAAAAAATGGCCACCTGGGCCGAACATTTTGGGCCGAAAAGTTTTTGGGTCGAGTCCGAAAAAGTGGGTCAAATAGAAATTCCCGCTTTGCTCGGTCAGGAAAATTTGGGGAAATGTGGCAAATGACCATGGCAACGTCTTAAGTAGGGCGAGACAAAATTTCCTGCAAAAAACAATTCTGGAAACAAGTTTTTAAATGCCTCGAAAATAGGCAAAGTCCGAAAATAAACGGAAATAGTCCGAAACAAGTGCAGGGTCATAAATGGCCACCTCGGCCGAAAATTTTGGGCCGAAAAGATTTTGGGTCGAGTCAGAAAAAGTGGGTCGAATCCCAGTTTTCGCTCTGCTCGGTCGGGAAAATTTCGGAAAATGTGGCAAACTGTCACATATTAAAAAATGGCCACCTGGGCCGAACTTTTTGGGCCGAAAAGTTTTTGGGTCGAGTCCGAAAAAGTGGGTCATATAGAAATTCCCGCTTTGCTCGGTCAGGAAAATTTGGGAAAATGTGGCAAATGACCATGGCAACGTCTTAAGTAGGGCGAGAAAAATTTCCTGCGAAAACAAATTCTGGAAAAAAGTTTTAAAATGCCTCGAAAATAGGCAAAGTCCGAAAATAAACGGAAATAGTCCGAAACAAGTGCAGGGTCATAAATGGCCACCTCGGCCGAAAAATTTGGGCCGAAAAGATTTTGGGTCGAGTCAGAAAAAGTGGGTCGAATCCCAGTTTTCGCTCTGCTCGGTCGGGAAAATTTCGGAAAATGTGGCAAATGACCATGGCAACGTCTTAAGTAGGGCGAGACAAAATTTCCTGCGAAAAAAAATTCTGGAAAAAAGTTTTTAAATGCCTCGAAAATAGGCAAAGTCCGAAAATAAACGGAAATAGTCCGAAACAAGTGCAGGGTCATAAATGGCCACCTGGGCCGAACTTTTTGGTCTGAAAAGTTTTTGGGTCGAGTCCGAAAAAGTGGGTCGAATCCCAGTTTTCGCTCTGCTCGGTCGGGAAAATTTCGGAAAATGTGGCAAACTGTCACATATTAAAAAATGGCCACCTGGGCCGAACTTTTTGGGCCGAAAGTTTTTGGGTCGAGTCCGAAAAAGTGGGTCAAATAGAAATTCCCGCTTTGCTCGGTCAGGAAAATTTGGGAAAATGGGGCAAATGACCATGGCAGCGTCTTAAGTAGGGCGAGACAAAATTTCCTGCGAAAAAAAATTCTGGAAAAAAGTTTTTAAATGCCTCGAAAATAGGCAAAGTCCGAAAATAAACGGAAATAGTTCGAAACAAGTGCAGGGTCATAAATGGCCACCTGGGCCGAACTTTTTGGGCCGAAAAGTTTTTGGGTCGAGTCAGAAAAAGTGGGTCGAATCCCAGTTTTCGCTCTGCTCGGTCGGGAAAATTTCGGAAAATGTGGCAAACTGTCACATATTAAAAAATGGCCACCTGGGCCGAACTTTTTGGGCCGAAAAGTTTTTGGGTCGAGTCCGAAAAAGTGGGTCAAATAGAAATTCCCGCTTTGCTCGGTCAGGAAAATTTGGGAAAATGTGGCAAATGACCAAGGCAACGTCTTAAGAAGGGCGAGACAAAATTTCCTGCGAAAAAAAATTCTGGAAAAAAGTTTTAAAATGCCTCGAAAATAGGCAAAGTCCGAAAATAAACGGAAATAGTCCGAAACAAGTGCAGGGTCATAAATGGCCACCTCGGCCGAACTTTTTGGGCCGAAAAGTTTTTGGGTCGAGTCAGAAAAAGTGGGTCGAATCCCAATTTTCGCTCTGCTCGGTCGGGAAAATTTCGGAAAATGTGGCAAACTGTCACATATTAAAAAATGGCCACCTGGGCCGAACATTTTGGGCCGAAAAGTTTTTGGGTCGAGTCCGAAAAAGTGGGTCAAATAGAAATTCCCGCTTTGCTCGGTCAGGAAAATTTGGGGAAATGTGGCAAATGACCATGGCAACGTCTTAAGTAGGGCGAGACAAAATTTCCTGCAAAAAACAATTCTGGAAACAAGTTTTTAAATGCCTCGAAAATAGGCAAAGTCCGAAAATAAACGGAAATAGTCCGAAACAAGTGCAGGGTCATAAATGGCCACCTGGGCCGAACTTTTTGGGCCGAAAAGTTTTTGGGTCGAGTCAGAAAAAGTGGGTCGAATCCCAGTTTTCGCTCTGCTCGGTCGGGAAAATTTCGGAAAATGTGGCAAACTGTCAAATATTAAAAAATGGCCACCTGGGCCGAACTTTTTGGGCCGAAAATATTTCGGGCCGAGTCCGAAAAAGTGGGTCAAATAGAAATCCCCCCTCTGCTCGGTCAGAAAAAATAGGTAAAATGTGGCAAATGACCATGGCAACGTCTTAAGTAGGTCGAGAAAAAAATTCCTGTAAAAAAATATTCTGGAAAAAAGTTCAAAAATGCCTCGAAAATAGGCAAAGTCTGAAAATGAACGGAAATTGGCCGAAACAAGTGGTGGGTCATTAATGGACACCTCGGCCAAAAATTTCGGGTCTTGAGTAAAGACTCGACTTTAGACAGCAGGTACTTCTGAAACACATCAGGATAGGTATGTCGGTATCTGGATATTGGAACGTGTTAGCTCTAAGACAACTTTGGAGTTGAATACTCCACCAGTCCTGTACTTAGCCTCGCTATTAAAGCCGAACGCCTTATTCGTCATTATTATATTGTATACGTGTATACATATAATAGTAGCTTCGCTATATGTACGTTCATAACACTCACAGATGTCCAAAAAGGCGAGGCGGTGGAACTCCTCCAATGCATTGACAACCGCGGTTGGGATCTACGAGTTGGCCTCCGCTCAATCACTTATACAGTTTGGTGGTACAACATAAACAATGGGGAGTCGTTCTCGTGGAAGAACAGTCGCGGAATTATTAAAGAAATAGACGTTCCTCCGGGGCTGTATAACTTCACAAAAGTTCAAAAATGCCTCGAAAATAGGCAAAGTCTGAAAATGAACGGAAATTGGCCGAAACAAGTGGTGGGTCATTAATGGACACCTCGGCCAAAAATTTCGGGTCTTGAGTAAAGACTCGACTTTAGACAGCAGGTACTTCTGAAACACATCAGGATAGGTATGTCGGTATCTGGATATTGGAACGTGTTAGCTCTAAGACAACTTTGGAGTTGAATACTCCACCAGTCCTGTACTTAGCCTCGCTATTAAAGCCGAACGCCTTATTCGTCATTATTATATTGTATACGTGTATACATATAATAGTAGCTTCGCTATATGTACGTTCATAACACTCACAGATGTCCAAAAAGGCGAGGCGGTGGAACTCCTCCAATGCATTGACAACCGCGGTTGGGATCTACGAGTTGGCCTCCGCTCAATCACTTATACAGTTTGGTGGTACAACATAAACAATGGGGAGTCGTTCTCGTGGAAGAACAGTCGCGGAATTATTAAAGAAATAGACGTTCCTCCGGGGCTGTATAACTTCACACAGATATGGGACCTTGTCGAGGAAAACATTGACACCATACTGGCGGTGAGCAAAGTTAATGGTTTGATAATCTAACCGTGGATGATGGGCAGGATATCTTATTTACAAATGGACTGCTGTCCATCGATCTTATTTACAGATGGACTGCTGTCCTTACTTGGATTGGACGACAGTTTAAATGGCCAGTGGCTCTCTGCGGGCACATCTACTGGGGACCGCCCCGTCAACTTTGCATCCACAAAAATGCCTCATCAGAAGAATAGGAGCCTCGTTCGCTCCACTTCTAAAAATAGAATCTTTGGGGTCTAAAATTGGTTGTACTAAAATATTCCCAAAATAACAAAACCCAAAAAAAAAAAATTCAAAACTTCAAAAATTTATTTTTTCCAAAAATTATTTTTTCCAAAAAATTTAAAAATTTCCAAACTTCCAAATTATCAAAACCCCAAAATTTCCAAACTTCCAAATTATCAAAACCCTCAAAATTATTTCTCTAAAAAAAGTTTAAATAAAAAATTTATAACGAGTTTTCGGTTTCTGATAAACTCGATATTAAAAAATGTCGAATGTTAAATTATTTGCGCGTAATATCTTTCGTAATATTTTTTTTTCAAATATTTTTCATGAATTTATTAATCGATGTTTAGAAAATAGCTTTATTGGACATTGTGACCATCGATATGAATGCATACATTCCAGTGTTTTATCGGACGCAGTTCATATAATTGTCATACCTGAAAATAGACACCATTACTTTTACATAAATAATAAAGAGCGTTTATTCTTTACACTCTCTCTATCCCATATGACAGGTGTGTATTATCGTGAATTATTGGAAGTTTTGAGATGTACTATGTTCAATCCCTAACGGTCGAAAATTGTAATGTGAAATTACAACCTTCCAGAATGAATTGTCATATTCGCTGTACACGCAATCACACACGCGACATTGGTGGTAACAATGTGTCTTTCACACCTTTGCTTTACCAAATGAATTATATTATTTCCCGGGTCACAGTTATATGCTATTCAGAAAACATATCGATTTAATGTCTGAACAAACGGGTTAGTATCAATTAAGGTTGATAAACTGTGTCATTCACACGATAATTAGTTAGCCAAAACATGCATACGTCCAGGACACTCAATTATAGAAATTGCTTTGATGACATTGTTATAACAACATTACGTAATAACCACTTATCGCCCCACATTCATACTTACGCTTTGGACATTTTATCAGTTTATCACGTGATCACTAAATGTGGCAATCGGGTATCCACCGATGCCTGCAATGTATTATTTATAATAATTGGACTCATTGATCTCACGTAAATAATACTCTTAGTTGTTCCAATAAAATAGTTATCAAATTCGATCACCAATAGATTTGACTGTGGAATGTAATGACCTTTAACTTATTTATCGATCTAAAAGGACACTCATTATGAATGAATGTTAACAATACAAGCGCACGAATGAAGAGCGTTGAACATATACGAAATTACTACACGAATGAATTGAACCTTGAAATTTATATTTCACATCTTACCAACAACAGCTACAGACATAATCATAGTATTATACTGTCTTGCATGTACACACGCTATGACATCATTAAAGGCGGACAATCCACTCACGGTGTGACAACAGATACGGACATAGGCATAGTGTTATACAGTCTTCTATGTACCCACGCTATGACACCATTAACATACATTGGATGTTAGGTATATGACTCTTGAGTATGCACCAATCAATGAGCAAATGAGCAAAAAACTGAGCAAAAAATGAGCAAATGAGCAAGAAAATGAGCAAATGAGCAAGAAAATGAGCAAATGAGCAATAAAAATGAGCAAATGAGCATAAAAATGAGCAAATGAGCAAGAAAATGAGCAAATGAGCAAGAAAATGAGCAAATGAGCAATAAAAATGAGCAAATGAGCAAATAAATGAGCAAATGAGCAAGAAAATGAGCAAATGAGCAATAAAAATGAGCAAATGAGCAAATAAATGAGCAAATGAGCAAAAAAATGAGCAATAAAATGAGCAAATGAGCAATAAAAATGAGCAAATGAGCAAAAAAATGGGCATACCTGTATGTAGGCCTACCAGTGGATGAATAGTCTGCCGGAGAAGTACTGTGTAGACAGGTCTTGTCGGTAAGAGAGTCAGACGAGAAGTGGAGGCTCGGCTATTAAAACATAGTAATGCGATAGCGAACATCAAACGAGTCTGCGCACGCATATCTGTCAAAGGATACAATGGCAGTCATTGGTCAATTTATCCCCGGTGTCAGCTCAGTACCCAATCGGGACGCAGCCGAAGGTCAACTCATTTTTTTTGCTCATTATAGTACGTCACTTGGACATTTTATCAGTTTATCACGTGATCACTAAATGTGGCAATCGGGTATCCACCGATGCCTGCAATTTATTATTTATAATAATTGGACTCATTGATCTCACGTAAATAATACTCTTAGTTGTTCCAATAAAATAGTTATCAAATTCGATCACCAATAGATTTGACTGTGGAATATAATGACCTTTAACTTATTTATCGATCTATGTTAGAACATGGTCTTAACAAAAAACTTGACCATAACAAAAATTACCTTACATTTATGCATGAATCTAATTAGACCATACGTAAATATTGTCAGCTTATCGTCTGATGAGCAAATCCGATGTTTATCAAAAATAGTACAACTTCCAGTTGGTAATTACTCTTACGAATGAAGAGCGTTGAACATATACGAAATTACTACACGAATGAACTAAAATTTATATTTCACATCTTACCAACAACCGCTACAGACATAATCATAGTGTTATACTGTCTTGCATGTACACACGCTATGAAATCATTAAAGGCGGACAATCCACTCAAGGAGTTAAAGTGACACGAAACAAGGGAC